>OW971931.1:20705000-23163333 GCA_943193695.1 Acrobasis suavella | reverse complement strand
TAAAAGACGTCGTACGCTATACGTGCGTATATTGAAAACACACTCGGCTCTATTACGCCCTCGTCTGCAGCTCGGGCTCAAATTCTGCCTGGTGTGTTATAACCACCGTAACGCACTTATATCTTAATGTACTATTTTATGATTTTACCACTTCATTGGTATGATAAATATACATACCCTTGCCAAATTACAGCTTTCCCTCTCTGAGTAGAACCGCAGACAAACAGACAAACACGGCGAATCTAAAAGGGTTCCTTGTTACTACGGAACCCTAAAAACCAGATCTGCGTACTTATGTAGGGACATGAAAGTCCAAGTAGGTAAGTTACTTACCTACAGGCCAAATTCCTTTTAGAAATCAATGTTTTATGTATTTATGAATCTGATGTTTTGAGAATTCAATTCAATTCATTATTTTGCCAGTAAAAGAAATAAACCTACCACTTATTCAAAAATAAAGTCCCATTTAAAAAAGTTATTAACTACCTATAAGTTGAAAGTTTGTCTATTTTTCCGTCTATCACATCATTGAGATGCCACGTGTCATCGTGATTTCTTGCATAAAATACAGAAATTTCAGATACCTTCAACTCCAAGCTTGAATAATTAAGGGTCGAATTGCGGTAAATTTAGGGAACCATGTAAAAAAACACAACTTTCACTAAATATTTTATTAAATTTACATAACATTCACACACTCATACAGTAAGTAGATAATACTTAAACAAATTACAACGGTATCATACATTAATAATTAATTATTTTTAATTACGTAATTATGACTTTAGTCGGGATGGCACTAGACTCCCTGATAACAACAATATAAATTCAAGATAATAATATAACAGTTCTATCTTTTACAAGACTACAGAGTGGAAATGTACAATCGACATTCACTTGAGGCGACTCTTTCTCTCACATACCTATTTCTTTACTTTAGGTCTATGCTTTCAATTTGAAAATGTCATCCCGTGGGACCAATGTTAGGATAACGATGTTTTTTTACATTACCCATACTATTTTTCAGCTTTTGAAACTCTTGTATGAAAATTTCGTATTTTTTTAAAAGATCCCAACATACCCCTTATGAAAAGTTATTAATATTGACCAAGTTGTTCAAAGTACGTATTGATCGAAAAAAAACACCCTGTATAAACCAAATCGTTTTCTCGCTAAACAATTAAAAATAAAGTTGTTATAATAAAAAGAATAGTGTTCATGACTCTGAACAAACCAAACAAAAACATACAAGGTAGCTGCAATATTGTATCAAAATAAGAAAAATAATTTAATTCATTGATTAATTTAAAAAAGAAATTAAGCCTATCTCCTTTCTCAAAAAACCTACTTGTACACTTATTTTGATGGGTCATATTAGTAGAGTCATAAATTAAGGTCTAACAGAATCAACTAAAATTACTACAACTAAATAAAAAACAATCATAAATGAAGAAAAAAACTGAAGACCTTCCGTCGATTTTTCAAATTAACAAAACTAGAAAGAGATTCTATAAAAGAGAATTAAACAAAATGATGTTTTAGATGTTCTAGTCAGTTCTATTAGACCTGTATTTTAATAATATTTTGAAAAGAACTGAATTTGTGGTGTTTTGTCATGAAATTACAATGGCCATCTTAAGTAAGAATTTCATTTTCGCATCTCTCCTATATTATATTTTTTAAACGAAGGATAAATGAGAGATAATTAGTCTTACAAATTTACAGTAGTTACAAAGAGTGTTTAAAATTAACAGGTGTAAGATATTATTTTACTAAGTGAAAGTTTAGTTGAAACCATAATTATTTGTACTACATCGTTTTTAAAATCGCTTAATGTTACGAAATCTTCCTGTATAGGAATTTAAACCAAGATAAAAGGTTAGTTGTGAAATATGGAATTAAATTTCCGAGGTCAGATTGTTTATCTATAAATAATCTAACGTGGTCTGACCTTTTAACGACGACATAATGGTAAAGAAGTTTTGTACATAACATTTGTCAAACATTAAATCTATTTACTATCTATCTATCTATTAGCTAACTATAAATTCGATGAATATACACGATCGTTGAAAGTTGAAAATGTATCATAATACAAAAAAAAAAAAATTTAATATTAATAGAGTCAGAGCAGGTACATAAATATATACTGATCTTGACGCTGATTGTATAAAAAATTTTTTTAAGCAAAGTTAAACATTTAAACAAGTTTAAATGTTTTCAGATACGAATATATGCAGAGTTGAGAAGTTGTCTTTTCGTGTTCAAATCCTAAATGACGCCACGATTAGGTAACAAATAAAATAAAAAAACACATTCATTGTATTGCAAATAATAATTACAAATATTTATATTCGATAATCAAAAATGCTCGGCAACATGAAAGTTTAACAAATTGCTTTGGATTTAATATTTTAGTAAAGTGCCTAATTTTTATTAATGGTCCCATTAAATTGACGTTTTATTATGCCAAAAGGAATAATTGTGTTCTCTTATAAATCTTATTTTGTCAGTTTGTTCAAAAAAATGAAAGTTGGATTAAAATGGTTTCGAATGCAGTCTGATCAGCGCACCTTAAACATAATGGTCCTTGTGCCTATTGGAACAGTCAGACCAGTCTCGAAGGTTCCGCACTTGCGGCCGCGTCCGGCAGCACGATGGGTCAGCACGAGCAAGACTTGCTGCCGCCGTCGCGGCTGTTCTCGCCGTTGGCGATCTTGTGCTCGAGGGCGAAGCGCTCGGCGTCTTTACTGTCGTTGCTTTGGAGAAGTTTGTCGTTTAGCAGAATCTGGAAGAACAATCATTTTTTTGATACCGTTTTTGGACTGGGTAATAATTTTTCACAACCAAAAACCGACTTCACTCCCAGCCTACATAGACGATTTTGTAAGAATTCTATGGGACCACCTAGAAAGCTTTAAAACAGAAAAATAATTTTCCAAATCGGTCCAAGCGTCTTCGAATAATCGGTGAACATACATAAAAAAGATCGCGACGAATTGATAACCTTCCTTTTTGGAAGTCGGTAGAAAATATATACTTTATGTAGCCCGTCAACTAGATTATCCATCAAGTGATTATTACAGAAACAAAAAACCCGACAGCCTTTTCTTAATGTTTTTTTCGTAACTTTATTTTTTTTTAATTTTTATATACCCAATGTCACTCTCACAGTAAATACGAATCTAACGACACCTCTCAAGCTAAAATCCATCGAGCCGTTCAGGCTGCAGATCGTGCCAAACAATTATACATACATACATACTCTCGAAAAACATAACCCTCCTTCTAACGAAGTCTGGTAAAAATAAAGGACCCATATTTTTATATTGTAATTGTATTTTATATTATATTATAATTATCAAAGTAGTAAAAATTCACAATTCGGAGTGGGGGTGATTTACGTCACCTTTGGCTAAAAATCGTAGCTGATCGTGACATAAATTTGAATGCGCTGTATCTTCGTCATTATCTGCTAATCAGATAAAAAAGAAAAAAATATAGATACCATACTTTTTAATTTTCTATGTAATGAGTAAAAAAAAAATTAGTCCTAATTCCTATTAGAAAGAAAGAAAATATTTTATTCAGTTCAAATTTACAGGAAATTTACGTGAACAGGACAGGGGCGCAAGACCCACAGGCTAAGCTTACCGAGTTAGTTAGATTATGAACGTAAAATTTATGAATCTAATATATAAAATTCTCGTGTCACAGTTTTCGTTGCCTTACTCCTCCGAAACGGCTTGACCGATTTTGATGAAATTTTTTGTGCTTATCCGGTATCTATGAGAATCGGCCAACATCTATTTTTCATCCCCCTAAATGTTAGGGGTAGTCCACCCCTAAACTTTTTATTTTATTTTTTAGACAAAATTTTTAATTTCTATTTTTTTATGATACAACATACAAAAATACATACAATCTATTTGTATGGCAAAACAACGTTTGCCGGGTTAGCTAGTAACTAATAAAAACCTATAAAGGAGTATAACTAGTTAAATACGCGACTTTATTAAGTACCTATGTTAGAGGTAAAACACGTTTTTAACACAATAACCGGGAAATTTATACGTTATACCTTGGCTTAGTGGCTCGGTGGATAATATCTATGTATATGTTGCATTACAACACTTTCGCGAGCTAAGTGACACCGAGCGGGGTCCGCACTTGGATGGGTGGCTACAAGAGACATGTAAATTTGTCAAGCTCCTCCGTGCTTCAGAAGGCACGTCAAGCTATGTCCGATGCCTTTAGGTGACTTGAAAAATCTAACACCAGTGTGGGCAGGGCCGGATTTAATAGAAGGCAACCGAGGCCACAGCTCCGTGGTCTCTACAAAAGAGCGGCCCACTTAAAAGAGACTTGAAAAAAACATCTTTCAAATTCCGACTAGTAAACAACTTTTCCTTCGCCTTTACCTACAGTAAGTACTTTGTACAAACATGATTATGTTGTTCTTAAATATTAACAGAAATCATTGAACTTTATTTGTTAACTTCAATCAGGCAATCGTAAAATACTAAATTTAGGGCCATCTTTTGTTGCGCCGAGGCCTCCAGAACTCTATCCGGCCCTGAGTCTTGGCCGCTTACGCACACGAAAAACAAAACAAATCCATTGGTCACACAAAAATAAAACGTAAAAAGTTTCCAAAGATGTCCACACAATCGTCTATTCCATAAATTAAACGAGATAAGCACAAAAGAAGATCTAAATAGCTCTGAATGTAGCCGAAACTGGTTTCAAGAAAAAAGTTAATGGTCGGGCCTCAACCGGATTAAAATTCGGTGAAAAAATACACAGACATATAATTTGTCTATTAGCTTTATTTGAAATTGTTACCTAAGGGCGTTGAGCCTAGTTTTTTTGTGGCGCATTTTGGTGTTTGCGGTGTTGATAAATACCGGCCAAGTGAGAGCCGGACTCGCGCACAATTTTCTATTATCAATAAAAAATCACTTGGTTCACCATTTTCTATCATCAATAAAAAATCTCGTTTATTGTGTATGGGATTAAATATTTATTCTGTTTCTAGAATTTTTTGTTATAGCTGCATCAGATATACATCATCTATGAAATTTTCAACTGCCTAGCTATCACGGTTCAGGAGATACAACCTGGTGACAGACAGACAGACAGACGGACAACGAAATCTTAGTAATAGGGTCCGGCTTTTACCTATTGGGTACAGAACCCTAAAAAGCGAGACAAAACACTATTATTATGATTGGAGTATAATATTTTGCGCATCTTTCAAAAGACTTCTAAATCTCGGCATCACCAATAGGTTGACTGGTAGATAAAGCCTATGGCTTTAAATTCGCCTATTCAAATTCAAATTCAAATTCAAATATATCTTTATTATCATAGGATAATAATATTTATAATATCTCTTAATAATCGTCACTTTGTTTTATTGCACAATAATTGTTGACGTCAAAAAGTTACTTAGAGCTAAGTTTACTGCCGCCTCCAAAGCGCTAGTGCAGAAGAAGCGGTAACAAACTGCACTGCAGCATTTTCTCCAAGAACGTCTACTCACAATGAAATTAATATTTTTAGTTGATATGTGGACAGAGTATACATTGTTTGTTGTCATAATTTAAATTAATTTTTTAATGTCGAATTTTTGAAATAATGTCAAATCAAGTTGTAAATTCAGTATGTACCTAATGTACCAAATTATGACCATTTCTGAGTATACAAACCTATAAGAGGGACCCGCGCTAAGCTCAAGCCAGACTTTGTTGTCTTTAAGATAGTCATCGGTCCTATAATACGCCTTCTCACAGAGTACCTTCTTTACATAAGCTTTAAACTTTTTGTCAGGCATATCAAGGACCGATTGTGGCAGTTTATTATAAAAAAGTATACCGTTCCCCATAAACGTTTAACTAACTGTTTTAAGCCTATAATACGGGGCAACTAAGTCACTCTTATTGCGTAAGTTTCTAACGGTAAAATCGCTTACTTTATTGTATGAGGAAATATTTTTCCTTACATGCAGTATGTTTTCAAATATATACTGTGTTGGTAAGGTTAGCATACCTATTTCCTTGAATAATTCTCTGAGTGAGTCTCTAGATCCTTAGCCGTAGATAGCACGAATTGCCCTTTGTTGTAAAATGAAAATAGTCTGAATATCGGCTGCATTCCCCCATAGCAGTATGCCGTATGACATTAAACTATGAAAGTAACTAAAGTACACTAGTCTAGCAGTTGCTACATCTATCAATTGTCTTATTCTCCTAACAGCATAAGCCGCAGAGCTAAGCTTATTTGAAAGTTTAGATATATGAGCGCCCCGCTGAAGTTTCGAGTCGATCGTAATTCCTAGGAAGGTAGTACTTTCAACAAGATCGAGTTTTTCGCCATCTATCAGTATGTCAACGCAAGCTTGCCTCACATTGGGAAGAGAAAATCGAATGCATTGGGTCTTTTTCGCATTTAACATGAGGTTGTTAGCAGTAAACCAATCAGAAATGGAAGACAAGATGCTGTTCACCGCACTAGCATCTGTGCTATGACGGTCAATTTTGAATATTAGCGAGGTGTCATCAGCAAACAGCACTATGCCTTCCTGTTTCTTAACCATGTAAGGCAAGTCTTTTACATAAACTAAGAAAAGGAAAGGTCCTAGAATGGAACTTTGTGGTACGCCGATTTTAACATTAGATCCGTGCGATTTTATGCCGTTTAAATCAACAGTCTGTTAAATAAGATCAGTAGCAGTAAGTAACAGTATGTTAAATAAGAAACAAACAGCCTATCTATTAAATAAGATTCTATTAATTTAATTGAATTTTCATCAAAACCATATTGACTAAATTTAAGCAAAAGTGTCGGATGATCTACGCAATCAAATGCTTTAGACTTTATTGTATTTGTAATAAAGTTAAATAAATAAATATTTTAAAAAGAAAAACCTTTTGGTAAGCTATCAAATAAATAGGTCTTTAAGCAACATAGAATAGTTAAAAATTGTTTTATTTCTTAGAACAATACTGTCATTCAACTCATACATAACACTGTCACTGCGGTTATCGCAGTGACGACAGCCCTGAAGTAAGTCGTACGCAGATGACCCTAGAGGCCAGAGCTTGAAATATTACCGCTTGGCATTTATATTTATTACGTAATAAAGTCGAAACGAGGTTAGTAACTTAGTGTAATACGAGTATTTATCACTACTACCACAGGTATGACACTTCATAGAAGCGGAGTATCATTTATATGCCTACACTACTACAAACGAAACCACACATCCGTGCACACGGCAATGTGTGTGTGTTCGCCCGCAGCCGCCCTTTCAACACCCTCGACAAGGCGAGAACAGGGGAGAGGTGCTAGGACGGGGAACGGGGACGTATATTGCGTGGGAAGGAGATTCCGTTTTATATGTAATTTATATTAATTCTGTGCTACTTCTTTGTCTAGCTACATCTCAGTGCTTCACCTCAACTTAGGAAGTCATAACCTACTTGTATCATTAAATACCAATGTAAGAAAGTAATGGATGACATGACATCGTATCGAGGGGTCTAAAGGTTCAACTAACCCCCCTCTGAAATAAAGATACTTTGGTGACCATTTTAACTGACTTCTAAAAAAGCAGTTTATCAATATGTCGGAATGTTTTTTTTTTTTATTATGAACACCGATAATAATTAGAAGACGTCTGGACCGATATGGTAAATTTTTTTTTTTATTTGAAAAATCACATCTAGTTAGGTGTAATTGCATTAAATAACACTGTGTATGATTTTCGTGTATCAAATCGTAACATTTCAACTATTGTGTAATTTCTGTCGCTGTCAATGTCTACCACATTGTCCCAGTATTTTTTTAACACGGATCCCTCTGATAAACTAATGTAGGTACATTCACCATCAGGAAACTTTCAGACGCTGCAAAGCATTTCAAATCTTCTAGAGCGTTCCAAAATTCCTTACCTTATTAACTAACGATCTTGCCGCCTCCTCAATGTTGATGTTCTCCTTGGCAGACGTCTCGAACCAGCCCGCAAAGCCTTTCTCGCGACAGTATTCGTCCATTTTTGCGGGCGAGTTCACGATGCCTTCCTTTTGCTGATCACACTGAAAGCACAAGAGGCATTATTTGGCTTATGTCTGCCCATATTGCTCATTCAAAATTGAAAAAAGTAATTAATGTTCTTCGGAAGGCATTTTTTCCTAGTAAAGTTTATTAAGAACATACTAATGATGATGATATCCTTAAACTTTTATCTGAACTATTTGTATATGTCGCAATAAAGGTTGATTGAGATTATTTAAAATTACGGTAAGTCAGCGCCCCGTCTCGCGCTGTCCTTTGAGAAACTTCCTTATGAAACCATATCACGGATTTAACTAATGCTTTAGCTACCAAATTTGTTATAATGACGTTTCAGTGGTCCTGGACGGTAAGTGTGATCCACATCTATTATAATATCACAATTGGGTATTTTCCTGGGACAAATATAAATCATTTTGTACTGATAAGAAAATAATACGTTGCAAAACAATGTCACTTGTCTTTGAACTTATCTATTTTAACGTGATTTTAGATTTATTATTGCAGAACAACTGATAATAAGAGAGCTATTTGACTCCGACAAACTATGACGTCATCTGCCAGTATTTCATACAAATCTTATAGAGATAGATTGTTTTACCGTTTAGAAAAAAAGGTATCTGATTTGACTTGTTGGAAAATAGCGGATTGAATCTCAGTAAGTTATGGCTACGCCTAGTCACGATATTCAATAAAAAAGGAAATACTATATGTAATAAAAAATTATACTTTTCTTAATTTAAATATTCCCGCGCGTCGGGTCGTTGGTGTGACACTTGTCATTGACAATCTATGGGAACTGAGCTGTCAGCTGAGTGACAGGCATAACATTGTAAAGAGAAGAACGTGAATACTTATTTATTTAATTCCATTTCATAATAATATTTGGTGATCTTCGCGATCGACATTTCGATTAAAAACATTAAATGTCGTTTCTTTGTTTTACAGGTAAAGTTTGTTATTAGGCTCGCATATTTTACCTTTGTAAATTACACATAGTCAACTTAACATATAAAAATAAAATCTTTGTTTTACAGAGAAACTCAATTGTGTTTTGATCGATTTACCCGAAGAATACATCTTATATCAAAATATATGGTCCAAAGACAACTGACAAAAGTACAGTACAGTAGTAGAAAGATTTCAATTTGTCCCGACCCCTCATAAATTGGGATAAAGTGAAGAGAAAATAAGAAAAAGATATGGTTCTTACCTTATTGGCCAAAAGTATACAGGGTATCGGCGAGCCATCAGGCAGCTGGACCTTCGTGTCTAGGTCGTTTTTCCACTTGACCACGGCATCGAATGTGGCGACGCGGGACACGTCGAACACTATGAACGCCCCGACAGCTTCCTTGTAATACACCCTGGTCATGTTGCCGAAACGCTCCTGTCCTGTTGAAAAAAATCATATACGTTCATATTTTTATAAAGTCCTCCTTATCTTTTTAGATAACAGCGACCAGAAATCGGACAAAAAAAATCATGGGTGGGTAAAATTGATTCTAGAGGGAGTCCTAATTATGACTCGCCAGACCGAATTTTGTTTTGAATACCCTTTTACACGGTTACGGTACGGTTAGCCGGCTGAGTTGTATAATATGTAGGAGAGTTAAGGTCCGGCGGAAGTGCCCGTGGGTGTGTGTAGGATCCATTCCAGGGAATAACATATGAGTATTACATCCCACGCCGTAATTATAGTGGCTCTGTGAGCTGTAGAGCTCGCGGGTCACCCCGACCAGTTAAAGTTTATCGAATAAAAAAGTTGCGTCTTAATAAGGGTAACAAGAAGCATAATGAAATTTTTGTAATTATTCCGAATACTGCCTATGGACAGGGCTGTCAGTATGTAAAAAATGCAAAAAATCACGCTCGTTTGCCTAGGCTTGACAAGTGAATCGCGTAGATCAACATATATAAGCGTAGTGATAGTTGTTAAAACCTGGTGGTTATTTATTCTCTTTGGTAGTAGTCTGGGCAGACGACTGCCAGTGGAGTTCAACACAGGTAGAGCTGTATGGGAATACTGCCTTTCTTAGTTCAGCAGGTGTGCTCCCGTATCAAATGTGTACCAGTAGTCGCGGAGCAAGAGGTTATACGCCAAAGGACACTTATTTGTCACTTCAACAGAACTGCTATAAAATTAGCATTTTTTATTATAAGCAAGTTGCTACTTATCAGTATGAGAGGTGGTAGAGGAATGCGTCAGAATGATGAGGAATAGGAAGGAGGATAAGGAATGTGTAAAGAATTTAAAAATTGAATTCGGAAATGAAATTTGAAAGGTGGACGAAAGGAAATGAAATGATGAAGAGATGCGGGGCAGGATGGAGTTTTACTGCAACATCGTTACACCTGTTTACCTAGAAATACCTATAATTTACCTTCAGACAATTGACGGGTCGAATAAGTAAAGCGTCAATAAGAATACAAAAGATATAATAAACGCGACGACAAAAAACATGTATGCAAAAGCCCGACTCAATTCATCCATACGATAAATTGCCATGTTCACAACTTTCAATATTCCAGATTTCAGCAAAAATACAATATTAGGTACTCCTTCCTGACGGGAGCAAACAAAGATAATTTAAATCACTACGATGACGGGAGGTCTAAAATTGACAATACAGAACAGAACTTTGACAAATATTAAGTTGAAAGTCGCAAGTAGTTCCTAATGTAACAAATCAAATCTCAAATCAAAGAGGGAAGTACTAAACTAAAATGCATTAGATCTATGCTAGTATCATAGATTTTTTATTATGCTTCTAAAATATACGCATGTGTACCATGAAGATATAAAGTGTGTACATACTTGTATATTCCAAATCGGTGGTATACAATTTGGTGTAATGGTGGAATAAATAATTAAATATATAGGGACAAATTACACAGATTGAGCTAGCCCCAAAGTAAGCTTAAGCTTGTGTTATGATGGGATACTAAGTCAAAGATACTGTATTTTATGATAAATATATATTACACACACATATAAATTATATATATATATATATATATATATATATATAATTGGGTTATTACTTGGGTTTTGGGTTTATATATATATAAACCCAAGACCAAGGACAATCCGAAAAAGGCCATTTTCCAACTTGGATTGGTCTTGTCTGGGGATCGAACCCAGAACCTTCGGATTGGCGGACTAGCGTGTTGACCATTATACCACGGAGGTCGTCAAATAGATACAATCTTTAAATCTATGGTAGTTTGACAATTTTGGCCAAACTGGTAGTGCACACATGGTACAAACTTGAGGGACATGGGGTGAGTACTAGTACTTATTCTGTGGCGTAGTTTCGAATCCAAAAAAAAATATCAAATATTTTCAATTGAGATATTGTTATTTTTTTTTTCAATGTTCCTTTAATCCAATTCCACTGTATGTAATATCTTGTTTTAATTAAAAAGGAAGTAAACGGAAACATACCTGCTATATCCCATAGCTGTAGTCGTATGATGGTGTTCGCGTCCCAGTTGAGGACCTTCAGGGCGAAGTCCACGCCAATGGTCGCCCTGTAGTGTTGGCTGAAGAACTGGTGGACGTATCGCTTGATGATAGACGTCTTGCCTGTACCCAGCTCTCCTATCACCAGAATCTTGTATAAATGCTCCCTTCGCTCGGCAGTCGGGGAAGAGTGGGACTGGAACAAGAAGGAAGAGTTTAGATTTTGTTGTCTTTTATGACCTAGGTACCTTCTTAGGAAATTACCTTTTTTACGTTTATAATTTGAACACCCAAAATAAGATAAAGAAACAAACATGTTATACAGGGTGACTGTTAACCACCGGCCTAATTTCTAAGCAAGTTCTGTTTATGATTCTGAACCACATTCCATTTAACGAAAACGGAATAAAATTCGGCTTTCTATACAAATTAGCGTCGGCCAAACGAATTTTGTATGGAAGGACGAAAATATTTATAGATTTTTTATATATTTTTTATAGAAATATGACTTATATAACTTATAAATACTAGGCGTCCCATCATTAATTATTACGGCAATTAAATAAGTTAAAACCAGTCAAATGTTTAACGCATTGCATATCGCCTAATACACTAAGTATAAAGTGCATTCTACTTGCAGTCTACAAACGATGTATTGACGACTAACGAGATGATTAGTGGCAATGAACGTCAATAAATTGATTATTGTGCAAAACTTGCACGAAGCATGCGGGTGAGATACTTAGGTATAAAAGTTTTCACTGTAGTACAGAATTAAAAAGGCGGCCAAGTGCAAGTCGGAATCGTCCATGAAGGGTTCCGTAGCAACAAGTAACATAATATAAAAGTTCTTGTTGTTCGTTGTAACTTTGATCGATGTTTTAATAAACGTATAAAAAACTAATTACTAGATCTCGTTCAAACCAATTTTCGGTGGAAGTTTGCATGGTAATAAAATTTGAAACCTACTTATATTTTTGTACCTGTAGCCTTTGAAACCACGGGTGTTTGGGGAATCGAGGCAAGGAAATTTATAAATGAGCTTGGACATAGAATATCTGAACGGGCAAATGATAGACGCTCCTTATCTTCCCGGGTCAAAGAATTTCCATCGCCATACAGCGCGGCAATGCTGGCGGCATTGCCGCGCTGTATGGCGTTGGAAATTCTTTGGGAACATTTGAGCCGGGTACGATAAGGGGTGGTCTCTTAGATTAATAAATTTGACGAAGCATGTTGCGGATTACTAACTGTGAAAAAGTTGACGAAGCGTGTTGCGGATTACTAACTGTGAAAATGTTGACGAAGCGTGTTGCGGATTACCAACTGTGAAAATGTTGACGAAGCATGTTGCGGATTACCAACTGTGAATATTTTGAGAAGAGTTAAAATCATATATTTTTTTTAGTTTTATCATTCTCTTATTTTAGAAGTTACAGGGAGGGACACACATTTTACAACTTTGGAAGTGTCTCTCGCGCAAACTATTCAGTTTAGAAAACAATTATATTAGAAACCTCAATATCATTTTTGAAGACCTATCCATTGATACCCCAAACGTAGGGGTTTGATGAAAAAGTATTTTTTGAGTTTTAGTTTTAAGTATGGGGAACTGCCAAAATGTATTGTTTTTTTTTTCTATTTTTGTGAGAAAATCTTAATGCGGCTCGCAGAATACATCTACTTACCAAGTTTCAACAGCATAGTTTTTATAGTTTCGGAAAAAAGAGGCTATGACATACGGACGGACAGACGGACAGACAGACATGACGAATCCATAAGGGTTCCTTTTTTTTTTGCCATTTGGCTACGGAACCCTAAAAAAATATACAATGGTGTATTTGGAAAGGAACGTGTATCATGATGATATTTTCATTATATCAGAATGAGAATATCATCATATAAGAATAAGAAGAGAATAAGATCCTACCCTAAAGGAAACAGGCGTGATAATAATTATGTGTATGTATGTATAACTTCTCTGTGTAACAAATACCTAGAAAATTTTTAATCTCTTGGTGGTTATGTCATAGAATAATATCCCTTATCTCTGGGTTATGTTCAAAAGTATTAATATCTTTTCATCAAAAAAACACCACCTAACCGCTTTTGGAACGAAGTTCCTTACGGCAGGCTTGGAGGAGACAGGGATTTTGCTGCGCGACCGAACTGAAAAAAATGTGATAGTAAAACCGTAAGGATGACCTCGTTAAATAAAACCGTTAAATGAGACGTGCGCAGGCGCGACAGTCGTATACACAAGCGAGTAGTGTATAATACATTTGAGCACGATTTTTCTTTTGCAAATTGTGTCGATTCTACATTAGCCGAAGGAACTTCGTTCCTACCTGGTGTCCCACGACACCACATTTCTTTTTTTTCTATAAAAATATTTATATAACTTTAATTTCGTTCCAGCCCTACATCTTCTGAAAATTTAATCATTTTCTCTTTTTACATCATAGGCTATTGGTTAACAAAGTATTTTAATTGGAATTCAAATTAGGGATGACATCATTTTAACTAAGTTATTTAAGTAATCACTAAAACGTTTTATCAATGACTCAATTTGAGTACGATTCGTGGCATACCTATGTTGATATGCGTGAAACGAGTACCTATTAATATCACGTTTGGGTATCACGGCAGGTGGCTTACATAAAGTAGCATTGTTTTGTCTTGTAGTTGTCTGATATATAATGATAAGAGGCAACGGAATGCTATTGCGATCTATTAGAAGCTAAAGAACTTATTAAACGTATAATTATATTAAGTCGCTTAGTTAGATAGCGCTTGTTTATTTTACTTTACCCTCGATGCCAAGCCGAGTAAAAATAGTACAATTTAGACAACTTTTTTGCAACTAAAGTGGTCAATGGCGCTGAAAGGGTAAAAAGGAAAGCCATATTTCATTATAAAAAAAAAACAAATGATGTTTAATAAGTAAGTACCTATATTACATAGCTTAGTAACAAAAGTATCCGAATATAACCTAAAAGTAGGACTTAAATATTTCGAGAAAATTTATAGTAGTAAAAATTCTAGAGAGGTTTTCTTTTCCTTCGTCTCTAATTGCGTACATTATTATTTTGTTCAAACTAAAAACCAATTTCACGTCCTACTGATAAGTATATACCCTTTTAAACATAAAACAAAATATTTTCGAAAACGGTGAACGTAGATAAAAGAAGATCGCGACGAATTGATAACCTCCTCCCTTTCGGAAGTCGGTTAAAAATAGGAAACAACTAAGTAAACGCAATACTGGCGATATAATTAACTTTTTTTATGAAAATCCTGTAAACTGTAAGTAATAAAAAAATTAAATAAATATTTGTATTTAAGTAGTTAAATAAAAAAAATATCATGTACCTTCCTATCTAAGGAATGCAATTTTTTATGAAAGTGAGTTTAAAAATACTTACGCCTGTATTAGGCTTCGGTTTTGGCGACATCTTTATTCAATACCAAGTCCTTATTTGTCAAGAAACACAAAAGTAAGTCCAATAAAGTTTATCACGATAACAAAATAGAATATTCTCGAATAAAATGTCCCACATTTCACTAGACATCAAACTTATGGGTGAGCGCACATTTTTCTTAATTGAAATTTCGAACGCAGTTTTTTTAAATTTTTGCCGCCCGCAATTAACTTTTTTAAACAAAGATCCCAAACTTTTATTTTTAATTTATAGCAAAACGTGTCGAAGACAGAAAGTTATACAGCCAAAAGACAGGATCAATGTATCGTATTCTTCCGATGATGGGCTATTTATGAAGTAAGTTGGAGTGGCGCAAACACTCTTATCGGGCACCTGATAACGACTGAGTGAGTATTTGTCATTCGCCTCTTTAATATGGCCAATAAAGTGGTATATTCCACAAATGTATTCATTCCATAAAATTCCATATTGAATTACTCATACTTCAATATTTTATTTGTGTTTGTCACTAAGTGTTTGTTACGTCTGAATAATATATTGCTTGTTCTTTTTGCTCACATTTTCATTAATTCAAATTGGTATCTATTGAAATTGACTAAAACAATTAGTGATGTGCCGTTCCGGAAATTTTGGAAACTTTACTCCAGTAAATTATCAATACAAATATATCCGCCAATTTAGAATATTCTGTCTCATATCTTTATTATAAGCACTTACTTATTACTTAACTAAATTAAATGGAATATAATTGACGACTTTTCCGACTATTCCACTGATTTCGTATAAAGATAAAAAATATATGCGTGTTTAAAATATGATTGACAAGAAAATGTGATTTCCAACCGACTACCGAATTTTATGAATAATTGAGTAAGCACATTTTCTTTTTATTGTCGTAACTATACCTGCATGTTCAACCCTCCAATATCCTTTGCGTTACCACTTCTTACGAGAAGAACACAGATATTTATTTATAAATCTTAAAAAACGGTAAGTAGTTACACTTTTTGACACTACAAATAGAAAATAAAATGACTTCTGGAGCTAATAGAACGCGTATTATAAAATATCAGATCAGGCAGGTATTAAATAACAGTTCCATGTGACGACAAGCTTATCTTCTGATTATCATGAGAGATTATCAGTCCAGCCTCATTGGCTTTGACATTCAAATCTTGTCAGTGGAGGCAGGAGGACCCCTAATGTGTGCCAGGTCTGTGGAGCGGGAATAGCACACGGTCCTGGCAAAATCGGTAACGGCATTGATACCGTAAGTGTTTTTGTGGTTGATTTAAAAGTCCGACTTCCCGTGGCTGGCTGTAGGTAAAAAAGGAGAAAGTTTATTTGTCAAGCAAATTAAAAAACTACGACTTTTAAACGTTCACCCCATAACTCTTAAACCGATGAACCGATTTTTATCAAACATAGCTACAAACCATCTCGATCAAGTCAGGTTTCAAATGAAAAAAACCGCATCATTATTGGTCCATTCATTAAGTCGCTACGATGCCACAGACTCGTCAAACTTATTATAAACACCACTTTTTTCTATTTATTTTTTCATTATTAAAATAGATATGATAAATCCAGATTAACCTTACTTTTAAGTGCTCGCTTAAACGTATACAAGGTGTTAATTAATTGTCTAGAGGTTCAACCGTCAAATTCATAAAAATCAACACTCCTGTTATATAGTACAATGTTTAACCCCTTGTATGCCGAAATATCAGAAACAATAGTAAAACAATGTGTTCTCGCGTAGATCTACGCAACGGCATACGAGAGATGATTTAGTGCACTATGATGCTTTAGGTACTATGTCAGATGCACTAAAAGGCTGCAATTCTTAAATTTGTCTTTGGTTAAGTCTTCCTTGGTTAAGTCTTCTTACTAAAAGTCAAGATTAAGTACTATGCGTATAAGTTGTCTTGGGACTCCTTGTGGGAAGGCTTAAGTGAAATAGTAGACTTTCCATCGCTGATATGAGTATGGAAGAGCACTTACGTAGATATGGATTCTCACAACCCATTTATGATTCTGCGGGTTATCTCACTTTACTACAAGAGGTTAATTTTCAACTTATCATCTTCATCTTTGAGTTTATTTCGCTAATTGAGTAGTCCGTAATCGACGAAGTAGTCATAACAAATTTTTATCAAAAACCTTAACTATGTCAAACTTTTTTGTAGAGTTTTATACGGAATTACTGGCAACATGGCTCAAATTTTCTTTTTTTATGTTTACTCTACTTTCTGTACCAAAGAAAGCGTTAAACTCATAATGCACGAAATTATGCGTGTGTTAAAACGAGGTTGTTTGAATGCATTAAACATTATTTAAATCTGGAAGTACTCGTATTGTAGTCTAAATTGCCTCTAAATATTATGGTTCGTAAGATACTAAAAAAGAAACTTTTCAAAACAATAAGATTTCGATAAATGCACTATTTACCGATTAAAATCACAAGGATAAGGTAATTAGTTTTTTGGAACGAAGTTCCTTACGGCAGGCTTGGAGGAGATAGGGATTTTGCTGCGCGACCGAACTGAAAAAAATGTGATAAAACCGTAAGGATGACCTCGTTAAATAAAACCGTTAAATGAGACGTGCGCAGGCGCGACAGTCGTATACACAAGAACTTTTGAACTTCGTTCCTACCTGGTGTCCCACGACACCACATTTCTTTTTTTTTAATATTTAAACTTAAGAGGAAACAGAGACTTTCCTTTAAAATTTTGTCTTGACCAGGCCCTAGATAAATAACCCTTCAAACTATTTTATCAACTACTGTTTACATTTTAAAGTGAGAAAGTGAAGCTTTTCTACGCACAATTGCGAAAACGGCCGCTTTTGGCGGATGTGCGTAGAAAAGCTTCACGTTCTCACTTTAAACTGTAAACAGTAGTTTATAAAATAGTTAAAAGGGTTATCTAGGGTTTGATCAAAATAAAATTTTAAATGATATCTCTGTTTCCTTTCAAATGATTTAATTCAAATGGGGGCAGCACTGGACTTAGAAAAATTCAGGTAGTCCCTTAAGCAGACTGCATACCGATATTTATCCGTAGACAGCAAAGATTTAGAATATTCAAGTAGTGGTAGACAGACTTCTTTGGTCTTTGATGACCTACGTTAATACCTACTTTGATAATAGCTGTAGAGGGCTGGCCCCACATGAAAAAGTTAAAAGAAAAACAATTTCGCCAATAGTGTTGCGAAAAATCGATTGCGAATATAAAAAAAAGAATTGCAGTCGATCTAAATTTAAATCGATCAGGACGTAGTGAGTGGCAGTTATTGACACTAGAATGGACATTGCACAACCGTTGGAACCGCGAGGCTGTGGTAAGGCAAGCTGCAGTATCGGATTTCAGCAACGGTCGGCTGACGGCCCCAGAACGCACTGGAAACAAGACCGCGAATGGTTATCGGCACGGAATGTGATATACCTTTAACTTTCTAACATTGGCGAGGTCGTTTCACGATAAATCCGTAACAATAAGTACCTTTGACATTTTTTCTAACAATAAAAAATACCGACCTTCAAGTGTTCACCCCTAACAACTTTCGAAAGGCTAAACCGATTTTCATTAAAACACCGATTTTTTAATCAACCACTTAATCATTTAAATAAATATACAGGGACAAATAACAATGATTGAGCTAACCCCAAAGTAAGTTCAAGACTAGTGTTATATATACTCAACGATACTATATTTTATATCAAATACATATATAGATCAACATCCAAGACCCAGGACAATTTGACAAGTGCCATTTTCTGGGTGGCGGACTAGCATTGTGACCACTACTCCACGGAGGTCATTTTGATACCCCACTCAGGCATATTCGCATGCTTTGGGTTTGCTTACTCCCACTTTAACCCCCTTTTAACAATTAAACCGATGACCATCAAACACATCTCGTCGTTTTTTTTTAACTTTTGGCTGTAATTTTAATTTCATTATACTATAGTAATATAGTATAGCCCGTGGTTTGATTTATTACGGGTATGTCACTTTCACGTTATATAGTTATGCTGTTTTGAATATAATATGATCAATGGTTATTCACTAAGCCGAATATTTTTTCTTTAATGTTTTATGGAAAATGGTTCAGTATCATGGACAGAAGTTGCTCCAAAAATTTGGCTGGCGGCAAATTTGTTTTTGGAATACTTTTACAAAAACCCTGTCCGATCCTTGTAGGAGCAACTCAGACCATCAATATGAAAAACTTTTCCTATGGGAACAATGCTTGAAACTCAAAAAAAAAAACGAAATTTTCATACAAAAGTTCGGCAAGCCCGCAATTTGTATGAAAATATCGATTTTTTTTTCGAGTTTCAAGCATTAGTCTGATATGAAATGTTGTTTATATTGACGGTCTGAGTTGCTCCTACAAGGATCGGACAGGGTTTTTATTAGATATTGTACATGTTGAATTTTTTTTTATAATTTAAATTAATTTGAATGCATGTACAATGTAGTTGTGTTTAAAAGTTAATGTGGTGAAATGCACTCGGAACACAAAATATACCGGTACCTGACTGTCGTTAATGCATGTAATGATTAATTAACTTAGAATGCATCAAATTAATTAGAAAATTTGTAATCGATATAATATACTCGTATAAGAACATCGTGTCGCAACTGTAACACAGCTAATGTACTCGTGCGAAAAAAAATTGCAAAACTGGCTTTATAAATACTTAAACTATGGGCTCCTACATCATAACATCTTTTAAACACTGATAGAACATTGTAAAATGTGTCTGAAAGTTGGCACTAAGTTATAAAACTTATAAAAGTACCTATTGGATATTCTAAACTTAGTTCCATTCATTATATTGAATGTGCAAACAAACAGTAAGTTAAAAAAATTTTTATTACTTCAACTTGAGGAATGCCGACCAATATTAACCAATCACTTTGTGTTTTGTAACGCTTCTAACTAACTATCCTCCATTACATAACGTCTACGCCCCATGGATGAATTTATTCTAACTGGATTATAAAAAAAAGATAAAGGCAGGAAGCCAACAAGTAAGTAGATTCTTTACAAAAAGTAGAAAAGCATACAAAAAAATATGATATTAAGAATAACAACAATGCAGGAAAAGTTTTTGGCGCGAATTTTTTGAGCGTTGTCAATTGATTATATTGTCCAACATAGTTGCGAAATACAAAATAGTTATTTTTCCTTTCCAAAAAAAGGTGATTCGGGTCTTATACGCAAATTAAAAATAAAAATATTTTTTATCCATATCTATTAGAATTATTTACCAAAACAATTTTAAGGAAGTTAGAATTTAAGTATAGTACCTACAAGGTCGTATTTTAAAAACAGTTAAATATGCATGACGGAAATTAAAGAGTTTCAAAATAGAAGAACCGGATTTTTATAGATATTTAATCGTTTTTATGGAAATCAGGCACATTCCGAACAAGCAACGGACGCCAGAAAAAGAGTGGATCAAGTTAAATTAACGTGTTACAAAGATTGCGTAACATGGCATAGTTCTTCAAAATCATGAAAGATTTAGATAAGTATATCTAGTGACAACTGTATTTACTCAGTGCGAAGAGAAAACACACATTGTTTAGACGCCCTCGCCATTTACTTTTTAATTATCGTGCATTTGAAGAAACAAAAGGTTTGTAAAAACAAAATGCAGTGCAACGCCAAGCGAACTTGAGTCGTACTCACGAATGGCATCGCGTCGGCCGCTGAAAACTATCGTGAAATAAAACGTACTGGGACCAACACCAACGTCTCGGTGCTGAAGCTGCAACACTCGCACACTGTCAAGTAGCACTCGTCACCGCTCTCCTCGAAGGTCATGGCGCGCGCGCATCGCTCGGAGCGCCTTCAGCCACTGAGGCCGGCGGCACCGCGCACGCGCCCCCGACCACAACTCACCGGAGCCTCGCTGTTCCCAGGTTTGGTGTCCGGCGCGATGAGGTCTCCGTAGGCCGGCATCGCGTCCGTGTACCCCTCCTCTTCCGTGTCGTTGTCGCGAGATTGTGACGGCGAGGGCGCCGCGGGCGTCGCGAGCCGCACGCGGGCCAGCGCCACCGCCTCTTCCAGTGACCCCACTGTCCCCACTTCATCCCCACCCCTCTCTCCGTCATCGTGGTCCTCCGACAAGCACGCGGATGCTTGCGCAACGAAAGCGATGCGACGGCGCAACGCGTTTTCCGGGCTCGGCTCCTCGACGGGTTTTTCCATTTCCGGCTCGCTTTTACGTTTCCACGCTGCTTTTGTAAAAGGTCGAGTCGCCACGGGGTGCTCGACCGCAATCGGACTTACAGGTGGTGTTGTTGGTGTCGGCTCAGGTGTAAGCTCAGGAGTAGGCTCTGGCGTAGTTTCCGGTGTAAGCTCTGCCGTCGTAGACTCCTCCGGCGTAGGCTCTGACGTAGGCTCTGGCGTCATCTCTGACGTATTTTGTGACATTGGTTTAGCACGCTCGTTTTCAGGCGGCGGTGTGGGTGAGTGGTCTACAGTAGTTTCAGGAGTCGCAGTAGACGACGATGGGGGAGTAGATTCCTCGGCGCGACGTTTGCCAATACTTCCCATGCGCCGGAGTAGGCTGCCTTCTTTCTTTTTCTTGTCCTGGCTAGGCGAGCCGTCGGTGCTGGGGGAGGCGTCGCTAGCGGAGTCGCGGTTTTTCTTGTTACGCTTACGCATCGTGCGTTCGTCGCGCGTGATCTCGCTGTCTGATGCCACGGACTTAGCGGAGCCGGCGCGCTTGATCGGGCCGAAGTGGAAGGGCGAGCCGGAGCGGAACGGCGAGCGCAGCGTGTGTAGCGTGCGGCGGAGGCGCGAGTGAGGCCCGGGGCGTGGCGGGACAGGCGACGGGGGTGGCAGGGGGGGCTCCTCGTCCGGCATGGTGGTGGGTCGACTGCGAGACGCCGACTGCCGCGAGCGCCGCGTCCTGCCGCCTCGGGGCAGTGTGGCCTTGCTCCTGATCAGCCACTAAATCTCGGATAAAGTTTCGTCAAGGCTCCTCTACTTAGCCAGGTACGACGGATATCTAATTAGGATTTTCCGCTAAGCCTGTAGTCACAATGGGACCTTAACAAGATCACGATTCTACTTACCCAAAACATGTCAATGATGAAGTGAGAAATTCTAATTCCAAAAAGAGCAATAAAATGAAGGGTCACTTCCGAATTATTTGAGAAACATAATGCCACACCATGATAGGTGTACGCAACGTCAGAAAACTAAAGTGATACTGGTATAGGAGAGTGAAATACGAGCACTTTGTAGTACCCCTCTAATCCTATTTCGTTTTTATACGAGTTATGAAAGACAGTATCGATGAACGGCATATACTCACTCTCAGTCGTCAATGACAATAAAATCGAAGATCAGAAACGGTTGTACAACAGTGGGCGTCAATAGAATCAAAGGATTCTTATCGCGAAATCATGACGCAATTAATATTTTCTTATATCCTTATCAGAAAGAAGTAGAGCCCAAAATCCATGAGCCAATCATAAACCTATAATTGGTGGTTGACACTCCCTAAATGGCTATAGTGCTTCCGTATTTTCTTTCAGTGCTCAATGACCCTATGATTCGAATTCTAGTTGATGAAGCGTGCTCAGCAGTCGCGCATTTATACGGAATCCAAGGGAAACCGTACAAAGGACGCGGTAGTTTTGATATCGACCCCTAATACGCGTAAGGGAAACGTACACACTGGAAGACGTCACTTTTACAATAAATATAACTGTGACGTTTGATATGATCTGCTTAGGAGTAGGTGTGAATCGTGACGCGTGACGTATATTTATGAGAAACGGACTTCTTTCTATCTTAAGACCTTAACAACAAATGCAGCGGAGCTTTTATCTAGTCTTGATGAATGAGTTACCTACGTTTCAGAACGTGATATAATCTCAAGTAAAGTTTTAATTGCTTCGGCTCCGTATTCAATCATATACATATTCAGGCAATAAAAGAGTTTACATAAAATAAGCACCTGTCGTCCTAAATTGCCGATTTTATAATTTTATTTTTTTATTTTTTAATATTTTTTTTAATTTAAAACTTAGTAGCGTTTTACTGCTTCTTACTTGGTGGAAGGCGACAAATCGGTCAGGAATGGATCACGCATACTCAAGTGATTAAGACAGCTTGAAAATTTAACACAATTTACACAAGTATCGCATTTCCTCTCGCGGGTCTACAAGAAGAATTTTTTTTTAGAAATAAATAGCCCCTGTGTTCCATGTTAACTTTTATAAGGTTTTTTTGTAATTTTTCAAGTGTACATGAACCAATAAAATAAAATAAAATAAGTAGTTGGTTTCCTAACTCAAATAGCAGTGATTAACAAAAGCATTAGCTCTAGTATCTCTGTCCGTGTACGTATAAGATCTAGTTTATTAGTTAAATTTAATCGTTAAAAATATTATATACGCTATAAAAGGTTGGGAGAGCCGCCTGAGTATGTTCCCCATCCTTACCTATTCTATTTCCAGTCTGAAAAATTACCCTATTTGGGTATCAAAGATAGGTAAACATTTTAGCCACCAAGATACGACATTGTAGACGCAAAAAAATTGTGAAGTAATGTACAGCAGGATATAAGATTTTTTTCTAATACAAAAAGTTGCTATACAAGGTTGCGAGAGCGGCCCAAGTAATTACCCATACTTAATCTATGTGCAGGCCCCTATTTGGGTATCAAAGTTAGGTAAACGTTTTAGCGACGAGATACGACATTGTAGACATGAAAAAATTGTGAAGTAATATTCTTATAGCAGGATATAAGATTTTGTTTTTATACAAAAAGTTGCTATACAAGGTTGTGAGAATTTACCCATCCTTAATCTATTTCGAGTGCGCAGGCCCCTATTTGGGTATGAAAGGTAGGTAAACGTGTTTGCGAACAAGGTATAACATTGTAGACGTAGGTAGAGTCGTAGAGTTGACGCTACGAATTCGCGTAGCGGGTAACTTGTACCTTTGCGAACGATAATGACATCTTATAATGAGTGTGCACTTTATTCATTTTACTACATACATAACATCACGCCTGTTACCTACAGGGGTAGGCAGAGACTATGGACCTTCATTTGCCACGATCCTGACAAACCTTTTTTGCTCCATCAACACTCATATTAATGAATTTTAAAAATAAAGAAAGACTGGTAGTCTTCTATTTTCCGATGTGATGGGGTATATATACCTGTGTACAAACGGTCAGAAAAAAAGGCAGAAATCATTGCAACAATAGATAATTTTTAGATCTACGCACAGACATACAAAAGGCAAGCAGACCAAACATTATTCACTTCGAACGTGTGGAAATTTTTCATTTGTAGACTCGTAGCTTATTTTTTTAATTGTAATTTTAGAATTGTAATTGTAGATGTTTGTATACTAAGTACTCTTTCACATTCCTAAGTATAGTACTTTACTATTTTTGTTGAAAATAATATCAGTTATGTTAAAGAAAAACAACAAAACTTATGTAGCTTAAGAATCCCCTTACCTTAGACTTTTCCGTACAAACGTAGTCTAGCTTTTATTTTGAAATGACATCTGAGATATCGGCAGTATTTTGTAATTTTAAAGAAATTGCATATATCTAGGCATGTAACTAATTTTCGACAGTCAAATATAAACTTGAAAGAAAATATGAGAGTGTAGAAGTTTTCCATACTGATGGTCAAATATGATATAATCGTTTTCACAGCCAAAATATGAACTTAAAAGTTCATATTTTGGCTGTGAAAACTAGTTATATGCCTTGATATAAACAATTTCTTTGAAATTACATGATTTCGCCTAATATCCTAGCATGCCGTTTCATAATAAAAGCTAGACTACGTTTGTATGGAAAATTCTGATTCTTTCTAGGGTAAAAGGAAGTGAAAATTGATGCCACGTGGCATTCTTTATAATATACAATCATGTTTAGTCTGCTTCCCTTTATATGTTATGTGGATCTACGCTACGCATTCGCATAGCAAAACAACCGGATGTTTTTACACAAAAAACTCGAGCTTGATGAATTTGGTAAGCATGAATGCAAATTTGCAAATTTATTTTAGACCAGATTAAACGAAAACTAGTTGTTTTCGTTAAAACTTATTTTTAACCCTCGATGTTAAAAGAGGGGTGTAATAAGTCTGACACCAATGCCTGTCTGTTCGTGAGATCGTAGCTCGCCAATAGATGGACCGATTTCGATGACGGTTTCACGTGAAAACAAGTTTTCCTGCGGCGTTTCTTAGCTATGTTTGTTGTAAATAGTTTCAGCCGTTCCAAAGTTATCGAAGTGAATGCTTAAAAGTAGGGGTATTTTTAATATGCTTAAAAAATATATAAATATATAGGGACAAATAACACTGATTGAACTAGCCCTAAAGTAAGTTCGAGACTTGTGATATAGGATACTAACTCAATATATAGATAAATATATAAGACCCAGGACAATTTGAAAAAGGCCATTTTCCAACTTTTCCTGACCGGGAATCGAACCCGGGACCTTTGGGTGGCGGACTAGCATGGTGACCATTACTCCACGGAGATCGTCAAAAAACCTGTTGACTATGCAGAAAATTTACTTCAAATCAAGCTAAAATACTTTTATTTAGCATTGAAGCGTTCTAGTCATCCGAAAACGTATTTATACGCACTACGCGTCTTGCCTTGGACCTCAATATAACTAACGACAAAGAAATACGAGATAAGTACGAGCTCGTACCGTCACTTCACTCGTTTCAATATACGCAGTAAAATGGGAGCCAAGACATGGAACAGGAAGTATCAATGATGCTGCCATTAGTCGATACAATGATCCTTTAAGCAATGTGACGTGACGTATCATCCAAATCGAGCTCAATTGGTGTCCTGAATTGAACTCGGATTAGTTATCTATTTTATGTATTTATTTACCAATATATGTGCACAGAAAATGTATACAGAGAAAACATCAAATAAAAGTTGAACAAAGGCTCTATTTACGTATTACAGATGTTGGGATGTCCAGATTCCCGGCTGTTCAGTTCATGTCAAATCGCAAATCAAGATAATTTAATTTTTAGCAAAAAAAAACTTGAGAGGTGTCAAGGGTCACCCGGATGGAAGGAAGTAAAATATTAATATAAATAGGTCTAGATTACATTCAAACCCTTTTCTGCGTTCTAAAATCAAGTTTTTAATATCTTCATACATTTGAATAAACAAAAAGTGTCGTTACAACGTTTGGTCTTAATTCTTCCCATCTAGCTCCCTTTCGCAACGCGCGATAAGGAACTTCGTTCAAAAAAACCAACTTCATTGTCTTTCAGGAGTTTCCTCCATATCTCCAAAGTTCTTCATGATATCTTCACCAAATTAATAGGGACCAATTTGGTTCTAGAGGCTTTCAAATAAAAAAAATCAGAATCACCAAAATTGGTTCACAAGTGGCGAAGATATCGCGTAACATACATACAAAATAAAAAAACATAAGCGTCGACTTGATAACCTCCTCCTTCTTTTTTTTAAGTCGACTAAAATACGCACATTTAATAAGCATAAGATCTATCTAGTACAAACTAGATTTATGCAAATAAAGAAATTGTTGCATCAGATATACGTGGGGCGCACTATAAGTTTCCGGAATGAATATGAAAAAATACTATTAAAGGTACAAAATTAATTTATTGTTTTTCAAAATAATCTCCCTTGGCGTCTATGCACTTATTCATTCGATGAAACCAGTTTTGAAAACTTTTGTGCCACTCCTCTGTGGTGACCTCTGAAACGTGTTTTTCATACTCCTCGACAGCCTCTTCTGGTGATGAAAATCGTTGACCGCGTAATTGGTTCTTAATTTTTGGGAACAGAAAAAAGTCACAAGATGCCAGGTCGGGACTGTATGCAGGATGACTCATGAGTTCTACATTTTTCGCCGTCAAAAAGTCGTTTGTCTGTCTGGCCGTGTGAGAACTAGCATTGTCGTGGTGCAGGATGATACGGCGTTTACGGTTATTTTTACGGAGTTCGTCAATAACTTCCGGCAAACAAATGGTCGAGTACCAGTCACTATTCACTGTACGACGATTCTCTAAAGCAACAGTAGCCACGTGTCCAGTTTTATTAAAAAAAGAAGCAATCATCCGCTTAGATGCACTTTTCACGCGCGCCACTTTGGTTGGTTTCGGCTCATCTTGAAAGACCCATACGCTCGATTGCTGCTTTGTTTTGGGATCGTAGCAATAAATCCATGTTTCGTCACCTGTTACTATGTCCCACACCAAATTTGACGCACCTTCGTTGAATCTGGTAAGCATGGCACTGCACCAAGTGACGCGGTCCGTTACCAAATGTTTGTGTAGGATTAATTGTATTTGACTCATGCCTATTTCTAAGGATGCGCGAATTTCATGGTAGGTCACATGCCTGTCTGTTTCAATCATACGGCGCACAGCATCGATGTTTTTGTTGGTCACAGCGGTGGACGGCCGACCATCGCGAGATTCGTCACTGAGATTGATACGACCACGCTTGAATTCTGCAAACCAGCTATAAACAGTTGTCTTGCATGGTGCTTCATTGCCAAAAGCTGTTTCAAGCCGAGCGATGCTCTGTTGAGCTGTCAAATTACACTTAAAATCGTAGAAAATCATACTACGAAAATTTTCCCGAGTTAAATCCATGTTGATGCAGACACACAATTTTTTAAATGGCGCCACAAGGTAAAAACAAAAGACAGTCAGATGAAACAAACTGCATTCTACAGCCAAAGAGTTCTATTTTCAAATGTTGCAATAAATTTTTAAATATTGTTTATGTAAGTGGCCAGTTCCGGAAACTTATAGTGCGCCCTATGTATGCATGGAAAACCCATTTATTTGTGAAGCCTGAGAAATGGTCTTGTTTTTTTTACCCTATAGTGCAATAAGAAGACCCGATTTCGTCATTTTACATTATGTAAACCGTTTAACAATATTCATAAAAAATAATCGCGTTATTATAAAAATAATTATTGTATGCCATTAATTTGATGACCTCCTTGGCGTAGTGGCTACCAGGCTAGTCCGCCTCTCGGAGGTTCTGGGTTCGATCCCCAGCCAGGGCAAGTTGACCTTTTTAAATTGTCCTGGGTTTTCTCTCTTTGATAGATAGATAGAGACACACCAATGCTTATCATATATGTTATACTATTGTTGAGTTCTCAGTATCTCATAACATAACCAGTCCCGGATCCAGAGGGGGGCAAACCGGTGCACCCGCCCGGGCGCCAGTTTCAGAAGGCGCCAAAATCGTCAAATATTTTGGGCCGACGAGGACGTGCCCCGGGTATGCCTCCTCTTGGACTTGGGAATAACTGGACATGGGGCGGCACATTTAGATTTAGTATAAAAAATGACGTCTCCTATCCTATTTGGACCCCCCCCCCCTCATCGCCAGAAATAACTGGGATGCTGGGGCACCATATTTAGATTTTGCCCCTCTTGTAAAAAGTTCTAGATCCGGCACTGCATAACACAAGTATACTCTGGGGCTAGCCACAGAGAGGCTAGTTACAGTTCTTTGGAGCTGCTCAATGTGTACTAGTACTTATTCTGTGTCAATGTGTTTAACTTGTCTTTATTATTTTGTTTATGTACATATATATAACGTGGAAGCGACATATCTGTAATAAATCGAACCACGGGCTAAACTCGATCACTATAGTATAATAAAAATCAAATAGCAACCAAAAAATTACATTTCTGTACAAATTGCCCGGGCGGCTGCACACTTTGGAATGGAAATGGAGACTTTTTTTTTGTTTTGGCTGTTATATTAATTTCATTATACTATAGTGATCAAGTATAGCCTGTGATTAGATTTACTACGGGTATGTATGTCCCTTCCACGTTGTATATGTTTATCTATACATGTGTTTGTTATAAAATGTAGTATTCTTGAGTTAGTATCCCATAACACAAGTCTACTTTGGGGCTAGCTTAATTAGCTGTGTAATTTGTCTTCATCTATTCATGGGCCACATGGAGGAGCTTGAATCGCCTCCGAACTGAGGTAGGTCGATGTAGGAACAATCTGGCACGCTGGCGCTACATTGACCAAGCAAAAGCACAGTGTGGTCACGACGACCAGACTACGCAGCACCTCCTCTCATGCCCTTTGTGCCCTACCAGCTGTACCTTGCTTGACCTATACTCTGCCTCGGAGGAAGGCGTAAGAGTGACAACGTATTGGAAGAACAAAATTTGAATTTTTGAGCCAGCGACATGATAACAAGAATATGTATTTATTTATTTATTCGTATATTCAATTGTGACTTAAAGCATAAGTACTTACATAAAAGGCTCATAATAGTATCTTTTAAAGGACTATAAATAATTCAGGTGAATTATGATCAATACTTACATTTATTCTACCGCTTAATTCCACTTCTAAAGCCTCTTCAGCAATCATTATGACATCAAAAAAAAAAAATTTATTCACGAATGCACCTGCATAGACAGGTAAACGATTAGAGATGTCACTTATCATTAAAAAGAACTACTTAAAACACTTCACAACAGGTTGTATCAGTTTGACTTTGAGACACATTTTTGCATGTTTTTTAATATATTTATACAGATTTTGACACCTGGAATACTTCACTCTGGCTTGTACTATCGCACTTTGTGTTGATAGGGTGCCTACATCGACGCTTATCAGTAGCTGATAACGGCTTATTTAGATGATTTCCATGGCAAATCGGGTGCATTAGGACGATCTAAGTCAGGTATTTTGTAACTCTTTTAAAAAACTTTCACGCCTACCTTTTGAACTCTCTTTCCTGATAGAGTCATCATTATTTTGTACTTCTCTTGATAGCTTTTTATATGTTAGTATAAGTAGATGTTTATGTATGTATTGTGTAGACATTTATTCTGATATTTAAATATACCTAACTAGCTGCGCCCCGAGGTGTTACCCGCAAAAAAGCCTATATGTTAGCCTTTATGTTAATTCAGGGTGTCAGCTTTCTGCACACTAAATGTTATCAAAATTGGTCCAACCGTTTGCGCGTGAAGAAGTAACAAATATACACGGGTGTGTGAGAATGTACTCAAAAACTTTCGCCTTTATAATATTAGTGAGACAGGTATATACTCGTAATATTATAGTATATTATATAGTAATATTTTATTTTATAATATGAGTATTTTGTATTGCTATTATGTGCCGCATAATTTTCACTATTTATCCCTATGGTTGATTGCGAGAAAAAAGTATATTTATACTTTGAAACAATAAAGCATTTGTTTGATAAAATTAAATATAACTTGAGCTCAACGTGGAACGTTCATTCTAACTTACATAATTATTTTTTAAGACACAGCGAAAAAAACTAAAATCCTGAAATTCTCAAATTAAAGTGACACACGGTTATAGTCACAAAAGTATAGTCATAGGTACGTAGATAAGTAAAGTCGAATCCCTATTTGCAAAAACGAAAGATAAAAACCACTTTTCCAAAACGGGGTTAAGTATCTACATAGTTCTTACCCACTATACATTCAGAGGTATTTGTACAGATGTAACAATGTTTACAACGTTACTTTTATTTTATAGAGCCAAATAAAAAAAAAAACCGAAGAAGGCGAGTAAGCCGTATTAGTCACGTAGATAAGAAACTCACAGCAAATCACTGAAAAAACAACAGGTACCTATGACACGGATCAGTTCCGAATAATATCAATATAATCTAACCCAGACCCAAGAAGACATTTGCAAATAATACTCAGAGTTTCCTCGAAGTTAACGTGACAATACGTAAAACAACTACTTAGATATAACAAAATTGAAACGCACCTGTGCAAGCCACCGGCCATTTCGAGACGCTGACATACTGATGTAATATTCTCTGAACTGTAAGTCACTTCATTCGATTTATAAATAGTCCACTGAATATTCATGAACAATATAAAACACTAAACTTCACAATGTTTAAAAACTGGACATTCTTGTGTTCGCTATGTGAACATGTATAATACCATTCACCGATTAGTAAGATAAGAACGATAACCACTGAACTACAGAAACAAACTGCTTTACCTGTAGACACTGAAAATTAGTTAATGAAATGTAAATACATGATAGATAGATAAAATAACACTTGCCAGACTTAATCTAATCACAGATAAAACAAAAACACGGAATTAAAGAAAATAAATTCATAAATTGTTCAATCCAAATGACCGGATAGGGCACACACTGGTATCTGAGGCGTATTGTAGTCGACGCACATATTTACACTGATATTTGCCCTCATAAAGATAATAAATGCTAAGAATAAACGAGTTTGTACGTAAATGGTACATACTAATTTTTTAAACTGCTATTTTATGGTGATATGTCCTATTATAACAATGGTCTAAGTTCTAATATGTATCTACGTGCCAAAAAAAACATCGCCACCAAAATGACATCAAAAGTAGGTAATATTGTTTTTTCATGATTGGTTTTTTTCATGGTCATATCAAAGTGAAAATAAAGGAAGTGGGTGGACAATGGATCATGTTAGACTGGAAAATATCTTTCGTGGCATGAGAGCCAAGATGTGGGCTTTAAATTCTTACTACAAAATAACCGGCCAAGTGCGTATCGGGCCACGTGCAGTGTAGAGTTCCGTAGTTGCGAATGCCGACTTTGCCTCACGGTTAAATGACTAAAATGCCTAAAAACTTATTGTGTTAAATCTGTATGAAATTTTTATTTCCCGAGGACTACTATTTATTATTTTGTTGACTAGCTGCTTCATTTCTAAACCCTATTTTACCCTGATAGTTTTCCTTTTAACTTCTTTATAATTATATTGACGACCTCCGTGGCGTAGTGGTCACCATGCTAGTCCGCCACCCAGAGGTCCTGGGTTCGATTCCCGGTCAGGGCAAGTTGGAAAATAGCCTTTTTCAAACTGTCCTGGGTCTTGGATGTTTATCTATATATGTATTTTTTATAAAATATAGTATCGTTGAGTTAGTATCCCATAACACAAGTCTCGAACTTACTTTGGGGCTAACTCAATCAGTATTATTTGTCCATATATATTTATTTATTTATTATTTTATTTTATATACTATTGCCGTGATTTTTCACGTGTCCATATACCACCGTTTAACTGATAGAGGGGGGGGGGGGGCACTGGAATCTAACAATAAACAAAACCAAATATTACACAAACGGATCCCTAAATTCGAAAATACTCACAATTAATATTTTTAAAGACCTTTTTAGCGACATCCCACATCATGAGTTAGTAAGAAAAAAATTACTTACTACGACTAACCAATCATGTGGGGTATCGTTGAATAGGTCTTTCAAAAATATTATGAGCTTGTGAACATCGTTTTTCGATTTAGGGATACTGAAATATTAAGTTTTAAAGTGAAAATTTTTACACACAACTATAGAGTATAGAACCAAATTTAAAGGAAAACTATCAGAGCTAAGTAGGGTTTACAAATGAAAAAGTTATACAAATTCAATAGAAAATTAGTTTTTAGACGTTTTTAGTGGCATGAACTCAAAGTTGGCATTCGTAATTACGGAACCCTACACTGCGCGTGGCCCGACACGCACTTGGCCAATTATTAATACTCTGGACAAATGATTCATGTAGCTAAATTTTCCCCTACGTGGTCGCCACGCGTATATTAATTATGTAGGTATATTTTCGATACCTAAACGGACTCCCCGTTTAGGACACAGGCCTGACTTAGGTAAATATATCTATGTAAGAACCTTATTAGTTAAATCTCAGAGCACTCAAAGTTTATTGTTGAGATTTCAATCTAAACAATAAACTTCACACTAAACGATAAATAACAATAACACTATCCGACTTCAAAAAAGGAGGACGCCTCGACCAATATGAAAAATTCTTTTTTTGTTTGTCAAAGCATAGATACTTGTCAGGTCAGGTCGTCCCATAGAAATTTTATCAATCGGTTGTTTTATGTAGATTGTAATAGAAGCCGGTTTTTAGTTTTGAAAAATGATACTTTAACAGTTTATATTATCAGTCTACTGATAGACTAAAGGCTCTCCCATTAAAATTATGTTAAAAGTTAAAAATGTATTATATTTGGTAGGCAATGCACGCATATTACTTAAATTGTCAAAATACGGTAGTACATTCAAAGCAAATGGCCTACAGTAAAGTTTATTTTATTTGTCTAAATAAGTATGTGAGTAGGTATCTAATACTCATTCCAATGAATGGATAGCGAATCACTCAAAATACATTGTAAGAGCCTTATCGACTAATCCCAGTTGGTCGTCTAACTCTTAGTTATTTTCCACGTCTATGATAATGTTATCAAACTCGACCTGTTCTCCATTTACACAATTTCAGGTACTCAGATCTTCATATTTTGGTGGACAAACGAGTATTTAGTAAAGGTAGGATTAAATATCAAGGGCGCTAGACTAGAATTAACAATGTATCGCAAAAAATTGCCAGCCGAGTCACGGGCGAAGGTGATGAGGCTTTCTTTACTATGGCGTATGTACACGGCAGCCCACCTACCTATATGACGTATAACAAACTATATTATTAATATTTAAGGGTGGATTCAGTTAATGATACTGAACAACTTGAAAAGAACATGTAACGACAGTTACGAACTTTTACATTTTCAAACTTTGTAAATTTGTAAGACAAAATAAACACCTTTACATTATAGCAAATGATACCTACCTACACCCGCAAGAATGACACAAACAAGAATAATAAGGCTCGACTTGCAGTCCAATTGCAGATGACCAACGAAAGTCCATATGTAATGTCTATTTTTACCCGACTACGGCAAAGCAAAAGGAGGGTTATGATTTTGACAGGCTATGTATGTATGTATGTATGTTCATCTGTTCCCTCGTAACTTCTAAACTACTTATCAGAATTCGACAAATGACATATCATTAAAAGCGTCTTAATTGTCCGCTGGTTATAGGCTATATGGGGTTTCACAAAATCTAATGTGGCGCCCTCTAGCGGACAAAACATACAGAGTAAAAAAATAAAGTTAAGATAAATATGCCGTGTTTGGTATCATTTGAAAGCGCTTTACTGTACATTTTGAATATATTACTAGCATTTGCTTGTGACTTTACCTGTATTCATGGGCTGATTGCTTATAATTCACATCTTTTCGTTCATAGCTTCTTTACTACTTATCAGAATAAGACCACTGCAGTACCGTTAGAAGGGCCTTGATATTCTGTTGGTTATGAGCTATAAAACTTGTCACCAAATTTAGTATTGCGCCCTCTAGCGGACAAAAAGTTCTATGTTAATATAAAATTAAAATAAATATACCGTGTTGGGTATCACTTGAAAGAGCTTCACGAGTACTTTATGCTTGTACATAATTAGGTACAAGAATGCTTTAATGATGTTAAATATGAGCGATAAGAGTAAAGCGCGGATCACGGGAACTGTGAATCGCTTTATGGAATGTAGAGCACTGTGAACGTTAATAGAATATATAATGCACTAATGAAAACGACAAAAGCTTCATACGGGGAAACCGTTGCTATACGCGCTACGATCCACGCGCTACGAAATAGTATAAATAAAATAGGATATCTCTGCATATTACTATACGCCGATACATAAGTCAAAAGAGATGTCGTATGTCAACTACCTAGTTTTTAGTTCATCAATTTAACTTTTGTTAATATTATGCGCCACAAATACACTATAACACCAAAATAGTACAAATAATAAAAAGTAAAAAAACTAAAACCCAACTACGACAAAAAACGACGCTGAAAAAGTATAAAGCAAGATTTTCAGAATATTGAACTGAACAAAGTTGCTAATGTAGTTACAAGTAAATGGACTCAGTAGACTCTACCAAGATGCCTTCGTTGTAAATTGACAATAATGTCATACAATACTATTCTGAAGTATGCAATATTCACTATGTAAGATAAATTTTCATGTTTGGAAAGGCGTAGTCACACGTTGTCAAAGTGCTACGGTAGTTAGGTATATGTAACGTGTGACTACGCCTTTCCAAACATGAAAATTTATCTTACATAGTGAATATTGCATACTTCGAATGTTTTTTCTTGGGCAAAACTGCAGGAAGCAAGTCTTTCTGACGCAAACATCGCTCGTTTTCCCGCGAAGTGACTGCCGCTATACGCACGACGGTACACATATCTCACAAGTAGATAAGGGTATGAATATTTCTACTATCTCAATACAACAGGCTCGTTCGAATCGCCGTGATGACTGCCAGTTTTAACTAAATAATTGCGAGTATTTACTGATCAATTTTGCATTTACGATAAATGGATGCAGCGTATGATTGCATTAGATGCATCGAGAAAGGTATTTTATAACAATGTAGGTAAGTAATGACTATTTTCTCTATGTCAGTGTAGATGATTGCGTAGGTAGCACTTATGATAAAAATGGAACAACATTATGATTATGGACTACGAATCCAGTATAGGATTAAGTACTGAAAGTGTTAGTTTGTATTTTTAAATTTCGTTTAAGTACGCATACTTCTTACTAGTTTGAGAAAACGTCAATTTTACTGATATTAGAGGTCGAAGGTAGGTAAATACAGTATGTACCAACTTTTCTTATATTCCCTGTCTTAATTTTTATATTTAAAAGAATTTTTAAAAGAATGTTTTAAAAATCAACGACGTACAATTACCCTGCACGTAAGTTGAACAAAAATGGCGGTCGTTATTGTACGGTGTTTGTCCGTTTAGAATCAGATTTCTATCCGAACTTCAGATAGAAATGATTTCGGCTTTGAAGAAAGACCAAAAACTCTTTTAACACTTTTATCTCCAATTAAACATGCGCCGACGGCCGCCATTTTTGTTCAACTTACGTGCCGGGTATTGTATTATATAAAAATACTGGCATTCTCTTTTTCAGTCACGTCACAGAATTAATATAAGTATACATTACAGAACAGAATCTCCTAAAAAAGGTCCCGCGCAACTTGCATCCCCATTCCCCATCCTCGCACCTCTTCCCCGTTCTCGCCTTGTCGAGGCGGCTGCATGCGCCTGCAGCCGCCCGCTCAACACTAGACGGGGAATGGGGAGACTTTAGGAGATTCCGTTCTGTATACTCGAATAACAATTCTGTGGTCACATTTAATTGTATAAGTAGATAAATGAAACAAGGAAAAAGCATTTCATGTGCATTTATTGGCACAACAAACAATCACAAATTAAACAAAGGGAAAATACCATACAAGTAAATAATAGGTATAAAAGATACCTACTTATCTATTAAACAAAACATCTTAAATTATGTCTTGTAATAAAAAGTTAAATTAGCCGTAAATAGCTGGAAACCTTAGGAACAATTTATTTTAACTATTTTAATTAGAGAGACGGAACGCTTCAGTATGATCGGTGCTAAAGCGTTCCGTCGTTCTCTCTCTCGCTCTAGCGAATGACGGTTCTGAGATACAGAAAAGGATAGCAGCATAGAAAAGTACAGCTCCTTGCTGATGATGCAGCCCAACCTTATGCTTTTAATCAACCCTTCGCCCGCCGCGTAAGCGTAAGCGCCGTCCGCAGCCATTCAAAAGTAAACTCTAAACTGTGGGAATAAGGTTTATATAGCTATAGTATACTGGTTGACATGGCGTAAACCGGTCATAGGAGACCGCTTGGTGCATACATATTACCTAAATGTGATGGTGCTTGTTTCACCGACATAGATATCAGAACTTGTTTTGATTGCTCGTCTGTCAAAACGAAGCAACGGCTTTACGAATTTTGCATGAAATCTTATGCCTGAGTGTTACGTAGGCTACACTGTATCCTGGAATAAGGTTCCTAGAGATGCGCGCTAGGATGCGGGCAAGAGTTACTACTATGCAAAATGTACGTTCAAAATTTAAAAACATTTTCACAAGATTTTAACTAACTACCTTAGAAAATGCCTAAATGTCCTTTTTTAGTTTAAAAAAAAAAGACAAAATGAACTTGTTTACTAATCTCGAAAGATATTCTTGTAGATATAAACTAAACAATAAAATTAACTCATTTTTTAAAACCTACAATATTAAATAAATAGGAACTTACCTCACAACATAAGAACAATTTCTGTACAGCCGCGGTAGCGTTACAACGTAAAAATGCCCTGTTAGGTAAACGAGGTTATACATGTTAACACTAAAATTAGTTTGTGATTTAGTTAGTAAGTCCGAAGCTAAAATTGATAAAACAATATTTATGTAAATATTCAATTTTTAAATAAAAAAAAACCGGCTGAAAATGTCAAGAACGCCATCTTGTGATGAATAGCGGAACTGTTGATACGATTTGTTATCCGTAGCGCCATCTATATTTTTTTAGGGAAAGCCCTGACTTTTAAGCGTTAATTCCCACTTAAGCGGCCACACCAATTTTCATCAAACATAGCTAAACACCACCGCAAGGGAACTTGCTTTCACGTAAAAAAACCGCATCGAAATCGGTCCATCCGTTCAAGCGCTACGATGCTACAGACAGACAGATAGACCGGCAGACAGCGTCAAACTTATAACACCCCTCTTTAAAAAAATATCCTAAGATGTAAGAAGAGAAAACACAATGTACTATGCTCAAGTGCTGAAATTCCATTTGGTACTCAAATATTCTAGGAATATATTTATTATTTGTGGATAAACCTGCTTATATTCATTTACACAGAAACTACAAACCATATAAAATAATAAAAATTCCAGAACAATCCATCGCGTCGGGTTCTTCACATACAGACCTAAGTATTAAAATTACCCATAACATACTATTTGGTACCTAACGGATAAAACCTTACAGGGTTAAACCCGTGAATAACTCATCTCATAAATATCACACTCAAAAATTTGCAATATTGATAGAAACTTATGAATTGAATTAATTGAAATGAAACCTATAATATTTAGAGATAAGTAATTAAATTTTATTAAAGAAAGATTTATTAAATTTTCTACACCTACCTAAGTTACTGAGCGATTTTCTGACAGTTCACAAAATGGTTTGTTTTTTTATTGCAAATACAGAAGAAAGAACACGGATAAAAATCAATAGCAACTAGTAGTTGTCTAAAAGCAAAAAAAAAAATAGGTTCTGATACAATATAATCCATCTTTTATCTCTTAGCCTCTTATCGACATATACTCTTGCTGGAATTGTTTAACGTCTTAGAAATGTAACATGTTTGCTGCTTAATAATAATTTATTAATAATAATAAATATACAGGAACAAATAACACAGATTGAGCTAGCCCCAAAGTAAGTTCCGAGTCTTGACTTATGTCAAGGTCAGGCCTGAATGTGTCACTCCCCGTTTAGGTATCGAAAATATACCTATATTATTACTATGCACGTGGCGACCACTTCGAAGGGGAAAATTTGGTAACATGAATCATTTGTCCAGAGTTATAAGAATGAAGTTGGCTTGCAATAGACGTCTAGGTATCTAAACGAAGAGGTGAGGACTTCTGACGCGAGCTAAATTAAACTGCTATAGTTACTGCTAACCACATTAAGTAGGTATTTCTTTGAATTTATTTTCTAAGTTAAGCTTCTGTACGTAAGTACTAGTACTTATTCTGTGCTTATGTTTAGGTGGCTTTTCTATTTAGTAGCTCATACATGTCTCGGTGTATCGCATATAAAAAGACGCCACTACGTTTCAAAAAGGTTATTCTTTTGACACTAATGCGGAATCTATATACCGCCTATGTCTATGGTCAAAATGGGATAGTGGACATGAATGTCAATAGAAAAGATGCATAATGAGTAGATTAACTGATTTTGTAAGCATTTACGTAAAGAAGGCCTTTATGCACAATTATATTTTTTTTAATCTATTTATTCTAACTAAGGTTTTTACTTGATTGAAAAAGTCAATTTCAGAAGTAATATAAAGTTTAAAAAATAATAATTACCATAGGATTGTCTGAAAATAATATAGCTACTTTTGTTATGAGGCCAATCCTGTAAACGCAATATTTGACACAGTACCCGAATAAATTTTCTTACATCACGCCTACAAATGCGACATAAGTGACGTCACTCCTGTCCGGTGTTTTTAAGTCGCTCCGAGACGCCGTTCAAAGGCGGACGTGACTTTGTATCCTTTATATCTTGAAGAGATTTTGGATTAGCAAGGTAGTTTTTCTTGACGTGCCTTTTTTAGGAACTCTTTCCATAGCACAACGAAAAAAAAACATTATGCATCTTCTCTATTGTAATTGCCATATTCGGGTAATAATACTCCAAAGTTATTTGTCCATTTTCCATGTCAGAAATGTTAGACAAATGTCATCTTTGCTCTTTTTAAAGTACCTTTTTGAAATGTCAGAAAATCCCTCACTACTACTACCTACTACAAAAAACTACATACAAATTGCTAATTACATAAATGCAAAATGGGTCTACAAAATTAAAATAAAGCTACATTGTCCCATGCACTGTTCAGAGACATAATTAAAGTGTAGGTGCTGGTATCATATGAACGGTGAAAGAAACGGGCAAATCAGTGAAAAAGAAAAAAGTATATGTATATAATGTACATACGAGTATATGCAAACAATAAACGTCACTTGACATCTCCAGTGATGTCACGCGCCACGCCGCATTTTCATTACGCCACAGAATTAAGGGGGGCAGTTAGTTAGTAACAGAGTAAATGGAACCAAAATGGCGGTCGTCAGCACAGGTACCAATAATCCGCCGACGACCGCCATGCCGGGAATTTATACAAAAATGCTTTGAAGTCCGCCATTTTTGTTCAACTTATTTGTGTCACATTGTACCTGTTGTTTCCGGGATCCAGTGCTGCCCCCATACGAAAGGCAACAGAGATATAATTTAAAAATTTGTCTTGATCAGACCCTAGATAACCCTTCAAACTATTCTATGAACTACTATTTCCAGTTTGAAGTGAGAACGTGAAGCTTTTCTACGCACATTAGCGAAAAACGGCCAGTTTTGGCTATTTTATTTCAATGGGGGCAGCACTGGACCCCGGAAAATTCAGGTAGACCCTTAATATAAGTATTACATACAGAACAGGATCTCCTAGGGTCCCGCGCAATCTGCGTCCCCGTCCTCACACCTCTCCCCCGTTCGCGCCGTGTGGAGGTGTTGAGCGGGCGGCTGCAGCCTACTCGACAAGGCGAGAGGTGTGAGGACGGGGGGGTTGTGTATGTAATATTTATAATATTTTACTAGTGGTAGAGCCACGCAACCGGCAAAACTCTGTTTTGCTAGTAGCATGAAAGGCCGGCTCGTCCGGGGAAGTACCACGCTCTCACAGAAAATCGACGTCTGAGTAGTAGCGTCATCGCTTCTATGCTTCGTTCGGTGAGTGTGAGAGCGCGAGGCTATCCTACAAGGATCGGACAGGGTCTTTGTTACATATTGTATATGACACCAGATGGCAGCACAGAGACGTCAGGTTCTTTTTTTTAAATTTATTCTTTACAGAATCAACAACACTTTAATCAATTCAGTTCAGGTTCAATCGATTGTTGTCTTTGGACCATCAATACAATACTATACAATACAATACCCTTTATTTCACAAAATAAATAAATACAGGACATAATTATCTTAAAAACTAGGAAATGCGCAAAAGGCGGCCTTATCGCTAAGCAATTTTTTCGAGGCAACCTCGTTATATAGAAAATAGTAATGGGAAATTAGGTAGTGCGGGGCGGGTCAATATAAACATACTTATATACAATAATAACAATAAACACTTACATTAAAAAATATATATTAACAGTATGAGATGAAGAGAAATTAACTTAACTTGCCATCAGTTAAGTTTCTTTTGCTCCGTCAAATAATAGCAACTTATTGGACCTGACTGTAGTATGCTGCAATCTGGTGTCCCTTATTTTTAAAACCCTCAAAATCGTATTGTCTATTTAGGACCGACGCTATTCTGAAGGACAAGTTCGCACTCCTGTTTTCAAATCAATACGGAACAATTGTTGCGCGGATAGCTCTTTAAGGTACACTTCCAAGTTGAACGGCAGGCACTAGCGGCAGCTACAAGCAAAGCTTGAAATACCGGTATTTTTGGGAAACGGTACCATTGACCTTGGTGCGGTACCGGTGCCAGACATAGTACCTGTAATAGTACAGCTGTACCGGTCCTATTTATCCGTCAGAATCGGTGCTATACCGGTACCAGTATAAATCACGTCAGAGTGAGAAAGCAGATACCAGCAAGTACAAGTGTACCTAAGCAGATAGCAGTAGGTACCTAATTAACCCTAACCCATTTAGATCAGGTACCCAGGTACCAAAATGAAAAGAACCACTAAATACCGGTACAGAACTTGTACTTTTGGTACCGGTTCCAAGCCTTGGCTGCAAGTGCCGCGCGGCACGTGCACGTGCAACTATATTAGTTGCGCGCGGCACGTGCACGTGCAGTTCAGTCAGACCTGTGTCACTCCCCGTTTAGGTGTCGAAAATATACCTACATTATTACCATGCGCGCGCACTTCGAAGGGGAAAATTCAGTTACCTGAATCGTTTGTCCAGAGTAATAAGAATGAAATTGTCTTGCAATGGATGTCTAGGTATCTAAACGAAGAGGTGAGGACTTCTGTCGCGAGCTAAATCAAACCACAGCGCTACCGACATTAAGTAGATATTTCTTGGAATTTCTTTTCTGAGTAACACTTTTGTACGTCAGTACTAGTACTTATTCTGTGGTTAACTGAGAGCGCATCACTTGCCGCGTGCCGTGGCGGCATCTACCGTGCCATGTGACGCGAGGTTCTAGAGTCATTTCATACGAAACCATAGTAACTACTTATGTCGCCTACCGCGCGGCACGTGCAGCTGCCGCTGCCGTCTGCCGCTCAAGTTCAAATTGTACTTTTAGGTTTCAAGAGACACGGACAAACCCCTCACATTTCGGCAGTCATCTATAATTTGTCATGACTTACGCTTATGAATGGATAATAAACTAATTTCTTGTGACGACCATCTTACCCTTATCTCCATCCCACCTTTACTCCGTTAGGTGTATATATCATTTTAGGTGTGTTCGGTGTATAGGACATTTCTGTTAGAGGTCCGTGTTGTGCCTCAACCTCTGCCCAAACCATGGCACGGTTGATTATAAAATTTACCTCGGTATGCAGCGCAGGCATCTCGATTTTCAGCATGTGTAATGCCTCTATTTCCTCTCCTCAAACCATCATACATCAGTACAACGCCATTACGTGATGACGTAAGTACATTATTGATGAAAAATGCTTTTGCTGCAGGGGCGGATCCAGGATTTTGGTTTGGGAGGGGCTTTAACCCAAATACAAGTTTTACCAAGATGAAGTAAACACTCAGTAAACAAACCGCCGCCCTACATAAATCTGTGCGCCCGCCTCAGGGCGTCATACTAAGGAAAGCTAGAGCCCTCTCAAGATAAAGCAAACACACTTATATTCATAAAAGTTAACAACCGCTTGCTAAAACCCGTATTTTTTTTTGAATATCAGTTTAAACATGTTTTGTCTCTCCCTCACTTCAATATTTTACAATAAAAGAACGAGACAAAACATATTTTAACTAAAATAGGTTTAGCAAGCGGTTGTAATGTTTTATGAATAGGAAAGTTACATTCCAAAAAGGATGATCGAGCCTAACACAAGAAAGAGATAAGTACAAGAAGATGGGAGAGACCTTTGCCCAACAATGGGACAAATTAGGTTAATAAAAGGAGAGTTAAAATATACAGATCTGTGCGCCAACCTCAGGGCGTCTTACTGCGGAGGGCTTGAGTCCCCCCCCTAACCCCCCCCCATCCGAAATCTGCTACTGTCTTGCTCGTCCCATCCACCTAAACAGAACACAAAAAACATATCCGCACCAAAAGCACTCTTCAACGTCGGCCCTCACAATCACCGCTCATTTTTCATTAGGAAGGCAACGGTATTTCCTGCTTTGGTTTCAGCAAGTAGTGCGAGGCGTTCTCGTACGTCAGGAAGGTGATCATTGTCGCCGGCACCACGCGCACCAAGTTCGGCTTCAGACCCTTGTAGAAGCCGCGCCAGCCTTCGTGCCTGCAACCACAATACACATCGGTAGATTTAGAAATGAAAACGCAAGGTAGTAAAGTGAATGGTTACTCACCGGTCTCATTTTTCGCGACATTTTTATGCGATTCGTTTTTTTGAGTTTAGGAAGTTTCTGCGTCAAACGGAACCACGCGACGTATTCGTGCGTGCATTTCATACAGACACATAGAATTAGTCTACCCTGTGCCACCCTGATATAATATCGGATATTAGCGATAATGTGTTTCGCTTGATATTTTTCGTAAATAAAAAGGTAAGATTAGTGCCTACCCTGTCAAAAATATTTGTGCACGTCACTGATGTTCAGTCTTTGTTACAAACTATGTGCGACGGAGACACGGCATCGCACGAGGTACTCTGCTATCGCTTTCACACGTGAGTTTGTGACAGAGATAAACTGAACACGTCGCATGGTCCCTCTTGACGCAGTTTATGCCCTTAGGACGAATATTTGCGTCAAAGTATTCTTGTCGCCTTCATCTACGTTTTATATGCAAAAATGAACAGCGGTTCTAGCGTACGTTAAAGGTACTTCCATTTACTTAGCATTTAGTAAGTATTGGTATAGTTTTTGTTATCTATTTTATTAGATTTTTAAATAGTTCATAATTTTATATGAACGGTCACTTTAAAGAGATTGGATCAAACTATATTTACAAAAAAAAAATAGTAGCTGCTTAAGGCATGCCAAAACCATGACGTTGCACATGTATTAAATAACGGAATACGATATTAAATATCTTTCTTTATTGTCACTTGTGATGTCATTTTCGTATTTAGATATATTCATTCTACCATAGGCTGAGCATACACTGTTTTGTTTTTTTTTTAATCTAAAGTGTGACATATTTGAATGTTTTTTTTTAAATTATTATTTAACACTTAATTTATAATTCAAACAACCTGACATCACCAAACAAACACGAAGGCATTCAAATTTTGAGATAAATAAAAACGACACGTTGCATCAATTTGCTATCATTTATTGATTAAACAAATTGAAATCATGTGAGTCGAAACAGAACTTTAGCTATTATTATAAAAATATAATATATACGTCTAAATAACTGATTTGTGGCCAGCCACCGAATTGTATAACTACGGATAGTTTACATGTCAAAAGCTTTAAACAATGTAACAGTATTTTATTTGTATACCTATATATTTTTGGAACATATGTGTATTTGAGTAGATAAATAATTTTTAGTAGATAAATATTGCATTGCATTTTAACTCGAAATGTTTACAATTTTAACACAAACATACAAGCCTTTTTTATTATATTGATATATTGTTAAATGTGGATTAAAATGGGCACTCATAAAGCTTTTGCCATGTAAAAACAATCACAAAACAGCGCAAATAATTATACGCTGTATTTTGCACATCACATTTTATTTGGTGTAATTTCATAGATTCACAATTGTTTAGATTTGATCACATTTATTCATCTCCTTTTTTTTCGAATTCACGCTGTTGCGTTCCGTTTTAGGTCTTGACGCGTTTCAAACTAATTAAAATTACATAAATATATATTAAGTATTGCGCCAATCAAAACGGAACGTCAACGTATGCGCCTGCGCAACGTTCAACGCGACTCATTTTTTTTCATTTTTATTAAGTGATGTATGTAACTCCTGGGTAACTGTGTGAATCAAATTATCTCCTAAATTAAATGTTAATAAATACGGTTTATTCACAATTGCTAAAATGGCCTACTTAATTTAATACAAAACATGATTATAGTGCTCGAATCAACTTGTACTAAGTTTTAACGACAATTTATGTTTTTTTTTTTTCGTGATTTATCTAATATAAAGGCGGGGATTAACTGTTAAGATGAGATAAACTTCAAACTTGCATATTTATGTAAAAAGTAACATATTTAAACAACACTAATGATTGCAGAAACTATTTTTTACTTAAGCAAGTTGAAACATATCTACCTTAAAAAGAACCTAACGTCGTCTCACCACACATGTAACGTTCTTTTCAAAATAAAATAAAAAAATTGTCTTTTCAAAAGGTATTTTAATAAGACATGAAAATTATAAGTACATACCTATTATCACAAAAATCGCAAATTAAGACTAAATTGTGCTATGCATAGCAACACCGTTGAAGTGTTACCAGCTTGAAATAAGATTCAGTCACGATCTGATGGGAAAGAGTACAACTACTATTTACTAGAGATTACGAAATAATAATGTCGATACAAAATAATAAACATATAAATAAAAACACAACATATGTCGTGAGACAGGTCTTACATAAAATAATGCTACATTACACATTACAGGACAATTTGAATGAATGATTGAAGACAAGAACATTTTTGTCATTTAAGAATATAAAATCGTCATAATAAGTTATTTATACATACATGAAAGACAAGGGATTTTTTTAAGAAACTACATTGTAACAATGCCAAAATATCCATCATATAACGAGCCAAAAACCTGTCACAAAGTAATTAAAGAAACACTTCAGAATCCGACTAATAAAGGAATACAATGAAACGTCATAGCACAAAAAGGTATACAATTGAAAAAATGCATCGAGTCTGTAAAACAAATAATCCTTACACTATGCTTACCTTACAAACATTCCATAGACAAAGCGTCACCAAAAAAGACCCTGTGAGCGGCAAATAAAATTAAAAACAAATAAATAGTGCGGTACAAAGTTTCCCATCAGATAGATTTTCAATCGTTGTTCGTGAATTTTTCCCATATGAGCATAACTAGGCATATGTTGGGCGTTACATGTAGGAGATACGGCGTTAGGCCCTTGTAGAAGCCTCTGATTCGTTCGTACCTCCAAGTCTCGGTGATGCAGTGCCAGGCGCCGTCGTAGCTGCGGTGCTGGTCCTGCAGGCGCGCGCGCACCACCTGGTACGGGTACGTGGCGCCCGCGGCGATCAGCTTCGATATAGCCGCGAACGTTAGGTACTCCACTGACGTCTGCAATAACAAAAGATAATACTTAGTGATGAGTAAATAGCCGGATGGTTTGGATTATTATCGATTATAATCCATAAATAGCCATTAATAGCCTTCCGCTGGCTAATAACACCGCTATTAATGTATTGTAAAGAAATAAATGCTTTTTGTTTATTGTAAAATCTTTGGGTGTAAATAAAAACTGGGTTCACGTACGCAGTAGGATTCTTTATTTGGTAATTTTTTTATTTATTTTATCTTTGTTTAAAGGGTTTTAAAAATAAAATAAATACACGTTTTTCAGGAAATTCAGTTTAGTTAAATATTCCATAAGCAATTATACAAAGGATGAAGATAAGAATTAATCTTCAGTCAGAGGTGGTGAATTCCTTAAATTCACATCTAACCAGCGCTGGGTTGATTTCGTTTTGAGCGCTGCTGCTGAGTCTTGTTGAAATATCCAGTATTTACCAGCAAACACAGTGTTTCTTCTCTAAAATATCGCTTTGGTAGTTAGTTGCTTTAGTTTTTACCCCTTGTTTACAAAAATAAAGCATTGTCACGCCTTCGTAGGATACACCCCACCAAACCATCACAGATGCTGGGGGGTGGCCTCTTTCGGTCTTTGGGATCATCTCAGTAGCTTCTTAGGAGCTGTGCGCATAAACTATCGTTTTGGCGATTAAACTTCTGTTTAACGGTAAAAATGTTTTCATCCGTGAGGAGAATTTGGCCGGTGGCCATCATCTACGTGTCTCTGCAACAACTTCATGGTTCGTTTGTGACGAAGAGCTGCAGTCAACAGCTGACCTGTTTTTCTTCGATAAGCTCTTTTATGATACGAGACATAGACCTAGGGAATATTTTCATTTCCCTTGCCGTGATTTTCTGCTTATGGATTGGATTCCTTCGGATTCTCTCTCTGGTGGCTTTGATAGCTGCTGGTGTCCTGGTTATTGGAGGTCGACCGACTCTTCGCCTTTCATCGACAAAACACATCGTAACGCATCAAGCGTTAGCGGTCCGGAATTTTTTATGCCACTTGTGGTCAACTATCCAAGAGCGGACCACGCCCGGTGTCACTTTACTTGCGAGAGCTCTAGTAATGTGCAGTCCCGCAAGGCCACCGACCTCCTCAAATATCTTATGTCTTTCATGGATGACCCCTTAGCGCGTTCACGGCTAAGAAGCCGAGTGTCATCCATTAATTATGATGGTTTATTGAGCAAATTTCCAACCCATCGATGAACTGTGGTGAGGTTTTAGAATAAACGATACCTGCTAAACTTATACTGCTGTGGGTCTACAGCGAGAGCTTTTTTATTTTTTATTTAATTTATTGTACTTAAGATCTTAAGATTATAGTACAAAAGGTACAACTTAATGCTAAGCATTGTCTACCAGTTCACCTTTCGGACGTAGCTGAAAAATGGTAGATAGGGTTCCAAATTTAATTAGATTAGTATGTACATCGAAAGGAATCTATTAGGACGTATTTAATTACATAAACTTTACACAAAATATGTATATAAATATTTAAGAATAACTATTTATATGGCTTTGTTGCCATTCAACGGACATAATAAAAAACAATAGGATCTGGTCACGTGTCGCGTCGTGACCGCTGTCATTTGAAAGGTTTAGGAGTGAAAATATTTATACTTACATACAATTATCAAGTGATAAAAATATCCAACGTAAATAAATGATTGACGAAGCATGTTGTGGATACTTATTTCTAACTAGGTAGGTACAATTGGGTAGATGACTGGGTCTAGCGTTGCCAGGCGTCCGGATAAAGCCGGACAAAGTTAGGGTAGTGTCCGGCTTGTCCGGATTTTGTTAGGCTTTTTACCTACATTTCGCAAACGAGCGTGCGCTGAGTCCAAGCGCAGGCGATGAGTCTATGAGTATCGGTCGCTCCCGCAGAATTTAAGAAGAATTAATAAAATTTTGTTAAATTCATTTCGTTCAAATTTGAGAATAATTTAAAAATTTTCTAAATTTAAGGATAAATTAAAAATGTTCGAAAATTTAATAATTTATTTGACTGATCAATGATAAAGCTATTAGACTGATTCAGCAATCGAATTTATTAATATTTTATTAGAATTTAACATGATTTATGGTAATAATCAAATAGCTTGAATTTTCATACAAGTTTTTTGTCGTACGCACCTATTAATACTGACACACAAAATCCTCAATAATGTAGGGTGTCCGGCCAAATTATCCAAATGTCCGGCCAAATTGGCTGGTCAGTCCGGCTATTAGGTTTGGTAACCTGGCAACACTGGGTCAAAATTAAACTATTCGGTAGTTCATAAAATAATACTTCACAAAATAGTGTCTCTATCAATTGACCATATCCATTCTCAACATGATTTTAGATTTATCAATGTAAAAAATTTATATTAAGAGCGCTATTTGACTCCAAAAACGCATGACGTCACACTTTTGCATTTCATACGAATCCCAAAAAAATGTATTTTTTGACGTTTAGAAAAAGTGTCTGATATTAGTGGATTTTTGACATAGCATGTTGTGGATTCTTTTTGTACACTTTTGACAAAGGTTGTTGCTGATGAAACTTTGTAACATCTTTACGAATCTTAAGAAAGCCTGTTGCGAATAAATCCTTGTAAATCTGTGTGTATACTGATTTTGTGTGAAAATAAATGATGTTGACTTTGACATACCAATTTGATATCTATGGGCAGATTTCTGTACTGGTTGTAACGGTTCTTCATTTCCTCGTACGTCATGAACTGCAGCGCGCCGTGCGACACCCCGAACATGCCAGGAACGAAGCCCTGGAATACATAAAACAACTATATTAAAAAATATTAATATATAATATCCATGTCCATGTATGAATCCATGCATGACGAATGGAAAATAGTATATTATGCAATTAGTGAATAAAGGACGGATTTACTTCGAGGGCCATAGATGAATCACGAGCAGGTGAAGGATTCTAACGACTGAATCACGACCGCAGGGAGTGGTTCATGATGATTGAATCACGAGCGTAGCGAGTGTTTCAAGTGTTAGAATCCTGAGCAATGCGAGTGATTCATGGCCCTCAATCTAAATCCGCTTTATTCAAGAATTGCATACTATACTTTATACCATGAGCACGAGAATAATTTTTCAAAACTAAAAACCGACTTCACCAACAAACTACACAACCGGTTTTAATAAAAAAATTATGGGACCACCTGACAGGTATTCCCTTAAAAAAAAAAGAATATTCTAAATCGGTACAAACGTCTTCGAATAAATCGATCAACATATATAAAACATAAGATTCTGACGAATTGATAACCTCCTATTTTGGACGTCGGTTAAAAAGAAAAATTTAAGCTAAAATAGACATTTAATGAAGAAAAAAAGGGTTAAATTAATTAAAATGGACATTAAAATTGGAACAATTACTAAAATCAAGAGTAAATTGTTTTAAATTCAAACATCAAAATAATGCATTTTATTCACTGTTTTCAGTGAATGAAATAAACTTTTGAGAGGGGGAATGGTGTAAATAATATTAGCCCTTCGATTACATTATAAAAAAACATTGTACACGTATTTTTTCTTTTCACTAATAAACAAAAAATTACAAAGAGAAATTTCGCGTGACGTCACGGCTAGGTACGATTTTTACTTAGCGGTAAAGTCGCAAGCCCCCACTCCGGAACTTTGATGCTCCGTTTGTTTGTGAATTTTTACTTTTTTGGTAAACTGAAAAATATGGGTCCATTATTTTTGGATAATCTAAAAGACGGACTAATTACAATTAGACTTTTCTGACCTTGTCGTCACCCCAATTATAATATAATGATAAATTAAAAATTCAAAAAGAAAGGGTGAGAAGTCAATGAATTTACAATGATAAATTTAATACTTAAAAATAAATTATTAAATATGAAAAGGTTACATATATTTTTTACCTTATATACCAATCTTTTGATGAAAGGATAATGACGGTCGGAAAGGAAAAAAATCATAATAACACCAGACATCGTTCATATTTTTTGAAAACCACACAAATATGGTTTATTAACAAACATGACTTAGGACATATTCATATAGTCAATTATGACGAACCACTTGATCGTCAACATAAACAAATTGGTGATACCTTGTTGGTTAGTCCGTCAACGAGCATTCAAATGCGAATGTCCTGAAAGCAATATGTTTATGTTAATAATCTCTTTGTCCTGAAAGCAATATGTTTATGTTGACTATCTCTTTGTCCTGAAAGCAATTTGTTTATGTTGACGAGTCTTTGTGGACCACAAACCTAACCACCACTGAGTGGTCAAAACAAGAGGTTTAATGACGACCTCCATGGCGTAGTCGTCACCATGCTAGTCCGCAACCCAGAGGTTCCGGGTTCGATCCCCGGTCAGGGCAAGTTGGAAAATGGCCTTTTTCAAATTTTCCTGGGTCTTGAGTGTTTATCTATATAAGTATTTGTTATAAAATATAGTATCATTGAGTTAGTATCCCATAACACAAGTCTCGAACTTACTTTGGGGCTAGCTTATTTTTTTTATAATTTGTCCCTATATATATTAATATGTTAAGGTTAAGATGTTTGCCTCCCTTTTTAGAAAAAACCTCACAATTGCTCCATATAAATTTTATATCATTTTATAGATAATTGCTTGCTCTACCGGCATCAACTACAAAAAAAAATATTATTGCTTTTGTTTTTGTAAATTAATTAATTATTACAATTATATATTATATAGATTTACATTTAGACACAATACGACAACGCCATCTGACGGCTTTAATTTTGAAACAACGTCAACATGATTGACGGTCGGTAAATTTTTTGTTCAATTTCACATTTACTCACGTATAAATATTTTTCATTAAAGTGATAATTATTATCATACTTATTTAGTGCGAATTATTCGCACGGGTACCGCTAGTTTATATTTATTTAAAATGTTTTGACCATTGAATCTCTTATCATGGTGATTTGGTGATCCGGAATTGTTATTCTTACTCGTATTACATTTTTTTTTATTCCGTTCAATATATGTGTATCTTCATTATCATAGGATATTAATAATAATTGGCACTTTGCGCTGGCGCAAAAGAAGCGGAAAAATCTGCACTGCAGCATCTTCTTCAAGGACGTCAACTCACAATTTTAAAATTAATATTTAAAGTAGATCTCGGGACATAAGAAAAAACTTAGAATGTACCCGCGGCTTTCACAACTCGCGGATCGTACAAGCCTATCGAGGAAATGAGAATGCGAATCATGTTAAAAGGCGATGCGGCTAGCAACCCATCACTATTTTGATTCCTTTTTCTACCTTCTCGCCCACCATCACGCAAATGATCCTTGCGATACTACACTATTATAATAAGACCTAGTAAAACTTGAATCTCCAGGAATCTAGTTATCTGGGGGGCACGTTTTTATTTCGATTATTTCCGCCATCCAATCCTCTGTAGTCTTTCAGCCATTGGTTTATTTATTTATTTATCAATTTAATTAGGTACATGGAAGATTGGTAAAGAGAATACATCAAATAAAAGTTGTACAAAGGCGCTATTTATCTCATAACTAAAAACCGAATTAAACACTAAACTACACCACCAATTTTGATAAAATTTGGACCATTTGACAAGTATACTGTATGTATACCCTTTTAAACAAAAAAAAATAGTTTTCCAGATCGGTCTAGGAGTCTTCGAATAATCGTTGAACATACATAGAAAAAAAATGCGACAAATTAAAACTTCCTATTTTTGGAAATCGGTTATAAAGAGACCTCTTCCAGTAGGCATATTGGTTATTAGGAAAAAAGCAGTTGGTCATATTGATCGCCCGGCGTTGCCGGTCTCGGCTGAGCGGAGTGACGACATTTGCGCTGTCGACCTTGCAACATGGAAGGCTATTCATTTATATTAATTTGCACGTGTCTACACGTGAGTTAATTGTTTCAGGTTAAGGGGCTACCTGAATTTACCGGGGTCCAGTGCTGCCCCCATTTGAATTAAATTATTTAAAAGGGAACGGCGACATAATTTAAAATTTTATCTTGACCAGGATCTAGATAATTCTTCAAACTATTTGATGAACTACTGTTTAGTTTAAAGTGAGAACGTGAAGCTTTTCTACGCACATACGCCAAAAGTGGCCGTTTTTCACAATTGTGAGTTTCACATCATCATTTCAGCCGCACAACGACCACTGCAGGACATAGGCCTCTCCCAAGAATTTCCAAAATGACCGATTTAGAGCGGCCTGCATCCAGCGGTTTCCGGCGACCTTAGTCAGGTCGTCAGACCACCTTGTGGAACATGACATAATTAATATAAAATAATTTTTCGAAACTAAAAACCGTCTTCACCTCCAAACTAAACAACCAATTTTGATACTTGACAAGTATACCCTTTCAAGTATTGAAATCTGTCCAGGCGTTGAATAATCGGTGAACATACACTAAAATAAAAACGCGACTCCTCCTTTTATGGAAATCGGTTAAAAATTGCCCCCGTGATGACTTTTTAAGTTAATCAAATTCATTAAGTAAGTGCACTGCAGTGTTTTCTGCAAACTGCACTGTAGCGCTGCTGTTCAGTTGAGTGCAGCTTCTGTCTGAAATAGCGCATACCCCTATTACAAACAGAAGCGGCACTAAGCTTTGTCATCAACACTTTTTAGGGTTCCGTAGTAAACAAGGAACCTTTATAGTTTCGCCGTGTCTGTCTGTCTGTCCGTCCGCGGTTTTACTCAGCGACTATAAATACTAGAAAGCTGTAATTTTGTATAGGTATGTATATTAATTATGCGGAAAAAGTGGTAAAATAAAATATTGAAAACATTTTTTTTTTAAAGTAGCTCCAATACAAGTAAAGTCAATTTTATTTTCTCCACTACCCAATCATGTGGGGTATCGTTAATAAGGTCTTTCAAAAATATTATGAGCTTGATAACACCGTTTTTAGATTTAGGGATCCGTTTCAGAAATATTTGGTTTTAAAATGAAAAATGTTGTTATAGTCAAGTGTCCCTCTATCTGCTAAACGGTTACATATGGACACGTGAAAAAATTCACAGCTATAGTAAATATAACTAAATTTAAAGGAAAACTATCAGAACTATGTAGGGTTTACAAATTAAAAAGTTATAGGCGATCAACTTATAAAAGGTACTCTGAAAAGGAAAATTTCATACAAATTCAATAGAAATTAATTTTAAGACGTTTTTAGTGGCATGAACTCAAAGTTGGCATTCGTAACTACGGAACCCTACACTGCGCGTGGCCCTACACGCACTTGGCCAATTATTTGTAAAATCAATAACAACGTGACTATTTTAAGAGATGTAATAAATATCCTACGATAATAGATATGTATATATTTGAATTTGAATAGTGTCATCCTAAAGAAGACGCCTACGCTAAGCCTAGAAGCGGGAGCGAAGACCTGATATATTAATAGGTGTTTCATGAATGCTTTACAATTTAGAATGTAAACAGGGTCCGGTCTCATATGACCATTTTCTTCATTTAACTCCGTGTCTTATTTTCTTTTTCACAATAAGTAAATAAACTTACAAATCTAAAAAAAATAAAAACAAAGTACTTCAATATAAATCCGCGAAATGAAATCACACCTAAAACTGCGTCAGTACTCGTACCAAACTTATCATAATCATAAACGTATTATTTACGTACGTTATGAGTGTTATGACGTACGTAAATAATGATAAGTTTGGATAGATTTAATTGATAAGTTAATGATTTTGCAATACTAAAATCCGACTTCACACCCAAACTACACAACCGATTGATACGATTTCTATGAGACCACCTGACAATATAGAATTTCAAACAAAAAAAAATCCGTACATGCGTTTTCGAATAATCGGTGAACATACATAAAAAAAGATCGCGACGGAATGATAACACGTTTACTGCGAAGCTAAATTTTGGCTATCTAACGACATGTGCTATAAGGGATAGAACGACCCCACACTGTATCTTCCTGAACGTACTTTTTTGAGATCTTTAGGCCCCATAACTCTAAATGCTTATTTTGAAGAGAAATATATATATCTTGAAAAAATATGCCATTACAAATCAAAAGAATGATATAATGAGAGTATGTTGTACTTCGTGTTTCAAGTCAGGGAAAACCGAGAAAATGAAGAAAATGTTTGTGGGATCGAAAGATCTCATAAATGCACCCAAAAGTGGGTATATCTCAGGTGGTCAAAACTCAAGAAAAAACCATACAACCAACCAACAGACTTGTGCGGGCGTTGCGCATCACTAATTTGGTTTTATTCGACTACGTTATTATTCTAGTGCGGGGTGGGGCATTTACGCCTCCCACAGATGTGAGGCAGAAATACCTTACGTTCGCACAGAATTTTCCTTTTTTATAATGTTTGTGCGTCATGGGGTTTAACTGCCTCATATACATTTTTTTTACAGTTTTAGTAGGCAAACACATTTGTATATTTGTATCTTACATTCACGTAGTATTTTCTTAGATACGAGCTACGCACTAGACAGAGAAAGCGACATTTGTATGCCGCGCGGAGCAGGAGTACACTCATGCGGTCTTAAAACCCCGTAAACATTGAGCGTGATAACCTCCTTCTTTTTAGGCGACGGTTAAAAGAATAAAATATCTAGGATAAAAGTAAGACTACTTTTGCTCGTTTCATATCATTTTTCGCACAAAAATAATACTTATCTCCAGCAAGATTACACGCATTTGTTTGATTGACAACTACTATGTATTATATTTTATTTACGATGATATTATCATATAAACGTGTCAATATGAGCTGTTTTCAATAGGTGCACAGTACCTTTCTTCGATTCTAAACAACTTTCCCGAAAGAATGCATGTTTCTTAAAGGGAAAAATGTTATGTCAAAGTCAAATTTAAAAATTATTTATTTATCATTGGATATTTGTATCACTTGATTATTGTATTCCCTACTAACAGTGAGCAGTTCACAACCCTTGAGCTTAAAATTAGAGTGCTTAAACTGATAATAAATTAAATTATGCTATCTACAAGCAAGAACCTATAAAATAAAATAATAATTGACCAATTAATGATTGTTATGAAATTGACGAATTACAAAAGTGACCACCAGTTGTCGAAACTGACAAATTAGAAACTAGCGAATAGTGTTCTAATTCATACGAAAATGGAATTATATTACTAGACTATGCGGCTAGCAACCCATCACTATTTTGATTTCTTTTTTCCTCTCCGGCCGCTTTGGCAACTATGATTCGCAACCAGTTGTTAAAAAAGAATAAATATTCCATTTTTTTTTCAAGTTTTTTTCTTCTAAGAACTCCTTTTTGATACCTACTTGGTTGGCTGGAAGAGATCCCTTCTTAGGATAAGCCCACCCATGTACTTATTATATAATGTGGAAGGTACATACCCGTAATAAATCGAACCACGGGCTATACTAGATCACTCACTATAGTATAATGAAATAAAAATAACAGTGTAAAATGCAATATTTTTTTTAGGTTCTTTTAATTTCATTATACTATAGTGATCTAGCATAGCCTGTGGTTTGATTTATTACGGGTATGACCCTTCCACGTTGTATATAATCATTGTTTGCTCCTAAATATTTATTTGATGTACAATAGAGAGTTTACAAACAAAGAAACAAACAAAACAAACGCTTTGAAGATAAAGCAATTACATTAATCATTGTGTTGCTAAGGACGTGTATTCCGTCCTATTGCAAAACAACACGCCAAGATAAACATTTTGGATTACTGTTTAACGCTTTGCACGTGACACCCGTTCCGAGAATGCAGTCATTCTTGAGATAGCTATGTATATTATCTCGGTAGGTGTGTCTTAGCAAGCGATAACAATTATTAACAATTATTCTTACTTTCGTTCATATAAATTGCATTGAACCGTCTTTGCAAAAATATTATCCCAATTCTAATCATGTAATGACGTGTGCTATCGTTACTGGTTTTTTTTTTTTTGGCTAGAGAGCCTTTACTCAGCGATAGGACAATTAAGAGGCTGCTAAAAAGCCAAATATTACTTGAAATTCCGTATGAAAAACCATAAACCTAGATTTTTTTGTGAATTGATCCCACGCGTTTAAACTAAAAAAAACAGCTGGTGTGTGTGTCCAACTTTACTTCTTAAAGGTAGTAAATATAAAAATAAAAAAAATCGATAAATATAAACTTGATTTTGCTCATAGTAATAAAATTATTGCAACATCTGTTAAATCTCATGATTTGAGGGTTGGCTATTTGTATATAGACGGACAAGATCGTTTTATCTTTTTCTACTGATGACCCTGATTTTGGATGATGTAAATAGGTTGAATCAATGAGCAAGGTAACTTGCATAGATTAAATGAATTAAATCACCCGAAAAAAACGGTACATCGACAAGGAATATATTTCTAATCAGACAAAGTAGGTTGGTAAAGCGGAATAAACCGTATACGGTAACAGAACTGTTAGATAACTAGCGTCCCAAATAACTCGGAACAATTTCGCTTTAAACATTTACTGGCAAATAACTGGAATTGATCTCTTGAACTTTGGATACAGAGATAAGTATCGATTCAATAGCTATGTCGTGCAAAGTTGACGTTAAATCGGTTCTATTGAACCAGTTAAAATCAGAACATACGATACGATATCATACAATATCACAAGCTTTAGCAAGATAATGGCCATAGTATTTCTATATACTTTATTATTATTACTATATCTATGCCTTATTATCTATGGCAATCAGAAACAGTGACAAATAGTTACACCATCGCTTACTTCCATACAAAGGCGGATCCAGGATTTTTTCTGAGGGGGGGGGGGGGCACATGGCAAAAAAATCAACAATAACTGTTCAAGTATCTGTTGGAAGGCTTGTGAAAGTGCCATTAGAAAAATTAAATGTTTCATAAAGACAATTTTTCTTTTATGTTTCCTGCCAAAAATGACTAGCACTTCATTAGCGTCCAAAGCGTTTTGACGCAACGTCTTGATGGATATGCATTAAAGCCAGTTAATTCAAAAGCTCTTCTGTCATACTGTTGCGAAGATATGACTTTAATCGGTGTAGGGTGGAGAAAGATCACTGGAAACGTACACACCTATTGACAAACAGTTGAAATATTCGGCAGCACCGTTGCTCTTTTGTGGGCAGCTGCTGGAGACATTGAGATATTTTCTCTCATGTGGCAAATTTTTTGCTCTCCCTTCAAAGCTAAGAAACAAGGAAGGTCTTCGTTATATACTTCAGCGACTTGCAAAACATCCTGTGCATCTTCGTCGCTGAAGTTATGGGACGAACCCCGTGCCCGTGCCCCCCCCCCCTCTGCCCCCCTCCTTAAATCCGCTACTGCTTTCAAATATGTCAAGGGTTCCTTGATCTTCGATGACTTCAGTTCAAAAAAATAAATTACAAAGCCAACCCCAAATAGGGAAAAGGCGAGGTAGATGATGATGGTGAAGTATGACATTGACACCACAAGGGCAGCAGGACTAGGAAATAACATAATCGATCAGGATCTAATGTGCAATGTCAGTATTATCTCCGATATCGCGGATTCAGATTATGTAAACAAACTCGCGCAAATATGTTTTCGAATCTGCTACACGATTAGCCACGTGTTGTTAGTTCTCTGAGATATGAAACTTCACACCCACACACACGAATATTGACAATTTTTTATGCATTGCTCTTTTTACAACTGCGTCCATGGTTACGTTAGGACGTATATTAATGATATCCCATAAAAAAACATATGGCGCAATAAGGAAAACCATTTCAAACCTTGCAAATTCTGCGTCGAAAAAAGATCAGATGATTCTGCGTTTTATCGAAGGTTAAAAAAAGACTGGTTGAACTACTTAAAGGTAGTGTAAATAATTTTTCAAAACTAAAAACCGACTTCAATACCGAACTACACAACCAGTTTTGATAAAATTTCTATAGGACCACCTGGAAAGTATACCCATTCAAAAAAACAGCAAATCTAAAAAAACATACATAAAAGAATAAAAGATTCCGACAGATTCATAACCTCCTTTTTTTTAAGTAGGTTAAAAATAAAAAGTAACCATTTTCGAAAACAACATTAAAAACACCTATGAAAATTGTCTTACCTTACTTTCTGTTCCATTAACACGTGTATGAGCTAAAACGTGAGTACAGTGGAAGGCAAGTGTTGCGTATCAGTGCGTTATACAAGTATCTTGGAATAGAGTCGTATTTAAAATCTATGTGCAACATTTGAAGTGCTGTCCATCCAAGTTTATTAATAGTAGGTACATTACTCCGTAATCGACAAAGTATAACATTGTCATGACACGACTACTAATGGTTACATCATTGAGTTGTATTAATTATGAGACACGTGTAAATAATTATTATAATAAGAGAATTATATTCCGCGTTTCTTTTGGGCTAACTTTGTCACTGTATTTTAACAAGACATCTGTTCTTTGGCTCTTCATGTTTCAAAACACAAAACGGCAAATTTATTAACACTGCAATATGCTATTTACAGGAATATTTTTTAATAACATCATAAATAGGCTACAATTTGTGCCTGGTTTTGTTGAAATCTGTTAAGGGAACACATGAATTTTTCGGGGTCCAGTGAATATATTATTTTTTATTGCCCCATTTGAAATAAATTATTTGAAAGGAAACGAGGAGATATCATTTAAAATTTTGGTCTCATCATGATCTACATACCCTTCAAACTATGTATGTACTACTATTTATAATTTAAAGTGAGAACGTGAAGCTTTTTTTCGCACATTTGCGAAAAAAAGCCAATTTTTGGCAAATGTGCAAAGAAAAGCTGCATACTCTCATTCTACCGTTTAGACTATTTATGTTTTTATATAGAATTCACAAATTAAAATATGTACTTACTTAAAATATTTTGGAATTAAAAGTTAATCAATTTTCAGATGAAGAAATGAGTTTTAATTTGATTTTCTGCTCTAGACTTACAAATTAGACAATATTATTGCACTGAAATTAAAACAAAAAAATGTTTTTTGTACAATCCTTGGTAAATATCAATCGATGTTGAGACTAAACGCTATGTACTTCACAAGTTGACCTCGCCGACTCCAATCACCACTAGTTGACCAACCCGAGCGGACAGACAGAAAGGCATTTGCCATGCTGATTAGAGATTTATATGTAAATTATATCAGTTGCGAGACTTTCCGTTTGGTCTTGCGTCATAGTGATGAGAGCATGACGCGTATGGAATCTGTATTGCAAGTAAAAACATAAACAAAGTAAGCAAGCATTCGCATTTAAAATATGTATGTTATCCGTCAAATCAGGTGGCAAATTTGTTATATCGGCGAATAACTTTTACCCCATCTTGGCATTCATTTGAAAATATTCGGCAAAAAATTTAGGCAGAATAAAAAATTATGATTCCCTGATCATTGCACACGAGGTAGATACATTTGATTTGTTTGTTTTGTCCCATATTTTCACTAATAATATTATGATATTTAAGTCACTGAAAATATCAATTTTTTTTCAATCATATTTTAAAAAGAAAACTTGATTAAGCGAATTAAGTTTTATAGCGACAGTAAAATAACAAAAAAATACAGGTCAGGGACTGATTGATTTTAAATCTAATCTACAATGATGTAACATTGCTATTTCTAAAATATGTGTCTATGCACATTCATGCTATACAAGTAAAACATAGGTTGGCCTAAAATAATTGTTTTACCAGTAAAATAAAACGGGAGTTAATGTAGGGACTAATAAGATTCACTGGGTGCGCCAAATTAATGCAACAATTCATTGGTCAGTAACGCAGAATGACTCAGCAAACCTAACTAATAAGAATATAAGAGTAACAAAGGGCTTGATAGGTGGTTTGTTTACGTCACGTGGCCTAGAAAGTGGCGTGGTACAGTAAAAGAAATCCAAACAGATTGTTATATCCTACAATGAAAACATAGCTGTATATATCTAATAGTTTTCCTATGGCTGTACGAATCTACAATGAATTGCCTAAAGATATACATAGTATTAAATTATTCAAACAAAAACTGTATGACTGGCTTGTTAAGAAGTGTTTTTATAGTATCAAAGAGTTTTTACCCGCACATTTCCTTCTATAATCATAATTTGACATTTTGTAATTGACAATAAATAAAATTTTTATCTGCTTGTAGATAGATTTAATGAATTAAAATTTGTTTAAATTAACATAAAGGCCCGGGGCCAAGGTGTCTTCTGGAAGAAGAGTAAGAGGTGATAAACAACAATAGAAACTTACCCTGTAGAGTCCTCGGATGCCTTCAGTCCTGTAGATCTTAGTGAGACCATCGACCATGCCCTTGTATCTCTTGCTGTCCGCGACGTGTAGCTCCTCGCTGTACTGTAGGCAGAGCCGGGTCTTCACCACCCAGATGGGGTTGGTCATCACCAGAGACAGCACCCCGGCTTCTGCCGCCGCGAGCATGTGGAGCCCTGGCCCGAGGGGTGTGCGCGCGTTGCCGCCTTGAATCCATGTCTTTATTGCGTTGTAGCTGGAAATAGAAGTCTAGGTTATATAGCAGAAATAATAACTTTTTCTTTTGAGAAGAATAAGCCATCACAGTTATCTTCTATTTGGGGAAAAAAGCGAGTAAGATCTGTGCTGTAAACTTCTAACATGAAACAAATTATAACGGGATTTGAATTTAAACTTTAACGGAATCTTTAGGATGCAAATAATTTCAAAGGTATTGAATATTACAAATTGCATATTTGATTTCAGTATTTTCAACTATTTTCTTTCGTTTAAAATATATTTAACAGAGATCTCTTAAATTATCTATGTATATTGTTTTATAGATTTGTTTATATGTTTTCACAGGTGTACAGTTAATACAACAAATAATTCTCATAAGGAAAATCCTACCATTTCCATTGATGGAGGACATGACCATGAAAATGACAGCTAACATTTACATATTTTTGCGACATATCGATCAAATGTGAATGAGGCAACCGTTGACTGTGCAAAAGTTTCGCTCTCCTTTGACTGTGCAAAAGTTTCGCTTTACTTTGACTGTGCAAAAGGTAAATAACCGGCCAAGTGCCAGTCGGACTCGCGCACGAGTGTCAAACCAAAATAGACTTTATCATCATTCATTAATGCTCAACGATGCTTACATTGCGGACCGCTGTTGGTGTATTGGTGTAAGTTAGTCGAAAAATGAAACTAGTGATCCAAATGCCTTTACTTAAAGATTAAAAATAAAAAGTGGAATATTAATTTTATTCTCAAACTGAAGCACGAATTAATTTTATAATATGTACTTTTCCAAATACCGACGTTGACGTCACAGATCACGCGTGGTCCGTGTGTTTCAGCCATTGTGCTTATTATATAGAAGGAACGTTATATAACCGGTTTTCGCCAGTTTTTAAACACAGACAGCCAGTGATTCACCGGTGTTTCGCTAATAAATTGCTTTAGCAATATGTATGTAGCTATCCTTCATTCAGTCGGGTTGTTTGAATGAGATTTTGTAGTTTATTGACTTCAATATTGTATTGTGAGTTGTGGTGACATTTCATATTTACTTGCTTTTAACCGGTTATCAATTCGACTGTTTTTTTTTCTATGTATGTTACACGATATCTTCGTCAACCGTGGACCGATTTTGATGTTTTTTTTTTAAATCCTTTACTACCAAGTTGGTCCCATATTAATTTGGTAAAGCTATGATAAAGAACTTTGGAGATATGGAAGAAACTCTTGAAAGAAAATGAAGTCAGTTTTTTTTTATGTTAAAAAAGGAATTATTTCCGTGGCTATTCAATTTCAAGGGAATCTGCAGCTGCTTTTATTAAAAATCATCATCATCATCATCAGGTCTTTTTGTCTCCACTGCAGGAGCACGACCCTCTCTGTACTACCAGAGCCATACTTGGCCAGAACAGCCAGAGGACTTTGCCTACACTCTCCTCGCTGGCCAGACGGGTTGGAAAGGTCTCATTGATATTCATAAGCTTTGTTTAGCTTGTATTTCCTAAGTCGCCTTCTACGACATCCACGGAAGGACTTCGAGTGGCCCTATTCTACTACGGAAACCACACGGTATTTATTGAAAATATTAAACCGTAATGGAGCGAATTCGAACCCAAGAAATTCATTCTTCTTCGAGAAATCTACGATGCTGGTCTTGAAGAAGGGAAAAAACTTAGAATGCTGCTTCTCTTCCCGCGCAGATCGTAAAAGCCGATCGAGGTAATGGACGACATTTGAAGAATGTTAATAGACGTGCGGCTTGCAACCCATCACTATTTTTTATTTCTATCTTCCATATATATTAATACCCACTATTGGGTAGATAAAGCCGCATTAACTACAAATCCTATGATAATAAAGGTACATCTGAATTTAAAATCTCAGTTACTATTTGCACTCAGACTATTCCGAGTAGATTTACACAATGCACAATAAGGTGGTTCCAGAACCACGCAAGTCACTGCAAATATCTACGTCACTTATAGCGTTGACACGTTTGCTAAACAACACAAGGTTTGTATGTCAAAACATTTGCAACTCTCGGAAAACAACCAATATTTGTGTCAATGGGCAACGCAAATATCGTTAACTACCAGCGACGTGACATTTTGATTTTATCACAATCATTAAGAGGATACTTGAGGGGTGACGAAAGGGTTAGAAAAGTATAATTGTAATTAGTCCGTCTTTTAGATTATCCAAAAATAATGGACCCTGAAATTTGCAGTTTGCCAAAAAAGGTAAAATTCACAAAGATACGAAGCATCAAAGTTCCGGAGTGGGGTCTTGCGACGTCACCTCTATGTAAAAATCGTACGTAGCCGTGACGTCATGCGAAGTTTCAATGCGCTGTATCTTTGTAATTTTTTGTTTCACAGAGAAAAGAAAAAATACGTGTACAATATTTTTTAAGACGAAGTGGTAGCTAAAGTGGCGCCCTCATTTGTAATAAATTTGATTTGTATAAATGTCTAGAAAGACCTTTAAACTATTTTATGAATAACCTTTGAAAGTAATATTGGTAGTCCGTTTTGTTTTAAAACTGTTTTTCGCCAAAAGTGGCCACTTTTGGCGAAAAACAGTTTTAAAACTAGACGGACTATTAGTAATAATTTCAAAGGTTATTTATAAAATAGTTTAAAGGTCTTTCTAGACATTTATACAAATCAAATTTTTAATTATCACCATATTTAGTTTTAAACAATTTATTTCAAATGAGGGCGCCACTTTAGCTACCACTTCGTCTTAATAATCTAACCGATGGGCTAAAGTATTTTTCCGTTCGTCAAGCCAATTATTCGGGGTCCAGTCCTGCCCCCATTTGAAATAAATTATTTAAAAGGAAACCGATATAAAATTTAAAATATTGTCTTGAACAAACCCTAGACAATCCTTTAAACTATTTTATGAACTACTGTTTACAGTTTAATATAGCGTGAAGCTTTTCCACGCACATTAACCAAAAGTGGCCGTTTTTCGCAAATGTGCGTATAAAAGCTTTTTTACTTTATAAAGTAGTTCATAAAATAGTTTGGAAGGTTATCTAGGGCTTGGTCAAAATAAAATTTTAAATGATATCTCAGTTTCCTTTCAAATAATTTATTTCTAATGGGGGCAGCATTGGACCCCGAAAAATTCACGTAATGACTTTTATAGCGGCAACAGAAATACATCATCTGTCAAATCTGTAAAAATTTCAATTGTGTAGCTATCACGGTTCATGAGATACCGCCTGGTGACAGACAGACCGACAGACGGACGAATGGACGGACAGCGGAGTCTTAGTAAAAGTGGGCCGTTTTTACCCTGTGGGTAGGAACCCTAAAAAAGGTTCCGACGAATTAATAACCTTCTTTTTAGAGGTCGGTTAAAAAATACTCACAATAAGAAATAGAAGCCCCACGCCGATCCCGAACCCCAGACGTTAGGTGTGACCCCTCTATATAGACCCTTGACGCCCTCCTTCTTCACGATAGTCACAAAGGCACTGCTGAGGCCGTCATATCTTGGCACGGTCGCTGTTCTGCCGTCGTTCACTGAAAAGAAAAATTCGAGTCAATTTTCAAAGATTTCTCTTCATGTTGGTTTAAAGTTTTTCTGACGACCTCTGTGGCCTGGTGGTTACCATGCCACGCTGTCACAGCAGAGGTCTCCGGTCAGGTCAAGATAGAAAATGATCTTTTTCAGATGGACCTGGGTCTTGGAGGTTTATCTATATATGTATTTGTTACAAAAATATAGTATCGTTGAGTTAGTATCCCATAACACAAGTTTCGAACTTACCTTGGGGCTAGCTCAATCTGTGTGATTTCTCCGTATATATTTCTTATTTATTTATAGATAACGTATAGCGATTTATCTTCTCCAATTCGCATGGCCTTTGGTTGAGTCAATAGTCAATCAAGGAAGCCAAAGACATGCATGCATCCAAAAACAAAAACCGGTCAAGTGCGAGCAACCGGACTTGCCGACTAAGGGTTCCGAACTCAGTTTAAGCTTGTGCCAATGAAGCTCTTTCATACAAAATTTGGATAATTCCTTGCATATAAACCCTGTTTTATTTAATTACAAATGCATAGTGTCAGATTTTTGCCAGTACTTGTAGTAGGTATTTATAACTTGCCTAATTTCGTGGTTTTAGGTCAATGGAAAGTTGCAATGTTTTATGCCCCTTGAGAGTGTCGAAATATGCGTTTTTTGCGACATAAACGGCCGTACTTTATTTTTACGGTAACCTATATATATAAGTTTGATTTTTTCACAGCTTCAAGGGACTGTAGACCTGAGTATATGATTTTAATTTCAATCCGCTACCTCCACACATTCTCAAGATAAATGGCCTTGAGAGATTGACGGATAGATATGAGGGTTCCGTTTTCCTTTTGGGGTATAGAACCCTAAAAAAGGAAATTGCGCCCCGGCCTCCGAAGTAGTACAGCTAGGTTCCATATAAATTAATTCCTACTGAGCATATTACCAGTAAGTACCCAATCTCATTATAATTATATGCATTATTTTATTGCAGAGCAGTTTCCACTTTGGCAAAGTTTAAATGGAAAACTCTTCAAATGTTAAGTACCTTTGTCCCCATCCAATAGTCAAATGACTAATTAAATAAATGACGATGAAAGGTACCAACCAACATTACTAGTTGAGTTTGGCAACCACCCAAATTGTCTGAACAAATCCTAAATCTGTAGACATTTATGTGGTAAAGAAGTTTCAGACATTCATGTGGTAAAGAAGTTTCTATTTCATTCCATTTAAAGAATTTTAACTTAAAGCTAGTGTAAAACATTGACAATAGGGAATGCACGTATTATTTTATTTGCTTAATGAAATCGTTATTAACCACAGTAAAAAAATATGAATGAATTTATAAAATATCTTAATCAGCGACGAACCTGTGATAATTTAAAGTTTCAATTAGAAAGAGAAGTCCGATATGGACTGGTGATGTCAAAGTCCATATCATCTATACATTCGCCATAGAAAATAGCGTTATTGGGAGTAAATATCTATATCTAACAGATATTTTTTTTAAATAATTATATCTCGTTCGTTTTTCAACCAATTTTTATTTTGTTTTCACTGTTAGTACTTTACTTTTGAATATTTATGGATAAACTGGTTAGATAACATATATTTTTTTCATGCGTACTCTCTATTGAGCTTTTACTTTACAGGTTTTGCACTGAGTTAAAAAAAATAAGTTAATATGTTATTTCATATTGTTGAAATTGAGTGGTAAGAAGAAATACTAAAATACCTTACTTAAAACAATTTTTAAAACTAAAAACCGACGTCACGCTCAATCGACACAACCAATTTTGATAAAATTTCTATAAGACCACCTGAGTTTATATGACAAGTATTAAACAAAAAAATAATTTTCCAAATCGGTCCAGGCGTCTTCGAAAAATCGGTAAATATACATAAAAAAAAAGAGATTCAGTCGAATTTTCTACCTTCTCCTTTTTGGAAGTAGGTTAAATATTAAAAATATACTTTACGTGAATAATTAATTAAAAGGAAATTAAATTAAGGTAAATATCAGTCACTTCGGCGAAGGTGATAAAATTACACTAATCATCTTTACGAAGATAATTGGCATTTCATCAATGAAAAATCTACCTTTGTTTAAATCACAAATGAGTTCAAAATGGAATGCTCAAATATTTTGCAATGAATGCCAACAGGATGTTGTGAAAGACATCACACTCAGACAGTAACTAAATTACACCAATGGGCATACAATTTCGAGACAAAATTATACCTGCCAATAGATGTTTTTTAACCCCCGTCGAAAAAGAGGGGTGTTATAAGTTTGCCGTGTGTCTGTGTTTCTGCGTGTGTGTCATCGTTGCGCCTAAACGACTAAGCCGATTTCGATGCGGTTTCTTTTTTTGTTTAAAACTGACTTGAATGAGATGGATCGTAGCGCCTAAACGAATGCGCCGAATTCGATGCGATTTTTTTTTTGTTTCAAACTGAATTGAATGAGATGGTTCTTAGCTATGTTTGATGGAAATCGATTCAGCGGTTTAAAAGTTAAGGTGTATGCTTGAAAGTCAGGGTTTTTTTTTCCTTACGAATAAACTTGTCATTGTGATTATTAATAAAAAAATGCAAGGTCTGAAGCGTAAATCTTTATCTTTAAATTAATTATAAAAGATAGACACCATCATCATCACTATAATTCTGTGATCATCATTATTTTCAAGTTTAAACACAAATTATGCTTACTGGGTGTATGATCTATCAGCTATCACGATGAAATAATAACATATAAAATTAGGTCCCTGTTAAATTACTTATTAGTTGAATTTAGGCTAGATTGCAATATTATTAGCGTACTTATTTATTTTAGTATATTAAAAAAAGGAGAAAAAAACATGAATTACATATGTTGACTAGCAAACATTATGAAAACATTTTTTAAAAACTAAAAACTGACGTCAATCCCAAACTACAAGACAGATTTTAATAAAATTTCTATGGAACCACCTGACAAGTATGCCCTTTTAAACAAAAAAAAAAGATTTTTCCAAATCGGTCCAAGCGTCTTTGAATAATCAATCAACACACCTACATAAAAAAAAGATCGCGACAAATGATACGATTTAAAACAAAATATATTATGTTAGCTGAAAGGATGTGCCACATAATGTGTCTTTGAAAGACCTGGTGCCACTTTTCTCGGCGCATTGACAGTTTTTTATTTATTGACCAAGTGAGCGTCTCAGTTTCCACTGGCCGAAAATTCTTTTGCCCGTCTGTCTGTCGAATCTGTTCTCGCCTACAGGTCGCATTTCTAAACCGATTTTCATGAAATTTTGTGATCAGGTTTGGTAATTATATGTTTAGAATTTTTTTGTAGAGACAGTTTTTCGAAATTTTTAAAAATAACGTAAATATAGGGGTTCGTAACTTAAAAAATCTTATATCACAGCTAATTAAAAACAAAAATGTGATTCCTTATTAAGACGCAACTTTTTTGTCTGAACAACTTTTTTATACGATATTGAACGTGTTTAAAGTCGGCAATTCGCCCAAAAGTTGTATAGAAATCGATTTTCTGTATATTGTGTATTAGTGCATTTAGTATGATGTCGTATTTTTTTTAGTTGCTAACGGTAGTGGCTTGCCTTGAGACACAAAGGCCTCCTCCAGCATCTTCCAAGCTTTTGTAGCTATGTATATTTTCTTCTTCGTTTCGTTCTTTAAGATCTTTCTTAGTTATCGAGACGACAGTAACTATAAATAAATAAATATATAGGGGACAAATCACACATATTGAGTTTGCCCCAACACAAGTTCGAAACTTTTGTTACTGGATACTAACTCAACAATCCTAAATTTTATAATAAATACATACATAGATAAATATCGTAGATCCAGGCCAATGAGCAAAAGATCATTTTTTATCTTGACCTGACTGGGGATCAAACTTGGGACCTTGAATTGTTTAGACTATACTAAATATTTGGACAAATGAACTGTACAAAGTAAATAACATATTGAACAAATTATCAGAGATCAAAATCACGGGTGCTATTGCTATCAAAAGTATGGATATGACTATATAATCTATAAATAAAACAATCATAATTATGTGATTTTAGGATATATTTTAATTGAAAAAATTTACTTATCCTGAAATCACATAATTATGATTGTTTTATTTACTTAGTACCCAATTAGATTCTTGAGAAATCCCAGGACTTTTAGTCATATCCATACTTTTGATAGCACCTGTGATTCCGATCTCTGATGATTATGCATGACCTACTGAACAATAGCTTGATTGACCTACATGATAATGATATCACAAACCAGAGAATATTACTTATCATGTCATTAGGAAACATTTCCTAGTACTTAAAACTTGAGTTCTATTTGCTAATTAGTATTAATTAATGACCAACCATCTAAGTCTAAGTCATTAAGTGAGTTGATAAGGAATATAAATATATAAGCATGCAAAAGTTGCAGTATACGGCGGACAAAGCATGATCCTGTTAAATTTAATATAAACTTTAACCCTCTTATTCATAACTAGCAGTCCGCCCCGGCATCGCCCGTGCCACATACATAGCCCATGTTACTTAGGGAGAATGTATACTTGTAATGGTGAAAGAATTTTTGAGATTGGTCCATTCGTTTTGGAGTTTAGTTTCAATTCAAACAATCAAATCTTTGATCTTTACAATATTAGTATGAAAAGTTACAATTGTTGGCTTAACCTATTTTAGTTAAAATATGTTTACGTTTCATTTTAACTAAAACAGGTATGGCAAATGATTGGAAATTTTTATGAGGCTATTAACCTATAAATGTAACAACAATTAAATACAGCCTACCCCATAAACTGACCATGCAATTGAGAATATAAATAAAACAAATATGTATTATCTAACTAGTTTATCCATAAATATTCAAAAGTAGAGTACTAACAGTGAAAACAGAACAAAAATTGGTTGAAAAAAAACGAGATATAACGATTTTACGAAAATGTGTCTATCTCACTCGCAAAAACGCTATTTTCTATGGCAAATGTTTAGATGATATGGACTTTGACGTCACCAGTCCATATCGGACTTCTCTTTCTAACTGAAACTTTAAAGTATCACATGTTCGTCGCTAATTAGGATAATTTGTAAATTCTTTTATATTTGTTTACTGTGGATAATAAGAATTTTATTAAGCAAATAAAAAAAAAAACATGCATATTCCCTATTGTACTATTTTAAGATATGATAGGTATTTTTTCTTTAAAGATATGCTTGTTTTCTAACGGTTTTAGGTAAATTTAGTTATAAGACAAAAAATGCTACAAAATTTGCACACTGAATAAAATCTTTCTGCCTTTGTCAAAATACAATGGGCTGAGAAGACACTGAAAGTATTATAGAGGTATTAAATTGATTAAAAATGTATTGATATAAATCACATTAATTGCCTAATGAAATAATAATGATTGCTACTTTTTTATCAGTAATAAAAATGTGACCTAGACATATAATATCAATAATTTTATCATCGTTTTTGTCTTAAAAAATATGTCAGCTGCCGACAACAATGAAACTGCAGTGTAAGGAAGTGTTGTAGACGGAATGTCAACAAAGCCTGATTATCAACTTTCACCCTGAAGTTCAAGGTCAAGATAAACAGGCATTTACGAGAATGGATACAACATAACTAAAAATTAAAGGACTTTCCTAACACAATCAATACTTTAACCTCATCCAATGTTGCGATATTCACATGGCGCAAGGACCCGACATTTCATTAATCTACTCACCTGCAAATCGTATTTTAATGAGGTCCAAAGGGTGCAAGATGAGCGTAGAGGTGACTCCACCCGATATACCAGCTACCAGGTGTTCGTATTTAATGTGGTTGAGGAGCGCGAGCTTGGTAGACGACGAATTTGGGTTCTTCATTGTGCTTCGTTTTACTAGATCACATACGAAACATTTGAAAGCATCTTGCGCGAACCGTTACTTAGGCGATATCTACCGACACACACTTTCCCCGAACACTTTAACAAAATTTATTAAAAAACAATCGTCACTGTACATATTGCTTTCGTAATATTCCCACGAAATTACGTGCGATAATAAAATGAATGAAGCGAATGAATAAGTATTTTTGACATGACGTGACGACAATTTTACGTTCCTCTTTGCACAGAAGTATTAATTCAGATCGTGATTGTCTGTTTGTATTTTCTAATAGAACGTTTTTATATAATTTGGAACGAAAATATAAACAATGGTTATTCCTAATGTTATTAATTGTATATTTTTATTAAAACCACTTTAATTCTTATCTGCAGAAAGTGTAAATAGCTAATACTTCGGCCGCACCTGCGTGTATCGCTCCGAAGGCCCCGAAGCAATGCGCAGCAAAGCTTCGTACGTTTTGTTTGTACTAAAAAGTGATCGCGATAAAGCTGTGGTCATACTAGCGGCTTCGTTATTTTTCACGAACTATCGGGTAATAATCCAAGATGGTGTCATTCATCTACGTGTTTTAAATATAGATGACGACTTTCTTTACTTTTATATGTGATGTGTGCTAAAGGCGTGTCTCCTGCACTTGTTTTTTGGAAAAATTACACAGAAAACAAAAAAAAAAAATATCATGATTCATGTTTCATACACAAACTGTCTCCTGCGAATGTTTCTGTTTTAAACAAAACATCCTTGTGTATGATATGCTTTATGTAAACTTGTAAACGATTTTGATTTCAATTTCTTAAAACAATAACAAAAAATACCAGTAGTAGCCAGATTCGTTTTGGTGGCTAAAATTGATTATTTTTTAGCTAGAACTATTGAAAGTCCGCTAGTTCCTTTTGAGGTTACTTTTCTTGCGTAATGCAAGAAAAGTAACCTCAAAAACTTTTTTACTCTTTGGATCTGACTCATCCACCACGCCGCGTTACAGCCACAACCACTTTCAGCCGGGGCCGTGTGCTTCTTCGTGCTCCACAGCCCCGACGCGGCCGGCCGCTACGTCAGTCCGAAGGGCTGTCTGTCGGACGATGGAATCCCGTTTCCACCATCCAACCGGCCCTTATGATTTGGGCCCTGCCCCAGGTCCGCCTGACGGCGACAAAAGCCCACCCAGCCGGCCGCAGAGGATATGGAGAGCGGCAACGACACCAACACTTCACTTCCTCCGCGATCCCTACCACTACCACGGCTGTGATAGGATAGGATAGAAGGCAGTTAACCCCTTCCCTCGCAGCCAGGCTATTCCCAACTGGAATGGCTTCCGCCCCGGTTGGGGGGGATAAGTCCAGGGATCTGTCATCTAAGTCCAAGGCATCCAACAAAGATTTAGAATAAACAAGCATCCAAGGAGTGTACGGTTTGAAATTAAACATGATTAGATTATGTGGATAGGAATAAATAAACGAAGAAATAAAGATAGGCTCTAAAGGACTCGTACCCAGAGCCGTAAAATAATTAAAAAATAAAAACCCTTCCCCTCTCTGCCCCGCGCGGGGAATGTTTTCCATCGACCGACCTCGGATAGCAAAAAAAAAATGTGTATGCATACACAATTATTTATGGCCGCGCCCCAATGTTTCGATGTTTTTGTATAATGTTTCGAAAAAACACGCGCAGGAGACGGGGCTTAACAATTACATAATGCATTTATTGAAACCTCAAAAGAAACCTAGAAAGAAAAACCTAAAATTGTTAACCCAATTTTATCGTTTCACTCCATTTTTACGCATAATTAACCGGGGCACCGTCACACAGCACGCGTCATCATGACGCGTCTGTGGTGCGTTTTTTCAAACGCGGAGTCACTAAACAATCGGTTTTTTTGTATGGAAAAACCATTCGCTTAGGTGACTCCGCGTTTGAAAAATGGCACTTCTGAACTCTGAAGTGCGATTTCTGAAACGCGGAGTCACCTAAACGTATGGTTTTTGTATGGGAAAACAATTCGTTAAGATGACTCTGCGTTTCAGAAATTGCACTTCCGGGGTAGCATTTTTGAAATCACTTGTCACATCACGCATGGTTTACGCGTGCGTTTCCATACGGGCGCATTTTTGAAATGATAATGTCACGAGAGTGGGTTGGGGATAGGAAAAGAAACAACAATCCTATTGAATGGTGCCTTTATTTACAACTCAAGCAGTACTCATAATTGACAGCGTCAGTACTCTTTGCACTCCAACTGTCACTCCACTGTCAGGCCCGCGGAAACGTCACAGCACTGACACGCACGCGGAAACATCACTGCACTGTCACACGCGCGTAAACGTCACTGCACTGTCACACGCGCGGACTCCACTGCACTGAACACTTTACTTAACTCACTACTTCACTTTACTCACTACTATTCTTTTATCTTTTCTTTCTTCTTCTTCGGATTTCACTTTCCAACTAAACTGCCTTAGGCGGCGCCTTGTTCCGCTTATATACCCCCCGAATCCGAACAAAATCGCATCAATGTTCCAAACTCAAATTACTAATTTTCTATCGCTTTCTCTCTCACTCATTTTCTGTCCCGAATTTTCTTTTCCATTTAGTCTAGTATTATCTAGAAACTTCTTTCCAAAACTTCAAAAACACTTAAAGTGGCTGTGATTTGAACCAGCGGTCTCTGGATTCACAGTCCATCGCTCAGACCACTATGCCAATCGTGCTCTGACGCTATTGATGAAATTTTCCTTTAGTTGAATTCTTTTTGTTCGAATTCGTGACGTTGACAGTGTCATTCATGTCCTTACGCGACAATAGTTTGCGAAGATTTTGCAACGAGTGGTCTGGTCTCGACCACTCGTTGCAAAACGTTTGTGGCGCAGATATGTCAAAGAAACCTTTCATAGAGAATCCGTTCAGTTTCGTGCTGATTTTTATTAAGTGGTGAAATTCTTAGAAAACCATAGTCTTATTTTCGATGTTTTCTGTGTAAAACAATATTGTTTTTCGCTGACACGTCGGTTTCTAAAATTCTCCAAATGGTTTTTTACGCGAGCGGTGAGTTGAAAACTACACCCCCAAATTCATAAAAGTTATCAAACCTTTGCTAAACCTCTGATAGTTAAAATGTGTTTTGTCTCGTTCTTATTATGTCAAATATTGAAAAGACGAAAAGGGATGAAAGATGTTTTAACTAATATAGGTTTAGCAAAAGGTTGTTATTTGTTATGAATATGAGGGTTAGTGTTTCGGTGAGTCCTTAAATGAAAAATGGCACTCCTGAACAAGTTGAAAACAAACGTCAAAATGAACAACGTTAGGTTAGGTGCGGTGCGGCCCAAGCTTAAGAATAGACAATATTTTATTCAAAAATAGCACAGTACTACGTGTATAGCGTGTCAATTTAAACATTTTCTGTTTTGGCAACGCTGTAACAATGTCAGTACAAAAAATATTCTTTTCATTCACTCTTTCCCATCCATAGCAAAAGCAAAATTTAAAAGTATCGATACTTTACTCGATACCAGTATCGTTTCAAAAGTATCGATACCAAAAAAGTATTGGACGAAAGTATCGATACCTGAAGGTATCGAGTACTTTTTAATACTTTTACTAAAAACCTGGATGGAGTGTTCTTTGTGTTGATACGAGTAAGTTTCACAAATAAATCTAGCAGGAACGTGTCATTAATACCCAATAGATATTTAGAAACTGTTGGACATAACGTAAAAATTTGGACAAAATAATACATTAGAACAGTCTTCCCCAAAGTGGGCGATAACGCCCCCTTGTGGGCGCTGGAGGCTTTAAGGGGGGCGGTAACGGGCCCAGAATAAAGTTGGGGGGCGCTGATGTGATTTAAGCAATGAGTGATTTATAACTTCAGCTATTTCATATTTTAAAATTCACTGAAATTAAAATCCTCTTACTACACAACATCCATTTATTAGTTCATATTTATATCCTTTTTTATTGTACAAATATAAACTAAAAATGTAATTAATATTTATTATTTCAATGCGTTCACAACGCTATTTATATCGTTAAAGGAATCAAACACTGAAAAAATTTCGTGTTTTAAAGTTTCGCAGGTGAGGTCCCCACTTCCGATACTCTTTATTATTGTAAAATTGTATTATTATTGCTATTTTTTATTTAAAATTAACAATGTTGATTATTGTTATTTTTTTATAAAAGATACTCTAATATACTGGTGTATGTATTATTATTGCTCTCTCTTATAAAAAGTCTAGTTTAGAATATAGGTTGAATTAAACTACAGGCAAGACAAATATGTGATTCAGGTTTTTATGGTGAAAAAAATGGGGGGCGCTACAAAATAACTGATTGTTTAAAGTGGGCGAGGTTAACACTTTTTAAAAAACTATTTTTTTTATAAGAGATTTAATTATACTCGAATTTAGTTTACACTTTGGATTGAGTCGGAGCAACTTCTCTGTAAGAAGGCTGGTAGAGGACTGACTGGAGTACTGCCCCTCTCAAAGAGGCTCTTCAACATAACTACTGCCACAGCGCTGAGTCAGCGGTGTGGACAGGGCTAGTCTATTAAAAGGGTGCATGTAACAACCCCCCCGTTAAAAGGAAACTTAGGGGTTGATTAAGTTTCCGTAATTTATTCTACGCGCAACCGAGGTGCGACATGTTTTAATTCTATTTCGGAATTTGAGTCCTTTTCTGAAACTACTGATTTTTTTAATTTAAATCTTTCAGAGAATTTGCTCTTACAAATAAATGTTATTATTAAACCAATTACTAAAAATAATGAAATAACACTTAGTATAGGAAAACTAATATGGTTTTGAAAATAAGGAGGTTCTAAGTTATTTAAATTTTTAACAATATCATCTGATACAGATTTAAAATTCTTTAAATCATATAAATTTAGAGTTTTAATTTTAGGTAAGGTTTTACTGACATCAAATGTAAAAAAAAGTTCAGAATTACAACAACTATCATTGATTATATTAAAGTCTGAATATATATGTGGTATATACAATTTCGCATACAATTTTGAAACCAATTTTAAATTTTTATGAAAAGCTACACATTCTGATGGCATATTAAGTATACCTGTACCGGATATATATATCTCTAATATTTGCTTCTCACATTGTATGGACAATTTAGTTGTACATGATTGGACAAATATCCACCTGTTATTATTTAACTTGTGCCAAATGTCCACGTCACCAGAAATAAACTTAGTAGGACAAATTTTGGGGAGAGAAGGTAAGGCTTTTGTAATAATTTCTATTTCACATGAAGGATTATTAAGGACCGCATAAATATCAAGGATCTCACAAAGGTAAGTTTCGGTAAGTATCTGTTTACAATTATTTAGGGTTTTTAGATATGTGTAAGAAGATTTATCTTTACTCAGAGCAAGAAACTGTTCGGAAGGAAGAATCATGGCAAAGGAATAAAGTTCATGTTCAGTAACGTGGGGAGTTGGCAGTGGTATATTTTTATATATATTATATTCTAGTAAATTTACCAAGGGTAATTTTATAATAAACATTAGCTTATTATCTAAATAATAGCATGTTAAATCAGCTATATTGATTAACGTATGGATATTACTTATATCTAAACTTACAGGGAAATCCCTATATTTAGGAATTATTTTTAAATTACTCAAAATGTCATTATACATCTGTTTTGGTGTTAGTATAGAAGGGTGCAGAGTATTACTTTTTACAAAAAGAATTGAATTTAACAGGTCTTCTACTTTGAAAGAAATTGTAAGCAAATTTGATTGCAAAACGTTAAGAGTGTTACTTAGCCTAACTTTAAAGCTAACAATATTGATAACACCAGTTATGTTAAGAGATAACTGATCAATGACGTCACTTAATTTCGCCTGATTAATATTTATTTCTTGTAATGACTCATTTATATTAGATATGGCAGATTGAGAAACCATAATGCTTTTTGAAATAGAGTTAGCTAATTTGTTATCATTTTTATAGAGAGTTTGGATTGCATCATCATATGTTTTAGCATCATCTTCATTAAGTGTACCAAAAATGTGCTTAAATACGACTCCTACACCAGCAAACCACGCAAATCTTTTAGTTATACTATTTGAAATTATATGAGAGACTGATTTAAAGTCACGCAAAATATCTTTATAAAGTGATTCCAAGGGTTGTAACATATTTTCGCATTGTGAATATGCAATTTCATCAGTTTCTCGACACTGAAACAGGATATTATTAAATATTTCATGAATATTTTCAAGGTGGTGTTGAAATGGAAGGACTTCAATGGGAACTACGATGTGAAGCTGATCGTTAATGTGCCGATAGGGTCGAAGAATATACCAGGGCTTTTATCGATATATTGTATATATTCATTATTTGGATCTCTTGTCGAGGCCGCATTACAATATTCTGCAGCGACAGCGATTCTGTAAATAAACCGTAAATAATTAAAATACGAACTTTATTGAGAATAATATTAAACTAAATATTTGGATTGTTTTTAAAATTAAAATATTTTAAATTTTATTTGATACTTTATTCATTCCCGTGGGCAGGTTTGACTTCGTCATAATGATGTTTGATATGACGCCGGTTTATTAAAAGAGAAAGACTATTATTTCCGTGGATTTTCACGACCTTATAAGGGCCTTTCCATACTGGAGAAAGACCTTTACCTAGCCTCACATGATTTTTTAAATAGACATATTCTCCTACCTTATATTGTACAGAGCGCGAATGTCTATCATAATAGGACTTTGACCTTTCTTTTGAAGCGTTAATATTTTGTAAGGCCTTCTCACGGGACACTTTTAAACGATGTTGAAGCATTTTAGTGTATTCGGGGTAGGTTATATCAGGTCTGGAGTCAAAAACTGAGTCAGGGAGATAGGGTTTGTGACCAAAGAGGAGTTCGTATGGAGTAAATTGAGTTGTAGTATGTACACTACTGTTATAGGTTAGCATAGCAGTATAAACAAACTTATGCCAATCAGTTTTGTTATCATTCACATAAGATTTGAGATACTCCTTTAGAGTAGAGTGGCTCCTTTCCAAGGCTCCCTGAGTTTGAGGGTGATATGGTGAGCTCCAGATCTGCTTTATTTTAAGGAATTCGTAAGTACGTTTAAAAAGTTCTGCAGTAAAATTAGTCCCTTGATCCGTTAGTATTGATTTGGGTATTCCGAACAAGGATATAAAGTGGACTAAGCATTCACAAGTTTCCTCTGCAGTGCAGTTAGAGACGGGATATGCAATAGAGAATTTAGTCAAGTCATCTTGCAGTGTAATAATGAATCTAAGTTTCTGAAGACCAGCTTCTGGAAGGGGACCTACTACATCAAGACCAATTCTCTCAAAAGGTCTAGTAGATGAAGTAGTGATTTGCATAGGAGCCTTGTTTGTTTTTCTTAAGGCTTTATTGGATTGACAAAATTTACAGTTTTTGACATAATCTTCAATATCTACTCGCATGCTTTTCCAGTAGTAGCGTTCTTTAATTCTGTTATACATTCTATTTGAGCCTACATGTCCTGCAATTGGGATATCATGATTTTCTTTTAGTATTTTAGCAATCTCCGTCGGAACAGGATAAATAATAGTATTATGATGAATATTTACAGTGATATTAGTGTTATTAAAGAGATACATGAGCATGCCGTAGATTTTTACAAAGGACGTTGTTCAAACGGATTTTTGAAATCTGAAATTGCTATTTCACCTATGTCTCCAGCTAGTAATATATCGTCACGTGCAGATTTAAGGGTTTTGAATATTTCAGGATAGGTACTGTCATCGAAATAGTAGACTTTAGTGTAGAGAAGATAATACGTTTTATCTTTTATGGTAACCTTTTTGAAGGAATGAAGCTGACGCTCTTCTTCTAAAATATCATTAGAATTATCAGAATCAGAGAGAATATCTTGGAGGTAAGGGTTTGAGTCATCAAAATCGATTGAAACAGGGAGTAATATAGTTTTTGCGTTAGATTTCAGAAGGCTTTCGTTGTGTTCTTTAATATAGGTATTGAATGTCTCATCTTTGTTAGAGAATGATTTAAGGAAATTGTTATAGTCTTCACTTGAATTAGGAGACATTACTCTTGACTCAGTGTCAGGACTAGCAGCAGGAGCACCTAGCAAAGAAGGAAGATTAGAAGGGCTTAAATTACCATCAGGACTTGTCGGGCTAAGATCAAATGCGCCTAAGTCTTCTAGATCTTTTAGAACTTCTTGAGGAATATCAGAGCTTCTTGAAGCTTCAGGGCTTGGTATCGAAATAGGATCCACTGGAGCATTGGATGTGGAAGGCTGAGGTTCGGGGTCCTCTTGGACTACGGGATTAACGGGATAGCGTGATAATGCATCTGCGTTGCTATTTATTTTACCTCTTTTATATTCAACCTCATAATCGAATTCCTCTAATTTCAACCTCCACCTAACAAGTTTAGAGCCAGGGTCTTTGCAATTAAACAGCCATTTGAGAGGCTGGTGATCTGTAATAATTTTGAAGCGACGGCCGTAGAGATATGGTCTGAAAGCTTGAGTACCGTGAAGTATAGCAAGATACTCTTTTTCTGTTACACTGTAATTTAATTCAGCTCTATTAAGGGTTCTAGAGCTATATGCAATTGGTCTATCTTTTCCAACTGGCCCTTGAGACAAAATAGCTGAAACTGCGTGTTTAGATGCATCGCAGGTTAGAACAAAGGGTTTCGTGAAATCAGGATAAGCTAGCACAGGGGCAGAGATAAGGCAAGTTTTAAGAGTCTCGAAAGCTAGTTGTTGCTCGTTTTGCCAAGAAAATGGTGTATCCTTCTTTAGGAGGTTTGTAAGAGGTTTAGCGATTTTGGACAGATTTGGTATAAAACGGCGATAGTAGGATACTAGTCCTAAAAAGGATTTAATATCTTTTGGACATTTGGGTTGTGGGAAACGATGGACGGCCTTGACCTTCTCTGGGTTTGGTTTGACCCCTTGATCAGTGATGATATGCCCAAGATATGAGACTTCCTTACGCAGGAACTCACATTTGTCGGGTTGGAGTTTTAGATTGGAATGCCTGAGCCTGTCAAAAATGTTTGATAGATTTTTCATATGAGTAAAAAGATCATAAGAATATATTACGATGTCATCGAGGTAGACAAAGCATTGTACACCTTGTAGGCCTGATAAGACTGTATTCATTACTCTTTGGAAAGAAGAAGGAGCATTTTTGAGCCCAAAAGGCATGCGATTGAATTCAAAATGGCCCTGCGGCACAGAAAATGCAGTTTTAGCAGAATCGCGCTCAGACATTTTAACTTGATGAAACCCGGATGCAAGGTCAAGGGTACTGAAGTATTTGCATTTGCCCAACTGGTCTAAAATTTCAGTTATATTTGGAATAGGGTAGGAGTCTCCAATGGTGATATCGTTGAGCCGGCGGTAATCTATTACTACACGCCATTTAAGTAGACCAGAGGCGTCTGCTTTTTTAGGGACCACCCATATTGGGGAAGACCATGGGGATGTGGATGGTTTTATTATATCATCCTTAAGCATTTTATCAATTTGTGATTGTACTTCTTGTTTGTGTACTTCTGGAAATCGGTAAGATTTAGTATTTATAGGAACAGAAGAAGAAGTAGGGATTTCGTGTTCTAGGACATCAGTGCAAGTTAATTTATCATCAGGGAGGTGAAAAATATCAGAGAAAGTAGAGCACAGTTCAAATAAGGAATCTTTCTCTTCATTATTTAAATGAGAAACTCTTAGTAAATTAAGAACTTTCTTAGTTCGGCTCAGCGTATCAGGTGAGTTATTATCTAAACGTGAAGTATAAGAGATTTGAAGGCTGTTCTTTTGAAGAGGAACTAAATTTAGCTTCATGTCAGAATTAATAGATACAGGAGATTCAGAGATATTTACTAAAGAAACATCCACTCTTGAGTTTGGTTTTACTTTAACTATACAATTAGCTATGAGAAGCGAGTCATCAAGGTGTTGATCGAGAATAAGGCCTTCTCCTATTTCAGGGTTTAGTACGGAACATTATATTATAGCTTCAGTTCGAGGTGCAATAGTATAAATAGGTTCATTAAATTTTAATGAGAGTTTCATTTCATTTACCGTTAAAATGTTTTTGTTGAAATCAATGTTAGATTGAGATTCTGACAGGAAATCGTTTCCAATTATCCCATCATAGGGGAAGTCTATGTTGCCTATTACATGAAATGTGTGTTTTAGAGAGTTAAATTCAATAGATATATGACCAAGTGACTTCATAGGGTTAGTGGCTGTCCCTAGACCAGTGAAGGTAATAATTTCCTTATTTATTTTAGGCATGTTCTCAACAGATGATTGCTTAATAAGACTTACAGAGGCGCCACTATCTACAAGCAACCTCAATGGGTTCATTGATACAGAGGTTGTAACTTCGATAAAAGGTAAGTGTTTTCTAGATACGTTTGAAGTTATATTGTGTAGTTTAATTTGTTCTTTTCCTTTTTCAGGTAAGGGCTTAAGAGGAGAAGAGGATTTAAAAATGGTAGTACTTACAGGTTTAAGCTTAGATACAGTGCATGTTCCAGATGTGGAAGGTAGAGCGGATATAGTAGAATCAGTGAGAACACGAGACACAGTGGGTATAGAAGAGACAGTGGATACTGCGGACACAGTGGGTACACGAGATACACGAGAGTCAGAGGATACAGCGGATACAGTGGTTCCACGAGGTATACGAGAGTCAGAGGATACATCGGACACAGTGAGTACATTAGATACAGTGGGTATGGTATCGATTTTGTTATTTAATTTTCCCGCACGACACCGGCCGGGAAACCTTCCTCGTTTAAATCATCGGTTTCATCGGGATTGTGTTCTTCGGGTAACGAAACGGTATGTATAGGTTGATTTCGGTTTTGGAAATTCGAATTGTATGATGGGCCTGGACGAGAGTTCGTCTGATTTTGTGCGTTGCTAAGACGCCTGTTGTTGTATTCCCTCTTCCTGCATTCTTCGATAGTATGGCCCAAGGCCTTGCAATATCGGCACACTACAGGATTTGTCCTAGGCATATTGTTTGCATTGAGATTTGATTTGTTAGGATTCTGTGAAGGAAACTGACGTCCTCTATTCTGAAAATTGTTAGTTTGTGGTGTAGAGTTACGCCTAGAAGAGGCCAAAAAGATTTTTTCTTCCGATACCGCGAAGTTAATTGCATCATTGAGAGATTCAGGGTCACGGCATCTTACTAGAGTAGATAAGCCAGGCTTTAGGCCGATTACAAACGTGTGTAAAGCTAGGTCTTGCATGGCTGCGACACGGCCTGCCAATTCACCCTTCTTTTTTGTAGGTATTGATATATTTATTTCTGTTAATAATTTGGATAAGCATGATTCAATTCTAAGGGCAAATTGATTGACTGTCTCGGTGTTACTTTGTTTGCATTCTTGAAGATCAGAGAGAAGAGCGGCGTAATGCTTCTTTTCACCAAATTGTGATTTTAAGAAATCTTCTAGCTGTTGCCAGTTCTCGAATTCCTTGATAGAGCATGCGCTTTCGGCGCGCCCTTCGAGTTGGCTAAGTATATATTTTAATAAGATATCAACTTGTGACGAAGAAGCTAGATTTATTGCATTTTTACAGTTATTTATAAAGGCATTTAATTTCTCTCTGTCGCCGTCATATTTATTTATGAATTTAATTAAAATTGACATCTCTATCTGTGACATAGTCACTGTGTTAGGTTCGTCTTTAGTCATTAGATACTAAGAATTACAGAGAGCTCGAGACTTATGCAACCTACGCAAAAGATAACACACCTGCGCTCTATTCTTAAGTTCCAGTTCATAGAATTGATAAGTACTCGTGACTATGACTACGGATAATTAAAAGTTATTTTTAGACTTACAGTAATACTCGTATCACCGAATACATGGAAGCACTGGAATCACTGGAAGTAACACTGAAAGGGTTTTTTTTTATTTTATACACTGGGAATCGTATGAAAACTTGAAACGGCACTGGGAAAACACGGGGAGAATTTAGATTTTGAACTTAGTATTTCACTTTAGATTACTGGAACTGGAACAAGCAGCCGGATACCGGATACTAGGACTCTGGACCTGGAAGCTAGCCTCAGGACACCTGGATTTCGATTTCTGGACACCTGGATTTCGACTTTTGAACTTGAATGTTGCTTGAACCTCGCCAAAGCTGTTGTGGGTACCGGTAGGGCGTATCGACTTTTCTTGAAGTAGTAACACTTAACTTTTCACTTCACTTTCACACTACTGAGACGTCCCAGGATTCTCGTTGAATCCCTTCTCGCTGCCACCAATGTTACAAAGGGGCGAGGTTAGCACTTTTTAAAAAACTATTTTTTTTATAAGAGATTTAATTATACTCGAATTTAGTTTACACTTTGGATTGAGTCGGAGCAACTTCTCTGTAAGAAGGCTGGTAGAGGACTGACTGGAGTACTGCCCCTCTCAAAGAGGCTCTTCAACATAACTACTGCCACAGCGCTGAGTCAGCGGTGTGGACAGGGCTAGTCTAAAAGGGTGCATGTAACAGTTCGACAAAATAAGTTTGGGAACCTCTGCATTAGAACAACAATTAAATTGAAAATTTTTATTTCTATTTTTGAGCAAACTACACGTTAATAGTGTTTTTTTTTTAATTAAAAATAAATGACACATTAAAAATCACAAATTAGTTTGGAAAACTCAAAAGGGCAAACGCCTCATAACGCTTATTTAGGTCACCTTCATGTAAGTTGTACTCACATACGCAGTGTTGCTACTTGTTATTTCATGAACATGTCTGAGAATTACTTTTTTACAACTAAGGAACTGAAAGATGCTGTGCAAATTGCACAGCATCTTTCAGTTGCTTCCTAAAAAAGCTCCTAAAACAGTCAATATAATATACAATTGTAACACACATAAGCTCCTAAAACAGTCAATATAATATACAATTGTAACACACATAAGTGCTTGGCAATGAGTCGGAATTCCCTGAATCATGCCTAAGGTTTAGTAGTAATATTTTGTTTGAAATATGGATTAATAATTTTCAATTTTCTTATTACTAATTTATAAGAAATGAGAATAAGAAGAAGAAGGAAAGTATCGATACCTCAAAAGTAACGGAACAAAAGTATTGATTCCAAAAGTACTTGGTACCAAAACAAAAGTATCGATACCTCAAGGTATCGATACTTTTTGCGTATCCTACACTTCCAATTTGACAGTTGACGTAATATTTTAGATCATCTATTGCCCATTTATTACGTAAATCAGCGAGCAGAAATTTATATAAAGTGCGAGGATTTCAAGAAAAATGTTGAAGGTAGCGACGACTTTGAGACTAGTCTCAAAACAGGGCAATCAGATTCGACTTTTAGCGACTGCAGCTGGCCATAAACAGGCACTCGTCAATGTGCCACCGACAAAGCTTACAGTGCTTGATAATGGAATCCGCGTTGCATCTGAGGATTCCGGAGCTCCCACAGCAACTGTAGGTTTATGGATTGACGCTGGTTCAAGGTATGAAACATCAAAGAACAATGGAGTTGCGCACTTCCTTGAACACATGGCTTTCAAAGGCACAAGCAAGAGGTCACAGACTGACTTGGAACTGCTCGTAGAAAACATGGGAGCACACTTGAACGCATACACATCCCGAGAACAGACAGTATTCTACGCGAAATGCCTTGCTAACGATGTGCCAGCTGCTATTGAAATCCTTGCTGATATCATCCAAAACTCGTCGCTCGCTGAACCCGAAATCGAACGAGAACGCGGCGTCATTCTGCGCGAGATGCAGGACGTCGAGAGCAACCTGCAGGAAGTCGTCTTCGACCACCTGCATGCCACAGCCTTCCAGGGTACACCTCTGGGCCAGACCATCCTTGGGCCCACCAAGAACATCAAGAAAATTTCCAAAGCTGACCTACAGGCCTACATCAAGAATCACTACCAGCCCAGCCGCATTGTACTATCTGGAGCAGGTGGAGTCCAGCATGAGAAACTGGTAGAACTCGCCAACAAGCACTTCAGCGGACTGAAGAACACCGCCCAAGCTGTTGAGTTGGCACCTTGCCGTTACACTGGATCTGAGATTCGAGTCAGAGACGACACAATGCCCCTGGCTCACATCGCCATTGCAGTAGAGGGAGCAGGCTGGACAGACGCAGACAACATTCCTCTGATGGTAGCCAACACTCTTATAGGAGCTTGGGACCGCTCCCAGGGTGGTGGTGCTAACAATGCCTCTTACCTTGCCCGTGCTGCTTCCTGTGAAAACCTTTGCCACAGCTTCCAGTCTTTCAACACCTGCTACAAAGACACTGGTCTGTGGGGAATCTACTTTGTTTCTGAGCCTTTACAAATTGAGGATATGCTTTACAATATCCAGAAGGAATGGATGAAGCTGTGTACATCTGTAACCGAGGGAGAGGTTGAGCGTGCCAAGAACCTGTTAAAGACCAACATGCTCCTCCAGTTAGATGGAACCACCCCAGTCTGTGAAGACATTGGTCGCCAAATGCTCTGCTACAACAGACGTATCCCAATTCATGAGCTAGATGCTCGTATTGAAGCTGTGTCAGCCCAGAATGTCCGTGATGTCTGTTACAAGTACTTGTTTGACCGCTGCCCTGCAGTCGCTGCTGTAGGCCCCGTTGAAGGCCTACCTGAATACACCAGGATCCGTGGTGGCATGTTCTGGGTCAGAGTATAAGTTATAGTGTATTTATTTAGAATTCAAATTTAATCAATGATTAAGGTCAAAAACACATTAAAAACCTCACTCAATGTCTGTTGTTTTATTGAATAAAACAAGTGTCTTTGGTGTAACGTGTATTTATTATAGGAAATTAAGTTACTACAATGTGTAAATAAACCAATTTGCTTTATAAATTATGATTTTCTTTAAAATACCTATTGCCCTCTCACTGCCAACATAGGATTTATCCGACAAACATTGTGCCCATTCGGCGACTGTCAGATATTTCCGACAAAAAAATGCTCTTATTGCACAGTATCCACATCCCTTTTTGGTGGGAGGTATCTCTTTTTAGTTGTAGGTATTTATTTTAGATTTATTACCCCTAGCGCTGGAGGCACGGCAACTGATATAAAGTCCCGTGGTGAAAGGGTAACAGTTTTGCGGCCCTGGGCTCTGCTTGGAGCTGCAAAACCCAAAATGCTCTGTCTACCCCATTAAGGGTAAAGATATGATGTATGGAAGTTTTCCCTTACATGGATTCCACACATTAATAATACCTCAATACATCACAATAGTAATAGATAAACAAGTCATTATTAAAACAAAAAAGGACATACTTTCGAAAGACATAACACTCCTCCTGGCGCGGTCGGGTAACAATATGTAATATACAAAATATTTAACCTTAGACCTACACATCAGAAGGTTGGGAACTTTGCATAGGTTTATCGCTAGGATTTTCCTGCACACTGGCAACACTAGGTTTGCGGACCGTACTCGTCTTCCTCTTTTTGCCGTATGGCAGCACTGGTTCCCCATGACTGATAAGGCTAGCTGAGGAGATGAATACTGAAACTTGCTCAGGTGTAGGGCAGGCCACGATCAGCCTATCTTCATAGGAGTATGCGGCGTTGTTAAGCATCTGCTCAATCTGGACGAAGAAGCCGACCACGTTATTCTGCAGGCAAATTAATAAAAACTGGATAAGTTACGACTGTAGCTTGTTTAAGTATGAATTTGTGGCTGATGCCATAAGTAATGAGACCTGTAATAGTGAAGAATGTACTTGTACAAATGTATGTTTATCATGTTTACAAGAGAATTGCCATCGTTGCAGTTATTTCATAAAAAAATATCATTCTCATAAATAACTTTAGAGACGGTACATATTGGACACTGAATAATCCCCTTACCCTAGACTTTTCCATACAGACGTAGTCGAGCTTTTATTTTGAAATGACATATCTAGGCATATACTTAAGTAGTTTTCGACAGTCAAATATTAACTTGAAAGAAAATATGAGTGTAGAAGTTTTCCATACTAATGGTCAAATATGATATCATCATCATATCAGCCACAGGAAGTCCACTGCTGGACATAGGCCTCCCCCAAGGATTTCCAAAACGACCGATCGGAAGCGGCCTGCATCCAGCGCCTCCCTGCAACCTTGCTCAGGTCATCTGTCCATCTAGCAGGTGGGTGTCCTACGCTGCGCTTGCCGGTACGTGGCCGCCATTCGAGAACCTTTCTGCCCCATCGGCCATCGGTTCTTCGCGCTATGTGCCCCGCCCACTGCCACTTCAATGAGCTAATCCGCTTGGCTATGTCGGTGACCTTCGTTCTCCTACGAATTTCCTCATTTCTGATTCGATCGCGTAGAGAATGATATGATATGATATTCTCTTTTAAGTTCATATTTTTACTGTGAATACTAGTTATATGGCTTAAAATATGCAATTTCTTTGAAATAACATATTTCTGCCAATATCTGACATGCCGTTTCAATAAAAGCAAGACTACGTTTGTATGGGAAAGTCTGATTCTGTTTAGAGTAAGGGGACTCTATTATAGGGCACGTATTAAATTGTCATACGCAAGTCGACTGTATGTGAAATGTAAATAAGTCGGTCACTTAAAACTACAATTCAATGCACTACAATGTGGAATGGCCGTACACAGTACGATTCATAGAAACATTTAAATTGAGATTTAAAATTATAGCCAGCAAAAAGTTTCACCACAAAATAGTGATGAGCTATTGAAATGGATCTATTTGATCCATCATCGTCTATAAGAAAGGTGTGGCGACGACGGGATAATGGAATAGATCCATTGGGCTTTAAAAGCTAATCACATCATTACTCAATGGTGCACTTTTATGATCGGTATATAAACTAAATATTTCTTTGTCAGATCTTCCTCATTTTTATTAGTTCAAGCGAACGGATAATGCGGGACATCAACTAGATTATGTTACGAGTGTAGGTAGGCACTTATTGTCTAAACGGTTACGTCACGATACCAAAAAGTGCTGTATGGGGACATACCCTGATAGGCCGGAAGAGTATGAACTCTGTCTCCTTATTGGCCAGGTACAGCTGCATGGAACGCTGCAGCGGCGCGAGGTGCGCCTTGATGCGTTTCTGCGCTTCCTTCACCACCACGGCGGTCTCTTCCGGAGTCGCCCACGGCTGCGATTTCAATTGCTCGATCGGAGAAAAGGCTTGAGCCTGGAATTACAAATTAATGAAAGTCAGTAATTTAAACAAATAATGAGTGATAGCGGCCGGTATTCACTTTTAACCTATTCTCCACGGACGTCGGATTTTTCCGACGGTTAATTTTCTTACTGAAATTACAAGAAGACTTTGAATTCTTTGAGCCAATCCCGAAATGGGCATGAACATTTTTGTCGGATATATCCGATGTTCGCGGTTAAAGGGTGTCAAACCTTATTCAATTTTCTTTCTATCTTTGAAATGCAAGACTCGTTTAAATCGTGGAGCCCCAAGCGGCCACACGTGGCTTCCTAAGCACGGAAGATTTCGGGAATTTTTCATAACACTTTTCACCCATTTAAGTGTGGACCACTCCTGTTATTGCTTAACTTGCGAAAGTACTAGCATTGCGTACTCCCATCGGGCCATTGAACTCATCGTGGTCCTATTTCTACTCCGCCGGAAACTACACGGCTAAGTTTTTATTAAAATGTTAACAATCTAGTACCTTTTTGAACGGATAGAATGTGTTAATAACGATGTTATTAAATATGCTACAGTTCAAATTACACTCTCGGTCACAGGGTCTAAGGCCGGGACAGCCGCAGCTGCTGCGGAAAACCTCAAACGGCGCAAATATAGTAGCTTCAGCAATAATTACTTATTTGAGCCGTTTGAGTTTGAAACGTTGGGGCCGTGGGGATCAACGGCGCATAAAATATATAATACTGTCGCCCGAAAATTGACTGAAATCACGATTCACTGGCTGGCCTTTATCTGGTTCAAAAGTATTGCCATACAACGTGGCGATGCTGCCAGTCTTCTGGGCACATTACCACGGGGCAGCGATTTTCCGGGGCTTATTTAATTATAAGTAACTGAAGTTATTAGTTAATTTTTTTGTTTATTTTAAAGGCAGATACTCTTTTAGTGAGATCAAATATATCTATTTAAAAAAAAGAACATAAAGGACAGAACAAAATAACAAGTAACTATTAAAAAAATATTTTTATCCAAAACAATGAACTTACAAGTTTAAAGTACTCTTTAACACAAATCAAAAGAGCCCAAACTCGATGGGATTGCATCTTTTCATTACAGAGTTCCTGCGGCCACCTTCCGGACCATCATCAGATCAGCTCCATTTCATCAGAATATTGTATTGTCACGCGATATACGTTTGCGTGCAAAATTTCAGCTCAATCGGAAATCGCGATGTGGGTCAAATTAACTGTCAAGATTTGATTACAGACAGGAGAAGTATCTACGTACCTTTTTCATGAAACTGATCAGCGGCCCAGCTAGCACCTCCGTCGCGTCTTTGATGAAGACTTCGCAGCAACTCTTCAGTTGTCTGTCCACCTCCTTCCGCGAGTCCAGTAAGTGTTCCCTGACCATCGGAGTGCCTTCCAGAAGGAACTCTAGCAACGCATTGTTACTATTCAGCGAAAATATCTGCCTAGGCTTCTGTATTAAGCCGTATGCTGCGTTTTTGACATTACTGAAATCCAGTGTAGTCTCTTTGATTATGAAGTCTACTTGGAACGGTGCGATCTGTTCTCTCAGAATCAGTAAATGTTTGATTTGGAATAACTGGCCGTCTATGGTTGTTTTGCTCGCACTTATCTGTTTGGCGGCGTTGTCTACGCTTTGAACGCAGAGGGATATCGCTTCTTGAGCCAACCTGGAAAATAGATAATTATTTATCAAACGCTTTATACTACCATGACTTCCTCTGTATTTTCATATTTATTATAGTTACTAATATTATTACAATAGTTCATGGACATATCTAGGCATATAACTGGTTTTCACAGTAAAACATATGATCTTTAAACGAAATATAGTGCATCATATCAATTTTTAACCACCAGTATGAAAAACCTCTACACTGTTCATATTTGGACTGCAGAAACCCATTTATATGCCTATCCTGCCAGGATATAAGCAATCTCTTTGAAATTACAATTTTTTGCCGAAATCTGATATGACATTTCAAAATAAAAGGTAGAGTATGTTTGCACGGAAAAGTCTAGGGTAAGGGGACTCTCAACGACTCATAGGGATTGACTTACATTGATTACACTTAAATAATATACAAAATATGTACACTACTATTATACAATATTTCCTAAACTTACCCTTGAAAGACTTTTCTCTCAAGACACCTATACAGCCTAGATAAAGCTGCCAATGTCCTCTTTACTCCCGGATACCACATCCCATGGAGATCTGCCGGCGAAGCCTGCGGCCGTCTCTGAGCTTCCACGTTGATATTGGCCACTTCCTGCGATGTTGCGGATATGTCCGATACCATGGAGTTGCGGGAATCGCTTCGTTTTAGGCTTTGCTCTTGGATGGAAATGGCTATTTGCTGTGGAACAAAGAAAAATTTCAATCATTATTCATTTTGTTTCAACGCAATAGGGATGTAAGCCGGATGGTTTCCGGGAGAGTAAGCCGTGTGGTTTCCGGCAGAGTAGAATAGGGCCACTCCAACTCCTCCCGTGGATGTCGTAGAAGGCGACTTAGGGAATACAAGCTAAACAAAGCTTATAAACATCAATGGACCTCTCCAACCGTCTGGCCAGCGAGGAGAGTGTAGGCCATGTCCTCTGGCTGCTCTGGCTAAGTATGGCTCTGGTAGTACAGAGAGGGTCGTGCTCCTGCAGTGGAGACAAAAGGACCTGATGATGAATAGGGATGTGGATTGGGAAAAAATATATTATTTTATTTAGTCCGTCAACTAGCTTATCCAAAATTAATGGACCCATATTTTTTCGTTTAGCTAAGTAGTAAATATTTACAAATATACAGCGCATCGAAGTTTTTGGTTTAAATCGTACCTGATCGTGACGTCACGCGAAATTAAAATTTGCTGTATCTTCTTTATTATTATCTAATCAGAGAAAAAAAAATACTTACATTGGTATACCATACTTTTTAATACTCTATCTAATGAGCCAAAAAAAAATTTGTCCACATCCGTAACCGCCTGCAGTGAGCCTTAACTTATTTTATTTTTAGGGTTTAACATTCTAGTAAAAACTAGTCGACTGAAATTGGTCAGCGTTTCCGACAACGTTATGTGAGTATATTGTGTTAAATATTCATGAACTTATAATAAGGCTCCAGCTACAAAACATTGCTCTCAAGCTATGGCACCTAGGGCTCCTATCAGTTACCTCCATCATCTCCAGCTTGTCCGGGTAGGCGAGGTCCCCGTGCGCCGGCCGGTACAGCAGCACGTCAGCCCGCAGGTGTACGTGTGCGCGGAACACCAGCCGCTCCTGAGCATCTTGTAGCAGGGCTCGAGCTACGGCACCCAGGGCTCCTAATGTAGCCGCTGAAAGTATGTCCTATACTTAAAACGAGCAATTGTTGGATATATATTATTCCTATACTTTAAACGAGATCTCGGAAAAGTCTCCAACGATTTTGACGAAGCTGGGTATTTAGGGAGTGACGACGCAAAAAAATGATTTTCATAAAAAAAGTAACCGAGAAAAGCTCGGTGGCCCAGCTAGTAAACACATAAATAGCCACAATAGCCCCTTTTAAAAATTCACATGTTTTTAGCCCTGACGGAGTATACAGAGACCAGTAAAATCCGTGAAACCTAAAGGTGACTCGTAGCGCGATGGTGGACGTGAAGGTGGAATAAGCGACCAAGCGCAAGTCGGACTCGCACACAAAGGGTTCCGTACCATTATCGATAAATAGTAGTTCGCCGCGAACTTGGACCTCGCGATTATTATCTACAACCGCTTGCTTAGGTCTGATTTCGACATTTCTAACACAATTCAGTTCCCTAAGTAACACCTAGATGGCGCTATCTTAAGTTAGAACGCGTTACATGGTTTCGTTTGCTACATAATCGCGGACATTTTTATTAATATTTCAAAAACTACTAAACCGATTTTGTACGATTTACGATTTTGAAAACCCAACGAACTTGAAAATTCTATTGATATTTCCTACAGGCCTACCAAATTTCATCAAAATCGAAAAATCGATTTGGCAGTTATTGCGGTACAAACATACATACATACATACAAACAAAGTGTTTCCACCCCCAACTCGATTTAGAGAATTCAAAAAATCACGGTTGCTGTTGGGAACCCCACTTAAATATTTATTTACGGCAACAGAAATATATAACCTTTAAAAATTTCAACTGTCTTGCTATCACGGTTCATGAGATACAGCCTGGTGATAGACAGACGGACAGCGGAGTCATAGTAATAGGGTCTTGTTTTTACCCTTTGAGTACCGGACCCTAAACAGGGAATCGAAATAGTGATGGGTTGCCAGCTGGGTGTGAATATTACATGATTAGATCGGAAATAAGCAAATATATACCTATAAAGAAAAGAAGTACACCTACATATAGACACCACACTAAAGTTTGTCAAGTTATATCATGGACTTAATTGTAAATTCACCCTTAAAATAGTTACAGTACATCTTTTTAGACCCTGTATAAGAATAAAGATAAATACTCACGATCATTATTGACCTGTTCCTCAATGACCTCCACCCTCAGTATAACGCACAGCTCCGCTAAAGTCTCCAAGTGGTTGATATGGATGATGTGCGGCCGCAGTGTCTCGTACAGACCGTTGCATAGCGATTGCAGGTATTCACTGAAACAGAAATTATTTCAGCAATTTCATTTTAATCACCTATTTCTTTAAACGAGCAATTCTTGTACATATTTTTTAAAGTGAAGGGACAATCACACAGTTTGAGTTAGGTCCAAAGTAATTTTAAACCTTTATGGTATATAAACTCAACGATACTTTATTTTCAGATAAATATTACGGATAATGCAAGTAAAGGCGTGTTCTATATTAAAGAACAGGACTTTTCTGAGTAGCGTACAGTGGTCTTACTTAACATGTTTTTATAACAACCACTAAGGTGCTAATGAAGCCCAATGGATCTATTTGATTCATCTCCGTCTATAGGCCACGCGTAACGACGAGACAACAAAATTAACTTACTCGAGTGCGGGCGAAGCTTGACTGAAGAAGTGTGAATACAACGTACACTCGTCCCTGCAGGCGTGCGCTAGCAGAGAACAGGACTTCCTGAGCAGCGTGCAGTGGTCTCACTTAACATGATTTTAAAGCAACCACTAAGGTGCTAATGAAACCCAATGGTTGATCCATCTCCGTCTATACGCAAGGAGTAGCGTTGGGACAGTGGATAATGTATTTGAGTTATGCTGAGTATTTTTACATGTCTACATGTCCAGTTAGTATGTGATGTGCTAAATTGACAATTTATAATTGGCTTATTAACTAAACCACGTACTGGCAAGCGAAGCGTAGGTACCCACCCACAAGGTGGTCAGACGACCTTATTAAGGTCGTTGAATAGCACTGAATGCAGGCATCCAGGACATCCTTGGGAGAGGCCTATATGCAGCCAGACGTTATGCGGCTGAAATGGTGATTAACTTACTCGAGTGCGGGCGAAGCTTGACTGAAGAAGTGTGAATACAGCGCACACTCGTCCCTGCAGGCGTGCGCTAGCAGAGAACAGGACTTCCTGAGCAGCGTGCAGTGGTCGCGGAGGTGCGCGTGCGCGGCGCCGGCGAGCGCGGCCGCGGTGGGCGCGCCCGCCACGCGGCTGCGGCACTGCGCGTACTCCCGCTGCACGTCCGACAGCAGGGACGAGTAGCTGGGACAACACATTGCCACAGTGAGGTCACAGAATAATCTTCATTACATACCAGGCCACTCAGAAAGTATTGCAAAAAAAAAACGACGGGTTGCACTCCGGAAGTGCCGGCAGAAGTGAAAACTTGAATATTAACGTTGTGCATTTTTTATATTTTGGAATGGTTGTTCAATTTCCATATTTTAAACACTTTATATATACGAATTTTACGAATACACATCATTGTGGCCACTACAGCAGGCGCAGGCATACATTTTCGCCGCGCCATAGAAAGAGAAGGGGATACTTCCTCTTCTACGCCGCGCCGGCTGTCTACTCTCCAACCGTCTTACGAATTTTCGACCAGGTCACGTCTCCTGACGCGAGTTTAACATTTTTTCCCCATTACAATAAAAGTGTACCAGGCCGCTAAAGAAGTTTTCACTTCAAAATTTTATGTATGTGAGACTGGCCAGTTACAATCTATTTTGAAAATATAATTATTTATAAGCAAAAAAGGTACTGTCATCTACCTACAAAAATATATGTCAAATGACTACAACCAACATAACTAGTTATTTAAACAGGTGACATTGACAGATAACACTTATAATTTTTTTATTCAAATTAGCTTCTTTAAATTGTCTATAGTTTCGATTACAACCATCTACAATACTTTTATATTATTTAGTTGACAAGACAATTGTACTATAAGTTACTTAATAACAAGTAACGAAATCAAAAATTAAATGATATTATATTATAAAAAAAGACAACATTATTTCCTTATTATCTCCTTTAGATTCAATGGGTCTTTTCACCTCGGTCCTTTGAAAGGCTTAAGTGGGATATAGATCCAACACATAGAGGCCTTTTGTAGAAATTGATGTAATGTGGCGCTCCCGCCAAAACGCCTTTCTGGGTATACCTATGAAAGGTGTAACCTTAAGGGGCTACCTGAATTTTCCGGGGTCCAGTACTGCCCCCATTTTAAATAAATCATTTGAAAAGAAACGAAGACATCATTTAAAATATTGTCTTAACCAGGCACGGCACTGGATAACCCTTCAAACTATTTTTTAAATAATGTCTCCGTTTCCTGCCTACCCTTAAATAGATTTCGGCAGAAGAAAGATCTAGTGAAGGTTATTGTTATTCATACTGAACTTTAAGTTAATTCAAATTTAAAAAAATATTATTAAGCAATACTTTGACAGGAAAACAAAACTTACTCAGGGTTGGTATCAGCTCTCTTCTCAATTTCACCAATGACCATCTTCAACTTAGGCGCCGCAGCTTGGAACTTCCCAAAATACACCGCATACGCTGTATCCATGCTCTCCTGCTCAGTTGGCTCCTCGTCTTTGGGCGCCAACACTTGCTCAGTGGCGTGGTTGAGCACATGAGTCACGTACGAGCGGATGAGGGAGATTGCCCGGCTTTGGAGGTGGCGGTACTTCACCAGGTACGTGTGGGATTCCTTGAAGGTGCTCTAGAAGTAATTAATTAAGGTATGAAATATTTATTTATTTAAACTTTATTTATCAAAACAACATGGTACAAAAGGCAATTAATTCTAATAGCATTCTCTACCAGTCAACCTTCGGGATAAATAGAGAAAATCTCGTGGCAGGAGATATAGTAAATGCTATACCTAAGTTTTGCTCCAAACAATTAATTACGACTAGCTGATTCCCGCGACTTCATTCGTGGACTTAGACAAGGTCATCAAAATTTTAAATTCTTTTCTTCAATGAGTCACATTTTTTAATATCTTTAAAAACGTTTGATTGTGCGAGCGAGACAGCCAACCAAAGGTAAAAATGCTCTTAACAGCTGTATAACAAAAAAAGTTTCATTTGAATCCATCCTGTATTTCCGGAGATTAGTGTGTACAAACAGACAAACAAACAAACAGACTGACATTTTTTTTAAATATTCTTGCTCTATTTTATTCAGTGTACAGACAATTTTTTTTTTACTGTTTTATTATATGTATTGATTGACAGTTTATTTTAAATGAGGGTATCTATTACTTCTGCGTATAACATGTTTATTTGCTAGGCATATTAAAAAGCCCCCCACTTTCAAGTGTTCTCCCCTTCTTTTACACAACTTTTAAACCGTTAAACCGATTTCCATCGTGTATAGCTAAGAACAATCTCGATCAAGTCAGCTTTCAAACATAAAAATCGCATCAAGATCGGCCTATTCATTTAGGCCATTACGAAGCCACAGGCAGCGGCACAGACACATCTAACTTATAACACTCCTCTTTTTCGTCACATGTTAAAAAAATAGTTATGAAGCACTTGTGGTCACCAATCCAAATGTGGACCAGTCCTGGGGTACTGAGAGAAAGTGCCAACTAAATATACTCACATTAGCTCTCATGTATTCCAGACAGTCATCAATTTTCCCCAGCACGATGAAGAAGGGCTCGCTGTTGACGGACATGGTGGGGCTGCTGAGCCGCTGCGACAGGTGCTCCACTTGCGTGAAGTAGTGCAGCTTGTGCTTGATGTCCTCACCTGGGGGGAGAACATTCACAGGTAAATAAATGTCACATTTTTTACCACAAAAATGATAATAATTATCATTTTTATGTTATACGAGTAATTCAGGAATATTTTTGGAGCAAGTTTTGTCATGCTAAACTAGTTTCAATTTTTTACGCAATTATCGAAAAACCGAAAAAAGTCAGCTTCCCATACAAATCAGCGCTCATCGAAATGGATGTGTATGGGAGGACGAATTTTTTTTATAGAAAATAGTTAAGTATTGTGGACTATAAATGCTCCAAAAATGTAGCTGGTGTTTAAAAAAGTAACCCTGTAAAATATATTGCTTATACTGTTGAGTTATAATTTTATTTGATAAGGATTTCTGAAAAATACTCAAAAATAAAACAAATTACAAAAAATTGCCGAACTCACATCTTGAAATGATTACCATTATAGTATCAAGTACAATATAGTGAATAGAGATCCTGGTCTGTACTACATCTCTAGTGCATTAAGAGAAAAGTATAGCATGCACTCCGTCCATACTAATCAATATAAAAAAAAATTGGTATATTTTTTTTTTTTTTTTTAGTAAAATGTAAAACTTATAAACCTTCTGTTTTGTTGTGTGAATAACATACTAAAAAACAAATAAAATTTAGGAGTGGAAAAACATTTTCTCTTTTTATATGGTCACAATTCCCTCATAACCTGGCCGCCCAGTAACTACAAAGGCGATCTCACCTATACTTGAGAGCTTATTTTGGTCTGCTAATAACTGCTCACTCATTGTATGCAAAGCATTTGTCTTGTTTGAGACGAGGTTGTACTGTTCTGACAGTTGGTTGAGATTTGACATTGTTGCATCAATCTGAAACATATTTTAAAACATAAATTATGATGAGATGTTTTAATTCGTATGTTGCATATGAAGGCATTGGTATAAGTTCAAAACTTACACAAAAATGGAAAGTAGAAGAACCATTCCTGGGTCTTGGATGTTTATCTATATATGTATTTGTTATAAAATATAGTATCGTTGAGTTAGTATCCCATAACACAAGTCTCGAACTTACTTTGGGGCTAGCTCAATCAGTGTAATTTGTCCCTATATATTTATTTATTTATTATTATTTATAATTCTATTAGTTTAAGAATAATTTTATACAAAACTTAACTAGAACAACCTGAACAAGGTGTCAGGTAAATGCTGGATGCAGACAGCTTCCAATTGGTTGTTTTGGAAATCGTTGAGGGAGGCCTTTGCCAGCAGTGGACTTTCTGAGGCTGTATGGCTGTGTTTCTGAGGCTTATAACCATCATCACCATAGGTGATGATGGTTATAAGGATTTTATAAGTCATTTATTTCTAATAGAGAGAAAGACTGGACTGGGTTCTGAGCCTAAAATCGGACTCGCGCACAAAGGGGTCTGTATCATTATCTGTAAAAAGTCATGTTTGTTTCAAGGGAGCCCTACTTAAATATTAGTATTTATAGTTATAGCGATTACAGAAATGCATCACGCATTAAAATTTCAACTGTCTAGCTATCACAGTTCATGTGATACAGCCTGGTGACAGACAGACAGATTGACAAACGGACATTCGAGTCTTAGTAATAGGGTCATGTTTTTATGGGCTTTCCAGCAATTCTTTGCAAAAAAAAACACCTTGCTTATAGCGGCTAGCCCCAATAGGATCTTGAAGACGTTAGCAGATCGCTATACTTCTCCCTGAATTATTCATCATATACCATCTTTTGTAAGGAGGGTGATAGTTAAAACCCACTATAAACTATAGGTTTATGAACGCAACCATCAAATGTATTACCAATATAGGTTAAGTAAAACTAACACAATTAAGGATCCATGTCATCTGAAATAAACGATTTTTTATTTATTTATTTTACCCTTTGGCTACAAAACCCTATAAAGGAATTCTAACTTACCTGATTGGTAAGTGAAACACATTCATTTCTGCGATCCTCAAGCTCTTTGTAATAGGCCTCATAAGGAGCATCGTCAGCCTTAATAGAGCTCTCACAAAGGCTCTCATACCATTCCAAAAAGTCGTATGTAGTGTCCACTGATGGAAATAATGTCTTATCTAGTGGTTCTTCTGATTTAGCCAGATTGTTGTCCTGAAATGTTGAATTTTATTGTCTTAAGACATTCTTTTAAAGTAAGTTTGGAAAAATCTTAATGAAACAAAGTTGCTGGTAAAGCGGTAACAAAACAACCGTCATCACTTTCTTCGAATCAGTGACCAGAGAGGGATATCTAACTGAAGTTATCAGTTTTCTACTCCTAGTTATCACTAGGAGTCTCTCAGGATCGAATTTCGCAAGATATCGAAACATAACAAGTTTAAAGAAAGTAAATAAATAATCTAAAATACGAACTTCTGAAGCGGTTTCATGACCAGTCACCAACGCTTCTAAATCTAGTACAGCTTCCCTTTGATCAGCAGTAAGTGGTGCCAAGGGATTGTCTGAAGCTTCCCAGAGTAGTAATTTGCTCTGAATTTCTTTTAAACTCATAATATCCATTACAATTTTATAATATTTAAAAAAGACGAAATTTACAAGTCAACAACACATCACATCATCGAAGTTGTCAATGTCATTTTGACTTTGACTATTGACGCATTGAATTTTTTTGGGTTCAAACAGAATATTAAGTTTCTTACGACATTTCACAGATGTCGGTAAATACAGCATTTTCTTTTGGTTGGACAAGTCAAAGATGTCGCTAAAAGCAATATGTTGTGCATATAATTTTAATTTTTCTAGCAACTAGTAGATGTCTCTGTGCTAATTTGGTTTACTTTGGACATTCTATAGATGTCGCTAGATGTAAATCAGAAAACTTTCTCAGCATTCAATCAGTCAATTTTCGCCACTGATACTTTTCTAATAATATTTTTTTATGAGTTCTTACAAAGAAAGATCTCGTTTGATATTTTTACATAATTATTACTATACTTACCTAAAACAAAAAATCTAAATTCAAATCCAAATTAAACTAAAAAACTCACTAATAAAAAACCTCGAGCAGATCATTGCCCTGCTGAAGAGTGCCCAAAAGGCTGGCAGCATTGCCACGCTGGATGGCAATGCTTATTCGCTAGGCAAAGTAAATGCCAGCCCTTTGGCAACCGACACCTCGAAAAACTTTTGTTTAAAAAACTTTATGAGTTGATGGCCCCCACGAATCTAAAGTCGCAACCCCAAACGGCTCAAATATGAAGCCGTTCCCTAGGCATTCATACCTGCGCCGTTTTAGGGTTCCCGCAATGGCTGCAGTTGCGCCAGTCTTGGAGCTTGTACCGAGAAGAAGGAAGAGGCCGCCAGTTGTGCCGCCCCAGTGTCGGTCGACACAAGTAGCGTCCCAAACCATTGGCTTTCCCAACTTCCATGCTTCTTCTTCTTGCCATCATCACGAGCTAAACTATTCGGTACTATAATGGCTGGTAACTCGATGCGATGGTGACAAGAGCGGTGTATTATATATAAATTATCATGACATGCCATTCGGCCGGGCGCTCTTAGTGCACGAGAGGCCGTGATGGCCGAACTGGTCGACAGTGTCACCGCAAATACAATGATTCTAGACGTTTGTTTTGACTCCTAAACGTAAGCATGTCACTAAACGAAGGGTATAGTCTTCCAGGGAAGTCTCAGTGTACCAAGAATGCAACCACAAACCAGACTCCCCTCTTTGCCAGAAGGAATATTATATTATTCAACGCCATATCAAGCTTTTTTGCTTTGTTTTTCGTGTGTAAGTGGCCAACACTAGTATCAGATATTTCAAGCTGCTTCAAGGTATTTGACATAGCTTGACGACTGCCGGGACCAACGGCTTATACATGCCTCCCGAAGCACAGAGCTCGAGAAATTTTCATGCCACTTGTGGTCACCAATCCCAGTTCGGACCAATTCTTAAAGAAAGTTTTCTTTTTAAGAGCAGTATTCTACATCTGATAAAACTAGATACCTTACTCTTATTTTTCAGGCGTCTCTATCTTCGGCTATTTTCTCCAATCGAGCAATTTTAATAGATAGAGTACTTTTATATATAATATTAGCTTATTGTTAGAAGTGACTTATTTTTATCACTTTTCACAGCTCTTCTCTCCTAAATGGCAAGCGATTTTTATGTTAATTTACGTATTTTTTTTTATTTACAAACCTAAAACTTACGGTAATATTCTAAAACTTGGGTCATCATTATCATGTGTTAATATATTTTTACTGCGCAAGTTTTTCAAATTTCAACCAAAAGTGCTCAACAGGTTGAGAATTGAAAACCCAAGTTGTTTGATGCACAGCCATTAGGCAGGTAAAAGTACATACACAGGCAGGGGTAACTACTACTGTTTAGTGCTCCACAGACGATGGCGCACTTGCCGAGCTGGTTATTCATAAAATAGTTAAAAGGTCTTGCTAGACATTCATACAAATCAAATTTTCAATTATTACCATTTTTAGTTTTAAACAATTTATTTCAAATGAGGGCGCCACTTTAGCTACCACTTCGTCTTAAGCATGCCCCACGAGCCCGTTAGAATAAAAAGCTAACCTAACCTAACCTAACCTAACGCAGTAAAAGCAGTTGGGCCAAAAAAAAATTGGGTGAACATCGAAACCTTATGACTGTACAAGTACCTGCAGTCTTGTTTGAATGACTGTTCGGAAGTCATATTCTTACCCTCCAATTCATAAAAATTACCAAACGTTTCCTAAACCTTTTTCAATTTAAATATGTTTTGTCTCGTTCTTTCTATGTTGAATATCGAAAAGAGGGAAAGGGAATAATCATGTTTTAACTAAACTTGGTTTAAAATACGGTTGTTAATTTTTATGGATGAAGGCTAATCTCTTACTCTCATATCCTCAAAACTTAACAAACGTTAGCTAAACCTATTTTAGTTAAAATGTGTTTGGTCTCGTTCGAAAAGAAGAAATAGGACAAAACATGTTTTAACTAAAATAGGTTTAGCTAACGGTTTTAATGTTTATGAATATGAGGGTTAGCTTTTAGCCTACTGCGTGTCAAATCTCGACACTAATCATTTTTCAAAATTAAATACCAACTTTACCCCAAACTACTCAACCGATTTTGTTATTATGAGACCAACTATACATGCATACATTTTAAAACAAAGAAGAATTTTTAAAATCGGTCCAGGCGTCTTCGAAAAATCGGTGAACGAACATACATAAAAAAAAAACAAAATTTCACGACGTATTGATAACCTTTTTGGAAGTCGGTTAAAAAAGCTAATGCTTTATTCAATACGTCGAAATCTAGCTATCAATGGCTGCATCTGCCAGTTGTGTCGAAGAAAAGGAGGGAAGAATAAACAATAACAAGTCAGATTTTGAATACTTTTGCATTTATTGGGTATGTATGAGGAACCTTTCTGGTCAACATAAGCTACAACGGGCATTCTCTGTTTACAGTATATTTACAAAATTCAATATCATATTATAATATGTATAATTCATAACTAGGTCTAGGGTAATGCTTGGAATAAATTACTGTATATTCACAATAATCAAAGACCTAACATCATCTATACACATAGCAGCGTTGTACAAAATACTATTCTATAACGAAAATAGTCACACTCGAGTTGCTGGCAAAACCTTCAGTTTCTAAAACTGTCCGATCCTTGCATAGTCCTTCCATTTTTAACACACATCAGTCGTCAGACATTTTGTTCGGTTGTTTAATTACAAACAGTGAAGCTAATATTAAATACAGCTAATATTTAACTTATATGCTTTAGCTATATTCCGCGCTACATCCGCTATGTCTGGACACGGACTAAGGAATAGGTTCCTTGCATCACATTCGTTCATATGTACATCGTTCCCTACACGCGAATCTATTACAACTTGTACTATATACAAACAATTTAATTATTAAAAAAATACAATGTTAAATTGCTATAATTTCTATTTTATTCACCGATATAGGACTGGAATAAAAATAGTTTTTTTTCCACTTTCAGCGTGCAAAATTGACTAAAGCCAGCAATCGTACGAGTTCACAATCTCGCAACGATTCTAATCTAAAATATGAGTTCTTCAGCGAACGTTAAACATCAACTGCAGATAACATACATTTCGACGTTATTTATATAACAATAACATATTGTAATTAAACGATAAAAACTAAACGAAGAATCACACAACACGTTCAGAACTTTACAATCGACAGATCATTAAACAAGTTGAAGGATAACACTTGCAATTTAATGTAAAATAGTACTGAAAATCGATAAATAACTTAAATTACATATATAAAAAATATAGACAATAAATTAACACACCGTTATTGTTCAATGCGAAATATTATATGCAACTCTAGTTTATTACATTCATTATAAACACACGTCTTATAGTTATCTTAAATGGAATAATATCTGGATATCGATACCTAAACTTTAAACCGAATAAAAGATACGATGACGTATTCATTGAAACACTAAAGACTCGTTGCTGAGATGCGTAGCAAAAGCATGGCAGTTAGCACGAAATTCTGCACCCTAAATTATAATAACAGAAAATATACGTCTATGAATCTGAAGCATAATATAGAAGGCTCATCGCGCAGTCTGCCGGTCCCACTCCGCCGTTGATGCGTTTGAGCATTGAGCGGAGCGGGGAGCGTGCGCGCGGCGCGGTGATGCTAACTAGACACTTGTGTGATTTCGTGCGGCGACGCGCGGTCGCGCGGAGTCCCTCGGCGCTCGACCGTGTACTTTACACTCGTTCTTTGTTATCCTACGAATTAACATAGCACAGCCATAGTGACTCCCTGGGTCCCGCGTGCAGCGTGCAGCCGCGGCCGGGGTCGCGCGCCGAGGGGGGAGGCTGTGGACCTCTGGGCCGGCGGGGGCCGGCGGGCGTTGTCAGGAGCGCCGGCCCGGCGGTCTACGAGACCGGCGGCTGCGGGCCCTGCGTCTGCGGCGGCGGCCGCGCGCCGGCCGCCGGCAGCTGCGCCAGCGTATCTTGGCTGGCGTGCGCGCGCAGGAATGTGTTCTCTACTTCGAGCTGGTTGATCCTCTCCATTAGTTCTGCGATGCGCTCCTTCAGGACTTCCACCTCTTCGCGCACCGCGAACATCAAGTGGCTCTTAACCAGATCCTGGAACAAGCAAAAGTTGAACGTTAAAAACGAATTAATTAATTACCATCCTATGAGATACTTACTAGATATAATGAGAAAACACTAAATATAATAGCTTAGCATGATTTAACTAAAGAAAAATAAATCAACCAGCGTTGACACGAATCGAATGAGTTTATAACTTGGATTTACAGAGCTTAGCATAGCATCTCTACTCTAGTCTGTTTTACTAAAGTCTGTGACTGTGACCTAACACTGTTAATCTAGTAAACACAAAAAACGTCGAAAACAACTCGATAAACCGTAATCACGAAACCTACCGACTCAACTTTACGAAAGGCCGACCGACCTCATTCGAAGCGGAGATAAATTTGTAAAAAAATTAAAAACTCAAGGAACGTACATTTGTGTCTGGTACGACGACGTAGCAGGGCTCCTTCTGGCCCTTTTGCCTTATCTCGTAAAGGCAGCCATCTCTGGTTTGTTGCACAACGTCAATCATGTTTGAGCGGTGAACTAGTTTTTCAGGGTCACTAAGCGTATGAGTGTAGCCGGCGGCGACTGAAGCGCGACTGACGATAACGAGCCACTGGGGACAAGTAGCGCTGGTGCGACCGAGCAGGCGACTGATGGTCTGAGCGCGCGCGCCGGCCTATTTAAAATGGCGGCGCACAGGCGCACACGTCATCGCCACGCGGACCGCCCGTGCACCCTGAACTCAACAACACAACCTACATCGATATCTACAGCCCTTGCTTTATCCACTTGCTTGCCAAAACAAGCTCAGCGCTCGCGACACCTATCCCCAAGAAAGAGGTCCTCTACGCGGATATTGATCAAGTATCCTTAAACACAGAATACATAATAGTACAAGTGTCTTAAACTTAATAAATTGATAATTATTTAAAATTAAATAGCTAAACAAGTTGTGCTTTACACATACTTATATGTGTAAAGCACAAACGATGCAGTTGCTCTTATTATCGACATCCATCGTATTTCGAAATGATCTATATACACGCGTTAATTTCGAGGAATAAAGAGCCGGATACGCACTGACAGTAATTGACTTGCTCTCCGTTAAATTAAATCAAATAAAAAGACTACCTATTGCGTGCAAGTCCAATTATGACTGATCTAAGAGGTTCTGCAAAAACCACTTTATTTCTAAATAATAAGATCAACGCAGCGATGGAAAAATAACCAAATGGAGAAGAGCACAAACATGGGACTAATATAAATCCAAGGTTCAGTCAAGGTTTTAACATTAGAGACGGTTTAAACATTTTCATGTATCTACGAGCAGCAGATGTTTACGACACACAATGTGTTGTTTACAGGCCAATTAACTACGTTAGAAAGCTATTTTAGTTAGTTGAAGACTAAAACAACGCACTGATATAACCAGTTGTAAAAAAGCTGCCTAAATAATTTCTGTTCCTGTATCACAAAGAGTAAACTATTTATAACAAGGCAAAACAAAGGCATTTAATCAATTTCTTACATTTTTATGATAATTATTTATACGAACGCGGATATCACTAACAAATGCTATTCTGGAAATCTCTGTTAAACGTCGCCATCGATAAATAACTGAATACTGATGGACGTATTGACGACAGCAACAGTTGACTTAAAAGGAAACAGAAATTGAATAAAAATTGCACCTCAATTGAACGCATCAGATTATACGAAATACTTCAACAGATACAAAATTAGAAAATGAATTGGCCAACGCGTCGCCTATAGAACATTATTAAGTATTCTACCACACTCAATGAGTAAATTTTTGGTATATTTTAATATTTTGTGACTCAGAGTATGCACATAGGAGTGGCTAAAAGCGGTCCGAGTCGATTGTGTGGTGTAATTGGTCCAGTCTTAAAATAGAATAAGAGATTTTCTTAGCACGGTGAATTGAGTGGGTGTCCCGACCTTCAATTAGTGGAATCCATGTGCTTAAATTATACTGGTGCATACCGGACCTCGTTGAAATATATTGACGCCTGCGTCACCGCTGCAGATTGACGGGGCGCCAATGAACTGGTTGACTCCGCGATATTGATTATCAATTGTCGAGGCCTTTGAAAAACTGACTACATAGTGAATTTTGAGCAAACGTTTTGTCTGTTTACATTCACAATTTATTAAAGGATTCAAAACTAAGCAGAGCATATCCGATGTGTAAATATTTCCATGTCAGTGGGTAAATTAGATAACAGTAGTGTCCATGTTAAATATGTCAAGTTTTGTGATAAGATTTTTCGATGAGGATGCTGATACGGCTAAGAGAAGCGAGGTTGTTCTGGTGGTCAGAAAGAAAGTGATCGAAATGGGTGCAATGATTTCATTAGCGGTGCAGTGAACCTTAGCTGGCGCAACCAAATACAGTACAGTACGGCCGGTGATATAACGCGTACAAGGGCACGCGATAAAAACCTGTCTCATTGTTTTTAACGATTACCAGATAGAACTGGTCGATAAATTATGCAGTATTTACACGTGTTGTTGGTGCAAACATAACTTGTGAATGTTATTGGATTTAGTCAAATTTTTTTTGTTTTTACATGTATTTGATTCTAGTAAATTATATTCAATTTAACATTAACCTGATCAGTATGGAGGAAAACCTGAAAAAGCGTAAAAATGATTTATGATGATTAACTGACAGTATTTATCAAAATGTAAGGGCTATAGAGAGCCGACCAGTTTAAAAACATGTACAAATAAGAAGAAGTATGATTTGCGGCGGGATATAATAATGAAAACGAAGAGACACAAAAGTCTTAAAGATAATAATTTTTTATACCGATTCGATACTAAAGATAAAATGCGCTGAATCGGTAAATGTATATATACTATTTCAAATATCCATAATCACAATAATAAAAGGGTTATAAAAAAAACACGCGTAATTCCAGTAAGGTTATAAAAACGATTAAGTACGTATATCCGGCTGAAGAAAAAAAAACAGAAATACAAGCACGGAAACACTAGTAAAAAGCAAATTAGCAATGCAAACAATAACTCTCTTGTAGAAAAACAAGTCGTAATGACAGAATAAGTAAGTAGTAGGTAGTTCAAAACATCAAGCAGACCTGCCTGCAGAATTTAATTATACGCAGTATGACATCATTTCTTAAGTGGTGCCATTGTTTTGTTTTTTATTGATCAGGTGTTAACTATTCACTACATATGAGGTATATCAATATTATAATACATATATTTATATTATGTTTTTAGACACAATCTGAAACAAAATCTAAGCGGAAGTTAATTATGAAATTTCATAGCATTTTTTTTTTATTTTCTGTAGAGTTAAAATATTTATAATTTGTTTGTACATAGGAACTTTGCGAAGTGTTAAAGTAAGTATATCTAACAAGTTCGTCATTTGCGTACAATTATGGTGAGACAGTGGTGGCAGATTTCCCAAACAGGCATGCACCGCATGCATGAAATTAAACGAGTACAAACTTGTAAGAGTAGTCTGACCGCACCTTGCCATTTTAACATAAAAGCCGGAGATCATTCAAGTAGAAAATCATTCTTAGGACTTTTGATAACCGTAAATTATTCGTGAATCTGCATCATTTTTTTATACATTCATGTAAATATTTTGCATACAATTCAAAAAGAGAAGAAAAATATGTTTGGTGTCAACAAATAAAATGTTAATGTTCGTTGTTTTCCATAAATAAAAATTATATATTTATACCAAACGGAATGTAATGCTACTGCGCATTAAAAATGTATCTCCTTTTTTGTTTCACTTATTGACACTTGTATAGAAACCAACAATATTCTTAGTGGAAACGTTGCAAATAAGTCGAAAACTACGATGAAATATTCAATATATAATACATAATTATTTTTTGAAATGACTACGTTATAAAGGTGTATTAATAGCAGTTTCTCACCCGTTATGTCATTTTATTAAAGTTATTGGCAAAAGTAAACCCTGAAGTAAAAATATTGCGCATCGAATAGTTTCAAATAGCAGATGTTCAAATATTTCGCCAGTATTTTTGATGCCAGCAGGGTTAATATTTACTCAGGTGAAGAGTGTAGCCAGCCATACATAATACCTAAAAATAAACGTGACATAATTTTATTGCAATGCACCAAACTCGTAACGGATTTTTTACTGAGCTTAAACTAAGGAGCATTTAAAAATGTGAACTAACATGAGATATGATATTAAAATAAACAGGTTTAAAATAAACAGATTTAAAACGCTCAAAAGCTCTACGTAATATAAAGTCACAAAACTTAAGATTTACATGATGCAAAAACCAAATCTACAAAACCTATAAGTTACTTAATTCACCAGACTGTGTGAATAGACCGTAAAACGATAATTAAACTGATAATTATAAAAACAATAATAATGTAAACAAGTATTGACGTGAGCGAGTTATCAATAAGATAACAACTAAACAAAACAAACGCAATCTCCAGGTCTCAAGGTACGACCCCAGGCTGGTGATGTCACCTAATTTATACAAAATGACTGCAAGTTGTAAATTTAGATATTACTCCTAAAAAAAGCGTGTAGCGTAGAGGTTCGCAAAATGTCAGGTTTGCGGTTAAATTTGTCACCACAAATGAGGAAATTAATCACCATTATTATGATGATCTCATAAAAGAGGAACCGTTTGAAGCCATATTTGGTGTTTATACTCGTATTATACATAAAAAAAATAGTAATAAAATGTATAAAATACCCTTTATGTACAATATGGCACGAAAAGGGTACAAATATATGGTAAAAATTGTTCCAAGGTAATCATGTTAACATATCTCACCCTCAAACATTCAATATTATGATTCTACTCGTATATTCACTGATTCGATAAGTACCTACACTTTTCTCGTATCTTTACAGGTCACATGTTTTGTTCGGACGAAACAAATATAGGTGACACAGAAATCTTATCTATTTAAACTTCGCATATTTTAGATTCAACAGCTTTCTCCTCTATAGATATTACTTTTGTATAAAAGTGCTATGTAACATTTCGAACATTATCAAAACATCTAATATGATTCAAGTTTTTACCAATTAAGGGCAACAAATTGATGATTATATTTTAGATAATAGCACATAATTATAATCAAAACTGATCCAAATATTTTATACACTACACAAACACAGCTACTGATCTTGTAAGGCAAATTAAATATGTTTCGTCAAATTTACAAGTACATAAATTATGTATAATACGAAGGCCATACCGAAAAGATCGGGAATAGAAAAAAGTACAAAGATAATATAATAATGTTTACTTTTATTGTTTTCGAAGTATTCTCCGTGACAGTCAATGCACTTTTGCATTCGATCAAACCAATTATTGAAAGAGTAATTCCAGTCTGAAGTGGATACAGTCAAAACAGCTGATTTGTAAGCTTCGACCGCCTCTTCTGGGCTGCGAAACCGTTGACCACGTAGCATAACTTTAATTCTTGGGAATGTAAAATAATCATTGGGGCTCAGGTCAGGGCTATACGGAGGATGGTCCATCAACTCCACGTTTTCCAGATTTAAAAACGCGCTTGTTTTGCGTGCGGTATGTGAGCTCGCATTATCGTGGTGAAGGATTATACGACGATTTGGATTAATTTTACGAAGTTCTCTTATGACTTCCGGCAAACAAACTGTTGTGTACTAATCAGCAGTAACCGTCCTTCGTTCTTGTAAAGGAATCGTAGCCACATTTCGACACGCTGCGTGAGCGAATAACTTTTGTTGGCTTGACCTCACCTTCGAAGACCCAAACTGCCGATTGATGTTTTCTTTCGGGCTCATATGATTAAATCCACGATTCATCCCCAGAGACGATATTGTAAACTGCATTTGAGCTCCCTCTATTGAACCGTTGCAGAGCAGACCGACACCAATTAACACGAGCCGACTTTTGTTCCTCGGTCAAAGCGTGAAATTAACTTCTTGACACCCAGTTCATCATGTAAAATAGTCTGAATGGCTGTCATTCCAATGCTGAGAGAAACCTGAATCTGCTCGTATGTCACATGTCTATCTTCTTTTATTAATTGGCGAACAGCATTGATGTTATCTTGTGTTACCGCTGTTTTTGGCCGACCAGTAGAAGGGACTGTGGTAAGAGAGGAACGTCCACGACGAAACTCAGAATACCAATGATATATAGTCGTTTTACTAGGTGCTTCAAGTTCATAAATAGAAACAAGCTCGGCGAGACATTGTTCTTGAGATAAACCTCTACGAAAGTTATGAAAAATTATTGCACGAAAATGTTCCCGCGTAAGCTCCATTTTTTCTCACCGAAAAGAATATATAATCTTTAACTACCAACCTTCTGTCGAAACTCAATATACAGAAATTTATCACTGAATGAAAAATTAAAGAATACTTGTAATAAAAGAAAGTAAAAAAAATAAAATACAAAGATTGAAATATTTATGAAATGAAAATTAAATGAAGCTACATCCAAATATCGTTAAGGGAATACCTGATTTTTCCGGGGTCCAGTGCTGCCCCCATTTGAAATAATCAATTGATAGGAAACAGAGACATCATTTAAAATTTGGTTTTGACCGGGCACTAGACAACCCTTCAAAGTGTTCAATGAACTACTGTTTACAGTTTAAAGTGAACGTGGAGCTTTTTTGCGCACATACGCCAAAAGTGGCCGTTTTTCGCAATTATGCGTAGAAAAGCTTCACGTTCTCGCTTTAAACTGTAAACAGTAGTTAATAAAATAGTTTGAAGGAATAGAAAAATATCAAGTGCATATGACGGTTAAGACGGTTGGAAAACAAATATGCTATTCATAATTCATATCATAACATAACAATCAATAAATAAATTGTGTCGAACGATCCTTAAGGGCTACCTGAATTTTCCGGGGTCCAGTGCTGCCTCCATTTGAATTAAATCATTTAAAAGGAAACCGAGATATAAATTAAAATTTTGTCTTGACCAGGCTCTAGATAACCCTTCAAACTGTTTTATGAACTACTGTTTACAGTTTAAAATGAGAACGTGAAGCTTTTCCACGCACATACGCCAAAAGTGGTCGTTTTGCGCAATTGTGCGTAGAAAAGCTTCACGTTTTCAATTAAAACTGTAAACAGTAGTTCATAAAATAGTTTGATGGGTTATCTAGGGTCTGATCAAGACAAAATTTTAAATGATATCTCCGTTTCCGTTCAAATGATTTATTTCAAATGGGGGCAGCACTGGACCCCGGAAAATTCAGGTAGCTCCTTAATAGAAGGCCGTTGTATATATACAATCGAAACATGTATACCTACTAGTTTCACCTGGCGTATTGAGCGATATTTCAGAGATAAAGATGTAATCTCACGATCATTTCAACTTCAGGTAGATTTCAGACGTTATCCTGTTATTCGACTCTATTTGTTTACAATGAAAGGTAAATAAGCAATCACAAATACGATGATAACAAAGTCCTTGGATATGAATTTGTATTAACCCATTATAGTTAGTATTAAATAGTAAGCAAAGGTATCATAATAGTCACATTTGGAGCATTCGGATCAATCATCGTACTCTATAAACTACAGTTCTTTTATTATTTAACAAATGATTTATTTTATTTTACGTAATTTTCAACACTATAACTCGGAACGGTTTACAAAAACATAAAACAAAATCGTGTTCTCCGCTTTCGAGAACAGTCGCAATAAAATGAACGTGACGGCTTCATTACACAGGTTTATTTTCTAAGAAAACTTCAGCTTCAGCATTTCCTGGCTAGGAATGACTTCGTGCCGAGATTTGGATCAGGCGCGTGCGCTCTCGGTTGCAAATTACTCGTCGTGAGATCTCGATTGGTGGCTTGCTCGCGACCGATTCATGCGATCTTCCGACGTCTGTTGGTGTTTCTTCAATTCTACATAATCGAATATGTGGTATAGGTTAGAAAGCACATGTCTTCTCCCTAGAGTTCGGCTTTCATACAGTGTCTATTCTTGGCCAAGCGAGCCCTACGATTCACGCTTGCTTGACTCACGCAAATCATGTACACAGTGAGGGAATTAGCACTCCGAGACGCTCGGGACATGTAAGAATTTCCAAGCACTCTTCAAACGAATGCCGGCTTTAGAATACTTGCTAATGAACCGTTATAAACAACAACTGGTGTTGTAATGCAAATACAAAAATATCTCCTGGTATAATAATAAATGAAATAAGAATATGTAAAGAAACGACGGAATCAAAGAAATAAACGTTCAAACAGATGCATGGATCTGGGTCAGTAGTGTAAGCCCGGCTGCTATACAACGATTTGGTTGTCCGATAAACATATCTACTGTGATGTAAACGTAGGGAGTGTGGAGGTGAACTCTTACAAAACAAACCAGTGCGTATCGTACTAACCAAAATAACTTATTATTAGGTTCAAGAACGCATATGATTCTGCGTGTCAAACACTTCGACTGAAGGTAAGCGGGTTCCTGTGATTGTCCACATGGTTATTTTCTTAACCTGTACTTTGAATACGACAGGTTAAATTGTATTTAATTCAATAATAGTGATAACTCACAAAGAAAGCCTCGGTAGCGCTATTAAAAATTAAGAGTTAAAAAGAAAAACATTAGTGTTAATAAAAAATATTGTTATACTCGTACCCACACTAAGAATCATCAAGTTGTTATGTAACGAAGGGCATGCTATAAATGATTGCATTGCAACATAAAAGGTACGTGTCTATTTGTTACAAGACTACGTACTTACATTGGGAAATTTTGAAACAGAATAAGTATAACGTTTAAACCGAAACAGCCAATAATCCAGTCTAGATACGAAGGAACTACGCTACGAACAAAGCAATTCAAATTGGCACTTCTGTAGATTTGTAGCTTAAGATAAACGATTAATGCCAGCTTATGGATATTATAATGATAAACGAAAAGGATAAAAATAGACTTAGAGATTATTGAATGGAAAATAAATTACACGAGTCGACAAAAACAGGAAATTAACGCAAGTCAAGATTTGAAGAATTCCCATAAAAGGAGCCGCGTGAATTACACGAGCGTGTAGAGGGCGTGATAAAAATACTATGATGCGTTGTGGGCATTAGGGCTGGATTGGGGTCAATCGCATGAGGCCATCTGCGGTGGCTAATTATAGCCGATGTGAGATGAGCCCAATAGTGCGCGACCACACAACAAGCTTCGACACTGGAGACAAAATAGTGGTACCTACTCGAATATTGCAAAATCAGCAGTTACGTGTATGAAAATTTATAAAAATACTGAAGACTGGGGAGAATAAATGCAGTTAGTACTGGTATTCAAAACAGACGTGGTTTGCTCAGCTGTTAAGATCGTTTAATGCAAAACCTTTTTGGTAGCTTGTATTTTTACGAGGCCACTATTTTGTTTCCCCTAAAATCTAAAACTAGTACGAGAAAATTACTGATATCTTCTTTTTTCGATCTTTCTCCACCCACTGTTGAGTGTAGGTTTCCAACATATGAATGCCATTCTCTTCTTTCTTGAGATTTTCTCATCCAGGTCTTTCTTATTACTTGGGTTATGTCATCGGCCCATCTTAATGCTGGTCTTTTCACGCTTCTGTGGTCCTGTCTCATTCCCCATTCCACTAGTCTCCAACTCCATTTTCTGTCTTCTATCCGGCTCAAGTGTCCCGCACACTTCGACTTTCTCTAAGCGAAGATATAGACTACATATGTCTGGAAGTTTTGTCCGCCTTCTGTGTTTCTCACTCTGTTCAGCGAAATTCCAAGCATACATCGTTCCATTTTGCGTTGGGCCACCCGGAGATCATGGACCATGTCTGTGCGCTATACTGATACCCACTATTATTACTGATATACCTCCTACCAAGTAGTTATTAATGATAAAAGTTTAATCATTTATCTATGTGTATTATGTATTAAATACATCTTACCGTGCTTCGGTGTTTTATCATAAAACATCCAATCACACTATGATTTTAGTTGCGTCGAGTTATATATTATGCCTCTGGGGCAAAACGGGACACGTTTCCTGGCCATTAAAAAGAGGAAGTCGTTAGAGATTCTACAGTGTCTCCGATCTAAATAGCGGTGTTATGTAGCTGGCCATTTTGCTATTATAAATACAAAGTCTCATGGGATTGCATCTTTATGCAACCTCAGTCATACGTGTACGTACTTACATCTGACCATTGTAATGTGTTCTGATACTTTTAAAGACATTTGAATAAATAATTATGTGTCATTCCAAATGATAATCTAAAAGTGAGAAAATTAGTATGTTTTACATGCTGAATTTATTGAAATAAATCTAACTAAAACCTTAATCAGTATATTAAAACATACGTGAGATAATCGAAAAATTTCAAAGCATTAAAACCGTGTTAAGGTCAGATACAACATAAAATTTATAGTAACAAAAATTCAATTTCTCTATTATCAGTCAATAGTATCACTCAACTGATATTTGGAGCGCACGCAGTATTAATTTTGAGAGTGAAATCCATCGAAACCGACCTAAATATTTGGATCTATCGATCTGCGTTGTTATTATGAGACAGTAAATGTTCAATATAATGTCTTATAATTAGGTGAGAGGATGCGGTGCTTCAAAGTGATATGTAAGTTCTAAGAATCCATCGCATTGAGCACAGGCGGAATCTATGCGGCCGACTGACACGATAAAATTGCACAGAGTTGCATATATCGTCAACGTTTCATATTGACGATAAATACATTTACTTTGAAGTCAGAAAGAAAACAGTTGGAAGAAAGTTCCAAGAGAAATTGGCATTCATAAATTTACTTGCCCAAAATCTGAAGTGGTAAGCGAAAACAGAATTGACGAGCGTATTGAAGTTTACGCGAATACGTATATTAAAAAAGATACGTAATTTAATCAGTTACTAAAGATAAATGCATAGGTGGCAATATTCGACTAATTGTGACCAAACAGCTACCTACTAACTACAAACAATGTTCCGTAAATATTGTAAAACATAATATGGGTCAAAACAAAAATGATGCTGAAAGTACAACACAAAAGTAGGTGAAAAACAAAACGAAAGCCTAAATCGTAACTAGAATGATGGATGCGAATGACATACAATGTTGTAAAAATTCTAGAAGCGTACAGCTAATGAGTAGAAAAGCTATGGCTGGTTCTAGCCCACTAGCCTGGATAGTGGAATGATTGCTAATTGATTCCACTCGTCTTGGCAGTCGTGGTTGATGTTTCTAAAGACATTTATTACATACTATTTCCTCTATTTACGCTCAATTATGATAATAGCTGGCGGCTAAAACAAAGGAGGTTTAAGCCTGCGAGTCACGTACGCACGTTGACGCGATTGTAAGAAACAGTGTTAGTTGGATCTCTTGTTCGTTGAAAGGTCCTTAAGCTACTGAAAACCCTAAATAAAATATAATACAATTCTTTATAATGCCAGGACCGATGGACAAGACAGAACTAAAGATAAGACTGATAAGAAGGATTTAACGCTTAATTGCACTAAGTAACATAAAAACTTCACAGTGTGAAGATTATATGTTACTTAGAAATACTACTTAGTAATATTGTGCAGGGTGATCAGCAACTATAGGATTACAAAGATTTTTTTTCAAGATACCTAGTATTTTTACTTACCATTGCTTGCTCGATCTTATTGTCGATGGCCACCGCGCTGGTGCCCGATGCGCTGAAACAAACAGAAATTAAGATAATTAGCTACATGGTTCATGATAAATTCAAATAATTGCGGTGACACTTGTAGCTTTAGATCCGGTCGAGGGAGTAAAGACAGTCGTGTCTCATCGGAATTACAATTTAAATAATATCACTGAACATTCATAAAATTCATAAGTCAATAAAATAAAATCGTTCAAGAATGAAAAAAATATCACTAAGTATATACTATTAAGCACGATTATATGTTTATCGTTATGCGTAGAACTAAAAAATAGCATACGCAAAATACACCCGCTTATTAAATTAGGTAAAATATAATATAACAATGCTTCCCGTTAACCTCACGAATACAGTATAATGAAGTATACTCGGTAATTTGTTAAAAGCAAATTCAAGTCGCAAAATAAATCATATTATGTGTTCCTAGTTGTTAACTACCATGATATATGTACGTCCACCTGCGTTGCGATGTCCAAGTCGATTACACTACTTTGAATTCAATATTGTGGTTAAATAAGGGCATTATGTATAGTTGTGGGTCTATTTAATAACTTTAAACCGGTAATTTTGCCAAAAGCTTCCGCTTGCGGCGGATGATTACGGTAGCGCAGGCATTGTGGATAAATATTGGAAAATTGGCGACCGTGCTGATGAACCGGTCCTATACAACAAAGGGAACAATGAATCGTGTACTGACCAAGACACGCAATACTATTCAGTTTACTTCAATATTATAAATTCTAAACGTCAAGTTTTGTTGAATATCACTTGGGTTATTTACAAAACTTTGATTGGTGACATTGACGCTGTAAGACTTATGTAAGGCTCAAGCAACAAATTAGTAATTCAAAATATGTATAAAAAACAATTTTATCAGACATGAAAACGTCTATTAAATTATTTGCAATAAAGAAAAGTTAAAAAAAGTAATTTTGAATCCAATTAACCGCAATTTACAACTATACGCAATGCTTATTTTTTACCTCTATAATTTGCTTCAACCGCTCGACCACCATGGAATGTAAATGGCACGCAGACTAGGTAATTATCGTTAAATTCAAGAGCATAACCAAATTATGTACTTTTAAGTACAAACAGATGCACTTGGATGATATGAAAACTAACCCAAACTCAACCGGTCGAATGCAACATCACATGGCCGTGCCGAAGTGCAAACAAACAAATTGGTAAGCAACCGGAAACTGTGTTACTATTACTATACGTCATTAACTCATTACTTATTATGATCCAATCTCGTCCATGTATGTAATGATTCGGTAGTAGTTAGCATATGGGACAACATACGGAACAGTACTATGTACTTGACTTTCTCTGTGGTCTGATTCCGTGTCGCGTCAACGAGGTGAACAACACAACACCACGTCTGAAGATGAAATCATTTGAGCGTTGAAAATGATCGTCGCAGTGGCGTATCGATTTAGACCGGTCTTGCGCTAACTGCTGCAACAGTTGTCGCTAACGGGCGACTTCTATACGTCTTTGTAGTGTTTACGATCATTATGCAAGGTAAATAATGCGTGAAGCATTATGACTATGCCAAGTTGCAAATTTTAGAAAAAACAAACGCATAATAGACTAATAATCTTCGAAAGACAACTTGTTTATTAACAATAAAATAAAAGATAAAAAGTTACTTTCTCAAAGCGGAACTGGAAATAACTAGTTTAAGCATTCTGTGAACGATTACGCAAGGTAGTTGACAAAATTGTACGCGTTGACGAAGCACATGAAACATAAGACGCAAAGTAAACCCCCGGAGAAAGTCATTGCTAATAATGAAGACATTTCACGGTACAAACCACGACTGATAGAAATTAACTATAAAATTAAAGAGTTCTTTCAATTATTAAAAAGTTCATTGCTCTGTTAGGAGACCACCGAATGACCTGGCTGACTTTCACGACAAATTTTGAAAGACGAGTTGTTGCCAAATAGAAAAGTTTTACACACTGGACACAAGTTGAAAACCTGGCAACAAAGCAAACTTTGACAGAAGTTCGAAATGAAATCATCATCAAAAATAGTTTGTTTCCAAAAGTAATATTGTTTAAAAGCTAGTTTTATTTAAAGTTACGTAGAAATTTACTTATTATATATCGTGGCAATATTTTGGAGGAAATGTTATAGCTACCTTTAGGTTTTGCGAGAAATAAAGATATGACGTTCCGTTAAGAATTTTCATTTCGTAAGTTGTGTATGAAAAGGTGTCAAGTAAATATAAGAATCAAACAAAGAGATAAAACGTTTTGTCACTACGCACGTGCATGTTTGCGTAGTTCTTATTTAAGTTCTTAACTCTTCCAAATAGGCTTTAGAAACAAAGGCACATAATAGCTATTATTTTTGAAAGAATAAAAGACTGTTTTTGTTTTTGAAAATGTTTTTTGAGAATGTTTTTGTTAAGAACAAAAACAATTATATCCTAAAGAGGTTTTATTTATACCTTGCCGTCATTGACGCGACTGAAATAGCATCTGCCGAATATACTGATGCATATGAGTCGCTTTAGTGAATTGCTAAACCGGTTTTTAATGGAAATCTTTTGTTAAGAAATACAAGATTCGCATTGGTGTATACGACTTCCAAGGTAAGCTGAGAATTGAGAAAGAATATTTTAAACATTTACGTTCAGATCATAAGTCGTGCATGGCGATTACTATTTTACATTATTCATAATGTTTACTACCTTAAAGTTATTTAGAGTGACAAGTAAATATTTAAACAAATGTTTACTGTGAGGGTAATTTAAGTGACAATGAATAAGGCGCAAAAACTATAAACTACAGTTAAAGAAAAACATAAATATAGGAAACATGAATAAATAGTGGATAAGAAAGTGAATAGTGAATCATGCATTTCCGTATCCGATACAATTGTAAGACGCGTAGAAAACAAAGGTCGCGGTGAAATTATGCGAGGCGCATGAAAATTTTATGTATTAGTCACGATTGAAATGCAACAGTAAGTGGCGCCTTAGGCCATCGACAATAAACATTAATTGCAACGATGGAACATTCTACTCGCCAAGTAAGTATTACACCAACATGCCTTAGATGAATTGTGGCTTTTATTAACAGTTGTTATTGAGGTTGTCACAAACAATTCATTTCCAGATAATGACTCACGCGTTGATTTTCTTTTGTTTGAACATAGTAACATAGAGATTAAAGGCATTATCGTGCAGTAGCTTGTGCCACAGAATTGGTATCGTGTAGCGAGTGGTCGGCGTTAATACAAGGTCATTGAAGGGAAACCGACGGGAGCCATGTCGATATGGTGGTGGCGCCGGTGGCCTTACATCTCGTTGGCATGTTTCATAACGCCTAATTCAAGCTCCTTTCAATTAGAGAGAAAGAGATGAAGAGAGAAGAATTAGAGAGAATTAGAGAGAAATAGACTAACACTTTAAAGCTTACGTAACAATGTAAGCTTTAAAGTGTTAAGTCTATTTTAAGCCTTAGCCTAAAAAAGTAACGTATCTATCTACTGATGACTTTGATTGTAAATTCGACTTGAACATAACATTTCTAAACCATAAAATCAGTCACGTGGCACAATAAAACTGGTTGCTTTATTGGAAGCAGCTAGGACGTGAACAATAAAATGAATTGTACACAAAGGACATTAGTAGGACACCAGGGGAACATTATAGTGGCAGTCCGTGGTTGTCACGCGAGACCGTCACGCAAAGGTGGAACCCCTAGGATTTCACATAAAATGGTACTTTTATGAATGACTTAATCAAGAAAGACTTAACAATTAATGTTTTAACCTTGAATACGAGAAAAATCTTAGCTTATTCATTAAAAATGATATTAAGTAAGACAGATATGAAATGGCCGCAAGCAGACCTTAGCCGTCAGACATTACTCACCAAAAAAGCTACAAATCTTTATTTTAAAGCTTTTGAATTTCAAGGTTCAATATTTTACTAATGAGAACTCTTATAAAATATGCACAAATTTATTGAACACCGTTAAACTTGGGCTATGTGAGAGATGTGGTGTTTAGTGCAACGGATCGATACAGCAGTCAGACGATAGAGACACCTAGGTTTAATAGGCGGCGCCGACGTCAGCAAATCGAAACCGCTTGTCTGGCTGCATCTGACCACGTTGTCGAAGAACCTTCACCGACTTATCGACTCAGTTATTAGCTAAGTAGTGTGGGAATCTTAGCATCAAGCACACAAGACGCATCCTGAGAATTTCAAGACTGCAATGCGTCAAACAACTGAGCTCAAGATTCTCTTAAAGATAACTACTTACACTGGATAAAAGTAGTCGATGTACTTGACGACCACTTCTCTGAGAAGATCTTGCTTGTTCATGATGGACGAGTAGTTGGCACTTATTAGTTTAGTTTGCATGGCTCCCACGTCACCCAAAGTTTGTACAGGGCGGGACTTTCGAGTCCCACTTACAGGGGTGAGCGGAGCCGTATTTGTGAATTTGTGTTGGAGACGTTTGTGCGTATTTTAGGCAAGATTAAGTTAAAATTGGTGGCGCGCGGGCAACCAGATCGACGCGTTGCGGCAAACTGGGACCGGGGCCGGTCGCAGAGAGGTGGAGAGGGGGGAGAGAGGGACCGGAGCAAGTGGCGCGCGCACCGCTCTACCTACTACGGACTACGATGATGGCGCCTCTAAACACCTAGGCAACGCTTTTGCGACACACCCGTTGTGCTTTGAAATAAGAATGAATCTAAGAGAGCTGCCGCGCCGAGCATCTAACTGATTCTAGCTTAGAGTATTAAATTTAAACGATACGGTCGCTTAGGTTCAAGGCTGACTAGATTTGGCTGCTGTTTTTGTAAGAAATCGGCTGAAATTATATAAATAGACGCGAAAGAAAAAAATAACAGTTGCGTTAAAATGTGTGGATGTCATAATTACAGAAACAAGATTTAAGAGTTTTAGAAGGGGTTCGTGAGCAAAAACATGACTAATTAATTGACCAAAATAGATAGAATTCTAGAAAAACATTTCTAATTTAACAATTGTAAAAGTTGATCATGTCATTATCACAACTTACCTAAATTAGTACTTAAACAATAGACACACGATTTGAGGCTTCTCTTAGCATTTTTTTTACTCATTATGAGATTAAGTAGATTAATTCTTTCTTTAAAGAAGTCCACCGACTTCAAACCGAAATATACGAGAGGAAACGTAAAATAAATCACAATCGCTCTTCAAGATGATAAAGTTGCAGTTAGATTCACGCATCAGATAGTTTGAAAACAAGCCAGTGCCGCTCGAGGCGATTAGCTCTGAGATGGCTAGACGAGTGTCATCAAACAATTGTATGAGTAATTGCAATGGACATTTCCGCATATTGTCCAAGTGACAAGTAAAAGAGCATTCATTTGGTCTTCTGTTTATTGGGCTTATAAACTAGAGCTAAGTTACTTTAGCCTTTTTTGCAGTATAAATACTTATGAATATTAGCATTTTTTGAATGAAACCTCCTTTTAAATCGAACTTAATATTAGTGTCCACATTCAATAACATGTATATTCTTCTTCAGATTCAGAAGAATTTGCCCTTTAAATGTTTCCAGTATATTTTATTCCTCCTTAACTAAAGTCACAAAATGTAACATTAAAAAATTGTTGTAGTAACGCTTTTCTGCTCTTCATGGTTTTTCAGTAAATTGAACATAATTTACTAGCACTCCATTTTATAATACTGATGCAATATTCAAGTGTTACCAGTGATGACTTATGGCTCTGAAACGTGGTCCCTTACTATGGGTCTCATAAGAAGGCTCAAGGTCGCTTAGCGCGCTATGGGGAGGGCTATGCTCGGTGTTTCTCTAAGTGATTGAATCAGAAATGATGAAATTCGTAGAACAAAAGTCATAGCCCAGCGGATTAGTTCGTTGAAGTGGCAGTGGGCAAGACGCATAGCGCGAAGAACCGAAAGCCGATGGGGCAAAAAGGTTCTCGAATGGCAACCACGTACTGGCAAGCGAAGCGTAGGACACCCACGCACAAGGTGGTCAGACGACCTGGTCGCTGGAAAGCGCTGGACGCAGGCCGCTCTTGACCGGTCGTTTTGGAAACCCTTGGGAGAGGCCTATATCCAGCAGTGGACGTTATGCGGCTGAAATGATGATGATGATGAATATTAAAGACCACTATAATTGCAAATCTATTAAAGAAAACACTCTTAGTTCTAGATGTAGACAAAAAAGCGTTAAAAGCGTTGGAAATGTGGTGTTGGAGGAGAATGAAAAAAATAATTTGGATAGAAAAAGTTACAAACTAAAAGGTATTTGAAAGTGTGCGAGGGAAAAGGCAAATACTAAAAATTATGGAAAATAGAAAAGGAAAAATGTTCGGTCATCTACTACGTCACAATGCATTTTTTAAAACAATAATTGAAAGAAAAATAAAAGAAAAAAGAGAAGCAGGAAACCCCAAGAGAAATTTTTCGATCTATTAAAGAAAAATTAAACTTGAACACGCAAAAAAAATGTATAACTTAGCGAAAGAAAGAGAGATATGGAAAGCAGAAAGCACTCCACTTAAAAGGCCCACCTCTTAAATATAAGAATACTACATTTCAAATAAATAATTGTTAACATGCAAAAGGAGAATCTCAAATTGTTAAATTACGTTCATGTATTTTAATCGAACGTGTCTTGTAAAGATCCACAACAGGTTCCACAGCGACTAGCTAGACAATAGGAAATTCTCAAGATGTTTGTTTGCATAAAGTGAAGGCCGAAACAACCTGTGAGCATACACTGATACTGATTTTAACTTTGGCTTGGTGACCATTCAAGGTATGACATACTATTAGTCCCCCAGCAAATCGCAAGACAAGAATTTTGCAAGATTTATTTTGACACTACGATTCATCTTACAAAACACATATTTATTGCGAAACCGTTACATGACTTGAAGCAGTAGATGTTGATAGTCAATTTCACAATGCAACGTCGTGGTTTTTTAAAGTAAATAAAGTATATTGTGGTCATTACAATGTACAGCGTTGCAGAGGCTAGCGTTACAATTAAAAGTTGCACGCTATTATGACCAACAAAGCTAACAGAATTAACACAACTAGATCGTTTATTATTTCAAATTCTGTAAACAGATACTCATTAACCTTGAGTCTGTCATTGCGAGTTATGTAATTGCTATTCAACATTTCAAAGTATTCAGCATATTATGCACATTTTTATGAATATTCATAGAGATAATGCCTAATTTGTATGAATCGTCGAAGCGTGGAGCGTAAAACATTCACAATTTATGGTACAGTAAAAAGTCAGTCAGTGTGTCACCTTCATAAGCCACAGAAAAGAATTAGGAAAATACTCATAGCTACTATCAGTAACATGTTAGTTATAATATTATTAAATAACTTACTAAAATCCATAAAAGTTCAGTCAACTGATTTTTTGTTTAGGCAATCCGATAGAGATTGGAAAATGTTTAGGTACTTTATATTTTTCATTTCTTGTTTCGTATAACATACATTTATAAATTATAAACGTGCATTATTAACTGCACTAACCGCTACACCAAGTCTGTTGATATTCAAGTTTTATCAGGAAAATGCAAACATTATAAAGCTTAGATTTACGTTCTTAAATGATAACAGTGGGATTGCTGGAGGTTTCATATGAGTGATAAAAGTATTATCATGTTATTTTACTTTTTAATTATGAAACTGATACGATAGCAGGAGTCTCTATTTTTGAACCCCTTAGTTATGTTTGATGAAAATCGGTTCAGTTCAGCAAAATCGGTCAAGCAAAAGTTATTGGGGGTTATCGCTCGAAAGTCTGGGTTTTTGTAGTTTTCCTGGCAAATAATAGATGGCGCTACGGATAGTTATTTCCTTCATTCATCACTAGATGACGTTTACATATGAAACCATGAAAGTTGGGGGTTTTCAAATTTGTCTGGCGAATAAACTTGTATAAGTATTAACTCTACATTTAATTTTGATGCAATCATACTCGTAAACGTGGCGGTATTTTGCCTGATCTCAAATGGTGACCAACGGGCTTGTGTTGTTAAATAATGTTGATTAGATAAATTAGGACGAATGCCACGCCGCGTGATATGGTACTGTGTCGTAATCGTAACTTTAACGCATGTGTATTGACTGTGCCACTAGACGTCAGGTGACGCTGCATTTTATACAACAAAATCTAAAACTCATCTAAAAAACCATATTAAGACTACTTGAAAATCTCTGTTTTACTCACATGCCGTTTTTCGATTTCGAGAGGATACATAAATTTATCGGAGTCTGATAGTGCACCCATTTGAAAAAAATTTTTGAAAGGAAAAGGAGATCTATACAACATGTAATAAAAACCCTGTCCGATCCTTGTAGAAGCAACTCAGAAAGTCAACATGAACAACTTTTGAAATGGGACCAATGCTTGAAACTCGAAAAAAATCCGTCATTTTCACACAAATTATCAGGCCAGCCAACTCGTTTCTATGAAAATGTCAATTTTTTTTCGAGTTTCAAGCATTGGTCCCATAGGAAAAGTTGTTCATATTGACGGTCTGCGTTGCTCCTACAAGGATCGGACAGGGTTTTTGTTACATATTGTATAGAGATAACTTTTCATAGCATTTTTGTGAAAAACGGTCACTATTGGCAAAAATGCTAAGAAAAGCTTCACGTTTTCACTTTGAACTGTAAACAGTAGTTCATAAATAGTTTGAAGGGTTATCTGGAGCTGCATGAGACAAACTTTTAAATGATACCTCAGTTTCCTTTCAAATCTTATTTCAAATGGGGGCAGCACTGGACCCCGAAAAATTAAAAACGGCATGTGAGTAAAACAGCAATTTTTCTTCACTGTAAGTCATCTTCAGGGTGCGTAATAATAAAGTAACCATATTTGTTGTTATTGTATGGTAACCGACTACTTTCACACAGTAAAGAAAAATGTCGATAAGTCTACGAGTAGGTACGCCATTATTTCCTAGTGAGTGAAATGGACTTAACCAATCCATTAATATCTGGAGTTGCAACGTTTTTGTCTTAAATATAAATATTTTTAGAATTATTTTATTTATACGTATGACTGTGTATATTCATAAATCATAATGCACACCAAGCCAATCATATTAATTTCACTATATCATTATAGTCAAGAATTGATGACACTTCAATAACTATAATATAGGTTCTTGACATAAAATGGACTAAGCATATTATTATCAGACCTTTAATAAAAACATAAAACATTAGAACATCATTGCCATCATGTTAACCTTTATACATGCAATGACGACAATCGACAACAGAGTTGGCAAAAAAAGCATGTTTCAAACGAGTTTTTGCTGCGTACAATGGTGCAATTATAATAGAATTATCTCTATTGTTCTATGCTAGATGTGAATATGAAACGACAAGGGATTAATGCGAATCTCTACAGAGTTTCATGGGCAAATGTGTTGACAAATCAACTGCATGCCATTTTAACACACAATCCCCAGGACAGTCACACGTGAGACGATACAAGAACGGGCTTAGTATGAAGGTTGATAGACTCAGAAATATAAAAAGTGTAAAATATGGATGGATAGTATTAAAGAAAGTATAGGTAATGAAACAAACTGACATAATTTGCGCCTTCCCCACATACAAAGTAAGAAAAAAGTTGGTGATCTTTTGCGGGGGTTTCTTAATGTTTATCAGACGACTTATGCTTTATTAGAAGAATGAAAGAGTATAAAGTATATCATTGTAAATAAATAAATGTAAATGTATGAGTGAATGAATGTGTGCAAACAAATTAAACGTGTCGAGAACTTAGATCACAAACAAAACCTTGAAGATGAACAAAAATAATTATCATGTTGATCATATTATTCACACTACATGCATGTCGCATTGGTAATCGTAGCGATATTCAACTAAACGACAAGTCTTTGACGTAAATGATGATAAGAGGGTGAAATGTCATAACATTTGACATCATTTCCGACATTCTCCTTGGAAATAATAATACCATGATGTAGCTTGATAAAACTTAAAATTGAATGTAGGCATAGGCCTACATTCATAATAGCAATTATTTTTACGTAAGGTCTTTTTGGAACGAAGTTCCTTACGGCAGGCTTGGAGGAGATAGGGATTTTGCTGCGCGACCGAACTGAAAAAAATGTGATAGTAAAACCGTAAGGATGACCTCGTTAAATGAGACGTGCGCAGGCGCGACAGTCGTATACACAATTCTTTTGCAAATTGTGTCGATTCTACATTAGCCGAAGGAACTTCGTTCCTACCAGGTGTCCCACGACACCACATTTCTTTTTTAATGTTTATTGAGGTTGCATAAAGATGTTTACTCAAAGCAGCTTCAGCCCAGGGTCCGTTTTTCGGCGCTTTGTTCTTTAGAGATTAAATCTATGTCAAATAGTTATCCAACGGTGCCGAAGACCGTGCGACATGCGAGAAGTTGAGATTTGGCTGTTTTACGACCGACCGGCTAGTCGACGTAGATGTTTATGCTTAGTCATTTAGACGCTTCACAGGATTTCCACTGCTAGACATAGAGTACTAATTTTCTAGGCCGGAAACCTTCCAGCATTATAGATGAGTTGTGCCACTGACAATGAATTAAGTTACATTCTCAGTTTACAAATCTACCATAAGTTTGTAAAGTCAGTAATATCAAGCTTACTTACAAAGAGAGAATCAAATGACAGGATCTGATTCATCATATTATTGCCTTAATAGGATTTAAGTTGAACAAATTGAAATTTCCGCTAGTTTGAAGTTTCATGAAGAACTATTACGGACAATATCTACTTGAAGCGTGCACGCGACTTGCAGCAACTTACTGCGTACAAATGTACGTCTAATGCATGTATAATGTATGAAGCAATAGATAAATATTACTTGGTAACATTCTTGGGAACTGACTGTATTTGATGGATGGATTACTATAAAGATGATGACGAATGAATAATATTTTAAGTACATTTTACAATAAATAACGATCACACAACAAATGCGCAAAAAATAAGTAAAGGCTATACTTAATATTAGATAAGTGATTACCAAATCAGACGGATTAATGATGAAGATTTGAAAAGCAATTGTACTGTAGCTATGGATAGATATGCTCAAGGTCAGGTAATAATTAGTCGTGGCAAACGTAATTTGAATAAAGATTCCCCAGTAATTGAGGATCTCGTACCCGGCTGAAGGACTAATGTTCTTATTTATTCTAATAATAATAAAACGACATGCAATTAAAAGGTATCAGTCAATTGAATATGTAATGTTGTAGTATCAGATAGAAACAAACATGTTGAAAACACTTGGCAGTAAATCATAGACACAATCACGTATCATCGAGGCCCGATATGAACAGGTAAAGATAAAACATGAAAATGATAAAGTAGACAAACACGATAACTACACAAATAAGTGTTTCGCAAAAGCAAATTTAGTTGTCGTTGACGCGTCTATTACAGCGTGAATGATGATCGTGAAGTGCTTACTTTCATAGACTTTCAATGTCAAACTTACGAGCACCACGTGTTCCTGCGAGCGAACGGTGATCGTGGTTGTTCGGCAGCACTCGTTTTCGGTTGTGCTTCTGGCGTTAGAGTCAGTTTGAAGCTGGCTATGGACTTGCGTCGCTTTGCTGCGATCGCCCGGGACGCCAGGTCAGAGTTGTGCACCTTTTCAGGGGAGGAGGCGGCCTGGGAGCATGTCTTCATGTGCGCCTGCGCAGTGGCCACGTAAAGCAGCTTGCTCGAGAGGCTCCGGCGACCAAAGGCCTCACACGTCGCACAACGTCCGTCTTCCATTGAGTTCCTCGTGCGTCCGAGCCGGCCACGCCGCGGACACTGAGCGCGTATTGTTTCCAACGGACGTGGTGGCTTAACTGATGTCATCCGACGGGCGATATACGCGCGACCGCTCTCGTAAGCCGCACGAAAATTTCAAGTCGTCGTTCAGACTGAGGGCGGAATAGATCGATACGCCGACGAAATAGCTTTAATGCGATAATGGGAACGCGATAAGGTACACACGCGAATAAGAGTATTGACCTAGACTAGAAGCACTAAACGGCTTCTGTGTGGCCTCGGGGCGGCTGTGCGCGGGCGGCTCAGCGCATACGACTGCGGTCAACGGCGGAGCACCAGCGCCGCCCGCCGTAATCCGAACATAAGCGATCATATCGATGTTGCGGTGAATAATACTACAACTACAATACAATACGTGGATATCGTACGACTGAAAAGAATCGAGTGGTCGCCTAATCGCGATTTGATTGACGTGGCATGCCATTCCGGCATTCCTCTGGAAACGGTCCAGGTGGGCATTATAAATAATCTTTGCCATAAGGATTTTCCTATAAACAAGGTGCTATAACTCTTTGTGAAGTGACATGAGCTTGAAAATGTCTGCGACTCGAAACTAATATTAAACAAAAACAAAATTATTTTCAGCTTCGGTAATATCAGTGTCACCAATTGCTTCAATTGCACCTACGTAAAATTGTAATTAGATAAGTTATGAATAAGTTTATATTATAATCATAGGAAAAACATGCTGCTATTTATTTTTCGTCCGTTACTAACTGACACTGACTTTAGTTCAAGACTCAAAATCTTACACTAAGATTTTGAGTCTGCTACTCGTACTGTTACAAAAATAAAAAGATATTCAAGAATGACTGAACTAAAGTCAGATTTGTTTCTGACTCAGAGGTACAAGATGGGCTTAGCAGGATTCGAACCATAACTTCCCGGTTAATGATTACGCTTTCTGTCGACTATGCCACTATAGTCAGTGCAATAAATGCATCCTTCAATGTATGAGTAACTTGAAATCAATAAGTTTTTAGCTCGTTTCTACCTTCTACTACGCTTTAGAAAAGACCGATAAAAGATCTTTCGTGTGAAATTAAAACAAATCAAGCTCTAGACATCAATTGAATTGATTCGAGTGCTAGTGTAGAGTAGTGGCTCTTTGCAGATTTTAGATCATTAATTGAGCACAAGGCCGGTAGTTCTCCATTGGATTTTTATTTTATTTTCGTACATGTAAAGGCTCACCTACAACGTAAATAATTCAGACAGAATTAAATCAATAAAACGTTTACACTTATTTCAAATATATTTTTATATATCTAGATAACAAGACGAAATGTAAAATATTTACAAAAATTGTCTAACCTTACATAACAAAAATATGATAATAAGATTGTCTCTTTGATTATGATTACAAATCGACCAATTGGAAGAAGGTATATTGCCTTTGAATTCTTTAACGTAGGTATATAAGTCAAAATATTTCCTTGATTACAATATGATACATGACTCGAAAATAGACTAAATTCATGCACTACTACTACAACATCGTCACGTGGATCGTCATCTTTTGAAACATCTTTAAGGAAGCGTGTAATTAGTTCCCTCCGCCCCTCGATCAGTCGATACAAATGACGATGACATAAACACACGGACTGCCAACTGTTCGACACATTTCGACATACATCACTACAAATAACGCGAATATTGGCCATCGCCGCGCTCCCGTGACAATCTTGACTTATTGAACAAATCACCAAATGCGTAAACATGCGAATTGATGTATCGATATTGATTTGATATGATATGTAATGCTCCATCTGGAAGTGATATTTTTATGTGACTATTGAGATAAGTAATGATGATTATCTTATAACAAAAAAAAGGTGAGATTGTAATAGTAACAAGGATAATGTATAACTATTTATATTATGTGAATATGGGAGGCTTTTACCCTGCAGTGGGAAAATATAGGCTGAAAACAGACATATAATATTTTTTATAAAAAATGTGGCCTCACTAGTTCTAGAGATTTTTCGTCTGAGTAATTATATTATAAGAAAAAGTTCTTAATCTTTGCTTAGTGAACGTAAAATGTAACGAAAAAGCAAGAACTAATACGGATGAAACATAACATTGTAGAGTTCGTATAAACAGTCAAAGTTTTCTCTACAGCATTAGTTGCGGTGTAAGTCGACTTGTAAGTAGAGTAAAGAGTCTTTTTATCCGCGTTCGATCTCCGGCCAGAGCAAGGTCCTAAATGGTTTTTTCAAATTGTAATTGGTCTTGGGTGTTTATCTGTATATGTATTAATCATAAAATATAGTATCCCTCCGTCCGCTCTATCGTCAACGCGAGCATGGTTTGAAAAGCTTGTTGTTTCATCCGGGGCAATGCTAGAAAGAGGCAAAGCATAAAAGAGAGAGATAGCGCCTGAGGGCTCGGTTTGCATTCTATTGAACGAAATTAGTATTATTATTAGCTATCCATTAAACGAATATTAACACGTTGAACGCCCAACGGCCCACCGGTGGGCCTACTGACAAAATCCGTTCAGGCCAAAGAGAAATAGCGGTTTCCGTAATTTTTCACAATATGGTTTTATAGTACCAAATGATTAGAAATATGTTATTTGGCAATGTATTTTAATTTTTTTCTGATTTAACTATGTAAAATGTGGGAATATTGAACTAGGCACACCGGTGTCCCCCGTGGCCCGAATGAAAGGAATTTCGTAAATCCCTCCCCACAGGCCACGGGGTCACGCGGCGGCCCACCCCGCGTCCCGCTACGGGCTTGTTTTCGTCGCGAGCGCAGACGTTTAGTTGCGAAATCAACGACCTTACGGAAACACGTACGACACTAACGTAATTATTTTTTTGTAGTTTTGTCTTAAATATTACAGTATTCTCTTATAAAAAGTTAGTATTGGTGATGGACGACTTTGAAGAGCTCGAATTAACTCAAGAAGACTTAGCGGAAATTGAAAACGTGGAAATAAATTTACTAAATAATAGCTTTCAATTTAGTTCTGACGATGAAGAGAACATTCACATTCCACCAAGAAAGAGAAGATGTCGACGTATATTGCCCTCCGATTCTGAAGAAGACGATATCGAAAGTAGGGTTGTACCCGATTTATCAGGTAAGGTTACCTTACAACTAGTTTATTTTCACTTATATCTATCTATACTAAATTACAAAGAGGAAAGATTTGTTTGTTTCTATAGTTTTTGTCCGACTGATCCACCAGGAAGGAGGGTAATGTTTTTCGGGAGTATGTATATAAAATTTTTGTATGTAAATATGTATGTTTCGTGTTTCTATGGCATAAACGGATTGATTTGATTTTGAAGTAGGCATGAGGTGGCTTTAGATTCGTATTAACTCCGGAGTAAATATAGGCGAGGTAAAGTCAGCAAAAAATAATATAAATATGTGAATAATATGGACTATATGATTTTATTTATTCAACAACAACTTCATAATCTGTTAACAAATTTTGATATAACTTTAGATTTCCCCTCGAGAGACGTTTATGCTTATATTTTTGAGACGGCAGATGTTTATTTACTTTAAAACCATTGATTCTTCAACAGGGTGTTTTACGCATATGTGTATGTACCATAGTTGTGCATGTATATTTATATTTTTGATAGCTATATGTAACAAGCAGTTAAAAGGCTAGTTTCTTTTTCTAGGTAATACACCAGCATCGAGCAGCTGGCATGAACCAAAAGGTAATCAACGAACCATTATACCTTACACTGAAATACCTGGTTTTCCGTTGAGCTTTTGTAAAAGCATGACTAACAAATCTGCATATGGGTTTTTTGGGCTTATGGTGTCGGATGAAATATTACAAGAAATCGTAGAGTGCACTAATTTTTTTGCTATTCAAAAAATTGCTTCAAAGGAGGAAGTTTCTAAATTTGCACGGCTTCGTCGATGGACGCCAACTGATTTGGTAGAAATAAAACAGTTTTTTGGGATTTTGTTGTTCATGGGCCTCGTCAAAATTTCTCGTTTATCTGATTATTGGTCTACGGATGAAGTTTTAGGTCATCCTTATCCGAGAACAATAATGTCACGCAATCGGTTCGAGTTGCTACTTCAAATGCTACATTTCTCAAGAGATGACGAAGCTAATAAATCTGACAGACTTCATCGGATTCGTAATCTTTTAGGCATGTTGAATGCTAATTATCAAAAGCATTACACACCAAGTGAAGATTTGTGTATTGATGAGAGTGTAGTCCCCTTTCGGGGAAGGATCATTTTTAGACAATATAATAAACAAAAGCGTCATAAATACGGTATCAAAGAATTCAAACTTTGTACTTTACCTGGATACACCTATAAAGTTAATGTTTATGGTGGCAAAAATGATGCTACGAATACTACTCCCACAAATGTAGTTATGGAACTATGTAGTGGCCTGTTGAATAAAGGTCACACATTATATACTGACAATTGGTATACGAGCATTGATTTGGCGAGAAAACTTTTAGCTAATGAAACACATTTAGTTGGAACTCATCGGAAATATTTACCGAAGAGTGTTGTCCAAAAAAAACTAAAAAGAGGCGAATATATCGCAAAAGAAAGTGAAGATGGCATAACTGTCATGAAATGGAGGGATAAAAGGGAGGTACTAGTTTTATCTACAAAACATTCTGTTCGTTTTCATAACATCACAAAGAAAGGCAGAATTATATCGAAGCCTCAAATAATCATTGACTATAACAAAGGGAAGGGCGCAGTGGATTTGTCCGATCAGATGACTTCATATTGCACACCGCTTCGCAAATCGATCAAATGGTATAAAAAATTAGCAATAGATTTACTTTTAAACACCTCTGTGGTTAATTCTTTAATACTTTATAAAACGGTGACTAATGATAACATGATCCAAATTGTAGATTTTCGAAGAAAAGTTTTAAATGGTTTATGTCATAAAAATAAAGAAGCGTTGAAAAGAAAAAAGCCGAAAAGGCTTAAACACACTTTGGTAAAGAGAGAAGGAATAAGCAGAAAAGTTAGGCGAACTTGCCAACAATGTTATAAAGAGAAATCATCTATCATTGGTGCAAAAATGGCTAAAAACCAAAGAAAGTGGTAACTTACTGTTCTACCTGCCCAAATAAACCATCCTTATGTCTTGAATGTTTTAATGAAATTCATTCGAAGTTGTGAATTATGTGAACACAAAAAAGACATCACGTCCCTCTTTTTTACTTACTAAAAAAAAGTTTTTTATGTTTTTGATTATTAATTTAGATTTTTTTTTACCTGTATGTCCCATTGCTGGGTAAAGATCTCTCACATGTTTTCTACTTGTCTCTAAAAGATGTTATTTTAGCATTTAAGATAAGCAATATCGTGTGTTTTTTTTTATATCTGTTCAAGTTGCTTTTGATTTGTTTTGGAACAATATTAAATTGCATCTTATTTTTTGCATGTTTATTCATTACGACATGAGCAAAATTCCTGTGTTTTTAAGTAATATTTTTTCTGTTTTTTATGTATTTGGAATAAAACATTTGAGTAATTATTTATTTTTTCATTTTACAATTATTTTCCCCATAATAAGTATCCAAATTAATAATTAAAAATACCTTTGCTATGGAAGTTCAGTACAACCCTAATAAGTTGCCAAGAATTGCAAAAAATTTCAAAGTGTTTACCAGCACACAAGAACCAAGGCGATTCTTATATTCTACAGGGCCAAGCGGCCCACCTTAGTAACGTTTTTGCATAGTATCGTTGCGTTTCGGCCAGTAAATCGCGTTTGAAGTGAAGGCCTCCGATGGCTCACCGGTGACCACCACGGCCTGAACAGAACAACACCCTTCGGCTCACCGGTGACCCCCATGGCCTAAACGGAACAACATCCTTTTCCCCTCGGCGTTCAACGTGTTAACTAATTAATTGGGTGCGGAAATTTCATAAAACTTGTTCCAGTTAATACGTGTTTTTTCACTAAGCCTTACAAATGTATGTGAAATAAATGTATTTATTTAAAATTTTCATTACATTTGCTAATTTTATATATAAATATTTTCATTACCTCTACAATTTATAAGTATTTTATGAAAGGTCGATGTTCAGGTATTTGTGCAAAAAGGCATAGTCTTTTAGCTTGTATTGAATTTGTTTATCCGAATATAATTTATTTATTCCGATAGTAACCTAGAAATAGCGCACAAGATAGCTGTTAGTTCAAGTTTTCAAGAAAGATCAGTTACAACGCCATAATAATGTAAGAGCGTTGGATGAAAAGTAAGATTCGTCTTACGAATAAAGTATTCATAAATTGTAAAGGAAAAAAATATCTCGATATAATTTTTATAACATTGCCCTAGATGAAAAAACAAGCTTTTCAAACTATACTCGCGTTGACTATAAAGAGGCCGGGAAGGGCCGCTTTAAGCTTACTTTGGAGCTAGCTCAATCTAATTTTAAGCTTCTATCTTGTGATATTAATTACTTATCCCTATATATTTATTATTAATCCAAAATGGTCGAAACGCAGAGAAAAGGTCCGATAAGGACTTATAATAGTTTTAACTTTTCTGGCTCCTACATCAATTATTACAGGCAGGACTTTGTTGGTGAAATATATACATACATAGGTACTTTTTGTTTCAACTTAACGCTATCATTCAGAATCATTGTAACTCTTTATACTTGTATAGGCCCTATCTTTCTATGACTGTGGCGCTTCCCAGGAATCCCTTATAGTGAGTCTTTTCTAAAAAACACACCATGAAGTCAGGTGATCGACACCATGTCATGCGGCCATGATATCTAGGTGTGACTACGTAGGTAGGGAATAGGACAGGTAGAGTCAGTTATTTTAAGTCCGTATCGGCTAAGATCATTAATTTTATATTAGCACGGACAATGAGTTGGCTGTGGATATTGATTTTACAGCAATTGCAGTGGATATTGATTGGGTGGCGTGACCCGCATGCAATCAACTTTGTTGATGTTAGGAGTTTACAGCATTTTAATTTTGCATATTAAGATTTAAAGATTTGCGTGATTGAATAAGTATATGTTTTTAAGTATACCAATTGAATGTACTTATTACATATTGATGCTAACAAGGGTGTATTTGAAAAAATCCCGATATCAAGTCGTAACACTTGACATCGGGTTGTTTATCAAATAGTGTTTTCGTTTTAATAACTTCTAATTCAAAATATAAAGCAAGAGAAAACAAAATATAATGCAAAAAATAATCATATCCGCAACGTTGCCGGCGTTTTCAAAAAGGCATTTAGCAATGAAATTTGTGATGATACTGATGATCCACGGGAAACTCATTAAGTATTTTTTTTAACTATTAAATTAACAATCGTAAAAAATGGAGCAGGTTTAAGGGAAAACAATGGGAAACGCATTTTGTTTTTAAAAAAATCAGTTATAAAATAGTCAAAGTTTTACTAAAATACGAGTAAACGCCTATTTAAAATTTAACTCATTAGGAAAATAATGAATGCTTCATATTATGTTCTTGTCGAGTCAAAATGGTTCCAGTATAGTTTCTAAGAATATATTATGTTGAGTTGACCGAACGAGGCAATCTCTTCATATTTATTATTTTTGTGTGTTTAAATCAATAAAAGTAAAACTTATCTAAATAGAATTATAATCAAGATAATATTGGACGAACGACCTATTATAAAACTAGCACAAAAGTGGCCGACTCGTTGACGAGAGTGGACGCAAAAGTACAAACAGTCAACATTTTTCATTTATGTTTCAATACTTCGACCACTTCCTAGACGCAAGTGTTTCTTGACTGAATGACACCTACCTAAAACAAATTTTAGAAAATTATAATTCTAATTAGTCCGTCTTTAAGATTATCCAAAAATAATGGACCTATTTTTGCCAGTTTTCCAGAAAAGTAAAAATTGACAAAGATACGTAGCATCAAAGTTCCGGAGTGGGGGCTTGCGACGTCACCTCTATGTAAAAATCGTACGAAGCCGTGACGTCATGCGAAATTTCAATGTACTGTATCTTTGTAATTTATTGTTTCTCAGAAAATCAAAAATACGTGTACAATATTTTTTAATAATCTAACCGATGGGCTAAAATTATTTTTCCATTCGTCATGCCTATTATTGATAAATTAAAACAATGAAAAATATCACGTGTCAGCGCGCATTGCCCGACAACTGTTTAAAAATGCGTGTCCTGAAATATCTGTAAAATTCTCTATTCGCACTTATTCTATTATTGATTGTATTGCATATTTGAAAGCATGTTGTCAACATTTTAATCAAAAATGTGCAGGCATACAGATTTCTTGTTTTCTGATCAGTCAGATGCGAAGCAAAAAGCATGACTAAGTACACTATGATGAGTAAGTAATAAAGTGATGATGATTAAGTGGTAATGGACCACGATTTTTGTTATTAAATCGGAATTCTGTGAAACCTACTGTTATAAATGTAGAATACTAAAATGTGACAGGCATATGTACTTACATATATGTCGGATATAATAAATATAAATAGGGGTTTACTATTGTCACATTTGAATCACAATGATACCAGAGTTTACTCCCAAAATAAAATACTTCGTGAAAATTTTATTTGTTTATACAATGATATGACTTGTTTATGGAAACCGAACCTGTTAAAGTTTTACCCTTTAAAAGAGTTTTCAGGAATTAACATGTAAAACAATTTTAAATGCTATGTTCGGTACGCCTCAGATGTGGAGTGCCAATTTCTCATACTAATTGTATGAGATATTGAGACTCCATATTTGAGACGTACATGTACAATAGCACAGACTGTAGGGTCGAGGTAGACGGTCAAGAAATTCACGATATCGATGAGTATATTTACCTGGGCTAGTTAGTGTCCTTCAACAACCGACAGGAAAAGGAAATAAATCGCCGCATGAAGGATGACCTTTTAATGACAATAAAACGCAACTCATCGACATGTGAATCTTGTCCATCCTAACTTACGGTGCTCAGGCTCATTTACCGAGGATCAGAAGTCCAAACTATGCGTTCCATTGCTATTTGGCAAACTTTTGCCAAAGAGACATGGAACGAAGTGTACTAGACGTGAAAAAACTGGAAAGAGTCCCAAATGTCACACTCCGCTCTAAGAATGGCATCCCCGAATTGGGCCACAAAACTGCCAAGTTGAAGTGGGTGAGTCATGTTAGCAGAATGTCCTTTGAAAAATGGGCTCACAGGATAACTCCGTAGATTTCCGAAAACGGTTGGCGTCGCAGGGGTAGGCCTAGAAAGCGTTGGCGCGATGACTTGAACGGTTTCCAGCGTGATTGGTCATAAGCAGCTCTGGATAGAGAAAAATGGGAGAGACCTTCGCCCAGCAGTGAGACAGGATAGGATATTTTAAAAATATACATGTAATCACTTTGTAGAGACATGAGTTTCACAACAATATCTTTAATCTATATTTATCGCTTTTAGAACTTTATTTATTTAAGTATAAATGTAAATGTATGTTTATTTATTGATTGTCTGGTTTTATGTAATTTTAATTTTCTTCTTCCTTGATCCTATGTATGAACACGCCTGTATGCCTCTCTTACGCAAAAATCTCCTCTAACAGGCCTACTGGAAGAGATCTCTTTTGAGATAAGTAGTGCCTTTGTACAACTTTTCTTTTATGTATTCTCTGTATACATTTTCCGTGTACATACATTTGTAAATAAATGAACTTTTTCTCATCAAAATGGATTGACATGTGGTTAACCACGAAATAAGGAAAATACTGGTAAGCAAGCACTGGACTCAACAACCAAATAAAAGTTACAGGCAATAATTTGATATTCACCTCACATTACTTACGTAATTTCATAATTTGAAAATCGATGGAAGTAACGAGTAAAAGTAGATCTAAATTATGCGAGCAGGCGAATTAATTTACAAACAAATCTAAATAAAATCAAATAGGTGAAGATCACGCCTGTTTCCCACAGGAGTAGGCAGAGACTATGGGCCTCATGGGCCTCCACTTGCTACGATCCTGACGGACCTCTCTCACTTCATCTAAAGTCACCACTCTCTTGATGCATGCCTGGCGGTAACAGTTACAGGTACCTCAAGTTACAGGCCCAAAAGGTGCTTTTGATTAAACTTGCGCCATATTTTTTATATTATTCTATATTTTCAAAAAAACATCAGGAGACAGTTTCTCCATAGTTATTACGTCATTAAAATGGCCGCTGCCGCGTTTCAGATTTCAGATATTGTGTATTAAAAGTTACGACAGGGACTGGAGAGAAAATACACAAGATAGAGAATTGTGGAAGGAAAGAGGGGAGGCCTTTGCCCAGGGACACGAATAGCTAAAAAAAAAAGCCTGTGTGGGATATCATAAAAAGGAAAATTGAATGCGCTACAATATGGTTCCTACATTTTTTCTTTTAAATACCATAGTTTGCGAGAAATTTAAAGTTTCATTTACATTTTCGAAAAAAAATTATTTATCCGAGACTATTTCCACGAATTTCTCAGTATCCATGCATTTTTGAGTGTTTTTGTTGTTAAAAATATGTATATATTATATAATTAACAGTCTAAAAATGTATGTAACATTGCGCTACGACTTCTAACCACTGAGCTAGGTCGCGTCGCGTCAACCGGGTGACCTTTTTTTGTATGGAAAACAAAATTGTTCTAAAACCTATCACGTGTGGTATCAAACGAAAGGGCTTTCTGTGATGATTCTTAAAATATATCAAACAGAGTACTCACGTAGAAAAGTCTAACTCGGAAAATAATTATCTACTTAATGTGGTTAGCGCTATGGATGAATTTAGCTCGCGTCAGAGCTCTTCACCCTCGATTAGATACCTAGACATCAAAGTTCATTTTTATTACTCTGGACTCAAAGATTCAAATGTTTGTTCAGTAATTAGACCTTTACAGGCACTTTTAAACGTCAATAAGTATAATTTATGTTACGTGTAAAGTATACAAATTTAATTTATTTTTAAAGAAAAGCTACCGATACCAGCTCTTCGTAACGACAACTGCTGAGAAGAAACGCCGAAAGAAACTCATTTTCACAGTGTTGGTCGCCTACTCGCCAGAAGGGCTTTGTCATATTATTATTGTCTTTGAATTAATAAATACTTATGACATAATAAAATGTTGACACATAATAACATGTAATGCTTGCGAACAAGTAAACAAACATAAATTGCGTAATAAAAAATATTAAGTAGTCAAAAAAAGCGAAGCCGAACTGACCAGTCCCTCCCGGCAGCACCCGTTCACGAGAGGACAAATGATTCATGTAATAGATTTTTCCACTCTGGAGTGGTCGCCGCGCGCATAGTAATAATCTAGGTATATTTTCGATACCTAAACGGGGAGTGACACAGGCCTGGCAGTGTACGGTACCCATTTGAATAATTGCACCATAAGTGTTGACGCCAAAACCACAATGGTGAGATGGCCCATCGTCCGTCATATTATTATGTTCAAAATAATAAACATAAGTAGGTTCTTTTCAAATATTAGTAGTTTTAATCAGTCGAGATAAATCGAGGATACTTTTTTAGAAAGATTAAAGGTAGAGCTACAGTGAACGAGGGATACCATAAGATGAGTACTTATATGATTAAAAAATGTAATTATTAGATCGTTCTTATACATTAGAAAGTGCTTTAGCTCTGGATTTGTTGAAAACCAGCTGCGACCAATATATCTATTTCTTTAATCCCCTGATTAAGGTGAAAGTAGTAAGTATAGTAAACGACGACATTTATACTTGTTTTTAGGGTTCCGTACCCAAAGGCTAAAAACGGGATCCTGTTACTAAGACTCCGCTGTCTATTCGTCCGTCCGTCCGCCTGTCTGTCTCTGTGTATCTCATGAACCTAAAAACAGAATATCGTACATATTTAAGTGTTGCTCCCATATAACAAACGTGATTTTTATAGATAATGGTACGGAACCCTTCGTGCGCGATCCCGACTTGGCCGTTTATTAATATTCGATATCTAAAACTTCTGATCTATCTCTCGCAATAAACGGAAGACTTGCCCATAATGACCACGCTTGTCAGGCGGGCTGGTGATCGCAGTATATGTTATAGTCTTTGCACAGAGGACGCTGATGTCTCTGACACCTATGCCTCCTTTATTTGTCTTTTACGACACCCTGAAAGAGGAAAGGGGTGGTGACAAATCTTATTCTTCTCTGCTGTCACCACACACCTTATCTATCACTAGTATACGATCCTACTCAAATGATTCTTCTTATAGTACCTCTTCACACTACAAGAAGAATCATAGTGAATGGGATCGTTAACATCAGAACATAACATCCATACATCATGAATCGACGTGGTCGATCTGGCATGCCCGTGATCTCGAACACTCACGTTTGACATTGAGAGGCTCGTGATCTTCAGGGATAAATGGTGTTAATTGAAGCGCAAACATTTCAGTTAAATAGCATCTGAAATAAAAACGAAATAAACACGTAATAAAACTTTAAGTATACGGCTTTCTTTCTGAAAAGTTTACGAAATAAATTTATGTTTAACAAATTCTATGATTAGCCAGCATAATTTCAAGTTCAGATAAATGTTAAAGTTGGTAAACACTGACTGAAGGTATATTTTCTCTTTCATGAATAGTTTAGATTGGAAACGATTAACGACATTCTAGTTTTATTTATACTGCTACCAGATTGCTTTTTGCGTATTCACTGTTTTGCTACATACAAAACACGAGCGGAGATTTCATCAACGCTAATCAGATTTATCTAAAATGCGGCTTCGAAATCATATTAGGGTATGCAAGTCATACAACCATTACTGAGTCTTGAGTACACAGATTACTACGCTACGATGACGTTGTAAGATTTATAGCAAGCAAAGTTAGTCAAAAAAATTCGGAGCCGCAACAACGTAACTAACCTGTCCAGTACGATACTCATATGCCTATGAAGGTTCGCCTTCAAGTCCTTGCGGGTATACTGTTGTTGCGGTGGTGGGGGTGGCGGTGCGGGGGGAGCAGGCACCGAAGGACCGGCCGGCGGTGCTCGCTTCCCTATGAGCACCTTCAACTCCGCCATTAACTTTTGCACCATGCGGACACGACTTTACAACACAGCGCGTCGCAAACTTATGAAGAATACACCTCAATCAATTGGCGTCAACTTGCCAAGAGCCATTGGCTCGGTTGTTGCATCGGAGTATGACGTCACTGATACACGTGATAATAAATAAAACATCGATATCGATAGAGGCGTCGTACCAGGGCGCGTGCGGGCTCCGCACTGTCGGCCCGCGAACGCTTTGACCTCGCCGCTGCTTTTTATAAGTGCCCGATGAGTGCGCAAGGTGCTGTATGCGAGACAGAATAAATTTCGTGTTTATATTTAGGCTACATCTACATCGGTGTATACGCATTATATGCATGATATATATAGAACTGGAACCACTCAGACCTAAACGCAATTTACTGGCATTGAACATGGCAGTGTTCACAAACGGATTAGCAGTTTCCTTTGAAAACGAAATAAAATCATGATAATCCTAACCAGGGTCAAGTTCGCAAATTAGATTCACAAATTAACGCGAAATGAACAGTTGCAAATAGGTCATCTTCAGCGGATCACAACACAATGGAGAGAAATAAAACGGAGTCATGCGAGCATTGTTCTGGTTCAAAATGAAAAGAGTTAAGCTAAATGGGGCAGACGATCTTAAGCTTGCAGCGCTGAATTAGACCAAGGACGTACTCGACGTAGGTACCGTATTAGCACATTTGCGACAAATTTTATAGAAGAAAAAGAACAAAAAATTCTAAAAGCGAAAAATAGGGACTTGAAGTAGTATCACAGAAAAACAATGATTCTTTAACGCAAAATAATTTAAAATATTCGACTTTGAACGTGAATTGTGAGGCGGTTCACATAGACGTAGAAATAGCATCACCTGACGCTGGCACAGGAAGTGTGGACGGCCGAGCGTACTACACAACGGAGATGAACGACTTACAACACCGTTCTTTCTTAAATTAGTCAAAGAACTCAAAGATAACGACATGAGTTTGAAGTTATTCTGTGCACCTAAGCGATTTTTATCAATTTTCAATTTTTGACTAAGATCTTTCGGTACTTCTTCTACTGCCAGTACCATTCATTTATAAAAAACATAGTTTTTCTTTTATACGAGTAAATTAATTTCATGCTTTTTGTTAAATAAACCCTTAGTTGAAGTTATAGAAGGTTTTTTAAGTCACCTTGTCCTTCTTGTAGTAGTTGCATGTATGTTCAGATATACTTTTACATTTACGCACTGCAAAAAATTATAACGCCATATTCGCACCATACTTTCATCATCACAAGCCGTAGGCAGCCGATCTGGTTTTTCGGCTATAAACTTCGTCCTTCTCTCGCACGAAAGTGACCGTTTGGAGCATTTTACGACAAAGTGTTATAAATATATTTATTTTTGGAGGGGGTAACAGCTGCCGCTAATATCAAGAGCAATACAGTAAAGAACGAGCGATTTTCGTAATAAACACGCTAGCGGAGCACGTTACGTCTGTAGAAACAGATGCAAGTGTGTACGTAATAAATGCATCGCTAATGCACTATTGTGCAATGTACTTGTGACACTGTCGTCGTTAGGTGTAATGATGCAGCTTACTTATGACCTATGAAATTAAAATTGAAAATAGGTTGAAAAGCACATTGCAAACACATAACAGCTCATAACAGCTCTGACGACCAAATTGTTTACACAAGCTAATGCTGGCTCGCAAAAGTTAAATCTAGATAATTTATATACAGAACGCACAAACTTTATGGCTAACTCTTTCCCTACAAGCTTCACGGCTCTGGAATGCTTGAGTTATATATATTTAGATAGAAGATAGATGAATGAACGTGATGAGAATATACTCAAAGCCACAATTATAAACTTTCTACACAAGACAAATAAGATTAGATCGATTTATCTGAACGTAATCGACAAACGCACAGTAATGCTTCCGACTTCAGTACAATCGTGAACAGAAAAGAGGAAGTAACGGAGAAACTACGAAAGCAATTCAAACAGTAGTAGCAGACCAGAGTTCGATCACCTAGTAGGTATGAGGATTTTCCTTTTGATGATTGAAAAAAGTACATTGAAAATTATGATATAACAATGACTCAAAATTGAAATCTTTAAAGTTTTATAAATACTATGCCTGTGCTTACAAAAAATATTTTAGAAAAGGTCAAATGAGAAAATGGATGAGACGCAATTACTTTTTTATTTTTAATATTTTATAGTTAAATTTCTATATTTTAAAGAGTTCAACAAAAAATGTTTGCTCATAAATTACTCATTAAATATCGAAGTTACAAAACTCAATTTGAAACAAGAGATAGAGTGTGATCATTCTAGACTAAATTTAATTTGAAAATTTGCATTTTGTTCGTAAGCGCCTTCGTAAATTGGCTTATAAAGCAAACAGGTCCAGCGATTGTTAATTAAAATATGCGTGTGCTTGTTAGTTCGAATTACTAAAGCTAAAGGCAATACCAATTACGTTTCGAATTAACGTTAGGCATACAAATAGCATCACTTCTGTATTTCTGCCACGCCCGATTAGAAAACGAATAATGCTATCAATACGCATCTGCAAGGCTTCTCGAAGTCAGACAATTCAAGGTCTACTACTTACGTCAAAAATTATATAGTGAAGTTAAAAAGTTATTACGTTAAAAGAGAATTACAGTAACTAGAAACATTCATTGCTATGTTATATATAACGTTGTATCCATGGGAAACATAACAGTTCCAATTAATGTAATTGTGATCAAAGCCAAAACAACCGTAACTACTACACTTATTGAAATTATTACAATAGCAATCCCCAACCAACCACTTTCATTGATCGACCTCATTCGCAGGAGGGTTGAATATTGTTTATGTTGGATAGATGGCAAAATATGTCGTATATCACAAAAAAAAGTGAAATAAATTTATAGAAAAAATGCTACTAAAGCGGAAATATAGCACAAAACAACACCCATTCATAAATAAAAAAGCCTTGCGGGCCGAGGACGCAGAAGCGTGACCTAGTTTGTTAGTGTCTAGAATCCAAACTCTAAAATTGTATTAGTACTCACAAATGATGTTTCAATGAGTCCTCCAGGGCACCTGCTGGCGCTTTTAATTCAAGGAATAACAAATGTACAATTTCGCGGGTAATTCCGGATGGAAAATATGGAAGGGCGTCCTCCCTTCGCAGTGGATTTGTACACACTGAAAGTGAATAGCAAGCGAGAGTGGTTGGTATGCGCGCGTCCCTAGTCCCGACGTTCTTTCGTACAGGGGGCGTTTGGGTAGGGTGGCGCCATGGGCCGTCAAGGCAACGTCAATCAATATGCGAGATGAGATCCCTGGCTGGTTGATCGTCCAACTTATAAATGCGTAGCTGCTCGTACAGCTGACCTCAATTAGTTATTTGATCAAACTCTTTCCCAAATTCTAGTATGTGAGGCTTTTGTTTATTTTGATTCTTATTATTCTTGCATTGATGTAGGTATTTAGTATTAAGAACTAAAGGGAGGTTATGTAAACGTTTTTGAGAATACGAGGACGATTAAATCTTAGTCTCATTTTAATTCAAACTCTAGTATCATAAAATTCACCACTGTCATTTCACAGTGCATCCAGGATGTACCAATAGACCGTAAACAACGTAATGTTTACATCAGTAAAACAGGTGCGTCTTATCAATATAATAGACCATTTGGATTCGTCACAGCTTCGCGGCCGTAAATACAGGATGCACAAGAAACTGCAGTGGATACATTTGATACAATAAAACTAAGTGCAACAAGTACAGCAACAGGTTTACGTATGCAGATCACTGAAGTTATGATTGCGCAATTTCTTTCCTAAGTAAATAATTATGTTCCGGGTAATAAAAAAAATTATACTTACATGATATTGTAAAACAAGAGTATTAGTACTTTATATTTCATACTATTACATGACAACATTTATGACCCTTTTTTTTTTAATAATTTTTACACTCAACTACTATAATTTAGTGATAAAATAATAAAAAAGCGTAGTTTTATGTGTTTTTGTTACTCAATTCTCAAAAATGGTACCATGGATTTAGAAGAACTTTTAAATAAACCTGAATTCGTATTTGACACTTCTTCTTAGCGACACTTTAACACTGTTATTTTAGTTTACAGAGAAACAGTTAAAAGACTTCAAAAAAAAATTGACCTAGCTCCAAAGTAAGTTCGAAACTTGTGCTAAAATGGCAGCAAATAATATTTTTAATCGGAATGTATAGGTTTAAATAACAGTGCAAATCAATACATAATGTAATGAATGATATCAATAAAATGATATAACACAGTACATCACGCGGAGATTTTAAATCACGTATTATGCAATTTAAGATAGTTACGTATGTTGCTGGTACACGCACTATCTCGTATAAAATCAAAATGCATGGACGCGAAAGCTGACAGATGACCGACAACAATTCAATGCATTAATATTGTCAGAATAAGGTAAATTTTAAAACTAATTTCTAAAAGTTCTTATACCTACACCAATTAATAGCAATATATCGATGCTACAAAATGCTGTAGGATTTTAGTAACGAATGTCATTTTAATACTGAATCGTATAGTATGAAAATCGATAACGCTTTATGACAGCAGGAACTGTGTGAAAAGAAAATGTTTATTGGATGAAAATAATAAAATAGAACACAAGACGTAAGTTAATTAAGTGTTAAGACTACAAAAATATAAAATAACATCGATTTGTTGTAACGAAGATGTAAAAGCGGACTACTAATGAGAACATCAGTTAGGGATTGTAGGGCAAGGAAATATAAACGAGATAGACAACATGATTAAATTTGGAATTTTGGGATCAAGAAATGAAAGTTAATATAAATTATTGAAATGAACGAGTTAACTTCTCTACGCAAGAAGTGTAGCAAGAGCGTGGATATTACTTTAAATCATACCAAGAGATTTATTGTATTGATAAAGTCATCGCAATGATGATTGCAATCATTGTTGTGTAATCTCTCCAAATATGTACGACAAATATATAATTTTCAGAGAAATTATTCTACAATGCGTAACCGAGGAAACATAATAATTAAAAAAAAAAACTACTTATAGGTGAAATGCAAATTACGTTGCAAGGAGTGAAATCGACGAGATCGGTGTGCAGCCATTAGTGTGAAATGAAATAAACAAGAGGAATTAGCGCTGCCCGATAGGTTAGCTAGGCTAATCTGACCGCAAGGGAGCGGACCAGGCGCCACACGGACTTTCCCTTTTCTTCTTGTGAAAGTGATGATGCCCAGTGCAACAAAGCCATAGCTTGCATTTAAATTCATCGGCTGGGTCTTGTTTACGAAGTTATCTCGTAACGAAACTACAACCATACACACTGTATTAGCGTAAATGAACTAGAAAAGGATCATAACGTTCGCAACAAACTGTACACGTGAGTGTGCGATACGAATGGCAACAATTCTGTAAAGGCAAATGAAATTTCATAGCAATGTCGAACACGTGCGCCAATTCAATGCACTCGATCATGTTGATGGTAAATAGAACTTCAATCTGTTTAGATATGCAAAACGGAAACTGTGTGTGTTAATTGCGAATATGTTTGTGAAGAAACTGGCAGCATCGATTGGCACGTTGCACTGTGTAACAACACTTCAGCCGAGGCAACGACAAGACTTAACGAAACCGCAACGAATTATCTGGTATGGTTATCTAATGGGTTGGGTGTTTATCTTGCAAGTACCAAGGACCACAACATCTGTGCACGAAAACAAAACAAAGCGTACTTTCTAAACGAAGACTTTCTCTTAAGTTTGGTTCTATAATATCCGCCCTTATTGTTGTCATGGTGCAGTTTCACTAATTACAGAATACACAATAAATTAAAATAGGGGAGCAGCTTGCCACAGCTACTAATATTAATTTAAGTATATCAAACGTTGGCATGTTCTCATGCGATAAAAAAGGTAAACATAGGTGTGGGCATGTGTTGGTTTGGTTATACCCAAGGTTAAACACAGTCCAATGTTATCGTGCAAAATAGAATAAAGTATAAATGTATACATAAACAGCAAAAATACATTAATTCACAACATAGTCGTACATATTTTCAGTGACGATCCAAAATATTAGTCATAACTCATAATATAGAATACAACTACATTTAAATACGCATACGTAGTATTTTTTCAGAATATGCAGGTATATTTATTTATTAACTACATATGTGTATGAAATTTTACGCTATAAATATTATTATTCTTAGTATTCTTCTTCACAAGATGACAAATAATTAATTTCAGCATAAAATACATATAAAGGCAACAAAAGTTTACGAAGCGTTTGTACTTTCGATCAATAAGCTAGATCGAGTGAAAATTTGTTATTATGAATATTATGTATAATAAAATAACCCCGTTTCCATGGCAGTGAATCAATACCAAAAGTTGGTAAAAAACACAATTAAAATAGTACAGCTTCATAACGCGTAGTTTTATGAAAGAAGTAAACAATTAACATATTAGTGATGTGTTTCTTACTGAACGTGTGATATAATTACAAGCGATCCATTCAGTCAAGGTTGAGCATTGTGTATCAAAATACACATAACAATATAATGTGTGAAGATTTAGACATTCAAGTAAACTATGGATTTTACTTGTTACTTTAATATAATTTTTTAAACTAAAAACAGACTACGACCCCAAACTACACAATCGATTTTGATAAAATGTCTATGGAACCACCTGAAACGTTTAATTTTCCCAAATCGGTTCAGGCGTCTTCGAATAATCGGTGAAAATACATAAAAAAAGATCGCAAAAAATTGATTACCTCTTCTTTTAGTAAGTCGGTTAATAAAGTACATAGTTGAGTTGCAGAAGTAGAGGTCAAGGAAAAGTGGATGAAGTGTCAAGAAGAAAATTTGTGAAAATAATATAACAGATGATATGAAGCAATAGAGTTAAATGAAACATCAACAAGTAGGGCGAAGAAAACGATTTACTTAAATTACGGAGTGAAATTTAAAAAAAAAATATCCAAATGAATTATATAAAGTATACGAACAAATTTTAAATGAAAGGTATATTTCTGACTAGGGTCAATTTACAAAGAAAACATAAGAAGAAAAAACAGAACAATGAAGAGAAGAAGAGCGACAGAATTAAGTGGAATTAACTATGCAAGGAAAAACAAGGGGATAAATGACGAAAAAGAAAAGATTTAATTAGTTATAACTTTGCGGAGAAAGTCAAATAAAAAAGCTTTTATATGATATTCAATATTAAGTGCAAACAAGTGTGATTCTAGTTATCCAAAGATAGTTCTGAAATAATCCGTCATTAAAAATGGAAATGATATAGGTCATGTAGTTGAAGATGATGATAACGATGTTGAGGATCTTAATAATTTTGCTACATTATGCTGAATTTATTTTGAATTGCAACATTGACTCCTTGACCGATAGTTAGATAAATTGCTTGTTTCTAAACTACTCCATACAACACGTTTCATTAAAATGTAGAAGCATACATAAATCACACGATGGCCTTGCAATCTTTAAACCATCTAGTGTCCAGTTCATCAATAAAATTGTCTCAGAGATGCATTCTATTTTTAATTGATTTTATATGAGTACCTAATACCTATTGATTCTAACATTCTAGAAATAAATGACATTACTTTAACACATCCACAATAGTATGGCCTTTACTCGAAGGTTACCAACCATTTTATCTATTCAGTAATATCTGTTGTATTTCTTTGATAAGGACAACTATTGCATTACTGTCTAATTATTATATTTTAACGTCATTGCCAAAACGATGACTTCAGTAAAATTTTACTAGCTGTTACTATTTCACAGGAAAAGGTGCCTGGCTTTTGCAGAAAAAGGGTGGTTGGATCCATTCGGATTGTTTAGCGCTCTGGAACCTGAAAAAAAGTCATCCATTACTTACCCAATGAAATTCTTGATGAAGCAATATACTGCAAATAGCGTCGCATCGTTGAGACCGAGGTCAGGCTTGATCCTGGGCAGCGCGACATGTAGCGAGGCAGCGTCTGGCTGAACGCCGCGAACATCCGGCGTGGCCGCGCTCATGGCGGGCGCGCCGCGCGGCCGCGTGCCTGACGCGTGCGGAGCGATCGTGGCGGCCGGCTGTGCTGGCTCAGCAGTCCCGGCGGAGACACCCGCTCCGCATAACACCACCGGCGCTCCCGGCACGCGGCACCCGCTCGCACCGTCGCCGGAGCGCGCCAACACCACCCGCGTGTTAGCTCGCGCGACGCACGGCTTACACCGACCAGCAGGCCGAAAAACTACAACGGCGTATCGATCGCGACGCCGCGCCTGCGCTCTTAACAACCGACACTACAAACGATGCCAACGACGCCGGCTCACACGTCCAGCATCAGAAATCCCAAGTAGATCACAAGAAAGAACCAGGGGCAGACGAGGTACATGCAAACGGACATCATTTGTCTGATAAAGAAGGAAAAAAACGAGTTCAAATGCAAAGTTCTGTGATGAAATGGTCGTGAACGTTTATTGCTTGCACGTGCAGGTTGTGCGTGCGTCTGATGGCGCGGCGGCACTCTGACTGGGCGCGCTCGCGCTGCGGCCGCGTGCTCGCCGCCCGCCCGATATCCGCTCACCGCGATATCTATACCTATTCTATACTATAGTATACTGTATACCCATCACGCATAGCCTGACAGCCTGCACACCTTGATTTACGTACACCATTTGTGATAGACTTAACATGATTTAAAGGAAGTTCAAGCTTTCTTTGTGTGTCGTTATGAATCGTGCAATATAACGGGTTTATATAAGGATATCATTTGTGATATCAAATCATAAATTTATATCATATCATAGGTATCAAATCGAATCCAAAAATAGTGATGACATGCTAAAATCCAAAATTAAAATTTTTAATGTAATCTACATAATAATAATCGTTTATTGATTATGGTGAGCAATAAACGATTATTATTATTACATCTAGAAAAATGAAAAAGTTATTCATTCAATACTAAAAATTAAAACTTCTTCACACGCCACGCAAGAGCTTAGCCAAAAGTTCTAAACAAAACTTGTAAACTGAAACAATTCCCACTTTGTATTATTCTAATCAATTCTAATACCTACCCAATAAAATAAGGATACGTTATTTTATGTCATCAGAATGTCAATTAAATTTCGACTCTCGAAACAACATAACGGAGTGACGGACCATATCTACGGAAACGAAGTTACTAATTTATGAAAATTATACTCTGTATAATTTTGCAAGCATGTAGTTAAAATACGCACATAGAAACTAAACACCCTAAATAGTAGAAGTCACGGTCAACGTCCGCGCGACGGACCGACGGACAGAGCGTTCCGACAAGTGATCATGAAAAAAAACTCCCACCATCCATCGGAGACGAAGCGAAATGACGCAAATCGCTTTTTGCCATAGCTACAAGTACTGGCTGGAATTCGTCTGATGGAACATCTAGTATGTGACCTCTTTACCGCAACACTTGAAGCTGGCGAGCATCAAAGACATATCGAATTTCTTCACTGCGGGTGTTGAGTACGTCGACCCGCGGTTCGATGATCTATTGCCGGTACATAACTCTGGGTTAATCTTTTCAACGGTAATGATGCGACAAAATTAGTGTAGGAGTGCCTGTAATTCTCGTTTACAACGACCAATTACATTCATCGTCAAATATTCGGGTACAATTTGTAAATTTCCAAACTTACAATGTATGTGTCAATTTCATTTAAAGCTGTTTTTCTTTTTAAGTGCAAGCGGTCAATCGTTTTGTTTCAAATTGTAGTTGTAATATACGTAGAGATGATAGGGTAGAAGTTCCTCCATTATTAAAATAATTTGCAGTGATTCTATTGAAATGGTTTGATAAAAATTCTTGAAGTTATTTAATCAATATGTGCAAATAATCACGAGTACATCCAACAGTCTTGGGTCAGTGTAATTAAAGGCACAAGTGGCAACATTACAGTTAATCCACAAATACCACAGCACCAAGCAGTTTCCCGATGATCTTTTTGGCGAACATGAAGGATAACAACGACTTGCTAAGATTCTGGGAAACCGATTCTCGGCTCATGGACGTTTTCCAAGAAAACTGCTGGCTGCTGTAGTGCTAAGGCGTCTTTGTACTTATTACAATTAATAATACTGTTTCTTCAATAAAAATGGTTATTCAAACTGTCCTTTGTATATAAATATCGGGTAAGGTTCATACTTTTTTTTTTTACAAATTACTTTTTTTAATAATAATGTTATTTGTAAGTTGTAAATTTTGCGTAAGTTAAAAGTTGTTTCCATATACATAAGAAACAATTTGAATTTTCTTGAAGATAATCTGATATGAAATGGTACGTATTTAAGGATATCAGTTACTATTTCAAGCTTTTTAAACGTAGTAAAATCAGAAAATAACTTCCAACTACAACTAAGAGTACTTACATAAATGTTTATTCAGTTATACATATATTTGGTTAGTTGAGCCTTAATATTGACTAGGCTTTTAATTGTAATGTTGCATACATGTGCCCCTTTTAAAAGGAAAATCTCATAAAGCAAATAACAAAAAGCTTAATAAGTACTTAAACATTAAACAAACAAAAGTATTTTCTCTCGAACAATGAATGATAACAATATTGGGAAAGTGTTTAAAATCAAAATGCGCAAGGAAGTGGGATTGCAGTAATAGGTAATTGTCTAATCAATAATGGTAAGTTTCTAACCGACCGCAACGCGCGGTCAGGATAAATCAAACAGCAACATTTCAATACGTTGCCGTTTAATTATTATGTCTGCGGGCATAAATTACAGAGCACCGCGCTACCGACCACATGCAATGGGAAACTTATGCAAGTTAAATAGATGAGGTGCAAATTTTCACTGCTCCGATCCAATTAATTCAAATTACCTTAACATTTGCAATAACAATTATCATTTCAAGTATCACTGAGACAGTTCTATAGATTCCGTTCCATGACTTTAATTGAATTTACTCGTGGTTGTAATGTCATCACAGAAATAATAATATTTATAACAGTACTATTATTTATTTTGTGCTTATAATAATATATTCTGTGACATATTTCCTCAAACTACAAAATATATGTTAATAAGAAAATGCCAATGTTTCTACTTTACTTTGTTTACATTTAAAATATTAAACAACTCATTGCTAGAGCAAAGATCTGGCTCAAAAGCTTGTCTTAGCGAAGGATCTTTCCCATAATAATTTTCAACTAGTTTACATTGTACTTAGATAGTGATAATGGGACTAGTTCGCAACGTAATGTCCTCGTCTAGTGAGGTTTCGAGGTGTGTGCATGTGTTGCTCGGTCGTGACACGACGATTACAGAGTTGCATTTGCAATCAACGCCAACTCTATGGTGTTTTCGATCGCGTGCATACTTCTATTGATGCAATGTGACCCAATTGATATTTCCATGAAATGTTTTCTGTGTAAACTCATGCCGTAGAACATGCCAGTTCACAATTATCTTTACATTCACCATATTACAAATTCACGTCCATATCTTTACTGACTAGTTAATTATCGTAAAAATGCTTCCAATATTGCGTGCACATTAAATTGAAATCCTGATTCTACTTGTGTAAAGTTTCATAACTGCTAAATGGCAGATTATCAAAGATTGTGATAAACAATATTACAAAACGTTGCATTTACGTCAAGAAACATTATATATACGTTTAAATTATATCATTCAGGTGAAAGCTCGTATTATGAGACGTCGAGAATAAAGTTATAAAATACGACGTCATTGGCGATAAATACAAAATTGCAGCAAGCCTATTCTGTAGCGATCAGAATGTAGTAAATCTGATTTTAAGACCAGTGGCTCTATTTACGCAAGTGAGCGATTTTACACTATCGGCAAGCTGCGCACGCGTTCAGCCTGATCTATGGTGCAAGCTTCCATCATTATTCTCATTATGAAGTTGCGAGTGCGCGTTCGTTGCGGAATACCTTGCCCGTGCAAATGGTGACATGTCAGTTTTACATGTTTCATATGTTATTTAGGTTTTACTTATATTTTTATTTAATCCTTATTGTTCATCAAATACAAATTGTAAATAACAATTAGAAAAATATCAACCTTTGGGTTATACAGATTGTCTAAATAGGCGAGGAGCCACCAATCCTGAAAGCTCCGTGATCACGGATTGTAATATTTTTAATAAAAAATAAAAGTTAACGTTTACACGAACAAGATTTGCTTGGTCGGCGTGGATTTGACAGCCGGAAATATTTTAATTAAATTATTTATTTGTAAATCATTTGTAAATCTTTGGACTAAATCTGTCTTTTCTTTATCATTTATGTCTTCCGGATTTGTCAAATGCTCGAACATGTTCTGATATTCTTCATTTTCTAACAGGAGGTTGTAGGCTTTAATTTTTCCTGTAAAAGCATGGAAGCCCGGTAGAGCTCGAAGAGTTAAAATTTGGTATGCGCGATACTTTCGGCAGTTTATAAGCACGCATACCAAGATAATTATAAATGTGACATTAAAACGCATGAATTAAAAAAAAGCAAAAGGTTCCCGTGATAATGGATAAATTTTACCCCTTATCACACCATTCAAATAGGTATGCGTGACCTTTCCGGCTAAAAATCATTGGTCGGCCGGATTTATTCTTCTTGAACTTAAATTTACACAAAATTCTATATAAGATTGATCAAAATCCGCGATGACGGAAAAAAAAAATATGGAAATTTAATAATAAATAATTTAATTAAAATATTTTCGGCCAATCAAATCCACGCCGACCAAGCAAATCTTGTTCGTGTAAACGTTAACTTTTATTTTTTATTAAAAATATTAGAATCCGTGATCACGGAGCTTTCAGGATTGGTGGCTCCTGGACTAAAATGTGGGTTGCATCTTGCAAAAGTATAGCACATAAAAACACGATAAATACAATAATATAATATTTCCTCGATATATACATAATAATATAAATTATATATACGATATATAAATATATACACTTCAAACTATTTATTTTATTAAGTTTGAAGTGTTATCTAGGGCCTGGTCGAGACAAAATTTTAAATGATGTCTCCGTTTCCTTTCAAATAATTTATTTCAAATGGGGGCATCACTGGACCCCGAAAAATTCAGGTATCCCCTTAAACACTCGTGTCTTATGAATAGCGCAACTAGGGGCGGTTCGAATGGATTCGGGAAGCGCGTTCCAGAGTCTTACTGCCGTAATTGCTAAAGAGCTGGAAGAAAACCAGTACGGTAAGAAGGAATAGAAAGGGTCAGTCGTTGTTGTAAAACTTGTTGTTGTACAACTCGTATATATTATTGTTTATAGTATTATATCGTATTGCATGCGCTGTAATGAGTTCTTGCTTCTATTTATTTTTACCAAGTTTACAATTTTTTACATGTTTACAATGATGTATTTGATATTCGAACTAAAATACGTCTTTAATATTAATGATAATGCTCTAGTTAATGCAGAAACTACTTAAACACACACAAATATTAAACTCATTATTTACCTACTAAGTTAATAAAAAAAACGAAATTAATCTTTAACTTTTGCCCAACAAACGATTGCATTCTACTTCAAGTATCCGATTACTCGGTAGGTATTATCAATAGCAAACTATTATAATTAGTTCATTGTTTCCCACGCTCATCACATTCATTAGTAATGTGTTTTCCTTTGGTTAATCAGTATATTAGTCTATTTAGTATAACCGCCTCTAATTTTTTACTCTTCCGGTCCGCAACTATGAATACGACGGAGCTAAAGGTACTACTATCTGCAATTTATTCTTCAAATTATAAACAATGGCGTTTTCCCTTCGTTGGAGACAATCCCTTCAACACTTCATGTATTTTCAAAAGATCTGTAGTTAATCTTATTATTTTAGATACTAGCTGTAAACCGCGACTTCGTCCGCGTAGAAGTCGAAAATGGTTATAATAGGATCTTTAATTGGTTATTACGTTATAAATTGTGTTATAATATCGTTCCCGTCATTTGCTAGAGCAAAAGGGAGCAAATGATCTATTTGTCTCAATTTTTTTGTCTGTACCTCTACGGCCACTACGAGGAACTACAACTATAAAACCAATCAAGAGACAACCGACAATATAGTTCACAAGAAGCATATGAGATGGCGCCAGCAGTATCCGACATCTCGATCTCAGAGTTCGCCCGATTCGCTCCATATATACAACTTCCGACGATACACCGTTGGAGCCGCGGTTCCCCAGGCGCAACAACATGCCTGGCGGGAAGATCTTCCCTTTGTGGCGGTCGAGCATATCACCTCGCTCCCGCTACAAATCTAATGTCTATATTATTATTTTTTATTGACCATTCATTAAAAAATGTGTCTCGCTTCAAAAATGACGAAGATTCATATAAACTTGCAACCCCTTTTTCACCCCTATAGGGATGTAATTTTCAAAATCTAATAAATACAATATTATTTTCTACTAACTACTAAAATAAATTAAAAATTTCCTGTGTCTCACTTTAAAAATTACGAAGTTCCATACAAACTGGCAACCTCTATTTTACCTCCTTAGTAATGGAATTTCCAAAAATCCTTTCAATGTGGACGTCTCCTAGTCACAATCTACCTTCCTGTCAAAATTTCATCTTCATTGGCTAAGTAGTTTTCAAGATTTCGTGATGAGTGATTTTTGCTTTTATATATAACACTCGATAACACTCGAATAGTAAATGGTAAATGAGGCAAAAAAGCTGCAAAGGGGGTCGACGAGAATAGGTACAAAACACTTTTAAGTTTTCCATGCATTTCTTTTGATATTCAATCAATAGAATGCATATTCAACCTAAAGTACAGACAAAAGGAGGATCAAGGTTAGGATTAGGAGGACGAAAATTATGATATATATATATAAGTATATGCTGGGATATTAACAGGTAAATTAGATATTGTTTTAAGATTATAACAAAACATACTTTATCTGATAAGATCTTAGCTAGGATTCAGGCCAGGTAACCTTCCATCGATTGCTAAATGATTGAGTAAACTTAATTGCTCTTTCTTTGCAAAGCGAGTAGCAAATGATTTGAAAACTTCGTCAAGTGTCAAGAAAAACAAAGTCTATTCCTGAAAAGCAATTCAAACATTAAACAGAGCGTGTTGCACGTTTCAAGTCAGCTATTCCTGACACTATTCCCGGCTCTGACCAAACAAACAAACCGTATTCGTCAACATTTAGACAGTTTTAGACCAATGCCACTTTTGTTTTCCGGCAAGTGGTTTAAATTAAATCTTTGATGATTTCCTTTCTGTAAAAGCACCAACTAATATCCCGGCAGGAAAGTATCTTATTTAGGTACATTTGTGTAGTTAATTCATTATTACATTTTTTTTAAACGAATGGTTTACGAATCTTATACGCGGATAATAAAATAACGGTGAAATGATTATAAAGAGTTAACACATAATATTTATCACAATAGGCGTAGGAGTGTATAGATAAAAATAAATGAAAGCTAATTGACCTAATTCACTAAACCAACAAATTAAATCGTTTATTATCCTCCCACTAACCGTTTAACTACCAGAAGAAATAAAAATTGTTATAAAACTCGATCCGCAATTGTATTCTAAAGCCAGACATGGTTTCTCGGGCATAAAGATGTCCTACAAACTGCGAAAGTTATACCAGCTTAAAAATATGTATATATAAATAGTAAAATAGAATTTGTCGGCCAGACAGACCCAAAGTAATCTTAAGCGAAATGAAAAATTTGACTATGAAAAAATATATAAGGATCGATTAACATTTAAAAATAACAGGTTGAACACCAAAAGCAAAGTTTGCATTATAAGGATATTAACAAATAGCTGCCTGCCTATGTCAAAGTCTGCGATGTTTTTCAAGAGTTCGGGGTCCTATTTCGGCATTAAGTGTGATAATATGATGATGTACTCGTAGGTAAAGATACATCGTGATATCATAAAAGCCAAACAAAGATTTAAAGTCAAAAGTGAGACTTAAACACTCACTCACACCTATTATAATTATTGTAGTGTTTAAAATATAGGATATAATTACACATTTCTACTTAACTAGCCATAAAAACTGCGGCGAAATTGAGTATAGAAATATACATGGAATGTGACAAGCCATCACTTTTACAATGTGTGGTATCAGTTGCGTCGCTGACATCATATTACATCATAATTAGACATTAGACGCAATTATCCGTAACTAAAACGAAAGCAAAAAATTGCAATGTTAAATACATTGAATTAACGTATGCTTCTTTGGAAAAGGACGATTGTATAACAAATTAATAGCGAAACAATAGCAACTTTAAATCGCAATATCCTTTTACAGGCTTGATTATTGTTTTTTCTCATAATCATTAAAGCTTGATTCCTCTTTTTTATTAATGGACTAAAAATACACTATTTTTCTGTGGATGCAGTGCTTTGAATTATGTGACAGTGCTTAGAAAAAAAGAGAACCAACAAATATACTAATTATACATTAATTTATCACAAGAGATACATATAAGGAATCATACAGAGAACAATATTTCAGGTATCGCGTTATAACCATCTATATTACATCCTCCTGTAAGTAATACAAAAGATGAGAAGCAGCAAAGGGAAGGCCCGTGAGAAGTTCTGAGTCGTGGCCGATTTCTCACGCATTCTTTTAATATCAATTAAACAATTCTTCATTTTTGCATTCTCAGTACTAGGTGCGATTGCGTCTAAGCGCTTCTGTGGTATTATGGGGCTCGTGAAAAATACTGCCATGGTCAATTGACCTTGCGCTAGAAAGATCTAGTTAAGTGTATTCTGTATTAAATTATTTTTCTTTATTCATGAACGTGATCGTAATCAATCTTCAAGAAAAATGTTATTTGTTACATAAATAATATGTAAAAAAATACGGGATAAGGATGATGTCCCCTTTTGTCCAATTGTTAGTTAAATTTAACATCATTAATAGAAAATGACTAATATGAGTGTTTTTTAAATATATTCAGACAACAAGCTTTGTCCCTAATTGTAACCCAGAAAGATGTATAACGGTTACTTTATGTTACCTTGTTCATCCATCATAATCATGTCATGTTCGACTTTCTAACCCTTGCTGTAGGCCTATCTTATCTCGCGTTGTTTTATCCGGTCTAGCATTGTTTCCTGAAGCCTTGTGATCGTTCTCAGAAAATTTAATTTTAACTCACGTACATTTTCGTGACACATCCTTAGAAGGACACTGAAATTTCGGAGAAAATAGTAACGTTGGAAGTGTTTATTAATGATTTATCAGAATACCGAAGGCGAGGCTAAGTGTTAAGACATTGTTTAAATATAAACTGTACGTCGTCTCAAATGATTATGTCCGTGGATAATTAATCACAAGAGCGCACTCTTGTATCGCAGACACTGCAGTCATTAGTTACCATTCGCAACAGTTGCATCGCTATTTTCAGATAATGACTAAAGTTTGACCCTTGAGGGTTTAAGCAAAATGTAATTATAATCTAAGCCACAACAGCATTCTTTTGCCGAAATGTCTGTCCATAAATTTCTGAGATTTTAGGGACAGTTGGTAAGGTTTGCTATTTAAGGGATTTAAAAGAAAATATTGGAAAACATTCCGGGCGGTAATAAAAATATTGTAATTTTTGCGAGACGGATGACTACATCATGCAAAATTGAATTTTTGAAAACGACGAAATATGATAAATATAATGAAAGGTATCCAAAAATTATGCATTCTAAATAAAGGTTTGGAAAAATGAAGGGTGTTTTTTAAATTTTGTGTTTTTAGTTTATTTTTCTGCTGCCCGCGTATATGTCAAAGTGAAACGTAGCTTAGAAAAATTGAGTAGGACAGATTGATGCTCCAATTATAAAGACACTGATTCCAAAAGGAAAAGTGTACTTCGAAGAACTGCACGTCTCATCACTTTTGCCACTTTGCAAAGGAAATGCTTGTAATTGTTGGACGGGATAACCCGGGAGCAAATTGTATCTTGATTACTTCGCGGAACGAGATATGTCGCGCACAATGCAAATGCCAATTAATATTATAGTGTCGAGTTTATGAATGATAAGAGATTTTTATATAGTGACAGGTATGCGGGATATGACCAGAGAGATTTATCACAACTGTACTAGAACTTCCAGATATTCACCAGGTTTTATCATATGTGGAACCTTATCGTCAGGGCATTTGCCTGTCATACTTGTATTTGAAAACAAAAATATCATCATGTATAGTTTCTGCTCTTGTAGCTGCGAGTAACTAACTATAAATAAAGTTGGCTAAGAAAATTTTTCAGAAAGACATGTGCGATACGCAGGAAATTCATTTATATCCACACAAACACTGACAGCACTACAGTGTGGCGTGTCAGTCATGATGGCGACAACATTTTGCGACAGGCAAAGGGCATGGCCCTCTTCAGTCGTAGCAATTAGCAACCACGTCAATTCGGGAGAGTCGCTCGAGATCTTCTTTGATCAGACGACGTGCAAAATGAGATTCGTTACCAAAATAACTAACTGCTTTACCGTGCAAGGAGGTTATTAGCATTCAAAAAAAACGTCGCTTAGAAATGCGTCAACATCTATGATGAATGACTAAGTTTACACCTTAACGCGACAGGAAGCCCCAATTAAACTGAACGAGTGGACTATAAACCTGAATTTCTACAAAAACATGAGACGAACTTCGCCATGTCATCTAGTTTGGAGATGTCGCGGCATCTAGTTTAATATCATTTAAGCCCTTGAGCTTAAAAAAAAACCTAAATTTTTTTCAAGAAGTAAATTGTTACATTTGACGAATGTCAATTAACAAAGAAATAAATACTTAAATAAAATTATTCGTACCTTGAAGAAGTCGCCAATGAAAATGTAATGGACCTTGACAATTGACATACCTGAAACAAAGCAATAAAAGTTAACACATAAAAAAATAAAATAATAAAAAATGTGGTGTCGTGGGACACCAGGTAGGAACGAAGTTCAAAAGTTCTTGTGTATACGACTGTCGCGCCTGCGCACGTCTCATTTAACGAGGTCATCCTTACGGTTTTACTATCACATTTTTTTCAGTTCGGTCGTGCAGCAAAATCCCTATCTCCTCCAAGCCTGCCGTAAGGAACTTCGTTCCAAAAGTAAAATAAAAACATTGCAAAAAGAACACTTGATCAAGTATGAGAAGACTACTTCACTCAATCATCAATGAACATTCATGTACTTCAAAATAAACATAGGTAACGCGACTTTATAACATGCGATTTAATACTCGTACATAACATAAAATACAATCTTAAAATGATGGATAGTGTGATTCTCAGAACCATATACATGATAATGTTACGGGAAAACGTGTGAATTTCCTAACAAATATACATTTGTAACGCCTTTGAGAAGTGTAGAATACCAAACAAACATGTAAAATGGCACATCAATTTATGAACCCTTATATAGCACACATGCTTCTACACAGCAAGTTCCTCAGAAACGTATACAGAAGCCAATTCGTAAGTTTTTGCAAGTAAGCAATCGAAAAATATTAGGAATTTATTGACGAAATGTAACATGATTACTGGAACGCCAATAGGAAACCAGCTGTCAATAGAATTATTATTTACATTTGCTTTGACAGCCCTGCAGTTGATGACACTCTCAGATGCAGCGTTGATTGCAACAATGTATATATATTCAAAGTGTCTGCAAAGTTCAAATTGGTCTTGGCATTTGACACACACGATTGTCAACATACTCGTAATACAAACAAAATACGAGTACAGCGGCAGATCTTAGACGTTTTGTTGATAATTTATTGGCTACATCGATGGTAATGCCAGTGGATGCATCAAAAAACTTTCGAAGATGTTAAGATGTCGGATTTGTGAGTTGATCCTGTTAATTCATTTACTTAAAGGTCCTGTATTCAAACGGCCTACTCGGATGAGGCCCGGGGCGATCTGCGTGGCACCCCGCAGACTTTTCAGTTTTTAATATTTAAGGGTATTCTTAGAATTTGTCTATAAATATGTAGTGGCTTTAATTGAGCACAAGATCAAATGTAAAATACCAGTAGTTTAGGCGTAGTTCTGGGGGGTTACTCCATAATCATGCAACGCAATCACGTCTGAAAGAAACCGACGTAACGTGAGTCGTGCCTACTACCCACTCCCTGGATGACGATACCTGCTCACGTATTCTTTTCGTTCCCATAGACAACGCACATCGATACCGGTGATGTGAATTTTGTTGCTAAAGTTATCGGTACTATGACGGTACTTTCAAAAATAATTAATTTATCTTGATTGGTTATTAAATACGAGAAGTTTACTTTCTTTTCTTACATTTTAGGTTAATATGAACCAAAAATCATTTTTATAATAATAAATAGTAATTTATTTCAGTATCGTAAAATCGGTATGACTCAATATCCTAGAAGCCATGACCATAAAAACATTAAAAACAGACATGTCAACTTCAAATATGACATTTGTATGACATGACATGTAAACATAAATATAACCTATCGGTAATAAACTTATATTTCCATTTGTTTTAAGAAAACTTCTCCAGTTTTACTTCGAGAGGGGGCGATTGTTACCAAACAAATCAAAAAAGGCAAATTTTGAGACCCAACGAAAATTCGAAGGATTCACGCCGAAATATAACCTAACGCTACGCCCTTCATCTTCAGCAACTAGCAAAGAACTACTCAGAACAACATTCCAGCTGCTCTAAGTTACCTATGCCAAAAATACGCTCTTCTCGGTGAATCCCAAAAAATAAAAGAATTTTGTAACCCTCCAGATTGTGAAAGCTTGTGTTTGATAATTTATTTCGAGAATGACTGTAATATTAGCCATACAATAGATGGAAAATGTATTTCATAAGCGACAATACATTGTACCTATACAAATTTATTATTATTTGTTGTAAGTGTTGATTTTTTATAAAGCAATTTATTATTCATATCAACATATTATTTTCAACGCCTGAATTTCTTGTATATACTCAAATTAGGTACTCTTAATGCTAGCAATAACTAGAGAGAATAGACAAATTGTAAAAACACGAGTCATGTGTATCAGATTGGTTGCATAGCTCAAATAAAAATGTTCTGTAGGATGAGAACTTTGTTTCAATTTGTGCGAGAAGTCTTCAAATTCAATTTTACTTTTTGTAGAGGATGTTTTAGTGAATTGTGTAGGCTCTTACATGCTGGTCTGAAAGGCTTGGAATGTAGCTGATGCTTTTCTTCTTGTACAGACTATAAAGCCGATCTAGGGAATGGGCGAGTTTTAATCAAGTGAATAGCCAATGCCACTGTGTATATTGCTATTTCCACCTTTGCTCACCCACCATCATGCTTAAAGTGGGTTTAAAATACTTTATCTGTTTTGACGACCTCCGTGGCGTAGTGGTCACCATGCTAGTCTGCCACCCAGAGATTCCAGGTTCGATCCCTGGTCAGGGCAAGTTGGAAAATGGCCTTTTTCAAATTGTCCTAGGTCTTGGATGTTTATCTATATATGTATTTGTTATAAATTATAGTATCGTTGATGTAGTATCCCATAACACAAGACTCGAACTTACTTTGGGGCTAGCTCAATCTGTGTTATTTGTCCTTATTTATTTATTTGTGTAGGTTTATTGTACCTGCAGCACAAATAGGCATTTGAATAATGTTTTTTATGTACTTATAAAAAAATTATTCGAAATCCTAGCCTAAAGATTAAATAAAACAAATTTTAAAAAAATCGTGGCTTCTTGCATGAATAAAAATAAAATTAAAATATTAATAAAAATATATATTGTTTTATTTACACTCCTTAATTTTAAATGGTAATATAAACATATCAATAATATTAAAAACACTGCATGGATGTTATCAGTCGGAGCCCACAAATGCTGGCTGATTGTAATCACATTGTGGATTGAATTAGTAATTGTTAGTAGTTCTTCTGCCTTGCTCTGTACATCTCCCTCCGTTAGTTCAACATGCTGCATTCACCATTGATGCCTTGGGTGAACCTGTAAAATATTAATTTAAGTAGTATAGTGTTACAGTATCACATATTCATCCTTAACTGGTTAGACAGCAGACTATGGCCGTAAGAGCACAATGTCACTTTTAACCTAACGGTGGGGTGGAGGTATCCTTAGTCATCGCTTGAAGTGTTTGTACAATTTTACATCTTGTATGCTTGGTCTGTGAATATTTTTGTACTATTGGAAAACAAACAGTACATGTATTCAAAATATTTTTTGGCACTGGACCCGACTTCATATTGAGAAAAAAAATTGTACCAACCTGCGCAAGCAATTCATAATTATTTTAGCCACATCTTGATTTATAGTGGAGCTTTTGAGCTGATAGTATGCGGCCTCATCTAATCTCATTAGGGGTTCCAGTTTGTCTATGATGGGGCATTTTTTTGGGTTTGTTAAACTAAATAACTGGTCCAAAGCTGCACCACTTGTACCCAGAATCTCCTGTAAAATTAGAAAAAAAAATGCAACATGTACGTAGGTAGATATGTTAAAAACAAGTAGAAAGGGAATAGCACCTAGTAAGACCTTACAAAGTGTAGTGATTACATATGTAGGTACAATGTACATACCCAGTAAGATAGCTTCTTCGCTGGATGATTTATATGGCTATTTTGTCAAATAAAGCATCATGGCTCTCTCCACCATAGCGTGCATGCACTACAGACCCACACTCTCTCCTGCTGCAAACACCGAGACTCAGTCTGATACAACTGTTCCGTGGATGCAACTATAGCCACATCCTCCTTGTAACTGCCGTTCCATAAAATGCAAGAGCAAATTAATATCTGTAAAAATATCGTAACTGTTATGAGGTTTTATACTAACCGCACACTTAATGACATTGCAAAAGAAAATAAATCTAAATTCACAATGAGTTTATGTTCCATCGCCTTGGAGCTTGGAGTTATTACAAGTCGGACGATGAGGGAGGCAGCAGAACTAAGAGAAACAATCCATGTCTGAGCTCCATGCATTCTTATTTCTTGTTCCTTCAAAGGCTAAATCCATCGACTTTTACATCATAACCTTAAACGCAAGTCCGTCGAGTGCAAAACTCACTACACTCCAGTCCAGCAAGATAGAGGCTCACCCACAGCCCACAGCTGGACTTGATAAATTGTATTGGTAGGTAGGTACGTAGAAATTTTGAACTGAAACTAACCAATAAGAGCCTAAAGCCTCTTCAGACGAAACGAATGCGTAACTAAAAGAGGTGACGTCGGCGGGGTGGTGAAGCGGGAAGGGTCGGGGGGCATTTTCAGACGACTCGCGTGCTGTCAAGTAGACATTTTGGCGCAAATCGAGTACCGTTTTGCTGCTTATCTGTCAAAGTCGTTGCGTCCGCATTGAATACGTACGAAAGCGACCGCTGACGTCATGACGAAATGTGTTTCGGATTGCCACGCATGTGCACGCATCGCGTACGACTGACGTCGTAACATTATGTAGTAACCCCCTGAAACGAATGAAGATTGTTAGATTGTGTAACTGACTGCGAATTTGACTAGACTAGATCCTTAACTAAGACATTATTTTTTCAGATTTTAAAGACTATTTGCTTTGCCTTAGATGGTTAAAAAACTCGGCCTACCAAGTCTTAATAATAATGTAATGTAAATTAACTAATTATGGAAAATTATGGATGTTACGGAGCAGAAGTCATTAAAGTAAACATTTTATGTAGCGAACGCAATCTAACAAAATTTAACAGTTATACGTTTTCCTGGACAATCATGTTTCAACAAAGCAGTGCGTCTTTGGCCAAACTTGTAGGTCTGCTTAGAGAGACCCTAAAAGGAATTCAGTACCAATCAAATTTTAATGAAAATTTGAGACATTAAAACAGGCAACTACTTCTATTCGACACTTCAGCATCTGATTACCCTAGTATTCCCAGGCCGTGTAGAAGAAGGGCAATAGACTAACCTCAACGTTTAACTATCTTGCATAAAACTTGTACAACACACACAATGGCCCGCAGCATAATACCACCGATTACAGTAAATGATAGACAATTTACTTGATTTAAATGTATTGGGTAGGTCTGAGTTCGTGTCTACTAAATAGGTGGATGAGGAAATAAAGTCTATAGAATAAATAAGTATGATTTTTTTGCAACATCAGTTCAGTGTTGAGTATGTAGGAAACACATATTCCTATAAAAAAAACTAATACGTCAGATGGAGTGTCAGTACACTATATCCGATCTATATTTGTTTTAGATACATTTATAACAATTAAACAATCACCCTTATGATTTGGACCATATTTCTGTGAATTATCGATAAGTCAATAAACTACAACTCAACAAACTAGGTAAACATCAACTGAATCAAAAAATAATGCACTTGGGAACAATCCATGCATGATCGGTATATTTCACCCAATCGCTATCAATATATTGCAATTGCATCAATAGGCGTTCATTAAACTTATTCATAGACGATATTATTAATTTCTGAATTTTCCTCTAGATACGAATAAATAAATTCAAGAAAAGTATTGTAATTTTTTTAACGGCTAACGATTTTGCAACACTGTCTTGCAACTATGTATGAAAACACTTATTTATTATTTTAAATCTATAACTTAGCATCAGGCAACCAGAATGTGAAAGACTAATATTGCAATCAATCAAAATATGGCAGCGTTCAAAAACTCGCAGTTAATCAATTACGAATTAAGACTAGAACCAGACAGAAAATACGAAGCTGGATATAATTCTCTCTGCTAACAATTTACATGGCAATAAAAATACTATTGCCATGTAAATTGTTAGTAGTACCACCGTCAAACGTTGCAAACCTAAAAATGCAATATTTTGCAGAGTCATTCAAGAAAATTAAAACGGTGACCTTCGCTCTTAGCTAGTTGTAGCTGCAAAATAGCTATGAGTTTAATTAAATAAAACAAGACGCAGTCGGGCGCGGCATAGCAACTACTTTCATTTCGCATTTAAATCAATGTCGCTCACTCGGTTCTTTTAACACTTGGAAAGAGCCGTTACAGGTTCTGTTGTAGATCTTAAGCAGTTTTTGCAACGCTTAATTATAATAAAAAAAGGTTCCAGACTAATAAATTTTAGATTCACTATAATCCTTGAGTCTAGTCGAAGTACCATACAAATTTTCACAAAATGTATATAAACATTTAATACTTACTAAAAGATATGTTATTTATAACTGAACTTAGGCGATTCACTGGTATTAGATGTATTTTATACAGTTGAGTGTTTTTGATCATCTTCTACATCAGTATCATAATCATCATCATCAATGGGTACTATAAGTTATATTTACATGAAAATAAACCAAATAGATATTATCATTGAAGCTACAAAAGCTTTATGCTAGATAAACGTCCGAAATTGCATGGTTAGAATTTCATTCATTAGCTACAAAACACTAGGTACATGCTTAGTACTGGACATCGGCTATCCGTTAAATGTTTCTCATCAACAAATTACACGAATTAACGTGTCTGAAGCACCATGGAGGCGCATCACGGCGCAAGCCGCAATCTCGACCAGCATGCTGCAATTATCCCACTGAAGAATGCTAATGCCTCTTTTATTACAGTGTCTGGTAATTTTGAGAGCTAAAAGGTAGAATCTAAATTATACTCTAACAGTTTGGTGCAAGTTTCGTGCATTATTATGAGTTCAACAAAATAAATGGTTTATTTTATTATAAATTAGTAGTAGATCATCAATCAATATTTTTATTACAAAAACGCGAACTTTGAAAACTTAAACCATAAAATAAAAAGCGATATTATTTACTAACTTGAGGCAAAGTTGTTAGAGATTATAATTGTACAACAAGTAGTAGGGAAGTACTAAAAGAAAATTATTGCAGCAAACGATAATATGAGAAACAGATGACTTCGCTTCCTGTTCGACCTGACAACGTCGGTGTAGTAACTACTGCGATTTCTAACATCGCATGGTTCAAAGGATCATGCAATGATATACAATGTGGCAAAGACGTCAGTATGCATTTGCATTTACGACTTTCAAAAAGTAAGTATTTTTTTTTTAAATTAACTTATTTTTCATGGAAGCTTTAGATATTCCTAAAATAATTTAGTTTGTTCAATAGGTTAAAGAAATGTTTTAAGTATACGCCATGCAAAACTTATCATTGCCTTCTAAGATATTTATATAAAACCGTTTATACCGGTTATAGATTAAACCGTTTGATATTTTTATTTCATAAAAACTGTAAAATTATTAGAAACCGATTAAAGTACCTGAAGTAATAGAAGTGATTTTTGATTAGATCTTGACATGCAAAAATGATTACACTTTAATGTATTTTTTTACAAACGTTAATCTTAAAGGAGTAGTAACGTTATTCCTCAGTCATCATTATTAATACATAAACATCATTAAATTCAGCCAAGCGTGTTTGGGAGTCATTTGGGCTTAGTGAAAACTTGATGAGCAATATATTTTGACCAGCGAACATGGGTACGGATAATTTCAATCATTTACTTGATGGACTTGGTTCTTCAAATAATGCTTATGATGGGGCATTACGTTAATAATTAGCTTCGAATATTCCCCAGGACACTGACACAAAAGAGAATACAGAAGAATATCCTATGATATGTAAGTAAGTATAACGTATGAATACTAGTAATGAGATTTGGCATCATCGACCCTTTCCGTCACTTATGGGCATCCAAAGTATCCGTTGAATCCAAGTTAATCGATTCAAAAACAAATATTCGAATTGCTGATGATTTGAAGGCTACAAGAAGAATTGAGAGTCAAAGGACAGATTGTGTTATATTGTTTGGAGGAATTAGGAATGGTTCGATTTGTGGCTCACTGCCACTTTCTACCATCGTCAGGAGATTTACCCTCACACCTTAGAACCAAAAGTGTCACGTAAACGGTTACACCACATACTACAAACGGCTTGTGCTTTCTGCTATCTAGAGAGTAAAGCCAAGGAGCGCTAGGGTCTTCGTCATCTGTACTGTCTGAGTTTTGTGGCTGTATTTTAATAATTGGCTTCGAAGATTCCTCAGGACGCGAACGCATGTGCGTGCCGAATTGCGAAACGACCGGTCGGTTACGCGATTTCTATAAGGTTGTTTCAATAAGTAAACAGCTAGTATTTAACATAGCTTTGAGGAAACTAGAAACGGGGTTAATTACTGTAAGTGCTTATGCTTATACAATCTTGTAATTTTGCAGACTTATGGAAACTATACTAATAAACGATTTAGAACTGTAAAGCAACAAGCAATTATTTTTATTATTTTTTTAAAACAAGCTTTTATCTTCAGTACTCCCCAAGACGAACCAAACAAGCCCAAACTCGATGGGGTTGCGTCGTTTCATTACAGAGTTCCTATGGCCACCTTCCAACTACATGTCATCATAATATTGCATTGTCACGCGATATACTTATGAGTGCAAAATTTCAGCTCAATCGGAAACCGGGTAGTGGGTCAAATTTAACTTGCAAGATTTGATTACAGACAGACCGACAGAAAACGGGACAGGTGATACTCTTGGTTTATTCAACTACATACATATATCTAATCCTCAATGTCATTTGCTTTCTGTGAGGTAACAAGTATATACATATAACTACTATCTCCTTCAAAATCAGACAAAAGAAAAAAAAAACGTTCGTGAAATTAGGCACGGGCAACACATCGTTTATAAAGAAGTCTGACATCATCTCCCAAGTTAGAGCGAGCAAACGGCATTGATAAAATATTGTTGCGTAGCTAAAGAAAGGAGATGGAACACTGGATGAAGCGAAAGCTCAATATCTACAAGACCACAAAAACAGAACTCCATCTTTGAAATAAGGCAAAAAATTGTTTACGCTTGTGAAATGCTACGGGCAACCCAGCGGTCATTAAAGGAGGTCTGACATCATCACCCAAGTTGGAGCGGGCTTCAGGCATTGTTATTATTGCCGCGCGCCGAGGGAAAGATGGGTTATCGCTGAGCAGTGCGAATATTACATTTAAATTACCAAGACGCAATAGAATCACATTGTAAGGCGACAGTGGTTTGTGCTAAGAATTTTAGAAGGTCAATACTAAGGGCGTCGGATTACAGACAATTCAACGGTTCATCGATTTTATCGCGATCATATTAGCACGCATTGTGTTAAATGATCCATTCGAACGATGATCATAAAAGGCGGACGAGTTAGTTGAATTAACGATAGGATATTGTTCTTATAGAAATTTCTGAATTTAAAGTATCTCTTCGATTGCTTGATACTATTACAGCAGCATATAGCTAACTCTAGTAAAATATTATTCAAAAATATAAACAAACATATTGGTATCATCTTACTTTCGTAAAATTTTCAGATAAAAAGCAAACAGAGGATAGATTATTTGCAATTCTTCATTTATGAAGATAAACAAGAATTCATATATCTTCCTGAAAATGATAAAATCTTAGATCTCATTGAAATAACTTTAGTTATCCAATAACTACCTGCAATAATAATATCATCGATAGCAAAATAATAAAAAGTCTACATCTTATCGACTGTTATGAGTATAATAGGGCAGTTCGCAGCAATAAATTATAACTAGATAGATAGATAAATTAATTCATTTATTTGCTGATTTAACACAGATAAGTACAAACACTATGCAAAAAAATATAAACTATCCGGCCAAACGCAGTTAATACCAGTCGAAAAACAACCATTTTACACATAATAATAATTATAAGTCATTACCGCTGAAAAAGGAGTAATTTCTTAGTAGCAAATATAATTTGGGTATTTTTAGACACTCATGAATGTGCTGAACAGATAATAGTAATGTTCCATTCTAGTTTATTTTCCTGCTTAAGCTATTTTAATGACGTTGTCATGGAGGTTCCTATTATCATACTAGCTAGAGTGCGCACTTGTCCGTGAATAAGAAATATTCAAACAAAAAAATTATCTTTAAACCATGACATTTCGCTGTGGCTAATGAATGAAACAATAATTAAGCAAACGTCCATGTACGAGCACTAGAACAGTAGGCTACGTATTCAGATATAGATATAAGTTTAGGTATCGTTTTCATGATAATTTTTTGAATATTTTTAATGAAGGGGATAGTAAAATAACATTACAGCGAAGGTCATCGTTTACATAAAAAGTAAACCGTAGGCTGTAATTTAAAACGCTTCCATCAAACCGTGACGGTGGATTAAAGCCGAATCTTCACCATGAAAAATTTCTTACAAAAACAGACCTGTTTATTCTGTTTCGTTCCACCGTTGTTCGGACGGCGAAGAAAAAAAGGCAGTAAAAAAATCGCGGGATGAAGTGCGCGTTGCTTGTGCGTCAGCAAAAACTAACATTTCTTCTCTTACGTTCATTTTCCTCACGAATTGAAGAAAGAAGAGAAAGAATCTCATTAAATTGTATTTGTATTTTCTGATTATATCTCTTACACACCAACTACCTATATTGGCGTATATTTGATAATAATATTACTAAAAGCTTAGTCAGCGTTTCAAAAGAAACGTGACTTGAAGAATTGCAAATTGAATACACTGCGGCATTATGTTACACATTTCAGCAATTTGACTGATCGTTCCACATAATGGCAGGAGCGTAAATAGCCCATTGTTTTAAACATTAACGAAAATTGATCCTCGAACATGCTATGACATCAATTTCCGCTTCACCATATATATTTTCTGAACGTAAAAAAAATAGTCTCGATCTCAGTACAAAAGTAATTGCTTCTCTAACAGAGCTAACATTGACATTTAGGTCGATATATACATAGTTGTAATTTTAACTGTAGTTTCAGCGATTATATGTAATTGGTATTGATCTGTTGCCTAGCGGACCGGTTGTTGTGTGACTGCCTTCAGAATCTATGTTCTTATACCCAGAGTCAAAATAAGTACAATGATGTCATTATTTTTTGCGAACACTCCGTAACGTTAATGTGAGATGTATTGCTTTTTGTTAGCGCTCGACAGATGTTGCCTACAATGCTTCGTTTGCATTGAACATGTTTTATGTAGACTGCTATGAGTGTTCAGGTGTTGTCGATTAAGTGTAATTCTGTGTTAAAAAATATTACCGTTACTTGAACTTATCATAATTGCCGAAAGCTTCACGAAAATGTATATATCACTATGGAAATGGCAAAAATGGTATAATTTGTGTTTTTTCATAACGTTGCAATTTCCTAAAGCAATTAAATTACAATAATCAGGACTCTACAATAAAAAAAGAAAAACATACAGGACCCTAGGAGACGATGTTCATCATTATTGGCTAAAAGACGAGACACCACGCACTATTTAAACAGCAGCATTAATGACGGAGTGTGACGTATCGTACCACGATGACAATAGAGTTGAAAGTGGCAAAAAATATGGAAAAGTGTGGCACGGTAAAATGGACAGGAAGACATCCGTCAATCAACATGACTATCAGAGACTAGAGCTCAACTCCGTAATGGAAAGAGCACGTGCTAGCGATGAAGTATTGTGATAGATGACAGGAATAATGACGTTACGACCTATAAATAAACGAAAAAATATATACAAACCAAATCAATATTACACTAGCGTTGAGATTAAACCAACATCGAGAGAAATATACTGGAATTGGTCTTCCTAGAATAAAAAGGACGTATCAATCAATCGAAGTGATAGACATTGGAGGTAATAAATAATAGCTATAAAAATGTTCGGTCGTAAAACAACCTGTGTGAGTCGTTAGTTATTTAAGGGAATCCATAAAAACTATAACAAAACAAACGTAAAAGACCAAAAGACCACCGCAATGAGTTAGTGCAGTCGGAGATCAACGCGGTGTCCTATGGATGCTAAAAATAATTCACGTGCAATACAGTAGTTTTAGTGGCTTTTCCCAAAGCAATGAAACTCAAGAATGTTTTATGATGAGGCATGAATCACCAGAACGGAAATTATTTATCTTTTAGGAAATAAAGTTAAGGCCACAGACATTTTCACTCAAAAATAAAACACCATAAATAAACCAATAAAAAATTTAATTGGTGAAAATGTATAGCAAATTTGTAACGTTTGAATAATAATCATTAACATCTACATATAAGTACTTACATCGTTTAAATTTGAATGAAAATCAAAATAATGCGTGCGGAAAACAGTACGCAGGCGTAAGGCATCGAGTAATTACAGTTTATGTAATAGCTAATATCCTATTTCATCAACGTTATCGATATTGGTTCAAGCCGGTTTTTTAATTGGTCTTGGGCTAACCGGACTTAGATCTATTAGATACATACTAAGTAATTGAATGTACATTTTCTCTGTTAGTGAATGTACTGATGGTATCAGGAGTCACGTCTTCCCTTCGGTTGTCATTCCGAACTCGCGGAACTGCGATACCGTAGCCCATTTGTCACTCCACCTCATACCTTGGCATGATGCTATCACCAATGAGATGCTAATGTATTACTTGGCACGTTCTTCTGTCGGAAAACCGACCTATCAGGTTTCTGTATTATTCGTAAGGACAAACACATCGCCATTGTCCAAAAAAATTTCATGGTTTCCTTGCTTTTTTGAATAGCATGGCTTGACGTGTTAAATTCACATTGACCTTGGTAGTTTTGGCACGTGGATCTATTGTGGTGCTGCGAAAGAAATCTATGAAACCTTGGGTATCTGAAGGACACTAGAAATGGTCTCGACATAATGGATTTGATGACGAATTTGTCGAGTTAAGTCATGGGTATAACTACAGATATTTATGATCAGTAGTCACGGAAGTAGATGCGCGGCACGCTATCGATAGACTAGATAATAAAAATCAAACTATCACTTCAATGTAAGAGGAAAATATATCCAGTGTCCATGACCTAGGGTTTTGTTTTCTACGCGATGGACGCTCGAAAGCCCCAGACTGCTTGTCGCCGCCAGTTTTAAACGCGACAGATAGACGCACGAAGGGCGCGAGTGAGCGAGAAAGCGAGTGCGGCAACAACACAACAGACCATGGCGCGGATATAAAAACTCTGCGCGATGACTGACGTACCTTGAGAGAACATAAAATGTATTTTATGACGATTAGTGTGCAGAGGTAGTGATGGGTCAGTTGTTTTCATACAATGATTTCTAAATATATCGTGTGTAGAAGCCACTCCTGAAAATGTGGAAAATTCTTTCCTCATTGTATAACTGAATTATTATAGCGTAGAAATCTGAAAAATTCAAAAGCCCCATCATGTAATACTGATGATATATTTCTTGTTTGTTATCTCCTCACTGACAATGAGCAATTAAGAATAAAATTGACGTACGGTATCCAATAAATTTGGTATTTATTGGTAATGTGTGACCGAACGGCATCAGAATATTTATTATATTGATAAGAAGGTTTTGTAAACCAGACACTGTAAACAAGGCCACGCTCCGCTCGCCTGACAGCAACTCGTTTATCAGTACCTACGAGAACGAGTATCTTATTTAATACTTTTTAAAATAAACGTATTCAGTACGGCTGATAGTTTCGATCAATTCATTTCCAAATAAGTTCAGCAACGATAACTGTCGCAAGACCACAAGTTTTATGTCTACATTCATATCTACATCCATTACTATTAGTTACGTCAACATAAATATCAATGATTTCTGCTTCATCAAGTAGATAAACGCTTACAACATAATACTAATCACTCAAAAACATAGACATAGGTGTTTTTGTAAAGACATGAACTATGTCACGAGATGCTTAATGTGATAGATAAACACTTAGATTATCCTATAATCTCTTATTATCATCGCGTGCAGTAAAATCGCTCAAGTGCACGCCTAGCAAATTACATGTGACGTCGGGGCCTGGTCTGGCAGACTCGATGGCGACGGTTGAATACTAATCGCATTGGTGTCATAGCATAAGGCATGCACCAATGTTCAGTAAGGGGGAAAGTTAGCCACTTTGACCGCGCTGACGAAAGCAGGCAAGCCTATAAGGTGATGTCAAATTAATTGTTTGCAGAGGTTTGAACTTTTTTTTTTAACAGACGCTGTAAATTTGTTCGCAATTATTGTGCTTATGTAATTCTTCTCAAAATTGTATTAAAATTTTGCACGTCTGAACTTAGGCTGACTGAAATCTTTATGTATTCATTTTGATGTTAATGCCATATCACCAAAACAAGGATTACTTATTTGTATTATAAATTATAAGTAGTAAATTAATAAGTTAAAAAAAATTATTTTGTTCTTAAGTACAAGATAAAATAAAAATAAAAATATTGCACCAACTAATTATGACAATAAAAAGTACATTTAAAATATAGTAGGTACAAAGGCGGGCTTATCACTAAAGCGATTTCTTCCAGCCCACCTTTGGGGTATAGAAGACTATAAAAGATGTGGGGGAGTTGGCGCACTTAGAGTATTACAGTGTAGAATAATATAAGTATACAATTAAATAAAAGAAGTACATTCTATAACAAATGTACGAACATTAAGCTTTACAAGCTTTTATTGTGAGGCCAAGGTACTTATTTTGACGAATGAAATAAGCCCAAACTCGATGGAGTTGTGTCGTTTTATTACTGAGTTCCATCGACCACCTTCCGTCTACGTGATCAGCCCTAGATGACTTCCATAACGTGCTCGTCAAGACAAATCAAACGAGGACACAATCAAACATTAAGTAGGATTAATGTTTTGTAACTGAGTTCTTTCCCGGCTCCATCATCAGAATAAATAATATTATATTGTCTTCCGACTTAAACCAGCTCAATCAGTTTAGGATAACTGGTTGAAAATTGAGTTGCAAGATTTGACATAAACAAACATACACACATGGAAGATGCATTGCTAGTTAAATAAACGCTTGTAAAGAGGACGTTGATAAAATAACTATTACGATAATACTTTATTTACTATTATTATAAAAGCACCGTTGTATTTTATGAATAAGGAAACTGTGTCGGCATTTGTGACATCATCAACTAGCAATTCTGATTCAGTGTGTGATGCAATTTCGATCGTACGACAAGTCCGGCTCTCGTACGTATGATATGCAATTTTGTGGGTTAACCTGTTTTAATTTTAAGGCTTTACTTTCGTCGGTTTAAAGCATGATGTCACGAGTCAATTAGTTCAATAACGTAACTGCTGTCAAAAAATAAATCTTCTCAAGAAGATATGCATATGCATAATGTAGATAATTTGTCAGAGCGAGATTATATTCTACTTGTAAGTTAAGTCTCTCTGATCTCCATATCTCTATTTTGTGAATTGGTGATTAACGTCCACTAAGCGTGCGTAAACGCCACATTCTGGCCCAGGGAAAATTTAAAATTGTATCCCACCAAAATTATAATTGTGAAAACGGGAGCCAAGGTCACATGCGACCAAAGAATTTAGATCTATTTAAATGGGTGTCATTTATAAGAATTTCAACATTTGACTTCGATAGTTTTAGCATAATATTTATGTTGGTTAAATAGGTTTCGTGAGTAGTGAAGAGATCAAAATAGCTCAAAATGATTTTTTAAATTAAAACTATCGTGAGTCAGACTCAGACATTACTAGCATGAATTTAACGTAGATACTTACGTAGAGAATCAGCTAGTAGTCGAGATATAGGCCTATAATTTTTATCTATTGTTTTCGATTATTCAACTTGTAAGCTACTAGTTCTAGTCCTAGTCACAGTTGGACGCCTCCCATTTAAACTGGTTTAATATTTTATCTTTATGTTTACAATACTTACGTAGAGAGTCAGCTACTTGCCGAAATGTTTCGACCTCATCCGGAGGTCTTCATTAACGAAAGACGTGAGTAACCCGTTAAATTAATGCTAATAATAACTTAAAATAGTTCGTGTAAATATACACACGGCTGCTGCGTCGCCCGTTCTTTTCTTTGAACTTGGCTGAACACGCTGCCGCGTGTATAGATAGATACACTGCATAAACTCCTCAAAATAAATTATTCAGGCTAATGCCTGTGTTCGGTGCCTACTATTTTGCTCGTTGTTATAATTCTTACTTCTTCAATTAGTTATTCCAGTTGAATTACGAATCACTCGAACTGAAAAATTAAGTGAGTTCCTCGACGGTAATAATCATACCTAATTATGGAGTCCATACGAAATACGGTAACAAAACAGGCGATTAAAAAGGATGACGTTATACGCAAATGACATCATACATGTGACATCACCTGAAACTTAGCGACTGAATAACAAAAATAATGTGGTTGGTTACGTGTTAAAGCTTTGCAATTACACACATCAAATGGCTGGAGACTTATTAATTAATTAATAAGAAATTCTTTTATAATGCGTTTTTGCAAGAAAAATAAGGCACAAACACATGATCCTAGTTTTTAAATAATAGATTCAACGAATATCTAATACTAGACACAGTGGGACGCCTCCCTTTTAAACTGATTTAATATTTTATCTTCATGTTTAGAATATATATTTTTATTAAGAACAGAAAGATATCCCTACCTACAAAAAATACAAAATTTAACAGTAATAAAATTTCACTCGCAACAGTCAAATCCGATGCAATTTAAGTACGAACTAATTTTAGCCGACATAATTTGGAGCATCAAATAACTGTAAAATGTGGTAAAATCGACGATACTTTTAAAATGTTAATATTCTATCAATAAAGAATAATAAATAAATAAATTTATAGGGACAAATAACACTGATTGAGCTATCCCCAAAGTAAGTTCGAGACTTGTGTTATGGGATACTAACTCAACGATACAATATTTTATAACAAATACATATATAGCAAAGTGATCGTTCAATCTTCGATTAGAGCAGTTGTGTCACAATCACATATGACGCGCATTAATACAGTGCAGTGAAAGTGCTAACGCATCAAACCAAAGTCTATCAATGTCACGTATCTTCGGCCGGCCGCGATGACCTACATTGGTGAGTCATAGCACCTTGCTATGTTTACGTACGATAGTTGTTAAGGTGACACTCTCCCCGCCTTCAAAATGAGTACGACGCCATCTAAATCCATTCAGATCAAAACTGAAACGGAACGCTATCTTTACGACTGTTATAGAAGTGAAAAGAATGAAAGGCTAAAACAACAGAGCCTTATCGAAGAATTACAGAGCCAAATTGCGGTTCTTCAAAAACAGTTGCAATGCGCTGTTGAATCAAAAGCTACAGCCCAAGCAACCACTAGCACGGAAACATCAGCGCCTCACGCTGAGTATACTACTGACGAAGACGAGTTGGCTAAAGAGACAGAGTGGATTAGAACAAAGTCCAGGAAAAAGAGGAAGTTGAACACGTCTCCCACACTCTCGCCTCAGGCAAAAGAATGCCAAATATCTGAAAAAGCAAAAAAAGTTCTCCCACCTCCTCATATCGTGGTGGATGGTGTGGAGAACTACCAAAACTTTTATGACTTTTTGACACGAGATCAACCCGCTAGCACCTTCACAGTTAAGATGTTGCATGGCGCTAGCGTTAAGATAAATGCTTGCGACGTAGAAACATATAGAGCTATTACGAAGCTACTCACAGACAACAACTGCCTTTGGCATTCATATGAGAACAAACAGGACAGGCCAATCAGGGTGATGGCCAAAAAATTGCCTTCTACGTGTAAACCGGACAGGATTATTGAAGACCTCAAAGCAAAGGGTCTCCAAATTGAAGACGCTGTGAATAAATTAAGTTGGAAAACTAAAGAGCCCTTAAATATGTTCATGCTGACATTCAAAAACCAGGAAGAAATTGGCAAAATTTATCAGATTAAATCTATCTTGGGGTGCGTGGTTGATATACAACCTCTCAAATCTTCCAAACTTATCCCGCAATGCAAGAGATGTCAGGCTTATGGCCATACACAAATGTATTGTGCCAAAGAGCCAAGATGCGTAAAGTGCACTGGAAAACATCTGACCGTGGACTGTAAAAAACCAAGTACAGAAAAACCGAAGTGTGTGCACTGCGGAGAAAGTCATCCTGCGAACTATAGAGGTTGCATGATAGCTAAAGAGATGCAGAAGATAAGAAACAAGTCTGCTAAAAAAAATGTAGTCAGTCATGAAAATACTGCTCAGAGCAAACTGCAGAAACCTACCAATAAGCCCGTATCAAAAGTAACCACAAATATCTCTTACGCTCAGACGGTTGCGAAAAATTCTATAAGCCAACCCCAACGCAAAGATGAAAGCACTCAAAACCCACAAGAGAAAAAGTTAGATGAAATACTAAAGCTTATGTCATCATTAGACGAGCGCTTGAAAAAACTAGAAAATAGCACCAAACCCGCTATTACTACCAAGAATAAAAAATGATGAAACAACTGAAAATCATGGCATGGAACTGCAATGGGCTACTTAACCACAAAAATGAGTTACAAGTAATCCTAGATATAGAAAATATTGATGTGTGCCTGGTATCTGAAACACACTTTACAAAACAATCTTACATAAAATTAAAAGGTTACAAAGTATATAATGCATTGCACCCAGCAAACAAAGGTAGAGGTGGCAGTGCTGTTATCATCAAAGAAACTATTCAACATCAAGAACATGTTAAACATGAAATTCCTCAGGTGCAATGTGCTGCAGTCAGATTGAATACAAAAAGTTGTCCTCTTACTGTGGCTGCCATATACTGCCCACCAAGACATAAAATACAGAAAGACTTGTGGAAGAACGTACTTTACACACTTGGTGATAAATTTGTATTGGGAGGTGACTTCAATGCTAAGAACACGTATTGGGGTTCCCGACTTACGAACACAAAAGGAAGAAAACTTATGTGCGCCATCACAGAAATGAAATGTGGTGTTGCATCAACAGGTTCACCTACATACTGGCCAACGGACCCATCAAAAACCCCTGATCTCATAGACTTTTTTATTTATAAAAACATGTCGTCTAACTACATGCAAACTAATCAAAGTTATGATATGAACTCCGATCACTCAGCCATTTATTTAGAAATAAACGAAAAAGTTATATTTAAGGAAGATAATTTAACTCTAGTCAATAAATATACAGACTGGGATAGTTTTAAAATAGAATTAGACAGCCATGTAGACCTTAGAGTACCACTAAAGACTCCAGAGCAACTAAATATAGATTTAGAAAAATTTGTCAGCTTAATACAACATACTGCTTGGAATAATACACCTAAGAGTAAGAAAAGGACAGTGAAAAACACATACCCATTAGAGATAAAAGACCTGGTAAAAGAAAAAAGAAGACAAAGAAAACTATGGCACCAAACTAGGTCGCCAGACGATAAAAAAAAGTTGAATAACCTCACAAAAAAGCTTAAAAGGGCAATCCAAAAACATAACGATGAGTGCACAAATACGTATCTCCAAAAACTGTCCAGTGACCGTAGTACAGATTATTCTCTCTGGAAAGCTACGAAGAACATGAAACGGCCAATAAACCAAATTCCTCCCTTGAAACTAGGATTTGGAAAGTGGGCGGTTAGCAACGAACAAAAAGCTGCTTTGTTTGCCGAACACCTCGAAGGGATTTTCAAACCAAATGACAGATCAGAAGGCATCGTTGAAGATATCACTGAGGAACTCAGCGAAAATTATGATGAAGAAATAAATATAAAGCTTGTAACTCCAAAAGAAGTTATGAGGGAAATAAAACAGCATATCAACCCCAGGAAATCTCCTGGCTTTGATCTTATACCAGGAGAACTGCTACACAATCTCCCGAGAAAGGCTTTAGTCAAATTAACTAATCTCATAAACGCTGCTTTGAGACTTAAATACGTGCCCGATTTATGGAAAGTAGCTGAAGTAATAATGATTCCAAAACCGGGAAAACCGCCAAATGAGACGACGTCGTACAGGCCAATTTCATTGTTACCCGTTATGTCAAAGTTATTTGAAAAAATATTACTAAAAAGACTAAAACCTATCATCGAAACCAAAAACCTTATTCCACCACATCAGTTCGGCTTCAGAGAAAAGCATTCAACTATAGATCAAGTTCACAGAATAACAAATATAATTGAAAATACCCTCGAAAATGAAAAAGTCTGTTCTACTATCTTTCTAGATGTAGCGCAAGCTTTCGATAAAGTGTGGCATGAAGGACTCATCATAAAACTTAGAAACATGTTACCCACTCACTACGTAGATATAATTACATCATATATAACCAATAGAGCTTTTAGAGTGCGACAAGAAAATGCGTATTCTAAAATTAAAGAAATAAAAGCTGGAGTGCCTCAGGGAAGTGTTTTAGGTCCGGTCCTGTACCTACTATACACCTCGGACATTCCTGATATAGATGACAATACTATGGCGACCTTTGCTGACGACACTGCTATAATGGCTGTCGGAAGTACTCATGAAGAAGCAGCAGAAAAGGTTCAAATAGCAATTAATAAAATTATTGAATGGACAAAGAAGTGGCGAATCAAGCTAAATGAATCAAAGTCAACTCATGTTAACTTTACGAATAAGCAAGAACAATTATGTCCCGTGTATATAAATGGAAAGCAAGTTCCATTTGAAAATACAGCCAAATACTTAGGTATGACTCTGGATACAAAGCTGCGCTGGAAAGCGCACGTCAAAAAGAAAAGAGAAGAGCTCGAAATACGGTTTCAAAAGATGCACTGGCTGCTTGGGAGAAACTCTGCCTTGTCAGTGCACAACAAAATACTTTTGTATAAACAAGTCCTGATGCCAGTATGGACTTATGGTATACAGCTGTGGGGCTGTACCAAACAGAGCAATATCAGTATGATCCAAACATTCCAGAACAAAGTACTCAGGAGCATTGTCAATGCACCCTGGTACATTAGAAATGCTGACCTGCACCGGGACCTTAACATGCAGTTCGTCGATAAAGTTATTAAAAAATATGCAGAAGCACACGAGTATCGATTGCTTCATCATGTGAACGTTGAGGCAATCCAGCTCCTCGACAACACGGACACAGTGAGAAGACTTAAACGAACTAAACCGTTCGAATTAGTGTAGTGTAGTGACAATAAAAAAAAAAAATACTTAGTGCGGTCATAGTGCAATAATTAAAGACACACGAACAAAGTGCCTTCCCCTTAATAGAGACAGTAAGAAAAGTGCCGATGGACACATTCTTATACTATTGCTTATAAAACTAGGTCAATGTAAAATTACTAATTAGTCTTAGATTAATAGGCTAGATTGTAATAATATTAGCGTACTTATTGAACAGTATATAGGTACGTTAAGAAAGTGAAAAAAAAAAAAAAAAAAAAAAAAAAATATATAGATAAACATCCAAGACCCAGGACAATTTGAAAAAGGCCATTTTCCAACTTGCCCTGACCGGGGATCGAACCCAGGACCTCTGGGTGGCGGATTAGCATGCTGACCACTACGCCACGGAATATCGTGTTTATGCAATTATTTTTGATTAAATTGCTATTATTAATGATAGGTAAACAGTAGATTTCCTGCTAGCTGATGATGACTTACAAAAGAAAAGTAACAAGGTTTTTTTTTTTCAAAATACCGTCCACAATTTTTTACCAATAGAGTAACAACAACTAGGCAAGTAAATATACATAATTGGGTAAGAAATGATGCTCACACACAGGTTAAGGCGTGGAAGCCTTATACTAAGTAGGTTAAGTAGGCTTTAATGTCCAATCGTATTCACTTTACAATGAAGTGTGCGTTAACATTACGGTTTTACACGGCTAATAAAGTATTTTCTATTTTATTGGAACATTTATCGCTCAAGCGCAGCGAAGAAAGCGCAGCTTTCAATTTGATTGAGATTAGGTATGTACTTAGGAAATAAAACAAAACATTTACATCTAAGTAGACAAACAGACATACGGGCCACCTGGCAGTTAATGGTTACTGTGGCCTGTGAACGCCTGCATTACCCACCAGTACTTAAGAGGATAAATTAATTTTTCTGGGTCTAGTGCTGCCCTCATTTGAAACAAATTATTTGAAAGGAACCGGAGATATCATTTAAAATGTTGGTCTGATCTTGCTCTAGATAAACCTTCAAACTATTTTATGCACTACCGTTCGCGGTTTAAAGTGAGACCGTGAGGCTTTTCTTCGCATATTTGCCAAAAGTCACCGTTTTTCGCAAATATGCGAGGGAAAGCTTTCACGTTCTTTCTTTAAACTGTAAACAGTAGTTCATAAAATAGTTGAAGGGTTATCTAGAGCTTGATAAGATCAAAGTTAAAAATGATAGCTCCGTTTCCTTTCAAATAATTTATTTCCAATGGGGGCAGCACTTGACCCTATTTGAAGAATCCCGTGTTATTATAAGTCGTCTCTGAAAAATCCACAAAAATAATGACAAATATGACAATCCAAGTCTTAATATTACGTTTTTGTATGAACTAGGTAAGGTAGCCTCGTGTAAATGCCACGTGATTATTCAGAGCAACCAAATGTGATTGTTCACACAAAAACCTAGTTGACAAAATAAACCTGAATATTCCTAGAAACGATGTTGAAATTGAAACGTATAACTTTTACTAGACAATTTTTATTACGCGATAAAAGCGAGGCGTAGTGTATAAAATAAAAATAACACAAACTGGTTCAGAAAGAATGACATCGGCCTACGCTACTTTTTTAGAGCACTTGCACAAATTCCGCTTTTTATGCGTGTTGGATAGAGATTCAAATTTATATGCTCAATAATTTATTAGAGTTAATGTAGAAAAAATGAAAGCGTCCGGGTTGCAAACACAGCGTGGTTGCAACATTTTCAACAAGTCATAGTTGTCACATTGTACGTAAATCACTCGACGAAGACTAATACGCTCGTTATGCAATGGTGGGATATCTGGCAAGAGTCTAGATTGTAAGGAAGTCGCCTGATCTGCTTCTGACTCAGATTACGACCGAGATAAACATCAAATTCGTGCAGTACACGATTTTAACGCACGGTGAAATAGTTAGGGCGGTTATACAACACTAACCGATCGAGTACCGAGATAATACCTTACCGTTTGTAGTATCTACTTAATTACTCGTAATGTAACTGTTAAGTAGTGTTTAGCCGTAATGTGACAAGGCAAACCAGTGTGAAGCGAGTTTTGAATAATAAAGAATTGATGGTAAAGAACGAAAATGTTTTCATTCATCTAACTAAAGTCTTCAATTCAGGATGCAATTCTTCAAGTTAAGAAGATCTATAGATATATTTAGTAGGAAAAATTATATTTCATAGACAGCAATTGGCAAAGAAGAAATCTAACAAAAATAGACGAGGAAGTGTTTCAACATACAATAAAATACGGTCCTCAACTTAAAAACAAACAACTGGGTTTCGACGAACTCCCAATTACTTGAAGTGTTACGCAACCGAACTACTGCGGTAAACAAAATAGTTAACTCGAAGGGCACGCAAACGGTATTGATATTAGTATCGGTACTTCGTTTATCGAAGTACCAAGCTTTGAATGTCGGAATAAGAGTCGAGTTTGAATCACTAACGCAATACTAGACTATGGTAAATCCAAATAAAACCGAAGTACGTCATGCCCCGCTGGTAGAAGTACTATTCGGGACGAAGAATTGTTGTTCCTGGACATTTAAAAAGTCTTATGTCAGGTGTTCTTTGCAACCGACTTGTCTTGATACCACCACTTATTGTGAGCCTGTGAACCTTTTGTGATTGAAAAGTGATGTCAGACACAGTAGCAATAACTAGCAGTATTAGCTTCATAAAGAAAACTGAATAATGACATAATTATGTACCTTATTTCTGTAACTGACGAGTTTCACGTTCACGACGTATAAAACCACTAGTGAGAAGTAAAAAGATACTTAAATAGCAAAATGGAACAGCGGATAGGTTAGGCAAGTCGACTTGTTTGTATAGAGGCCTATGAGGTGTATTTTTGACAGGCAAAAGTAATAGTGTTTTACGTAACATTATTTTGACAATTAGCTGCTGTAAACAAGTTTACTGCGAAGTAAACAAGTTGTGGGAATGTAGGTTATCGGCACAAGGCACAGTGTTGCTAACTGAGATAGCTCTTGACCTGGAACCACCCTGGTCTTGTTAATCTTATTGTGATCAAGTAATATTTGTCTTTGAATATATTAAAATATTCATATGGACTTTCATTTGGGATAAAAGGTCCTACTTGTACCAAGATTCATTATTATGACTATTTATTCTGACCTTTATTTGTAGTATTACTTATTTACTTATTATGGACTTCAGGATAAACAAAAACCAAGTAGGTACTGAATTCGAACAAGGCACGCACAATGCGACACAAATAAGTTGAACAAAAATGGCGGATTTCAAAGCATTTTTGTACAAATTTCCGGCACGTAGGTTGAACCAAATTGGCAGTTACCGGCGCCGCCGGTACAAATAATGCGCCGACGACAGCCATTTCGTTTCAATTTACGTGTCGGGAATTTGTACAAAAATGATTTGAAGTCCGCCATTTTTGTTCAACTTATTTGTGTCGGTGCCTTGTTCGAATTCAGTACCTACTTGGTTTTTAATTATCATTACAAAGTAAAGTAGTAAACAGCTAAAGTCTATTAACATTACACCGTTTGTTCCCTTAGTTCAGTTGTCCATTTCAGTTGACTGAACATGCATGACACTATTGTTAAACCCAAAACGTTCGAAAGAAGTTTCTCAATCACTCACTTAAAAAGTTTACCCAACTCTCACTTTTCTCCAACCCGGAAGAAACATAAAAATCTAGATGCCAGCTAAATCAACCAGCAGATAACCGAGTTTGATGTCTTAGTAGACACAATATTGTTATCGAAAGCCAAGTGGTGTCATAGAAAGCTATCTTGTCCGGTTGACGTCAGCATGTTGTGACCTAAGACCCGTCTGCTACACGTTTCTGATCGCAATGCGCGTTGACTTTGATTCGGTTTGATGAGAAAATACGTCTGAACACTTTGTCACTGGCATCAAGAGCACTTTGTAGTATTTATCTTTAACAGTACCTATAGCTTAAATATACATTACGTAGAACAATTGAAGCAAAAATTCAATAAGTCCTCAAACTAACATTCTCATCAAGATAACCAGATGTGGTTGTTTTATTCAATGTTAAGGTGTTTCCAGTTGCTGTGCAACTGGCAACATAAATAAAGTTACACACTATACAGTCTAAGATTACTCAATCTAAACCGGATCTAATTCAAATGTCAATTACGTTCGTAAACAAATAAACGTTACATAATAACACAGTGCAATAAGTATAAACAATGATCTACAACAACAACGAAAGATAGTTATGGCATACAAACACACGTTTGTATACAAACAAAGTTCTCAATATCATAAAAAAACCGTTTAGTAAAATCAAAAGGAGGAAGAAGAAAATTATGCAAAGGCGTTTGTAACATCATTTAGCATTTAACTTACACCCTTGAATTTTCATTTTAAATATACCTCCTTTACAATCAATGAATCACAATTTAGTGTCTACGTAAAACCAACTTATTCAATTTTTTTCCTGTAAATTATGATTGTTATCTTTAGCCGCAGTAGTAAAACTAAACCTAAACTAACAAATAAATTCAACTGAACTCTGAATCACCGTAAGCATCGTATGTTCCAGTAGAATTTTTATACAAAGTCTCATGTTATCTGTGTACCCAGTAAATATATGATATGTACAAAAGATGGTAGATATCGATGAACCGGTTCCGAGAAGGAGCGGAGCGCTACCGGGGTTATCTGGATTATTAGGATTAGGACAGAACCTTCCATCGATTGAAATGGAATTACTAGTAGAGTTTGGTGCCGTGGTGTCTGTGTGCGAGACATGACGGAAAATCATTTCACCCAGTATGGTATGTTATTAATGCATAACTCTTATTAATCGACTTCCTAAAAAGAGGACGTTATCCATTCGTCGCGCCATTTTTTTAATATATTTTTATCTATGTTTACCGATAATTCGAAAACTCTAGACAGATTTGGTTTTTTTTTTTAAATAAATATAAATACTTGTCAGTTGTCAGTAGGTTCCATAGAAATTTTGTCCAAATCGGTTGTCAAGTTTGGGCGTGAAGCCTGTTTTTAGTTTTGAAAAATATTTTTATTTTTAAGTCACCAGGTTCGCTGGAAACTGTTGATTCTAATTAATAAATAATTATGTATGACTTACTTATAATTATGAATTATGTATGTATGACTGTTTTTAAAACAAATTTTTAAAGGACTTATTACGGAAATCTCTTTTTGTCTAAAAGTAAATTATGAATTTGCTCTTTCGGATGTAACACCTGTTTCTAGATTCTTTGTTGAAACGAAGTTCCTTATCGCGCGTTGCGAAAGGGAGCTAGACGAAAAAAATTAAGACCAAAAGTTGTAACGACACTTTTTGTTTATTTAGATTTATTAAGATAATAAAAACTTGATTTTAGAACGCAGAAAAGAGTTTGAATGTAATTTAGACCTATTTATATTTTTATTTTACTTCGTTCTATCCGGGTGTCCCTTGACACCTCTCAAGTTTTTTACTTATAAATCTCAAAGCACAGTTTTAAGCTGATCTGACGTGGTTGATAGTTAGTAGTGGTAGTGGTTAGAAATAAGACTTGCACCAAGCAACACGTTAATTTTAAATGTGATTCCTTTAGTGGCTACTTTATTAGTACATTTACTTTCCATACTACTGACAAATCAAGATATATAACAGTTTCAAATAAAGCTATGCTAGTGTTATATGTGCTGACAAATGACTCCTGACTACAAGCGGTGCTAGCACTACAAGTTTGTTCTGCAATCAATGTCTGTATATTCGCAGCACCGTCGACAAACACAACACGGTTAGCGAGCAGATCCTAATGGTGTATTTACTTAATTAGTTAACTAGTTACTTGTTGTAGATCTTACTAACTAAGCAATCTATTGATTTTTCCACAAAGATGAGTAAACTTTATTTGTTAAAAGCACAATCACAGAACCCAAATTCGTAGAACTAAGAGTAGGATGACTCAATATATTTTTAATGAATGTATTTCTTACCGAGATTGGTGGCAGTAAATTTTATGCTCAAACGGAAGAATGGCTGAGATGATAATGATGAAAAGCTAAAACTAAAAATTTCATGAACTGAAACAGAAGTTGACGTCGACAAACAAATGCAATCATTAATTCGTATTAGCATGTGCATTGTTTCCTTAACGAAATTACCCAAATATCAATAGAACACAACAAGAAATACACTACACACATAGCATCAATCATCAAAAATGCTATTATATATAACTGTTAATCGACTTTCAATCGCCAATTCTTATTCCAATCGCGACTGTTAAAAGCATTAGAACCGGTCTAGATGGAATAATAAAGAACTGACAATATTTATGTAACCTAAAACCTATCGAGAAAAGATTTTACTTAAATCATATCACAGTCGAAAGAAAGCTCCTGAATTTTGGAATATGCCAAATGGCGAGAGAAACAAATAAAAACTTTTACAGAACAGTTAAACGACATATAAGAATTGTAATCTGTTGCAGAAAGTGTCTATAAAGTATCTAAAATTTTTAAGAACATTAGCAAAATACAAATGCATTAAGCCTTAAAAATATTCAAATACATTACAATATAGTACAAATTAACTGTATCGCACTTTAAAAATCTCATTAAAATGTAATTAAAAAGTGTAAAATAATCAGGCGTAGTCAATATTGAATAAAGTATCTAACAAATTGTTCAGAAATTTATTATGTTTAAAAGAAAAAAATAGTTGCATTTTAGTTTCTTACACACAAATGTTCCTAATAAAGCAACAAATTGTCAGGGGAGAATCTGAAACTTTGCATATATGTACAGTTTTGATACTGTATTTATAGATTAATTTAAAAAACTCCTTAACCAATTGGATGATAAATAATCGATGGTCATTGCCGACTGGAACAAATGCCTTTGTTACTTCGTTTGCAAAAGCATCCTGAGACCATCCTATTAGCCAAAATCGTAATGCGCTATGTTCTTATTTTCCGATTTGTTACCTAACTTCTACCGACGCACTAAGAGACCTGGTTCTGACGACGGTCACATTGGCTCGAAAGCGGAATTACAGCAGCAGTAAACTTTTAAGTCGCTGATTATAATTTTACTGAAATCTTACGAGGCGGAAGTCTAGAAACAAACCAAAATTACAAGATTGACGGCGAGAGGTCTTTACAAGTTTCTTAGCCGAAATCTGCTTCGTACACCGTGTGATTGATTTTGGACTTAAGGAACCCTCCTTTTGAAAATTCTGACGCCAATAATTGGTAAAACAAGATGAAATAGTTTGAAAATTGATTTGTACTAATATATCTCCATTGGGTAGATGACTGGGTCAAAAATGAATTATTCGGAGCAGTTCATAAAATAAAACGTCATAAAATAGTGTCACATTTCATTGATCATGTCCATTTTCAACAAGATTTTAGATTGTATAATGCAGAAACTGATATTAAGAGCGCTATTTAACTCCAAAACAGCATGACGTCACGCTTTTGCATTTCATACAAAATGTAAAATGTTGTTTTGAAGTTTAAAAAAAGTGTCTGATTTGACTTTGTCATCTAGCAGATTGCGATGCCAGTGTTGTCAGTGTGTGGACAAAATATGTTAAATGCATGCATTACGAGTATAAGAAATGGTAGGTTCGTTCACTCTCTAATTCTATTAAAGTTATTTTAAACTTTGCGAATATCATGTCATCACGTTTCTCATCACACTTCTAATATTCAACACAAACGTTTTTTTCGCGTTAATAAATATTGATGTAGTCATTCCGTACATTTAAGTGGTCGTCACACCGTCGCTTTCTTGGCGTGCCAACAGTAATTTTCATTATAATTTAATATTGTTCTTTGTCATGTCCGAGTCTTTATCACCTTCGTTTTCATCCTGAAGCGAGATTATAAACAATATTTTACACTAAACGAAGTCCACACTATAACCGCCTGAATTTTTGAAAATCCTCACATTTTTACGCTGGTTGGCCGTTTTTAGCTGAGTATCTTACAAACTTTCACCCCCTATTTTATCCCCCTACAGAATGTTCTTTTTTTATTGGTGATGCAGTGTTTTTTTGTTTTGAATCTTGAGCTCATAAGCTCATAAGTAATTTTTTTACATTTCTAACTTCATAATTGACTAAGTTTCATACAAATTTTCAACCCTCATTACAGCCCCTTAGGGGATGAATTTCCAAAAATCCTTTCTAAATGCACATTTAAGTGATTCAAGGAACATCTGTGCAAAATTTCTAGCTTCTAGACCCAGCGATTTTAGCTGTGCGTTGATCGATCAGTCAATTTGTCAGCCAGTAAGTTTCTTCTTTCATATTATATAGATACATAGATATATTTTTCATAATCGGACCTCAATTTGCCAACAATGTGAGTCAGATTCGGTTGATAAAAAATAAATTATGTGCCAAAACATCATATTACTGGTTCAGGTGGCTTTGGCGCGGTGCCCACACATGGCGTAAACAATCTATTTCAGATCTGAACCTCGAATCATATTCTAGCATACCACTTCCCTCTACCTGACCGGTGTGGTTTAAATTTGGGAATGCTGTACCCGTATAATGAATGGGTTTTAGAATAGAATAGAATAAGAGCGATATTTTTGTTTCTGTCGGTAAAATAAATATACATGTAGTTTAATGTAAAAACAAATCCATCACCTGACTATAACTTACCAGCACACATTTACACCTCTATTATAAATAATTTTGAACGCATGAGTAATAATGAGGCAAGATCATGACATATTAAACAAACAAGCGAAGTGCTACAAAGCCATGTAAGTTAAAAAGCGCCTATTTTACTGAAGTCGTATGACGGTGCCAATATTTGCTTTGGCTTGTGAGTAATCCTTTCGACATTAAGTAACCGAGGTAGTTGACCGGTTCTGTTTGTTCAGAACAGGTCTCCATTATTTGGACGACGTCAAGGCGAGACAAAAGTGTGGACGAATTGACGGCTAACAGGCAGGTCCACGTACGCGGTGCGTGAGGCCTGGCGTTTTCAGGTGAAGACGAATACTTGTCGGTATCAGCAGTACGCATGTCTAAAAAAAGAATGTTCAATTCTGGCTCGAGTTACTATGTCGAGTTGGATTGACATGTTCTGACAAAACGCGCTATGACGTACGTATTCTTAAGATCTTCAAATCTTTTGAAATTATAACGTTTGTACTAGTCTACAAAAGATAATCAAAACGATAGATGAATAAGACTAACTACACATCGTACGTCACGTAAATCTTATATTTTATAATCGAAGAGTATGTCTTTTTATAATAATTTATTTATTAAAACCAGGAATTGAAATATAATCCAATAAATATGATCCATCATAACTATCACCCTTGAAAGCTCAACTCAACATCAACCTGATGTCTTCATTAACCTTGGGACAAGAGTTTCTTTTAATATTTTTCGGCTCTGGATACTAGTCCTATGGAGCCCATCTTTATTTTATCACTTCTTTATCCCTAACCCTAACTATACAATCAAAGGTTGGGGTAAGTCCTTTGATTGCTTCACTATCTATAGTAATGTCACCGACAGATGAGACAAAACTCAAAATTTACTGCGATGTTTCGTAGTTTCAATTTATTACATAGTCGATTCGCTTCCGGTTCCATAGTGTTTATGGACCGCCTTGCATACTGCTAGTAGTTCCTCTTTCTAGAGCAGTGTCCTCAAGATGACCTGGTACTGTAGTAGCACACACAGCGTAGTTTTGATGGATTACTCCTATGACGTACCTTCGTCTAGAGTAAGATGTCACCCGTTTAGAAGACATTGCCTTACCTGAAACAGAAATAAACATTGCGTTAACATTTCATTAGTATTTTTAAATCGGGTGACACGGATAAAAGTGAAGCGGACAGTCAGGACTCAGCAGGGCTTTGCGGCGACGTTTAAATGGACCTAATAATTCATTCTTCAAATAAAAATTTAATTCTAAAGGAACCAAATACATTAATAAAAATTACAGGCAGCTGCGACTAAGAACAAGTTTATTTGCCAGACAAATAAAAAATACCCCTACTTTCAATAGTTTCATATATAAACGCCATCTAATGATGAGCGGATGAACTAAATTGTCGAATTAATACCCGTAGCACCACCTATTATTTACCAGGCTAACTACAAAAACCCTGACTTTTAACCGTTACCCTCCTTAGTAATTTTTAAATGGCTGAATCGATTTTCATCGAACATAGCTAAGTACAAGGGAACTTGCTTTCACGTATAAAAAAAAACCTCATCGAAATTGCAAAAACATTAGCGTCAAATTATAACACTCGTCTTTTTTGTCGGGGGTTAAAAGATTTGAATTTACGAATGATACAGAAAAATTCCATCGATCTTACAAGGTTGTTATAATCTTGAATATCGTAAACAAGTAGCTGGTGGGACTGCACGTGGCGTATTAAAATATCTACGTTTCTGAATCACGAAGAATCACCTATCCGCCAGACGGGAGTTCTGAAGGTAAACGGTTCGTAAATAACGAAGTATTTATACAAAGACGTTCAGAATTAGTTCATTTTTTCATTTGCGCAGACAGATTAAATATTTTGCTGATAGAATTAAAAAAAAAACCATTTTTTTTCGCAGCATTTGTCGCCTAGCGATCAAAACTGTGAATTATGCCAAATCCTACAGATCTGTCTGATATAAATATATCGAGAACGAGAAGTATGAAGGCGTCTCCTCATTTCAAAGTAATAAATGTAAATGTGTTGAACTCTTTCTTTTATGAGAAATGTACGAAGAAAAAACATAAAATGAATTTCAGTACAAAAACAATGTTTTACTGACTATACTTAGTTCAAACATTATCCAGAGGTGTTCTCTGGTTTTAGCATGTTTATTTATGAAGCGATCAAGCTAAGTTGATAAGATATCAACGTCGACCGTAGTATCACTACAACTTTGCTAGGAGACAAAAAAAAACTAGAAAAAATAAGAATAACATTATAATTGAGCATTACGTAACCCAATTCTGTACATAGTTTTCTGTTGGCTAAAAAAAACAACGGTCATGCACAGCTGTGGCCCACGCAGGTTGAGTTTTTTGCACAATGTCTTGTCGTCGAATATAATTTTAGATTATTTATCGTTGCCATATACATAAAAAAAGTACATTCAATTTCTTTGTCAATCTTTGTTCTAGTTATTGAAGGAAAAAAAAAAACAATCTGTTGAGCAATCCTATTCAATGAGTGCGAATCATGTTTTCTATAATTGAACAAACCGCAACCGAAATTATCATTGATATAAGTGACAACCCCAAATTAATCACGGAAAGTTAGATAACATTTCAATCATTTATCGTTCATAATATGACATTGAGCAGCGAATATGTACATATTTGCGATGCTTATACAACAATATGCAAGTAGACTCTACAGCGCATTACAAATCGCACTTAGTTTTCCGCAATCAATATAGGGTTGCCTCTTTACAGTCACCATTTAAGGCAATATAGTGAACATTTCAAAATATATAAATAAATAACTTAGTGGCATCCCTTGAGTAAGAAACCCTTAATAACCTAAAACCGCAAACCAGCACTTTTCCAATGATATTATATCTTTTGTTTGTTTCTTCCCAATCCCAATTCCACGTACATACTATATGCTAAAGCAACGGCAAAGTGTATCGGTTTTAACTTCATAAGTAGCTTTTTCCACCAGGCAGTATACCTTTTCAAACAAAAAAAGAATTTTTCATATCAGTCCAGGCATCTTCGAATAATCGGAGAATATACATAAAATAAAAACCGGCCAAGTGTGAGTCGGAATTGAGTTCTCGAGTGGAGAAGTAATGCCAATACAATGCCAAAGTTTTTAATTTATATAAAATATCAAATTTGAAATCGTAGACGCGAGTTAACTAATAATTGCGCTATCTAGTGGTGTTTTAGTAAACTATTTTCCGTAAGTGGACGTATTTTATTGAGTTTACCACTTTATTTTCATTTGATAGATTTCTTATAGGTTTTCCTGTAATCTACAAGCAATGAACTATATTTTGTATTTTTTTTTTCAAAATTTTAGTATCAGTAACTTCGGAGATCAGGGCGACGAATGGTAAATTTTCGTCTTCTCTCATGAATAAAATCATATATTTATTGACAATAAAAACAAAAATATATTTGAGATCCTCATAATGCGCCCTTTCATTGGATAATTGTAATAGAGACAATCTGTGTCATTAAACAGAAATAGCAGGAAATGTAAGAAATAGAATCACAGATCAATAATTAGAGGTACTTAAGTTATCGAATGATTAACATTCATAGTACAATCTCGATAGAGCCAATTATAAGAGACTCGGCTCGGCATTTCGCCAAACCGACGTAGAATGAAGATAAATGACAAAGTTCTCTGATTTTACTTAAACGATCGGATTTTCATATGTGTATGTTTGAACTATTGACTGACACATATTTAATGTAAGCTTTATTATATTACATTTGGTAGGTCAAATTTATCATTTTTCAATCCATTACACAATTCAAATCGTGTATAGGATTGATGAGATATGGGGTAGTAGGAATGACAATAAGTTCAAAGTTCAGGGCGCACTACTAGAAGAAAGTATAAAAAATACTTATGTCAGCCCTGGTTTATAACATGGCAACATGAACATTATAGTACAACACAGCGGGTTATACAACGCGCATGCTCGATTAGAAATGCAACAATCACGTTGGGTCGCACGCGCTGCACACGCCATAGCCATCCAGTGCATATTGCATTGCTGTCATACGTTTTTTCATCAATTAAGGATGATGAATTGGTGCATCTATTTATGGAAATATAATGGCTATTTTATTAGTTCGCGCTGAACTTGACATTAATACTTGTATTAGATTACACCCGTAGAGTAGTCTGTAACGCAGACTAATTTAGAACGATTTAAATGACCATCGTCAGAGCACTCAGGGCAAGTATTAAAGGGTGATCCTTCGGTTTCTGTTGTAAAGCACTGAACAACAGTAGCGTGCATTTTAAAGAGACAGATATAATTTGTCTTCAATGTGCCACCCTAATACATATAATGTCGGATACTAGCGACGAATTGATTTTGCTCGATATGCAGTCGTTCTCGTAATTTAGTTAAGCCTACCCTGTAAAAATATTGTTGCAACTGAACTATGTCCATTTTCATTATGAATTCATCTCACATTGCTACCAATATAATTTAAAAAAAATATGTCGTTCTTATAATATTTGGTAGTCAGAATTAAGAGTATAATAGTGAGAAGACGGGCTAATAAGACCTTGTGCCCTTTAACTCAAATTGTCCCCATGGGCATAACTTATGTTCAGTGTGTACAATAGGGAAAACCTACAGTGTTTTCTTTGTGTCAAAAGCATTTCGTAAGGCAAGTGCCATTTAAAAACAAACTGCCATTAATTGTTGCCACAGTTCTTTCGCAACGTAGCCCAAAATAACACAAACCATAGAAAGGTTTCTTACTTAACCTATTCTCAACTTTAATGAATGTTTTAACTGAACGTTAAAAAAAAAACAAGTTTTATCTGAAATAGCACGCATATAATATTTATTGCGTAAAGAGTAAATATACACCTAAAAACAATCAAGTGAGATATGAGAGGTGGTGGATATGAATCCAACACGTATGCCCAACTTTTTTTAATTACATATTTTAAATTACCTCTAAGTAGAAATAGCACAAATAAATACAAATCGTTAATGCAAAATGCTAAACGTCTTTCAGCTGCTTTACAAAACCGAGCTGTTGGTAATAACCAAACTGCTAGCGGCTTTGTTAAACAGCTGATTATGCAATCCACTGCGACGTAGGAGTATACATATAACCATGCAAAATCACAGCTTTGTGGTGGTGGTACTAAGGCTCTGAGCTACGCCAAGGACGGACATGCCGATACTGTAACAGTTCTTTTTAGGGACTTCAGAACTCTAAAAAGCAGTTGCAGCTGACAAATATAAAAAATAAACCAAACTTCATTTGCATTTACCAAAGTTAAATTCACAGAGAGTTGTTATCAACAGAGATAGAAACCGATACTCATGTCGCAAGCAAATAAACGGTTAAATCTTTAAGTTTACTTTACAAAAAAGTTAAACACAAATATTTTTATTTTAATAAACCATATGAAGAAATATATTTTTATAAGCATATTTTTCTTTAGATATTTACTTTAGGATATGTCACGGTGAAAGTCATGCATGCATACATATATATGTATGTAATAAACTTATGTGAAACAGTGTAATTTGTCCATATATATTTATTTACTTCTTTAAAAAATTAAGACCTGGTTTAAAATACTGAACAAGCTATCTATTTTCAAGTTTTGGAACTAGTTTCAAACGGTCCTAACATTTTTTTACTATTAAAATTCCATGATGATCCACGAAAAAAAAACGCAGAGAAGAAAGAAAATGTGGTTTCTCTCGCCGTGTAGATCATAAAAGCTGATCTAGGAAGTGGATGAAGTCTGTATTAAATCCCACGGAAACCCCAGCTAAGTTACATGCTCTTGCTCAGAAAGATTTGCTTGTAAGGCGATTATTACACTGTCCGATTTTAAGGCACCGATTTAGGAAACAGGAAGGTGTAATCGCAGTTAGCGCGGTAAGCATCATAGTTACGTCTCGTCGACATTGGCATTGACGTCATCTGTACGATTTAGGATGCAAGTAAGGATAGTGTAATCTGGCTATCTAGTAAAGGATGCTAAGTAGAGGTCCTGCAAATCGGATAATGTAATAACCTCTTTAGATAGCCTGGTCTAATTTTTTATTAACACATGAACAAACTCTCAATCCTTACCTCCTAACGTTAACGCCCCTTCGCGTTTCTATCCTGAACATCTGTATAACTGTACTACCCTTACCATTGTATAGAGTACCGTTACTGCTGGCCGTCAATCAGCTCGGCGCCCTGACAGATAGTAACGGTAAGAGGCAGATTCAATGTGCCAGGTATATCTTATTAGCGGCCATATCTGTGGTGTGATATCATTAAACTAGGTAATTTTATAACGTACAGACTTTGCAACTTTGTCGTGTTTCCTGCTATGTAATTTAGCAAAATTGTTTCTTGGTGCATCACTGCACCCTATAAATTCAGAGTTTCTAGGAAAGTTCAGTTGTTTGGTGTTGTCTACAGCTTCTTAGAACTTTGAATCCTTAAAAGTAGATACGGATGGATATCAGTCTATATATTCGTATGTGTGAGATCGAATATAACCTTATAATGCTTGTTTTATCTCCAATAAGTTGTGAGCTAGATCAAACGGGTTACACGAAAGCTAAAATATTTAAACATAAATACTCAAAGGATTGTTATTGGAATGCAATATTATATCAAAGGGGTGGCTATTTTTATCTCATCCCTATTCAAGACTATTAAAATAAATTAAAAATAAACACTTAACTATTAACGACCGCTATTCGCGGTCACAGTGTGCGGTTAATTAAAACTGCTGTCAATCTCAATCGGGGGTCCAGCGGTACGGTAATTGCTCTCCGTAATTTTCCACCACGTGTTGTTCATTCCTTCATAAAATGGTGCCGGAGACACCATCATCATAATAGTACAATTATAGTACTTTGTACCTTTGAATATATCTAGAGTCAAGATGATTGTGCTCCGTACTAAGTTTTCCATGAATAAAGTGGGTGCAGTAATTAAGAATATTTAAATGTCGTAAGTATTATAGCGATAAAGAATACAATTGCACTTTGTCCTGTCATTAATTGTCATGAATAGTAATTGTTCTTCGTTTCTGAACCAATGCACTATGTAGTATGTGCACGCAACGCCGACCAAATAACTAAATTTGCGAACAGCGAAACAGCCTTTGGGTCTTCTCGGCCCTGGGCTCTGACTGCTTAGAGCAGCAATACTCAAAATGCTCTGTCTGCCTCATTAGGGACAAAGACGTGATAGTATACGAAAACAGCGAAAATACGCCATCAATTTTAGAATAGTTTATCTACAGTATTATTTTTACGTACAGAGTTCAACCAGAACTGAAAAATTGAGCTAACAACATTTGAAAAAGGTGATAGATAACAATGGAGATACTAAACGAGGTACAAACATAAACAATCATATAAACAAACCATTAAGCCCAGACAACCGGTAAACAGAGTAAACAGAAGGGTACTGGATCGAGGACCTCCTACACTATCATGTTTTTCCAGAGATAAAAACAATAATAACAACAAGCTGATGGCGCACAACCGACAAACAAACCCTGTATAATTTTGTTTGGATAATGGTTGCAGCCTGTACATTCACCTTATCCTCTCTGGAAGGTGCGGTTTTGCATGTTTGCATATGAAAACACCAATTTGTTAGGAACGTAAATAATTTCTCAACAAGCTTACAATTTATAAAAACAATATTTGGTTCAATGTAAGATATTTTCATGCGCTCATCTCAAAATAAAATTCTCTATAAAAATGGTCCAACTTTCAGCACATTCTCGTAACATTATCAAGACAAGTCTATTAGCCCCATTAAATCGAAACTGATGTAATAAAACAAATGTGACCTGAACACAAATTACATAATTTTTAGGACGCGTATTTTAAAACTACGCACGAGGTTTGGTGAATTAGTTAGTGGAATTGTCCCTCTCTGGCATGTTGTCCGACAATCGCGAATACTTGGCAAATGGTACCCGAATCATTGGCACGAGCGGCAAAGTCGCGCCCCCATTTTCTGTATAACAGGTCCGAAATGATAACTGTGTGAAGTATATAAATAAAAAGAATAAGCAGTATATTATTACATGACACTGACTTTAAACTTCCACTGTAATATTTCGGTAGGAATAAACATACATTTGTTTCCGTCACTAAACGACCTTGTTTCAAGGAATTTTATTACAAAAATGTTCCACGTACGAGTAAATTTTTCATTCATTTAATTATTTTGTCATATCTGTCGTTTTCAGCATGATGTATTGAAATACTATTGTGTTTCTTTTTTATGTCGTTAATATTATACATTTTATACAATGTAGGAATATTTTTTTTACTATATATTTTTTATTACACTGTACTACAAAAGTATTAGCGCGTATGCGACTCTAAAGATTTTACACGTTCGACATTTCTTATTGAAACAGTGTAATAATTCCTGGTGGCATAAATGCAATTACTATCACTGTAATAATTCAACGACAATACAGTGAATGTTAATTTAACACCGGCCTTTCTGCAAGGCTGGCGCAGGAGAGCCGGAAATTTCGAGTTCTATATAGGTCAAGTTTGGTTATACCGATATGCGAATTTATTCCGGATACGACTGACACATAACGCGATTCATTCAACTGTCTTTTTTTGTTGAGAATTGTGATGGAGATGCCTCTTCTATTTTGCTTTATTATTGTTCTCTTTTTTGGGGTTCCCTGCACACAAGGCTTCATAAGATTTTCTAGTAACGTGCGTACTAACTACTGCTAGTGGATTAGTGGATGTTTCTTACTTTGAGACTAGCTCAATCAGTGTAATTTGTCCCTATATTTCGTTAGATTTAAAGAATTTATTTATTCTAGTCTGAAGTTTATTAATTTTATTTGGTCGGTTGGAAGTTATGACAACAAATCATAAAACAAATGTCGAACAAGCTTCTCTTGAAAAACTAGTTTTTACTCAATGTATTTTTGTGTGGAGCAGACTGTCACCTAGTGATCTAGAATGCGCCTTTCATACATTCAAGTATAGTGAGCCTTATGTAAAACTAGTTATCTTCCCGCGAGCTACAAATGACAAACGATTAGTCACATCGATTTCCTGCTTTTGTGAACATGCAAGCAGCACATATATTGCACCTCTCAGAAATTGCGAATGTCAAGAACGAAGAATGGAATAAACCAAATAATACTAGATTAATCATCGTACTTAAGATCTTTTTTAAGAAACTGCTGACGTTCTTAAACTAATATATGTCGCTGATGAATTGAATAATCAAAACGAACGTAAACTATTTAAGACTAAGTAATTCGAAGGAGGACAATATAAACTACTTTTCGCCATCGAAGCAAGCTAAGCAAAATAATTTTAAAATCAAGATAACCCCGTAAAGATAAGGCTTGGGGGCAATAAGACTAGAAACATTGAACGCATGTTAAACAAAATAACAAACAATGTGCTCATGCGCGTGGTTACCAAGCGAGTATGACTTAACTCGAATGTTTAGAAAGGCTTTGTGAATTCACAGTACGCTAATCTGTTGGTAAATTAGTTGTATAATGCTTCGCACACGTGGGCAGTGCTTGACGTCGCCGACAAACATGGTGAAGTCATCGCTAATTTTACGTACGTATGTTTTAAGTACAATACATTTAAAACTCATGCAAGCAAACACAAATTATAGCTCGCAATTTTTGATCAATCATAGAGCATTTCAAAGTGGCTCTGGTCCTTAGAGATTATGTCTTATAATAATTAATTTGTTTCTAAACATTTATTAAGGGGCTCCTTTACTGAAAACGTAATTAATCTCATTCTAATTATCCAAAATCTCAATATTTGTAGCTTACGATTACAAATGATGTATACAATATACATGTAAGTTTAACATTAATAAATACATACTTGTAATTATGGATAATTTGATTGCTTGACCGCACAGGATTTGATAGCCAACTGAGGTTTCACTTCAAAGACGAGCATTTAAATTTTAACGACATTGGATTTCGATATAAAGTGGTTAGAAGACTTTATTGCATCTTAAACTCAAATTCAGTTCATCATTGCTACGATCTACTCTGACGTAAATATCTCTGACGAGTTGATCGAAGCCTCCAGAAAATTTGTTGTTACTGAAATTTAAACTTTAAATATGCTTGTCAAACGTACAACATTGTATGAAAATACTTGTAGATGACGTAAGCTTGAGTCCTTGCACGGTTGGGTGCTTGGACGCATCCCGTGGCTGAGGTTACAACCACTAGGGATACGTTTCAATGTCATGCGGTGACGCGTGTGCGTTGTTGCTAAGGGCAAGGATAAAGCAATTAGACTGACATATGACACCCTTACGTGCGAACGAGTAATCTGTATCGCTTGTTCTAGACTACGCTCAGCGTGAATCATTTACAATAAGACTAAGTAGTCTTGACGAATGGTAAATTATAAGATGGTAAACTAATGACTTTATGAGCTGAAGACCTCGCGAGTCTGTCTTTGCATAGCTTAAAACTGAATAAAAGTTTTCGCACTACGTCCGAATGCAACCCGTGTCCGAACGTGCGTACAAAAATTACCATGCATAATATTTTTTGTGCACCTCTCTTGAACGATTCGCAAAGATTGATTTGGCCATAGACTATGGGAGCGATGTGAAAAAAGATAGGAGATAGAAAAGTACGGTAACTAGGTCTGGAGCCCACGCGAATGCATACTACCAGACGACTTGTAAAATAAGATGCTATGTTGACAATCAATTTGATTGACAGGCTTAGTACAACTTAAGTTGGATGTTTATCTATATATGTGTTTGTTATAATATATGGTATCGTTGAGTTAGTACCCCATAACACAAGTCTCGAACTTACCTTTGGGCTAGCTCAATCAGTGTTATTTGTCCCTATATATTTATATATTTTTAACTGTGATTAAAAATTCTGCTGTGGATTGTGTTTTTATAGCTAATAGAGACGGACTCTCAAATACATGGGACCGAACGAAAATTAAACACGCAGAGCTACAATAATCACGAGCAGTCTTTTGTATCCCACTATTGGGGATATCCACCTCAGTCATCATTCCTTACCTTTATAATAAAACCTTAATATTTAAAATATGTTTTGCAAAACACCCAAAAATGTCATCAATAGAACGCATTGGCACGATACTAATGTTTCGATAGATGGCACGATTAGGAACGTCAGCGATTGTACAGATGATGAATTGCGAATCATGAGGTCGCAACATTGAGTCCGAAGCTTTCGCCGGCCGTCGAACCCCGCCGTGGTTGGTTGCTGAGCAGATTATAACGGATTTTAATACAGAACCTCTTTGTAAGTTCCAACTCAGCAAATTATGCTAAAAATTAGACCCATAAGACAACTAGCAACAACCTAATTTATTTCTTTTGTTTATGTTTTAGTAGCCGTTTATGAATTATTACACACCTATGACCAACAAAATGAATAAATTATTCATTTTATCTTACTAAATAACTAACAAACGGTCACCTCACCACAGGTGTTTGTTCATGGCTTTCCAATTGCTTTTAGTGAAACTGAAATTAGCGATTCGCCTGAAATCGAGGAACGAATTAGACTAGAAATCTCCAGCTCTCAATTCTATGAATCTCGAGGCGGAGTTAACAGAAAGGTTATTTGCGTACATTGTACCGGGAGGTTACAGTAACGGAAGAGAAATTAAGCATCCGAGAAAACGATGCGATGGGCTGCAATTGAAACAGATAAACATTGAGCCTATCTATGCATTTTGTATTTGAACCAGGATTAAAGTATTTCTTAATCACTTCTCATTTAAAATTCTTCTACTTCCAATTTTAGAACAACTTTTGTAATCATTTTGATTCGATAAAGACAGGGAGATAATTTTATATTTATTTTGTCGTGTGCTTTACTCACATAACCAATGACTGGTAGACAACGCTGTTAGCGTTAAGTTCGCTTATACAACTTATATTTGACAATTTGTTTATCTAAAACTTCAGTAAGTAGAAATTATCTGTAGTGCTCTTTCCGACCCCTATGCAAATAGGCGCGTGCTGCGTAGAATACTTGAATGAAGTTTATAATTACCTCGCAACATGCTATACTGCAACTCCGTCGTACATTTTTAATGTTCACAACGCACTATTTAACTTCAACCCCTGAGGGGGTAAATGGAGCGCGGAAACAACAGCTGGGGTCGTTGTTTATTCTATGTTCATCAAGGTATACAGCAATCGAAAAATGAATATCCATCTATATAATACACATAGACTGGAATTTGTTTGCGCTGTACAATAAAAAGTTAACTACATTTAGTATAATAATAAATATGTGTGTCGCTTATTTACACATTATTTTATGTTTTCAATAAGGAAAACCCTTCAGACTTCACGACTTAATTCTTTGGAATCTTTTGTAAGCATTATTGTTATCTTATTTATATGACTTGTCATTGCAAGTTAGCATTCACTCAAATTCAAAGTTACGATTACAACTTTAATAAAAGTGAAACATCAAGATACTATCGTAGAATAGTGTTTTGAAACAGACAATTATATCATGATGACAAACTTCAAGCTAGCAAATGGATTATTTCTAGCACGAAACTCGCTAATCAACAATTCCAGATAAGTTAGACTGAAGATCGCTATCAATGATTAACTTCGATTTTATGTAGACCCCGAGGAGGAATTTTGGAAGCGATCGAGTTTGAAGATAGTAGGTGTCTAACCTATGATTACGCTTTGATAACTTCGCCATTTTCTTCTACGGTTTTTTCAAATCTATCTTCAAGTTTATACTTTGATTAATTCTGACTGACTTTGCAAATGATTTTGATAGTGTACTCTAACAATATTAAATTATTCAGTATTGAAAAAGTACATAACTTTAATAATTTTATTAATTGCTAGGTAAATAAAGAAAAACTCCCGTCTTTCAAGCTTTTACTCCCATAAACCTTGAATTGCTTAACCGATTTCCATCAAAAAAGCTAAGAACAACCGCAAGGAAACTTGCTGTCACGTAAAAAACCGCATCGAAATCATGATTTCGAGAGGTACGATGACACAGACAGACAGACAGATAAACATTGGCGTCAAACTTATAATACCCTTCTTTTTGGTCAGGGGTTAAAAATAATCTGCACCGAGACAGGATAGATTTTCACTGCTACATAAGAAGGTACTTGAGTAAATGTTATTGGCTTTCTGTTATGATGAAATTAAATAAAAGCGTGAACTCGATGAGTTTCTCACACTTTGATTTTATTCATTTATTTTATTTAATGTAGGATAAGGAAATTTTTTAATCCGTAAAACTAAAACCAAACCTTTAAACCGATAAAACTAATTCTATAAATGAAGGTTAAGTAAAATAAATATAAGAATATACCTACAGAAAATTAGTTAGTTTGCGTAATATATTTCTTTTTGTTTGAGACCATTAGTATTGTATTTGACTAAGTATTGACCATAACATGTCCTTGTTATGACATCTAAGCAGCTCAAGTCAATAACCTTACGAGCAAAAAACACAATAACTCCCTATTGAATGAAAGCAACCGCGTTCTGTTCTCAGAGCATGACGTAAGCCTCCGAATCAGGCAATCGAAATATAAGGCTGATAAGACACTGAACGCTATCGCTTGAGTCGAGCAAGCAAAACATCAAATTAAACAACTCGGCTGAATTTGACATTGAATATATGGTCAAAATCGAAAAAAAATAGTAACCATTGCGATTTCTTATCTAATGTGTGTATAGGTAACATTGCTGTCGGATTTTTCGAGCTGTTTATGCAATAAACAAAGCATAAGGCAACTGGCATAGCCAAATGACATTTGTGTTTTTTGTATAACATCATGCTTTTATCAAGAGTAATAATAATTTTACAAATCTTAAACAAATCAAATTGCAATTAAAATCCTTATATGTACTTGGATGTTAGGCATATTGGTTACATAATAGAACAACTATTTAATGAATTTGGTTATATGCAACTGCACACCTCACTGATAGACTAAAGTACTGATTAAAAGTCGTACGTATATCCTTGTGTGCAGTACTGCAGTCGTTTCTTCTCGCATGATCTTTGGCATGTCAGACTTGAGTGACCACAGGGATGTGGACTGGGTACAAAATATATAACATTGTTTAATCCGTCAACTAGATTATCCAAAAATAAAGGACCCATATTTTTTTGTCCAGCAAGAAGTAAAAATTTATAAATTAACTTCGAATTTTGAATTACGCTTCGAAGTGAGTGTGATTTACGTCACCTTTGGTAAAAAATCGTAGTTGATCGTGACGATACGCTCAATTTGAATGCGCTGTATCTTCGTCATTATTTGCTAATTAAAGAAAAAAAATACGTATACCATACTTTTTAATAAATCTATCTAATGAGCCAAAAAAATGTTTAGTCCACATCCGTTTTGTCATGCCTCTTTGAAAAAGAAAAAGTCTGAAAGCTCACCTCGCGGCCGAGGCAGGGCAGCTAAGCTAAGGATGCAATCGGGAACGCGCTGGGTTGATGAGGATGAAATAAGAGATTGTGTGCATTAGCCTTACAATGAAAAAGATAAAACGTGCACGCTGTTTTCGTATTCGTACGTATGATGCTTTCTTATTAACGCTAGCCGATGAAAATTAAGAGTTTTTAAACAATCGAAAAGAACGCCATATTAGGTAGCTATATATTATCTAGCTACGGCATAAATGATAGTAACTCTTAATGTAACATTTAGTCTAATAACTTCAAGAATATTTCTTATGATGAGGACGACAATGTGTATCGTGCGTCATTTCTGAACATATCATATCATATCGTAAATTAATATACACGAATCACAAATCATTTTGCGATGCATGGTGATGTCATCCTATCATAAAAACAAAAAATAATAATAGTCAAAAATAAAACTTAGTATATACATACTTAATTAATGCATGAGCACAACTCTAACATTATTACTAGGCAAGTTAGCTGTCAAATATAACTGATTTATAATCTATACGGTTATTTAAAAAAAGAAATCTATAATAATTAAGGATATGAAACTACTAACTTGTTAAGTATTAGCAAAACAAGCTAATAAATTATATGAATGAAATTTTATAGTAAGTACCAAAGCGGCCTCGTTTTCAATAAATTTAATATTGTCGGTAATAATTGAAATCATTTAGCTTTGTTTCCGTAATATCGTTCAGTTACGACTCGGAAATTGCGCGTGTATGATAATTTTCAATGCGATCTTTAAAGCGGTCATTGCGCTTAATTTCCTTTTAAAATTTATACGCCGCTTTATCTCAAACATTGCTGGTTTAACGAGATAATCAGCGTCTTTACAAAGTTTTATGAGTTAGACATTATAATTAATAGCCTTCATAAAGAACATGTCAAAATTCATTTCAAACACATGTTGGTGCCTTAGAAGGAGACAATAATAAAATACACTTAACACAAAATAAGTTTAGCGAGACGAAAATAACGATAATGACTGCCACCGAAACAAAACAACAAAAACACGTCGCAGGTAAGCATGCACACATAAACGTTCACGGAGAAACATTAATTAACAAAATAAAACACAAGAGTCACAAACACAAAACTAAATACCATTTACCAAACCAACACCATCAAAGACGCAAAATACTAACATTGTTTTCAATAGATTGTATAGGTATGTCATAGAAAACAATGGAAATATTTCATGTCCTGTAGAAACAAAACAGCCATAGCCACAGAAGCCAAACGGTCCGAACGTAGAGCTTGTCTACCTGGAATGCTGCTGCCTTTCGGAGGGTGGAGGTGAAGCTGCGCGAGACGATGTCGCCGTCTGCTCCCTGGTGTCAGCCGTTGACGGACTCCCAGCGCCACTGCTGCCAAGCGCCAACGCCAACCCGCTGATGCTGCCGACACATCACCACGTCACCACAGCCCTAGCTTCGAGCATTGATAACCCGGCATAGCTGCTCCAATCAAAAACGTACTTAGTAAAAACAAAGCTTATGATGGATTATGTTGGCACTAGGTAATTTTTATGACCAAAAATTGGAGCAGATAAGCCGTTCGCTTAAAAACGAGCTTTGGAATTGATATCCGCTATCAGTGTAACGAGGGAGGGGTTATTTTTTCAGTAATCCAATCTTTTGTAAGTTACGTCGATGATATCCCGCCAAGTCTAAAGGATTTAGGCTGATTATATACGGAGTCCATTTACAGACTACAAACAGCCGAGCGAAGCAGAACATTCTCAGCGGGGTGAAGATACATAAGCAGTGATATTCAGTTAGTGGCAAGGCAACGGAAGTGTCAGTTATACAAGGGTAAATATCGCAAGCAAGCATTCCGGGTTTCAAAAAATCTCTCAAACTCTTTAAATACAAAACATCATGATTTATTGGACATAGTCCATGTGACGCATAACGAAATAATGATCTGACGTACTGAGAAAAAAGGGCAATCTTGTCGCTTGTTAATAAATCTAGTCTTGCTATGGTCAGCGTAATTGACGATGACGGTAATAGACCGTCGCAATACAGATGCCAATCACGCCATTGAGGAAGATAGAGCGCTAAGAGGAAGCCGTGAGTATCACGTAGACAGTGGGCGAGAACAGGCAATTAGCCGGGCTCATCACGTCAACGAACTAGAAATATGTCACGGAACGCATGTAGTATGAATGAGCTATCACGTCAATAAGTCTGCCAGCCAACTCGTCGCCACCATGATTATAGTTTAAATCTATTGTTTTTGACAATTACGATTTTATAATAACTGCTTTGTTCGACAATCCTCTTCTGTTATTGTTAGTTATGGCTTACTTTTAGCTATAAAACGAGAAAGCTTTAGTTTAAAAATTATGACGATGGCATCTTTTAAACAAAAGAAAAGCTCAATTCGTATCTAGAATTTTCTGTCGCCTAATTACTTCACAGTTGGCAACAACACGCTCCACGTCAATCCGAATTTCGCTAGACAGTGAGTCGCGGCAGACCCGACATTACAATGTCGTATAAAGAAAACAAGATTTCTAGAGAAGATTAAGGCAAGTAATTCAGAGGCCTAAAGTGTCGATTTTGATGGTGATTGAGTAAACAACTTTCAATAAAAGCTATTACATGAAATAGCTTTTAAGAATTATATGGAGGCAGTAACGATTGGATTGCGTGATGGCTTCAGCAATTAACTAACTTCAATAATCATGATTCGAATTTGGCAAATCACTAGAATATAAAATCAAGAAAGGAAAGAGTTTATTTCATGGTTACGTAAGGAAAAGTTTAAGAAAGCGTGATGCAATACCGCATGTTAAAATTTTTTACCAGCAAAATAAACGTGTAAACTGCTATAAGTTTAGCATACACATGTCAACGTTTTAAAGTACTGCAAATCTGATTTTAACTTTTGTATACCTTCCAATCCTATATATACTGGACTTATCATGAATGATAAGATAATAGTCGGTGTTAAAAATGCAGCTAGTTAACCAAAAGCAAGTGGATTACCGGCCAAAGTGCATTTCCCACTCTTAATCGAAAGTATAAAACCTGCGGTAATAAAAATACGCCAAGTTTCCTCGACCGTTATTGTATCCGTTTTTATTTTTGTACACCATCGTGGCGTCATGAAGCGTGAGTCGGAAGTCAGAATTTTAGGAAGACGACGAACGGTATTATTAACTTCAGCTGAACATTAAACGGTAGTGCTAATAATACTTATTGTAAAGTACCATTTTAAAACGAAGCGTTTATATGAGTTTTATTGCAGAACAAAAATGTGCCACAACGCCACAAGTACCTATATGCGTGAAATATTTTAACGGCCATATATTTATAAAAAAATATGTCCTCCTTAAGTCGATGTTACCGATTTAAGGAGCGCAGATTTTTCTGTATAATTCAATAAAAGTCTGCACTACTTTAATTGATAGATTTCTCACTATATAAAGAGAAGAAGTTTTGATTCAGGCAGTTTTTTTTTTCTGGTGATCTGTGATACAGGCTCACGTCTATTTAGTACAGACACCAAACTCCTCACAAGGATAAAATTCTTGTAAGTACGATAAATTCTCTGTTTTGTGATGTGTGTGACTTTGTGATAAGGATGAGTAAAGAATCATTTTATTACTAGCGGTACTCGTGCGAATAATTCGCATTAAATAAGTATGATAATAAATATCACTTTAATGAAAAGTATTTATACGTGAGTAAATGTGAAATTGAACAAAAAATTTACCGACCGTCCATCATGTTGACGTTGTTTCAAAATAAAAGCCGTCAGATAGCAGCATTGCCGTATCGTGTCTTAATATATCTGTATATACAATTTTAATAATTAATTAACTTACAAAACAAAAGCGATAACACATTTTTTAGTAAATGATGCCGGTAGAGCAAGCAAGTACCAATAAAATGATATAAAATTTATATGGAGCAATAGTGAAGTGTTTTCTAAAAAGGGAGGCAAACATCTTAACCTTAACGTATTAATATATGATTACTCAAAAAAAAAAATGAAGAAGGCAAAGGAGTTGTTTCATGAATGTATGGAGCCCCGGCCTGGATATTGTACATGTATAATTTAGAAACTACATTATTAAATAAAAGTGATTTAAGTAACATTTTGGCTCATTTTTGCCTAAATAATTGGTGTAAAAGCATTAAATACACATAAGATAGGCAACACAACACGCTCCATAATCATCTTTCCTCTGACAGTGACATTGACATTTTAAACCTACATTAAAAATAAAGATAGATGTTGAACTACAGAAGTGTCATTTTTGAAACGCGGAGTCACCTAAACGAATGATTTTTCCATACGAAAAACCGTTCGTTTAGTTTATGAGTTGTGTGACACCACGTTTGAAAAATGGTACCACAGAAGTGAAACAATGTTGACAGTGACACTTGACCACATTTGACGTTTCATTTCAAAGAGCGTGTGTGCGTTCGTTCAGAAATTACAAGTGAATACCGTAGAAAGTATTCGATAAAACAAAAAATAGATAAATAAAAAGTTGTGATTTTAATGTAATTAAGTGTATTTTCTTGCTTAAAAACCAAATGATGGTTTTTAGAATGTTATTTTGTTGTCAACTTAACCCATATTATTACATTTCATTTCATCTGTCACACTTCGAATTGTACTTCGAACTATGTTTCAGAACGGATGTGTTGTTGCCTATTAAAATAAAATATTGCTTTTATAATTGAATTGCAACAAAAAATAGTGAAAATATTAAAATTTTTGTATTTTTTAAATTATATTTAGAATTTCCTCGATTTTGTAAAATATGTACAATGTGCAGGCCGGATTTGAAACATCTCCTTTTTCAGGCATATGTCGGTATAAGTCTAACGAATTCAAACTTTTCTCGTAACTCAACAGATTGAAGGAAGCTTTTATAAGTTGGAGAATAATCTTGAATTATAATGCAGTAGGCAAATACTTTTTCTAGTGAATTAAAATACCAATAAAACCGTCAAAGATTTTGTTAGGATTCCTTTAAGAAATCTTGCGCTTGTCAGGATGAAAATCAAAAAGCAGGCCGTATAGTTAAGCGGCTCGGGTGTAACTTATTATGATGTTATTAATTGGACTAGCTGTAACCCGCGACTTCGTCCGCGTAGAAGTCGAAAATGGTTCTAATAGGATCTTTAATTGATTTTTTACGTTATAAATTGTGTTATAATCCCGTTCGAATTTATATCCCGTTCCCGTTCCCTTTACCAAAGAAGAGAACAAATGATCTGTCTCAATTTTTTTGTCACTCACTCAAAAAATGACGAAGTTACATAATATTATAAATTCGCAATCCCTAATGCACCCCAGAAGATGCAATTTTTAAAATCTAATTTGTCTTATTATTTTTTATTGACCACAAATTTAAAAATGTCATGTATCTCGCTTCAAAAATGACGAAGATTCATATAAACTGGCAACCCTTATTTCACCCCTATAGGGATGTAATTTTCAAAATCTAAGAAATGTATTATTATTTTCTACTAACTATTAAAATAAATTAAAAATTTCATGTATCTCACTTTAAAAATTACGAAGTTCCATACAACCTCCCAACCCCTATTTCACCCCCTTAGGGATAGAATTTCCAAAACTCCTTTCTAAGCAGACGTCTCCTAGTCGCAATCTACCTTCCTGCCAAAATTCATCTTCATTTACTAAGTAGTTTTCGTTATTTCGTGATGAGTGAGTAAGTGAGTGAGTGAGGGATTTTCGCTTTTATATATATTGATAGACAGAAGATTTCCTCCAGCAGGGGTAATTTTCTTTATGTAAAATATGGATGCCCAGGTTCTAGGAAAAAGAAACGATTAAAAATATGCATTTCATCGTATGGATTGCAGGAAATATCCGAGCAATGCAAACTCACCCTGACTGTCGACATGTAATGGCGTGAGTTCATACGATCATACGACCTCGACAGTCGCATGCGATTAGGGTTACCATATCTATACTATAATAAAAGAGTAAAAAAAATGTGTCTGTACATTAAAAAATTTTCAAAAAAAAATATTTGTGGCGATGGAGATATAGTAATAGAGTAAGAAAATAAAAAAAAATGTCTGTCTGTTTGTCTGTTTGTCTGTTTGTACACGCTAATCTCCGGAAATACTGGACGGATTCGAATGAAACTTTTTTTGTTATATAGCTGTGAAGCCTGGGCAACATATAGGCTATAATTGATTTTGGAAAATGGCACACATGATGCAGAACTATAATGGTCCAGCTAAACTATAAAAAATATTAAAATGCCGCCTTAGCAAAAGTTGTTAAGTCTGATGAGAACTTTTTGTTGAGTTATAATACAACTGACCAAGCGCGAGTCGGACGCGCGCGAAGGGTTCCGTACCATAATCTATGAAAAATCACGTTTGTAGTATGGGAGCCCCCCATAAATACTTATTTTATTCGATTCTTTAGGGTTTAGATTTAGGGTTCCTTACCCAAATGGGTAGAAACGGGACCCTATTACTTAGACCGTCCGAATGTTAGTCTGTCTGTCTGTCTGTCACCAGGCTGTATCTCATGAACCATTATAGCTAGACAGTTGAAATTTTTATAGATGATGTTTTTTTGTTGTCGTTGAACAAAAACATACTAAATCTATACTACAAATAAAAGAGTAAAAAAATGTGACTGTACATTGATAATTTTTCCAAAAAAAAGTTGTTTCGTCTGAAGAAGAACTTATAAGTTCAGAATTTGCGGACCTTTAGAACATAACACACCAGAAAAAAAATTTCTTGGATATATGAACGCGCCATATTGACACCAAAAAATTAAAAATCAATTATTATAGAACTTATGACGCAAATTATTGTTAATTTCTTGGATAGAGTTGTTGACGACACCACCAATTATCCAGTTGAGTTTCTTAATTCACTTGCAGCAAATGGACTCTCGGCTCACAAAATAAGTCTTAATGTCGGAGGGCCAATAATGTGAATGCGCAATTTGACTCCGCCGAAACTGTGTAACGGAACCCAACTTAGTGTCTCAGCACTGTATGCCGAAGTTCAGCGGCTGAATTACAGCCAATGCATGCCTGCAATGTTATTTGCATTACTAGCAACACATAATGCCGAACTTCCGATGCTTTTGCCTGAATCGGACCCGTACCCGTACCCGTACCCGTACTCCCTCTTCCGCTCCCGCCGCCGCTCCTGCCGCCGCCGCCGCCGCCGCCGCTCCCGCCGCCGCCGCTCCCGCCGCCGCCGCTCCCGCCGCCGCCGCTCCCGCCGCCGCCGCCGCCACTGCTACCGCTGCTCCCGCTCTCGCCGCCGCCGCTTCCGCCGCTGCCACCGCCGCCGCCACTGCCGCCGCCGCTTCCGCCGCCACCGCCGCTGCCGTTTCTGCTCCCGCTCCTGCTTCCGCTCTCGTTCCCTCTTCCACGTACCCGTTCCGCTCTCGCTCCCACTCCTGCTCCCGCTCCCGTTCCCGCTCCCACTCCCGCTCCCGCCGCCGTTCCCACCGCTGCCACCGCCGACGCCGCCGCTGCTGCTGCCGCCGCTCCCGCCGCCGCCGCTGCCGCCGCTCCCGCCGCTCCCGCCGCCGCCTTCACCGCCGCTGCCGCCGCCGCCGCCACTGCCGCCGCCGCTCCCGCTCTCGCCGCCGCCGCCGCTGCCGCCGCCGCCGCCACTGCCGCCGCCGCTTCCGCCGCCGCCTCCGACGCCTCCGCCGCCGCCGCCACCGCCGCCGCCGCCGACGCCTCCGCCGCCGCTGCCACTTCCGCTCCCGCTCCCGCTCCCGCTTCCGCTTCCGTCCCTTTTCCACTTCCGTTCCCTCTTCCGCTCCCGTGTCCGTTCGCCGCAGACGCGCCAAAGACGGAAGATTAAATTCTCATATCGGCACATCACTACAGTCCGGCGTTTCCACCGAACTTCAGCGGCTGAACTTCAGCTTATTTAGTGTGTCATCCCCACCGAACTTTAGACACTGAACTTTAGCCGCTTAATTTCGGCATAGTCTGCTGAGACACTTAAAGTTTACTGTGAGTGGTGCCAGTGAAACTGTATTTATTCCGCGTATAACAATTTTCCTTTTGAAAATACACAGTTTTAAAAATACACAGTGTTTACTTGCTTTCCTATGAAAATGAGTCACAGTTTTAGAGGCTTAAAGCTGCTGATGTCGATCTAAGGACTGCTTTTTCGCATGGCCAACTTAATGTGGCTTTCTCCAGGGTTAGTAACACTTCAGCTCTTTTCATATTGGCTCCCGAAGGAAAGAATTAAAATAATATTGACTTTTAACTCCTAACACTGTTACAAGTACTTTCTTATCTCTCTCTATCTTTCTCTCTCATTAGTTGTTATTTATATTAATACGCCGGAGTCATAAAGTCCACGCGAATGAAGTCGCGGGCATCAGCTAGTCTAAAAATAAATTCCAGTAATTTTCAAAACTTTTACACTGAATTTTTTCGAAGCATTATTCTTTTTTATAATTTGTATAAAGATTGCCTTAATTTAACTTAATATTGTGACTAACTAATTTTTCCTTGGCATTTGTTTAAAGGGGCCCATATAATATGTATCTGATAATCTGAGGGCCCTAGCTCTGAGATGACCCATCAACGGACACATGACCGGTACACAGTGGAAATAACCAATTTACATCGTTGCTTATCGCTATCATAATCTTATAACTACTAGTTTATGTTTAAAAACTACCCGGGACTTTAATGTACGTTATTATTGCATCATGGGAATGTCTGCACTGGTGCATTTCACCGGCAACAAGGTCGGCGGCGAAGGTTAAGTGATAAGATCTAAAGGTATTCTAAAACTCATTGTAATTGTTCTATTATTGGTGTCTGACAATGTTAATACTCAACAGTCCGGTTGTAGGTTGCAACTTAACAAGAAAGTTTCATTAACTACACCACTTACAATACAGTTGATTTACGTCTGTAGGCGTATTATCTCGGAAATATTAAAGTATGAAGTAAACTTTGACTGTGCCTACCTATGATGTCTTTGACGATTAGACCTGTTGAATTTCTTTATTATATCTTATGTACTATTGTACGCTTTTTGTTGTTAAAACTTTGTATGAAGTACTATTGTATGCAAGTATTGTGGTTTTGTGTTCTATTTCCGTAAGGTTTTGTATTATGACATCTGTTATCTAAACATATATACTCTGTGTTGCATTTTTGCATACTAATGCTAACCAATTACATCACAGCCAGCTGCAAATTTATTGTCTATAAAGAAAAATATAGCTACTCATTATTTTTTTACAAATTTCCAATGACCGAACAAAAGGCATAAAAAAATTATAGTGTGTTTGATCACCCGAACGTTATCGGTACTATCAAGATTGAATCAAATTTATATTGATTTACTTCTGATTAGTCTAATGTCTTTAAATTCTTGCAAAGTTACTTTATTATAGCTGTAATTCTGTTCGTAATTATTATTTGCATCTCTTGCATACAAATCCTAACCAATGACATCATCTTTGCATTAAGATCACATCTAAAGCAAGCTATAAACGTCAAAGGTCTTAGAAATGGCAATAGAACTTTCAAATGTAAATTAACGCTCACATGAACGTCATCGATAGTGTCAACTTGAAATAGGTTTATGTGGAGATGGCGTGCTTTCGTGTTTGCTTGTAGTTCCAAATGACTAATACTCCACTCGCTTTATTGCTGTCTTAATGAGTTTGTTGATTTGTCTTCGTCATGCAAATAAGGTGATATAAACTAAGACTTTAGTTAAGACTCATTAGAATAATTTAAACACTTGAGTTTGATTGATCTGTGGCGAACTCTACGGCCACTACGAGGAACTACAATAAGAAACCAATCAAGAGACAACCGACGATATAGTTCACAAGAAGCATATGAGATGGCGCCAGCAGAGTATCCTACATCTCGATCTCAGAGTTCGCCCGATTCGCTGCATATATACAACTTCCGACGATACACCGCCGGAGCCGCGGTTCCCCAGGCGCAACAACATGCCTGGCGGGAAGATCTTCCCTTTGTGGCGGTCGAGCATATCACCTCGCTCCCGCTAGTGGTGACCCCGACGTGATTGGAAGCAACCTTCTCCATCATCAGCAGCTTAGCAACCTTCTTCAGCATCGTCGAACTCTGTCATCATTGCTCCTCTCTCTCAGTCAATATTGGTCAGCAACAGTCTCACAGCAAGCCAGTACAACGGGTCAATCTTCAGGTCCATCGCAGCCGACTCACCGAGCTTCCTGGTCCTGATACCAAGCACTCACAACTCACTCGACGACTTCAGCGACCGGCGCATCCCCCGTAGCATCGCACCCTGGATCTGAGGTATCTACTCTCCAGCGTGGCACTCCGGCAGGACATCATTCCAGCGCCAACAAAGTCGACAACGCTCTACATAGTCTCGACTCACCGCAGACTACGAGCACGCTCAGCACGGTCTCGACTCACCGCAGGCCATGAGCAAGCAAATTCACTTCCGACTCATTGGAAGGCTCCCGACTCACTGGGACAAGTATCAACTGGCACTTGCAAGCTACGACATGAAGCACTTGAAAAAGCTATCAGACCTCCGGTCTTGGGAGGGAGTCCTGTGGCGAACTCTACGGCCACTACGAGGAACTACAATAAGAAACCAATCAAGAGACAACCGACGATATAGTTCACAAGAAGCATATGAGATGGCGCCAGCAGAGTATCCTACATCTCGATCTCAGAGTTCGCCCGATTCGCTGCATATATACAACTTCCGACGATACACCGTCGGAGCCGCGGTTCCCAAGGCGCAACAACATGCCTGGCGGGAAGATCTTCCCTTTGTGGCGGTCGAGCATATCACCTCGCTCCCGCTACAGATCGATCAAACTTCTAGCCTGTCTCGTCTCTTGCAGTAAATAATGTTTATTGAAAATTTTTACCACCATTCACACCAATTAACGTTGTCACATGTACTTAAGTAAATATACAATGTGGAAGGGACATACCCGTAATAAATCGAACCACGGTCTATATAAGATCATTTCAGTATAATGAAATTAAAATAACAGTCAAAAAACCAGAAAAAATCGACAATCCCATACAAATTGGCCGGGCGGCTGCACACTTTTGTATGGAAAAGCAAATTTATTTTAAATTTTTTTGACTATTATTTTAATTTCATTATACTATAGTGATCTAGTATAGCCCGTGGTCTGATTTATTACGAGTGTGTCCCTTCCACGTTGTATAAAAAGGTATACCATTTATTTATTTACTAAATTCATGTACACAAAATACAAATACAGAAACAAAAAAGTAAGAACATTGAGTACATATGTACTGCTTATTTCATAGGAAATCTCTTCCAGCACCCCAGGAGAGGAAAAGAGAAGAAAACAGGTAGTAGTAGGTGTGTACATAATACCATTCTATAATGAAGGTTTGTTTGTCTATTAACTTTCATCCACATTATATTGTTAGTGTAGAAAACGATGATAGTAACATTGAACCAATAAATTCTATTCTGGTTTAACTCTAGTTATGACTCTGCACAAAGTTGCCAATTCTAGTTTTGCCACCTCGAACTGGCAGCCGACCAAATTGGGCGATACATCAACGGATCATGGTCTAGAAGTCTGTTCATGTCCCGAATATCGTGAAATAGATTTACTCTAATTGGTGTGAGTGTGACTGGTTTCGTGGCGTAATTCACATTCGTATAATCAACAAGTTGTTCGATTGATTATTAAGTTATTCATTAGATAAAAAATGCGTTTCATAAAAGGATTATAGTGTTGTTAATCATTATTATTTGATGATAATAGCAATGATGTTTTAATTTACAAGAGAAATAATATTTTTGGTACTAATTTGTTGAAATATTTCTTATCTTGACGTATTTATACATATACTTAGCAATTACAGACTCTAGAAAGTCAAGTCCATACACAATCACGTATTCATGGAGTAGACATAGTAGATATAGCTTTGGACAGTAGACCCAATGGTCACTCTCAGCATGATGGTGGGTATGTGGTGGAAAAAATCCAAAATAGTGACTATTGCTCAAAATCACCTACTGACATGATTTAGATTATTATCGGTTTCTAGGATCTGCGCGGGAAGAGCAGCAGCTGATACATTCTACGTTTTTTCTTTTTTTCCAGACCAGCATGACAGGGGTACAATGTAGAGTCAAATTCTTAAGAATCCGTGGAAATATCAAATCAAATCTGCTTCTCAAATCAGCTAAAAAATGTAAAATCAAAATAAAATCATTATTTACTAAAAATACCTAGTCTGATCAAATAAGTAATCTGAGTCACTACCAGACATTAGTTGAAAGTTCACCACAACCCAACATTTAATTGTGAAATCGACATTCCGGCTCGATACAAATAACGCCCAGCAATTATTTTGTAGGAATAGTTCACTGCGCTTAATCAGAGGGTAGTCTAACAGTAACTAGTAACAAAGATCAGAAACGTGACATTCCATAACAAAGGCCTGTATTACCGACAGCGGTCAGAGAGATAACCTTCGACAAGCGTCAAATGATCCGATTGTGTAATCGTCCTGCCTAAGCCAACAATGGTAACCCTTCAGAGCTGTAGTAGTAAATCATACAAGCGGTCGTTTGTGGCGCGTGCGCGGTGCGATATTGCCGATAACAATGACGACAGACGACACAGGGACGACAACTGTGAGCTAGCAAAAAGCAACTCTACCGCAAAGAATACAAAGTATATTCATGTAAGACGACAAATACTCAGTGCCATAGACCATGACTGATAAAATAGTAAGCAACAATTGCCCTTTATTCTGGAATCACGTTCACTATGAGAGGTATTAGTGACTAGTAAATAGAGTTCGTGACCGCAGGCGCGATAATGATGCGGCAGTCCTAGCAAAACAAACATTAAAAATTAAAAACAATGTAGTCATGAACAAATTGCAATTAATTAAAACAGCGTAAACATGGAATTAATCGCTACCAAGTCGCGTTAATGACGTGTTTTGACCCGAGGCGATAGCAACATGATATAAAATAACATGGGAATCATATAAATTGTTTAGAAAAGCGAAACTTATCTTGTTATTCACGTAACCTACACTTGGCGGATATGTACATTGTGCATCTGTGCCAGTGGTACAGCTAGAATGCCCTGTATCAGTTTGAATAGAAAAGTTCAGGAAAAACTGGAAAATTTAATCTTTTTATTTTTAATAAAACGTGATGCCATTGATCTGATCTGATGAGTTGTCAAACATAAGTTTTAAATTATAATACAGGTACGGAATCATTTTTAAAGTAAGTACATTGTTGATAATAAAGTTCTATTTACCATCTACGACTTTTCATAGGACAACTGCCAAATATTAAAATTACAACAAACAGATGGTGTTCCTATTTGGTAAGTCTCAAAGTGAGGTAAGATCATAAGGTCATAATTTAGAATGAGAAAATAGCAGTGACATCAGCCGTCACGAGTGCCATTATAATATAACATAACATTATTACTGCGAGCCAAATTTAATCGGATACTTCCGCGTGATCTGCGTAAACTACAAAATTTAAAGTGCCGAATCATTTTCACGAGTCTATTTTATTTCTTCTGGTTTCTTGAATAATATTGTTTATACAACATATTCAATTTATTTTCCGGAACATCACTAATGTTATCAATAAGGTATGCAATACCTACCCTACTATTAAAATAATAAGTATTTTTAGAACATTACATCAAAATATTTATAATAATCTGCTATTGTTTTCCTGTAGTTGACAATAATATATAATTTAAATTAAAAATATGTTTCACCAGGAAATGTCCATGCCTTCGTATCAAAAACACGAAAGAAAAAACAAAGGGTCGACTAATTCCATTTAATCAATCTAGTTTCTGGTCTTTAATTGAATAAATTCATGATTGAGGCAATCATTTTTCAACATAATTTTCCGGTTACAGATATTAATTTCAGCTCAAATTTTGATAAAGGCATTCTCAACAAAACTTAAGATTAACCTCCACCTGTGACAGCATCCGGACATGACGCAGATCCGCCGAATTATTCACAACTTGATTGTTTATTTTGTTCGGCTCCCGGCAGGCGCCGGATTCACCTTGACCGCCGCTCGTGGTGCAATAAACCAACTAAGCTTGACCTTCCAAACCTTCTACAGTTCACACGAAACACATACATGCAGGTGACAAAGGAAGGAAACTCGACGGTCTACATAAACTGGCACTTTGAAATTACGTGGGTAACATTTCAGAATCTAAAATCGACCCATACTATTTTGGTGATTTTTTCGATGCTACCGAATTTCCAGTGATCGTTTCGTTTGAATTGAAATCAAATAGATGCTATAAACTGGCTAGTGATGTAGGGTTCATGATCTTTAAAGAATATGAAAATAAAGCTTGGACAGAATGCTGCCACTATGGTAAAATGGGATATTTAAGTTCAATCAAGTATGCAAACACGAATATAACATTCAAATATTCACGAATTTTCTTAATTTATGAAATGAAGGTCTAATTCATATATTTATACCATTTCCCCTCTCAAAAGTTTATTTTCTCAAAAGTTTATTAAATGCACTTTTACTCACTATTTTGATGTTTGAATTTAGACCAATTTACTCTTAATTTACGGAACAATTACTAATTGTTCCAATTTTAATGTCCGTTTTAATTAATTTAACCTTCTTTTTTCTTCATTAAATGTCTATTTTCGCTAAAATTTTTCTTTTAACCGACTTCCAAAAGAGGTGGTTATCAATTCGTCGGAATCTTATGTTTTATATATGTTGATCGATTTATTCGAAGACGTTGGTACCGATTTAGAATTTCTTTTTTTTAAGGGGAATACCTGTCAGGTGGTCCTATAATTTTTTTATTAAAACCGGATGTGGAGTTTGGCGGTGAAGTCGGTTTTAGTTTTGAAAAATTATTCTCGTAGTCATGGTATAAAGTATAGTATGCAATTCTTGAATAAAGCGGATTTACATTGACGGCCATGAATCACTCGCATTGGTCAGGATGCTAACACTTGAATCACTCGCTACGCTCGTGATTCACTCGTTAGAATCCTTCACCTGTCCGTGATTCATCTATGGCCCTCGAAGTAAATCCGTCCTTTATTCACTAATTACCTAATATACTATTTAACTAGTATCCAAAAGGACTTATCAAAGATATAACCTCACTATAAAAACTTATGAAATATGGTTTATTTATATATGTATTTGTTATAAAATATAGTATCGTTGAGTTAGTATCCCATAACACAAGTCTCGAACTTACTTTGGAGCTAGCTCAATCAGTGTCATTTGTCCCAGTATATTTATATTTATTATTATTTATTTATGGTTACCAAATTAAATAACAAAGAATCTACAATCACATCAGCAAGGTAAAATTTCACTTTACGAGTATATTGCGGAGAATGTGTCTTTAGTAGATCTTATTACATGAGAGTGTTCAAAGAAGGTCAAGTTGGCATTGATACCATCTGAGGTCTAGACAGATTGCCACACGGTTACAAAGTCTCATAACCCTCGACACAGACGGTACCGACTGTAAACAAAACAGTAGTAGAGATGGCAAAGTAAAGGTTCGCTGTGCACCAACTTTTACTGGAATTATGATACTGTCAATCTTACAAATACTACTACACTATACGAACGAAACGAATACTATCAACATTTACACAGTAGCAGCATAAGAGACACCATATCAAAAGTTCTGTACAAGAATCACAAATAGATGCTCTATGTTTTTTATGTAGGTATGGCTAGTCCTTTTCCACGATTACTTGAAATGAGAATACAAAAAATGTATACAAGAGAATATAAACAATTAAGGCAGAATTATAGATCTATTTATGATCTTTTATTTATTGTAGAAGATATGTGGCGACCTCTACGGCCACTACGAGTAACTACAATCAAGAGACAACCGACAATATAGTCCACAAGAAGCATATGAGATGGCGCCAGCAGAGTATCCTACATCTCGATCTCAGAGTTCGCCCGATTCGCTGCATATATACAACTTCCGACGATACACCAAAGGAGCCGCGGTTCCCCAGGCGCAACAACATGCCTGGCGGAAAGATCTTCCCTTTGTGGCGGTCGAGCATATCACCTCGCTCCCGCTACAGTGGTGACCCCGACGTGATTGAAAGCAACCTTCTCCATCATCAGCAGCTAAGCAACCTTCTTCAGCATCGTTGAACTCTGTCATCATTGCTCCTCTCTCTCAGTCAATATTGGTCAGCAACAGTCTCACAGCAAGCCAGTACAACGGGTCAATCTTCAGGTCCATCGCAGCCGACTCACCGAGCTTCCTGGTCCTGATACCAAGCACCCACAACTCACTCGACGACTTCAGCGACCGGCGCATCCCCCGTAGCATCGCACCCTGGATCTGAGGCATCTACTCTCCAGCGTGGCACTCCGGCAGGATATCATTCCGGCGCCAACAAGTCGACAACGCTCTACACAGTCTCGACTCACCGCAGACTACGAGCACGCTCAGCACGGTCTCGACTCACCGCAGGCCACGAGCAAGCAATTCACTTTCGACTCACTGGAAGGCTCCCGACTCACTGGGACAGAATCATCTGGCACTTGCAAGCTACGACATGAAGCACAGACTGCACTTGAAAAAGCTATCAGACCTTCAGTCTTGGGAGGGAGTCCTGTGGCGACCTCTACGGCCACTACGAGTAACTACAATCAAGAGACAACCGACAATATAGTCCACAAGAAGCATATGAGATGGCGCCAGCAGAGTATCCTACATCTCGATCTCAGAGTTCGCCCGATTCGCTGCATATATACAACTTCCGACGATACACCGTTGGAGCCGCGGTTCCCCAGGCGCAACAACATGCCTGGCGGGAAGATCTTCCCTTTGTGGCGGTCGAGCATATCACCTCGCTCCCGCTACAGATATTCCGGAAAGGGAATCTCGGGCACCGAAAGCAGCACAGCTGAAGCGACCGGGAACGTACATGGCTCCCGTTGTAAAAGACTCGTTTTAGAGCAAGGGGATGTCTGCATGAACAGACAACCCAAGGGAGAAGATTCTGGCCCCTAGCTTAACCGAGGAGACAAGCTGTACTCGGTTTAGCTGGGAGCCAAGTTTGCTCAATCAGTAGTTTGTTTGAGGAAACTTGGTGCCCAGCTAAAAAGTAAATAATTACAACATATCACTAATATATAGAGGAAACAAATACATACCTAATAACCTAGTAAGTAAATACTTAGACAAACTACGCAATAAATAAATTGATAATGTAAGCTATTTGTTACCGTAGTAAAATTTTGTGTTTATTAGAAAGCCACCGACAGGATGCATTATGAATGTTATAAAGTACGGGTATACATGTACACGATGCGGTATCGTCACTTAATGGTGAATGTGTGAGCCAAGACCTTGGAAATGTTAAGATATTTTTGAAGTAAGTTTTATACTGTCGGTTGCCGTTTATGTGTTAGCTAGAATCTAATTAACTAGAATGTATCCGGATACATTCTGGTTAGTTTAATACTAGCCTATATCATAAAAATTTTTTTATTAAGAAGGAGTTAAATCATATTTAGTTAAACATACAATAAGAAAACTATAATAATTAATTAAGTCTTAACCGGTAGGTGGCGATAGGTTTTAATGAAACACCACTAGATTTATAGGTACAAACATAAAATTACAATCTGGAACATCGCACAAGATTGGCGGATATGTCTGGAACAAACGCGCAATATCATTTCGATGTCAGCAGTCGGCACCTCATATGATATAAAATATGGACGATATCTAATAATCATATTAAAATTTACAGGCATTTCTCGCGTTTGAGCAAATGATAAACGAGAAGGCCGGCGCCAGATGGATACAGCATTTACGATGCGACCAACGCGATAGGAAATTATTATCTTTGCAAGTTGCTTATGATTTGAGTTGAGTCACTGTTCGATTATACCTACACAATATTTCAAAATCAAGATTTGGGGAATTCCAACATCTGAAGTTTCATATGTATGTACTGTACGTTCTGGATACTAAGCATATGACAATGACGAATTCCTTCACTAAATTATTTATTATTATGACACACGTCTACAACCCATTCCCTTACAATCCCCACATACGCCTGGTTGATGCTTCCGACACACGTATATCTATGTTCTTACGGACATTGTGTGTCTACACATAATTTTATCATTTAGTGTTAACACGATTACCTATACGAATGAAGGAAACTGTGAAAAAGAATCAAATAAAAAGATCCTCTTGAATACTGAGTGTTGATAATCTTATGTTGTTTGATACGAACCCATACCACCCACGGAGTCGCACATTGTGATGAAGCTAGTGAATAATTCTTAAAGAAAATAATAATATCAAAAACAGTTCAAAATCCCATTTAAAAGCATATATTTGGTTAGTGTGGGCGAAGTTCGATGTATGTTTGTTATTCCATCAATGAATGTATTTAGCTTTACCACATGACTTTTAAAAATTACCGAAAAGTGTTTGCGTCGTGCAAGACACGTTAATAAAAAGCTGAAACGAGGTAAATATTTTGAGTTAATTTAACAAAGTCACGTCAGGCCACTATAAATAATGAAAAATGTTGATGTGGTTATACGTTACATTTTAGCATAGATAGATAAGACGATTGATGAAACATGCAATTTGTCTTATTAACCAGGCTGACCATCACCTCAAAACCCCTAATTTGATTATCATTATAAATTGCCTGTTTTATGATCAATCTGAATTGTATCCCTCACAAAACACATGTTTTGTGAGGGATACAAAAATTAAATTCAGATGTGTTTGAAATCAGACACCAAATCAAAGACGGTGTTAAGCTCGGAATCCGGCTACAGACCTGGACACAAGGCAAGCTTTGCCTGAGTATTAAAGATATGTCATATCTTTAACTTTTTGAACCAAACATTTAATTGCATACGTCGGCTTCTACAAAAAGATACCTACTCGTACATAAACGTAAATTTTTTTATTGCGCGATTAAAATGATTGATTGCACTACCTGACTTTAATTACGGATGGAAACACTGCCACTGCCACGTTCCTAAGATAAAGAATGATATAATTTCAATTCAATAGATGACAGGTATTTTCATGTGAATACTTAGCGCAGAAACAACGGTTCACGACATTTTACCTACAATTGGTTCACCACAAACATATTGTGGTATGTCACGTGCTTCATATCATAAGGAAAATAAATGTTAAAATTTAAAATTGTTACCTATTTCTACTTAAAAATAGCACTAACATATGTTATACTCTACTAGTACACTATATACCTAATCAGTATTGATTGGCCACTTACGATTATAAAACAAAATAATCATCTGTTCATTAAAGAAAGGCTCGATTAATCACCAATCTGTTTTAATTAGGGCAAAAGCCTATTAGAAGCGATTATGAAATTGTAATGCATTGTAAGTACAAGCATACATGGACACACAAAATGAAAATTCGTTCTAAAGTCTAACCATAAGTATTCATAATAAAGCTGCCGTCTTACCCTCATACTCATAAAAATTCACAAACGTTTGTTTTTTTTTTTAAATATTATGAGGGTTAAATTCTATTTTATGGTCGTATTTTAATTCCTTTTCAATTATTCGTTAATGTGAAAACGCCACTTCCGTTCGTGTCACGTGCCACTTCCAACGCGTTCCTACTGAAGTTCGCTAATGCCAGGAATCTGTATATCGGTATTGCTGGTGTTGCTGTTGGATATATACCTGCATTTCAGTAACTTCTCTCACTGATATAACATAACAGCAATAAGCTAACAAAAACCAACCAACAATGACCTACTTAACCATCAAAAATAGCCTAAATCGGATCAAATGCTCACACGGTAAACACTAATAGCATTAGTAACTTGAGACCTGGAGCCCAAGGTCGGCTGTTGAACTGTGGAGGGTGGTGCGGTGGCCACAGGGGATGTCTACATAATGTAAAGATCCCTACACAGAACCTACAAAAAGCTTCATAATTTATTCACTTTTTTAGCTTTTATTTTCTGTAACATGATAATCAAAATAATATTGTCATTTACAAGACGTACGAACATGAGTGAGACCTTTTCGGCTTTTTAAAGTCAGAAGATTGTTGGGCAAAGATAAAGTTGATATAGGAATACTAAACCGACAAAAACTACTATTCTTACTAGTTTTTAAGTTAGTGATGGATATCACCTTGTAATCAAAAGGTCACAAAGAACGCACAATTTTATTTATAAAGTATTTCAACATATGATAGTAACTAATATTTTGATCACTTGTTTTATTGAAGGCGTCCAAATAATTCGTAAATATGTTAACACCTTGAAGGCCTATTTACTCATACAATTTATAATAGGGTATTTCTTTCGAGAATCACAGGTCTTTTAACTCAGGTCCTATGGGAGGCTTGCGTACACGTAGAGCCCCTTTGGGAAGTTGTTGTTATGTCGCGCTCAATAGGGTATTATACTATACTGGGTTAAATATAAATAATTTCTTACTATGAGAATGAAACATCACAAAGTAACGCTACTTGTCATTGTTATTTCAACGTAATTTTTACTGCCGAACATTGATATTAAGAGCGCGACTCCCAAGAAACTATGACGTGACGGTTTGGTATCTCACACAAATCCCATAGAAATGTTTGTTTTGAGGTTAATAAATAATCGGCCAAGTACGAGTCGGACTCGCCTCGAAGTTTTCCTTACCATTTTCTATAGAAAATCACGTTTGTTGTATGGGAGCTCCACTTAAGCAATTATTTTATTGTTTTTAGTATTTCTTGTTATAGCGGCCACTAAAATAAATCATTTGTAAAAATTTCAATTGTCTGGCTAACACGGTTCATGAGATACAGCCTGGTGACTGACAGACAGACGGACGGAAATGACGGACGGACAGTCGGACAGCGGAATCTTAGTAATAGGGTCCTGTTTTTACCTTTTGGGTTCGGAACCCTAAAAAGTATTTTTTGACTTGTTGGAAACTAGCGGATACTGTGTAAATGGGCCTTAACCACTAGTACTACGTGCGTGACAAATTTCTTATTCAAAACGCTCGCTGGGGTTGCCTGGGGGTAAATGAATGGAGTTGTCTGAATAATTTCTGTGACCTGAATTTGGCAATGAATATTAAAGCAGATTACTAGAAAATAAGAATTTCTAGATCTCTTTTAAAAAGGGATCGACACGCAATATCATATTATTTGTTTGTCAATCGTCGCATATTTGTTGTGGTAAAGTTCATTTTGAATGATAAATAAAATTATAATTTTATAAGGACGAATGGACACAAGTTCATTCAACGCTACGTGTAACATGAACAAACATTGCTTCGAATCTACAACAATTTTTACTGATGCAGAAAAATTTGTCACATTATTATGATCTCTATTGAGATCATATGAATATTTAGATTCCTTGAAATGAGGGTGATGATATAGACATTACAATATGCTTGTTATCACGGGGATAAGAAGAGTCTATGAACTTCCACTTGCTACGATTCTGAGAGACGTCTTTGCTTCATCTACACTCATTACTCTCTATATACATATACATACGAATACGGATTTACACAATTAAAGGAATACAATAATTGATAGTTAAAATAATTTGCCATCATTTGCCTAGGAATACCAGGTTTCAAATGGATTTTTCAAACAATTGGAACAACACAAACAAATAACATTGGGAATGGCATTTAGCAAACAAGAGCCACCCCCGAAACCCCTGCAATTTGACACCAAGGTCGGTTCGTTAAGGTCGTACGTCGAACTTTCCAAGCTTCCGGGTATGTAATAAATGATTGATGTGACGTGCGTGCCATTAGCGGTCAACGAACTGTGTTACGAATTTTGTATAATGCCGATATGTAGGAACATGTTGTTTTCATGGCGACCGTAAGCTAATTGTTGCACTAAATCTGTGACATATCGATAAACAATTCACTAAACCAAAATAAATGATTTTCGGTTTGTTCACTTGTGTTATGCACAAAATAAAACTGTGGGCGTGTGTTCTTCAAGAGATTTCATCCAATTTTGTTTGAGCATTAATTTCTCAAATCCATCACGATAAATTGATACTTTTTGTGACTTTTCCAATATTTGCCTCTCTGTCTAAATCGAACCATAGTATTTTTTCGATTTGAAACATAAAGTTAAAACTAGTGGCTCTGTGAGCTTTAGACTTCGCGAGTCAGACCATCAAAGTTTATCGGATAAAAAAGTTGTTCAGATAAAAAAAAGTTATCAGGGTACTAAACAAAAAAGATTTACGAAATAAATATACAGGGACAAATAACACTGATTGAGGTAGCCCCAAAGTAAGTTCGAGACTCGTGTTATGGTATACTAACTCAACGATACTATATTTTATAACATATACGTATCTACATAGATAAACATCCAAGACCCAGGACAATTGCCATAATATGATATTTTTAAATTTTCAACCCCCACATTTCCACCATTTTGAAAATTTCGAAAACCTGAATTGGCAAAAAATATCTATAGTATTTTCAAACCTTCTTGAATCGATTGTCATAGGCGAGAAGAGGCGGACGAAAGCATTTTTGGCCAATCTCGAAACTGAGACGCTTCGCTCGCTCGGTTAATAAAACTGTCATTGATTCAGTAAATAAAACATTTCATTTCTCTCCTGTATAAAAATACAAAATGAGAGAAACAAAAAAAAAATAACAAAACAGATAAGAGAGTTGTCATTGTCACCAAAGGAAGCAATAAAGGCATTACATTAATACTAGCATTATATTGCAAACAAACAGTAGGTAACTACTGAAATGATTTATAATAGTGCTCAGCCGCTGCTGGTGTTGCTTATCGCACTGAACATATTTGCTAGTGTTCCCACAACGATATGAAATATCCGGGGAAGTGATTCAGACTTATGTAGCCTGATATTTTTATTACCGTAGTTGAATCGGATGCTATGTTTTGCATAATTAGTTAATGACTCAACGTATACATTTTCAAGGCAAAGGATTTTATAAAGCTTACTTACGTATTGATTTTTTGTGGCGAAAGGTTCAGCAAAACGGCGAAATATAAGCTGTATCGAAAACCGAACACAACAAAATTTTTTATAAACACGAAAAAACATTTGAATAAATTAGTTAAATTTATTCATAACAAAGTCATTCATAGTCTGTATAATGAGTTTTATAAACTGGTTCGTTCATAGAATCATATGATGACGAAAATAGAATCATTGAAAAAAAGTCGTATCTGCTAAAATAAAACTGACAATTTATTTTGATCATACCAATAAGGCCTGTACACACGTTCAACATTTTTCGTAAACAGTAATCGATAAGCCTATAAATATTCTTTTGGGTCGCAATTTATAGCTTTAAAGTTCGTTGAACCGAAGGCGGTATTTCATAAAAATAGTTGCATGTGACGTAATGGGAGAAGGGTGCTTTCACCGGGTTCATTGGAAGCCTTAGGTTGGCCCGATCAGGCGGAAAATAAAATTAAGCTGTCAACGACGGGTTAATAATGCGCGTGGGAGTAGATAGTTAAAAAAGATATCTATGAATAGCTTTGTTAATGGTGCAAGAAAAATTTAGATGGTTTAGCAGTCAATTAAGGAAAAAATGTGAATGACTCGCTATTTTTCCTTCTACAGCCTTTGCAACCGCTAAAAAGCCGAATAAAGATCATCTTACGGATATTATCAGGAAGTCAACAAACTGTGCGCCTAAAATGAGTGATATCTATCGTGTCAGTTATCGTGCGAGTAATGCTTTTCGGTTTAGAGCAGGCAATATACATATAAAATATATATGTATGCGCAAAGTACAACGGAACTATTCAAGAAAATTGCCTTTGACTGAGACGTAAACAACAGTCGTGAACGACAAGCGATAAATCTCAAGCACGCGTCGCTATTGTGAACACACTTAATGCCTTAAGCGACAATGAAGTCATTTACAGATAGCAATATCTCTCGGTACGACGCAAAACTTTTGATATGCTTATATATAAATCTCTCTGGCATTGAATTACACGCCCGAGCTACATTGTCAATGAATAGAGCAGCTTAGCGATCAAGCAGTAGTTATTTTCGACAGAAGCATCTAGGGTGGTCATGGTTAAATTATGGATGACGATAAATAGAATAAGTTTCCAATACGTAATTTTGGAAAGTTCCTACAGTTTCATTAGGATCTTTAAAAGGTAAAGTGGAAAGATCCCTCCGGTGGATCTTTCCACTTCCGAAGGTGCACATCCACCTGAAAAGTAAAGACATAACACAAAGTAGTCTTTAAGATAATCTACCACGTTCCATTCAAAGATTAACCTGATGAAACAAACCTTAGGTGCACCATAATACCTAAACGTACTCGTATAAAACGTAGGAACATGACACGTATCAATCAGTAAGTAACATTTCATCTGATAGTGATTACAAATTGCAACTAATGTGAAATTTTAACGCCATGCGTCACACTTAGCAAGTCGATGCAAATCGTTGCAAGCATAACAGTTAAGTTGCTTAGTGTCCAACTAATACTGTTATGTGAAAATTAACTATTTTGTTCGAACAAACACGAGCGGCTTGAGTGGCAGTGAACTCGAGTTTATGTTCATTTGTCCTATGCTAAAAACAGATGCTTTTGTTGACTGACCACAACTTAACAGCAGCAACAGCTTTAAGTATAATGCTTTACTAACGCACAAATACACAATGACTTTTAGATTACACATTTGGCAGGAATTATTTTATTACTATAGTATTTTTGAATCTCTCGTCTTCAATATGAACTCTCATATAAAACTAATTGTCTCTTTGAGTAGTAATTACACAAACGCTTCTTAGAAGATTCTGTTCCGTATTATTAAAAATTAAATAAATTAATTACTGAATCCAAATAGTCAGAAATTTTTAGAAGCATTGATTTTTATCCTCTATCGGTATATATAGGTTCTCTAAATCACCCGTTTAGTTGACTGGTAGATAATGCCTTAGGCTTTAAGTCCGCCATTACACTTGTATTTGTGTATGTAGTTAAATAAATAAAATAAAATAGGTAGGTAAACTAGTGGATTGTAGACCACGCGAGTAACTCGTAAAGTTTATCGGATAAAAAAGTTGCGTCTTCATAAGGGTAACAAATAAGTCTTATGTCTAAAATATCATTTTTCATTAGTTTTCAACACCAATATTCCCGCAATTTAAAAAAAAGATCGAAAAAGGGATATAAATATAATTATCGAATCTGCTCACCGATTTTCACGAGAATCGGTTGAGACATTCGACCTGTAGGCGAGGACAAAAGCATTTTTGGTCAATCTCGAAACTGAGACGCTTCACTAGCTCGGTCAAAAAAGTTGTCCTTTTGAAAATAATATCAGTGGTGGCGTTGTGATAAAGTTGGCAACATAAAGTTGAAGGTGTGCTTCGTTTTACGTATAACATAACTGTCATTAAAAAATTAACATTTCAAATGTGTTTTAAAAAATGGCCCGGGCCTATGACGTCATCAAACCGTGGTGAGATCACCACTGCGCTTAACTTGACCTTAATCACACCCTGTCGTGCCATAGGGTTGTATTCACGATTTTAAATTATAATTTCACGTGTTTTCATTTATGATGCGCAGTTCAGCACTCATAGCCTAGTGTGCGTGAAAGGTGTGGATTTTTAATTGGATATTACCTATAAAAAATATTTTTACTTGATACAAAACAGACTGCTCAATGAAAGAAGGTCAGTTAAGAAAACTAATGTAATGTAAATAATACGCTCTTCTGATATGACAAATTAAATATCTCAGCCCTCGACCGAGAGAGTTGGAGTGCTGGAAGGGAGGCCTTTGCCCTGCAGTGGGACAGCATAGGCCAAAAGTAGAAATAGATTTTTTTTTCATAAAAACTCAAAAATATAGCACTATAACGTGAAGCTTTTCTACGCACAATTGCGAAAAACGGCCATTTTTAGCGTATGTGCGTAGAAAAGCTTCACGTTCTCACTTTAAACTGTATACAGTAGTTCAAAAAATAGTTTTTAGGGTTATCTAGGACCTGGTCAAGACAAAATTTTAAATGATGTCTCACTCTCTCTCTCTTAGCACTGGAACCCGGAAAATTCAGGAAGCCCCTTAACAACACATAACGTATTGAAATATTTCTAATCATACATCATGACTCGCCAAGAACTGCTTCAAAGCAATGAACGCGAAACCCGGTAAGTACCATAATTTTTTTATTACGATGAATGCTCGCCTAAATCGATTGTTATGAAAATTTTGCAATTACAATCCATATGCAATCAGACCATTTTCTGTATTTAGTAATCGACAATACGTGAATACTAGTACTTATTCTGTGGCATGGGTTGTTAAATATGGTATACTCGACAACAAACTTAATTTTTAATAGAAACGGGAAGGTCTACAGGGAACAGGGGACATAAAAGTGTTTGTGATGCAAATCTATTCGTGAGGCGCCAAGTGGTGGTTCAACTTTTGTACAAAATATTGAATATTTTCAACTTTGGAATGCTATAATAAGATATTTGAAATCAGAAGAATCATAGACACAAAAAAAGTGATGAAATAAAAGTACATATTCGACAGGTTCAATGAAAAAAAAATCAAAACATCTCAGAACCCACATATTGACAACCACCAATAATACTATAGTATAGTGGTACAGGTGGTCCGGAGGGAACAAATTAAAGCGAAAGCAGTAGCAAAGCCATACTACCATTAATTTGGTGGCCGATGGCGATTTGTACATGGGAGAATGCTCGACATGTGTTATTATCAAAATTGACTTTACGTAACTCATTACGATCTGCAATTAACCGATTGTAATGCACGATGATTCACTGTTCCGGATGTTTTTTCAGGTTAAACTATGTGGGACAGTGCAAGACAGGTGGCGAGGGCAATATATTATGCTTTATCTTGTTTGACAATCGTTTCATCATACAAGCAACGGGCAAATATTTGAATATTGAAGATTGGAGAGCAAGTTATAGGGATACTTGTCACTTATGTTGTGCTGTGAAAAACAAGAAAGATTGAATTGAAGCAGATTTTTTCCTACATTATTTTGTACATTAGTACAGTTTATCCTATTTTCTAATTTCGATATTAAATTTATATCGTTATGTTTATATTTATTACATTATACGATATCGCTGTCATGGCAGAATCGATGGAGGACTTAAGTACGATGCTTGAAGACCTAAATCGAGTCTCCCAACAGGTCGGCCTAAAATGAATATTGACAAGACGAAAGTCATGTCGCAAATATGCAAGTTACGCCTTTACCTATTTCTGTTGGGAGTTCCACCCTCGAAGTTGTAGAACAGTATGTCTACCTGGGTCAATTGATCCAGGCAGGAAGTTTCAGCTTCGAGGAAGAGGTCTTTCGACGAATCCGAGTCGGCTTGGCAGAATTCGGGAAATTAAGAGTTGTATCATCTAGAATACCTCAGTGCCTCAAGATGAAAATGTGGTCCCTTGCTATAGGTCTCATAAGAAGGCTCAAGGTCGGTCAACGGGCGGAGATTGAGAAGACTATGCTCGGTGTTTCTCTACGCGATCGAATCGGAAATTAGGAGATTCGTAGGAGAACGAAGGTCACTGACATAGTCAAGCGGATTAGCTCATTGCAGTGGGCGGGACACACAGCGCGAAGAACTGATGGCCCATGGGGCAGAAAGGTTCTCGAATGACGGCCACGTAGCGGCTAGCGCAGCGTAGGACACCCATCTGCTAGATGGTCAGATGACCTGAGCAAGGTTGCAGGAAGGCGCTGGATGCAGGCCGCTTCTGATTGGTTATTTTGGAAATCCTTGGGGGAGCCTATGTCTAGCAGTGGACTTCCTGTGGCTAATCTAATGATGATGATGATGATGATATTAAATTAGAATGGTTCTCACAAAAAATATAAAAGAATATATTTTTTTCATAACTTATTGTGTAACATACAAACAACACACGTACGTAGGTATGTGCGAAAAGTTAATAACCGTTTCGATTTGACAACACATTATTACGCACGCACTAGATTTACGCAGTTCTGCTCTATTGTCCAACAGGCCAGGTTACTGTCTTGGCAATTTATTTTAGTTCTGTGCCATATACGCAACGGATATAAGCAGGTTGTAAATCAAGCCCTGGGTGTATATTTATCGCCCGAATTGGGCATGTTCCAGGCTAGATAATAAAGTTGTCAACCCACATTTCTTAATCCTTACAAAAGCTATGATACATACAACAGTAGCAGAGTAAAATTTATTAAAGCCGTGCACTAGTGAAACTGCTGCCCTGATTTGAAAGACAATAAATAATATTTTCTCGTAACCCAAAAGATGAAAATCTAAATTTCTTTTTGTAAATATTAAACTGTTTTATAAACTACTGCATCCATTCAGAATTATCACAACAATTGGCTGTACAATATTGTCTAACCAATTACAGTGTCGTAAAACCAAAGTATAAATCTTAATTGAATGGTGAATAGAATAGACCCAATACCAGCAAATTGAGACAGTTAATTGGTTTGTATTAATTGAACCGATTGAGGAGCGCAAAGTAAGCGAATCGATAGAGATAGTGAACAAATTGAAAACCGGAGAAAACGCGTGGCAATTTTGAAATTCAATTTACTTTCACTGAGATAACTCTTGGAAAGGACATTTCAAACCGTTTGTGTTCTGTATGCATTTATCATTTTAATGGTTAATTAATATACCTACAGCAACATATTAGAGCTCTGAATGTCTGAATTGTGAAAACGCTCACTGCATCTATTGCGAAGTGCGGTCTTGTATAGTAAAAGCAGATAATAGGTTTGTTATGGCCCGCACCCTAAACGTTTTAATAGTGGTTTCTTACTGTGTAAAGGTTTCATATAATGTTTAGTCGTAAACAGCTATAACATGTTTAGGTACTGTTTAAAATAGTTTGTATTTTGAATTCACAAAAAATATAAGGTTAATTACACAAAAATTAAAAAGCTTTTCTTTGGAAGCAATTTAAATATTTCTGGAACGGAAATCTTACAGATTTCACCTTTTGAATGAGGAACAAATCCTTCCCTTTGAAAGTATGAAAACACGGTCGTAATTCTATCAAAGGGACTTTTCTAAATCCGTCCGCGGATCACTTCAACGCGAGAACGCTTTTTTTTTAGTCGGGATTGAATAAAGAGGACTATGCCACTGTAATATTTCGCTTGACACCTGATATCGTTGAATTTTAAAACACAATTTCGTTGATGAAATATTTTTATTCCTCAATAAATTATTTTGAAAGTGAGCATAACAATCGTAATGTGTGAATTTGCGTTACGTGACGTCATTGCAAACCATCGGCTACAGTCGCGCGGCATATTATAAATTCCTCCGAGGTCATAAAGGGAGTAATTTTCATACTTCTAAATGTCAAAGCGTACTGCCAACGCCGGAATTAAACAATTATAATAAATAAAACTGACGTGTTTTATGTTAGCCGTTTCCTTCGGGTGGTTTTTATTCCATTCACTCGCAAATATGTGGTTCTTGTGTCTGTTGTTATTTTCGAATATGTAATAGTAACTCAAAGTTTTTTAAGGCTAAAGGCACAGTCTAGTCGTGTCTTTATTTGAAATAAATTGTTCACATAGTTGTAAATCAAAAATGGTAAGCATATAACTAAAGAATTTGTAGATGCTTGAGAGCCTAAAAAAACAACCGGCCAAGTGCGAGTCGGACTGGCGCCCGAAGGGTTCCTTACCATTATATAAAAATATCACGTTTTTTTTATGGGAGGCCCCAATCAAATACTTATTTTATGCTGTATTTCTTGTTATAGCGGCAACAGAAATACATCAACTGTGAAAATGTAAACTGTCTAGCTATCACGGTTCATGAGATACAGCCTGGTGACAGACGGACAGCAGTCTTAGTAACAGGTTCCCGTTTTAACCCTATGGGTACGGAATCCTCAAAAACTGTTTTTCATTGATCATGTGTAATGTAAGTAACCGAATATACGAGATTTTTCGCGTACTAATTCCAAACCACTATTCATTTAGATACCTACGAGTATGCGAACTATCACGTAGTATTTCTGAAATCTTCTACGTAAGTGAAACAAATATTACTGGTTGAAATTTTATTGAACTTATTTTTTTTTATTTATGCGAAAAATAATATGCATAACTAGCATCATTTTTTAACGACGCGTGCCAATGAATGTAAGAATGGTATGCTCCACTTATATAGTACACTATCATTTCAATCATTGAACGGTATGCTCCACTTATATAGTACACTATCATTTCAATCATTTTACAATCAGTATAATATTTTAATCGTACATTTTATTAACAAACGCATTGTGCGTTACGAGGACAGATGGTACAAAATTAGAGGATTACAGAAAGGAACTAACTCCTTCTTTATATATTCACCAACTTAAGATACTTATAATTTTGTACTTACATTCATGTGAGCACTTATTTATTTTTATTCATGAATGTGGCAGTTGTACGATGGACCAACACATAGGGCGGAACCAAAGCAGATATATTGATTAAAAATAAAACTTATTTTATTGTTCATTACTTGAGCTATGAAGCGTAGCATCTAAAGCGCTGGGAGGTTACTCCAAAAGCGGTACGCAAGACGGACGTTACTGCTTATCCGTGATTCAGTGTCAAATAACATTGAGCATTAATGTATGAAAACAAAGTCTTATTTGGTTTGACATTGAAAAAGGACGTCACTTTCGGACGACTATCGTATTATTTTATAGAATAACCCCCCTGGACACACAAAAAAGACGTAAAAGGTGGACGGGGCGCAGACATATGTCTGTACTCAGCTTCGAGAAGATGATTTGCCAGAGAGTTTCGGAACAACCATTTATTGGACTATAAGCTCTTTGGACAAACAATGTTTAGTTTGATCATATTGAAGTGGCGCAGCGTCAGTTCATTTTCGGTGTCGGCTAGTAAAGCTCCGGTATTTTTTTGATAGTTTGTCGTCTCATCTGTACTGTCCCTATTATATGCAAGCGGCACTGCAACAGTATTATGTTGCCGAAGCGACTTGTTAATGATGTGTGAATTACGATTACTAACTGATTGCGCCGGTCTTCTTCTCCAAATGTGGTTGAAGGGACTTTGAAGTAAAACTCCTTGAACTGCTTCTTAATAGTGTAATCGTATTTGTTGCGTACACGCTTATTATGAGCGGAATCGGGTAAAAACTTGTTCTAATTTGTACATTAATGTCAGGTGCTGATTAAACTTCATAACACCTATGTATATAGCGACAAAAGCATAAAAAACTAATTAAAGTAAACAAAAACTTACGCATTTTATTACTTTTTAGTGTTCTGTACCCAAAGGGTAAATACGTCTGTCTGTCACCGGGAAGTATCTTATGAACCGTAACAGCAAGACAGTTGAAATATTCCACAGATGATGTATTTCTGTTGCCGCTATAACAACAAATGCTAGAAACAGAATAAAGTAAATATTTAAGTGGGTCTCTTATACAACGTGATTTTTTTTATAAATAATGGTACGGAACCCTTGGTGCGCGAGTCTAACTCGCACTTGGCCGGCTTTTTACCCTTCATTACAAATTTTATCAAAATCGGTTGTGTAGTATGGGAGGGAAGACGGTTTTTTTTTCATAAAAATTATATTTCTTACGTTTTTTAATGATTGTAACTCTTCTGTGTAACCTAGCCGTGAGTCACATCAGTCAGCCGCTGGAACTGGCCGCTTATTATCCGTTTCACGGAAACCTAGGCCGCAGTGCAATCAGCCCGTAATGTCGGCAACAACACAACAAATACATATAAATTGTCGTGTGTTGCAAGGCTGACGCAATTTTCTCCTGCTGTGTATATAGCCGCTTTAGAGCTAGTATATGATATACATACATATTTTCACGCCTGTTTCCCATAGGAGTAGGGCAGGGACTATGGATTTCTACTTGCTACGATCTTTGCAAACCTCTTTTGTTTCGTCAACACTCATTAGCTCATTACTCTTTTCATGCATGTATATAATATATATGTATGTATTGATTCCTATGTGACCTATGATGTCACATGTCATGTCCGAGCAAAATGCTTTGATTTCGTTAACGTTTCGACTGATTAATTTATTCTTTGAATTACAGAACTTTTAGGCGATCCATGGATAAATACAGACTGTCATACTGAACTCCGACTTTTAAAATATCGATGTACGGAACTTAAAAGTCGGAGTTCAGTATGACAGTCATAAATACAGTTTAAAAATATATTATTAAATTAATTTGTTAATTTCATTTAGCTCAAAAAAAATTTAAATGTAATTTATGCATTTAGGTATTAAATTACAGCATAATTATTGTAACAATCTCTTTATGGGAAAAATTATACTACTTCATCTGCAACTATTTTAATGAAAGCTGAAAATGATTAATTTTCACTAATTTTTAGTACCTTCTATAAAGATCACGCTCACTGAGAGAATTGTCGATAGTACCTAATATCGCGTATCTATCGATAAATCGTTAATAAAATAAACTGCGTAGTGAAATGTTATTTATTATCGGTGAAATGTAAACAATAATTTTTCCTTGCTCACGTTAGAATTAAGCTTGCCTAAACCGTAAACAATAAAAGAATCATTCATTAGCATAATAATCGTATAAAAGACAATAAAACCAGATAAACGAGTAGAACGGTTTACGTCAGTAGGATATGAAAACATAACTAATCTGAGCATTTGGCAACGTGAATATAAAATTAGATATGCTTTGCTTAATCCTAAGGTAATTAGGTCATTCATAAGTATGTTTTTTGCGCAGGTTATATTTATTGTGTACCTATATTTTTAGATCTTTTGATATTCTAGATAGGTATAAGAACTCAATTTGGTGGCTAAATCTACATACTACGTTCACAGCAAGTTTGTGTGTTTTGGCGTCAAATGTATAACACCCCTTGTTTTGGCGACGGGGATTAAAAATTAAATTGTATAAGTATTCAATAAAGCACATCAGTGTTGGTTTTTATGAAGTCCATAGTGGGGAAACCCTACGGAAGAATATCAAAAAAACTGACCCTTTTTTTCAATAAGGAATCGGCAATGCGCAATCCCAAATGCATGTCGGGAATCAGGAATAATTTCTTGCCGGCAAAAAATACAACTTCTCTTGGGGAATCCCATACGTCCAAAATATAGCAATTTTGCAATGTGCGATAATTGAAAAACTATGTAGGTATTTTTCTATGTTAAACTTATGTCATTACTAACTGAATCAAAGCTGATCAAATAAAGTTATAAATCAAATTATTAATTTACACAACGACTGATTAGAATAAATTACTCGGACATGATTTAAGACCTCTTTTATGGATATTAAATAGGTAAAATACAAATAATATGTAGGTACAATAGTTTAAATAATGATTTTATAGGAGGCATAATCCTACAGAAAGCTGACGATAAATCTCCACTGAAACCTGTGGCGTACTTTAGTAAACAAACTACTAAAGATGAAGAGCATTTACATTCATATGAGCTAGAAACTTTAGCCGTCGTCCTATCGTTAAAAAAGTTTCGTACTTGTCTGATTGGAATTCCATTCAAAGTGTTTACGGACTATAATGATTGATGAAAATAAAATTATTACTTACGTAATATTATTACTAAATACTACATGACTGCGCATCTACTTCTATTATATTGCACTAAATTGCTGGAGCATAGGCCTCTCCAAAGAATTTTCGAAATTACCTATCTAAAGCAGCTTCCATACAGCTAAATCAATCTCTTTAAATTTTCGCGCCTATGCCGCCTATTAGAACGAGTGACGCCATCTGTACGACACAGTTTTAATCACACAATAATATAACTGCCATCTGGCGGACGTCGCAGTAAACTACTCATACATAGAGCAGTCAACCAAGCATTAACTAAAGCCCATTACTGGAATATCAACTAGATGGCGCTTTAAATAATATTCATTTATCCGCCTATGGTGAACCACTTAACCGAGCCGAAAGTGTCGAACGAACCGAAATCCTATGAAACCTCGCACACCTGACCGCATCGAATCGTCAGAATTAGGAAGAAACACAGAAGTCCTAGACGAAGTCGGATGACGTCAACAAAATCGGCGTGGGTGATGCGATCGAATAGATCAAATCGCCTGCATTTCGGCAATGACAAGTGTGTGCGTAAGAGCAACGAGAGTTATGCGATCGAGTTACTACTTAGATTTCTTTTAAATGTTACAAAAATTAGTAATACTAATAAAGCACTGACAATAAAAATCTCGCCAAGATTCATCACAATTCACATGTAATTACAGTGCGGTGCGATAGGTGTAAAGGAAAATGGAAACAATACTTTCGGCGCGCTCGATTCTTTCGGCGCGGTCGTTTCGACGCGTTCGGCTCGGATAAATGTGCGTTCACCATTACACAGAAAGGCGTACGCTCAGCAGTGGGCGGAAGGGCTGGGATGAGAATGAAGATCCGCCAATTAAATTTTATTTACCAGTTAAGTCAACCCACTGTTGTAATACTGGTGATGCCGAGAATAAGAAGTCTAGAACAGAGACTAAAGATCAGTAAATTATCTACTACTTATATCCCGATGGCAGTAAAATATGTATAAGTAGGTATCCAAAAAATAATATCTCATGTCTAGAATACCTATCAGAAATATACTGATATTTTATATCTGATCCGACGAATGACCCTTCACTCAAGCAAGCAAGGGGATAAAAAGAGCAAAACTCATCAAGGTACGTACGCTAATGGAATCAAATAGCAACCCTAATATAATAAAGGTAGCTGATATACTTAACGCGAATCACACGAGCAGTTGAGTTCAGAGGACTTCACAAGAACTAAAATTACAAGTTCTGTAAGCTAAGTCCAATTTACACAGTGCAAGTTTCATGCCTGTTGCATACAATTCATTGAAGCAATAGATGTCTTGCATGGTCCAAACAAAATGTCAACCATACAAATAATTTATTGCTTCAAACTTTCACTGTGTGAATAGGCCTTCAGCAACCTGCACAAGTTCTTACCTAAATTTCATACAAACAATAGATAAAATTCGGTGACGGCACTTTTTATTAAATAATTTAAATTGATAAATAAAATAATTTTGTACATAAATAAAACAATCTTTAAAAAATCAAATCAAAAAAAGAGCCGCCCGAACAGGGACTTGAACCCTGGACCCTTGGATTAAAAGTCCAATGCTCTACCGACTGAGCTATCCGGGCTCATGACAACACTGCCGTAAAAGACGTATACATACTAAAGAGCATACGTATCAATATAATAAGTTCAAACTTGTTTTCGAAGATGAATATAAAATTTTAAACATACGTCTGTATATCAGGAAGAACCTATTTCATAGTACCTAATGAAATAAAATCTGCAGAAAGTTCGTTTCAAGTAGGTACCTACCTAGATATCAATAAACCGAATTTGTTGTTCAACGCCATCTATAAAATATGAGTCACATTATGTTTCGTTATGCTACTCGTTCACAGATGGCGCTGTACTAAATTATAAGAAATAAAACGACTACGACTACAATCAGTAAATTACTGTGTAGAAAAAGTTTAGTCGAGTAAAAGAGAAATAAAATGTGTGTCAGTACTTATAAGATTGTGTGGTTTTAAATGCAATGTCACAATACACAAAGATAGCCTTGCCAACAAACCATATAGAGCTTCAAACCCTGAGGACGATCTGCCGCTCTGGAAGCCTTCATCGGGCTGAGAACACAGCGAAATAAGCTAAATAATCGCAAAGTACAATTCATTACTGGCAGCTACTCATCGACAGATGGCGCTACTTGTAACATATTTTATTTTCACTTTCCTTTTTCTCTCATACATTTAATGTCTGCGAAATGCGTTTTAACAAGTGGCAAGATGTTGTAAAATGCATTTCGCAGGATCCAGCCTTGGTCAGCCATGCAATGCCTTTGCTTAGGCAAGAACCGTTTGTAATAATAAGCCAAGGCGCGCCAAATTCAAAAGATTAGTAGTATTGAATAGTACTTTGCGAGACTTCAAATATATAATAAAATAGTAGGAACATTATTACTGTATATACTTACGCGTCTATTCCGACCAACTCTTTCTTCATACTAAACTTTTACTTAATAAAGTAAAAAACGAGTAGGTAACGAGAATGATTACGACTAATAGCAGTTAGTTATAAAAATGTATAATTATAAATATAATTCATGAAAAAAGTATGAAAAAAGAGTAATAAATCGATAACTAACATTATTTATAAAAACAGTACGCAATGGCTATTTTTTACTTTTTTTTTAATATATTGGTTTAAGTCGTTACCCACTTTAATCAGGGAAGTGTGTCTTATAAGAAATAGTTATAAGTACATTCTACATACCTAAATATTGAACAAAAATGTCAGTAATTGACGGAGACTTTGTCTTAGTTTGTATAAGCCGATATTATTTTTGAATTTCTATTTTCTATGTAGAATAAATACTACTGAAATATCACAAAAAACTTTAAAGGTATAAAATAACGTTATGAACACATCATTCTTATAGGAGCCTAAAATGACGCTTATTGACAACTTCCACGCAATCTAAACGCGGATATGTAAGGAATGTCATTCACTATCTTACACATAACTTCTAATATGATACTGGTATTTTAAAAGAACTATATTAGGAGATGTCATTAATTTTCATAAAATGATTATAAATCTATGCAATAGCAAATGCTAACCCTCATATTCATAAAAAAAAAACTGCTACACTTATTTCGGTTAATTCATATTGAGTCCGTTTCCCTCTTTTGAATATTTGACATTGAAAGAACGAGACAAACCATATTTTAACCAAAAAAAGTTTGGCAAACGTGTGTATTTTTTTAGAATAAGGGGTGTATGAGTGCTGAACTGTATCCAATTAATAATTTACGGTAATCCAAAACTTGTACGTATGAAAAAAAATCTCTAGTATTTATTTCTTAAATTTTAAAACGTTGAATGAAAAGTTGAAATCAAAACCCGTCGAATCGTCGATAAGCGTCATTTTATCGGCGTATGACTCACGGTAGCGTACGTCGCAGAGTGTCATAGTACCTGTAACAAACGGAAAGTTGGTCAGTTAGTAGTGTGGTAATTAGTGTCGATTAGAACGCGACTCTGTACTCCACTAACATGATAATATAAATAGGATTCCAGCTGGACGCGAGCTCCTTGTCAAGTAAACGCGAGAGCATCCACAATTTTCGGAAATTTCGGCATCGCCGTCTTTTTAGCGCGTTTCCGGTTACGCCCCAAGTGCTGTTTTCCACCCCGGTGGTGTGCGCTGTCCGGTTTTTTCTTCCTACTAGTCCCCACAGATGAATGCAAGTGAACGATCACCCAACGACGCTGAAAACCGTGTTTGGCTTTGGTTTTCGTGCCATTTGTATTAATCGTTAGAAAACATTTTGGAAATCTTTAAAAATATATGTGTTTATGGGAATGGAGGTTATGGCTTCAGGAGCACTGTCAGGGAAGTCGTGGTTTACATTCTTCACAATTATTTTCACGACTCTCATCACTGATGAAACTATAAAAATTAAAGTTTTTAATACGTTTCAAGCTAAAAACGATTTGTAAATTATAAAGAGACACGTTCTAAGTGTTGGGCTTCATCAGCACGGAACAGCACTTTCGCATGCTGCTATCTTTTTCTATCGCTCAAAACCTTCATTTGCTAAAGCGAGAGAGAGAGAGACGGAATGCTTTGGCATGTCAGTGTTGAAGGGTTCCGTCGCAATTAAAGGAACTTTTTACTTGAAAGGCAAAGTTCGCTCTTTTTCTTGGATGGCATCCCTTCAAAAAGACTTACGTTAGTGATTTTGGGAAACATTTTCTTTCAAAAGCAGTAAATACATCAGCAGTCAGCACCTCAACTCACGAAACATTAAAACTAACGTAAACATGGGCTCATGTTATTTCGAGAGCTGATAATTAGCGCACAATACTAGCAGATCCACAGGACAATAGCCCTTTTATGTTAAAAATACACATAACACACAAAATACAGACATCCTCTAGTCAGCATGCGTCAGTCAACACTTATTGTGATGATACATAAATATTTACGATACATTTCACACATACGCAGTAGACCACATGTGGCAATACATATTTAAAAAGAGATACGATTTTTTATTGTTGTTATTGTAAATCAATAAAAGAGAATAAAAACGATATCAACATATCATATCTGTTAAGGGTTTATTCCAGATCATAATGCAGTATCTAACAAACCGAGGACACCAGAAAGGATAGGTTTTCAAGCTCATTACATTACAAGTTAATCATAGAAATATATTCAACAATTTTGCAAGATTGGGAGAAACGGAACTGGATGTTTTTTGGAACTGGAAGATATTTCAGCCATCTGACATCATAAGGATGACATGATAAACCTACTCGTAATACGACAGGTATTTATTGTGGAATGTTTTTGTGCCGATTGTAAAATCTAAAACGCTGCTACTTATTTGTTTTCGCAAAGATAAAAACTTATAGATTCATTGAAAACGTCAACCCATGATTATTTAGCAAAAGTAGAAAACACGGCAAATAACGCACCACATCCTGAAACACGACGTCTATGAATGACAGACGTGGCAGCTGCTGAATGAACTTATCGCTCGCTTATCTAAAACGTAACGTAAAGGTCCATAAGGTCGATCAACAGAATTCAGTTTTATCTACTGATTTAAATCACAAAAAATAATTTTTAGTCAATGTTATTGCAATTTTTTAGTTTAGGCCCAATCACTCATTTTCATGTAATTAGCATGGCCAAGCTCTTGTCGGTGAAAGAAATGCACACAATCACAAATACACAGTAACGGTAAGAGTATATATCATGTTCGTAATATATTGGTATTAAAACAGTGCAATAAATCCCATTGACTATTAGGGGATACCTGAATTTTCCGGGGTCCAGTGCTGCCCCCATTTAAAGTAAATCATTTGATAGGAAACGGCGACATCATTTAAAATTTTGTCTTGACCAGTCTCTAGATATCCTTCAAACTATTTTATAAACTACTATTTACAGTTTAAAGTGAGAACGTGAAGCTTTTCTACGCACAATTGCGAAAAACGGCCACTTTTGGCGTATGTGCGTAGAAAAGCTTCACGTTCTGACTTTAAACTGTAAACAGTAGTTCATAAAATAGTTTGAGGGGTTATCTAGAGCCTGGTGAAGGCAATTTTTTTTATTATATCTCCGTTTCCTTTTAAATGATTTAATTCAAATGGAGCAGCACTGGACCCCGAAAAATTCAGGTAGCCCCTTAACTAATATTAGAAGCAATGACACCTGAATACAAATTATGAGATGATGGCGATGATTATGATTACAAACATAGAAGAACTAGTTTGATTTGGTCAGGAGCAGATGCGCTCCAGAATCGGTACTTTTTATTACGTAATTGAAGAGTTCTCAAAATTAAAGGGACAGTACTACTACTCTGCTGTTGCGGGCATTCGAGTTTCTCTAATGGTAATATGTAATTATTGTTAATATTTGTTTATTATACATTAAGATGTACTTGACTATAATAGAGAACTACATTAAGCACAAAATTTATAATTATAAACCAAGGACAAAAAAATAATAATGAGTAAACAAAGATAAGGCAGCATGGGAAAAGTTACATACGTGTGCTCTTAGCATAGGATAAGGAGACGATAAGTAATCCAAAAGACACAGAAAAATAAAAAGCAACGCCAAAGAACGTCTAATGAGTGCACTGACATTAGAAGTCTAATGTAATTTTCTATTACGTAATTTGTATGAAACAAAATAGTAAAGTATCAACTTATGTAACAAATGATGTATGTTCAGTAAAGTTTGATAACAATTTACTACAAGCGGCTAGCATTATATTGGAATTAGACTCGCCACGCCCTCAGACGCGCCTCGGCTAGACTCCGAGGCACTGACACAAATATGTCTTGTAGTCAGGTAATTCGAATCAATACGCTTTTAGGGCCTAATGTCTGTGTAGGACTTTGCAAACATTATCAAATTATCCGTGTCCACTGATCGTTCCCACGTGTTAGGTCTCCGCGTCAAACCAACTCGTAAAATATGATTTATTGTTATATGAACGCTGACGTGGACAGGCAGCTATTACATTTTTCCACGAGGAACGATCAGCCTTGATGTCCTGGCGTCTGATACTCCTGACGTTAATGCGGAGGAAGGTTGTCACGGCTAAGTATTAAACAACATAATTCTACGGTGCGGGAGCGTCAATTACTTCAAGAATTTCCACATGAACTACTAGCCACTTTAACAGGTTTAGTTTCACCCACGATCGGCCTTGGGAATTATATTGACCTTCCAAGTAATTACATAATTTACACGTCATCTTAATTTGGAGACGGACAAACGATATTAATTCTAATCTTTACTGGTTTGGACACGGAAAAATAATGTAAATTCTAATCTATACTGGTAATTCCTTAGAAAACAGATTACAGAAACTTATTTAGAAAATCTGTTGTCTTCTGAGTCAGTGTTTAAACCATTTTGATAGGTAACTTTTTGAAGAAACCGTCTTGGAAAACCGTAAATAGAGGTATAATGTCAAGAAGACCTCTCTTATACCAAAAAAGAAAAAAATACCTTACTTCTAATTCCGATAGATAGGTAATACCTGATATTCGTATTAACTTTATTATTTAATTGCTGAAGGAAAACAATAAATTTACTTAGGTAATCATATGAGCTTGCAAGACTTAAAAAAGAACTATAATATTGCACCACATAATGCAACCAAAATATTTTAAGAAAAGATAGACAAAACACATGCAGCAAATTCACAATGAAATATACAGAAGCAAGTGGAACAGAGCTAAGAAGCAGAGGTTAATAGGTATCAAGGTTACACATATTATCCTAACTCTCATTGAGTTTTCATCACAGTGATCTAGGAATTTCTTGCAAAAGGCCTAGGCGTCGGCAAGACGCCTAGGAGGGGTGATAAAAAATGTAAATTTTAAGAAAGTTTGTATCTCATTTACTTATTGTTCATTCATTTACAATTCAAGTTTTCGTGAAGCTTTTATCTATTGGACTTTATACCGTTCTTATTAAAATTGCGGTGGAGGTAAAAGCACTAAAAGTAAGTTTAATATGCTTTTGACTGCACCTATAATTGATACAGTCTGCATCCCTCAGGTTGTACCAATTTTTACCGTTAGCTGAGCCGACGCTCTTGATTGTCAGTACAATTGTGACAATAGTTTGTAAAAACCTCGTCATGAATAATAAGTTGTAAAATCATTAGAACCTTTTATAATAATGTAATTTCGCAAACAGGATTCGGAATATCCTGGGCAAAAAATACTAACTTTTTGCAGGATTTTGGTATTTAAGCGATTTCCAACAATAGTGGAAAATAAAAAAATTCAAGGCAGGAAACATTTGTAACCTGTACGTACCACAGCGGCACAGAACTATACGTCCATCGTCAATCATACATTACAAGACTAGTTACTGACATTTCGGCAAAATGGAAACGCATTCAATGCTTTCGATTAAATGCAATTATGTAGCTGATGCAAATACCGCAACTTCGTTCGCGTGGATTTTATGATTCTGGCGTGTTAATAAAAATACGAACTAATGTGGATACATAAGAAAATAATTGTAGCTGTGTTATAATGTTAAATGTCAATTCCAGAAATGTAGCTGTGTTATATATGTTAAATGTCAATTCACGAAATACTTGGCAAAGTTGTTTCCACCAAAGAGGAATTTATACGTTCAGTATTTGCAGACCTTCAGAGCATAACAAACCAGGAAAATTCTTGGTCATGTGAATGCTGTTCGAAAACATCAGGTCTCTAGAGACCAGTGAGATGAGGAACGTAAAGCGCCGCTGAGAAGTGTGTTGCCATTTTCGAAACGCGGTCTCACTAAACGAACGGTTTTTTGTATGGAAAAAAACTGGAAAAATTGACATGCATTATCTCGCGAGTCGGAAACATTAACGGATAGAGAATCACGCTTGAATTCCCAGCGTATTTACGCATGCGAGATGCGGCCTGGTGTTCTCCAACAGCATCAAGTCTTGCCTGACGTTCTTCATTAGATCCTTGGGACCTAATAATCGTCAATCTCTTGGCTGCTTTTGAATGTTGTTAAAGATTTGACCTCTTTTTAGGCATGGCTATTGATATAAAGATAAATAGTGACAAAAATATTTTCTTTGCAGATCTAAGTGACTGCTCCCCTGGGTGGAACCGTAGGCCGTGTCACGAAGATAAAGAGGAAAAGAAACAAGCTAGCACTCAAAATAACATAAGCCCGAAGGCATATTCTGTACACATAAATGAAAGATTTAGCCGGTTTAGGCAAGTCGATATCAAAAATTAGGCCTTAATGTTACCGCCGTTAGTCGAGTATTTCCAGAGACTAACGTTTGCAAACAGACATTTTTTTTAATTCTTACTCTGAGCTAGGTATGTCTCCATCGCCCCAATGTTTTTTTGAAAATGTATTCAATGTACCGACACATTTTATTTCTATTTTATTAATGTATTGATTCATTTACCATACTACTGTATTCAAGTAAATGCAGCAAGGTAAAAATTTAAGTACACGTTACAATAGTTGTATAAATTTAAGAAAATTGGCTCAAACGCTTTAACCGTGGGATCGATAAGATCGTAACAGATGAGATCAATACAAACCAAGAAATAATGTAAAATCATAATGAAACGTATTAGCAGTAAAGAGGCAACGATAAAGGCATAATGAACCATGTAATGCCTTTCTCACAAGCAAGCATGGCAGTAAATGCGTTAAATACTTGGTTCGTAGTTTTTTGCACAATAAAGAGAAGAATTCTAGACGGTCTAGGAATGCAAAGAACAGGTTTGGAGGTACGGGGCTGTGTATCTATATACAAGTATGTACATGTACGTAGGAATATATACTCAGTATACATAGTAATCTACTCGTACTTCCAATAACAGACTGCGTGATATTTGGACGTTAACTTACGAGTAACACGTTAATTAATACAATGTTGTAGATTGTCTTCATTAAATTTAGACTTAAGTATCGTATGAATTAAATTTAATAAATTTTATAGCTCATACAGAAGCTCTTAGCACTTAATAAAGAGAGAACATTTTTTGTTAAAATCTGCTGCAAAAAGTAACAAGTCGATGTCGTACGTGTAAAAAGCATTCGAGCTCGGTAACTACTGGTTGATTAATTGAATTTATTATATTTGCACTGCCGATTTCGTACTTAATTTAGAAAAAAGCCACGATCATGAGGCAAATAACAACTGAAATAGAATTGGCTAACGGCAAACATTGTCATGACTAGGTATTTTTAGATTTTACTCCTATAATAAAGATTAATTTACAACGTTTTAGTCTCTTTGAAATTGAAAGGTCACAGCAATCATTTTATCTCATAGACAGTTGCTGAAAAAAATCTCATATGCGTGCAATAAAACATAAATGTCAAAATCCAAAACTGATTATACAATTGTGTGCCAAGAGTCGTATTAAAAGTGGCGGCTGTCGGTGTATATTGTACATTAATAACACAGGTAAGCATTATCTGAAAATAATTCCAAAGACTATAGAATAGATAAACGAGCAAAACAATCACTAGTTTAAAATGAAACACAATGGAGATAGATATTGAAAATAAAGCGGAGGAATGAAGACTGCCTTAATAAATCACTAGTGGATACAACAACGCTACAATAATAGGCAGGGATATTGATAATAAAATATAATTTAAATTAAGCTGTCAAGTATCACGCGCCGGCGCCGTTGTGGACTCCACTGACATACTGAGCGCCATAGGATAAAAAGAGCGCGCGCTATTGCCAAGATTTTCAGACAAGCGTAGCGCAAACCGATGTGTGAAATGGTGAAACGTCACACGCGAAGACAGACCAAATTATTATAATTTAGTCAAGAACCACATAATTGCTGGGTGTTAAGAAAGAACAACCTTGTAGATTTTGATGATTTTTATGTCACAAAATGAGATATACGTATCAGCAAACAAACGGGAACAGAGTCCGTTAGTAACTATACCTAATAACAGACTCAGTTCCCGTTAAACTGATTTAACGTTGCCTGCAATATAATTTGAAAATTACACGCAAAACAAGTGCAACACGCCAATACTTTTCAATAGATTTACTACGATAGAAGATTTGCGAATGCAGAGAACTCATATACACGTCATCGCTGTCGTACTCGTATTAATAGCAATTTAGACGCGGCGCATCATGAGTAATTGATGATTTAAGGGCAGCAATGCAACAGGCTATTACAAAATAGCTCAACTAGAATTCCAATTTGAATACGAAACGAAGAAGCATTGAGAGTCGGCAATTTAGATTGACGTACCTAGGCGATGCAAAGGAAGCATTTTACTTAGAATACATTTTTTGTGTGCCAAGTAGGTCGTCTGCTGTCAAAGAATTTAAAAGAGAAATAGTAATTGGAGTAGTAGGACTGCAATGTTTGTAGGGTTCCGTAGTAAACAAGAAACCCTTATAGTTTCGCCATGTCTGTCTGTCTGTCCGTGGTATCCGACAAAGAGGTAAAAGGAAATATTAAAAAAATATATTGGGTAGCTCTCATACATGTTTTATTTTCTCTGAACTAACCACGGGGTGTCGTTGACTAGGTCTTTCAAAAATAATGTGAGTTTGTAAACATCACTTTAAAATTGAAGTATCAGTTTGTGAAATATTTCGTTGTAAAGTTCAAAATTTGTTTATAAAAACGAAGTTAACTATAATTTGGTTTTAAAAACGAAGTTAAAAGGAAAACTATCGGAGCTAAGTAGGATTTACAAATTAATGAGTTTTAGTAAACAAACTAATAAAGTGGGCCCGGAAAATAAAAATTTCATACAAATTCAATATAGAGGTTTTTAGTAGTTCAACCGCGAGGCGTGAACGCAAAGTCGCCATTCGCAATTACGGAATCTTAAACTGCGCGTGGCCCGACACGCACTTGGCCAGTTACTCTCGAATTATTTTCAGTAAAAGAGCAAAGTTTTTTTTTTTATTTCGAAGATATTACTATTTTCTCATTGTTAATTTAAGATCTCCAGTTAAAATAACGAGGTAAAATGAAGAGTTTTTAAGGCTGTCAGTTAGTGCTAAATGTTTGCCAATGTAAGCCAAACTTTAAACTTTGTTATTAGGTATATGGTATGGCACATTTTTAAAAGTTAGATTGTTAGCAGAAAGAAGTCAAAATAGACTTACAGCAATTACTCCAGTGGTTTTAAACATGTAACCGAAATCAGCATGGCAAAGATAAATTCAAATAGGCTGTATCTTCTATTAGACCTGCTTATTTATACAAAGTCTAACTGGGTGTGGCCTGCTTGATAGCTTTCTTACTCTTATGCCTATAATGCCTTCAGCGAAACCTTCACTAGACCATTATACTACAATTACTGCTATATAACATTTATTTCTACCTACTATTTGTTTGTATTTACGACGAGATATAGGATATAATAATAAGATATGCAAGCATTAAAAATAAGTAAGCATTTACTTATGAGCTAAATCAGAACATATTTTTTCACAAAACAGGCAGGAAAACGCTCCGAAGGTCGTCAGACAAATAAACGTCTGAGCAATAAAGGTTTGTAAGAAACTTTAAGAATAGCGAATGTACAAATTAATCATTTCTACATATGCTTTTGTAATCATGTAATTTGTTTTAGTTGTAACAAAAATTTATGTTGTACAAACTAAATTATATAAATACATAATACTAAACAATGAAGCTGACACAAAAAATTAAGGAAATTCTACGCCAATAAATTCTCGTCATGCACTTCCTAGAGTCAAGGAAAAAGGTAAGTAAGGCGGTAATTGTATTACGTGTACTACTTTAATAAATTTAGCTTTATCATAAAAATAAATGATAACTTAGATTTAAAGACGATTTCCAACATCGAACCACTGATCTTGATGAAGCTTTTGCCAAATTGTGTATCAATACTGCTTTAATAAATTTAGCTTTATCATAAAAATAAATGATAACTTAGATTTAAAGACGATTTCCAACATCGAACCACTGATCTTGATGAAGCTTTTGCCAAATTGTGTATCAAGTTGCGTATACGTTTGGCGTGACAACTATCATATCAGATTGATAAATGATATTGTACTTACGGCACATGTGTTTGAGCTCAAATAACACCTAAACAAAGCCTTCGCTGCAGCACTCTCATTACTTATAGTCATTACGAGACAGTGGTGGAAAGCAGACACCGGGTAGACTGCACACAATGGCTCGGCAAGAAGTGGGTTAATTGAAGACAACAGCGCCCATCGCCTCTGGCTGACGCAGAGATTCGATCTCTGTACGGCTCTAAATTCTGTAATAATAATAAGCCATTCATTTGGAATGATGGCCGGTGAGTGGAGTATGGTACGCGAGACATGTTATTAGATTTTCAAAGGTAAGCACGCATTTTAAATAAGACAAAACATACAAATTGTACTGCTGCAATACTAACGGCCAATATATCAACGCGATTAGTGATGTGCCGTTCCCGGAAATATTCCCAAAAATGGAAATTTTGGGAAATATTGCTGATATTCCCAAAAATGGAAATTATGGGGAATATTGCTAATAACGGACTTTGGTATTTTTTCTTATATGCCAACTCTTTAATAAGTTGTAATATAACAACACGCCAATAGTTGGTTACACTTAAAAGTTCAAAATTTCCAATGTTTTCAATATTTCTGGAAATATTCCTAGTAAATTTCCAATCATTCTGGGAATGTTGCGGAAGTTTATCAAACACAAAAAATATAAGTAATATTTTTTTAATGATTTTAAAGGGTACGTATTAGAACATGTTAAATTAAAATTTGTAAAGTTAAAAAGACGATTGCGAGGGTGGATTGAAAAGTGCTCGGCCTAACATAGATCCATTCAATTCTAAAAATCAAATCTACCCACATTGTTAAGTTCAGTTCAGACTAGTTACTTGAGTGAAGTTCGAAACGTGTGCGATAATTAGTTGTGATTCTATAAATTTATTAACAAAACAATCTGACTAGTTTCCGCGAATGGAGCAAATCGAGCAGCGTGCCGTCATTAAGTACCTCCATAAGAAGGGGCTATCATCAAAAGCCATCCATGATGATATGGTCAGTACATTAGGGTATTCCGCTCTGTCCTATTCATCCGTCAAAAAACTGATAGCAGAATTCAAGCGTGGTAGAGAGAGTGTGAAAGACGAACCCCGCTCTGGAAGGCATTCGACGTCCACTACTGACGAAAATATTAAAAAAGTACTTTATTTAATTAAAGGAGACCGCAGATAAAAATTACAGAGATAGCCGAGATTATAGGCATCTCTTATGAACGAACTCAAAACATCATAGTCAACGAGTTGGGTTTCCACAAGGTGTCTGCAAGGTGGGTTCCGCAACTGCTTTCAATTGAACAAAAAAGGACGCAATTGACTATTTCACGCGACTGTTTGGAGTTATTGAAGCTGATGCAGATGATTTTTTGAATCGTTTTATTACGATGGACGACACATGGATTCGTTACTGTACACCGGAAACAAAATAACAATCGAAACAGTGGAGAAGACCTTGTTCACCACTCCCTAAAGAGGCTAAGTCGATTTTGTCGGCTAATAAGGTGATGGATTCAGTATTCTGGGACTCGAAGGGTGTGATTATGGTTGATTATCTTGAAAGGGGTCAGGCCATAAACTCTGATTACTACTGCACCTTACTACGTCGTTTACGAGAGGAAATAAAAGAAAAACGTCCAGGAATGCTCAGAAGAAAATTCTTGTTTCATCAAGATAACGCCCGTGTTCACACGTCAACACGAAATCCACAACTGTGGCTTTGAATTGTTACCGCATCCGCCTTATTCACCTGATCTGGCACCATCAGACTTCTTTCTGTTCCCTAACCTAAAAAAACCCTTGGAAAGTCAAAGATTTTCAACAAACGACGACGTCAAAGCAGCAGTAGACGCATATTTTGACTCTAAAGAAGAATCATTTTTTTTTCAACCGTCTAAATGCTTAAAAGGGGAGGTGGCGTGTATTAAACTTGATGGTGATTGTGTAGAAAAATAAAAATATAACTGATTTAGTATGTGTTCGTAAAAAACCCCTAAAATTTCAATGCCTATTGGTTAGTTGATCTAAATTCGAAATAAAAGTTCTAAATATCAAATTAATATTTTTTCAAAGTTCATAAAACCCAAATTTAGAATACTTAAGCATGTGTTATCAAAAATATTAAAAACTTATATGGGATAAGTCCGCCATTGTAATTTTTTGTACTTTATTCTATTTTTTGGTACAATAAAGTAATTTTATTACAAACAAACAAACCTAATGTTTTTTAAAAAGTTATGTAATTATAAAATTTGTAATTGGTGAAATATAAAAAAGATTATTAAGTCTTCTTTCGTAGGTAGATACTTATAGATAATTTCAATGTACACATTACGAAGATAGCTTATTAATAAAGTCAATTAGACGCTCATGACGAGATATCTACTTTTTTATTGGAATTAAAAAATTCAAGTAAGTTATGTAATTCTCTTCTAATAAGAATGTATTTGAAAACAGAGCTGTTAAAATGTTAATTTTAAACAATTTCAATGGATATGTATGACGTAACTTTCTAGTGCTAAGACGTTAGAAAACTTGAGCTAACATAGACGGCCATGGGCACGTTTTTGAATGTAAAGAGTCACTTGCTGAACAACACATTGTAACACAATAAGCTAACGTAATGTGAGGTAAACGGTATAGTGCTTCCTGCCATAGAGACATTTGGCGAATACTAAACGTTCACACGTTTACAGACACTTCAAATTCAATAGATTTAGTTTTCAGCAGGAACTGGCTACAAAATAAAATAGGTAACTAAAATGTTAACATCATCAGGTAGAGATTGTTCTAATTTGTAGACTTCTTTCGAACGCAAGGAGCAAATTCAACATTAAAACGTCGTCAGTTAAAATAATGAAACGTCATTGTCATGTCTCATTCACAGTTTGACTCGCCTACACCAAGCCAAAGTATTCCAAAGTTCAATGACATGTAACCAGTGAAATCTATTCAAGTATAGTAAGTAGATCAGTAGTGTCTGTACTGAAAGAAAGGTAGACGAGTTACAGACAGCAATGACGTCACCGAATGAAAAGCCAATTAGGGCGGAGTGAGACCATTGTCTTTTCGTGCCCATTTTAATTAATGTTCTTTTTGTTTAAAATATAGCGAGATCATTCATAGTGATAATGGGAGCGCGGGCAGCAGGAAGGCAGTGGGGCCAAGCGTTCCGGGAAGCGTCGGCAGACGAGGCGCAGACGATGATGACGTCACTGGTGTGATCAGCCAATTGGGCCAGCGGGTCTGACATTTGTAGTTTAAAAAGACATTTTCATAGTTAATTAAGTCTCTTCAATTTTATCGTTTCGTGACCGGCTCATTTAAGACATTATGATGATGAAAGTAGACTAATACTGCACCTGAAAAAGTTTCGCGTGGCTAGGAATGCAAACGAATGTGAATGTGGTATCGAAAAAAAATCTTGAATAAAATACTCGATAAAAAGAGGCACGTCAGTCTTTAAAATACCTATATGCGTGCTGTATTAAATGAAAATGAACATAACAGAAACCCCAAAAATATTTATCATAAACAAAAATATTGCCGCCATAACAAATAGCTGGCATTCAAAATAACAGACAAACGTAAAGTTGTTGACCTTGAGAGAAAAAAAGCGTCGATAATACCATCATAATAACTCGTGTACAGCGAACCATTGAAACGCGGGGCACCAAGGCCGTGAAGTCAACGAACAGGACGCCACCTGTCTCCGGCACAAATATAGTATTACCTATGCACAATAATTACTGCGGTGACACTACGAAACCTCTTGCAACTTCTCAAGTGTTTGCATACAGCTTGTTCAGAATTCATGGCGGGAGTTACTGAATGACTCGGCGTATTAAGATTCAACACGTTCACTTTTCGAACACGAACAGATAGTTCGTTGAATCAATCATAGTTGAGTGGAATGGAAGAGCCAATGCGAGTTGAAGAAATCACCGAAAGTATTACGGTACATGCGCATAAACCCACGCTTTATGTATGGAAGTATTTTTAGACCTAACTACATGTACTTATCCTATTATTATGTTTTGATATGTGCTTTGATTTTGTTTAATATGTTATTTTATTTTCCCGTTTGCTTTTCATTGAACTTAAGACTAGAGAGCTATCAACATCAAAATAAAAAACAGTCTGTAAGAAATACAACAACAAATAAATTTTTATTTTTTTAAATTTTGACTGACGTCTTGATCAAAGAAAGTTTAATTTTGGGATAAAATTTGAAGGCAACAAAGTCATATAAATTATATGAACCAACGAATGTGGTATGAGTGTAAACCCGTGACTAAGTTGGTGAGTCGTTGGAGTTGCGATTTAGAAGATTGTTCCAGTAGGCGTAGAGTGAATTGTATCTTCCAGAAATGGAAGCTGACTCTGCCAGCACTTTTGTTCGTTGACTAAGGTTGACGCACTGACTAGAATGTAAATCTAAATAGAACAAATACCAACAGAGTTCAAATTGCTTGTGACAAGACTTCAGATTATGTTGTTCTGAATGTAGGACGTATTTATAGAGAAATTCCATGCCAATGGAAACACTAAGTCCTACCCAACGTTTTTGCAAATATTAAATAGGGTTTATAACAGCAATTTTTAATTTGATATTGTCGAATAAGAAACTAACACTTCAAGCTTTATTTGGATAAAATATATAATGAAAATTCAGCAACTGCTATATCACCAATAAATCAGCGTATCAAGTACTGCGAGCACCATTTTGGGAAGTGGTTGTGTTCTTGTATTATGCAAATGAAAGCGATTCCGATTATATATTATTGCCAAGTTAACCTTTATGTTTTATGACTCAGAAAAGCATTATCTTCTCCGGAATTTCTTCCATAATTTTCAGTAATGTTACGCAACTTTGAAGTTTCTTTTGATGTATCGCTGTGCTTAGTTGGTTATTGTTAAAATCCCCAGCAACTATACATTCTTATTTAATTTTCAGTTATAAATCAGTTATCAACTCTCAATTTGGAGGCTTCATTTGCTACATTTTACGTCCTTTTAACTGTAGAATATTTGCATGGAGCTAGCAAGTAACACTCTAGTTTTATCTTGAACGTCTCTTACGTAATGACATTTTCTTTATATTTGCAATGTTTATACGTATGTGTATTGGCATTCCGCCAATGGCGCTTTTTAATCAAGTTTAATTCATTGAGAAACTGCTTTATTGCTGAACGAGTACGAAATGACAAGGGCGACCTCTGCAAGGTCAGAGAATACTTTAAATATCGGCTGGTAATAATGTGTTTGCGTGTTATACTAGGCTTTCTAAGGAATTACAGTTTTAATTCGTAATTATAAGCTGGTCTTTTTATTAACAGTCGTGCAGAAATCAATTAGTTATTCCAAAAGAAAAATTGTTTATGTCCCATTCTATTTCTATAATGAAAGACTATAATGGAATTGAGAAGGAGACATTACTTCTTGCAGATTCCATTGATCATGCAGATGATCTCAATAAACCATTTATTGTATGCGTCAATAGCACATTCTACCTTTGAGTGTAAGAGCCATGACCGATGAGTAAGAATTTTAGAATGATATAGTAAACCTATAACTATGGAATAAAATGCAATTTAAATTATATGTCGAATTGCTCATTTCATATTAGTAAAACTGTTACTTATAGAATTATTGCTGATGATTAGATTTCTAGGAGATGAAGTTGATGACATTTGAATTCAAATGATTTTTTAATGATTCTCGGGTAATATCTTATTTTGTGATATTATGTAAGTTACTCCGTAAAAGAGCGCGACAATAATTTGTTATCTAAGTCCTAAGTAAGTTGCTTCTGCAATTTAACGGTACATTACGAATTTATATTCGCTCAGTTAGGGTAACTGTGGTTGAGGGTCTGCCTGATTATAAAATTGATCCAAAAGCCCTTGGAATTTAAGCTATTATATTCCACCCACTCGAATGAAATCGTATGTCATCACTTTTTGCAGCTTATAGAAATTTAATTTGTGACATTTAATAAACTTACGTAATTAGAAGGAATATAATTTTATCAATGGATCTATATTGGCGACCGAAGCACGAACAGAGTTAAACATGAATACAGAATAAAAGAAAGACAAGGCTGATATGATGATGATAAAACGTTGCGCGATGATTATTATGAACTTCAATGCAGAGCTAACACTTTTCGACGCAAAAGGGCCGCCTATGAAGTCATCAATCACAGTACTGGCGTACCTTTAACTAAATCAATATTTTCATAGCTGTTCCGATTACATTATCTCTACTACGCAGCGGACGATTAGTCCAAACTCATTAAACTGCCAGAAATAACAAGGCGATGCGTAATAATCTCGAACAATGCAGACAATAAGGTCAGAATATGAAGTTTATGTATTGTTTAGAAATGTCTAGAGATTTTTGATAGAGCGGCGATTCTAGCTAAATAAATCGTTGGCCTTACAATATTCTCTATTACGACTAGTGATGTGCCGCTGAGAAATTCTCAGTTCTTGTAAATTTCTTTCATTGATAATTTCCGGAAATTTCGCCAATACTCAAAATTTTTCGAGAATTTTAGTTAAAAAAAAATCCTGAAGAAATTTCTTGCGAATAAATTTAGAGCGTTTAGGAAATTTCTAGAAATTTTCAAGAACGGCACATCACTAATTACGACGATACCTATTTCTTGTTTACCGCCAATTTAAATTTTTGTTTAGAATCTTTCCTTATTTTTGGCGCGTTTTCTCCTGCAAAAAAAAGTAGTTATTTTTTTAAAAGAAATATTAGTATCAATGTTTTAAAATAAAATGATTTAAATATTAATTGAATTCTGAACTAGTTTTTATAAAAAAGTTAATAAAAATTTATAATTATACCCATGCAAAATTTACAGTTTTCTAGTACTTACAGTCTCTGAGCTATGCCTTGGACGGACAACCAGGCATACCGAAACTATAATAATTAATAAATATATAAGAACACGTCACACAGATTGAGCTAGCCCCAAAGTAAGTATAAGCTTGTGTTATAAGATACTAACCCAACGATACTATATTTTATGATATATACATATATAGAAAATCACCCAAGACCCAGGACAATTTGAAAAACGTAATTTTCCAACTTGTCCTGGCTGGGGATCAAGCCCTGATCCTCCAAATTGGCGGACTAGCGTGTTGACCATTACACCACGGAGGTTCCCTCTAGGGACTACGGAGCTCTAAAAAGAAGGCTTGGGCAGTTAAAAAAAGGCGCAATCAAATTCGAAAAGTGAAAGTTTCAGACTAAAAAATAATTACGGGCTATAAAATTGAAAGTATAACAAATCGCCTAACGTTTAAACATTTTGTTCCTGCTATCAATCATTTTTCAATCATCAATCTTTGAAATAGCATCGAATTTGGTTTTTTCTTAGGTAGGTACTTACACAAACTTTGAATATAAGAAAAATTACGTAAGTAGTAAGGTTGAGTTCAAATTATGAAAAGGTGTTCTTAGAGATTTAGCAGATACTATGGATATATTTAAGGCGGGAATATCAAAGGCGGAAAACATAAACTAAGAAATATATAATTCATACTTTAGAAAATAATCTTTTTTCCCTGTACCTTCTCTCTCTCTTGTGAAGGGTCAATTATTGTTATAGAAGAAGTTCATATTACTAATTAACAAACACTAACTTACGTTGCGAAGCTTACGTTTCAGCATTTCATTAAAAGTTGGGTGCAGACGCAGGTTTGAAATGCTTTTAGGAATGACATATATTATTATGTATACATTTTAAGTGTTTAAACATATTAGGTTGGGGAAAAAGTCTTTTCGCATTTTATATGATTATTTTTCCGACCCAAATATCGACCAATAGAATTGCACCATTCGACGTCACGTGGTACAACCTACATGGTATTATACTGATAATTTTTTGATTATTTTCTCTGGTAGTTGCTATATATAAAAAACAAAACATAATCCAGTCAAATTAACCACACGTCAAACTGACAGGTTGAATTGGCCGACATTTGGGACGGAAAAATAATCCCCCGAATACCCCACGAGCTTCAAAATTATCTGGCATTTCCCTCAAGGTTCCCTGCAAACAAATAAAGTCGTCAAGTTTTTCAGGAAAAATCACTCGCGCTTCGCGCTCGTGATTTTTTAACCTGAAAAACTTGACTCCTTCATTTGTTTGCAACGAACCTATCGGGAAATACCCGATAATTTTGAAGCTCTTGTGGTATTATAAGTGAAAATTCAAAACATTTTTTATATAGTTTATTTACATTTAACTAAAGTATGTAAGTACCATTTTGTTCGATAACTTTTTGCCTTCTTATAGGTAGGGACATGATCCCATTGCTATAGAAATTTTGGGACTTCTGATCAAAAAACTGCGTCAAGTAGTAACTGCGTTTTTAGTAAATTTATTCAGCTCCTAACTTAAAATGCATGGCAATTATATGTTTACCTTAGAAGGAATACGTTTACGAATTCAGAAATTGCTTGAAAGAATAAGATGGGACGTTGAAATAACTCCATAGTTAGTATATAACTAAATAATAAATAAATATATAGGGACAAATCACACATGTTGAGTTAGCCCCAAAGTAAACTTAAGCTTGTGTCATGGGATACTAACCCAACGATACTATATTTTATGATAAGACATATAATAGATTAACACTCAAGACCCAGGACAATTTAAAAAGGCCATTTTCCAACTTGCCCTGTCTGGGTATCGAACCCAGAACCTCCAGAATGGCGGACTAGCGTGTTGACCATTACACCACGGAGGTCGACAGCCGCGAGAACTCTAACGTAGTCCACCATTTGTCAAACTTAAACATTCCATTCAGCCAGGCTAACAGCGTATGTTTTTATATCTATCTCAGTGCATTTTGCTGCAGTATTTCAGTTTAATGACACATCTTAAACAAGCCAGCGGTAGGGCACCCGACCACTAAATCATAAGGGCGCACCGAGAGGCCAGTCACTTATTTATTGCAGTCCTGCGCCCACTGCGCCTGCGCATTCAATATCGCCACGATGAGGGTTGCCAAAACATGTCTGAACAGTTTCACCTTTTAAAAAAATCTAAATCTAAACTAGACAAGAATATCAATGAGAAAATTTATCAAATTAGTATCTAGAATAGGAACGATATATCTAAGTAAGTATATACCATTCAGACTAAATAACAATATCAGAAAAAATGCTATTGCGGTTTATACGACAATAACCATCTCTTCGCTTAATGGTACTACTTATTACTTAGAATATAGTCCCTAAATGATGTCAGTCAGCTAACTACGGTTACAACAGTAAAATAGAGAAAAACTCAAGCGTGCCTGAATTTCTGCTTACACCAGGCCCAATTATGTAAAACTAACATAATATAGGTACCAGGCAAGGTATAAATTCATGAACTAACTATGGCTAATTGTGTAACGTCTAAAGCAGAGTCTATTGATTTGATTTTTAATTTAACCACCGCCAACCCTAGCCACGATCAAACGCGTTTACGACAGTAATAAAACGTCTGCGTTTCCTTTAAATATTGTACGGTTGATCCGCACCGCACATTTACGTAGAACTATTAGAATATAAATAAAATTATAATAGATAGATAAAATAAGCAATATCTGCATGTATATCTACATAAATATTTTAGGTGTGAGATGTTAAATATGATTAAAATGTTGTTTCCATTGAGGTAACTGTGAACCACTTAGTTTAGGTAGGTAGTTATTTGAATTAAATTACGCACTACGACTTGATACCCATTGCAAACTGACTTTAGGTACCTATGTGTTTCGTGTATGTGCACACAAGTGGTATTTCCCAATTCCTCATTGATGTCATGTCAATCATAACACCACAGCATAGTATCATCCTTTAGATAATCATCTTTCCACAACTAGATTTCACGTAATAACTCTTTACGTTCACTTTACTTTTTCGGTGATTTTGGAAATATCATCGTACAGGCTACAGACATGAATTGTGTGTAACCTTAACACATTAAGGTTCGTTTAACGACGATATTGGAAGAGCTGCTAAGTCTCCTATTTTTATCTACTTTTTAATAAATTCATAAGTGGTCCATCCATCAAGACTTTCCTTGCACTGCCGATTAGGGCTTTCTCTTTAGGCTTGTTACTTATTGTCATGTGTCCCTATTGAATCCAAGAATTCGTTTCTTAATTACATAACTCCATTAAAGAACGCACATGCACAAGCGAGTGCGTGCGCCGGCGCAGTGCCCAGCGCCCACTGACCTCACACGGACGAGATAAAGGCTATTTCGAGCGCCGCGATAATATCCGATACGACGTTCAGATACGGCATTGGAGGCGCCGGAAACGAATGGACCTGTCAAAACTCTGATAAACTTCCGTCTACAATCTATAGATACTTAGCCTACTAGTCAAGCAGGGTGCAAGAGAACAAATAACAAGGCTTATTAGGCAAAAGGATATAATCTGAAAAGAATTGTAAAATCCTGGAAGTTCACAAAGTCACCTCATTTCTATAAATTTATTTTTAATTTCCTATTCTATTTATACTTACTTAAGCTTGAGAATTTATATTGTTGTCATCATGAAAATAAAAAAAGAAATAAGCTTAATGTCTTTAAACTTTTCAATCAACCATTACTTACTTCATAGCTATCTGTGACTATGACTAATCTAAGACGAATGCACTTACCGGAAATCGTGAATGTAAAGTGTAGTACGGAACGGGTATTAAATTTAATAGTGGTCATTATACGATATATTATTAACACAAGGTACCCTGTAGTATGAATCTGATTTTAATTGCTAGCATGTGCTAGACGGCAAAAACTTGAATGTGATGTCAAAATACATTGCATTTCAATTTTTAAGTAAGTATTAGACTGGCAATAAAGGCACGTGTTGAGATTAAAACCTCATTTCAAGTTTTATTATTTCTACAGCGCGTGATGGATATCGTACTGTTGACTGTACTACAACACAAATTCAAAACAGCTATACCCACAAAGACTTGCATTGCAAGTTGAAGATAAGTAAACGTATAAGAAATATATCAGGTCAACATGCCGTCATTCAAGTATCCATAAAGTAGGGCAAGATTACGAGTATCACTTAATTTTCTCGTAAGTTGCACATCGTTTTCTTAGATGATAAAACGTTATTACCTATTCGATTCAAAATTATACAGCGAACAGCGGCAAATTAAATTTACAAGCCATACATCACTGGGCGATGTCAGCTGTGCACTTATTGGTACACTCCTTAAACAGCCAGTTCATTTATAAAACACAGACCTCGATTGACTGGGAGGCCTCGACCTCAAGAGTACACTTTCATACACTAAAAGGATTACTCGGCAGACGGCGTCGTGAAAACTGTCTGCGGAATTGGGGTAATCCTCTTTATTCTGCGACGTCGATTCTTCGCGATTGCATGCCACACACACCTGATTAGACGAAACACAAATAGACCCTGGTGTAAGAGCATAAAGCATAATGTACAAAGGCATGTTAAATTGAGAGCCAAATCAATAACTCCTCCGCGCGACAGCCGCAGAAAGTTAGGAAGCTACGTGTTGGCAACCGAAAAACTACCTTAACTTAGAGCGGTAGGAAATATTTTCATTTCATGTGACAAGAATCGCGAGACAAGACGGTGAAAGCCCGTCTGCCCTTGCGATCTCTAGCTCTGCAAGAACATAATTGCACACGTTCAGTAAAACGATTCAATGAATCAGTGACATTAACGGTCAACGAGAACTTAATGTTTTTATAGATTGAGCTTATAAACCTAGATTAACACGCTATACCACACCTGTTAGCTGAAGTGGATTTTTTAATCGCGTTGATTGTAAACATTGGTAGAGACAAGATTAAGAGCGTAAGTTGAAAAGAATTAAAATTATATTTCGCTGTAATAACAGAAATAGCGTCAACTGTGCAATTATCCCGTCAGCACTGCAGTTGCATTCTGAATGCGCGTCATCTTGCGCGAGCGCTGTGTAACAAACTTTAATCTCATTAGAAAGTAGTAGATTTGGCTGGAGTTCGTTGACCGGCGAAGTTCCTGAGGCCCACCCTGTAATTGCGAACGTATAATGCTAATAACCATTGATACACTTGTATAACCATGATGATTTATTTATCGCAAAATTCCGAATACGAACCAATACCGGCAACGACATTTAGGTGGCAAGTACGTAAAAAAGATTCAAATAAATAAAACTCTACGTTCAACAGGCAAGTAGGTGGAATGGATGAAGGTTCATCATTCATTTTTCATTAATGTTAGTGGAAAGACTAAAAAATAATGAATGGCAACTGAATCAAGGAGGCATCTATACCACCTACACAGGAAAAAAACTAGTATAAATATTGACTTCCATATGGAAAACTAACAGTATTCGAAGAAATGACTACTTAAGGAAATGGAGATACGTAAAGTTTAGTTTTCATTCGAAAATAGTACATTACTGCAGAGGCCGGGAAGTTAAGGATTACCGGACAAGTCAGCGATGCCTTGACAATAATAACTAGTCTGGCAATCCTATTCCCGCCAAGGTGCTTTTCTCAATAAATGTGAAAAAACAATGAAAGAAATAACCAACTATGCAAATATTTAACGAAAACAATTGATGTTTACTGCCAAGCAAGAGTATATGATCACTGATCACTAAGTGATTCACTGAAAAAATCTGATAACCGGCGTTTTTCTTTTTTAATTTTCAGTGTCAATTAGTGCAAAGGAAGCCCATGCAGCCCCGTCATATTTTACGTAAAAATGAAATACCGTAGATTATGTTTTATTTTCTCGCAACGAAAATTGACATATTTACGTGTAATTATATACCGACATTTTTATAAAATTGTTGTCATTTTGATATTATATACTCGAAGAGTGCATTTTTTATAATGTTGAAATTGGCTGTATGACAAGTTACATAGATGAATTAACAAGTTTTGAGCAACGATCAGGAATCAAAAACTTCGTGTCTTCTTTTTACTACAATAACGCCTACATTTCCGCTCATGTTTGTGAAAATTAATCTTAGCTTGACGTATAGGTTAGTAGGATTGTTATTAAAAATAATAAAGGAAAGAAAAACGAGCCGTCAGTCAATTCGAATATTGCATTAAAGAATTCGGACAGGAAATTGCTGTTCGTGTCAGTCTAACGCTAAACAAACGAGTGGTGAGAGTATTTCGAATGAAGTTTTAAAGTGCTTTATTACTGGAACAGTGACCTAGTGAGCAAATTTGAACAATTCGCGGAAGCTCTAAAGTATTGTTGACATTGAAATTTACAAGAATGAGCTAAAATTTGGAAAGAGAAAACACCAATATCTAGAAAATCTAAAATAATGTTAAACGTGAAAAAGATATTTTGATAATGAAACGATAAATTTAACAATTTTGTAGACAATGAACCAGATTTCAGAAAGCAAAACATCAATAAGAGTATAGACTCTTATTGATGTTTTGCTTCTTTGAAGTCACTATACTGACTGTTGGTATAGACCAACAGTCAGTAAAGTGACGTCATCGTCATTTTAGGTTGTAACTGTCGCAACTGAATACATGTAGAGCAAGACAGGTTAATTAATATTTATAACAACTGTCATACCTGCACGTAAGACAGTGCAAAGTTTGGCAACGCGGCTGCTTTGTGGACTATGTATGAAAGCGTTAGCCGACAGGAGGCAATCATGCGTTCAAGCGTTATCTTTTCGTTAGTTAAGGCTTTGAGTAGCGTAGCTGTGTCCCTCAATATATTTAATATAACTCTATTAACGGCAGATATATCTTTATTACATATATTATTGTATATTATTGTTTCTAAGTTATTATATAAACAATAATGAGTAACAAATATAGGATTTTAATCTGCGTTTACCGTTAATTTGTTACTGTTTTGAAGCTTCACAAACATTTACGTGTACCTACTAACATTTCCCAATAAATCGATCGCATTTTCTACTTAATATGTCAAAGGAATTAACTGGTAATTACACTTTATGAAAGTGAGAATAATCAATGGTAATCGAAAACGAGAACATTGAGAATGCTATTTAAATTTTAGTAAAAAATATAAATTTGATATTGATCTAAACAAGTCGATAAGGAAAGCGATATCATATACAGTACTTACGTCACCAGATTGTGTAATTACCGGCACATTAGAAACGCTATCCACAAAACCCATTATCTCGAGTCATTTAATGATAAGATTTATGTTTTGTGTAACCCTGAGATCTTGTGATCTCGTTGACCTGAAGACCAAATGTATTTCAAGGTGTAAATCTTAATAAATGAACTTAATTAGAATTGACAAATGTTAATGTTATTTCTAACAGCACTTACGTATCGAACAGAAAACTGCGTAGCTCAGAAAATCCAAGAGATCACAAATGTTAATTCGATATAATATGCTTTATTATAATCCTAAGTAGTTGAAAACAACTTAATTAAACACATGCACAATGCACACATACCACGTTGACCATGCACTTCTAAAGTGGTTCTCATTTCGAACGCAGAGGGATTTGTTTTGAAATTCTCGTTAATATTACTTGTAGACTTGCAGCTTTATGCTCTGCTCCGGTTCGACTGCATGCACTTAGAAGCGGTAGTGTAGTAAACAGCTATATAATATAAACGATGATCGCGTCAAGACCACCAGCAGAGCTGAGCCTTGGTAATGTAAAACGTCACTTTGTTGTAATTACTTTGCAGATTTTAGTAACTAACTTAAGAATGGTTAACACTCGTAACTTAACTACATGCTGAATGTTAAATAAACAGGTGTTTTGGTGAGTAAACGCGTAGCGAATAATTCGCGCTGAAAACAAATTGCAATATTTAATTACATAACACTATCCCACCTCAGTAAACACAATTGTTTTTCAAGAGATAAAACAAACACAGTCAGTGGCGTGAATTATAACAAAATAAATATTTGATTGCTTACGAAGAGGATAAAGCAAGATTCCCTGAGGAGAGGCAGTGAGATGAAATGGACTTTTACGAAGTCAAATGCACTAGACACACTTACACAGACATGTAAAATTTACGCAAAGCGATAAATAGGTCACCGGACTGCGCACCTTGAATATCGTTAAGAAAAACGAACATTTGCAACGTCGACGTCGGGTCACTAAAATACTCGTCGCGCATCGCCTTGTGCTTAATTACAAAAACTATTTCTGTAAAACAGTATAAAGTAATGGCAGCCAACAAAAACTAGCCAATAGATCAACAAGTGAACATTTTATGATCTGCAAGCTTTATTACAGGCTCTATAGAAGCGCATCGACGTCTACGCCTGCGTTGTATGGCATTAAATCGAATTCTTTGGCCACGACTAAAATTCTTGAATCGGTATTTTTAGTAAGCAATAACTTCGAAACGAGTTGGTGGAGATTTATTAAAAAAAGAGTATTCTATACTGATGGCAAACAAAATATAGCGCACTTTAAATTCCGTTAAACATTTAATCTCTTGGGATATAACATTAGGCTTAAAAACGGAAACTAAGAATGAATATAGTAAAGCTTATCAAAATAAACTTAAGCTAAATGCCAAAACAATCTTCAAACTACAAAGAAAATCTTTATCCGTTGGTACAAATAAAATAGATAGTAACATAAACAGTCTGCTCAAATTTTATCTCTGTCATTTTATATCGATTTCAAAGAACCGTATGACAATAAAACTGAATAAAGAGCAAAGAAATTTCGCGTGGTACGAACTGGTGCGGTACCATGACCTTGCTGCCTTGTTCGTTTATGGAATGAACCTTAAACTAATCGATGGAAGACTTTCGCGTATTTATAAACAAAGATGTTACGTGCGGCATGAGCTGTTCAAAGCCGATTTGCACTCGTTAACTTTTTTTGGTAGATACATTATGAGAAAGGCTCTTAGGCTTCACTAAAATTCAATAACTTGCTGATAGTATACTTTAGATACTCATGCAAGAGAAATTCAAAGAACAACGGAAAACAGAGAAAACAATAACAATAATTTAAGAGATGATATATACCTAATAGGTATGTGATTAGTTTCGTGTAACAAAAATGTTCTCTAAACTTCATAGATGTGACTATAATTAGGAATATCCACCTGATAGAGCAAAACTAGCTATCACAATAAAGACGAAGATAACAGTCTAATAGAATAAGCATAAAAAGATACTTTGAAATACAAAAATGGAAACAAAACCGTGTCAGACTGGAATAAAATGCATATTTTGCATTCACGAGGCCTCGACTGCGATGCTGCATCCTACAGCGACACAGTTTATGTTAATGCTCATTGATTGCAAATAGGATTGGTTCATGTCTCACTAACTGGCCAGGTAATGAGGTGCGCCGTGCATTCGACAACCAAGTTAAATGATTTCTCATTGATAAAGCAGCTGTTGTTGGCGACTGAATGATTAAACGTGGGAAAATCTAAAAAAAAATATGCATATTTTGAATGAAATCATTATATTGCATGCATTTTTTGTCTTTGTTTTTCTGCTACTAATAAGAATATTACATTGGGGTTGAAAAGGTACTTAAACCGGCTTACTTAAAACCTCTTTTGTTCGTTGAAAGGATACAAATCGTTACAGTTACAACCACAAGACATTACGAGTGGGTGGTAGCTGGGCTGCCGAGTTATTAGACTAATACAAAGGAGAAAACTGGTACCCTCTGGCAAAGTCGAGGAGCTAGATATATATATATATATATATATACATACGTCGATGACAACATGATCTAATGTTTTTTCGCCCGCTTAGATTTCATTTTTTGCAATGATATTTACTGTATCTCCCCATTGATCTGCTAAAAATAGACATCAATAGCTAACAAACTACTTTCTATTTACCGAGAAGAATATCAGTTGGTTTTTAGTCTTGACTGTTGTGAGGCATGACAGGACGGTACCAATGAACTTGACGCATCGGGAAAGCAAATGCAGGCTTGAACACTGGGTCACACAGCGTACGGGTATCGCCGCGCCATGCCCCCCACCAAAATGCCGATACATGCAATAAATCCAAACAGGCCAAAGATCAACCCACCACGTAAATAAGCCGCCTTATCGACGATTTATGGTTTAAATTTTCATTGAGCACACCGTACAAACAAGCAATAAAGCGTTACGTTTGCATTGCAAATGCGTCTGCAAAATGTTGCGGTTCAGTAAGTAGTTGTATTCTCACAACCATTATGTAAGTAGTAGTAATCAAACTGTTAAAAGCAATTTGACTCAATAATTATTAATCTATCTGCAGTATGATTAGATTATCGAGACAACGAAGATAATGTATACGAAACTACTTCATTACCAGAACAATATTTCACTCCACGTGATATTACCTCATTTAATATAATAACACACATGTCAATCAGTACAAATGTTAGTATCGTCAATGTCTACTCATAGAAGTAGAATAGAGATCGTCATTCGTCGCCGAATGTTTGAACCAGGGATGTAACGGATGTAGTTATATCGGAACCGGAACCGGAATCGGAATTTTTGAATTTGGTTTATCGGAATCGAAACCGGAATCGGAATAAAATATGAAGTCAGTCAGAGATATGTGTAGAGATCTTTTTCAATGAAATAATTACACACCATTATTCGTTAGTGTTATCTTTATTATCAATAGTTTAACAGCGTAACAATGAAACAATCGCTAAAATATGAGACAAATTAAATAATACTGCAATAAACTGTAGCTTAGGTAGTTGAAAAAAAAAAAAAAGAATTTATAGTCTTAAACATAACTAATAGTTATTTTTAAATCAAATGAAGTGACTGCAAAAGCAGCAAATTATATTTAATGAACAAAAGCTTTGCAGCTTTATCTCCATTCAATCTATTTCTTAACGGGTCATAGATTAGGCCAGCGCCACTAAAAAGTTGTTCACTTGCTACTGAGCTTGGTGGACACGACAAATATTGGCGGACAATCGAGTTTAAAGTTTGAAATTTTGTATTCAATTTCCACCATATTAAAGGATCGTCATTGATAGGTATACGTTTTTCTTTATTGTAAGTACTCATTAAGTAAACTTCTCAATATCAAACAGTTGTCCAAAACTGCTTTTTCGTGTGATGTAACATTATCATCATCATCATCGCTACTTAACAAAATGTTCGATAAAATCGCTTGGACATTACTATTAGTATTAGCCTCGCCAGCTACTGGTGATGCTAACCTTGCCCGTTTTTCAGCAGGAATATCAATATTATCCCCCTCGCCCGCCGCGCCGGCCGCCGAACTCCGATATGACTTCCGACTTCGGTTTAAAATTTATCGGAACCGAAGACGGAACCGAAGATGCAAAAGCAATCGGAAGTTCCGACGTATCGGAATCGGAACCGAAGCTCCGTTACATCCCTGGTTTGAACTAACAGGCGAAGCGAATCTTGCTTCGTCAATCAAAGTATACGCAGCGAAAGTTAAAACAAATAAGGATGTGAGTAAGTATGGTAAGGTTCTTCGGCATTGCAAGAATCTTATGAAATGTCTCCGTTATAAGCAGACGTTAGTCTGTTAGACGATTTTTAAGGTAACTAGCAAAGAAGATACATTAATTAAGACTGGCAATGTGCCATTCTGAGGCACGTTTCCGGCAAGCTCCGGCAGGCACTGATTCGTTCTGGCGTCACCTGAATTACAATTTGCAATTGGGTGGCGTAGCGGACGCGGCTGCACCATGCGTCACATTCCAACGTATTTTCTATGGCTTCTACGTCATTTACAATAGCTCATTAATCATACATTTTGTTTGTGAAAAAGATGATGTACTCGTTGTCATAACTCATAACAAACAAAACATGTAAAACGTGTTTTGCAACGTGAAAAGCTCAGGATGTTCATTTTACAATTTCTAATAATTAGTAGACTTCAAAAACAAATTAATAACTATGAGATCTGAAATAGGAGCAGTACTCTCGTACAAACATCTACTATTTAGGTCAATAAACCTAGGGGGCCTTTATCAAACGCAGTATTTCCATCGATATCGAAGTAGCTACACGCTTGCGAGCCTTATCTCCCTCCTACGCGTCCCAACGTGCTATAAAACACTGATACTGTCCAAAGTCGAAGCGGTCAGTTACAATTTGCACTTTACGACAATGCAACCCTAGTTCTGTCATATTAACAATGATTTCTTATTATAATACAATAGATGGAACCAATTTCTCCGGAGAATATTGGTTCGAAGTTATTATCTGTGGGATTAATGTGACGCGCTCGACTTGTTTTTGAATTTTATAATTAGATCTCAAGCCACCGTTATTGCATGTAAGCCTAAATAATTGTACTTACTAGTAGTAGTAAAGTTATAGTATTCAAAAGTAGTAATTTTAGAAACGAACTGTTAAGATAGTCTTTTGCGCAGTTAGATTTTCACAGCATTTCTAATGCTTTGTATTTAAGTCAAAAGGTGCAATAGGTAATGCCTAAAGATAAACGAAGAAAAATTGTACAAATATGTCACCTGTTACTCAGGTGTTAATATAACTAACAATAGCGGATTTTTGAATACATTTTTAAATGTAACTCATTTCAAACCGCGAATTGGTTCATGAGGACGCTTTCATTGTTATTTGCCCTGTCAGATTTCGAATGCCTTGTCTTTAGGTCAAAAGCTACACTAGGTAATGCAACTAAAGATAAACAAAGAAAAATGGTACAGATATGTCACCTGTGAATTAGGTGTTAATAGAACTAATGATAGCGGATTTTTGAATACATTGTGACCTCCGTGGCGTAGTGGTCACCATGCTAGTCCGCCACTCAGGGGTCTCGAGTTCGATCCCCGGTCAGGGTAAGTTTGAAAATGGCCTTTTTCAAATTGTCCTGGGTCTTGGATGGTTTATCTATATAAGTATTTATTATATAATATAGTATCGTTGAGTTAGTATCCCATAATACAAGTATCGAACTTACTTTGGGTTCTAGCCCCAAAGTAAGTTCGAGACTTGTATTATGGGATATATATAAAAGAAATAAAAAAAATTGTCAAATGTTGCATAACTCAAACCGCGTATTGGTTCATAAGGACGATTTCATTGTCTTTTCCCAGTCAGATTTCGAATGCCTTGTCTTTAGGACAAAAGGTGCACTAGGTAATGCAACTAAGGATAAACAAAGGAAAACGGTACAAATATGTTACCTGTGATTTAGGTGTTAATATAACTAACGATAGCGGATTTTTGAATGCATTGTTAAATATTGCACAACTCAAACCGAATTGGTTCATGAGGACGCTTACATTGTCAAGTACGTGTCGGTTCGAAACAAAGAACGATAAAGGGATATTATTAGAAGTAAGTATAGCGCGGGTGCAGAGGTCCATCCATACGCAATGCATTGCTGCACTAAATTATATACAGTAAAGATGGATAACTCAAATCTAATGAGTGTAAATAACTTTGGTCGAACACATATGTTAATCATAAATGTATGCTGCCAAAGCCAATTGTGTTGCTGGTACTGCAGCTGCTTGTCCGCAGCAAGCGCAAAACACAAGTCAGGTATGTAGGCACGGTTCATTCACCGACATAGAATCTCGAATAAGATTGACCAAAACACTCAATAAAATAATGATTAGATTAAAAACACGTTTGACTCAGCCTGGGCAACCTCAGTCAGTAACTATTGTAAAATGCACCAAATAAAATATTTTTCTTTCTTTCTTTCTTAACATTATGGGAATGATTAATAAAGTACTTAAGGGAAATTTGGAAAAATAATGCTATCTACTTAATTGAAGTTGTTTTATGTTGTATTTGTCAGCAATCAAATCACAAATTTATATAATTATATATCTGGGTTGACTTCTTCACTTGATTCAAAAACTACGTAGTGAGTGTTGGTGGGTGATGGTAGTTAAGAGAGATCATCATCCTAGCCCTTCTTTCTCCCACTGCTTAGCATAGGCGTCTTTTCGTCGATGACGCCACCCATCTCGGTCCTGTGCTGCTCAATTAAGAGATACTAAGCTTAAATCCTTTTCCGGACCCTCCGTATTTGTGATTGCAGTACAAATGGTCCTCTCATTTCCACGCTATTATCGGATTATTGAACCTCAAGCAACCCGCGCAGGGTATGATAAGATCGCCAGGGTTCACACGTTGCGCTACTATTTATAACACAAGCGAGATATAAATAGGCCCCTTGTGCAAAATATTTTTTCCCTGTCGTACGCGTGCAAATCAGATTTGCTCTCTTCGCTGAATTAAAATGACGAGATGTCTGTTATTCTCAGGTAAAACGAAGTTAGTTATTCATTATTTATAATATTTAAGGATCCTAACAGTTTTTTAAACGTATTAGCTATATTGGCTTAAGCATTTTAACCACATAAATTATCGCAAGTTTTTTCACCTTTACATGTAATGCAAAAATTTTATGCAATACAATCCGGGATGGCAGATAGACCAAAATAACGAATGAGCCGGCTAACGATAGGTAAATAAATAAATACTTTTTCTAGAAGCTGCTCGTAACGATTATGGTTATAGTTGTGGTGACAGACAATAAACAAATTGCAAGGAAAGAAGTAGGAACTTGAATCGAGGGTTTGTTTTGCATATCATACGTAAAGTAATTGGTTTACGACTGTTTTACACCCATATTTCGAGATATCAACTTATTGGAGTATAACACTACAGTGATAAGTTTTATGTAAATGTTCACACGTGTCTGTGAGAATTGTACGCAATTAAACTATATTAGCGATCGCGTCATTTGACAAGCATCTCGGAAGATTTGCTACAAAAAACAGACTATAATGTAGGACCATTGTATTTTTAACTGAGTATGATATAATTGATTTATGCGTATTTCTAGATATTTAAATCGATTCCATAAAAAAAAATAAGAATGATAATTATTTAAATAATTAACATGATAGTGACATGACGAAAACTTACAGCAAAGGGAAATACCTTATCCTTACTATGACGTTGTAATGACTTTGAGTGGCATAAAGATAAACAAGAAAGTTTTAAAGCGCTTACGTTTATTTGACGATGCGTTATCATTTGGAAATACAGATGTGACGTATTATGTTATGTTAATAGTTAATTTCTGCTGAAATCGGCATATGCAGAAAGAAAATCGTGATGCGCCGTTTCAGGCTGCTGATATTATGGAGGTGCAACATATATGTACACCGAAAGATACTTCGGCGGATCTACGGAGCTGTGTTTGAACATAAGATGGCGTTCGCGCTACAACCACGAGCTGTACCAGTTGTACGACCATCAAGACTGGACGCCTACGATGAGCAGGTCATGTAGCGAGAATGGACGAGGCCAGAGTAGCACAACGCTTACTGGAGACTCGACCTGAGGGTCGTAGAAGCCGAGGCAGACCCAAACTCAGATGACTGGAGTCGAACAGAATCCTCAAAATTCCGGCGTCAAAGGAGACACAAAGCCCAAAATAGAACTATCTGAAAGAAAACTTGACAAGGCCCAGGCCCGACTGTAGTGCCTTAGATGATGATAATGATAAACATATATGTATGTTAGGGTGCTTCTTATTTTTCGACTTTTGAAATGTTACCCGGTCACGTTGTGATTTGAATTTGCACTGTAAAATATGAATCAGTGTTTTTTATTTTAATTTTTAGACCAAATTTAGAGGTCGCTACCAGTTGTCAAACTTTTGAAAAAACGCTGTATGGACATTTGACTATGGAGTCTCCGTAATTGATTAAAATTTGTGGTTATGTTACGTTTTATAGCGAAATATGCACAAAGGTCTCCTTTCTTTTCCTTCCCCATTTTTTTCTTCACCTGGAGTATGTCAAATGTCTGCAATACGAGTACACTAAATTCATGGAATTTCAGCCTTTCGACACCACTGCTGTTAAAACCGGTTTAAGATATTTATGTAGAATTTGTGTTCCTTTGGAGCCAAAAATAATGAAAAGAAAAGAAAATTGAAATTATAAAATCCTTAGTTGACAATTTTGAGTGACAAATGGGTTTACAAGAGGCCACAGACAAGATTACTATTGCAGAACAAAAATGAGATGAATAGTGGAAGTTTTTTGAATCTTATCATAATACTTTTAGCTAGAGTTACTAAATAAGGTGTTGCAGGTGATCCGCTGGACTACCTTGATGTATATACATAGCAGAAACCTAATATTGCGATATTTTTGTCCCGTTTTAAACATGAATTCGAGTCGACAAAACCGAAAAAGACATCTGTGAAAGAAATATATTTTTTCGATGCGATGATATGCAAAAAATATTGATTACAAGCCTCTACTTGATAGTTAACAACAGTAAATGACCTTAAGTTATGCAACCTTTAAAAAAACTAACTAAAACTGGCTACTAATTGCTTAAATTAATAGCTAGTTGTAACAATGTAGTTTTACAACTTACGTAACAAATGGGTCATCCTTTGTTTTCTATAAACATTTTCAAATTTCTCTTCAAAACAATGTACTATTTAATTTAGTCATTAATAATTTTCGGAAATGAATTCATACAAGATAATTGTTTGGATACATAACTGAATGACGTTTAATGACTTTGACAGATAGTCAATGTCATTGCCGTTCCCAGATACAAAAAAATAACTTATTCTAATGTTAGTTTTATTGGAAATCATTCACGTTGTTGATAAAAAATCCCTATTAACTAATGCATAAAATTTAAGCATTTTATTTACTATTGTCTATGATCTTCTAGAAAAAAAAAAAGAATCTGGGAACGGCAATGACATTGACTATCTGTCAAAGTCATTAAACGTCATTCAGTTATGTATCCAAACATTTATCTTGTATGAATTCATATCCGAAAATTATTAATGACTAAATTAAATAGTACATTGTTTTGAAGATAAATTTGAAAATGTTTATAGAAAACTAAGGATGACCCATTTGTTACGTAAGTTGTAAAACTACATTGTCACATAGTGTATTTCATAGTTCTTAACAATGAAATTTTAGTTGATGTTTCTTTTTTTTTTTAAATGTATTTGCTAATCATAGGCTAGAATACAAAAATAAATAAGTATTATTATCAAACATTTCTAAGACAAAACACTGCAGACTTTGTTACTAGCAAATACTGATATTTTTGTTATATTCTGGGTACTCATCATCATTTTTGAACGACTATTTACAAAACGAATAAATATATAAACAAACGAAAAGAATAAATATATAAATATAACCATTTATTCTTTTCGACTGGTGAACCTCAGGAAGGTTTTGCGAAAAGAGAAATATAATAATTTAATATACCTATTGCTAAAATTTACAATTTTAAAAGAGCATAAGCAAATATGCTCTTGATGATTACGGAGTATATTTGTAAATACCCTATATTAATGCCCTGTGTCATGAAAAAGTAAATCTAAGCTCTGCAGTGATTTTGAGCTTTTAACTAAAATTTGAATATTGGTAGCGACCCTTAAATGTAACTTTAAAAATTTGAAAATAATACTGAAATAGTTTCTTAAGGTATAGTATCAAATGCCGGGGTGACCCGTAGAAAAATCGAAAAAAAAATAAATTTTTTTCGTCGTAATAAGATGCACCCTAAATTGTATGTACATCGGTGGAGCTCGGTGGCCCGGCGGGAGTTCACATTACTAGTGCTTTCGCAAGTTAAGCGACACCGGGCGTGGTCCACACTTGGATGGGTGACCACAAGTGGCATTAAAATTTCTTAAGCGCCTCCGCGCTTCGGAGGGCACGTATAAGTCGTTAGTCGGCTGTCATTATTATATGACAGTTGTCAAGCTATGTCAGATGCCTTTAGGTAGCTTGAAAAATCAGTATTGGCCACTTACACACACGAAAAACAACCAAACCTACATTGCAACTAACCAGCGAGCAACTGCAATACAAGAGCGTATAATGTGAAAATTGAACTAATTGCAGGCGGTTTCTCTAGCCTGGCCGCTGCAGCTAGGAGCTGGACACACTGAAAAGACGTAAGACGTGAATGGGGCGCATACATATATGTATATCTCCTCTGCGTCCGTTTCAAACAAAATATATAGAAGCGTCGCAAAGCAAAACACACAGAAAAAATGGGACCGCCTTTTCACTGGGTCCAGCGCTCAAGACTTTCCAACTCTCCATAACGTGGAGTACTAGTACTTATTCTGTGCCATAACATGGCTTTGTACGGTCAACAGTTCAATTGTCAATGTTAATTCCGGTCTTTCTTATCGTCATTGGTAGGTCTGGTTGAAAATAAAAGAAATACGACTTACAATGACCAGAAGAGGAATAACTATCTTAAACAAAAAATGAGCGAAGGTCAGACCTCAAGCGAATACGAACTAATTGGCTCGAAGTATTCTAGGAATGTACGTGAGATCCTTTGCCTATTCGGCCTCTGGTATAGACAATTATTTGCACGAAACGATTAATCTAATACTGCGCTTGTTTACTTCGTAAAGACCGTTTGCCCCGTTTATTACTCGGACGTTATTCTAAAACAATGATAACGTTGATAATTAGGTAGTGTCGGGAACTTTGATAGTGCAATTTGTTATTTGGTCGAAACAAAGTCCTTGGTCAATCATAAATTTAAATTGTTTTTATCAATGCTGATAAGGTTTTGTTAGTGCACCTTCTTCAAACAATATATGTTATGGACTATTGCTGAGATTTCGGTCAAAGCACTTATTTATATTACCCACGAACAAATCTGAGAGGGAAAAAGGTTGGAGAGTGTATTAACATGACCAATTTAAACCGCATAACGCATTACTATGCGGGCCGGGTTGAAAACATATTCATTATAATTATACTCGTACATATACAACTAGTATCGACTTTTATGTCAACATTACATGAGATAAGTACTACTATCTGGGTATACCCAGATCTAGGTTCTTATAACCAAGAATCTACAAAACTGTAAGTCACGGTTCAAAATATATCTTTCTAGTTACAGACAATTAACTGAACTATAATTTGATTTGTTTTCAAATAACTAAATATTTAGTTATCTAAGACGCACATATCGATTTATTAATGATTCATCAATAAAATCTAGTATCGACTTTTATGTCTACATTACATGAGATTAGTACTACGATCTGACTATACCCAGATCTAATTTATAATATAAATTAGAATCTACCGGAATTATAAGTCCTACTAGGAAAATAGTAAAGTCACGGGTCATACCGGAACAAAAAGTCGTAAACGACAATAGCAAAGTCATGGTTCAAAGGATATCTTCCTAACAGAAGACAATTAACTGAAGGATATCTTCCTAACAGAAGACAATAATTTGATTTCTCGAATAACTAAATATTTTATTATTTTAGGACGCACATATCAATTAATTAATTAAGAGTAAACCTAACATCAATAGATCTCTTGTCCGGAAACAGTTGAGCAAGGTTAGCACGCGTGGATATTACGTAGCACTCAATTTGGTCTAGTAAATGATCATGATCAATGCGACTTATTAGTCTGGGAAAAACAATCTTTTTTTGTCTATGAGCGGAATGTAAAGAGCGTGTCAGAGTCATATTCAGACGTCTGTCTGAGTGGCGTAGCGCGTTTTTTTCAGCCCTCGGCGTCCTTGCTAGGCGCCGCACGGTCACGCACCGTCAACCTACAGCTGTTTGTTTGACAACAAAAACAACATACGTTATCATTAACTTTTAAAAAAAGCGAAAATGTACGTCTCTCTCTGTCGCTCATAAATTTCAATCATTCATGCTGTCACAATTTCTTGCAAAAGTTAAGACAAACAAAAAAACACTGCCATAAAATTGCTGAATTCTAAAGCAATATAAAATTCGTAATCAAAATCGGCTCATCCTAATTAGGATAACGTAACTTGCGTTACAATTATGTGCATTACAATTGGAAGTATGACACGTGAAGTTTTGGAAACGGCTTCATTGTGTTCACTAACGAAATGTTAACGATATACTTACAAAAAAGTAAAACAAAAATAAAACATACTATAATGTGTGTTCTATTACTTATACATAGTTATAGGGATCTTGCCACGTTAATATGATAAAAAGCGTTAATATAACAACAACATCAAGCGAGTACCAATTAACAGCATTTTAGGCGCCATTACATTACGTGTGTAACAAACATGGGAGTAAAGTAATGGAAAAATTCACAGAGACTGTCGTTTCAGTGACTTCATAATGTGTTATCGGAATGCTTTACGTGTAGAGTGCATTGGCGCACGTATCAATTCATGAAAACGTTTATCGCCCACCGCTGATGTACTGTGACGTAAGAACGCCCACATAAAAAAATTGGCTTCAATATAGTTATCTTATTAGCAAAATGCAAAATGTTGCTAGGACAGAAAAAACGATCCTAGCTAAATATATATGCTATATATGGAGAGAACTCGGACTTTTTCAACCAACGAAAAAAGGGGAACTGTTGATCCTAACGAATGACTTCGAGTGTTTCAATCTCATCATTTGGTGACATATTCACATGTCACCAAATGATGATATGTCATCCACTAACATATCTATCGAATATTAAAGCCTAAAGAAGCTTTTAAGTTAAATAGCTAATTTTGGCCTTTGGGTCGTTGGCCCTTCGCACTATCCGTAAGGGATAAAGACGAGATGAATAATCTTTAAAAACGTGGTATTGGACATGAGCGTTTCGACCAAATTCCGCTGGGAGAACGAGTGGCAAGGCATTTTGTGCATCTACTTTCACCGATGCAAGCACGCTAGTAGAATGCACCGTGTAGAAAATACGCGTGCTCAGTGATCACTCGGATTGTCAACGGTTATCTGGGATATGGACACGGCTGATTTCTTTGATGAGCCGCCTGATATGGAAATTGACAACAATTAAGTGTTGGATGTAGGTAGCGAAATAAAAGTCGGAGAGCTGATCGCAGGCTATAAAGACAGGTGTAAAGATGGAACCGAAAGTTCAGCACACTAAGGGAAAGAAAGAGATTTATGTAGTCTTTTAAGTATGATAGGAATTACTTCCAGGTGGGAGGATAACCCACTAACTATTGTAAGTTTATGGAAATAAAATTGGTAACTATTTATTGAGAAAAGTAACAAATCATGCAGGTGTGTGAGGATATGGGCTACTAACTTATTGATATAACTACTATAGTTCATGAAAATTAAGACATTGTATGAGGAAAATGTTTATGACACATCAGCCGGACGTGAGTATATGGGCTACCAATCGAAAGTTTTGGATGATTGATTAAGATATTGAATACATGAAGAAAATGTTAATTACACTGCAACAACAACACCTCTTTATTACAAATTTGACGACCTCCGCGACGTACTGCTCACCATGCTAGTCCGCCACCCAGAGGTTCCGGGTTCGATTCCTGGTCAGGGCAAGTTGGCAAGTTGGCTTACAATTTCTAAAGACATTTACACATTTTGACGACCTCCGTGGCGTTGTGGTCACCATGCTAGCCTACCACCCAAAGGTCCCGGGTTCGATCCCCGGTCAGAGCAAGTTGGAAAATGGCCTTTTTCAAATTGTCCTGGGTCTTGGATGTTTATCTATATATGTATTTGTTATTAAATATAGTATCGTTGAGTTAGTATTCCATAACACAAGTCTCAAACTTACTTTGGGGCTAGCTCAATCAGTGTAATTTGTCTCTATATATTTATTTATTTATTACTTTAGGCAGGCGCATGAGGATATGACCCATCAATTGTAAGTTTATGATCATTAAGATATTCGTTGAGGCAATATTACACTGACCTGTCCTAAGTTCTGATGGAGAAGAAACAAACATTGGAAGTATAGATAGACTGCTTCATTTAATGATCACTAAGCTATCATACTTAAGATCAATCTTCTCAACTCACAGTTCAGACATGACAGCTATATTTACACTCAGCATTGTGGTGAATTATAAGTTAAGTAAGGCAAATTCGTAAAGTTGCTTTTATTTTATTACCATGTAGTTAAAACAGCGATCCCGCTATTTCCTAAAAAAAATTTTCGTGCCAGCTAATCCCAAAAAACCTTAATAGCACGAAATTCACATTAATAGACGTATTTCATCGGCTAATGAGACAAGTCGATAATAGCGGCAATAAAAATTGTACGCGAATTAAGGAATATTACTTTGTTACTACTAGAATGTTTTATGTTCAAATGGATAAAACTATGTAATCAGAATACTAGATAATGGACGGTATCTGTCTAGTTCTTTTGTTTACAAACTTGTATGTATATTACAATTAACGAAGTAGACATATTATATAGATTGAAAAGGGTCGCATAGCCGACTGCTTTCGATTTGGTACCTAAAACCAGCCTATTGGCTATATCTTGAGGTTTGGTAAACACGTAAAGATACCAGCAATCGACTTGGCGACAATGAAAACAAATGAAATAGTAGAGTAGTTAATCACCATCTCTAGATAATAAATAATTTACAAAAAAAGACATAGAATGATTTTAAAAAATTAAGGAATCATAACATGCATTGACATGACGACCTGCTAGGTGGTCGGACGACCTGAGCAATATTGCCGGAAAACGCTGGATGCAGCCCTCTTCCGATCGGTCGTTTTGGAAATCCTTGGGCGAGGCCTATGTCCAGCAGTGGACTTCCTGAGGCTGAAATGATGATGATAATTGATACGTTACCGGGAAATATGCTCTACTTCGTCTTTAAATCAGAATAGTTAACGTAAGTCTGATCCATTGTTAGGAAGCAATGTTAGAAATTGACTCACTGCTCCTTAAACGCAATAAGAACAGGTGTCATTAAGATTAACAGTAAAGCTTTGATGATTATAATGACTCGTAAAGTATCCTTAGTAAGTATCTCTAACGAAGCGCTTTTAGTACATTCCAGGGTTATCGTAAAAGTACGAGTATTAGACAGATGTTATATATATTAAGTTCTAAACCCTAAGAAAGTGTAAACAACTCTCGTAACAACACAATCAATTTAGTTTTAATTTTTTTCACATTTTAAACGTTATAAATGAAAGAAGGCTGGTCATGAAATAAAAAAATTGTTATGTTTTATTTTTTGGAACAGAACGTTTTCGACCATTTTGCTTATGGTGCATACAAAGGCTTTTCATGCATTTGAACAAGTGAGTGATGCATGTCAGTCGATCAGAAACGAGTGGAAGGTTCAGGTTTCGAGGCCTTCGTCTCTCGACTCGATTACCAGCGACGCCGGTGACGTTGCCACTGGCGCCAGTTTCCTTGCGGCTTCGTGTCGTGAATATACGAGGAAGTAGGTATTTTAATTTACTCTACGATGTTTTTAGGAACCTACCAAATTTCCGCAAATGGGCACATTGTTGCAACGATATTAGATTGTCTAGAAACAGGTACATGAATTAAGTTACGTAAATTGTATCAAAAGTTTCGGATCTGTTATTAATATCTGAGATAGTGACGCAGCAAAAACAACACGACGCTTTGTCAATAGTCGAAAAATACCTAATTAGTAGCTCAATATTCTGCAAAATGTAGTTAGTTATGTTGCAATCATCTGGTTAAATCAGCCAGCTAACTGGACGCCTAGTCCGATCTGTAAAAGCCGGCATCCAATTAAATGGCTGAAGGACGACTAGCCAAGTCATTGAACGCAACGTTACACAAGATGGCTGAACATAGTAAGTATACCAAAGAAGTTAAATTAAATTAAAGTTTGTCAAAAGTTAAATTGAATACTGAAAAATTTGTCATAAGATTAAGGTTCACAAATCAGTGACGACTACTTTTCACAAATGCTTACCCTACCACTAATTAACTAGTAATCGAGAAATATTAAAATAATGAGTTTTGATGAGATGTGTGAACGAAAAATAACATTCACAGTCGCAGATGTTTGCGCTGTTGACGCCATATTTGTTTTGGTGACTACAAGCGCCGCTGGAATAAAATCAATACTAAATTAGATCAGATCATAAGAAGATGCAGAACAATGTGACCGGACAAGGAGATGCCGCAAAGTCCAAGCAAACAAAATTGAAATCTGGTGCAAATGCAAAAGAAAAGAAGGGCATTTGTTCCTTATAATGTTTTATACCTAACCATCGAATTAGACTTCTAACTAAAAATACTCTTGCGCCCCAACTTTTGCTTTCTCATAAACGTCTCAAACGTCCTCCTCTGCACTGCGCTGCTACCCCGACGAGCTGGGCTGGCTCGAATGAAAACAATGTTTCCAGTCCACGAAGGGGAGACACAAAAATGGCGCTGCCTCCCTAGGGATGCAAAGTAAAAAAAAAGAACAAATTTGTTTTTTTTCACAATATTGAAAAAAAAAACAATAAACAAAACTTAGTACCATTGTTTTTTTTTTCAGATAAAAAAATCTATAGAAAATTGAATAATTTATTGATGTATGCTTTCATTGCTTTCTTATTTCTTACATTTTACTAAAATGACATACCGAATTACTTAATTTAGACTTTTTTGATTTATTTAGACTGAATTTTTGTTTAATTGGTTCATTACTAATGAATGTCCCCGTCTCCTGGACCGGGAAATGCTCGTTCGGTTTATGTTTGTACCAAGTTGTACCGGGAATCCCGGTGCGCAATTTGAATTTTGCCAATATATTTATGTAAACTTGATACTATTCCACCAAAAAAGTATGGTAGGTTCATAAATAAATAAAAAACTCTAATTACAAACTGTTAAGTATTAACCTTTTAAGGAAACTGCCTTACCAATTTTGAATTCTGTATCCTTGAAAAAAAAATGCTCCAGAAAAAAAAAATTTCTTTTGTCATGTTTTTTTTTATGTGAGAAAAAAATACAGCTTTTTTGCAACACTATGCCTCCCTCACGTGCAAGGGGCTTAAAAGAAAAGCCTAGGCGCGTAAAAATTCCCACGGAACCAGGTGAACCAGGTGAAAAATCCCAATGGTATATAGAATCTGGCTGACAAGCGCTTAACGTTAGGATATGTACCGTACGCTTTAAAAACGAGTCATAATTTCTCATACAACTAGTATGAGCAATTAATATGACTTCATTTTTGAAGCCTGACTGTACATATTATATGTGTACATACATCAATCATAAAGGTTTTGAGTGGACTAATTTAAATAAAAAAAAAATACAAACAACATTTTCGGTTGTTAAGACGCAAGGGTTGGCCCAACACCTTGGTATTTGTTTGCCATTATTTAACCCTATCGAGGCGCTAGTATCCATGTCAAAAAAGGCGCGCACCAGACGCAAAAGAACGCAGGCCGGTCCTTTAGCTGCGCGTGAGTCACCGGGCGGCATACCGGCGCGCACCATGCACCGTACGTGTCAACCACCTATTTATGTTGCAGGACGAGGCGCAAATAAACAGCTTCAAAGGGATGCCCGCACGCTAGTCCGAACGCAACGAAAACAACCGCCATTGTCTACGGGTGGGTTATTTTCGCAAATAGATTCAGGATCGAGATGTGTTTAAGATCCACTAAATTGAAGTGACTTACATTACAGTACCTATTGGAAATTGTGGGCACAGAATAAGTACTAGTCATTACGTACAGAAGTATTAGAAAATAAATTCAAAGAAAAATCTACATAGAGCTACGGTTCAATTTAGCTCGTGTCAGACTCCTCACCTCTTCGTTTAGATACCTAGACATCATGACAAGCCAATTCTATTCTTAACATTCTGGACAAACGATTTATGTACATAACTGAATTTTCCCCTCCGGAGTGGTCGCCGCGCACATAGTATATGTAGATTAATTTTCGACACCTAAACGGAGAGTGACACAGGCATGTTGTGAGCCTGAAGTAGTCCCAATTTCACACTACATGTTTTTTACGCGTTGCATAATATAATTAAATTGAAGCAATAGGCCCCAAAAGTAAAAGGAAAGTGGGAAGGCAGAGGAAAAGATGGGTGGATGACATACTGAAGATAGCTGAAAAAAGTTGGATGCATATGGCCAAAGACAGGGAAAGGTGGAAAAGAATGAAGGAGCTTTTACCCATACGGCCACCTAACAATGAAACAGAAATGAAAAAACTTTGAATTGCATGTATAATTGTGTAAAGCATAAAGTGGAAAATAAAGCTGTAATAATAATAATAATAATAGATAGATGGATCAAGGGTCAGATAAAGAAGGCAGTACTCTTGGACAAGGCAGGCATTGTCAGGAGGTTTCTCTCTGCAGCCCTAATCACCGGTAGCAGCCGGTAGCTAGATTAGATTTTTTTTATAAAATGTGTATAATTTGTAATATTTTTTTAAATTTTACTATTTATAGATATTTTTATAAAATAAATGTAATCTAAGATTATTAAAAATAAAGAGAATAATAATAATAGATGAATTGTATGGATGGCCTAACTAAACCACAACTTGAACTAGACATAGAAACCATTTATTGCTTCAATTAAATTGTATGCAACTGGCAAGAAACTTACACCACGTCACAGAAAATAAGTACTAGTACTCACGTACAGAATTCTTACTCAGAAAAGGAATTCAAAGGAATATAAACTACTTAATGCGGTAAGCGCTATGGTTTAATTTAGCTCGTGTCAGATCTCCTCACTAAGGGTTCCGTACCATTATCTATAAAAAATCACGTTTGTTGTATAAGAGCCCCCCTTAAATATTTATTTAATTTTAATTTAATTGTTTATTTTAAAATAAATATACTACTAAATATTCTGTGAATATTTCAAGTGTCTGCCTGTTGTCATTATTGATACCAAGCAAAAAGCAGCCAAAAAAATCACGTTTATTGTATGGGAGCCCCCCTTGAATATTTATTTTATTGTGTAATTAAGTGTTTAATTTAAAATTGAACTATTAGTATTTGTTGTTATAGCTGCAACAGAAATACATCTGTAAAAATTTCAACTGTGTAGCTAGTATGGTTCGTGAGATATAGCCTTGTGACAGACAGAGACAGTGCAAGTAATAGGATCCCGTTTTTACCCTTTGGGTACGGAAACCCTTAAAAGAAATAGCTAGGTAATAGGCAGTAAATACTTACTAATTGATAAAATTTATGATCATGACATCAATGATAACTAAGTTAGAATTTCCAAAATTGCATTTGTTATTGATTGACATATAAAACATGACTAAGCATAGTCAATAGCAAATGAAAATATGAACAAGTCAACATAAAAAAAAAAACGAGAATCCCGACTGCCTTTTTATATACCCAGTGTTATTCTAAGAATTAAGACAAATCTAAGAACACCTCTCAAGCTAAAATCCATAGAGCAGTTCAGGCTGCAGAAAGTGTCAAACCATACATACATACTCTCGAAAAACATAACCCTCCTTCTGGCGCAGTCGGGTAATATGATGTGTAAATGGGGTTTAGTATTAACTTGTGGGCCAGTTTTTACTGCAGGCACTAACCACATTAGTAAAAAAACTAGGTACTTTCCCAGAGAAAAGTCAAAGTCAATTTTTTCAATGTTGGATAAATTTATCTCTTATTGAAGGTCATTTTTTAAATTATTATACTGCAAAAGCTAAACACTACTAGCGTTTCGGAACGACCACTGCTCCGAAACAAACCCAGTTCAGTATTGGTCCCTACCCAGCCTGATGGGCTATGTTTCAGTTACAATACAGATTTACACTGAAGCTCAGTATACACTATATTATACATCTAAATAATACAACTAAAATTTGCAGTCAACTATTTCCAAGAATTTTGATCAGATAAATAGTCATTTACATGATAATAAGCATTTTTTAATAAATGATTTTTAATGGCAGTCTTAAACTTAGATAATGGCTGGAATTTTATTATAGAGATGCAAGCTGAGACCCACAAAAGACTTTTTAGTTCTTTTTTTAACCGAAAAGCTGTGATAGCAAATTTATTTTTATTTCTAGTGTTTATACTAAGAATATCATAATTTTTCTTATATATATGTATGTTTATTCTGACGCACATACATAATGTTTGCATAGATGAACTGAGAAGGGAGAGTCAAAATGTTTATGTCTTTAAAAAGTTCCCTTAGACTCTCTAGCACCTAGTTTATATATAGAGAGAGAACATGTAAAACCCCCTTACAAATGAAAAAGTATTGTAAAATGATAATATATGTTACTACATATATTATCATTTTATAATACTTTTAAATAAATTAAGTATATAAAAAATGTAGCATATCTCCCTTTGCTTATTCTTAATTCAATATTTTATGGATTATCATATCACAGTTCAATGTACTTAATGACGTCAACAGATTAAATTTCAGTTGCAAGCGTTTTAGGTATATTACATTACTCAGTAAACAAAAGTGGCTCACCTTTCATCCTCAGGTGGTTGGGCAGGCTGCGAGTCCTCCTTGCTATCCGCGGCGTCTGTTGGGACGCCATCTGTTGACTCCGGAGCACCACTGTCACCCGCACTCACATTCACATTGCTCATCACTGCACTACTGATCACGTGAGACACCACCCCACTAACTGGGCTACCAAAGCCCTGATTGTCATGTCCTGGTTGTGCCGTGTTAGCCACATATGCAGTGGAGTTAACAGGCAATGACACTACCGGAGAGTTAGTTCCCGAGACGGTCGCTTCGACCGGAGCAACGCTGCTCTGAGACATTACTGGCACTACACCACTGTATCCGCCAATTCCCATACTTGTTTGGGACTGCACAACATTCGCGTGCACTGTACCGCCCATCCCGACTGGCATGCTCTGCTGCATCGACATGGGAATGTTCTGGTGAGCCAACGACACTGGCTGGTTAGCCACATACTGCACGGCGCCCATCTGGCCCTGACCGCTCACTTGCTGCGGTAACATATTCTGCTGTGCCATATGCTGCCCAACAGGCATTTGCTGGCCGACATTAGTGGGCTGCATGAAAATAGGATCTGAGGCGGGTATCTGCATACTAGGCTGATTCCCGTCTAGAGTCATCTGCATATTCTGAGGTGGGGCAGCCATCATTTGCATGTTTCCTTGTGGCACATTACCTTGTTGTTGAGCCATCGTGTGCACTTGTGGCTGCTGCTGGCTCAGGCTTTGGAGATTCGCAGGCAACGTGGAGCCTTGGGGTTGAGTTGCCATCGATTGAAGATTTGAAGGTAGAGTTGCACCTTGCTGTGATGAAACAATACTCGTAAGCACCTCTTGTGGCAAGGTCTGGCCCTGCTGACTCATTTGCTGTTGCTGTGTGTGATATTGAGGAACATTGTGCTGTGGCTGGACCATGGGTTGCTGAGTTGATGGAATATTAGCACTAATCATGGATTGAGCGTTAGGTTGCTGGGGTACAGCTTGATTATACTGCGGTTGGACAGCCGCCATGCCCTGTTGTGCCATCTGGGGGTGCATTTGTGGCACAACCTGCTGCTGGGGCTGTGTAGGGATTTGGTGCATCTGAGTTTGCATCTGTGGTATCTGCTGGTTAGCTCCAGCCAGCTGCCCTGGCATCTGTATGGACTGTATGTGATTAGGTAACTGCTGGCTTTGCAGCGCTTGAATCTGCAGTTGGGCTTGCTGTGCCCCCATTGTTTGCTGCCCCTGAAGATGTTGGCCCATGTTGGTCATTTGAGCTTGTTGCATATGCATCTGCTGAGGATTGGGCTGGCCCTGCATCTGTTGCATTTGCATCTGTTGCATCTGTGACTGTTGGTTGGGTACTTGTGTAATTTGACCCTGATTAGTCATGGCTTGCATTTGAGGAATCTGCTGTTGCATTTGTTGGATATTGGGCATCTGCGCCTGAGGAATATGTTGGTTCATTTGCTGTATTTGTTGGTTTTGAATAGTTTGCATCTGCTGCGGCATTTGCTGGTGCATAGGTATCTGCTGCATAGCCATGCCCTGTGACTGAGCAATGACTTGCTGTAATTGGTGTTGGGGAAAGCTCTGTGGTATCTGTTGAACCTGCTGCTGCTGAGGAGCTTGAGGATGATTCTGAGGTGCATTTTGCATAGTGATGTGAGTCATACTCTGAGGGTGTTGTTGGGCCACCTGCTGTGCCTGAGGCATGTTCTGATTTGGCATCTGTTGTGGCATCTCGAGAGGAGGTGACTGTACATTAACAGTCTGATTCACAGGCATCTGTTGCTGCACTACATTTATAGGTTGAGTCAATGATTGTCCAGGGGAAGCCATAGGGAATTGTTTCTGGAGCGCCTGTTCCAAGTGTTGCACAGTCGGAGCATTGCCTTGCATATCTTTAGGCCCTTTATTTGTCAGATCGTTAGACATATCATCATGTAGACTATCATTTATAACAACTCCACTATCAGGAGCTGGCAAAGTATTAGTATCGGTTACATCCAAGTTGTTGTTTGGTGCATTCTGTTGTGTAGTAGTGTGGTCTAAATAATCCATACATATCCACCGACCCCTCCGAAATGGCTCTGTGCTTTCTATTTTGACAACTTTAAACCGTTCATTCCTAACATGTTCTTGTATTTCTTTCATACCTTCTTGCGGCTTAGCATTTCCTATGAGATTGATGATGCTGCCCGTCCCGGCGTTCGTAACGCTGACGTGCATGTCCGTCACCTCTGAATTATTACTATTTGGCACTGCTCCTCCTATTTGGTTGGTGTTGGGGTCCTGGCCGACGATCGCGAGCCCGTACTGCGAGCTGGTTGGGATCACAGGCGCACAACCTAGTGATGCACTCGAGGCGTTGTAAAACACATCGTCCTTTGAAAAGGTGTCCTCAGAATAACTCGGTGTCTCATTCTCGACATCCGTCACTCTTGAGATGTCGTCGGTGTGAGATTCATCTAGATCGTCGGCTGAGTCCTCTCCAGCATCAGTGCTCACTCGAGAACCAACGGTCACACTGGTGATCTGAAATGAAGATATTTTCCTTGGGTTATGGGCGGCTTGGAGGGACGTCGGGTGAGTCACTCCCTTCTCCGAATCATTCAGACGAAGAGATTCGCTCGTCGTACGATGAACAACGTTGTTATACTTGTTTTTCTCACTACTTTTATGAGACTTTTGAATCAGATTGTCAGCCATTATGCCGTCCGAATCGAATGACTATCTAAAGAAAATTTCACTGTTTATTGGCTTCAAAGACATTTGACAGACTTTTCAATCACAGCAATACATGAAATATAAAACCATTGTACACTCACAATTTCACAAACACAGTAATTTAACTACTGAAGTTCTTAAAATTCATTAGTAAACACACAGAGTTGCGAACATCTTTCAGACGGCAGCAACATGGCGGCCATATATGCGCAATGCATTATGGTTGACAATTTGCAGTGACTATAGACATTCTAGACCTACATTCATACCAAGTTTATATCTGTTGTGAATAGATGGCGCCACTACTTAAGCGAATCTAAAAGTTTATTCATCATTTCGTTATAAAAATATAAAAAATTAGTATGTTATAATATTTTCATAGAAAACAAATGTCTTTTGATTAATAAATAAACGATACAAATCACAAATATTATTCTAGCCATAACACAATTACAACTGGTGGCGCCATCATTTCAGACCCACTAACTTGGTTGTTGACCAACATTGTTGACCAATAATTTTTATTCTAAAGTCTAAACCCTTACTATGCCACTAGAGGCGCCACCATTTTTAGTAAATAAAACCTAGAAAGTAATTAAAATTTTTATTAATAGCAACACTTTTATTTTAAAACGTCAAATCAATGCTTTTTGGTTTAATCAAATTTTGGATAGACAGTGGCGCCGTAGGTACCTATTAAAATTTATAGTTGATTTGATTTTAGTGAACATATGGTAGGTAGATCATGGGTAGATCTAGAAAAAATATTTTTGTATAGATACCCAAATATTTTCATAAATCTGTAGTATGACATGTTTTACGGGAAGCATAAAATATTATAAATGATATATACAAGCTTTTGCTATTGCACAACAGATGGCGTTTAAAAGTATTTGTGTTTTTCTTTTAGTATTTATACGTAATGCCGCTATTCGCTAAAAGATGGCAGTCAATGCATTGTTGATTTGATTATTACTATTCACACGATTTCTATTTCATCAGACTATAATCAGAGACTGCAGTCACCCAAGTTCATGGACTGCGCGACATCTTATATGGTGAATTTAAAACTGCAATAAAATCGTCTAATTTTCCTTGCACAGGCAAATGCCAATTAGAATTAGGAAGGGCAAATTCAGCCTCACCTGGCATTTTGTATTAAATTTATTATTTTGTAAGTTCAACAACGTTCCCCGTGAAACGTGGGGACTTATGTTTATATCTGCGTGTTTACCTATTCAAAATATTGCACTAGAAAAAAGCAAAAGGTAGACAGAGCTCATGGGAGCTAAGACAGAAGACCACATTTACCGTGGGTGGGCGTAAAGATATAATAATCGGCCAAGTGCGATTCGGACTCGCGCACGAAGGGTTCTGTACCATTATCTACAACGTGGAAGGATCAAACCCGTAATAAATCGAACCCCGGGCTGTACTAGGTCACTATAGTATAATGGAATTTAAATAACAACCAAAAACCCAAAAAGGATATGAACATTCCCATATAAATTGCCCGTGCGACTGCACACTCTTGTATGGAAATGCCGATTTTTTTTGTGTTTTGGCTGTTATTTAAATTTCATTATACTATAGCTTAGATACTATAGTGATCTAGTATAGCCCGTGGTTCAATTAATTACGGGTATGTTCCTTCCACGTTGTATAAAGTCTAGTCGTCTAGCTATAACTGTTTATGAGATACAGCCTGGTGACAGACTCAGACAGTGGTGACACGGACAGCGGAGTCATAGTACCTAATAGGGTCCCGTTTTTATCCTTTGGGTTCTTCTCTGTGGTCACACTCTTGTCGTGGTCGTCATGACAGGCTTCACAATTCGTCACCATTATTCTCGTACTGTAGCTTGCCTCGTGCATTCATGGAGTGGACCATTTAGTGCAGTTTTGACATGGTCAGTCCAGCGCATTGGCGATCTACCGCGCGCCCTCGTGCCCTCAATTTTGCCCTGGACCACGAGTTGCTCCACAGACGTGTCCTCTCGACGTGTAATATGTCCAAAGAAAGTGAGAATTCGACTTTGAACGATAGATCCTTTGGGTACGGAACCCTAAAAAGGGAATTAAAATAGTGGTGGTCTCTATTCTATTCTCATTGCCTAAAAAATAATATGATTCAGATTATGGCCCATTCCTGTCTACTTGTCGAGCCGAAATGATTCTATTTTTCCGTAGTTTTAAATATTTTTTGAACGATATGTGGCTACGGCATCCCTCTATCGTTAGCCTCAAAAGGAAAAAGGAGAGGGAACTTTGGAATTATTTTCTATCTAGAAAATTATAAGCTAATATGTTTAGGTATGTAATCATTTAAAATATATATTTAATTCAGATTTTTTCATTGTCCACATTGGACGATACAGTCACATAAAAAGCATCAATTTTTTTAGGTACCCGATCATTATCGGCCTTTACGATCTGCGTGTAAAGAAAAGCAGCTGGTACATTCTGGAATGGATCAACAATACTGCCTAACTGCATTCAGAGTACATTGTGTGTGTGTGTGTGTTTTTTTAAATTAGTTTCATGACAATGACAGTCTTCAAGCTTTGTCAGATGCCTTCAATCAGCTTAAAAATCTAACACCAGTGTTGGCCACACACACGAAAAAAGCCAAAGTCCCTAAAGTCATCATCAAAGTTAAAGAAGTAAAAAAATATTCAATAATAGGTAGGTACTTAGAATAAATTGCTCTCTTTTGACAAACTACTTCGGAACTGTGCTGGGAAGAAGATACGGTGAAAGTTTTTTGTTATACTTATTGACGTGTACATTAAAATCTTTGAATCTTTGAAAAAGAAACCCCGTAATTTTAATTATTCAGATTTATTTACCTGAAAAAATGTAGGCCTACGGTGCCGTTTTTCAATAGCGAAGTCACTTCGAAAGGTTTTTGTATGGAAATAAGTATTCCTCTATTGAATCTGCGTTTCAAAAACGGTACTTCGGGGGTGAATTTTTTAATTTAAGGAGAAGATGAATTCATAAAACTAAATTAGTAACATATTATACAATACAATGCTACCGATTGCAATAGCACGTAGATTACATTATATATTCCTATTAATTTAAACGAGCAATTCTTGTAAAGGTTTTTATTATGTAAATGTAAATAGAATGTAAAATGAAGATATCGAAACGTGGAGTAAAAAAATTTGACGCGTAGTTTAATTTTTAATTTTTCGAGAATCCAGTTCTCGGTGTTTTCATCAAACAGCTCTTAGTTTCGAGGTACTGACAGATTAAAGAGCAGAGAAATTCAGTGCAGCAGCTCCCTGCTATAAGCAAGTAGCTAGGTACTTATCACGACTGCAGGTATAATAAGTATAAGTTAGCTATCTACAGACGCAAGGGCAAACCGTCAACATAGTAGGCACCTGCTATGAAAGGTACGAAATTACCTTATGAATATTTTAAAGCATGATGTAATTGAACATGATGATACGAGTATGTTTTTGGAAATCAATTCGGCTAAATGTGAATAATTTTAATGTGGATTGTAGGTAAGAAGTCCCAGTCAAATTTCAGCCAGGTCTTTACTCAGAGTATTAAACAGGTTTTTAAATAAAGTTCGAAAATCATCAGTAGTTCCAGCACGGAACTGTTAATGGTATTAGTGGCAATGAACGCTAGCCCTAGTCAAAATTCAGCCTGCCCTTTCCTTAAAGTAAAATAGGGTTTTTGAACTAAAGACAAAAAGAATTTGTGCACATTCTAAAAATAGCAATATGTGTATTTAGTTATATTGCAATATGTAAGTACTTACATTACAGAGGACGATATATCTGGCGGCAATTCGCGGGCGCCGCTTCGGGAACTAACAGCGCATATCCAGCAGCACCCGAGAATCCGACCCCAGCCACTTAGCTGCAAGGTCTTCGAATCGCCAGCCGATTTAGCCATCATCCCCACCAATCGCCGTGACACTTCTTAAACGAAGGTAATTTGCTATTATTTGTAAATTGGAGTCGACGTCGCGACGTCCGCGCAATCTCCTCCCGCAGTCGCTCGGGAGCACGGGACTCTCGTCGCCCTCCCGGTGGCTCCAAAAGAATTATCATACCAAAACCATCGCGCCTAAACAAACAGCCGCTACCACACAGTTCTCTAACGAACCGACTATCAGTTGATAAGAGTCAGCCTTTGAATTAACTGTCTGTACGAAAATGTGAGTGCGTGCTTGAGTTATGGCAAAGTTGAACGATACCAAGAAATACGAAGACGACGCCACCATGGATGACGGCAGTGAGGAAGAGCTAGGCCGCGTCGGCCGCTTTATGGTCTGGATGCGCATCAACCCAAACCTGATCATGCTAAAAGTGACTCTTTTTGTGATGTACGGAGCCACCGCATCCCTCTTACCGTATTTGACTATACACATGCAGAGTATAGGATTGACTGTGCCTGAAATTTCTTTTGTGTATTTAGCGTTACCTTTCACTACTTTCTTAAGTCCACCAATAACTGGTAAGTAATTGCCACAGGTTTGTATTTTTTCTCGAGTAGTGTTTACTGGACTGTGTTGATTTTAGGATTTTTGGTGGACCGTTTCGGAGAATACAAGCCAGTAGTGATAACTGCCTTGATCTTAAACGCTGCTTTTCATCATTCCTTGCTGCTGATACCGCACCAGGAGACGCCAGGTGTGATGCCGTCAGCGTATGTGATGCGGCATCCGATCACGAACAGTGTAGAGGTACTAGAATATTTATAGATTTATTTCGAAAGTGGCCCCTAACTAACGGCCCTCGTTGTTCAGTCACAAGATAACCAGACTCCTTGAAGAATTTGAGCAAATCGGTTTCATCCGGCCACAGGGCGAATTACTCAGTGTCATAACGCCAGTACGTTTGTTTGAATTACTTAAGGAATTAAGTGGTGTTTATGCTTATTACGCCGGGCAGTACGGAATACTTGAAGAAAACCGCTGGAATATTTCAATCTTTAAACTTTTTCACGTCTAATTGCTACAATTTAGCTACTTGGAGGGGTATTGTATACTCATACGTGCCTTACATTCATGTTGTTTAAATAATTACTCATTTAATGATTGCTTCGCGATACATACCAGTACCATCTTATATCCTAAAATAATGATGTTTAACAGATTTGGTGGAGCCCTTGTCCAAGTCGAGAATGCCCTGATGAAGACGAGACAGTAGATTTTGTTTTGGACCGTTGTGTAGACCATTGCCAACTGATCAGGCCTACGGAGAGTCCTGCCAGTGACCCAGCTGACGACAAAGATGATTTGGACTTCCACATCAGCCATAAGATTCAACCTCCAATTCTCTCCAACAGCAGGTAAGTCAAAACATGTTTGTATTCATCATTGTGAAAATTTTATAGCGAAGTGCTCTTCAACAATCCTTAATTGTATACAGATAAAATACACTGTTTATAAAATAGTGAGTCAGTTAACGTGTAATGATGCAACTGAAGTAACAGTAGTTAGGAATTTAGACAAAAGATAAAAAATATATCTAAAAGGTTTTTTGATGAACATTTTGATGAGTTTTTCGTTTAATAAGTCAGTCAAATTAAATTTAAAATTACAGCATTTTAGGCTTACAATTTCTAAAGACATTTACACATTTTGACGACCTCCGTGGCGTTGTGGTCACCATGCTAGCCTGCCACCCAAAGGTCCCGGGTTCGATCCCCGGTCAGGGCAAGTTGGAAAATGGCCTTTTTCAAATTGTCTTGGGTCTTGGATGTTTATCTATGTATGTATTTGTTATTTAATATAGTATCGTTGAGTTAGTATCCCATAACACAAGTATCGAACTTACTTTGGGGCTAGCTCAATCAGTGTAATTTGTCCCTATATATTTATTATTATTATTTATTTATTACACTGCAAGTTTCAAGCCTGTAGTACCCTGGGTAAAAATATATTTTATACTGTTAAGAGAATAAAACGTCACAAAATAATGTCATTAATCGTTGATCATATCAATTTTAAACGTTATTTTCAAAGATTTTAAATAATATATACAAGTAGTGTTATTTTAGATTTTACTAATGCTTATTTTATCTTAGAACTGTGGCATCACTTGGTGTTGGCTTGGTGTTTAATCATACACAGAAATTGTTGGTTTTGACATTTAGAAAAAAGTGCCTATCTCATTTGACTTGTTGGAAACTAGCGGATACATTGAAACAATGTATGACCAATGGTCATACATAACAAAACTTAGGTAGTTTTTAGGCATAGCTAAACAAAACGTCACATCTAATGCTTCAATTAAATTGTATGCAACAGACAAGACAGACATTTATACTGTGCACGTTGCTCAGTATAAATAAGTCTGTATTCTTGTCTAAATCTAAACCTACTAAGTACTATCAGCCTTACATATAGTAGATACAAAGGAATATGGTAATGTTACACGCAATAACCACTCACCAAATCCTGGATTTCTGATAACCAAGATAACATGTTTTAGTTTGTGTAACTTAGTATTTTTCTCAGAAAGCTTTCGATACTTCGTTTCTACTAACAAAAACATAAGATAACTAGATACACGTAAGATAATTTTTGCTATTTATCTATCAAATACAGGATGGAACAAATGAATCATCCGGATAGGTGGTATTCGGATGATTTTTTGACTGATGATGATGACTGAACTAAATAATTTTGTTGAAATTCCATTGTTCATAAAACCACGTTTGTACATACTTGAAAAAATGTCTCCCCAATACGAGTGAATACTACTAATCAACTGCCAATCTAGAGTTATTCACGAGAATCTAGTCCATAGAATAAAAGTACTGTACAATTCCAATTTACAGTCATCAAAACATGACTGAAGATGATGAGGATTATAATGATGCGGCATACTTCCTGATAGCACTGCATGATGATTTGGGCGAGCCAAAGGAACAACTGGGGATAGAGATGGAGCGAGTGAGTATATAAACATTAAATTGTTAAAAACTTATATTCGACCGGATGTCGCAGACAAAACTACATAAAAAACACTTCTTGTGTCATTCTAGTTCTGTAAAATAAAAACATAGTCAAAGATTCAAGATTCAAAGATTCAAATGTTTATTCTGTAATTAGACCTTTACAGGTACACGTCAATAAGTATAATTTATTTTCCGTGTAAAGTATATTAAAATTTAATTTATTTTTAAAGAAAAGCTACCGATACCAGCGCTTCGTAACGACCACTGCTGAGAAGAAACGCCGAAAGAAACTCATTTTCACAGTATTGGTCGCCTACTCGCCAGAAGGGCTTTGTCATATTATTAAAATTGTCTTTTAATTAATAAATACTTATAATATAATACAATGTTGACACATTATAACATGTAATGCTTGCGAACAAGTAAACAAACATAAATTGCGTAATAAAAAATATTAAGTAGTCAAAAAAGCGAAGCCGAGCTGACCAGTCCTTCCCGGCAGCACCCGTTTACGAGTTGACGCACGGATCAGCCATCGTTAAATTCAACCATATTAGAGGGAATCCAACGACCCGACAAGCGACGCCACCACCGGATTGGACATTTTAGTGAGCATGAAAAACCCGAACTCGCAGACCTTGTCAAGAGAAAATATTAATTATATGTTGGTCACTTATTTATCGCAGAGCATTTACAAGTTTTTACAGTAAGCTTATTATGGTAACAGAAAATGCAGCTATTTATGTTTCATGTGTGGAGTGTAATGGAAAATGTTTAGGAAGTATCCACGCGCTTTTATCTCTTAAATAATCATTGATAGTATAGTACGCATTGTTCAATAAAACTTTTTTAACATGTGTTTTAAATTTTGCCATTGGTAGGTTAACGATCGCTTCGGGTAGTTTATTAAATAATGTTATACCTAGACCTAAGAGTGACTTTCTAGTTTTAGCAAGTCGAAATTTAGGCATATGAAGCTGATTTTTGTTGCGAGTATTATAACTGTGAACATCACTATTTTTCTTGAAATTATTTAACCTAGATTTAACAAATAGAAGATTGTCGTAAATAAATTGAGATGTCACAGTAAGAATATTTATAGATTTAAATAACTCTCTTAAGGAATCGCGAGATTTTAGTCCGTAGATCGACCGAATTGCTCTCTTTTGTAGCACAGAGATAGCATGTATGTTAGCCGCTTTACCCCATAAGAGCAAGCCATATGACATTATGCTGTGAAAATAACTAAAGTAAATTCAATGAACCTGAAGCATGTCAATTTATTCTATGTTTGGTATACGCCCCAGACCCATATGTTTCATGTTAAAGTGATTTAATATCCTTTTAAATTGGTTCAGGATGAAAACGATCCAGTAACAGATTTTAGATCAAGGTTCGGAGAAAAGCTGCTCATTGCCCAGGGGGTGAATATCACAGCTCTGGATAAGGAAGATCTTAGATGCGGTGGTTTGGTCATGCTGCATAATATGACAAAATTGTCTCAGCAGCGACTGGAAATACTATCAGCTGATTGTATGGTTCAGAAGTGTGATTTCAGGTAACTAAGTGTGTTTTACATTTTTGTGCTTAAAAATGTTGATATCAGGTACGTGTGCTATGCTTACATTCTTGTGCTTAAATATTGTTTAATTTTTTGGTGTGTTTATACTTAGGTATATGTATAATCAAAAAATTGTTGAAGGTAGTTTTTATATGAGTTTAACCCGCCAGTATATTTAATAGACACGTTTAATTTCATTGACAGAAGATAAACTTTTATCATTTATTTACTCAAACGGTGTATCTAAAGATATATCATTGGAATATTACAGAAGAGGCGGTCCTGATATATGCCCACCGGATTATAAGGAAAGTGACGATAAGACTTTCTACATTTACTTTTTCCTAAGATTCATGGGTACTATAATGTTGTCTGCTGGAGTCACTATCATGGATCCTATTGCATTGACCATGATTCAAAAATACGGGGGTGATTTCGGTAGAGAAAGGCTTTTCTCAAGTATCGGCATGGCAATATTCTCACCTATAACTGGTATGCTTATAGATATGAGGAGCAAACAAGTTAGTAAGTAGCATCTAGTAATCGTTATCTATTTTATGTCAATAATGTATTTCTGAATGTTTACATCAACTTGTCGATTGCAGATTACACCGACTATTCAGCTGCGTTCTACACATACGACGTGTTGCTTCTTATATCAGCTATCACAGTGGCGGTCATGCCTCTTGGAGCTAAGCTGCCCGCTGATAATTTACTACGGGACTTAGTAAACATTATCAAAATGCCCCACATTATTATTTTCATATTTTTCCTCTTCGCGTTGGGAAACTTTTGGGGATTCATCGAATCTTATCTCTTCATTTATCTGAAGGAATTAGGAGCACCTAATTTTCTATTAGGTTAGTAAATATTTTATAAATATATTGGTAAATAAAGCCTGTTAATTTTGGAATTAAAATGACCTGAATACTTACTACTAACAATTTAAATACTGAGAAGTCTATCGTGACTTACATCACCTAACCTAAATAACCTCATTTTATAACTAATTTTGTCTTAGTATTTACCTACCATCCCTTATGTGGGTATAACATAAGCACCAAATACGAACAAAACATTTTGCAGATCTAACATATCACTTTATCACCAGGGGTGTAACTTCGAGCATAGTTTAGTTATTCTTTCTATTTTAACTCATTTTAAGGGAAGTGAAAAAGCTCCAGTTTTATACATCATGTAGGTACATACAGTCTTTTTTCTCACGATGTTTGATGGAGTGAAATTGGGTCCTTTGGTTTCAAACCTGAATTTGGATTTATTTCTTGTACGTAACTGAAAAAAGTTCCAATATTAAACAGCTTAAAAAATTAATCCATTAGATACTCTATTCTATTTTGAGCAGCAACACGAAGAAGGAGTTTATCTTTAGCAACAACATCATTACCAATGTCTGTATCATTAGTCTCCGTTTTATCTCCATCTTGTGTCCAGGTATAACCGTGACCGTGGGCACTCTGAGCAGCATCCCGTTCCTTTACGGAGCGGATGCGATCACCGCCCGCATAGGACATGTCAACGTCATCATCGTAGCATTTTTCTCCCACGCCGCTAGACTGGTCGGCTACTCGTTCATAGAGTGAGTAGAAACATTTTAATAATTTGACCTTTTCTTAAAATTTATAATGTGAAAATTGTGGATTCTTTTCTAATTTCAATTCAAATCAATTTTGGAGAAGTGTCTTTTATACGTGCTTTATTTGTCTTCGTAATGAATAGGTATGTGTGATATAGGTATATAAAAACTTACGAGACATATCGCTAAGATCACAAACACTGCAAAAGTTTAAGATTTCTGTTCCCATTCGGCTGTCCATAATGTTAACCGTAGGTGTAGGTTCGTAACCAATTACTGATGAGGAATAAACGATTTTTATACGAAACAAGTTCAAATACTGTTGTTTACGTATGGCAGTAGTCTGTCCGAAGGGCCCTTTTCTAGAAAAGTTATAAAGTGAAACCAGAATAAATGATCTCCGGTAAAACAGGTAAAACCATGCTCTGCATTTGTTTAACATTGAAAATATGTACAGCTCGACTAAACTTTATGACAATTAATCTCACTCTATGAAAACCCAAGATTTTTCCGCGCCATGTTGACTTTTTGATAATATCTTTCACCAATGGGGCTGTGATTATAAAAGTAAAACAAGGAAAAATATTAAAACACAATTCTCAATGATAGATAGTTATTAACATGAGAAATCACAACAACAGTTGATTATAATGATTGCATTATCAGATAAAGGCAATTGTAATATTTGTTGAGATAGTCCGGTACATGTAATAGTTATAGAACTTTCAGAGTAGGATCTTTAGATAAACTGTAACCATGACAATGATGCCTACAAACCCATTCATTTCATATAGAGAAACTCAACCTTCATGAGCAAAGTAAAAAAAGAACTAAATAGGTGTATTTTTGATACAACGAAGCCGAAACTGCAGTTTTTTCGTTCTAATGTAACAGTTGTTGCTCCCGCCCGCCGCATGGATAATTGGATATGAGGGTTTTTTGTTGGTTTTAGTTTAGTATATTAACTTTCAGTGTAAAATTATAAGGTTGATGAAATAAAGGAACGAAAAAAGAAACAACATAAAGGAAACATTTAATGGGATATAAAATTATCTCCGTGAAGCACATTATATCACTGTTATCAAACATGAGAGCCTCGTGTTGTGTCATATAATGATGTGGAACTGTTTTGTCCTTTAGAATTAAAATACCATTTGCGGAGACGTATTTACGACGATAGAGCATTGTCAAGTTTATGAGCACAACGATGCTGAGTGGGTAGTCCTTAAGACATGTTTCACACCGGTTGAATGTGCAAGTGAAGTTTGTTTATATTTCGTCAGTAGATGTTATAATGTTAATGTGTTATAAATAGACTTTAATTGGGTTCATTCATTTAGGTTAGGATTATGTTGTAATAAGCTTTGATAACCTTTATTATCCAGATTCTGTTTAGCGAATTAGTAATATAATGTTTTATTTCTCTCTTTTCTATTGACAGAATAAAATCTAGGTCTCTGAATTCCAGTACGTATGTAGTTAGAAAAAAGTATTTTATCATTTTATTATATCACATACTATCAGAACTGCGTTTTGTCTTAAGCAATTTGTGTTACATTCAACGTAAGATATTCCTTCGACTCTGCGACTATTCTCGTTTGTTACAACGTCGTGAATATGATTGACCAATGTAAAGTTTGTTGAGGCCGCGTCGACGGTGATACGCTTATAATCTGATGAACACGTTCCGTTCAGATGTTGCTCCCTACCTTTAGTTCGCACACTAATGTATGTAAGATCCTTAAATTGAAGGTTACCAACCAGGAGAAATTAAGCGTAATAAGGAAGACTTATTTATGCAAAGTGCTGTTTGATTACATGGTATGAAACAGAGGCATATGTTTGGAGCACATGCTAAAATACGTACTTTTGACATTTGAGGTTTTTTAAAAGACCTGGAGACTAGACTAGTGTCATAAGTCCGATGGTATTTCATCAGTTGATGTTATAATGTTAATGTGTTATAAATAGACTTAATAGGGTTTATTCATTTAGGTTCGGATTATGTTGTAATAAGCTTTGATAACCTTTATTATCCAGGTTCTGGTTAGCGAAAAAGTAATATCATTTTATAATGATCCAAACGGTACCTTTATTTAGAAAGTTGGTGTATAATACTCGTAGTTTAAGGGACCAATAGCCAGTCTATTTGCTCAAAGTATTCTAGTGTTTTGATTCTTAAATTGAAAACAGAAACAAAATAACAGATTAACACCGAACGAGATTTTAAATATGATTTTCTTCTGTGATTATCTGATTATTAATTACTGTCAAATATAACTACAAGACCAAGTAAACTTATAGACCTGACAGTACGTCCTTTCATTAATTATTTATTGCTAACCTAAATTTTTCATCTTTCCCAGAAATTCATGGTGGTGTTTCCCATTCGAAGCTATGGAGTCTTTGTCGGTACACTTGATGTGGGTGGCTGCTGCTACTTACTGCGCCATGCTGGCCCCCAAAAGTCTACTGGCCACACTTATTGGAGTACTCGGAATGGCACATTTCAGTTTAGGTAAGTGAGCCAACATTTACCACTTTCAACTGACTTCAAAAAGGGGTCAACTGAGATATAATTTATTTACGGATCTCCGTCATAAATAAACCGGATTGAAAAATTCTTTTTTCAGATTGGTTTCAGAATTTTTTTCATAATCTGTTCTGTAGTTTGATTTTTGAACAAAAAATAAGTGGAAAGAAATATGTTATCTTAGTTAAATTCGAATTTGTGACTGTTGGGGTCGGTCCGCACTTTTTTTCAGTGCGTAAAAATTGTTGTCCAAGTTGAGTTATTGCTCTGCAAGTTCAGTGTACACCTCAGTCTACAGAAATTATGGTGTAATCGAAATACCAAAAAAGAACCGGTCACATAGTTATGATCATCATTTGACGACCTCCGTGGCTTAGTGGTCACCATGCTAGTCCGCCACCCAGAGGTCCCGGGTTCGATCCCCGGTCAGGGCATTTAAATTGTCCTGGGTCTTGGATGTTTATCTATATGTATATGTATTCGTTACAAAATATAGTATCGTTGAGTTAGTATCCCATAACACAAGTCTCGAACTTACTTTGGGGCTAGCTCAATCAGTGTTATTTGTCCCTACATATTTATATATTTACTTATCATCTGATGATCGCGCGTTACAATGGAAAGTTTAGAGATTGCTTTAGTGCTTTTTCCAAAAATCTTGTATGTACTTATTCGGCGATTAGCAATAACCAGATAGATATATCTATCTATTACGACCACTACGCTCAACTTTTCAATTATTAACTTCTTAGCTACTCTTATGAATTTATTTCCTATCACCTGAAAAGTATTTACGTAAATTACGAGGACTGCACAGCCGGAGGACTCAAAAAAATATAATTTTTTTTTAAATAAATTTATAAAACAAATAAAAATTACAATTTTAAGTAAAATTAATTATACGCGACAGATCGCTCGATGTTAGAGACGAAGAGTGCTTCCAAGATCGACGGTCCAAGTCGAAGAGTGATTCCAAGATGGATGATGGGATGGATCGGTGGCCGGCCGCAGTTGCATCGGGGCGGGGTTGCGTCATCGGCTCTGCTGGTGGTCTCAGGCGATGTTCTTATGAATTGGGCAATGTCGATGACGTATATGGCAGCTATTGTAGTGGCGCTTCCTCATGTAACACGTGTGTGCGTTTTCAAAAGAACAATATAAACACAAACTTTGATATTATTCGGCTGAAGAAAAAACAAGATAAAAATGGCAATAAACTTTCATCCCTGCTCAAACAGCAGGAATCTATACGCGCCGCTGCCATTTACTTTGCGATTAATGGGAGATCTGCGTATTTACCAGATAGCGAAGTTTGCGTCACAGCCAAATACAAGAAACGTGTTGAGAACATTTTATAAAATAGATAAATTTTAAACAAAGATGTGTCTGTCTCACTCAGCGTATTCCCAGTTGCATCGTCCGCTGTAATGCTGCCAAGTCCGGGGTCCGCTTTCCGGCATTTTCTTCTCCATTTCGCACGGTCTTGAGCATCTTTGGTTGTAAGACCATTGGCACGCGTCTCATCCTTGACGACGATTAAAAAAATGTGTATTCCAGTGTTAGTTATTTACCAGTGTTTTGCTTATTTACCGCTTGTCATATTAGTTTCACCCGCATGATACGTGGACCTCTCCCAAGATGATTGCGTTGATTTGATGATTGTAACACAAATTGGAGTCTCGTACCTTGCGCGTTTCATGGGGCATGTCATGATGAAGATATCTTATTTTACCTTATTTAGAACTTAATTAGTAATTACGTATAAACTCATATAATAATATTGGTATGGTAGGAACGGGATCAAGCACATTTTATGTACTAACTTCGATTTGATAAACCAAACTTGGTCCATTACTTAAGCTTCATCATCTCTTTTTTAGGTGACTGAAGTCCGTTGCAGTTCATAAAGACTGACCTCTTTGAAAAAAAATCATACGAGTTATTTCTAGGTGATTCTCAATCGTAGTTCTAATGGATAACCATTAGAATTAGGTACGATTGGCGACCTTGTCTCCTGTTACGAGTACTTACTAAACTAAGTGGTTGGATGACTTCACTTAGGTCTCAGACAGATGTATTTACCGGTCAGCCATTCTGGAAATTTTTTCTTTATATATATCGGTGGTTTGCCACGATTTGACCTCGCGATTATTATTCCAAATTACGGCTATAGTGTGATTTAGAGAAATCACTTTCGCATCAGTGAAAAATATGTGTAAAATGTTTGAAAGTAACTTGGAGTACCTTATATTTTAAGTTTTTGTTGCTTTGTGATATTAATTTAGTATCGAATATACATCCACCAACTTCACATTAGTATCGAATATACGTCCACATTTCACGTTTCAACTCTATAACTCCAAGAATGGTTTAACAATTTTAATATAAATAGACATAAAAATATAGCAATACTATCTCATGAAATGTTAAGTTTCATACTCGTACAAATCTGATTAAGGCTCGAAAGATTTAGAGCAAGATTTATTTTCATCAAAATGCGTATCTCTAAACCAGTTAAACCGATTGTGATGTAAAACAAACTTAAAAATTCTATGAATAGTAACGTTGCTACACTCATTCCTTAATATCCTCAAAATTTGTTTGATGGTTTAACGGTACATACAAACATGTTTTTTCGTCCCAACTCAAGAATCCCCTTACCCTAGACTTTTCCACACAAACGTAGTCTACGTTTTATTTTGAAACGACATGTCAGATTTCGGCAAAAATTGTAATTTTAAAGAAATTGCAATTATCTAGGGTTATAATTGGTTCTCATAGTAAAATTATGAACTGGAAAGAAAATATAAGGGTGTAGAAGTTTTCCATACTGATGGTCAAATATGACATAATACACTATATTCTTTTTTAAGTTCATAATTTTACTGTTGGAAACCAATTATAACCATAGATCTAATCGCAATTTCTTTAAATTACATAATTTTGCCCATATCCGACATGTTGTTTTAAAATAAAAAGTAGACTACGTTTGTATGGGAAAGTCTGTTTCTGTGCAGGATAAGGGGACTCTTAAGGGGCTACCTAAATTTTTCGGGGTCAAGTGCGGCCCCCATTTGAAAAAACTCATCTGAAAGGAAACGGAGATATCATCTAAAATTTTGTCTTGTTCAGACCCTAGATAACCCTTCAAACTATTTTATAAACTACCGTTTACAGTTTAAAGTGAGAACGTAAAGCTTCTCTACGCATATTATACAAAAGTGGCCGTTTTTCGCTATTTTGCGTAGAAAAGCTAGGGTCTGATCAAGACAAAATTTTAAGTGAATCTCCGTTTCCTTGCAAATGGGAGTAGCACTGGACCCCGAAAAATTCAGGTAGCCCTTTAAATTTTAGGCCTCGCTCGGTTAATCGTTATCTATTTTATTTTATTTTATTTACAAAATTTTTACAATACGAGTATTACGAAAAAATATACGTACGGATTGTAAATTAAATTTATTAATGAATATAAAAAATTATATTATGATGATAACTGGGTCGAAATAATATTATTCTATTTATTTAGATAAGATTATTATGGACACTTAATAAATAATCCATCCAATTACTAAAAAAATAAATTATTTCAGAGCGTCTAACGTCCTGAGTAAACTTGAAATGCGCAGTTTCTTTTTTTTTTAACCCACGACAAAATGAGGAGTGTTCTAAGTTTGACGCTAATGTCTGTCTATTTGTCTGTGGCATTATAGCGCTCGAACGGATGGACCGAATTCGATGCGGTTTTTTTCACGTGAAAGCAAGTTCTCTTGCGGAGGCTATGTTTCATTTATTCCATAGCTATGTTTGATAAAAATTGTTTGAGTCGTTTAAAAGTTATTGGGGATTATGACTTGAAAGTCAGAGCTTTCTCTAGAAAATAATAGATGGCGCTACGAATATTCATCTAGTGATGGATAGCGGAACTACCAATACGACTTCGGTAGTTCTTCTACTCATAACTAGATGGTGTTTTTGACAATCGGGTTTTTTTATTTATTTTCCCAGCAAATAAAATTGTTCTTTGCAATTTTTTGTTACAATACGACTACAATATTTTTAACAATATATGTATTTTCATACCTATTTTTATATACAATTTGTTCGTGCACACAAACAATTTCAGGTAGAGGCAGCGGCAGCTTCGGCGGTGGTCTCCTCATCGCTCAGCTGGGCACCAGAGAGGCTTTCCGTTACATGGGGCTGATGGCCTTCCTCGGGGGAGTCCTGTACGGCCTACTGCACTACTTCTGGCTGAGGAAGATTTCTATGACGGGCATGGAAGACGCTTGCGATCCAGATACCGGTTAGTTACAGGGAATAGGACATTTGACTTGTAATTCTGGTCAAGTTCAAAAAGATGAAGAGTATGCCCTTGATTTCCTTACATACTATCAACATGTTTCCCACTTGCTACGATTCAGACAGACCTCTTTCTCTTTTTGATTTCCTTAGGCGCTGGACACATAGAAAAGACGTAGGATGCGGACGGGGCACGGACAGGCCAAAGATGGGGCGCTGTCGAGACTTTTGTTTAGTTGGGTCGCCTTGCATGCCCCAGTAATCCGCGAGGAAAGAAAATATGAAATTTAAAATTTTATAAATTTTGATAAGGAATTTTAAATATTTTATATAAATTTAATAACAACCAAAAATGCTGATATATACTAACATTTAGTTTCTAAGTCATATAATTTTATTACTAACAAATGATGGACTAAAATTGTCTGGAATATTTGAATAAATGAATTGAATTGAAAACACATAGAAAAGACAAGGCACGGACATGACAGATACAAACAAATCCGTATCTATGGCAATACCGCGACGCGCGAGTCCCCCTACTCCCGCCCACATCCCCGACTCGCCCGCTCTCGCCAGTGCCCCGTCCGATCTGTATGTTTTACCGTAGGACACAGATGCGTAAGCGTCACGTCTGTGCCCTGTCGGTGCCCCGTCTTTTCGGTGTTTTCTGTTTTTAGGGCTTCCAATACCGGGATCCCGGTATTGCTCAATACCGGTATTTGACGATTTTTCGGCTTGTTTTCAATACCGGTATTGAAATTCAATACCGGTTTTAATACCGAAATCGGTGATTTTAGCCGTGATGCCACGCTTTTGTCTACTGACGCTTGTTTGAGGTTCATACTGCGAAAACTAGATAAAGCTGAAAACACCTTCAATCGAAACCTTGCCGAAGCTCTCAGGATTCGCATAAAACAGCCACCACCAAGTGAAATCCACAAAGTCTTTGTTGATTTGTTAACGCGAGTTAAGTTAACAGTAGCAGCTCATGAGTCATGCTCTACCATACAGATAGACAGTGACAGCAGCAGCAGCAGCGAAGATATTCCTTTATTTTCTCTGGATCCGATGTCTTGACAACGAAAAACAACTGGGAGCTGAAATTGAGGAAAAAAACTCGAAGAAAATTATCTACACGCCAAGATTCCTCAAAAACAGATATCGACACCATTGTAAGAGTTGAAATGGGTGTGTATGATAGCACTGCAAGTGGCCGAGAGAAGTATTTCGATATCGTTTATAATTATTTGTTGTGCATTCCATCCACAGGAGTAGTGTGGAGGTAGAGAGAGCCTTTTCTTCAGTCAGGTATTTGTGCTATCGATTAAGAAGCTCACTCTTGGAAAAAACCTTTGATGCTCTCTCTTTCTTAAGGACCCATTTAAAAAGAAAAAAGTCTAAATCAGTAGAGATCCTGAAATTAAAGAAAAAAATATATGATCTCACGTAAAATTCAAAGAAAAGAAAAATTCTAATTAATTCAAAAATTATGAAAACAGTGTTTTTTTTTCTTATTTGGGGAGACTGAAGTGATATTTTTGTTATTAGATAATATTGATAAGATCAGTTTTATTTTAAATATTTTGATATACCTAACTGTTTTGCTTGTTATAAAGAGCCAGTATTTTTTTATTTTAGATTTTTTTGTCATAATAGCTTTATAATATATAGCGAGGTTGCCTGATGACTGCTTAGCGATAAGGCCGCCTTTTGCGCATTTCATAGTTTTTAAGATAATTATTCTAAGATTAAAAACTAATTTGATGCCAATTAATAAAAAAGAGTGCTTTGATGACAGTTAGAACTGTAAAACTATGACGGGCTGTTGATAAATTTGTAAAAATATTTAAAGTTGTATTAGGAAAACCTGTAGTGATTTAGTTTGTTATATGATTAAAAGTTGATTTTTAATGACCTATGTTTTGATTTTAGCTTAATACTTCCAAAAACGAACTTTTTGAAAAAAAAAAAACGGATTTCCACCTCAATACCGGAATTCCGGTATTAATACCGATTTCGAAAAAATTTCCGGTATTGATACCGGTATTTAAAATATCCGGTATTTGGAAGCCCTATCTGTTTTGCGACGCTTCTATACATTTTGTATGAAACGGACGCGGAGCAGACATATGTCTGCGCCCCGTCCACGTCTTACGTCCTTTCTATGTGTTCAGTGCCTTAGAGTGTAGCAATAGACAGTAACATCGTAGCCTTAAGGCTGAAGGTATCAAAATAATGTTTTTTTTTGCACTAATCTTTTTGGTATTGCCAATAGTAAATGTCAATATACCTGAAGTTTCTAAAGGTAGGTTGTTGTAAGGTTTTTGTAAGGAGATAACTGACAATATTATATTTACTAAATGTGAGCTCTCATCTAATTGGTCTTGAAGCACTGGTCAGTTGTAAATATCTTCAAGACTTTATCCTCTATTTTCTTGTTGCAGAAAGCGGCGAGGGTGACAAATTGAACGGAGAGCCACTACGTAAAGACGCGGAGACGATGATATCAATCGAAAGATTACACATGATTACCAGATTTAACCCCTTGGGCTCTCTTCATTCCTTGCCTAGAGGATCTCGGTCAAGAGTAAGTTTTATTTCTTAATATTTACATTTTTGTTTTGTTTCCGGCGTCCTGGCCGGAAGTTCAGCCAAACTTTGTCATCCGATAATTAACAAAAGAGTGCTTCGGTTAAATCTGACTGCGGCATAACCAAAAGGGTAATAATTTTACAAAATTTTGAAAAATTTTGAAAAATTTATTGTGGAAAATTTCAGTTCTCCCAAGGCGACATTAACGAGATCAGAAGTCGGAGCGGCAGCAACGCTCAGCGACGAGGCAGCAACTATGAAGGGTCTGCCTCGAAAGTTGATCTGCTGAGGTCCGCCATTGAAATCAGCAATCACAACACAAAAAGCCACATCTCAAACCCGGTGCTGTCAATATCCACGAGGCCTAATAATTATACGAGTAAGGTAAGTGAATTAAATCTTTCAAAAGAAAAGCTAAACATTTCTACAAGTATCTTCTTACAAACGACCATTTTTACTTAATTCTTTTATTTAATTTTTTTTTCACACACATGTAAGGTAGAGTTTTCTATATCTATGTATGGCTATGCCACCCAGTGTGCGTTAGTACCACCGGTCTAGAGTATCGAGCATCGATAAAGTCCTCTTATATATACATTATCTAGTTTTCTTATGTATTTTAGTAAGAGCGGAAACTACCCATGCACTTTTTTAATTCTTCTTAATCAGCCTAAAACAGTTCACTGCTGGACTAAAGGTAAAGGAAGGAGTTGTACATAACCACAGCGCTCTGGGCAGACGGTTTGGTGATAGAGGCAGTAGATGGTATAAAGCCATTACACAAAGGACTATGCACTCGTAGCAAAACAAATATTACATGCCGACAACATTAAAGTCTTATAAATCTGGTTATTCAGTTTACAATTTATTACTAGAAATAGTAACCGCAGTATTTGTCTTGTAAAGCCAGTAGGCTTACATTATTTATAGCAATAAATATAGGAATCTTGCGAACAAATGCCGAATTTTTTTTCTGTTTGCGCTCAGTATCGCGAGACTTTGATGCAGATTTATGACAGGGATTAGATCTTATAGATAACGAATGTCTGTTGAAGTATCATACTTATTTATATGTAACGCAAAATCAGTTTAACAAACCTCGACTATCCATTATTATTGGACTTAAACACACTTCATTTTACAACACATTGTTATTATATTTTTCAAGATTATAATGAAGATCCTGTATCTAGTAGTGGACTTCCGGTGTTTGATTTGATGATGAAGATCATAAAATTACATAGTTACATTTTATGATCTACAAAGGCCTTAATTACAAGCTTTTATTTAGATTCACCTGTCCCATTGTCTGTCGGTCTGCCTGTCTGTCAGCTGAAATATTGCACACATACGTATATGGCGTGACAATGCAATATTATATTAACATGGAGCTGATCCGATGATGGAGCTGGGCGGTGGCCATAGGAACTCTGTAATGAAACGACGCAACCCCATCGAGTTTGGGCTCGTTTGATTCGTCTTGAGGATCACTTTATTTAAAAGATTGATTTAAATATTTTTTTAAAATAATAACTTGTTTCATGATAACAATACACATTTTAATCTAAATATTATGTTGATTTGAAAATGTTTTTATTAATAATTTTGACTCTATTTACCTTCAACCTTAATTCGTTTATTATCAACTTTTAACCTAACCTTTTACAATTCCAATAGTAACTTTGATGTTTTGTTCTAATCCCTATTAAAGGATTTTAACGATTTCCAGCAAGCACACAGCGCACCAAAACTGGCCCTGATTGGCTTGCCACAACGGAACAATATATCACAACCAATCCTATCAGAGTTCGACCCCCGTCGCAGGGATTCTATTCCTGAAGAGGCCGAGGAGGATCGGTTAGTTGCCACAGCTAAAACACCAGCTAAAACCAAAAGCTACGACCTTCCTCCACCACCTACTTATGATGAGGCAACCGGGGAACATCGAAAAAGTTGGCATTCGGACGACAGTACGCCTGCTTAGGAACACATGAAATTGATAAAGTTGAACATGTAAATACAATGACTGCAACAAGCAAAATTTAAAGTTCTTTTGTTTTAAAGCTGGTGTCATTGAATTAAATTCGACAATTGTAACAATGAGAGTTGTGAAAGAATTGTGTATTAAAAAAAAAATAAGCATGTCACTACCAAATCATTTTATCAATCGATTTGTTATTGGATACAAAAATTTGCTAGAAATAGAAAATTGAACAATTAACTTGTAAAGGCTTTAATTTATTTAAGTTTAACATAGATATAGACTATATTGTGATTGTTGTTATGGTCCAATTCGTTTCTCGTCTTAACTGTGTTAGTTTTAATAAAACCATTTGTTATTTACTGCTTTTTATAATTCCTACTTGTATGAGACATATATACATATACACAATACTCAACAAATTTTAAATTATACATTTAGTTTCCTAATGGAGTGAAAAACTATCTTTGACTTTAATTAAACAATAAATGCATTCTGAGAGACTTCTAGTACTTTGATTATAATTTATCTGCGAGTAATCACGGTAAAGACATTTTTATTGTTACTCGTATATTCGTCGAGGCGATATTGTTAATTCCAACAAACATTAGATTACAACATACATAACCTACTAATCTAATGTACGTAATCTAAACTACGCGTTACGAAATTAACAATATCCTGACGACATTATCATAATTCTTGAAAGATGACTTTTATTACATAATATTTACTCGTAAAATAATTCTACCAATATTAACAGTTTTAACTCATTAACTTTTTTTAGTTAATTTTGTTAGATTTCTTACACATTTATCCTTGTATTAATATTTTTTTCCTGGACAATTGGACTGGTCCGTTTTGATGAAAAACTTTTCGCTTATATCATTTTTAGCAGCTGCTGCGTAGACGGTGTCTATGACCGACTTCGAGGGTATTTGCTCTCTCGTGAGAATCCAGGAGTTAACTGAAATAAAAAACAAAAATTAAATATCTGTAGGTACTTAAGCGCTGGGGCGAAGCGACGGGGCGCAGATATATGTCTCCTCCGCGTATGTATGTTTTATACAAAATGTATATCAGCGTCGCAAAGCAGAACACACAGAAAAGACGGGCGCCCCGTCTTTTCTGTGTGTTGTGCTTATAGACGTTTCGTCCACGTCTTACGTCTAGCTGTAGTACCGCTTTTCCTAAATAAGCGAATATGCTTATTATGTCAATAGGCGATGTGGCTTGCATCGTATCCCTATTATGATTCCTTTTTTCATCTTCCCGCCTACCATCAAGCCAAAAATGGCCTTTGGGTAATTCGGAGCTGGGCTCTGTTTGCTAAGAGCTGCAAGCTACAAGACCAAAAATGCTGTCTGCCCCATTAGGATAAAGACGTGATACTGTGCGTAATGTACCTATATATTTTGGTTCCACACACGAGGGCTTGAATTCTGTCTTGTGTAGAAATTACACACACTAGTCGGTTTGGTTACAATCACGTAAGAGAAAAAAGGTTTCTAGGTTTTTCTCTTCCGTCAGTACAATCCATCGCTAGTTTAATATACAATGCAATCCATTTATCCAGTCATGGCGACCTTTTTGGTTCAGTGAACAAATGATTCGCGATGGTCTCGCTAATAGATGAGTAGAACGCATATCATTGCCTCACTATTTTTGGCAGAGTTTAAATCTGTATTAAGGTGAATATGGCGCAGAAGTTGCGATATCATTTGAAATATTTTTTTTTTCACCGGAAATATAGTGATAATGAACATTTTTCTAACCGTCAGTCATTAGATAGACCTTTGAATTATTTTGTTAACAACTATTGATAGTAATTGAATAAGTCAATCTAATTTAAAAACGTGTTTCTGTTTTCACCTAGGCAGAAACTAGTTTTAAAGCTAGACTGATTACTAATGAAACATTTAAAAGTTAAATAATTTAAAGGTCTTGGATGCCTGATGATTTACAAAATGTTTATTATAATTTATCACCATATCTGCATTGTATTTGCCTTAACTAGGACTCGCCATAGCTGATGAAGAAAAAGAAGCTACGTAGAATGTCCTCAGAAGACCCCACTAAAGTTTTGTCACAATCCAATTAGAGGTTTAGGTAGGGACCCATAGAGGTGGACAAACATGCAAACATATTTATATTTTTATTTAGGTCTTTAGATAGAAAAAGAAAATTTTAAGATATTATGACGGTATACGGGTGACTTTTTCCAAAAATTTTGAAGCAAATCCTGTCCACGATAATATGTCCATGAAAATAGTTATTTTCCGTAAAATGAATTTACGAAAACTTTCCATACAAATGGGCGCTCGGCCACACGGATTTTGTATGGGAGGGTAAAATTTTGTTTTGATTTTAAATCTCCAAATTTAAATACAATAATTTATCTCTTATTAAAGGTAATTTTTTAGGTCTCCATACCAAAAATGTAAACTATTTCTAAGACCCCGCTATCCGTCTGTCTGTCACTTGGCTGTATCTCATGAGCCGTAACAGCAAGATAGTTGAAATTTTTTCCACAGATGATGTATTTCTGTTGCCACCATACAACAAGTACTAAAAAAAGAATAAGAAAAATATTTGAGTGGGGCTCCCATATAACAATCGTGATTTTTTATAGATAATGGTACGGAACCCTTCGTACGCGAGTCTGACTCGCACTTGGCAATAAATATTATTTTAGTACAAAAGCTAAAATCTACTAGCATTTCTTACGTCGCGTTCCCAAAATAACTTTTTTTTGGAAAGAAGTTCTGTATCACGGACTATACTTGCTCCAAACATTTGTCTGGTGGTTAAAAGTCACCGTGTATATGGAATAGCAAGAAATCGTTGGAGTTCCAGTGTGTATTTACGTTGACTTAAGGCAGCGAAGGTCAAACTGTAGATTCTCAGATCAACCAACCATGCAGATTGGCCTTCTTATTTGTTTTACATTAGATCCGATATCAGAATTACATCATCATATTTACTCTTGTACAATAGTCCAGAATCATAGTATCTACCTCCATATAGTGTTGTAAGAAACTCGAGTCCGGGAGTCTAAATATTGTGACTCGACTCAATTAAAGATTCCATTGCCTCGATGTGTTAGTTATATCTACTCTAACTCCCGTAACAGACTCGAGTTCGGTGCAAGTACTCGAGTCTGTTTATGCACTGAGTCGCGCTTATTTATATTATTATTAATAGTGTATCATTAATTTTATACAAAGTTTTGAATGATTGTAATGCTTTGAATACGTTGTTGTACTAGAGAGTTTGTTAAGTAGAAGTTGCTTCGAGTTTGGTATTTGAACTCGTGTTGGTTCTGCGACTCGATTTCTTATTCGACTCGAGTTTTTATTCGACTCGAGTCTGTGCTCCAACGACTCTTGCTTGACTCGACTCCAACTTGTGAATGTCTTAGTCTAGTCAATGTATACTATACTCTCAGACTCCAGTTTTTTACGACACTACCTGGAGGTAGTGTTTACCAGTCGCGCATCTTGGGCTGCATGGTTAGAAATAGAGCTCGTGGCCCGGCAGGCGGTGGGAGTGCGCATTTCTAGCGCTTTTGCAAGTAAAGCGACGCCGTCCGCACATGAATTGGTGACGAGTGGCATGTATAAGCCGTTGGTCCCGGCTGTCATCATTGTGTGGCAGGCGTCAAGTTATGTCAGATAGTTTAGGCAGCCTGAAAAATCTGACACTAGTGTTGTCCACTTATACCACAGAATAAGTACTAGTACTCACGTATATACACACGAAAAAAAGTAGATGTAATATCGGAAGTAGAATCAGGCTAACTTGTATTGAATGGAAAGCCATCACTTTATCGCAATTCACTTCAACGATTTTCATTCCCCAAAAAACTATTCGCAGATCTTTTAATACAATATTTAACAAGTCCTAAAATCTGTTTACATCGAAATTTCATTTACTTGATTATTTATTATTTATCAACTGAGTTTATCGTTATTTTAAAGTTTTGTTATCCATATATTTTTTTCTCATAAGTTTCAGTTTGAAATTAGTTGAATCATTTGAAACGAGTGCTCGGACACTTTTATCCATTTTGATAGGTAAGGGCAAACCTATAGGTTAGGTTATGTTATAAATGCGACCAATACACGTGTATATGCTATAATGTGTACCGTTACATATTGAAACGTGTTTTGATGAACAGTTTTATCGATAACTTAAGACTTTACTTGAAATATTAGTTCGCTATATCGTTTTTCTAGTAAAGAAAACCATTTTAAAATATATATTTTATTTATGAAACTTTGTTCGATAATAATAACTGAACTTCGATGATTAACTATTCAATTTATTAAGAAAAATATATATTAAAAATCGTGGAATAGTTTTCTGGGAAATGAAATTCGATGTCAAAAAAGCTGTATTTTATTAGACACCCGTATTTTATACTCCGAAATCATTGCAGCTATATACTAGCGCGTAATTCTCGTAGTACGAAGCGGACACTTCGACGTGCAGCGAAGGGAAAAGAACCGAAAGCTTGGTTTCGTCGGAACGGCTCACTTGGCTTTATGATCAAAAATAAGATAGACCCAAAACCAGAAGAGGCATCAGACTTACTTGTATGGAATACTCCGAAATCATTGCAGCTATATACTAGAGCGTAATTGTCGTAGTTGGTGTCCACCACCCAGTACGAAGCGAACACTTCAACGTGCAGCGAAGGGAAAATAACAGAAAGCTTGGTTTCGTCGGAACGGCTCACTTAGCTATATGATCAAAAATAAGATAGACCCAAGAGCAGAAGTGGCATTAAACATACTTGTACGGAATACTCTGAAATCATTGCAGCTATATACTAGAGCGTAATTGTCGTAGTCGGTGTCCACCACCCAGTACAAAGCGGACACTTCGACGTGCAGCGAAGGGAAAAGAACCGAAAGCTTGGATTCGTCGGAACGGCTCACTTGGCTATATGATCAAAAATAAGATAGACCCAAAACCAGAAGAGGCATCAGACTTACTTGTATGGAATACTCCGAAATCATTGCAGCTATATACTAAAGCGTAATTGTCGTAGTCGGTGTCCACCACCCAGTACGGAGCGGACACATTGACGGGCAGCGACGGGAATCGAACTGAAAGCTTGCCTTCCTCTGAACTGCTCACTTGATTGGCTTCCAAGACGATTTCAGACGGCAAGCCGGTTCTGGAAATGTTGAAACAAAACAAAAATTACTCATAAAAGTTAGTATTTTTTGTGTTTTTTTTGGCTTCTATGTCTATTAAAGGCAAATAGTTATAGTAGGAAAAAATGTAAACGATTGATAGATTTAGGCTCTTTAAAATTGTTATGAAAATTCAACTGTCCCTGTGCAATAAACAAAATTTTTAGCAGTGGTCCTTCCGAAACCATAGCTTTTTTATTTTGTAGCTCTTTTATTTTACTTATACTTTTATCAATATTATGATAATTATGATAATCCAATACAAAATGTCTAAAACACTGACGTGAAATGCCTGCGAAGGCTTAGATGTTTTCAGCTGCCTCAAAGAGAGAAATAGATAGGTGCAAATACTCACAAAAAATTCAGTTGTTTGTTGAGGACTCTAATGGCGCCATTATCTTTTGCGTCATACTGCGCCGTCACGCATTTGCCACCAAGTTCGAAGACGAAGAAATATTTGGAGTATTCATACCACTTGCCAATGTACTGAAAGGACAAGAACTTATTATAAGCAACAACTCATTGTACACTAAGGGTGACGAAAAAGTCACATGTTGTAGGAATTAGCCTGAGACGAGTATTAATCATTCACACAAAAGTATAAAGTCGCACTAGAAAAAAAAAGTGGAATTCGTCCTGGTATTCATTCTTCCGTACAGATCTGGGAGAACAGAAAAAACTTTGAATGAACCAGCTGATTCGAATGAACGCTATTCCCGCGTAAAAGGGAAGAAATAGGGCAAAAATAACGAATCATAATCAAAATAGGCGATGCGGCTAGCATCCATCACTATTATGATTCCTTTATACAAGCTTTTATTTAGTTTCACCTGTCCCGTTGTCTGTAATTAACCCGTCAGCTTCCAGACGGTCGGATCCGACCGAGAGAACAATAGATAACAATGGGTTTGCAAAATTGCGGTTGTTGACGGGTTAAATCTTGCAATTAAAAGACCCGGTTTCCGATTGAGCAGAAATTTTCGCAACGCATACTTATATCGCGTGACATTGCAATATTATGATAACATGGAGCTGATCTGATGTTGGAGCTGGAAGGTGGTCATGGCATCTCTGTGATAAAACAATACAACTCCACCGAGTTTGGGCTCTATTCGTAACCATTAGGTCATTGTTATAGAAAGAAGCTTGTTTTTGTTAACTAAAAATATATTTTTTTTACTTGTTTTATTTTATCTTCTTGCCCACCATCACGCTTAAAGTAGCCTTTGGGTCTTGCGGCCCTGGGCTCTCTCTGCTTAAGCTACAAGAGCTAAAATAAAAGGGATAAGGACGTCATAGTGTATGTAACGTAATGTATATTTTACGTTCCATACAACAGACGATGGCTGGTAGAAAATTGTAATAGCATTTTTTTTTCTGGGTGCATTCGGGTGACTCACCCAATCCCACTTTGGTACCAGCATACAAGGCAGTAAAAAAAATATCATTTACCCGACTTGGCTCGAAGTTTTCCATTGCTTGTACGTCTGGACATGAACCGGGGAAGGCGATTTGGGCCTGGCACATCCTTAAGGAGAGGAACCCACACAGGAACACGGCAATCGTTCGGAGGATCGACATCTGAAAGACGTTATTGACTATTACTGATGCTTCATGCAGTAAGTTTCGAAATGTGGTAAAAAACAGCCCGCTTTTATACCTAGCTCTTACACTTAATTACCTTGTACTATAATATAATTGATAACAGGGCTCCATATATACATCACGTATGTAATAAACTAAGGTATTTTCTAGGAAAGGTTCCGATTAGTATACTTTTATTTTATGTAGTAACATTGTTAAAATTGTTAAAATACTGGTAGCATTTACTCGCTGGATAGGAAGCTAATCCACTGCGGAAAAAAACTGCCAAGAGCTGGAAATTTTTTTGCCCAATGAATTAGCTTTCTAATCCAAGTCTCTAGTTGTCTCGATGACAGAATTTGTTTACTTCTTTTTTTGATTCAGCAACCCTGATGAACAGGTACCTGAAGTTTTTACTCCAAAAACCATCATCATCATCATTTCAGCCGCATAACGTCCACTGCTGGACATAGGCCTCTCCTAAAGATTTCTAAAACGACCGATCCAGAGCGGCCGGTATCCAGCGCTTTCCAGCGACCTTGGTCAGGTCGTCTGACCACCTTGTGGGTGGGTGTCCTACGCTTCGCTTGCTAGTACATGGTCGCTATCCGAGAACCTTTTTGCCTATGTGTTCCGCCCACTGCCACTTCAACGAACTAATCCGCTGGGCTATGTCAGTGACTTATTTCTCCTACGAATTTTTTTATTTCTAATTCTATCACGTAGAGAAACATAGTCCTCTTCATAGCGCGCTGAGCGACCTTAAGCCTTTTTATGAGACCCGTAGTAAGGGACCACGTTTTAGAGCCATAAGTCGTCACTGGTAACACACATTGATTAAACACTTTCGTCTTGAGGCACTAAGGTATTTTGGACGAGAAGACACTGCGAGCTGGGTAACGTTCGAGAGAACGTTACCCAGCTCAGTCGGTTTCCAGCTTCGTGCAAGAGTCGAAAGACCTCTTGCTCGAAGCTGGAACTTCCTGCCTGGATCAATTGACTCAGTTAGATATACTGGATAACTTCGAGGGTGAAGCTTCCAACACAAACTCCCCCCCTCACTAGCCCCTTACTATTTGGTGATCGCTCCCGGTTTTGATTCGATTGATGACTGAGACATCTTTGAATACTCTTCTCTTAGTCGTTAGGATAAAGTCGATTTCGTTCTTAACAGGGGACTGGTTCTTCTTTGCTGGTTCTTCTTTGGTTTGGACCTATGCAGGTCCACTTTCTTTGTGGCGACTTCTTGAAGAACGAGTTCATCGCAAAGAGTCCTTCTAGCTTCAAATAATCAGCCAGCCTACGTCCTCTGCTATTTCGCACTCCGTACCCGAAATTTCCCAGCCGTAACTCTCCATCGCCTCGCTTGCCCAGTTTTGCGTTGAAATTCCCCGTAACAACCGTAAAACAGGTTTCAGAAGTATGTATGGCCCTACAGCTGTCCTCATACACTTCATCCACCTCTTCATCGGAGTGATCCTCAGTTGGCATATATACCCTGTATGACCTTCAGCGAGTATCTTTTAGATACTCTGAGTATCAGGTATATTACCCTGCTAGAAACACTCTCGATGGTTGTGACGTTGTTAATAAGGGAATTGTGAACGAGAAACCCGACACTATGGGACTTCTTTTTGTTTTCTTCTCGGTAATAGATTAGCTAGGTTACCACACTCTAGGGTTGCCGTGCCCTCGCCCTCTCTTCAGACTTCAGACAACCCCACAATGTACTACCGTAGGTTAAATAAAAAAAAAATTAAGGAACCTGTAATATTTGCTGGAACGAAAATTGAACATGCTGTATTCACATGCACTATCACTCAGAACCAGTTGTGTACTGAGCGCGCAAATAATGTTTATAGAAAGGAACATGCGCGCGTTATGTCTTATTATTAAAAAAACAACTTCCCCTTACAACTTGACGACCTCCGTGGCGTAGTGGTCACCATGCTAGTCCGCCACCCAGAGGTCCTGGGTTCGATCCCCGGTCAGGGGAAGTTGAAAAATGGCCTTTTTCAAATTGTCCTGGGTCTTGGATGTTTATCTATATATGTATTTGTTAAAAAATATAGTATCGTTAAGTACTATATCCCATAAAACAAGTCTATAACTTATTTTGGGGCTAGCTCAATCAGTGTTATTTGTCCCTATGTATTTATTTATTTATTATTTATTCATTAAAAAGATACTTTGTCTTCTTCTTCTTCGTCGTATCGATGACTAAACTTCTTCAAATTACATTTGACCAGTAGGAGGCCACAGCAACACATACTTTTTAGAAAATATTGTAGCTTCGCGAAAAGGTAGTTAGCGCTGTGGCGTAAACTTGACCTAAAGAAACGAAGGATTTGGATTGGAATAGTTATAATTGGAATCAACGTACTTATTGGATTGACTCTGCTGGTCTGGGCCCAAATAATAAACATAAAATGTTACAAATAGGCATGATGAATGGAAAAACATATTTAACCCATCGGTTAGATTATTTAAAAAAAAATTACACGTATTTTTCTATTCTCTGAGAAACAAAAAATGACAAAGATACAGCGCATTGGAATTTCGCATGACGTCACGGCTAAGTACGATTTTTACATAGAGGTGACGTCGCAAGTAAGTGGATCCGTCCGGATCGTCCGGAGTGGGGACTCCGGAACTTTGATGCTTTGTATCTTTGTGAATTATTACTTTTTTGGAAAACTGAAATATATAGGTCCTTAATTTTGGATTGTCTAAATGACCGACTGATTACAATCATACTTTTCTAACCCTGTCGTCACCCCTATTCTCTAACTCACTGATCGTAAAATCCGATCGATGCTCGACCGCAGTAACTTTAACTCAAAACATTTGGAGTTAAAGTTGCTGCTGATTCTCTCGGGACTGGAAATTGAAAAAAGAAAATCTCTAGGGATTGAAAACTATTTGAAAACTGAACACGAGTGTAATCTATGTAGAATCAAAAATAATGTTGGTAGTCCAGCAAAGAAAGAAGAATTTAAAACAATAAATAATTCATGTCGTCGTCAACATTAATGAATTTAGGTAAACATTTTTATGTTCTTCGCTTCGGAAAAAGAAATAAGTAAGTATAATTTAAATAAAAGTAAAATTAAAAATTTTAAATACACCCTGACACAAGAAATAAACTCTGAAAACTAACAAAAAATCAACTATTAAAGAGCTGATGATCTTCAAATGGCTGATCAGGTCATGGTTACCTTACCATAGGTTTTCAATATCATTGAAGTAACACGGTACCAGTTTCGAATCGATCGGACATAAGGAAGTTAGCCAAATCCCCTCATCAACTAGAAAATAGCTGATTATCTTCAAACGACTGAACAGTTTTTCATGAAACATAGCTCAGAACACTAGGGATAAAACTATCTATTACACAAAAAAAAACTAAACAAAAAACCGGTTGATCCGTTTCGGAGCTACTATATCACAGACAGATACAATGATACACAAACAGACGCGTTAAACTTATAACACCCCTCTATTTTTGCGTCGGGGGTTAAAAAGCGCCATTTGTCAGCAATGAATGTGATTTTACAACAAACATCACCTTTACATTATTCAATAAATTTTCAAAACTAAAAACCGATCTCACCATTTGATCGAGATGATTTTTAGCTATACTTCATGGAAATCGGTTCAACAGTTTAAAAGCGAACACCTTGACGTCGGGTGTTTTTTAAATTTGCCTAATAAATAAACTAGTTAATATCTGACGAACAAACAAGGCAAGGCATGTATTTAGCTGGGATAGTTAAATTTTGTAATTTTTATGAGTACAAGGTGTTTAATTTTTTTTGTATGTAGGTTGGTATTTCATTACAAACCGCAATGATTTACAAAATGTCGTGTAAATTTTCTGTACTTATTATGTAATAACTAATATGTGAGAAAAATAAATAAAACAGCTAGTGAAAATTAATTTTCCGGTCTGATTATGAATGGTGGATGGATCATTGCCTCATAACATAAATCCAATTTACGTAAAGTCTTTGCCCTAAATTAGACATTTGGTTGAAATAAAATGATGAACTGTTCTTGAACTGCGTAATTAATCATTATAGTTATTCTGTGCAATCCATTTAGTTTAGGTATTGTGATCTATTTATCAAGTGTACATGAATAAATAAAATTAGACGTGTCTAGTTGAGTCAAAAGAAAGAATCTTATCATAATGTAATCTATATACATATATAAAAGCACAAATCACTCACTTACTCATCACGAAATTTCGAAAACTTCTTAGCCAATGAAGATGAAATTTGGCAGGAAGGTTGTGACTGGGAGACGTCCGCTAAGAAAGGATTTTTGGAAATTCCATTCGCAAGGGGGTGAAATAGGGGTTGCCAGTTTGTGTGAAACATCGTAATTTCTAAATTGAGACACAAAAAAAATCATTTTAGTAGTTAGCAGAAAATAATAATGCACATATAACGGGAACAATCAGTAAAAAAACGATTAAAATCCTATTAGAAACATTATCGACCTCTACGCGGAGGAAGTCGCGGGTCAAAGCTACTTCAATATAATTATAATCATATTGAACTAGCTTTAGCCCGAATAAATATAACGAAATTTAAAGGAAAACTCTCAGAGCTAAGTAGGGTTTACAAATTAAAAAGTTATAGGCGAGCAACTTAAAAAAATGTACTCGGAAAAGGAAAATTTCATACAAATTCAATAGAAAATTAGTTTTTAGACGTTTTTAGTGGCATGAACTTAAAGTTGGCATTCGTAACTACGGAACCCTACACTGCGCGTGGCCCAACACGCACTTGGCCAATTATTATTGTTATGTAGAGTACGTTGTATTAGGTGTTTAAAGAGTGTGATGAAGCTTGTCCCTTTAGACCTACCAAATGAGTCCTATTAGTTCATTTGTTGAATTGGATGGCATGCCATGAAATTTTACTTACAGATCATTTCTTACATGGATTAACACATAGTTAGGTTTATCCCGGAAGCATGTAAAGTTTCCTTGATGAGCAACCTTGGAACATGCGAAGTCTGTGTCCCCACTATGTCACTCCCTGTTTAAGTACCAAAAATATACCTACATTATTACAATTTTCAGTTATGTGAATTGTTTTTCCAGAGTAAAAAGAATAAGAATAAAATTGGCTTACAATGGATTTCTAGGTCTAAACAAAAAGATGTGGAATTCTAACGCGAGCTAAATTAAACTATATAGATAACCGCATTGAGTATATACATTTCTTTGAATTTATTTGCTTAGTGAGACTTATGTACGTGAGTACTAAGTTCTTATTCTGTGACCACGCGGGTCTTGCTTCGTGAAACAGTTGAACATACATATATGTAAATGATTCTACCGATGAAGTCTCATGCCATGAATATATCTTGATTGCCTATGAAAGGGAGCTAGGTATTGTCCTAAGTAGATCTAGGTTAGATCCTCAGTAGATTAGCTCCGGCCTACGGTACAGCCTAACGGCATCTATTGAGTTTGAGTGAGAAAGGGCTATTGGTAAACTCAGTACCGGTAGAATATATATAACGTGCAGCAGAAGAGTTCAGTAGCTTGCTGGGTTGGCAAGTAAAGGGCAGCAATCCTGGGCGTGGTCCGCGCTTGGATGGGTGACCACAAGTGGCGCGAAAATTACTCCGTGCTTCGAAAGGCACGTTTAATTATTGTTGCTTCTGAGCATCTGTAAGGTTGTGCGGCATCCATCGTGAAACTATCCTCCTAACGCGAAGATGCACTTGTATAATCTCGTGAACGCTTCCGAATAAAATCTGCAGGATGTGCTGAATCTCTTGATAGGTAACTCGCCTATTGTGGATTAAAATTTTCAGTGCTAGCACGTTTTCCTCCGTAACAGCCGTCAAAGGGCAACCACTTCTTTCGTCATCCCCCAAAGTTAGTCGACTGCGCTTCAATTTTTACCAACGATACACGGTTGCGTTGGTAGGGCCTTCACCTAAAAATGCCATTTGAAGCCTATCGTACGATTTATCCGGTTTCAGCCGACACTTGAAATTGTAAAAAATCATAGCGCGAAAATGTTCTCAGCTCAGATCCATTTTTCAATGAGACACGATAATTTGAATCCGTCCGCAAAAAATTAGGAGGGAAATTTTAAAATTGGAACGTACCTATTTTTACTTATAAATAATTATATTTTCAGAATAGATTGTAACTGGCCAGTCTCACATACATAAAAACCTTTTTTTTTGCAATACTTTCTAAGTGGCCTGTTATATGTAGAGAATTCGACCCTCCTTTATGAGAGGTGATAAGTTTGACGCCAATGTCAGTCTGTCTGTCAGTCTGTCTGTCTGTGTGTGTATGGCATCGTAGCTCTCATACGTATGTACCGATTTAAATACGGTTATTTTTACGCGAAAGAAAGTTTGCTCGCGGTGGTTCTAAGCTATGTTTGATAGAAATCGGCTCAGCGGTTCAGAAAGTCATGGGGTATTTAATTTGCCTGGCAAATAAATCTGTCTACATTTAAGGTCCAACAATATTTTTAAAATTATATATTTTATATTTGCCTTCAGCTGTCTGCTTCAAAGACCGGGGTGCACTTTCCGCCTTTTTTTACTGCGCCAGAATGAGGGTTATGTTTTTCGAGAGTATGTATAATTGTTTAGGCACGCTCTGCAGCCTGAACGGCTCGATGCATGCTTGAGAGGTGTCGTTAGATTTGTAATTACTATAAGAGTGACAATGGGTATATCACAATAAAAAAAAAACAAAGTGGCGGATTTACGGCGCCCAATTTTAATGTTTGGCACACTCTGCAGCCTGAACGGCTCGAAGGATTTAAGCTTGAGAGGTGTCATTGGATTTGTCTTAATTCTGAGAGTGACACTGGGTATATAAAAAGGCAGTAGGGTCCTCCGCTCTTTTTTAAATAATGTCTTGTTCACCTAAGTGTTGGTCACCCAAGGACGCCAAGTACCTCGCAAAGTAGAGAAGAAATAGACAAAACTAAACATCACCTCGTTTTTGATGACTAAACCTTCGAAGTTACCATACTAGGCATCCATGATGCAATCTTAGCGCATCTATCTTATGCATCCTACTCACATGCTCTTCCTAGAGCCTAGTCTTGTTTCAGTGGTTTCGGAGATAAAGAGGATAAACAATGTCTGCCTATTTTCTTAAATAACTTCAAAAATTCCCATCTCAATTATAAAAAATATATTTAAATTCTCATAAAAAGCTCTTTCATTTGACGACCTCCGTGGCGTAGTGGCCACCATGCTAGTCCGCCACCCAGAGGTTCCGGGTTCGATACCCGTTTAGGGCAAGTTGGAAAATGGCCTTTTTCAAATTGTCCTGGGTCTTGGGTGTTTATCTATATATGTATTTATTATAAAGTATATTATCGTTGAGTTCGTATCCTATAACACAAGTCTCGAACTTACTTTGGGGCTAGCTTAATCAGTGTAATCTGTCCCTATATTTATTTATTTATTATATGTCACACGATATGCTAGGTTCACAAAACTTTTTTTTAAGATTTAAATTACTCCCCATATTTAAAATTAACTTATTTACATTACACGTTCTTCTTTGGATCACTGCTTTTCTTATGTGAACTTACAAAATTTCAATCGGGATAGTATTTTCGTAGCAAATTGGCTGTGATAGAAGGACAGACAGACAAGTTACTGATCCTACGAGTTCCGGTAAGGGTTCCGTTTTTACCTTTTGAGTTACGGAACCCTAAAAAGGTACGCTTTGCGTGCTCTCATACGAAAATATTTAACGCTGTAGTTTTACTCTTACAAGAGTCATAAGGTTTTCTGTTGCAATTCACAACTCTATAATAATAGAGTTGTTTATAAATTAGATTTAAAAGGGTAGTATTATGTAGTATTGTGCATTTTAGCCTTGAACCAATAACGTTATGCTATTATTGTGCCGTACATATTATATGTTCAAGTAACGTAAGTCATATTGACTTACTATAAGTGTAGTAACTTATATAATATCTTACCAAGCTCCATCGGAGCTAAGAGGTCTTTTAATCAAGTTTTTATTTAACTTGAAATGTATGTACATACTTATATATTTATTTCGGTAAATTCTTAGAATTTTTACTTGACTAACCGATCTCCGATCGAATATCTTTTTGTATGCAAATATAAATCAGATGACAATGCAATATTATTATGACAAGAAGCTGATCTGATATTTGTTTTTTTGTTTTAGCGTGTGTAAGTGGCCAACACTGGTGGCAGATTTTTCAAGCTGCCTAAAGGCTTGCCGACTGCTATACAATGACGACCGCCGGGACTTCTTATACGTGCCTTCAGAAGTACGGAGGAGGAGCTCGAGAATTTTTTATGTCACTTTAGGTCACCTGTCTAAGTGCGGATCACGTACTCCCGCCGGGCTACCAAGCTCCTCAGATTATGAAATTAGAAGGTGGCCTTAGTAACCCTGTACTAAAATCCCATCTAATTTGAGGTTATTTTATTTGAGTTTGGCGTTAAAAACAAGTAACTTGTCGACCTCCGTGGCGTAGTGGTCACCATGCTAGTCCGCCACCCACAGGTCCCGTGTTCGATCCCCGGTCAGGGCAAGTTGGAAAATGGCCTTTTTCAAATTGTCCTGGGTCTTGGATGTTTATCTATACATGTATTTGTCATAAAATATATTATCGTTGAGTTAGTATCCCATAACACAAGTCTCGAACTTACTTTGGGGCTAGCTCAATCAGTGTGATTTGTCCGTATGTATGTATTTATTTAATTATATAAAAAAAAAATAACATGCTTAAGCTGTTATCTACAACAATGATCTAAAAAGGTAAAAGTGCTCTTCAAAACGAGTCAAACAAGTTAAACCTCGATGGGGTTGCGTTGTTTCATTACCGAGTTTCTATGGCCACCTTCTGGCTCCCTCATCAAATCAGCTCCATAACATCATAAATTGCATTGTCACGCGATATACGTATGCGTGCAAAATTTCAGCTCAATCGGAAACCGAGATGTGGGTCAAATTCAACTTGAAAGATTTGATTACAAGCAGATAGACAGACAGACAGACAACGGGACGACAGGTGACTAAATAAAAGCTTTTAAAAAGTTTGTCTTCCGTTTATGTCCGGATCAATTTAGGTTTTTTTTGTGGTTTGTTTCGAGACCTATATTCGGAGTCTAGGTCTTCAGCTACGATGTTAGAAGCATAGACATAAGATTTTTTTTTACTAGAAGTGCTGAAACCTCCAAGATTCAAAAACATACATCCCTGTTTCATACTCCATTCGAAGTGCCTTTTGAACGTAGTACACTTGCCCTATCTCCCGTTTTTTAACCGACTTCCAAAAAGAAAAAGGGCATCAATTCGTCGCGATCTTAAAAAGATCGCGACGAATTGATGCCCTTTTTCTTTCCGGGTTCCGTAGTAAACAAGGAACCCTTATGGTTTCGAAATGTCTGTCTGTCTGTCCGTCCGCGGTTTTACTCAGCGACTATAAGTACTAGACAGCTGTAATTTGGTATAATAGACATGTATATTAACTATGCGGAAAAAGTGTTAAAATAAAATAATATTTTTTTTTGTGTAGCTCCCATACAAGTAAAGTCAAAGGTCAATTTTATTTTCTCGACTAACCAATCATGTGGGGTATCGTTGAATAGGTTACTCAAAATGAGCTTGTGAACACCGTTTTTCAATTTAGGGATCTGTTTCTAAAATATTTGGTTTTATATTGCAAATTTTTGTTAGAGTCAAGTGTCCCTCCCATCTACATATAAACGGATATACATGGACATGTGAAAAAATTCACAGCAGTAGTACATATAACGAAGTTTAAAGGAAAACTATCAAAGCTAAGTAGGGTTTAAAATTAAAAAGTTATAGGCGATCAAGTTATAAAATGTATTCGGAAAAGGAAAAGTTCATACAAATTCAATAGAAAATTCGTTTTTAGATTTTCGTGGCATAAACTCAAAGTTGGCATTTGTAACAACGGAACCCTACTCTGCGCGTGGCCCGACACGCACTTGGCAAATTATTTTTTTAATGTATGTTCACCGTTTATTCGAAGACGAAACCGATTTGAAAAGTTATTTTTTTGTTTGCAAGTTATTTTTTTGTTTGCAAGGTTATAATTTCCAGGTGGTCCTATATAAAGTTATGTAAATCGGTTGTGTAGTATAGGGGTGAAATCGGTTTTTAATTTTGAAAATTTATTACATCTATAATGTTTGATATTACGAGTAATTTAATATTATGAGGTTGTTTCCATCCAATCACAGTTATTATTTCCGATTCAATCACACTTATACCGTAATCTCAATTATTCGCTTTAGGAAATTAGATACCTATACAATTTTATTGCTATTGCTTATATATATTCCTATGTTTACAATTTTTTTACTATTATTTTATTATTTGAAGCATTTATTGAGGCATGTATTAAATGAAGATTATGAGACTGAAACGCTAAATATGAAGGATTATTGAACATATTGATTGATGTTTAGGTATTCATTTCTGATAAAAATGCGCGAATATGCGTAGGCGATGCAGCTAGCAAACGAACACTATATTTTTTGATTCCTTTTCTAACTTATCGATACAAGGTTTTCTTTAATAGGTAAAAAAAGAAGTGGCAGTGGGCGGGACACATAGAGCGACGAACCGATGGCCGATGGGGCTAAAAGATTCTCGAATGGCGACCACACACTGGCAAGCGAAGCGTAGGACACCCACCCACAAGGTGGTCTGACGACCTGACGAAGGTCGCTGGAAAGCGCTGGATGCATATCATTCAAACCTATTTTCATGCAAATTTTTGGCAATTATTCATTTTAAAATAGGTATGTAAATGTTTTTGAGTATTATTACAATGGAAGCTTCGCCGTCATCCTAACCAGGTGCAATGATATCAAAGGAAAACAAAACAGCTATATAAACAAGCACAAGTAAATATCAGTGATGATAACAATTCAATGTACCTCTATATATGGTTATTTAGTTTTAAAACAAGGCAAGTAATTAAAATATAGTTTAAATATTTGGTCGTCATGAAAAAGAAAGTTGTTCCTTAATGAAATAAAAAATAAAACAAAAGTTGTGTTGTGTCATTTAAGGAGGTCAAGAATTTTGCTGAAATAGGGAGACACGGAAAATACTAATCTAACCTAACCTAACCTATAGGATTAATATTTATATATTTTGACAAAATATATAAATATTAATCCGGCCGTAAAAAATAACCAGCAGCAACACCTTGTCAGCAAATTAAATCAAAGATGATCAGGAAATAAATTCGGATTTGGTCAGTTTTATAATCAATGTGTTTGGTTTGTATAATAAAAAGACAGTGGCTCGGCGGGAGAATGCTAGCGCTTTCGCAAGTTAAGTAACACCGGGCGTAGTCCGCACTTGGATGGGTGACCACAAGTGGCAGAAACATTTCTTCAGCTCTTCAGTTCTTCGGAAGGCTATAAGATTCAAGATTCAAAGATTCAAAGATTCAAATGTTTATTCAGTAATTAGACCTTTACAAGCACTTTTACACGTCAATAAGTATAATTTATGTTACGTGTAAAGTATATTAAAATTTAATTTATTTTTAAAGAAAAGCTACCGATACCAGCGCTTCGTAACGACCACTGCTGAGAAGAAACGCCGAAAGAAACTCATTTTCACAGTATTGGTCGCCTACTCGCCAGAAGGGCTTTGTCATAAGGGCGTGGTCACCCATCCAAGTTGCTACCGTGCCCTATTAGCTTGCCAAAATTTATTGACGATTCAATGCTTAATCAATACATATATAAAACCAAGTAAACATAATGTGTCTGTACATTGAATATAAGTATTTCAATAAAAAAATTGGGGCATTGGACACATATAATAGTTGTTGCTGTTTGTTTGTCTGTTTGTACACGCTAATATCCGGAAATAGTGGATGGAGAGTTTTTTCGTTATATAGCTGTTAAGCCTGGGCAAAATAAAGGATATAATTCATTTTGCAAAATGGAACACCTGATGCAGAACCAAAATGGTCCAGCAAAACTACAACTAATATTAAAATGACGCTATAGCAAAAGTTTTTCAGCCTGATGAGCATTCTTTGTTGGGGTATAGTAATCGAAGATCTGGAACACCTGAAATCTGGAACGAAGTCGCGGACATTAGCTAGTTATTTATATTGCTGTAAACATATTTAATTTTCTATGGCATCAAAAAGCTGTTCCATATCAAATTTCAATCAAAGAAAAACAAAACAACTGTACAAACAAACAGACTAGTGAATACTAATGCTAACAATTCCTTTAGTTTAATCAATAGATATTAAAGTAGAAAATTATTTGAAAGATGTTTTAGTAGTTGTATTAAACCAAACGCAACAGTTGCGCGTGCGCACGGTGCGGGGCAGCGGCAGCAGCATTTTACATATTTATTTATTTTACATGGAGTGGCGGAAGAGCGGCTTTTATAAATTTTATGAAATTTGTGAGATACTGTCAGATAGGATTCAATTCAGTCAGTTTATATCGATGTATATTTTGAAAGTTTATTGATATATATTATTATTATTAGTAATATATATTATTAGTAATTTGACGACCTCCGTGGCGTATCACCATGCTAGTTGGAAAATAGCCTTTTTCAAATTGTCCTGGGTCTTGGATGTTTATCTATATATGTATTTGATATATGCTATAGTATCGTTGAGTTAGCATCCCATAACACAAGTCTCGAATTTTCTTTGGGGCTAGTTCAATCAGTGTAATTTATCGCTATATTTATTTATTATTATTTATATCTTTCAATTACATACGTTGCACCTCCTTCTAAAGACTTCTCATTTTCGACATCACCAGTGGGTTGATTGGTAGATAAAGCCTATAGCTTTAAGTCCGCCTATTACATTTGTAATAAAGGTTAGTAAATAAAAAAATCCCTAGTTTATAGGAATACCTGACAAAATGAGTTTTGTAGTTACAGATTCTATTTTTAACCGACTTACAAAAAATGAGGAGGTTATCAATTCGTCGCGATCCCTTTATTGTTTTTTATGTATGTTCACCGATTATTCAAAGACGCCAGATCTGATTTAAATTTTTTTTTGTTTGAAAGGATATACTTTCCAGGTATACTACAGTATTTTTATCAAAATCGGTTGTGTAGTTTGGTGTGAAGTCGGCTTTTAGTTTTGAAAAATTATAATCTACTACAGATTATCATACTGCGTTCTATCCGCACCACATCCTTTAAACACCTCTGTTAAATTGGTCTACTTCACGGATGATACGGATATGAAATTTCAGATACCGATTTAGAAATATTTATAATACCGGAGTCGGATACGGATATGAAAATTGTTTCGGATTATCCGCTAGTTTTAGATAGTTTCGGTTATGGATATTAGATTTTTAAGGAAAATAAAAAGTAAAATACACGTAGATAATAACATGGTTTTATTTATAGATAATCATTTGGTAGGCTATCCGGTTAAGCTATCCGAAATTATCCGAAACTTTTATATTGGATACGATTACGGATATCCTTAACATCCCTGGTCCACTTTGTATGGCCTTTGGCATCCTTGGGTGTCATTGACATGCGTAAAAATTGTAGAAAAAAAAGCTGAAACGCGCTCCCTAGGGAAAAAAATATTTACCTTCTAAGTACAAACTTCTGTAACTTATCGGTGACTTATCGCGTATATCTGAATGGAGTAAGTCTCATGGGCTTATAGTTAATCCTTCTAAAACACAGGATATTATAATAGGCAATTCTTATTATATCTCGCGCATTGATTGGCAATCCCTTCCAACAATTATATTGAACGGCGTCAGTACTGACTTCAGCATCAAGGTAAAAAACCTAGATGTCTTGATCGACAAGAATTTGAAATGGTCGCCTCAGCTCACAGAGGTTAGTAGAAAAATATTTGCGTTTGCGAGTTCTCTTAAAAGACTGCATAACTATCTCCCTGTGAAGACTAAAATTGCGCTGGCATAATCCTTACTTCTCCCCATCCTTGACTACGCTGACAACTGCTACCTCGATCTCACGGAAGAGCAATTAAATAAACTTGAGCGTCTCCAAAATCTCTGCATTAGATTCATATTTGGACTTCGTAAATATGATCACGTTTCTAGTTTTCGTGCACAACTCAAGTGGCTCCCTATTAGACAACGTCGTAACTTGCATATCCTTTCCCTTCTTTATTCAGTCCTGTTTGTTCCTTCTACTCCGCTATACCTTAAAGAACGCTTTAGCTTCTTTCGTGAGAACACGAATCGAAGTGTGCGTAGCACAGTCTCCTTTAAACTCTCAATTCCTGTTCATATGTACTCATTTTTCTATTCTAATTCTTTTTCAGTTCAGGCAGTAAAACTTTGGAATGCTTTGGCACTGGATATTCGTAAAGTGCAGTCATTGACAAAATTCAAAGATTTGGTGACGTCTCATTACCTTTCCTCTAGCTCTAACTATTTCTTTACTTCTTTTTTTTTACTGGCTACTTTCATTTACTTTTTTTTAAATGTTCGTACAAATTTTATGGTTTATGTATTTCTATTAGTTTATTGTTCATTTATTTGTTATAGTTTGTACTCCTATTTTTTATTGGTATACTTATATTCTTCTACACTGTAATACTCTAACTGCGCCAACTCCCCCACATCTTTTATAGTTTTCTTTACCCAAAGGTTTTATGTAAATTTTATCTTATCTTACGTAGGGTGCGCTTTTCCGCTTTTTCTCCAAAAATATGTATATCAATGGTCACACAACACCCAAGGATCAAGGTTGCCGAAGACAATGCGAAATAGAGAAGAATTCGCTATAATATAATATTTTTTCTACTCCTGTACTGTTAACTGTCTTTTAAATGGTCCTGAACACTAATATAAGAACATAAATTATATGATTTCAGGAAAGTCTATAGTCTATTCCTAATATAATAGCACATGTGTCGTTATTTCGCCAAAACGATACTAGGAGTATCTACTACTCCTTATACAACTGTTGCATAAAATACTATTATAACAAATACATAATTATATAGATAAACATCCAAAACCACAAAAAAGTGAAAATACAGATGTAACAAAGTAGATGTATCGCTAAACCAAAGATTTAGAATATGCAGTAGTGTACACAGTGTAAAAGAGTTTAAAACTTGAAAACGTTTATCATAGGAGTTCCTGTTCTGGTATTACTCTCATGCTGTGTAGTTTGTACCTATGAGGATGCCTCATGCATTCAGATGTAATAATATGCTATAATTGGTTCTTGTCAAAGGAAGATAACTATAAAATTCGTAGATGACCAGACCTTATTAGGACGTATAAATTATTGTACGTGATACCAATGATAAATGGAATGATACTCGTCAATGAGTGAAACAATCAATGTCAAATCTTGTGGATTTGAAAGAGTACCTCAATCTACACTGATATAGAAGGATGTCCCGTCAATCTACATCAGACATTGTTCAACCATATATAGTCCAAGTACAGCCTCTTATGTCCCATAATTAAGCTCTGTGGTTTTTTTTTAATGTTATCTGTTGGTAAGTGATCACCGCTGCCCATGGACAACTGCAACACCAGGGGTGTAACAGAAGCGTTGCCGGCCTTTCAGGAAGGGAAGATGTAGGTGGATGGGGAGGGGATAAATTGATGCAAACCTTTCCATACGTCCTGTCGTTTGAACTTACTTCAAGGAGTCTATTTGTCGTAATATTTTTTAGGGATCCGTACCCAAAATGTAAAAACGGGACCCTATTTATAAGACTTCGCTGTCCGTCCGTCTATCACCAGGCTGTATCTCATGAACCGTGTCAGCTAGACAATCGAAATTTTCACAGATCATGTATTTCTGTAGCCGCTAATAACAACAAATACTAAAAACAGAATAAAATAAATATTTTATTGGGGCTATGTTCCTCTATTACTTGAAAGAGCCAGGACCGAATTGGAAAATTCTTGTTTAAAATATTTTGAGTATAGTGAACTAAATACATATTCCAAAAAAAAAACCCTCTTTCGGAAAGGCAGCAATCTGTGTTATAACTTTGTTATGTCGAATTTTTTAAGTAGAAGCGTATTTATTTATCGATATCTCAAACATCTATCGACTTTTAAGAACAGTTGATTTACCTATCCCATAATCACAATTTATTGTTAAAAAAGCTCGAGTATACGGAGTAAGACATTTTGCACATAAACGACTCGAGTATTATCTTCATAACAGAAAAATGTTTGTCGAAATCAATAATACCGGATATGATGGAAACACCAATATAACAAAATCTAGAATAAGAACCGCTAAAGCAGGCGTACCACAAGAGTCTATTTTGGGGCCCATAATCTTCATAGTATTCATAAATGATCTTATTGACCACGTTAATAATAAAATTCCTGACGCTAAACTAATAGTATATGCAGATGACACAAATTCAGCTCTATCTGCACTAAATAACAACAGCTTAATGTAAGCTAATCAGTAGCTTTGCAAACGGCTTAAAAATCAATGCAAAAAAAAACAATGTCATGTTATTCCGGACTAATTATAGAGAAGAAGAAACTCTAGATGTAAATAAACGGGATGAAAAAGCCCAAAATTCTGCAATTGTAAAATTCTTAGGAGTCCATATTGACGAGTATTTAAATTGGAAACCAGAACTAGAGGAGGTAGAAAGTAAAATTAACTCTGCTTGTTAAGTTACGTTAAACGTTAAACTAGTGTATTATAAATAAATTATAATAAATAAATGAATATATAGGGACAAATTACACTGATTGAGCTAGCCCCAAAGTAAGTCCGAGCTATGACTATAACATGCACAAAGCATTTGCGCTGCATAAAAGAATGTTAAGGACCATGGTTTGTATATCCCAGCAAACCTCGTGCAGACAATATTTTAAAGAATAGAAATACGGTTCCCAGTCTATTCTTATACTATTAACATATCTTGCAAAACATATCCATACACATGAAAATGATGAACAAAGGAAAAAACGGGAACCCACCAGAAGAAAGGACTTGGTCCAGACGTAGCTGGAGCACCGTTTTTGAATATAGGACAACAATGTCCATAGTATAGATCCGCATTCCTTTTTAATAGACTTCCTGTAGAAATTAAGGCATTATTATACAAAGATGAATTCAAGAGTTAATTAAAAGCATTTCTGCTGGACAAGGGTTAATATTTAGTAGATGAATCCCTAAATTAGTTTGTGAGTGTGACTTCATTGGACAAATTTGGATATAAGATTTTAATTTATTTTATTGTTTGATTTATGATTATTAATCCTATTTATTGTTATTTAATTATTTAACAATTTTTATGTAAATTTTAGTGTGGTATTTGTTAACTATATTTCAACACAAAGGATTTTGTTTCGAGATAAATAAATAAATCATTGGCGGATTTATTTTGATTAAAATTCTAGATAGGTATCTTATCTCACCACCAGTGTAAAGAAAATTTTACTCTTGTGGAGTCTGTTTTTATGCAGGAAGGCAGTTTAGGGGGTGAGAGCTGCTCTAAATCATCCCTAATATTATATGAAACATGTAAGCACTAAATTAATTTTTTAATTTAAAAAAAAAAATTAAAGATTATGACGCTTTATTGAACAAATTTATTATAACACATTTGCTCAAGGGCAGATCCAGCTCTTCCAGGTGAAATTGGCCTTAAATACAACGCCCCTAAAATGTGCTGCTCTAGGTTTCAGCCAGCCAGTGGGGTGCATTCCATACAGATAAATAGCAATTTGTCTACCCTGCACCACCCTAATAATGACGGCAAAGTGAGAAATGTACCTATTTTCTTCGACATAGATCCGTTTTTGTAATTTAGGTAATCATACCTAATTTACAAGAACGGCGCCATATTTTTTATAGGGTAGGCACTGATCACAGAGCCTTCCCTATAAAAAAAGCAATGCACGTTCCTGCAGCCAGCCTATTGGTAAATCCGCCACTGCCCGCAGTAGCATACCGCAAACAAGGCTAAAACGGTTCATATTTGCTGTTTATAAAAATATTTTACACTTGTGTGTTATGCTAGCTCGGACGTCAGTCAAGGTTGTGAAGGTCATTTGAGCGACCAATTATACTTCCTGCATCAATTCGAGTTACATAATCAAATTCGGCCATAAGAGTATTAATATTCATTTGTTTATATGATTTTCAGTATATTTTATTAGACCTTGCTGAGAAGAGCTCGGTGGCTTGGTGGGAGTATGCATTACTGGTTCCGCTAGTTAAGTGACACTGGGTGTAGTTTGCTCTGGGATGGGTGATCATAAGTGGCTTAAAAATTTCTCGAGCATTTCTTGATTCGGAAGGCACTTGAAGCCGTATATCCTGGCGGTCATCGTTATATGGCAGTCGTCAAGCTATGTCAGATTCCCACTGCCGATAAACTCCTGCGCAATTTGACTGTACTGCGCAATTGTACTGTTTTTCACAGAGTTCAAAAAAAGAAGCAGGTTATCAAATCGTTGCCATCTGTTTTCATGCATGTTCACCGATTATCCGAAGACGCCTGGACCGATTTAAAATATTATTTGTTTGAAAGGGTATACTTGTCAGTTGGTCCGTATTAAAAAACAAACGAGGTACTGAAAAGTTAAACGAGGTATTATAAATAAAAAGAATACGCTTTAAAAAGGATGCCTTTAGGCGGTTTAAAAAATCTGACACCTATGTTGGCCACTTACACACACTTAAAACTACACTAACATTAGACCATCAAAATCAGATAGATACAGTAAAGGTCAGTGTAAAATTTTATGTCTAGAATTTGTAAATTATATACTTAATGTTAACTGCATAAATGTAAACTCTTCGTATAAACCAATATTTTAACTAAACAAATAGTCGATCTTTAGCATAGATATGTCAATATTGAAATTCACACTTGTACAATGTTAAGCAGCCCACAACTTTCGTAATCGGGAACAACTTTCGGAATCCGACGGAGAAGCGACAACGCCAGTCCTGAGTACCGACTTTTGAATTTTGGATCATACTCTTTCAAATTAGTGGCTCTGTGAGCTAGCTGTAGACCTCGCATCACCCATCGCCCAACCCGTTGAAGTTTATGGGAAAAGAAGTTGTTCAGAGAAAAAAAAAGATTAAAGTGTTTAAATATTTCTCGATAGGGCTGAAACATGTTTTTTGGAACGAAGTTCCTTATCGCGCGTTGCGAATGGGAGCTAGACGGTAAAAATTAAGACCAGAATGTGTAACGACACTTGTTTTTTTCATTCAAATTTATGAAGATAATAAAAACTTGATGTTAGAACGCAGAAAAGAGTTTGAATGTAATTTAGACCTATTTATATTTATACTAGCTTTTGCCCGCGGCTTCGTTCGCGAAGGGGTGTAATTTATCAAAATCCTTTCTTAGGGGATGCCTTAGTCATAATAGCTTTATGCATGCAAAGTCTCAGCCCGATCGGTTTAAAATTGGCAAAGTTTCATACAAACTTTCATCCCCTATTTTATCTCCTTGGGGGTAGAATTGATCAAAATCCTTTCTTAGCGGATGCCTACGTCATAACATCTACCTGCATGCCAAATTTCAGCCCGATCCGTCCAGTGGTTTGGGCTGTGCGTTGATAGATCACTATGTCAGTCAGTCACCTTTGTGTTATATATATTTAGATTTTACTTCGTTCCATCCGGGTGACCCTTGACACCTCTCAAGTTTTTTTTTTTAATTTTTAAGCCGCATATTTCCGTCATTTCAAAAAACTTCAAAAAACTGAATGGACAAAGAAATACCAACTATCCTAATCATTATCCTAAGTCATATCAAAGATAATAATTCATTGATGGTCATATTATAAATGCGAAAGTAAGTTTGTATATTTATTTCACGCTTCAACCACTGAACCTATTTAGATAAAATTTGGTATGGATATAGTTTTGTAGGAACTCCTAGTAGGTAGGTAGCCGCGCACTAGCTGGGGTAGTTGGAGCTCCTACATGAAGAGGTAGGTAAGGTACGTAGTGGAGAGCTTGAGAGAAATAGACAGCAGAGCTATTTTTTTTAGTATAACTTCACAATACTGATATATATAAATGTACAATACTGTTATAGATGTAATCAGCTCGAGAGATGATAGTGGAATGAATCAGAATGATGAGGAAGGAGAATCTAAAATTTTAAAAATTGAATTTGAAAATGAAATTATTGTTTAGAAAACGGAAAAGGAGGTAAACGGGAACATGAAGAATGAGGTTTATTGTAATACCGTTACAGTTTGAAATCCAGGTAAGATCATATAGGACAGTTTTTATACCGATATTCCCACGGCGAGCAAAGCCATCGGGAACAGCCAGTTCAATTTAATTATCAAATGTGCTCACAAAATTTTACGTGAGTCGGTTGAGAAATGCGACATGTAGGCAAGAAAAGCTGGAAATTTGGAAATCGGATATACGAAAGAATTTTTACCGAAGCTGAAACGGAGACACTGCACTCGCTTCGCTGGCTCGTGGGCACATAGCTACGTGCGTACGTCGTGTTGCTTTTGGAGTAGAGGTACTGAAGCGCAATTTTTGAAACGCGGGGTCACGTAATCGAATGGTTTTTCCATGCAAATAATTAATTATTTAACAAAAAAAAACCGGCTTCATGTTTTTTCAGGAGTTTCTTCCATATCTCCCAAGTTCTTCATCTCAATCATCAAAATCGGTCCCCGGTTAACGTAGAAATAGCGTAACAAACATACAAAAAAAAAACTGTTGACTTGATAACCTCCTAGTTTTTTTAAGTCGGTTAAAAACCGTTCGTTTAGTGACTCGGCGTTTCAAAATGGCACCACAGTTCTTTAGGATTTGGCTTAATTGAAATTTTCATTTTCCAATAAAAAATAGGGGTTCTGTTATTATAATTTACATGAGGCGTCTAAAACGAACGATATTTCATACAAAGACTCGCGTTTCAAAAATAATATTATACTTTGTCCAAACTCCTATTATTTATGTAAATGCAGGATATTAGACAACTGAAAACCCAAAAAAAAGAGAGCTGATAGATTTTTCGCCCAACGGATTAGCCTAGCTAGTAGCTATCCAGCAGGGGAATACTGCCAGCAGTGTGGACACGTTGCCTTCACGTTGCGCTTTAGATAAAATAGGTACTTACTCTATTGAAGTACCTACTTCAAAGTTTTTTAAGTTATAAGAAAATATGGTTTTAAAAGCTATTTACTAATAGAAGAAAATGTTTAAAAATTTTATTACTTATAAGTAGAATGATCGGTTACCCGATTCACGGAAACAAAACGCATGTTTTTACAATGAAGAATTAAGAAGTGCTGCCCCCATTTGAAATAAATCATTTGATAGGAAACGGAGACATCATTTTAAATTTTGTCTTGACCAGGCTCTATATATATATAGGAGACGGCACTAGATAACCCTTCAAACTATTTTATAAACTACTGTTTACAGAGCAAAGTGAGAACGTGAAGCTTTTCTAAGCACAATTGCGAAAAACGGCCACTTTTGGCGTATGTGCTTAGAAAAGCTTCACGTTCTTACTTTAAACTGTAAACAGTAGTTCAATAAATAGTTTAAAGGGTTATCTAGAGCCTGGTTAAGACAAAATTTTAAATTATATCTCCGTTTCCTTTTAAATGATTTAATTCAAATGGGGGCAGCACTGGACCCCGAAAAATTCTGGTAGCCCGTTAATATAAATAATGTATAATATATATGAAATACATAATATATTAAGTTTATCAAATTGTATAAAATCAAATACCAAACAATAAATAAATAGGCATTCCTCAAAACTTTGCGTTTATTTATCTACTTACTAAAAATAGTCATATTTTTCTACAACACCTAGATATATAAAGATGTAGTATCATCACATCTCCTAAAAATTAAACCTTAATAACTGAGAGCATTTGCTTTCACGTTTTCCATACTTTTTATTTATACATAAAGTACATATGTTTAAAACCAAGGCTTTAAATAATCAAAAGTTAATCAACTACAGAGCTCGCTTGCCAACATTATCCGCACATAACCGCTCATTGAACTCAAAAGAAAAAAAAGTGTTCAATGATGGTCATTTAGCTTACCATAGCTTTGAAAAAAAAGCTATGCTTTTAATATTGAGTTTTCTTAGTGTCAAAGATCATTAATAGTAGTCTTTGACATGTTGATTAATGTTTTAATTTGTCATTCGTTTGAAATACTTCTATTAGTTATCCGTGTAACTTTTATAAATACTAGTAGTTTAAATCAGACTTACCTTAAAATCACTGGCCGCATAAAATAAACACAATTCTAAAACCGCGCGTTTCGCGCCGAACTAGTCATGAACTGTGTTGTTTACACACCGGTCTCTAAGACCAGGGGCGCCGAAACTACGAAGGAAGTTTACCTGTCAATTATGGCGGCTATACTGCTATCTCACTCTCACAGTAGAGTTTCTCTTTCGTTCATTTTGTTGATCGCAATTGGTCGAAGTTGTAAAGTTTCTTTTTACGGAGAAAAATAGTGAAGTACTGGAAAAGCGACTAAGATCTGAAAAATGCAGCCTTTATAAGTTGTGAAATACTAATGTGGTGTTAAACGTCACCGGTAGATTTTATCGACAATGCTCTAGTACATATCGTTGTCATTTTGGAGGGCCCGGCAATTGGTTTTCATATGTGTGGAAGTCCTGTCTCTTAAAACGTAGAGAATATATTAGCTTTGACTTAGACAGTCTACTGCAGCTGTACTGACAACGAAGTTCTCTGAGTCATCTGTGGTACTGAACAATGACCATCGTTGAGGTGTATGAGGTTCCGGAATGAGCTCGCAACCGACAGGCTCAAAGTAACTCTAGTAAAGGCACCGTTATGTCGATCCAGACCACGGTGTAAGACTCAATGAGATAACAGAACCGGTGAAGGTTGGCTAATGTTTTAAATGCGAATATTTGCAGTTTAAAGTCAAAACTTTAAGACTAACCACCGTATTCTATAGAAAGAATTTAGAGAAACAAATAAGAATAATATTTACATACATTATTGAAAAAGAAAATAGAAAATCTCAGGAATCTAATTAAACCTAAAGTCTTATACAGTGGGCACCGTTTTGATAACAGAGTAAGACCTAATGAGATTACTAAATCGGTGAAGATAAGATCGTATAAATGAAAAATATTTACATAGTTATTTTAAATCCAAACAAAAGAATATGGAAATGAACTTATGTAGATTGTACAGACAGAATAAGGTTCTGAATTCGTTGAAATAGGGTTCTTATTAATTAGGTGTAGGCATAAACAATAGTAAATAATCCAGACTGAAGTATCTGATTACTTTAATTCGAATAATCAGAGAATTTAGAATCACTGTAATGTCAATTGTTTCTGTTTAGTGTTCATAGGCAATGTCTTTTTTTGTCGTGATTGATAATGTGCGCGATTTCTGTTCAGGCGGTAGCTTCAATTACTCACGGATTTTTATTTGAATAAGTTTTCATTCAGGTTAACCTGATTGTTTATTCCGTCGATATGTAGTTATAAGATGGCATAGTTATCCCTATTTCTTTCTTCTTGTTTCTCTTTATGTTCACATTTCACATTCAAAAAAAGTTTTATTTGTATGATTGTCGTGGGTTTAGTATGTTTCATATTTAATTTAGAAAATGCTTTTAAATATAAATGATGATATTTACACCTTATTTGTTTATAGTGTAATAAAATCAGGATAAGCTTTTAATGGTGCCATAGTTTTACTTAAATGAGTTCAACGCCCTCTCAATGTTGCTACTCATATTGAATACAACAGGTTAAGCACTCTAAGCAAGTTACAGTCGGGTGATAACCAAGCGTTAGTTCTTATGAAATCCGATAGGTGGCGTTTTAATCGAACAAAATGAAAGTTTATTAATAACAATTATTTATAAAATTTAATAATAGCCAGATACTACAAGTTTTAAAAAATGCTTCTTAATAGATATTTAAAAAAAAAACATTGTGTAGGTTTCATATGTCTTTTGGATTGGAAAATAGGGTTTGTTGAAGCAAGTGATCGTTAATTTCGTAAAGTCGTTCGACTGGGTGCGTGGCGTCACCTGTAATCCGGCTACTCGGAGGTCGGGGCTGGAGGATGGTTTGAGGTCGGGAGTCCTGGTGCTGAGTGGCCCATGTTGACTGGACGTCCACACTAAGCCTGGTATTAATATGGTCCCCTCGGAGGAGTCTGAGGGGAGCAGGTTCACTAAGGAGGGGCGAACCGGGCCAGGGGGGAAACCCAGCAGCCAAAAGTCCCCGTATCGGGCAGTAGTGGGATAGCGGCCGGGAGTGGGTGCTCAGTAACAGCCTGACCAATACAACCAGACCCATCTCTTTTGCAATTTTTTCAAGCATTTGTGATATGTTTTTTTTTTGTTTTGGTGATACTCAATGGCTTGATATTTTGTATAATGTATTTGATTTGGGTCTTGCGGCGCTGGTCTCTGTTTGTTTACAACCGCAAATCCCAAAATGCTCTGTCTGACTCATTAGGAGACTTGTTAGTGCATAGTATTAGATGCAACGGTTCCTATAAAAAATATAGGTACATTATTAATTCAAGTACCTATAAAATATTCTAGTAATTAAGTACTATTTCAAACATAGAGTTGAAAAGAAGTTTGAAAATAAATCAAATTGATCTAATTGTCCTAAGTCTTTTTATGATGTTAATATGTGTATTTATTATAAAATATAGTATCGTTAGTAAAACTTATTTTGGGGCGAGCTTAATCAGTGTGATTTCTCTTTACTTTTACATTTATTTTCTCTTTACTTTTACTTTTTTTTTTCTTTTACCTACCTACTCCAGGCGAGGTCTAGATGGCATAAGAATCTTTTTCATTTACCATATATATCAATTTAGGTATCTTAGACATTTACCTATGTCAAATCTGCTGGCAGGTCAATTCCCTAAGTTGTACGCAAACTGAGAAGCTATCTGAACAAAGGCGACTACTAAAAGTAGATACCTAAATAAACTTAGGTAGTTTGTCTAGCACAAAAATGCTCTGGCCATAGTACTTATTCTGTGCTCTGGCGGCGTTCTTTCCGTTCCGTGGCCGGCATAAGCGTACCCAGCCATGGGCTCACGGTGGGGCAGCAATCTGAAATAATATGTAACTAGCAAACTACACGGTCCGCCGCTTACCCCAGTAAATTTTTACATATTATTATAAAATGTCGAGTGTGAACTTTCTTACGAATATTAAGTATTGTAGTACGTACCTAGATAATTTAATTTTTAGGTTTGGTTCGGTAACTTAAAGGTCTGAGCCAGGGTGGGGCAAGCGCCCCACCGTGCCCCACCGTGGCTACGCCCATGGTGGCCGGCCGTATGGGCTATGTACGGACGTTCGGGATTTGACCATGCAGCTACAGCAAATGATTGGCTGTTTGTCAAAATGCCGAATGGCCAGATTTGTTGACATTTTGAAAAGCTAGCTTGAAGGACTTGGACAAAGATTTAGAATATCGAGAACTTGAACGAGCGATAGAGGAGGTTTATTGTCATACTTATTGCCATAAATCACGTCATGCTTCATAAATCGTGAACATAACCGTTTCAGCTTGTAAATAATTGAGATTAGTACTTGCATAATTTTTTGTACAGAACCATCAAAATAATGACACGACATGAAAATCCTAGGAAAAATTACTTATGCAGTTACAGAATCACATTTACGAAGCCGGCAGAACTGCGTGCTTGTACTACAATTAGGGACAGCCGCAGACCTACATTTTTTAATAAAATATTATAAGCTATTTAGCTGGACTATTGAATGTTAAAGCTTTCGTTTCTAGTTTGCTTAAAAGTCATATTTACAGGTTTTAATGTAAAATAAAAACAACAATTTTATCTTGTTACTTTATTTCCAAGTTGACTTCCCTTTAATTACATTTGTAGTGACTATCGTGCTACAGCTAAACGATACAAAACATCATTAGACATTCAAGTATCAAAATTCGACTCATTGTGTGTACTTATTTGGTTGAAAAGTCCTGTCGTGCACACAGCATCACCTTTACAGACCTACGCATCTACGATTATTCCTAGCTAAAGGAGTCAAGATAGAGTCGGTGTCTCTGGTTCTGATTCTTTTAATTTTTCTGGCATTTCAGGCATTTCTATCTTTTCTTTCTCCTTCTCCATCATTTCTTCCTTTTTCTCCTTTTCGGGTTCTGGCATCCTCTCCTCTGTCATCACCTTAGACTTGGGCTCAACTTGAGATTTCAGGTCGACAGAAACTACTTTCTCTGCTGGAATTTCAGACTTGGGTACCGGTACGGCATCAGCTCTTTTCTGTACAGATGAAGGTGACATTGTATTTCAACAACTTATAACATGAAAAATAGATGTTTCGTTTGATTTAATTTAGAATGTTTTTTTTTTTGAAAATTTAGAATAAAGAATTATTTTTTGCATTGGTAAGTATCTGTGGCAGATATGTGTATAAACAATAAAACTTAATAGTTTCTCAAAATAATAATAAAATGATAATCTCCAAAAGTAGATACAAAAGAGTGTGATAATATAGCTGGCTAAATGAGCCTAGCTACACCAAATGAGGAATAAGTCTTAAGTTACACAACATATTCAAACCTCAATCGGTTGCTCCTCAACCTTGTCCACCACAACTGGGTTCTCAACGTTCTTGACCGCGCTCTTGCCGGCCTCTGCGACAAGAGCCGGGTCCGGGAGGATGGTGCAGTCAGCTTGGCTGGTCTTGACGAAGAAAGCGCGGGAGATCTTGAACTTGTCTAGAACAGCGTACGCCATCTGCATCACGTTGGACGGCGCTAGTCTCTCGCGCGTCAGCAGCCATGCACTTTCTGTAAATTAATCAGAACCGTAGAAAGCTGTCTAAGAATACCAGAGTTTGATCTTTGGTAAGTATTAATTGGCAATTGGTGAAATACAGTAAATTCTAGATTCCGTTATTTGTTTAAAAAGAATCGCCCCTATGTTTCATAGAAATGGTATTTTTAAACGAATGAATGAAATGTAAGTTCCTATTAAATTAAGTAGTACTCGGTCAAGTATTAACAACCAAAAACAACCCGATTTTGTGTGCTGTACCTACGAGTAAGTATAATTTTATTTATAAAAGGATGTATGTGTCAAAGGCTTTCTTAAAAAAACTAGTCAAACTTACACTGCTAATCTTTGTGTTTCACATGTCAATCATAATTATTATGTATTTTATTTTAATGATGATGATATCATTTCTATCAAAAACAACTAAGTATACCTATAGGTGTTAAGAGGCTTTTCACATTTGGTTGGTTGTCTCGCTCGCACAATCAAACATTTTTAAAGATTATTTAAAAATGTGACTCATTTGAAGAAAAGTGTTTCATAAACTTACAATATAATTATATTGTGGATATTTTAGACATTGTGTAGACATCATCTAATGACTGCATCGAAAGTTAGGTCACCAAAATTTTAAATTTTTGATGACCTAATTTTCGATACATACACATATAAACAATAAAAAAAACATGTCTACAATATCTGAAAGTTTATGAAACACTTTTCTTCAAATGAGACACATTTTTTAATAATCGTTAAAAATGTTTGATTGTGCGAGCGAGACAACCAACCAAATGTGAAAAGCCTCTTAATACAAAAGGTACAATATGAACTAGTTAATCACATGTACGAGTATACAAAAGTTTCTGTAATTACATTTTGATAGTTTATTTTAATTCACCTGTTTCTAAATCAAACCTAGTACTATTAACTTCTATTCCATCAGATCAGATTGATTGCAGCAAAATATTGCATTGCCACTGGTTTTAAATAAGTACTATCTATATCAAACAGCTAATATGATAGCAGCAAATGGGTGTAAATGATTTGCATATACAAACGTATAATCATACAAAATATTAATAAATGAGTAATAAAAATCATACAGATTGAGTTAGCCTCAAAGTAAGTTTAAACTAGTATTTACGATAAGTAACAAGAATGCTTTAGTTTATGATAAATAAATAGATAAAATGTATAAATAAACACCCAGCCCTTAATAAATACATAATTTTTTGGGGTCCAGTGCTGCTTGATGTTTGAAATAAATTATTTAAAAGGAAACGGAGATTTCATTTAAAAATTTGTCTCATGCGGCTCTAGATTACCCTTGAAACTATTACATGAACTAGTTTACAGTTTAAAAAGAATTGAATGATAAATATTAAAGCAATTATAAAAGTCATATTACGTGTGTGAACTGGTCCAAGTCCGCTGCAAGACCACATGACAGCATAGTTGTCATAATCGGTGTCCAGAACGCTGTACTCGAAGTCGTAGGGGATGGGCAACGAGGAGTACTTGACCAGCATGCGGCCTTCGCCCTCGCGCCCGATCATCTGCAGGTGGCCTTCCATCACCCGTTTCATACCAGTCCTAGGAGATTTCGATATGTTTTATGAATAATACCTAACAAGTCTATATACATACTTGAAGGCGCGACTCAGTTCATCTTTGTGATCAATCTACGGGACGAAGTTCCATACCAAATTGCCACTAGTAATCTGGTTTCACACAAAGAAATGTTCAGCCGAAGAGATTTTCGATATCTCAGCATAAGTAACTAGGAAAAAAGTTCTAGCCGACTAGCTGACATCACCTCTTAAAGTTGAAGATGTTTTTACACCTTGTCTTGTGGTAAGTGGAATTAGTTGGTTTCGGATTTATTTATTTGCTCGAGCTGATGATTTTACAGGACAATATAAATTCATAAAGTCATTAATGAATTTCTCTGTATTCATATAAAATCTACCCTCTTAAACCAGTAACATAGTGACAAAGTTACCAATTTAAAAAGTGCAGACTTTTCATAAAGGCAGAAAAAAAGTCTGCTTAAATCGATACGAGTATCATTGTAAAAAATCCACATTTTCGTAATTTGAATTACTTTAGATTAGGTAAAACTGGAATGAATTGAGACAATGCTCACAGGTAGTTAGTGATCTCGTTGGACACCAGGATCCTGCCTTCGGGGGTGCTGACGTAGTTGCTGGCGATGCACCGGCTGGCGAGCTCGCTGACCGTGAAGTACCTCTCCGCCTCGTACCACGTGCCCAGGAAGTTGTTCATGTTGAAGTTCGCCATCGGCTGGGGAATCACGTAGGTATTAGAAAATTTATTTTTCTATTATCTTAAACAAGTTACGGCCTAAACTTTCATTGTTGATTATTTTCCATTTTATGACGTTTGCCCCATTTTGCAAGCACCACCGCAACTGAGCCATGGTCTATTATCATGGCTATAATAATAAGACAATCTTACCGTGACTGAACGGAGCTAGTAGATATATACGAGTATTGCAAATAAAATGAAAAATTAATGTAAATTTTTGACAGGAATACGTATTTCGCACTAACTTCGGTGTAGAACTAGTAAATTAGCGAACCAACGATTTATAGGTGTTGAGTTTATCGAAACAGGGAGTATCGCAGAAACGTTACATACATATATGACCGGTAATATATTGACGGAGTAAAACGTACAGTAAAAATCGCGTCAACATATTTCGAAACAAAATAGGAAACCCCAAGTATACTATCTCTATAGCTTTTGACGCGTCAATAACCAAACCTTATTGGTTGTTAAAGTTCCGTTATCTTCAGTGAAGCCTAGCCCTTAGGAAGGTGTTAGAAAATAATGCAACAGATTTAGATTATATAGTATTTTTTTAAAGAAACATCTTACAGCAATAGATCTGAAACAATTACTCTAAAGTATTTTTTGGTAAATATGAAAGCTGTTCAAAAATATATGTAATCGAAGTGTTACAGGAAACTTTGGTTTTTATCACTACTATAATTTGAACCCAAAATAAATCATCATCATCATCATTAGGTCTTTTTGTCTCCATTGCAGGAGTACGACCCTCTCTGTACTACCAGAGCCATACTTGGCCAGAGCAGCTAGAGGACTTGGCCTACACTCTCCTCGCTGGTTAGACGGGTTGCAGAGGTATCATTGATATTAATAAGCTTTGTTTAGCTTGTATTCCCTAAGTCGCCTTCTACGACATCCACGGGAGGACTTAAACCACACGGCAATCAAAAGAAATACCTACAAATTTTTTTTTTTTTGGAACATAAGACTAAGTCCCAAAAGTTCTGAAATAAGCACCCCAAGAAATAAAAATTGTTATCATTTTCTGAGTGAAGTCAATTTTTTTTTGTAACTAACGCATATTTCTACACATTTAGCATTACTGAACTATTTTTATAACGAACGAACGAAATAAAACTAAATGGTAAAGAACTGAACTAAACTCCACATGAGTTCAGTTCAGTTCTTTACCATTTAGTTTTACTTTTTAATGTTACCCCATTTATGTAGCATTGATTAATAAATTATTCTGCACAAGTTATTTCATAAAAATCACACATGGCGATTGAAAACGAAAGTCTTTAAGTCATCGACCGTTTCGCGATCGCGACCGGTCCCTTGTCTGTGGTCAGTGCTGGTTATATAAGTAACGGGTTACCCAGGTTCAAGGTTACCATGAGATTCATTAACATAGCATTACCATAGACAGACATATTTTAAACCGACTTCAAAAAAAAGGAGGAGGTTCTCGTTTTGTCGTAATCTTTGATGTTTTAGGGTCCCGTAGTAAAGAAGGAATCGTTATAATTTCTCCATGTCTTGCATCCGCGGTATTACTTAGAGACTATTAGTGCTACAAAGCTGTAATATGGCATGGGTATGTACGAGTATACTAATCACGCCGAAAAAGTGATAAAATAAAATCTTGAATATATATTTTTTAGAGTAGTTTCCTTACATGTATAGTGAAATATTTTTTTATAAACCATTACCCATAATATGGGGGATCGCAAAATAGGTCTTTCAAAAATAGTGTGGGATTTGAACATAATTTTTCGATTTAGAGATCCGTTTGGGAATTATTTGGTAAGCTAATTTTTGTAAGTTTCCCCCTATAAGCTAAGAATAAAGACTGGTAAATAAATTCAAGGCAGTAGTAAAATATAAAACGTGGAACGGAAATACCCATAATAAATCGAACCACGGGCTATACTAGATATTGTAATGAAATAAAAATAACAACCAAAAAGCCAAAAAAAAAAGACATTCCCATACTATTTGTCGTGGTGGCTGCACACTTTTGAATTGAAATGCCAAAATTTTTTGTGTCTTTTGGCTATAATTTAAATTTCATTATACTATAGAGATCTAAAAACTCTCTCTGAAAACTATCATAGCTAAGCTAAGAAGGGTTTGTAAATTAAAGCGTTATAGCACAGAATAAGTACTAGTACTTACGTACAGAAGTCTTACCTAGCAAAAAAAAATTCAAAGAAATATCTACTCAATGTGGTTAGCGATATGGTTTTATAAAGCTCGCGTCAGAACTCGGCAACAATTCGTTTAGATACCTAGAAATACGTTTAAAGCCAATTTCATTCTTATTACTCTGAAAAACCTATTCATATAACTGAATTCACCACTACGAAGTGTTGGCCACGCGCACAGTAATAATGTAAGTATATTTTCTTTACCTAAACTGGGAGAGACACAGGCCTGGTTATAGTCACTAACTTATAAAATGTACTTGGAAATCGAAACTACCATATAAATTTAAAAAAAAAAATAGTTTTTAGACGTTTTCAGTCGTTGAACCATGAGGCATGAAATCAATGTTAGCATTCGCAACTACGGAACCCTACACTGCGCGTGGCCCGACACGCACTTGGCCGGTTATTTTTAATGTATGTTTCCCGATTACTCGAAGACGCCTGGACTGATTTATACAATTCTTTTTTTTTGTTTGTAATGTTATCAAAATCGGTTGAGTTGTTTGGTGCCGAAGTAAATTTTTAGTTTTGAAAAATTATTTCTTGTTTCGTTACATATATTATGCAAACGCTGGTACTCATGAAGTAAGAAGGTAACAAAAAATAATTTTGCAATCGAACAATTAATAGTAAAGTTACTAAATTACACAACAAAATTCATTGTAAGAATCGAAGAAAAAAAGAAATAATTAACATTAAAGACAATGATTAACTCACCTGATAGTCGGGGCACCATCCCAACGACGGGATCTGCGCAGACGCCGACGCCACCAGAGCTAACACCAGAACAGGCCACATGGTGCTCGTCTATACCAGGGTGCAGCCAACACAGGAATGCTCCTAAGAGTCCCGACCCACGCTTTTAAACCCTCGTAGCCCGAACCGGTCGGGGACTTCAAGATGTCTAATGGAACTCCTTATCTAGCAAACCTAGGCTGATTTATAGCATGGCTGCGACTTTGCACTCCTTCTTAGGACTCGTTGTACTTTTCTTTGTTTGCTTTTGTATCGAAAATAGTCTGGATGCGATCTTTTTTATGGGCTCCAGTGCCTGGAAACTCAATAGCTTTATTCACATGCCGATCAGTAATTGAAAACCTGATGTTGTGGGAAAGCAAAAAGTCTAGTGAAAAAATTATTAAGTTTATTATGGCTTGACAAACATGACATGTAGGTAAATAACACTTTAATTATAAAAGAAATATAGAGTGCCATTAACTTTGTAGATCTAAACTATTTGATGAAGTTTGTAGATAGGCTACAAACAAAGGATTCTCTCTCTGAAATTAATCTATCTGTGAGCGAGATGTGATAATTTCTCGCTATACCTACATAGGTTTCTTTACGTGAAAGTTATATATTCAGCTATTTATAATCAAATGACACATACAGAAACTGGAAAACTCTGTGGGGAAAGTATTAAGGAGACATCTATAGGATGAAATTTATAGCACTTGTTACTTTACCTATATTGACAACTAAAAATTTACATGAAATATACATCCATGATAAAGATAGTTATAGGTATTGTCTTGTTTTTCATTTTATGTATCTATTTTATAAATTTCCCCAGAATTTAGCTAAGATAATGTATATTTGCTTTAACATGAGAAAATATTTACCTAATTTAAATTACCGGCTTTATTATAAAATGCATATTTACTTTAGAAATGTGGCAAATGACAGTGGCAAAAGAGAGGGTGATATATTGCGAGAGGTTTGCTTGTTTTGGGAAGATAATTGTTTAAAGCAATTGTTATAAGTCTGCGTTTAATAAAAAGACGGTACAGGTTTCTAAAAATACTTATTTGCTATAATTGAGATTGTTGTAGGTATCAATCAATCAAACAATGACTGTGTTCTCTTTCACGTAAAAAAAATTGTAAATTTTTAAGGCATTTTATTAAAAAACATTGTTCTTACGTATTGCAATTACTTAAGAACTTGGTAATGATAAAAGACAACAGCAAGAATGTTCCCAGCGACGGCCAAGCAAAAAGATGTGGCCATCTGCCCGGACTCCTACCGGTTTCAGAGCAACCATTTTTATTTTCTATTTTTGCAAGACCTGTACGCAATTGCTGCCTAGCTCGTTTTTGTAATTTACTTTGCCTGCCATCTAATTATGGCCAGACAGCCATATTCCTGCCATAAGTTCTAAATAAATATGCATGGTAATCAAAAGTAGTCAAACACTTTTGTGTAAAGTGCGTGTACATTAGCAAGTATTGCCTTTGAATTGTAGGATTCTTGGAATTGTTTGATAAATATTACTTGACCAATCGTGGTCTGTCTTTGTTTCAACTATTATTGAACAAATAAGTTGATAAATAGGGGAATGGCCCACCAAAGGAATATTTTTTACACATTTTCTATGCTTGAAGGTACAGGCGCCAATAAACGCCTGCTTTGCAGAACATCCTGGTGTTTGGATGTCAATCCTATTTTGGAATGCAGACCGAGATGAAAACACTTTGAAAAAATGTTGTAAATTTTCGGTTTCAATGCATGAGGATGAATTTCCTGTCCATGGCGTTAGGTGATTATGTAATAAGAACTTATTTGATATTTATATGAAGACTTTATTGATATATGTGTATAGGCAGTCATGCATACTATATACTTAGTTATGATGCACGCATCAGAAATCATGTGCATGATTATGATTACAGCATAAAATATTGCAGTAACTGGGTGCTTGGACAAATAAAGTTTACGAAGAATTCGATGGATGTGTGGTTGTATCAGAAAGTTGTAGTCTTTCTCTTCAATGTGTTAATATCTTACACTGGAATCAGGTATATCGAGAAAAACCTACTATAACAACAGGCTACTGGTGCACCAATCCACGATACTGATCGTACTCCAAATAAAGTAGGCCTAAAAGGAAAAACAATCTCGCATAACATTTGAGAGGTGTCGTTAGATTCGTCTTATTGTCAGTGTGAATATTTCATGTCGAAAGTGTGTTTCTTTTTTAAATTAAGTACTTGTTTCCTTTTAGCCATACCTATGTTTCTTGGGAAATATAAGCAATTAGTATCTTGGAGAAGCTCGTTGACCTGATGGGAGTACGCTTTATTAGCGTTTTGCTTCGGCATCTAACCAACTGACTTTGATACCAGCTGAAAATCAGCGCCTCAAACCTCGCCATCAGCTCTTAGCTTAGCTAATCGCTCTTTCGGCAAATATGAGTTGTTTTTGTTAAAGATATAGGGATAAGACGTATGGTAGTCTTTAATCTTTATTGAGTTTTTTTAGGAAGCTTGAAAAACTTGACTCGAATTTTGGGCAAAAACACATAGAAACAAAAATCTGCATCTTTGAGTAAACCTACCTTTTACACTTGAGCACCAGAAAAATATTTTAGATTAGATATAACGTTGGCTATAAGTAGCTATAAATTCAGTACATCACGGTGCAGTATGAAAATTGGTGTTATGAAATGTGTTATGTACAAGTGAACCACTTACCAGTCGATGTGCGAGTGAAGTGCAGCATACGGCTTCAAGGGTGGTGGAGCGTGACTCTATGTAATGCGATTTGTTGGGGAAGGCCTAAAATAGTTCTATCTACGTTAATGTCATAAAGGCATTCTAGAACATGGAGGTAATCGACATAGGTCAGGCAGAGTGATGCACTCGCTAATGTACTGAACCAGTCCTAAATGCAATAGTACTGTAAAATGAGACTAGAAACGAAATATTTTTGTGTGACTTTACTACTTACTACGAATGAGATCTGAAATGAAATGAAAGAGGTCTGTCAGGATCGTAGCAAGTGGAGGTCCATAGTCTCGGCCTACCCCTGTGGGAAACAGGTTACCTGTGATAATATAATATGTATACGAACTATCGATAAAGCAGTACGTTACTATCTTTCCAAGGTAAGATATCTAACTTTATAAAGTGTACAATTCGAAAAATCCGGTTTTCGTGTTCGAACCAGGGTAATGATGGCTTATATGTTTTGTATGAAAATTTGTCACATTGTCACATTGATCGCTATCTCTTTTGCTCTTATGAGGATGACCCCACTTGCTGAGTGCGACAAATTATACGATAACTGTCATCCTCATAAGAGCAAAAGATTCTTTTTACGCAGTAATAAAAATCTATGTCTGCACTGAAATACTCAAGCTAGAGTTAATATATCTAACTCCTTACTAACACATGGCCCATAACAGATTAAGTAAAATAAAAAAATAAATCTAAACCGACAAACACACAGATAGAGCTAGCCCCAAAGTTAGTCCGAGACTTGCGTTATGGGATACTAACTCAACGATACTTTATTTTATAATAAACACATAAATAGATAAACATCTAAGACCCAGGTCAATTAGAAAAGATCATTTTCCATCTTGACCGGACCGGCGATTAAACCCGGGATCTCCGGTGCGACAGCGTAGCATGATGACCACTAGGCCACAGAGGCTACAGAGGTCGTCGATCTCTCTATAAAACTCTTACAGCTACATAAAATTATGTACTTAGTCTCGTAGTCTATATTCACCCAAAGGCTGGAAAAGATCGCTTTTGTGATAAGCCCGCCTTTCTACCTACCTATATTTTATTTTATATGTAGTTTTAATTCTTGCAATATTGAATTGGTGTAAAGAAGTGATATCTTTTAATCAAGTTTTTCACGAAGAACATTACTAAGAAAAAGACGGTAGAAAGAAAAGAAAACCTAAATAAATGTATAGGTACTTTCGAAGATTGCTTTGAAGTCCGCCATTTTTGTTCAACTTATTTGTGTTGAATTTTAATAAAGATTTTTTTTAGACTTGGAAATTCTACACAGATGTAAGCTTGATGTTCATTTGTTTATGGCATAAAAAAATATTTTTATGTTACGCTGTCTTGAAACAAAGGATTGAATAGGTCCTGAAGTAATTTTCGTAACTAAAACACGCAACATTAATTTTCCATAAAAAGTAATAGCTTATGTCACTCGGGATGATGTTAAGATTCTAAAGATACACATCCAAATCTGCAGACAAATTGTGGCGGAATTAAAAATTCACATACACTCATTCGTAAACCCTGCAAACATGAGGTAGTCCGCTGGATGCAGGCCGCTTCTGATCGGTTGTTTTTTAAAATCCTTGAATGCCTATGGCTAGCAGTAGACTTCCCATAGCTGATGTGATGATAAGAGCGGAAGTCGTGTTCAAATATTTTTTAGATCTAGCCACAAAATAATTGGTTCTCTTTTTTGAGATTAAAGCTCATAATACTGACTGCACCTACAGAATTCTTTCTTTATTGGGAGAGATCTTAAGTCCAACAGTGGACTGCGATAGGTTGATAAAAAGAATATATATACATATATCAATTTAAAACCCACTTATAAATGTAAATAAAAATGTATTTATTTGAGATCGCATGGAGGATATGTTGTTTGTAACTAGACTTTGTTACGAGTATAAAATAGAAGAGCTGCTATGTACGAGGAGCAAAATAATACTTGGTATATGCAAACAACTACTTCTATTAAATCACCTGTAACATCAGGCGCGTTGCAGTTCCTGAATAAATATTTTCAGGCAATTTTAGCCTTTTCTGAATCCTATTGTCAATTAAGCATACTATATTTCGATGCGTAGCCATTGCAACTTACGACCATGCCTGTCTAGAGTACCTGTCTTGAGATCGCATGGAGGATATGTTGTTTGTAACTAGACTTTGTTACGAGTATAAATTCTAGAAGAGCTACTATGTACGAGGACTAAAATAATACTTCTATTATCACCTGTAACATCAAGCGCGTTGCAGTTTCTGAATAAATATTTTCAGGCACTTGTAGCCTTTTCTGAACCCTAGTCAATTAAGCATACTATATTTCGATGCGTAGCCATTGCAAGCTACGACCATGTCTGTCTACCCCACAACTGCAAGTAATTGTAGTGCTGTCGTCAATAGATGGCAATTGTCCATCTATGTCTAATGTTTTTGAAAACTTGAAAAGTCTGACACCAGTAAAGGCTACACCAGATATACACGCATAAAAACAAGAACTGTTTCTTTCATTCAATGGTTTCTTTCAATTTCTGACACCATCGTTAGTTTCTAATAAAAGCATAAACTTTTATCTTACTTGTTTTCTTTGTCGCTTCTTATTTATCAATAAAATTTGTTCCATACATCAGATCTTTTTGTTCGACGTTACAAATAGTATATAGATTCTTTTTATCACACAAGGAAGTAAAGTCTTATGACTCTGGCGATAAATAAGAAAATTCATCGCTAAGTCTCTGAACTATTAGATTAGGCAATCTGATTTATTTGTAGAGGTCATGAAATAACTAAAATAAACAACATGTTGCGTGTAACTAAAATATTCTCATCATTTAATTTACTAGGTAAGAACACATTTTTACAGAATGTTAATGTTCTATCTACAAAAAATTGTACACTATGTGAAAACTTACAATTACTTTTAATTTACATTAACAGAGAAAAATATTCAAGTTCAACAAGATTAAGTTAAGCTTTTTTCATTAAAATTACAATCTAGGTACTTATTTTTATTTACATTAATTCTTAACAACGTCATGATTTCTAGACATAAAAAAGTATTACGAAAGTGTCAATATCAGTTATCAAAGTTTTTACGCGGCTTGTCATCAAATCTCATTATATAAAATAAATATATAAAAATAATACTAATTGGTTTATATTTTTTCAAACATAATTTAGTTCAATGTAAAATTTGTACAAAATTTTGGCACAAGGTTTTGCCTCGGAATGGTTTATTCTCAAATAAAATAAAAGTTTTTTTCATAAATATTGACAACAAGCCGTGGAAGGAAATAAAAAATCGCTTACAATTAAACTTGCATTGATTTACATCGAAGGCAATACCGAACAATATATCGATATTGATAAAAATAAAGGTTTAATTTGTTCGAGTTAAACGTAACCGTTCTTAGTAAAGTGTTCGTGTTGACATTTGTCATGCAAAAGACTTAAATCTAACTATTTACACGAAGAGAAATGGAAAACGCGTTGGAAGACTGCGTCCTCATGTGCCTACTAACGAACAGACATTATCACATAGATAACATAAAACTAACGATACCGCAAAATCACAATCCTTAAGATTAAATTGTTCCCCAATTACAAAAACTAAGTCAATAATCGACTTTAACAAAAGAAAAATCAGGTATAACGAAAGGTAACGTTTAGGAAAACTTTAAAGCGATTCTACAATTTTATCGTTTAAACTAGTTTTGAACAACCGTTGGTAACTTTAGTTTTTATCGAAATATGAACTTTAACAAGATTGCATTGATCAAAGGTATCTGCAATATATAAAAAAATACGTATAGTAAACATATCCGAAGAAAGAGCGGCGAATTTGTATCAAAAATGAGTATTACGGAAAGTATAAAAAAACATCTTTGAAATGTTTCAAAAACTAACAATAGGTAGTTGCATTGAAAAATTACAAATTTTATTGTAAGGCACAAAAATATCCTGGAATTAAAATATTCACATTTACTAGTAAGCCTTAGAATTAAAGAACGTCCAGCCTTCACTAAAAAAGCTTTAATATAACTGGCCACAATAATGTGTTCAATAAAAAAGTTTCGAAAATAAGTTTCGAAGGTAACATAGCTAAATTATTTTAAGTCTGCCTAAATAATGCCTGGTAAGCTTTCTTTAATATTAAAGTAGTAAATTATTCCAAAAATAGAAAGACATTCAAACATCATACTCTAGAGTACACAGTGGAATTGTGGAAATGGTTATAGAAATATCAAAGTTAGTATGCAGTGCGACTACAAAGTTGAGATTATAAAATTGGTTCCTACATACGTTAAGTTTAACAAATCATAATCATTTCAGGTCCCTTTAATTTCTTACTTGTATAACACCAAAATATTCTCAATGCTTTATAAATCTTTGGTGCTCATCGACATTGAAAATCGGCACGAATGAAAGGATTCAAAGGCATAAAATAATAACAATAATAACGAACACATTTTTTCTACTTTAGAAGTTACATAAATGATAAAACCTAATATTGAGATTGTAAATGTCGTTAAAAAGCTGCGAAATGCCAAGTCAGAATACTCACACTGGAACACAATTCAGATAATTTTGATATTAAAACAACATGAAGTACTAAACAGTTAGGATGGGGTAATTACTATTATAATAAAATCGAAAATGTCTGAGTATAAAATTTGAGTAGGATTATACAATGGTATCAGTGCCATTACGTATTTTATTGATTAAGAAAATGATATGCGTATGTATTAAAATAAAAATAAACTAGCAGAGCGTACACTTATAAAAGAAGTTGTCCAATGACATCTTTCCTAAGGCTAGCCAGGTATCGAGGCTTTATTTGGTTCTTTCTTAGTTCATTGTTCAATAATGTTTGATATACTGCTGCTGAGGTTTTGGTACCTTTGAGTGACCAGCACTCGCAAGTCAAAAACATTCCGAGGACGCAACATATAGTATAAAGAGAGTCTTGTCCATCCTGACTGTTTTGTTACTTAAAAGTTTAAGTTTAAAGTACTAATTTAACTCAAGATAATTACGTATCGAAACGACACCTGACTAGAAATATTGACTGCACACTTTCTTGGAAAGCGCAAAGTCAACGCTGTAACCACAGCGACGCCACTGAAGTTTCATCAAGTTACTGATTTAAATTAGGAGGTAGTTTAAGTGACGTCCTCGTTTTAGCTTCACGACTTTCGCAACTTTTCATTGACAAACGTGTCTATTTTCTATACTTAAGGAATTAATGTGTCGGTGGCTTTTAAATATTATTTACCCTAATGAAATACATCTTTCAAATAAATACTATCTTGGAAGGTATTGGTCCCGGATTATAATTTTTAAACAAATTATAACAATTTGGACCCATGCGGCAAACATGTGATTTTTCATATTAGTCATTACTTAACACTGCACCCGCAGTGACTCCTGCGAATGCTTCACTATGAGTATCGCTCTGCGATATCACATTTCTTACATCTAAACACTTAACATAATATTTCGCTTAAACACATATCACAATTGAACTCTCATGTTGAGAGAAAAAACTTCAAAGTCCAAAGATACGCGTTAGCCCGCGTCAAGGGGGCTGGCGTCATTCGTGTAGATTTTTACTGAGGAGCAAACTATTGTGAGGTCCTGATAAGTGCCGGATGAGCTCTGGTAACGCCTCGAACGTGAGTTGACAGAAGCAGCAGTTAAACCGACCTGGTGTGTTAGTCCGACCGTCGTTTTCGCTCGAAGATATCACATTTCGATGAACAGAACAGAGATGTTTCAACAAATGCGCCTTCTGTTTGAACATGGCGACGCAAAGTCGACAGGCGAAAGGTTTTTCACCTGTATGTACTCGAAGATGCGTTTTGAGATTCCACGACATGCCAAATTGTTTGCCACAGTATTCACAGCGATATTCCCTTACAGGAGTTTGTTTGCTAGAGCTTTGATCGTGTTCGGCTGAAGGCGGGTCATCACCGCCCATAGTGGGCTGGCACAGCCATGGACCCCACGAACCCGCACTCGGCGGACGGTATTTCAACGCGTCTTCGTGTGTTGCTGAGGGAGGCGTCGCACTCCTCTCTGGTAAATAAGGTGGCGCTGATGCACTTAGTGGGTGTAATACTCCAAGTCTTGCACTGGCTGCTACAGCCGCCGCCCCAGCGGCTCCTTGTTGATACCGAAGATGAGCTATTTCTTCTAAGTAGCTTGGAGGATATGATACAAATGGAGGATTTTGCGATGGTGAGTTGTGGAAACCTGGTCGTCTTTTCCGGTGAGGCGTGACGACTATGTTTTCAGGCGACGTGTGCACGAGTGACATCAGGTCTGCGTCGGGTGGTTTCAGGTGTGCGTAATCTTCTAATTTTACCGTCCGCAAATCTAATTCAGGTGGCTCTAGATAATGCGATTTCCTCTTCGCTCTCTCAATACCTCGTCCTAATCTGTCACTGAGCAGTTGTCGTCTGTACCCTGTTTCGGGAGGTGGGTCGTCTTGACTCGATGACGTTGATCTTCTTCGAGATATATTCTGAAAATGAAATACATAGTCAATTAATAAATTTATAAGATGATTTTCAGCTTATATTGGAATTTCACAGAATAAAAGACTTTTGTTACCTTTGCCGCAACTGTTTCTACATCAACATCTTGTGAATCGTCGTGTTCACTGCCTGTGTGTTCTGAGTTTCTTGCAACTGACAAATTGACTGGATTTAATGAACTTCTCCGTCTTGATGTTAGTCGACCGCATTCCTTGTTTTCTCCATCCTGGTCTTCATCTTCTCTTTCGTCGTTACTGCTTGTAGACATGTTTTCTTTTTTTATACTGAGTGATTCAGAGTCGCCTTTCTCTTTACTGTAACCTGCACTAGGAGTAACTCGTTCACTCTCTGAATGTGAGGATCCAGAAGGCGCGTCGTGTTTACTGCTTTCATTGCTGTTGATGTCTGTCTTTAGGCTTTTTGCTTTTAAACGTTCACATGATCTGTTCCTTTCTTCTGCTTGTTGTCGTTCTTTTGTTGATTTCCAAACATCTGATTTGATCTCTAGTAGTTCAAATAGTTCCTGCATATCATCGATTTCACCAGACTGAAATAAAAATAAACACAATGAGCGCACTTTTTATGTGGTACTAATTTAATGCTTTGATGTCGTAATGACATCATTAATGATTTCTACATTATTAATATTTATCCTGCTGACAGTTACAAAAGACAATTTATTTGTGATGGAATAAACAGCTTTTTACGTAGTTTTATTTAAATGATATACCATGTACAAAAACTAATCATTTATTTTGACAACCTCCATGGCGTAGTGGTCACCATGCTATTCCGCCACCCAGAGGTCCGGGGTTCGATCCCCGGTCAGGGCAAGTTAGAAAATGGCCTTTTTCAAATTGTCCTGGGTCTTTGATGTTTATCTTTATATGCATTTGTCATAAAATATAGTATCGTTGAGTTAGTATCCCATTACACAAGTCTCGAACTTACTTTGGGGCTATCTCAATCAGTGTTATTTGTCCCTATATATTTATTTATTTATAATAAACAAATAATAGACAAAATATTAAACTCACTTCTATGTACGCTTGACCGCTGTACAAAAAAACAAGAAGATGTCTCATGAGGGTGCTGTTGATCCCAGACATGTGGATGGTGACGGGGTTCTCAACCGAAGGGGTGTCATCGAGTATTTTTCTGAAAATAAAGAAAGAAAACCATTAACTCATGGTTCGTAGAAGCTAACAGTCACTTGTGGCATTAAATTTTATGACCAAGAATGTATTATTGATAGGTTAATTAAATAACCAATAAACGTTGATTCGAGGAAGATGTAAATTGATAGCGATGATCAAATGTTTTCCATAAGTTTAATTTGAGTTCCTGTATCACCCACGGTCATGAATCATAGTTGGGATTCTCGACAAACGAATATGAGAAATGAAGGTTCATAGCATAACAAGCTATATTGCGGTTCTGAACTAAATTTATCAAAATAAGCTTCGTAATTCTATCTGTTTCCTAGCGGGGCGGTCAAAAAATATGTCATACATTATCCTTCCTCCTTAGGAAGACTTTTTGGTTATGCCTTGAGTTGTTATGGGCTTTTACTGCACAGTAACACGCGTCACCATACATAACCATGTCATCGGAGTAGCATGAGCCAGTCATCTCTCTCCGAGGATGATGCGAAACGCTGTTAGCGTACCGAGTTATCACGTGCATCATATCATCAGAGTAGGTTGAGTCTCGACAATTGCTATTTTGAAGATTTAGTTACCTAATAAGAGGGCTGGCTGCAGCCATGACGATGCGATGTGCAGCCAGCGGCACCGCGTCATCACACACGAGCACGAGGTCTGAGTAGCGAGCTCCTCGCCACGCCGCTCCCACCTCGTTCAGGATGCAGGCGTGGTGCTTGCCGTACGTTAGTGTCAGCAGCCCCTCGCCCATCATTCCAGCACTGAAAAGAGGAGGAAAGCAGTTCAATGATTTCGTCTGTATAGAAAAAGACACATACAAAAATAAGATTAGTACACTTATTTTGTTAAAATATGATCGTGCCTCTCGGCTTCCATTTTGTGCTTGATTGGACTGATGACCTAAAATATTTTTGAAAATTAACAATATGACTAGTGACTAAAAACTTTAATTTAAAGTCATTATTTTATTATAGTATGGCTTAATTTCAAATAGTTACCCGAACCTCTGTTTGAAATTTATGTGATATTGGCCAGTCAAAAAGTATGAACTTCCGCAAGTACCCAATAAACAGATTGTGTAATTAAATTTCAAAAAGGAAATAAAAAATTATGTGAAGAGAGATCATTTACAAATTGAACACGATGCTTTTACTGAATAAGTACTCGTAGTATTACAGTATTGATAAATTTTACAGTGGTTTTAAGATGAAAAAGATATTATAATATTTGCCGGAAAGGCATTAAAAAGGTGATTAAGTGTTATTATAGCTCGTTTTAAACACAAACCAAGCTAGATATCTTAAATATCGAATCAATTAACAACGCAGGATATGGTTAATTGCGTTTTTTGCAATTATCGCCAGTAATAGTATAGAATTCTTATTGCAAATACTGCAATTAGAAACAACCATTTGTATATTCTTTGCATCGAGTTTAAATAGTAGTGGTTGATATTGATATTATACTGATCTTTATCAAATGTATTTACTTTCCTTATGTGTTTATTTAATTATTTTATAATCACAAAAACATTATTCCGTACATCTAAATAGGAAATATGTCGAATGTTAGGATACCTATAAATGCAAAATTTGCTTTAGTTAAGACAATAGTTAGGAAAAACTTGCTTAAGTAACTGCTTAACATAGGAAAAGTTTATCATATGACATCAAGCAAATAGAAAAACGATAGCGATTAAGTTTTTTTGAAAATTTGAACTTTATTAGGTTAATTTTAACCAAAATTTTAACCAAAGAAAAAATCTTTGAAAAGTAGGTAGTCATGGCTTCACTGCTATAAGGAAGTAGGCATTGAAATAGTTTATACAGCGATAAAAACATGCCAATTAACAAAATCAATTATTGAGAACGTCTGGTAGACTTGTTATTCTCGATAATATTAACTAAAATTATATTTTCGTGATCAACACTTAACCGGGGCCTACTCAAACTAACTAAAACGGTATTCGGTTTAAAAAACATATGTAGTGTATATAAACATATGTTATGTGATGCCTCAAACCCGATTTTTTTATTTTAGTCTGACACTGATTTCCGTTAGATTAAGAAACAAAAAGAAATACTACAAGCATATTTCGTCGAATTAGACTCTAGTGGTCTAATTCTGCAAATCATAAAAAAATTGGTCTAGTTTAATGTATTTTGTAATTCAAAATTGGAATGACGATTCTCGGTTCATTAGTTCAGTTCGATGTCTGACTGAAAACAGACATAATGGCAGACAAGGTTGCACCTAGCCAACTGTTACAAAACGTTCAATATCACAGACTACTTTATTCACCTGCGTACTTTATTAACATTTGGCATCACACAACAATGCTTCAGCATTCCACTTTTAACCATTTCCCAACCAAATTAAAAAGGTTAAAAGGTGAGGAGAATTCAAATGAACGTCTGCCTAAAACAGATTCAGTAGTCCTACTCGCAGGTGCTAGAAAGCCTGTTGCAATGGAACCTTGGCCTGATAATCCATCTCAACACGTTATTAGAGTTGCTACGAGCGCAAGATCGTTTAAAAGACGATCAACAGGGGCTTCTCTCATTGTGTGGTATTTAGCAACAGCGGGGGTCACAAACTGCAGAATAAGACTATTGTTGTAAACGTTGCTCTATTGTTGACTGTTTCGCCAAAAGTCATATTTAATTGCGGGGACACAAAAGTGCAACGAGATTTGAGAATTCGGTGGAATGTTCCCGCAAAGATGATCTTAATCACGACTTGTGTCACGATGTTGTAATGGCTTTTTCGTTGTTTGCTCGAGTTTGCGTTTCAAATGTCGTTTCGGAATGTGAGCGACAGAAACTTGTAGGTTTTTGCAAGTAAAAAGACGAGTAAATTTCCACAAACCAGCTCCTGATTAGGTCAAGGAAGTGGTTTTGCTCGATGGCGGTACACCTTTAAAACGAATTAGCATTTAGATGGTTAGTTTTTATGATGCTAATGTGTCCGGATAAAAAATTGAGCAGAACAAAGAGTTAGCATTTCCTTGAGCGCGGGAAACGTGAAGTCATTCATACATGCATATTGTAATGTTTGTACTTGATAAAAAATCTCATCGAGATATACTAAGGGAACGTGAACGTGATGTAGAATTTTCCTTGGGCGATGAATGTGGGCCGATCCGAGCCACTAATTGAAGGTCACACGCTAAATGTTCATGCCGTATATAGAGAACAATAAAAAATTCGTTAGTTAAAGAATTTATTATGTTTTCGTTCACCATTTACGCCGTGATGAGACTTGCCGAGCGTGTTATTATTTTTGTGATTGAAGGCGTTTTGGTAACAAGGTTTCTTTTGCAATTAAGACGGAATAAAATAGACATGAGTTCATTTTAGAAGAAGATTGTTAATATTTGATGTCTTTAGTTCATCCGGCCATCCTTGAATAAAGAGCGTTTCGTTTTAAAAGTTCAGTCATTAAATCGTATTGTGCTAGACGCCTACAATGTATGACTTGATTTATATGATATTTGTTACCTTTTTTCTCTGTTAACCTTGGCTGCTCTTCAGTGTAATTACGCTGAGGAGCAGTCAAGGTTAGAACTAAATAAAGAGAATTGCAGTTCCAACCACATATTCGTATTTTATAGCAATTTATTAGTTAAAACTTCTGAGTCTGCTTATATTTATGTAACTAATAAATCCAGTTATGTCTTTCTAATCCATATCACATTTATAACTTTTAGCATATAAAGCAGATGAATGACAAAACAGATGGTGTCTTAAATTCTCAATAGGAGTTTTGTAATCGGCTTCATTTGATCCCGGGCTCTTACTAACGTTATCTTGTCAAAGCCACAATAACTATGTAGTATACGATATATATAGAACAAGTTTTATATACTTACGTATTCGAAATATCAGGTTTTAGTTTATGAAAATCTGGCAGGATTTATATTATTAAAAACTATAGTTCATAAAAAAGTCGCAGGTTGTTATAGTTCCTGCTACCTGAGATATTCTATACTATTCGTTGTGTTACTATTTTACAGATTTTTGCTTGCAATGCATTGCACATCTTGTATGTATGCACTATGTTTGTTTGTTTAGGTAAAATCTTGCAACTCAATTTTCAACCAGTTATCCTCAACCGACTGAGCTGAAATTTTGGAGTCAATAAGCTGTTCTGATGATGGAGCCGGGATGTATTCGAGGGAACTCAGTATAAAATAACATAAGCTCAGACAAATCAAACGAGTAGAACTCGTTTGATTTGTCTTGCTTGACGAGCTCTTTATGGTTTGATGACGGAGAAGGTCGACGCAACTCCATCGAGTTTGGGCTAACATTTTTATTTGTTTTAATAAGTACTTTGGCTTCACAATAAAAACTAGTAATTTTTTATTGTGAAGCCAAAGTAAGACTAGTACTTTTTCAAAAGACATATTTTCACTTTTACAGAGTATCTGCAAATGGCGTAGAAAATGAATAAGAAACGTCTTCTGGTGTCCAAGATTTAGATCGTTGAACTAATGCAGTTAGTAGATAAGTTCTGTGTCACTTATTTAGTATGTATTAAATGTACAGGTAGATAATAGACTAAGCTTATGTAGGTAGTGTTTCAGTGAGTGCCAACGCAGCCGTGCGTGGCAGGCTCGCCCGCCATTGTCTGTGTGAAGCCAATCGCGACGCTGCAGTTCATATGTTTTGCATTCGGGGTTGGCTTTTATCATGTACTTATGTACAAAAAGTATATACTATAGGTTTGCTATATTATACGTTGATCCATAAGTGCAATCATAATTAATAAATAAATAGATAAAGGCAAATCACAGTCATCATCATCATCATCCTAGAGTATTAAGAATAAATTGTTGACTCGATTTCAAGAACAAAATATTCCCGGTTGCAACTTCATGAATTTTCCGGGGTCCAGTGCTGCCCCCATTTGAAATAAATCATTTGAAAGCAAACGGAGACATCATTTAAAATTTTGTCTTGACCAGGCACTAGATAACCCTTCAAACTATTTTATGAACTACTGTTTTATAGTCTAAAGTGAGAACATGAAGCTTTTCTACGCACAATAGCGAAAAACGGCCACTTTTGGCGTATGTGCGTAGAAAAGCTTCACGTTCTCACTTGAAACTGTAAACAGTAGTTCATAAAATAGTTTGAAGAGTTATCTAGTGCCTGGTCAAGACAAAATTTTAAATGATGTCTCCGTTTCCCATCAATTGATTTATTTCAAATGGGGGCGGCACTGGACCCCGGAAAATTCAGGTATAAAACGGAAACTTCAGCGATAACGCTCCAGTGATTGATATATCTTGGACATTGTTAGTTATCTACGAGAAGTTCAGCCCATGGTCTGACTGGCCAAAGGAATATTTTTGAGTTGGCAGATTTGAAAATTTATTTTTTAAACGATATTATATCTTCAGTTTTCATTTTCAAGTAAGCCATGTTCTGCCATCTATCGAAATAGTCTTGTTATTAATAGAAACCAGACATAATTTCAAACTTTCTACTTCTACGGTGACTAGATAGATGGCAGGCGGAATTTGCTACTCTATTGTACAGATGGCGCTACTGGACTTATACTCGTAGAACCTTCAGAAGACTCATTGAACTAAAAATAATATGAATGAAACGAACTATCTACTATACTCACGTAAGTACTTTGTCGCGTATTTTGTTCATTTTTATACCCACACATGTACACAGTGACTATTGACCTTCGTGCTGAGTTTAACTTTCACCAATCCCTTTCTGTAAGTAAACAAAATTCCGGAAACCAAACAAACAATCTCTTTGCCTTTTACTTACCTACTGATTTGGTAACAGAAGGTAATTCGGTTGTGTTCAATGACTATGAAAAGTAATTAGGTAGTTAAATAAAAAAAAAAAGAGTTGGAATAAGTATTCTCCATATTAAAATAAAACACCCTTAGAACTTCAGGGAATTCATTAATTTAGTGGCTTAGTGGATGCCTACTATCAAGGGGCTACCTACATTTTTCGGGGTCCAGTGCTGCCCCCATTTGAAATAAATCATTTGATAGGAAACAGAGTCATAATTTAAAATTTTGTCTCGACCAGGCTCTAGGTAACCCTTCAAACTATTTTATGAACTACTGTTTACAGTTTAAAGTGAGAACGTGAAGCTTTTCTACGCACAATTGCGAAAAACGGCAACTTTTGGCATGTGTGCATAGAAAAGCTTCACGTTTTCATTTTAAACTGTAAACAGTACTTCATAATATAGTTTGAGGGGTTATCTAATGCCTGGTCAAGACAAAATTTTAAATTATGTCTCTGTTTCCTATCAATTGATTTATTTCAAACGGGGGCAGCACTGGACCCTGAAAAATTCAGGTAGCCCCTTAATAATAGTGAGTGCGTAAGTTGCGCGTGGTATTTGAAATATTTTATTTAAGTAAGTGTAAAGTATTATTGGTAGTACCTTATTACCTATTCTGTATAAGTAATTTAACGCCTGTATTTATTTAAACACAAGTACATTACCAAAAACACCAATCCTATTTTGTATAGGTATTTTTATCATTATTGTATTTTTAATATTATATACATATATGTAGGAAAATATGTATAATATATTTTCCTATTACTATGTTGGTAGGCACTTAGCTACCTATATTGACTTCGATGAGTCAATGTAGGTAATAATTTTGCAATATTTTATTGTAAAAGTTACCTACGAGTCCTACTACAGATTAAACTTTTTCTAAGTTAGGTGAAGTGATGAATATCTTCAACCTTATACTATTTTAGAAAAAGGAAAATACATCATCGAAATCTATGATAAAATACATCTTAAATAAAAGATGTACCGATAGGACTGCGAAACAAAACAATAAAATCCTAAAGCAGGAAGCGTTCGTTGTTTACTCTTGAACGATAATAAAATATCTCAATCAGTCCAAGAATCAAGTGTACGCCCCAAGGTTATAAAAAACTTACATAATTCAACCCACACTAATTAAAGTACCGACCTAGAATGTGGCCTGCGAGATTGTCTTTTTCTTAGCCGTTCCGATCGAATACTGCACCCTTTATAGGCTTTATGGCTACCGTGTCACTTAAAAGGTGGAATAGTGGTGCGGTATGAAATACATACTCGACAATTTAATTACCGAGGGCTATATTAGGAGTAATAGTAACTATTGGCGTAGCCAGGAATTTTTCAAGGGAAGAGCAAAGATCCATCCGCCCGTGATACTAACCACGTTCTAATGCAAGATATACCATCATTTACGGTGATATAGTAATGTAATTTGTTCACATTTCCAATTTTTCTCGCCCACCAGCACGCTAAAAGTGTCAAGATTTTAGGTCTTGCGTCTTTAAGCAGACAGAGACTAAAGCCGTCGTTGGACCAAAAATGCTCTGTCATCCCCGTTAGAGAAAAAGACGTGATTTTTTTATAGTATATGTATGCTTAATTCGTTTACTCTCCTTGCCATGTGACGTGGATTTGAACAAGAAAAAGCACTTTAATAGACATTTTCAACACAGCACTACGTTTTTCGACGGCGGGTTACGAAATTTTACAGAGTAGGTGCCCCCCGCCCCCGGTTCCGTTATTGGCTACGCCGATAAAAGTGACATTGTAGCAAATGAGCATTATGACCAAAACAGTATGTGAGATGATTGATGAAGACATTTGGAATTAAGTGCGGAGCTATGAAATAAATAATAATTAGCAGTTAGGTACTTTAGACGTTCATTAAAAGGTTTATGATTTTCATAAAAGTTTTCATTACGTTATACCGCATGGGTAATGCAATACAATAATAAGATTAGGTACAAACGTTCAGATTAATCCCACATGTTCCTTCAAAATCTAAATTTATGCTTTTAATATTTATTCATTAATTTCTAGTCAAATTTTATTAGTAGCTTATGTGTCTAATCCAGCTTCCTGCATACCAAAATTGGTCCAGCCGTTTGCGCGTGAATAAGTTTCAAAAATACACACACACTCCGAAACTGTCGACTTTATAGTATTAGTGTGATGAAGTTGAAATTTCGTTTCAATCACCGTCATCAATCACTAGTATGATTTTTTTAAACAATATCCACATGGTAACCAAAAACGCGGTTAATTATAAATTGGGCGTAGTATCGCCGGAAACCAAAGGCTATCGGGTAAACAGCGAATAAACCGCGTTTACGAAATATTTCGTGATATCGGTGTTGCAAGCCCACAAATAGACAGTACCTCTGCCAAACTACTGGAGCGTATGATTAAGAAAAAAGCCTAACTTTCTACGGTTGCCAAATAAATTGAAAGTTACGACAATGTCTATGTCAAATTAATTACACACGATATAACTATTGAGAAACAGTTGACTAATGATGGTCTATTTTCTTTTTGTGATTTCGACTCTTCTAACGATTACGATAAAGAAATTTATTGAATTGTGACGGTGACTCAAAGAAAGGACATTTGCAATGAGTTTTATTCAATAGCTACATATGAAGATTTATGGATAGACAGACGTAGAGCTAATTAAGGTTATGTGAATCTCACAAATCTCATAAGAGAGCAAAATTTATTTAAAATTAACGATTCAAAACAACTTTAAAATACTATTTAAACAAAGGTATCTTTTACATAACAAGAATCGTACGTATTTGATTTAATGCTAAACTAGACCATATAATAGATAGTTATTATTTTGTTTGGGTATACAAAGGATGATGTTAGAATAATCATATAGTAGGTTTTTTTAAAGAAAAGACGCAGGCAATAAAATCCAAATGCTTGACAACAGACAATCTTAAAAAAGAACCTTTAGTGGTGGAAATATGTTAACAATAGGCATACCTACTAGTAGAAATTGTTCACTCGATTTCAAGAATAAAATTATTCTTAAATAAAATAGGTATTTCGTTAATAGTTAACGGAGTTTACACAAGTCTCTTAAATTGATCTCCAAGAACACGTTGTTATTGAATATTAATTTAATTAGCTGCAATGACACTGAATATTATTTTTCTATTGGTATTTGGATGACATTTTCATTATGAAAGTTGAGAGTTTAATTTTAAATGTCAAGGTATACAAAAACTTTTAATATAACTAATAACTTTTAACAAATAAAATCTGATTTCATAATAATCTGATATTATTGGGGAAAACCCGATAGTAGCTGGAGCGCTATTTGACTCCAAGAAACTATGGCGTCACGCCGTGCTATTTCATACTAATACCATAGACGATGTTTGTTTTGACGTTAAGAAAAAAGTTTCTGTGTTGACTTGTTGGAAACTAGCGGACTTTAATTGTTGAAGGATTCTCATTTTTATTTAGTGATATCAAAAACAAAGATTAGCTTTATAACACTTTATATGCATAAAAGCATTTTTTTTGGCTAAGAAAAATTTGAGTTATTAAATATCGTAGTTATTAAAAGCGGGCAGTACGCAGTCGCTAAGATTTTACAAGCTTTATTAATTTTTCAATAGGTTAATATAAAATGTCATTGCAGTTGAGGTTTGATTGGCAGATACAACAATAAGTCAGCCGTATGCTGCATGTAACCTAGATACAGACATCCAGGCTAGATCGCGGCATGCTCCGATGCGTTCCACAACCGACGTGGCCTATTCGGCCTGCTTGATCACAATCGCAGAAAATCTCATGAACTGCATTTACATGGTCGTGAACAGTTTTCTGCTCTATTTACACATCTGAAATGATCGTTTAAATTAAATTGTCTATTGCCATTTAATGCTTGTTCAAATTGTGTCAGACTGGACAATACTTCACGCTTATCAATGATGAAATGCTTATGTTATTATTAACCACGCTTTTTGAGCATAATATAAACTGACAATTAATATGATTTAATAACAAGGAAGCCTCAAGATTGGGAAGTCGTATTCGTAATAATAATGCCGGCAGTATAAGAGTACATGGTTTCAATGACAAACGCATTTACAAAGGTACTTAGCAACAGGGCAGACCCCTTTACAAGTTTCTAACAGTCGCGCAAAGTATGACAGAAAGCGATAGTGATGTAAGTCGATAGTTGTCAAACAGGAAACCGCGGGGCGCGCGTGGCGAGCGATACGCCGCACACGCTTTGTGTAGTCGGCCTTCGGACGAAATGTTTAGTGGCAATACCAGTAACTGACTGCGCCGCACCACATACCGACCATTATGTAACAGCAAATCCACAACAAACGCCAGCTCATTCATAAGAGCCACGGTCAATTTAGTCATCTGCTGACCGACCCATCCCGGCGCCCCACATCGCACGAATCCCTACCTATCTTTTCCGGGTAGATCACTCACATGCTTCTAAAACTCATTGGAAATGTTGCTACGCTAACGTAACCGTACTACGCTTCCGTGGGTAATTTACGTTTGTATAGATAAGCTTATCGACCGATTATTTTCTTTTGCGTTGTAAAACAAGGAACTGTCGAAATTGGTTGTTTTAATCAATGTAGCGTTGAGTCAAATGAGATCATTGCCATTATGATAATTTAATGATAAGTTTGATTTTATTAATATGTTACGGTATTTATGTTATTAACGATGTTTTTTTTTCGTCAGAATTAAATAATATACTTATTTCGACACAATTACTTATGACGAATGATTGGCAGCCAGTTTCAGATAGCTCGGTTCAAATGCGATTAGCTTCCAAACAAATATGGCTTTGTACTACGTGACCTACTTCTAAACAGTCATTAATAACTGCATCTTCAGATTAGACATAAACATTTCGCTTCGTTGGCAACTGACAGATGTGCTTATTTATAAATGGCATTGTACCCTTGTGCGTGAGAGTCTTAGGCCGAAAGCGCGAATGGGTTTTACCTTCGATGATGCTAAAATAGCTCCCCACTCTCACCTTGCGTTTGATTGACGATCGATCCCTTGTGCCAGATACTTGTTAACTATTACTGCAAACAGATCTGTTGCTAGTATATCTAACGTCTCAAAACAATCTCGTTCATGACTGTAATTGGCAATGCGATCTTTATATTGGTATTCTATGAATAGCTATTTCTCCTTCATCTTAGATATAACAATCATAACGCTGTAGGTATACAATCATACCAAATCTGTAGGGGTGACATTGTTCAATAAGAATTTCGAAATTACGAGTTATGGAGATTTCTTCGCAATGGCATTTCCATGAAGGGTCGATACGAAATCTAACGAAACGCCCCCAGCATATTTCTACATTTTCGCAACAGTTTAGGTTCGGAAACAAATCGAGTTCGTGTTCAACATTTTGCGATCACTGTGGCAGTTAGATGAATATTTATAAAGAACGTGTATAAGAAAAGGTCGGATTTGATTGTCGGCAGTCATTTGAATATCTCTTGGTGCTATTACAGCAAATTATGATGAATTAAGTCGTCTATATAGAGGCAGTTCTCACGCCGTGAAATTAGTTGACCTTGTGCGGTTGGTACTTTGAACCAAACGTATGTTTTAAATAAAACGTCCATCTTTTAAATTTTCTTTGTGTTTTACTCGATCTCTTTCATCATTACTCCATTGTTTGTGTCCAAAGGTGAGCGGGTGAGTAACATCATATCTTTATTTAATTTATATCTATTAACACCAATCTCTTCCGTTTACTCGACTGTTCTCAGCGAGTCGAGGTAAACCAGACTCGACCAAGGTCCGTTTTGAAATAGGATGGCACTTGACCTTCAGGATGAAAGTCAACAGTGTTGCGCAACGTATCGGCGCGCGCATACAACTCTATGCTAATAGTAATAACCAACCACGAGACATATTAGAACCTGATCATGACCCACATACCCACGTTCAAGGATTTCACATATTTGGAAGGCGATGATTTCAAAACTGTCAGAATTTTAACGTCTGTTATGCTAACAGAGTAGGTTGAAGGTAATATGATGAATAAAATAACCGAGATTAATGCCGTCGTTAAAAGAGAAATACTTCATGTTCTTCTGGTTTTCCCTAGAGATATTCACGGACTTGCTGACCACATGGAATCACTGCTTATGACTCAATGTTATTGTTCAATACAGATTCATAATCACATAATTCCTCTTCTCTTTTTGTTAGGTAATGGAAAGAATCGTGTAAGTCTTCAATCATGTTGAAAGGCTGCAGGACCGGATTAGATTTTTCACCACTCCTTTCTACACATTCAACTGGTTAACTCACACTTGGCCGTTGTTGGTGTTAGTGAGGTGAGTGTGTGTGTGGACGCACACAGTGCTGCGATGCGCGCGTCTGTATTGGTGGAGCGTGCGTAGATCCGAGTCGCGGTGCATAGAGGGGGGAGGTAGCTAGCGAGCGGCCGCGGTTTTGTAATAGAGTTTTATTTCAAGGTCACACGAGCAGTTTTTAGAAAGTTACCTCATAATATTATTAGGTATTAGGTAAAAATATTATTTCCTTTTTCACTGATCTATGCCACGTTTTAAGCTACTTTTTTTTTGTTGAATAATCCTTATTGTCTTTATGTCTTTTTTGCTTTTGGCTTTGTATTTCAATTCCATTTACAAAGTCGTGTTTTTCACCACGTTTATGTTATTCACTATCTGTCAACCGATTTTACGAATTTTTCCCATTTCTTGCAGTCTTCTCTTTTTCTATCTTTACCCATAGCTTTTAACCAACCTTTTTTTTAATGATTCACTATAGATGCTATTAATTGTAATCATTTTGATCCTGAGCAACCTTGTTATACCTAGTAAATCAAGGCGGGATAATCAATGATGTGTAGTTAACTAGATAATTGTTGTTGCGCGCACACTTTTGCTGATTAAGGTATCATTAACAACTTTATGAATCATAAAATGGCAACACAACTCAAGAAAGTGTTAAAATTTGAAATAGAACCCGAAATAAGTGTTTAGAAAAAATGCATTTATTCAACACCTGCATAATGAGTGTGCCTATAAAAGTATGAATGGCTAATAGAACATTTCCCGTACATAGAGACGCAGGTTGTAATTAAGCAGACCGGTTCCTAGTTTTGTTGTCTCTAAGACATTATTAATTGTCATAGTTTTACATAATTATCCTTAGCTGGCAGCAATAAATACACTACCTATTCATACTGAATATTTCAAGAGCGCAATTAAATTAGTTCTGTTACAAGCTGTAATTACAATGTAGTTATTAGAATAAAGCACATTATGCGCCTCCACAAAATCAAGACAATCACAACTTACTCTGTAGAAAGTTTTGGTTTAAATCATTTAAAAGTGTATAGATGAATTCGTAAAACACCAATATTTGCGAATTCATTTAGATAAACTTTGAAGTACAAAAATCGTCACAAACTAAAATTTACAGAAGTTATGAAACTAATTGGGTATTTTCCAGGGTCAAAAATAAACTGTGTACTGATAAGATAATAAAACGTCGCAAAATAATGCCATTTGTCTTTGACATTTCCATTTTGACGTGATTTTAGATTTATTATTGCAGAAAATCTGATAATAAGAGCGTTATTTGACTCCAAGAAACTATGACGTCATGTGCCTGTATTTCATTCAAATCCCGTATAAAATATTTGTTTTGACCTTAGAAAAAAGGATCTGATTGGACTTGTTGGAAAATAGCGGATTGTCTACTTTTACTACTATTCTTAAATGAGCATTGTCAAACCAATGTAACATTTTGACAATCATGCAGCAAAATATGGAAGCACAGTCACATTTCTCATTTCGTCATCCATGCTCACTTCCATATACGAAGCCACGATCTTCTCCGCGTTGTCGAAATGATGAAATTTAGTCGCTGCCATTTCGTGTTGCATAATCGTGGACGCTAAATTTTGCCCACAGAGAAAGTATACGAAAGGTTTTACGTAACTTAACCACGTAACGTGTAGCGACTCAGTTTTGATTTCCTCGCGTTTAATGTCCATCACTGTTACGTGATATTTTGACTTATAACACTTTTTAAACTGGTTTGAAGAAAGGAGAATCTTTTTCGCTTACTTTGTGTTATACATCGACCTTATTGTAGACTTCTACGATGACTTTTTGTACTACTTATTCGGTTCACTATTTTCTTTTTTTTTTATTATATATCTTATTAGTTTTCTCTTTAGCATTAAGGCAGATATTTTGGAATATTAGTTTATTGCTATTACGGAAAGTTAATTCTACTGTTTGGTTAGAGTAAAATGGACACGGTGATTATTAAGTTTTGCAGTTGTCTGATATCTCTTCAAACACAAACACACAGTTTAACGTAAACACTATTTGAATTTTAGAGCTATCCGTCCCTTCCGTAGTGATTTTCGTCAAAACTATAAAACCAGCTCTTTGTGATTCATTTACGTCAGTAGATATAGAATCATCTTTGATCATGGAAACAGCGTATACTTTAAAATAATTTCGAATATTTTAAAGTGTTTTTACGAGACAAGTTTCTATAAAGAATATTTGTTTAGTTTTCGACGTGGTTCAAGGTCGGTGGAAATTTTCGCCATTCGAAAACATAGCGTAAGTGTGTAAATCATAAAGCACATTGAGGCAAACCGAATGACGAATGTGAGAATTAGCCACGGTGATAATACGTAGTTTTCTATAGAAACTTTCGCAGACGTATGGTCAAGGAGGACTTACAACTATAGTGATTTGCCACTTATTGCTACAGTGAGACCCTCGTTATTTTCTCATTATCTGTATCCGCCAGATATCATTTTATCGTCGGATTCATTTTAAACTATATATCACAGTTAAAAGATCTCACTTTTAATTTATACTTATACAATTTTATAACTATCACTGAATGATGATTTTAAGTTCAAAAACTAATACGCAGTAGTGATTGACTAATCCGATTGAGAAAATCTTGGATATCATTACCGTAATCAATTTGTCTCTTGTAGTTTTTGTAGTCGTACATCACTGCAGGAGCCGGGAAGCATGGCATTGCCGAACGAGTAGTTTTCAAGTCCGAGCGTTAGCTATGCGTTGACAATAATTACGAGTCCGGCAATCTCATTCCCGCCGATATGTATTGTAATTTTATCAATAAATGTGAGAATAATTAAAGAAATAACCAACTATGCAAATATTTACCGAAAACAATTAATGTTTACTGTAAAGAGTATATAATTACTCCGTGGTACTTACAGCTTTCCCGCGTTTTTTAGTGCAAAGGAAACATAGCCCAGACAGTCCAGTCATATTTTACGTAAAAAATGTAATATATACTAGTGTTTGTTTCTCTCTTGTTTTAAAATTAAGAATATTTTCGTGTTATTTTAAACCAACATTTTAATAAAATTGTGGTCATATTTATAAGTATATATGCTCGATGAGTGCATTTTTTATAATCTGGTAGCAATTGGCTGTATGACAAGTTATGGAATTAAACGCTTAATGTCTTTGCCAAATGTAAAAACAGAACTGTCATCTGAAACATCAATATCGCTGTCTTGTTAATCTTAATACACTTCCTTCTTGCCTTCTTGTTTTGAGCAGTGGCCAGGAATGAATTTTCATACTTCTTGCCTGGCCTAGGCCGGTAAAGTAATGCACGAGCGAAGAATAAAAAACTTCCTGTCTTCTTTTTACTACAATAATGCCTACAGTTCCGAACATGTTTAAGAAAAATACATTTTTAATGACTATTGGACATACTCGTAGATTATACTCCCAAAGTGCCATACACTAAGTAATCAAATTTTCTTTAAGCATTTTCAAACATTCGCCTAGTAAAATATAGGCAGGTACGAATGGTATATGTTTATTGAATTATTAATTAACTAAAGTCAATCAATCTTTGCTAGAATAGCTGTCAGTATCGTAGTTAATAATTCTATAATTCCTTGAATCTCTACAATCAAGTTATATTATGGCTTGTTATGAAGAAATCTAGTTATATCATAATACTTGAATACTTTGGTTTTCCCAATGAAAAATCGAACTGGGCGAAGCCATAGTGTTATAAGTTTCATGCTTATGTTTGTCTGTCTACCTGTTTGTGTGTCTGTCTGTCTGTGGCATCGTAGCTCTCGAACGGTTGGACCGATTTCAATGCGGTTTTTTCTACGTGAAAGCAAGTTCTCTTGCAGTGGTTCTTAGTTGGCTAAAAGTGGCCGTTTTTCGCTAATGTGCGTGGAAAAGCTTTACGTTTTCACTTTAAACTGTAAACAGTAGTTCATACAATAGTTTGAAGGATTTCTATTTATTCTATTATCTAGCGTCTGATCAAGACAAAATTTTAAATGATATCTCCGTTTCCGTTTAAATGATCATAAGGTCACGCTATAATTTAATTTTTTACTTTATTTGTTTTTAGGTCTATTAACGTAATTGACAAACTTTATATTTTTATGGGATATAGAATAGCAACTCCTTATGCCAGATCTTGCAGCAACACAATCTCTGGACCAATTGAGGAGTTATCTATCACCGAGTAAATAATGCACGGGTGCCACAGATAGGGCTAGACTTATGTCTTGACGGATCCTACTGTCAAAGTGCTTCCTTCAACGTCAATTCATTGTTAACGTACCTAGCACGGAAGCGATAGTAAACAAATTTGATAACATATCATAACGCGCCTTACCGAGACAACAGGAAACCCGAGAACTGGCAGTTTTTTCGCCTAACGGATTAGCTTAACTATTCAGCGGGAGAATGCTGCCAGCATTTTGGGCACGTTGCCTCGGTGTGGCGCTTTTGAGGAAATTTTCTATTTACAAGTTGTTTTAATTTTAAGAATAGTTTAAGGTTTTCGATATAGTTTAGTTTTTTTTTTTATTTCATTTATAATATTGAGTCTATAAATGTCTATGTATTAAATAAAAAAAAGTAAAAATTATCTTGCTATATTTTTAACGACTTTTGTAAGTGATATTATTTAATTAATAATATCACTTACAAATTAAAAGGCTTTATCAAAAGTATTCGTGCGCAAAGGGTGACAACAGAGTCAGAAAAGTATTAGTCTAATTAGTCTGTGTTTTTTAAATTATCCAAAAATAATGGACTTCTTATTTTTACGTTAGTAAAAAAGTAAAAATTTACAAAGATACGGAGAATGTAAATTTGGACTTCGCCGCTATGATAAAATAGACTCCGCTACTTAATTTTTAAAATCCTGCTTAGGCGTGAGCGTGACGTTGTGCAAATTTTAAAAGCGCTGTATCTACGTCATTTAAAAAAGAAAATACGTATTCGACATTTTTTTATAACTTTACCGATGGGCCCAAAACATTTTTCTAGACATCATGCTTTATGTATGAGATTTAAGAATAAATTTTTAAGACAAAATACACTTGAATCATGATAACAATTTCATAACAGTAATATTAACAGAATAAGTAATAATTGGCCAAGTGCGTGTCGGGCCACGCGCAGTGTAGGGTTCCGTAGTTACGAATACCCACTTTGAGTTTATGTCACTAAAAACGTCCAAAAACGATTTTTCTGTTGAATTTGTATGAAATTTTCATTTTGCGAGTACATGTTATAAGTTGATCGCCCTATAACTTTTTAATGTGTAAACCCTACGTAGCTCTGATAGCTTTCCTTTAAATTTCGTTATATATACTATAGCTGTGAATTTTTTCACGTGTTTATATATCCGTTTAGCAGGTAGAGGGGGGGGGGGGGACACTTGACTCAAACAAAATTTTTCTTATCCCTAAATCGAAAAACAGTTTTTTCCAACCTCATAATATTTTTGAAAGACCTATTTAACGATACCCAACATAACTCGTTAATCGAGAAAAAAAAATGACTTGTATGGTAGCCACCCCAAAAAAATTTATTTTCAATATTTTATTTTACCACTTCTTCCGCAGGATTTATATACATATCCATGCCAAATCACAGCTTTCTAGTACTATAGTCGCTGAGTAAAACCGCGGACGGACAGACAGACATGGCGAAACTATAAGGGTTCCTTGTTTACTACGGAACCCTAAAAATGAGGTCAGCGCATTAAAAAAAAGTTAATTGAAATGTTTAAGAATAAGTTATTTGAATTGTTTGAGAATACTGTAAATTCTAACTGCGTACACTTTTACATCATGAAATAGTCTAGAAAGAGTATAATTATCATATTTAAGTCTCATTTCTCAGATTATTATTCACAATTAGCCTTAATTATTAAAAACCGGACACTCGTAATGTGAAAATTTAATGCGATTGTTATATTTAAGGCAAACGTGGGAGATTTCGTAAGTGAGATGTTCGTTATTTGGATAGATAACGTATTGTTGCTCAACGGCGGTAATCGGGTCGAGGTTTTGCATGGGCGCGGATGCTGGGGCGGTAGCGGGAGCGGAAACTGTAGCCAGAGCGAAGCAACACGATAGCCGTAGTTTTAGGTACAAACGCTTTCTTTTCACTAACCGAAAATAATGAGAAATAAAATTGTGTGCAAAAATATAAAATGTATGATGGAAATACTTAATCAAAAAGAAAAAAAAATAATAACTATAATTAGTTTTGATAGAAACGTACCTTTAAAGCGAATGAACCGTAACTAAAATAATAAATGATATATTATATTTATAAAGAAAATACTCTTAATAAAAAAGTTATACTTACACGTAAACAAGTGCATGTTTTATATGTAGGGCGCTATTTGTATATTTCACATTAAAAATGGCGAATCGTTATACATCAAAGTCACTTTATTTTAGAAAAAGCTTCATATTTATTACATTCTTCTCATCTTTATAATCATTCATTACACGAAGAATTACATATGCAATGTGGTAGGGACATATCCGAAATAAATCGAACCACGGGCTAACTACATCACTATAGTACACTGAAATTAAAATACAAGAAATAAAATTCGACATTTCCAAACAAAAGTGTGCAGCCGCTCGGTTTATTATTTGGTTGTTATTTTAAATTCAGTGTACTATAGTGATGTAGTTAGCCCGTGGTCTGAGTTATAATTGTTTACAATTTATGTTAAGGGGCTACCTGAATTTTCCGGGGTCCAGTGCTGCCCATTTGAAATAAATCATTTAAAAGGAAACGGAGATATCATTTAAAACATTTCAAAACTACGCACAATTGCGAAAAACGGCCACTTTTGGCGTATGTGCGTAGAAAAGCTTCACGTTCTCACTTTTAACTGTAAACAGGAGTTCATAAAATAGTTTAAAGGGTTATCAAGGGTCTGGTCAAGGCCAAAATTTAAATGATATCTCCGTTTCCTTTTAAATGATTTATTTCAAATGGGGGCAGCACTGGACCCCGGAAAATTCAGGTATCCCCTTAATGAAAATACCTCTTGCACTATTTAATAGATATATCTATATAAATGAATGTCGAGTGTGGTGCATATTATTTTATAGCAAATGCAATAAGGAAACACGCAGAGTGAAGAGAATTTATAGTATTATTAACGTGCTGAGATTGATCGAGTATGCAGAAACAACCGTACATCGTTTAAAAGATATTATTTTCTAAGTGTACTTGTTTATGTATTATGCATTATTTTTACTCGACTACGGCGACGCTAATAGAAGGGCTATGTGTTTTGCCATCATGTATGTACCTATGAATGTATACAATATGTAACAAACACCCTGTCCGATCCTTGTAGGAGCAATTCAGACCGTTAAGGGTATACCTGAATTTTCCGGGGACCAGTGCTGCCCCCATTTGAAATAAATCATTTGATAGGAGACGGCACTAGATAACCCTTCAAACTATTTTATAAACTACTGTTTACAGTTTAAAGTGAGAACGTGAAGCTTTTCTACGCACAATTGCGATAAACGGCTTCTTTTGGCGTATGTGCGTAGAAAAGCTTTACGTTCTTACTTTAAACTGTAAACAGTAGTTCATGAAATAGTTTGAAGGGTTATCTAGTGCCTGGTCAAGATAAAATTTTAAATGATGTGCCGTCTCCTATTAAATGATTTATTTCAAATGGGGACAGCACTGGACCCGGGAAAATTCAGGTATCCCCTTAATATGAACAACTTTTCCTATAGGAGCAATGCTTGAAACTCGAAGAAAAAATCGACATTTTCATACAAATTGCCGGGCCGGCCGAACATTTTTGCATGAAAATGACGATTTTTTTTGAGTTTCAAGCATTGGTCCCGTAGGAATAGTTGTTAATATTGACGGTCTGAGTTGCACCTGCAAGGATCGGACAGGGTTTTTGTTACATATTGTACATGTATATATGTTCATCTGTGTCTTCATAAATATAAATATATACGGACAATTCACACAGATTGAGCAAGCCCCAAAGTAAGTTCGAGACTTGTGTTATGGGATACTAACTCAACGATACTAGGTATATTTTATAACAAATACACATGTATAGATAAACATCCAATTCATATCTCTTATGATATCCATGGTACCTTAACAAATAAGGTATCGTTAGAAGCGTGTTGGCTATGCGCTTTATAGGCTATGTGACTTCACAATAAACTCAATATGGCGCCCTCTATGGGCCAAAAAGTAAGTAACTAAAAAAAAATTAATTGAATCATACCATGTTTGGTATCTAATGAAAGGGCTCAATAAGCACTTTTGAAAAATATAGGCATTACTAGCTGTTGTTTCCCTACTGTGCTTGCATTCACTAGATAAACGTACTTTTTAGCATGAATCTTCCTGTATAGTCGGGTTTGAATTTTTAAAACTATATCTTGTATTTTTTGCCGTATTATAATTAATAAGATTACATTTAATTAAGAACTCTTTGGCTGTAGAATGCAGTTTGTTTCATCTGACTGTCTTTTGTTTTTACCTTGTGTCGCCATTTAAAAATTGTGTGTCTGCATCAACATGGATTTAACTCGGGAAAATTTTCGTAGTATGAATTTCTACGATTTTAAGTGTAATTTGACAGCTCAACAGAGCACCATGCAAGACAACTGTTTATAGCTGGTTTGCAGAATTCAAGCATGGTCGTATCAATCTCAGTGACGAATCTCGCGATAGTCGGCCGTCCACCGCTGTGACCAACAAAAACATCGATGCTGTGCGCCGTATGATTGAAACAGACAGGCATGTGACCTACCATGAAATTCGCGCATCCTTAGAAATAGGCATGAGTCAAATACAATTAATCCTACACAAACATTTGGGTGTGAGAAAGCTGTGCTCGCGGTGGATCCCACACAACTTGACCGAGGCTCAAAAAACGGACCGCGTCACTTGGTGCAGTGCCATGCTTACCAGATTCAACGAAGGTGCGTCAAATTTGGTGTGGGACATAGTAACAGGTGACGAAACATGGATTTATTGCTACGATCCCAAAACAAAGCAGCAATCGAGCGTATGGGTCTTTCAAGATGAGCCGAAACCAACCAAAGTGGCGCGCGTGAATAGTGCATCTAAGCGGATGATTGCTTCTTTTTTTAATAAAACTGGACACGTGGCTACTGTTGCTTTAGAGAATCGTCGTACAGTGAATAGTGACTGGTACACGACCATTTGTTTGCCGGAAGTTATTGACGAACTCCGTAAAAATAACCGTAAACGCCGTATCATCCTGCACCACGACAATGCTAGTTCTCACACGGCCAGACAGACAAACGACTTTTTGAAGGCGAAAAATGTAGAACTCATGAGTCATCCTGCATACAGTCCCGACCTGGCACCTTGTGACTTTTTTCTGTTCCCAAAAATTAAGAACCAATTACGCGGTCAACGATTTTCATCACCAGAAGAGGCTGTCGAGGAGTATGAAAAACACGTTTCAGAGGTCACCACAGAGGAGTGGCACAAAAGTTTTCAAAACTGGTTTCATCGAATGAAAAAGTGCATAGACGCCAAGGGAGATTATTTTGAAAAACAATAAATTAATTTTGTACCTTTAATAGTATTTTTTCATATTCATTCCGGAAACTTATAGTGCGCCCCACGTATATTTATTATTTACACGACATTCACAACGACAATGAAAGACTCAAACGAGAGGCATGAATAAGTTTACGAAGAAAAGTGACTCATCAATATAACTTATATCTACATAGGCATAGTGCTATGACCAATAATCCGCTTTTTACAAAAAGTCAAATCAGATACTATTTTCTAAATGTCAAAACAAACCTTTTCTATGGGGTTTGAAATACAAGCTAATGACGTCATCGTTTCTTGGAGTCAAATAGCGCTCTTATTACCAGTTTTTATGCAATAATAAATGAAAAATCACGTAAAAATGGGATATGTTTAAAAACAAGCGACATTATTTTGCCACGTTTTATTTTATTATTAGTATAAGATAAATTATTTTTAACCCAGGAAAATACCCAAGTGTTTGGTAAAACTGTAATATACTTATGACAACTTGTATGTGTATGAGTATGATACTTATCTTGACATACACTTTCGTCGAAACAAACACATTTAGAGTTTATAATAAACATAATGTTTTCACTTTACAAAAATATTTACACATCCATACTTGTAGACATAATAAGACGTTATGTATAAATTAAAATCAGTATATAATATAAAACAAACCCTCATACAGTGTCTAATTTATAGGTGTATCCCTCTCTATATGTAATATACCTACGCTTAAATATGTTGAACTATGCAATAGATGTTAATGCGGTTTTCATCAATAGATAGAGTAATAGAAGAGCAAGGTTTATATATATAATATAGGTATATCCGTGCAAAATAAAAGTTTCATTATTATTTTATAAATAAATAATCATCATATTTAAAATGAACTCCGCAATATTCAATGTCGAAATTAAAGTAGTAAAAGTCCATAGGATTTTTGTTTGCCGAATAAAGATTTTCTTTCTTTCTTTCTAAAAGTTAACATTTAGTTTAATTTCCCTAATGTCGCAAAAACGGCTCATCTGTTTATAAGGATAAAAAACCAATTGTCCTAAAATAGACGTGATTGTCTTTCACCAGCTCAGCGACTATTGAATCATGCTATCAAAACTAATTTTGGGCATTAGTCACTATGAAAATAGCTTTGCCGAAATAATACAGCTCTTTTGAACTTCGTTCAATGATCTAAATTCGGGCTAGTTCATTTGAAAAATCATAGAGTTATAATTCAATAAGTATAAGAGATCTATTTAGCTAAAATATTAACAGTAGCAAATAAGAAAAAGTTAGGTTTTAATGCTCACAAGACAACTTTTGAGTTAGATCTAAGTCCAGTTGGAAATGCATTAATTCTTATCAGAATTGCCATGTTTACTAATTATTTAAAATCTAGCTGATACCCGCGACTTCGTTTGCGTGGACTTTATGACTCCGGCGTATTTGCATCACGTGTTCCAGTTCCAGGGGGGTTACTCCATAAAATAATACGTTAGTCGTATGAAAGAGACGTCTTTTTTCTATGTCATCCAAATTAGACTTTGTCATCAACATCATACATTAATGCTCAATGTTGCTTGACACTGAAACGCGGATACGCAGTCACGTCCGACTTGCGTACCGCTTTTGGAGTAACCCCCCAGGTCTTCGATCTTATATCGCAACAAAAAATGCTCATCAGGCTGAACAACATTTGCTGAGGCGTTATTTTTATATCACTTGTAGTTTAGCTGGACCATTATGGTTCCGCACCAGGTGTTCCATTTTCCGAAATCAATTATACGCTTTAAGTTACACAGGCTTCACAACTATATAAAAAAAGATTATTCGAATCCGTCTAGTATTTCCGGAGATTAGCGTGTACAAACAGACAGTTTTTTCATAATTTATACTTTTAGATATGTCTCCATTGGAGTTATAATAGATGTACTATAAATGTAATTACTAGAATATAAATTTTGTAATATTTTCACGTGTCATGAAAACATAAGTTTTTCTAAATAAGTTTAATATTAGTTGTTGTAAATAAACTTTCAATCTATCTGTTTATCATTATAATCTACCAAAAAATATGCATCATGACGACTAAAATAACTTATCTCGTTCTTAGGTCCAATTCTATTCTGATTTTACGCTTACGCATTGTTTAAGATACTCAAGTTGGCATTGTGAAAGATAATAGAGTTTTGATTTTGGCGTTTTGAATTTATTGCTTTCTATTTTGTTTATGCTAAATATGAACTCAATTGAGTCTACCTGTGTAGTTTTAGACTCAATAAAGTTTTAAATAAATATATACTTTACAAAAATGTTAATCTCCGAATTAGTGCGAATAAAACATCGTATCTGTTTATATACTTGGCCATAAATGTATTATTGGTCATATATTCTGAATCACGAAAAAATGCTATTAACAAAATGCAAGTATTTATAATGATAAACTAACAAAAATAGAGATATTGAGCTGATCACTATTCAAATCTAGAACTATCAAATGGAAAAAAGAAGGCTCATGAAAGCAGTTGCGTAAACGCAGCCTTACGATTCTGCGTAGAACTGACCTACCCGTACGATCGCAATTAGCTAAAAATATATCCGAGTGAACGTGCGCTTTCGTTAAGGTACACGAGTTTAGTGTAATATCATTACATTTTACACACTACGATTACATTTTACGTTTTATGTATTGGGTCACAGTGAAAATACATAGGTTGAAATGTTTTACAAATTAGGAATTGGTTTTTAAAAATTAATAATGACATCAGACATTCCACTTGTTATTTAGACGTTTTTCCTTTAACACTTTTTTGAATGAGATTTCTCCATGTCATATTTAGAGTGCACTTAAGTAGTAAATAAAATTATTTTATTCATATCTATAAAACCATTATAACTATTTTACATGTACTTACCTACAACCTATTCAAAATGCAATTTTGAGTTAGAAATAACATAGAATGTTACAAAATAATTTGAATCGGAATTGTGGAATCGGAAGGTGTAGATTGCGTTCTAGGGCTTATGTGTTTCACACACGTGCGCAAGCGCAACACGGAGGAGGGGTTTGTGGGAAATTCGCGACAGTGTGCGTCACTCACACTCGCACTATCTCCCTACTCCGGATGTATACGCAGATTTGTTCGCTGTGAATGTGCTAGACCAAATTGATAGTTCTATGCGTTATCTAGCACCACAACTAGTCATTGTTGGCGTCCATGTGTGAGTTATTGTTTGGAAGCCTTGAGGCCTGTAACTTATTTTACAACTTGTTGCTTGCAATAGAATTGCCTATAAAATACCGAACAATCACAATTTATAGATGAGAATTTTTATTACGCGTGACAATTGACCATAAATTAATTTACAAGCTTGGTCAAGGTTCCGGAGGCTGTTAGGCTTGATATGTACGATGCATTTGTTCTAAACGCCATAAATCTCTGAAGTACCAACAGGGGAGCATTAATCAAAAGTAGTAAACACCTTGCAGCTAAGTGATCTTTGCGTGCGGAGGAAGGGCTATTGAAAGCGTTAGATATAAATACCAAAATTCGACGCAAGGGTAACTGCGTAATAAAACTAATAGACCAAAACATTCGGCCTTTGAATCTCGTAACGACATTAAATTTATATTATGAAAAGATTAAATCTGACGACTTTTCAATTTTATTGACTAGGTGGCCTTAGGAAAGTATGTTTCTGATTTTTGTACGAGAGCGGAAGTCGTTAGATGATACACCGCACCCATCGATCGAGTGGTTTCGAGTATTCTGAAGGTGAACTGGTATGGACGAGGAATCCAGTGAGCCGTAAAGGATGAACCCTAATTGAATCGAATGGTGGTGTGCGTGAGCGTTTGAAAACGCTATGTATGTAAACGGGCGTGTATGCGAGTTGCGTGTGCGCCGACTAGCCGATAACAATAAACTATTTCCGAAGTGACCCAGTTCGAACGTCCTTCGGTAATTTGTGCCGTGAATGGGAACAAGAAAGGGCTCGAAGTCATTTCGGCAGCAACCATACAAAATTTTATTGACCAGCCACAAATCCTCTTTTGTTCCGATTCCAACAGCTTTTTTTCTACGAACAAGCCTTTCTATATATTTTAAGACACTTCTAAAATAGCAAGGTTAGCTCAACCTTGAGATAATTTTACCTTTCGAATTAAAAGTGTTCGTATTTTCGTTTAAGGTAGTTAACCTTTTACAAGCGATATACAAAAAATCGAATGTCATTGAAGAAACCGCAGAATCTACTGATTCCTAATTGAATTGGAACTCGTTAAGTGTGTTAATAGTCGGACACCAGTCGTCACATTTTGGTAGTAAGGATACATTAAAATGCGATTAAATAATAATTAAAAATTAAGGAAAAGATGTTAATACCTCTCTATTTGTTCTACTAGCCGATCCCGTCGGTTTCAATACAGCCAAACAACTTTGATAGAGTGTTTTAATTCAATGTCAAACATATCATAAAGCCATCTAGAATTTATTCGAAATCGGACGCTCTGCATTTTTGTGCTGATGACTGTCGGCTATATTCAATTTTCCAAGAAACTGTTCGGAAGGAGCAAGCGATTGCGACAGCGCACTTGTATGTAGGAATTAGTTGTTATGTTTGTTTCTGTGTTGTAAACCTAGTTTCTAAGTCTTTGTACAAATCACGTAGTTGCTCGTTGTTATCACATAGCCGGGTTTCTACAATGAATAATATTTTCCAGAAGAATTTTGTAGACTTTTACGTACTTCCGAGTACGGCGAGTACCTATTTGACGATAAATATTTTTCGCTTTCTTTATACTCCTTCCCTCATTTATATTAGAATATTCATTTTCCAATTAGATATATAACATAGAGTTATATTTTTATTGTTTAAATTCTAATCAGACTATTTCCATGCTGTGGGTGTTTCTGGTTTAAAGCAGTGTTTAATACGGTATGTTATCATTATCTTCCGTGCTATGAAGGACATCTCCATTGACTTCGGCTTTAAAGTACATCAGTTATTTTAGCAAAATGTAATGTAGTGGTTCTAATTTTCATATATTTTCTTGTCTTACTTTTTCTGTTTGTCGTGACGATGGCTGTAAGCCATTTTTTTTCTCTCCAGAATAATGCCACTTATCTAACTGAATTTGTTAATTAATTGTACAGTTCACAATACTTTTTGTATTTAGTGCCCATTGTTGGGCAACAGTTTCTCCTTTCTTTTTGACTACTATCCTTTTAAATTTAGTTTTATTGTCTATCAACAAAACAAGCTTAATTTCGCAATGTTATGTATTGCACAATAGCATTTCCACTAAGTTCCTTAGAGAAATAACTCTCATCATTTCATTCAATTTTTAACTGATACAATAATTTCTTCCTTTTACACTATACCCATAATTAGCTTACAAAACAATGATTCTAATTTGCCACTGCAACATGGAATCAATATTAATGACAAATTCATGGTAACTGCATAAATTTTCCTGGAAATCAATGCTGTTGACGTGGTAAGGAATAATTACTATTGCAACTCTGGTTCAATTTAATCGTTCTATAGAATATTCTACCGACTTGCTTACACGGATGGCAAATACTACTCAGGTCAATGGCGAAAACTTTATGGTTGACCTTCACCCTGAATACATAAAACTCTTGCGTACTTGAAAATTTAACCTATTTGTTACGCCTATAATTTTTGATTAGTGTTAACATGTAAAATTTTGAAAACAAATCTAGACGTCCCTACAAATAAAAGGAATCTTCAGAGCTCATATTTCAGTAAAATAATTGAAATAATAATAGTACATTTATAAATTTTTTGAGTTGATTCTTAGAGCTATATCGAATAATATGCGTAGTTCGGGAGGAATTAGGTTCGCGACGCGTGTAAGAGATAAAGACCCTTGTTCGGGATCCAATTAAAGTTTGTTGTGCCTATAATGCAAAATGGATTATTAGACCCACAATATTTGCCACTGATAAAGACGGTAAATAATTTTAAGTAATTCAGGTTAGATGCAATGAATTTTATAACTTACTATATAAGTATTATAACATCAATAGCTAATAATAACGTTTGGATTCTTTTTCTGTCTTTATAACATTGATGTCAACTCAACTTTAGTCCAAATATATATATTTAATCATATAATGCAATTAAAAGGCAAAAAAAAAAATTTCCCCCCCTATAGAGGTGTCGTATAAATTTATTTATTTAACTCTTTATTTTAAACAAATGAGACACGTACGGAAATAAATTTAAGCAAACCAAAGGTGGTCTTATTGTGATAAGGCCACCTTCTCAGAAATCTCTTCCAGGCATCCTTAGGGTAGTTATGGACACGAAAGAAATTTAACATGAGATAAGTACCCTAGCTAGTGAATAAAAATGCAATAAGGAGTTTGAGTGGTTCTAAAATAATTAGTGAAATTCAAGACAAAACGAGAAAGTACTGTAAAAAAGTATGGATTTTAAATATGTTTAATGTGTACATCAAGTAACAATAAAAACAACAAAGTTGTAAGTGATTGTCTTGTGGGATTTAGATAATCGGGTGTTTCGGTCGGAGAAATGATAAGTAGATAAATGCCAGTTAAAAATCAAAATCTTATCAAAACAGAATTTCTTCTTATCGGCGAATACGATTCGTGTAGTTAATCAGTGAGTGAAGGTTGTTTATATATTTTGTGATAATGTTGAAATTGTTTGATTAATTGCCAGCCTTCAGTAAAATAATTAAGAAAAAATAGTAAATTGTGCTATAAGGGGTAAAAGTAATATTTTTAAGACAAGGGCGTTACTTTGAACCCAAAGCGAAACGAAGGAGTGAAGCGAGAAATTCATGTATATCGCCTGAAGTAAAAATAGTAGAGTAGCACTCTTTCCGTTTCATCTCCATCTATGAGAAAGCAAATACAAAACAGGATATAAAGAAAAGTAGAATATCTACATATACCTAATCAGAGTTGAACGGACAGATACTAACCTTTATTAAATTGGGAAATATTTCAATATTTTGTTCAATATTTTTTTTATAAGCCTGCTGGGTCCAATTATTGGGCAAAGGCCTGCCCTCTACTTTAAATTATCAATAAATACTAAGAAATAACTTTTCTAGGAGAACCAACTTCAAATAAAATTTTTACTCGTACCATAACTTTGTTTGGTCTTATTTTTATAAGTAAACTTGATATGCACTATCGGCATAAACTAACGAAAAAGTATTCAAAACACAAATAACATGTTACGATACAATGTAACCTACAACTTCTGTAATTAGGTACTTTGAATCAAAGACAAAAATTGCGATGAACATAAAAATATTAATTTACATTCATCCACGTTGACAACAACATGTATTCTAAATTTTAAAAATTATGATGCCTGTGCCTTCTATTTAGTGTTTTCAAACTAAATTCTTCATTTTTATTTGTTGGACTGCCAACTTTACTTTTGATTCTACATACAAACGTGTTCAACGTGTGTTTTTAAATCGATTTTAATCCCTAGAGTTTTCCTTTTTTACTTTGCAGTTCAGAGAGAATGAGCAGTAACTGTAACTCCAAATGTGTTGGGATAAAAACAAAAATTTTCAAGTAGATGAGATGAAAAGTTCTTTACAATATTCATCAAGTTAAATTTTTAACTTCAAATTCCTTTTCGAAGTGGAAATGATTTAAATAAAATAATCGTCTGATATACTTAATGTATTTTCTGTATTCATTTTTGATGAAAATTTGAATTTACAATCAGGATTCGCTTAAGCCTTGACACTTTGAGTAATATTGTAACCTTATTTATGGATGGAAATTAAAATTTCTAGATCAACCTTCGGAAATACTTGTGTAATTGTGTATATGTTAATATTGATCTAGTGAATTTGTAAAAATAATTCAGATTATTATTAACTTAACGCTCGCAAAGTGAATAAATAGAACTTATATTATAACTCAAAAAGGAAAGTGAGTTTGTTTTGTTATTCATCATTATAACAATGCAAAAATTGTTGGATAAAATTAAGTACAACAAAATTAAAGTATGTACATAGTTCAATTTTTTTTTTGCATGCGAAAAGCGAATTGAGTATCAGGGCATAAAAACTTTACTGAAATTATATGTAGGTACTTACATTACCTTCTCATTGAAAATATTTAGGAATATAGATATAACTGCATGAAATATCATATTGAAATTTATTTATTGCATTGTAATAGGTACCTATTACTTATTTAACAGAACTATAAAACCATTGTATTGTGGTTGTACTGAAATAGCTATTTCAATGAGTTTGCCCTTTTGATCGTTTTCGTTACACACGATCATTGACACAATTGTTTTATCTCGTCGTCTAATCTAGCAATATTGCGTAATTTATCTGCTGTTCAAAACTATTTATCAACTGTTAAGATTTTTTGTCTTTTCTCTTACCTAGTATCTTGCATTGTCACTTGGGCGGTATCTTGGTAACCTAATTTGTTTTAACTTTTTTCTTTTGAGTTTTAGGGGATTTGCAGCCTTGATCTCATTTACTTAATCAACTTACATGAAATATACGTAGATCAACATTATAACATACCTTTATCTTTTTAAATAGATTACCTTCAGTAATTTTCTGTTCGATGGATACAATGTTTTATTTGAATGATATGCTTACGAGTGATGAGTTCTTATATGCGTAATTTAATCAAAGATAATATTAATGTATCGTATTCAACAAAAATATTTACTTTTTATATTTGTTATATGTTATATACCTAAATTGGTAATATGCGTCACATTTCTCGTAAATGAAGTCAGCGACAAATAAACACAATATGTCCATTAAAATTATAAGTATATACTTAAATTGTACTGGAACGTTATACTTTATATATAATTATATTAAATTAATTATTTGTTATTCTGTTAACATTAGGTAATTGTCCTAAAAAGGATTTACATGCAAGGGTAGTTTCATTGAGTACCTATTTACGAAAATACCTATATCATAACTTTAAGACTTTATAAAATATGCATTTTTAATGTTCATCATAGATTCAAGCTTTATTAAGGAGCTAAAACATTTTTCCTGAAGACTTATAATAACAAAGTTTGTGTACCTGCCTGTTTGTTAGGTTCTTTATTTTCATTATGAAACTATTGATAGTTAATAAATTTCATATTTATTTTAGTATCAATAACTTGTCGTATCTAATTTGTGTGATTGTGTTAATTGCGCGCGAAACGAAGCGTGGAAAAGCGCGCAGGCGCAAGCGCAGTTCATATACCGAGCTCCGTCGATTTCGCAAACCACCATCTAATGTGAACCTATTAACCTCTTCGAGCGAGGCCCAGAGGCGAAGGCGACAGGCGGATGAAGCGGCGAATAGTGCGTTCATTAGACACAAGGTTGGCCGACCATCCCACCGGACCAACGCCACCCAACCTCCCACGCCGCATGTGAGGATGCACATACCAACAAAATCAAAAGTAAACAAACTACCATCCTTACCTTGCCAACTGTAGTGCACTTCTATTCGCAATCTCATTGTAGAAGTTCAAGAAGACGTTGGTATCGAACATATTAGCACTATATCACAGCCATGTTTCGCACAAAATATCTCAAATAAACAAACAATCCGGCACCAGCGATCACAGGATAATCACAACGTCCCGACGATCCTAAGCACGTCCGTGCGCGAGCGACGTCAAATCAAACTGGCCCGGTCAAAATGACGAAAGTGAAAACATCGCACGCACAGAAAAAAAGGTTGGCGGCGCGATACAGTCCTTGCAGGCCACCTCTCGCGCGGCGGCGGCTCTAGTGACACACTAACTGCGAGCCGCGCGGATCGCCTGTCGCCTATATAATGAAGCGCTCAGAGGCTCAAACTTCAAACGCCCGTGGACGGCACAAAAAGAAGATGCCTCGGTACGGTAGCTAGGAAAGATTGAACACAAAGAATAGCGACACGTGGGCGCGTGTGCGTGCACGTGCGAATGTCGGTGTGCGCTGAGAGATAGGCGGCCGCAGGAAACTCCGTTCTCTTCCACTAGGAAAGACCTTGGATATGAATCGGCACGTTGCAATGTGTACCGCCATCGCCTACGCCGCTGTTACCTACTTGACGGCTTCAACAGATTAAACGATGATTCCACATAGTATGCTTATTTTTGATATGTTCCTTGTTGAGGATACTACGCAGGAGGCTGCCAATAGCAGGTTGATAACAAATATTGGTTTAGTTAATGGTTAATTAGTAAAGCAGATAGGTGTTATTGTTATAACAAGCGGTAGCCGCTCGGACAAACAATATAATTACAGTGGCGACGATGATGCAACGAAAGTTGATTATGGAATTAGCAATTTGACACGTATTTGGCGTGGGTGGTCAGTGAGAAATGAAAATTATGGCGCAATTTCGGCAGCTGAAGCAGTTCGAGATAGTGTCGGAAACTAGGTCATTAGTGGGTACATTAATGGTCTATTTCTTCATCGACGGAGCTGGCTTGTAGGAATGGTAACGCGTAATGGAACTGCCATTATCATTGTTTTGGTCGTAAAAGTTTATACGGCGTTTATGTTGTTAAGTGTTTTTAATTTTTAAGACAGCCATTTTAATTCTTATGTAGTAAAAACTTACATTACGTCATGACATGACTCGCCAAAATAGCTTCATAAATATTTCTAAGTACTTACTATAAATAACAACGTTTTATTGAAAAAATCGGAATAGTAGACAATGACTATTTAAGAAGTAAACTAAATGAAATTCCTACAATACATGGAAACCGACATAAAAGCAAAGAAACAAATCCAACGCAAGAAATATGGAACATGAAAGGTTCGCCGTTGAGCGTGTTGCTCAATAAAGAGTGTTTTATCTCGTTAAGCGACGCCAGCCCGTTCCGTTTCCATAACGTAACAGCATTTCACTTTCATTTCCTCAGTGGCATTGTCTAATGAACGCGTTGAATAACTTGCGAATTTCATCCAAACGGCTTCGTTCGCCTTGTGCTTACGTAAACAAATCAGCTACTGTGAGAAATACTTTAATTGCCTCCTCAAACTTTTATTTAATTCTATGTTGTTTATTGAAACTTTATTTTGTAACCCAGTGAGAGGCTCCCACGTTTATTTTTTTAAGACTTCCAATACAACAATTTATTATATCTTCTCAAGCTTCGGCTTTGTCATACTGTTCGACAGGTCACATATATTGGAAATAGAAAAGGGGTTTAAGCTTACTCGAGCACATTGTCTTATTGTGATGCGGAAGTTATTGCCGTAATCTACTAAGGTAAGGCAAACCCCATAACTTGTGGTTTTATAACCATAATTTAGTGGTTTCGGTACATAATAAACAAATGTTTCAGGAAGCACGAACAAAAAGCTTATGCAGGAGCCACAACTCCGAAACAATCGGACTTCGGACTACAAAGCTCCTATTTTAGGTGTCATAGAATGTAATTGTCTATTCATTATAATAGTTGCCTTTTACATGTATTGCAAAACAATGGACTATTTAGTTCACTTGTTCGCTAGGAGCTCGCAGTGACGCGAACATTTGTCAATCGACAAGCTAGATGAAAGCAAATCGTGACACATTTAACAGCAATTTGGAATAATTATAAGTAAAATATTTGAGTTTGTTGCACAACTGAGCGGAATCGACTAAAACGCATGACTGGATAAAATCGCCGAGCTCTTTTAATGGTTCTGTGAATCGATTATTGAGTAATCTTAAACAAAACTTATTGACATCGTATATACACACACAATCATTGATGTTTGCATATGAATGGAATTGTTATGTGCATTGCATATTCATAAAAAATTAAAACCCGTTTGTTTTTCACTACTCAAAGCCAAAGAAGAATAGAGAACAAAATTTGTTATCATTTTTTTAAACCTGTCATTTTATTGGTTCGTCACTTAGTTACAAATTTATTATCCTGTGATTAAAAATATTGTGGTATTTTATACCTTTCAAAACCTATCGATTAAGTTGTCAAAATAAAGGATTTTACAAAAATATACAAAGTATATGTTTAAATGTAATTTTGAATGAGAAATGCTGAAAAAGAACATATAACTTCGCTCATTCGAGCATGTTCCCTGTTGCATCCTAGGCATACTGTTGTTGTATCCTTTCATTCATTCACTCGGTTTTTTTAAATAATTACTTGTTATTTATTGCATTTCAACTTAATGATTCCAGGCCATTAAATACCTTAAACGTTACATAGTACAGCCACAGAATTCGTATGTGAAATCAGGATGAAGTCACAAGCGAGATTTCTCATCGTACCGCTAAAACTTTCGACTCATTTCTCCTGGTGAAAGTCGTATATGCATTGTACTTTTGTCACTGCCTAATCACTATCTTTATCATAAATCACTTATCCTGACATTACACGCCCACACTAATTTTATGAGTGAATATGAAGACCTTATCTGTTATTAAAGCAAAGAATAAATGCTTAGCGAAATCGTGGATTAAAAAGGTTGTGGAAAGTGGTGAATTCGCAACACACTTAAATTAAATGGATGAAACCTCTTCAGTATAAGTAAGGAAGGTGAGTTATTGTAAAAATAACATTTTAGAGCTCTTCACTACTTTAATGATCCTTTAGTCAGTGTACTGATGAAAGTAAATAAGTTCTTTACGAGTAGATATAAACCCAAAGTATACGTTTAATACGAGCAGTGAGCTCTTTGGTGAGGCTACAAAATTTGGAAATCATCATCAAAAATATTCTGGTTCAAGACAAAAAAATTCCTAAGCCACTTGTTTTAGTCCCAATGTCCATTTTTTTAAGGATATTGGAACATTTTATCGGCAATATATATACCTATTTAATTACTTAATATATTTGCACTCTTGGTCCTACGTCCCAAACCCCACCTATCCAATTGTCACCATGTTGGCCAACAAATTGGCCATGTTTTTACGAGAAAATTAAATATCTTCACTCAATTAAATGGATCAAGAAATATAAATAAAATATCGAACTACATATAATAAATTGATATGACTTAAAACAAAACTTAAAACTTGCAAAATTTTGCAATGATCTATAAAATAGTTTGGCATCGATTATATCATCGATATCGTTTCGTGCCCCATTCTGATTGGTTTCGGCTATCTAAATTACGTATCCCAAGCGGCGTGAAAGTCTTTGGCCCAAGCGATGGTAATGCATCCGCATCCACCGTCATTGGATCCGTCACGATCGACCGTGGCTGCCATTTATTAATATTAAACGAAAATTCGTTATCCAACTGGCCTTGGGCTATGTTCCTTTCAGTTCTACTTAATGATGACAGTTGTTTGAAACGTGCTGCTTGTAATGGCACCAACTCAAATGACCGTATAGCCGTGGTCACGGAGGCTGCAAGGTCCAGCTTATGCTACGAACGGTCCGCTGACAACCTCACCCTAGGGCATAAATACTGACCGTACCTACTTAGATTGTATTACGGAATCAATAAATAACCATTAAAGATTTCGACAGAGCAGTCGCTTCTATCAAATCAAATTTCTATCAAACTTTCAAAAGAAAATTCGACATGCCGAAGGTTTTGAAACAGCGTTGAAAGCGCTCGACGAGCCTCGCTCGGCGCGCAGACGTCGAAAGTGAGACCGAGAGGTTGCGCAGGCGTTACGAAGTTTTTATTGTCGGCCGCGCGCGAAATCACTTGAAAGTTGTATTGTCCTTGGATATTTCACTTCTTTATTTGTTGCGTTTCCGATACCCGAAGCGAAGTTCAGTTGTCAGTGACGCCAATTGTGCGCTATGAGTATTGGCGACGATAGTCCCCTTCACCGCAATCTCCATATGATTAGATCCGTACAGGATGGGATAGGTAGTCGTTCGTCGTTCCCAAGCCACAGCTGTCCTAACTGTAGGGAGCAGTATCTCGAGGTTGCTGTAACTGAGAATAGAATCGGGAGCGTCCTGGAGCGGAACGCGGCTTACCACGGGGCGACGGGAGATGAGAGTCCGCTAGTCTCGCTAGGGCAATCCAGGGTGTAGGTGTGCGCAGAGGCGCACGCTCCGGCTTCCCGGCGCTTGCGCCACTTCCCCGCTTGCGACACGCTTCCTCCGGGAGAGTGCGAGGCCGCGCGCGAGTTCCGCGCGTCAGTTGCACAACGCTTATCGGCGACCCGGTTTCGACTTTCGCCGCGTTCACTGAAACTCAATCCAGGGATGCACTAATAGCACTGTAATCCGGGCACAGTCACTGGCGCGGGTGGTTCGCGTAGAGAGCGCGGGTGGGCATCGGCGCGACGGCGCTGCGGGCCGCGGGCGCCGGGCAAGTGGCGCGCGCGTTCGCGGCGCCGCCGTCGGTTGCGCCACACTGGAAAGTAAAAGTGAGCGGCGTGCGCGGGGCGCGGCACATTTCTCCCACTTTCGCTGCTGTGATTCACTCCTCGTCGCACGTCAAGGTCGCTTCCCGCCACTCCCGCGGTGTCCTCCCCGGCGCCTGTCTACACACGTGGACACACCGACGCACCTACGTCACGCACGCAATTCCGATTTTCTATGTACAAATTGGCAACACGTTCATTGACCATCACGTCACTTGGTGGTTGCAGATGTCGTAGAGCAGCAGTTTCGCGCACTTGCATAGAGGTGTTATGTCGACTTATCTTAGCCTTTCTTCCGACTTCCGGTTTTTTCACTTGCCTTGTGAACAGCATAATATAATCCGTGAGAATATTGCACTTCCTGGCAAACGACTTACTTACAGATTCGACTCTACTTCACTTCACATATGTGTTATATTATGTACCGGCTACATTAAAACTTTATCAAACAAAAGTTGTGTTCAATTTGGTACGATACCCAATACACAAATGTTAACGAAGTGTTTAACACCATCAAAACGTACTTTCTTTTTGCTTGCAACGCTAAACGATTATCGTTCGTAAAGTGAAATTGACTAATTAGAGCAAATTACCATTGATGTATTTCGATATGCAAGAATTTTGACAATACTTTCACTCACAACAATCGAATTAAATAATTAGAGATTAGAGGTGTCGTGTTTGGGTGGCTCTGTTAGTTACGTGATCGATTGGGGAGAAACTGTGAACTGGAACACTTTCTGTAGAGAGTGTTTTGTTGCTTATTACAAGAAATTTAAGGCAGTCTTGTTACAATGTAAAAAAAAACCTATTTTGAATTGATTTAAGTTAATGAAAGATGAAAGAAAGTATCTTGATGAATATCAGGGAAGGATTTGGTGTTTCCTACATCAAGAAATCACTCAATAGCAGTATTTGGAAATACCACTGAACCAGGAAACTATACAATTTCACCGGGCATTAAAATGAAGGCAGATAAGCCTGAAACCTTATAAAAGCAACAGTGAAAAGGGGACAATAGTCGTTAAGATCCCTGCAGTATAACACACCATTTAATCAATTTATAAGAGAAGAAGAGCTTACAACAGTTGACCTACAAAGTTAGTATTACCAGTAGGACTACATAAGGACCTACCATTAGGACTACGGGGTTGTGTGTCACAGATTTTTTCAAAAACATTAATTAGCTTCAAATTCTCAGACTTTAGATACATCAAATTCCAAACCAGTATCATCTCTCATACAAGTGGCTACGTCGGACGGATGTGGTCCGTTCACTTTCCTCCTTATCTCCCGAAGTAATTAATACTTTCTTGTTGATGTAACTCAAAGTTCTGACACTAGGCCTCCTCAGCCACTTTCCCCGAGGTATTTAATTGTTTATGTAAGAGTTTTACGAGATATACTCTTTAGAAACGTTAAAAGTGGTGAGGAAATGCATGGAACATGCACCTAGTATGTGATATTAAATTTATTTTGGGTTTTTATAGAAGGACCAAGAACCATTATCTATGTCTACATTGAGAGCTCCTGTTGGGGTCATTGTGTAGAATTGAAGTAACGCTTACAATATTTTTTTGGCTCTCAGGACCATTGTGTGTGACTGAATCTGCTGTTGCCTGCAGCTGGTAGTGTGACCTGACACTGAGTGTGTGTGTGAGCTTCTCCTCTTCTGGTCTCTCTTCATCCTTGAGTTCAGAAACCGTTTATTTGTTTGTAAAATCTGTATTGTATATAAACACAGGACATAAATACAACTTAGAAGTAGAGAACAGAACAAACGCGGACTTATCCCAGATAGGATACCGTAACCATAATCAAATTGGTTTGTTTGAAAAGCGCCTTAAAACATTCAAAAGATACTTGGTATCTTTTGAATGTTTCTTCTGTAATTAAGGCAGAAATCAGAAAAGTAGTTGTATAATGCAATCAAAAGAGTTAGGTTTCTTTAGAGAGGTTCTTATTATCATATTATCTTTCTGGCTTTTCCAATCAGGCAAAGAGGGCAATCAACAAAGCAAAGAGGTTTTAAAAGTAGTACCACAATTAAGTGACATCATGATTGCTTGCTCCACGAGCAATGTTTTTGCATGAGGATTATCTTTTAGTTATGTGGTTTAGTCATGAAGTGGGTGGGGCGTGGCGTGACTGACAGTGAGATCTTCATGGGTGGTCATCTGGTTCATTTATATGGACACATCATTCATTGCCACATACATATGGGTAGTATAGAACTAAGTCGGTATTGACGCAATACCTATTTAAGTATTTTATTATTTAAAATTGAGTAAATTCGGGAATTAAAATCAAGAAATTGAAATTGCCCGGCTGAAGACCGATTTATTGTTCACTGCTAAATATAAGTATTATGTCTTTTCTACGGCCTTCTGTTATCTAGATTTTGATGTGGCTATTCTGGGCCTAATTTTATTTTGAAGAATATATCTTCAAGGAATGGTTATTGTGAATCTATTTAACTAACACTAATATAATACTACATTTAACTAACTAGCAATATAATTTGAGTCCACTGCTTAACATATAATTTACCTTTTGTATTTTGATGTGGCAACTCAGGACTAAAAAACACTATCTTAACAATTATCTTCAGTGACAATCTTCAAAATTTTGTGAATCATGTTCTGTACTTCATAAACAAAAATTGTCATATATACCTGAGTATAAAAATAATACTGAAATTCTACATTATGTCAATGTTCCTAATTCCCCGTGAAAACCTGATGGATACTAGAAAATCGATCACAAAGACAACAGCGGTCTAGCGACATTGAAAGTTGGCATTGTGTTACGTAACCCAAGAACGTCGGGCGAGAGTATTAAATATCAGTGCACGTGGCCGCAACGCAATGCATGTGTGAATGTTTAGTACCTATAAATATTCATTCATGTCGATTAACGGGCGATCCCGCTAGGGAATGTGTGATTGTTGACTTTATGCTGCTTTACTGATATCACGTCTTACCCCTAACGTGGAAGACGGGGCTTTAGGCTGCACGATCCAAGGGCCACATTTAGCGTAATGGTGAGCGAGAAGGTGAAACAGGGAATCAAAATAGTGATTTTTTGCTAGCTGCATCGTCTATTGACATGACCTTAGCTTTGATTGGCAATTGGCGTGGGAGGAAAAGCAGATTTTTACATGTCTATCCGTAATGGTCTAGTGGCGAAGATTCCAAATTTTTATTTTCATGGAGGTTGTCAGGTAACGGTAGTATTCTAGGCTATGATTCCAGGATTCTAAGGTTTCATCTTGGTTTTGCTTACTGGCTTTTCTTCTCCAAAGACGATACGAATACGGATTCCGAAGACATGTACGGTCTCATAAAAAGGGAAACGTGGGAAACGTTAAAATGTTGCGAACTTATACAGGTTGACTTTTTACCCACCATATACATTTTTGGAGCAAGTTCTGTCCATGATACTGAACTACTTTCTATTGAAAAAAGTTTTTAAACGTCTATAAATATTTTTGCCCTCCCATTCAAAAGCCGTTTGGCCGAGCGCTGACTGGTATGGGAAACCGTTTTTGTTTTTCATTTTCTTTGATTGTTTTTATGGAAAATAGTTCAGCATCATGGACAGGACGTGCTCCAAAAATTTGGCTGGTGGTTAAAAAGTCTCCTGCATGGATTTACTTCTTTTTTTTTTCTTGGGAAAATGTTTGATTGAATAAAATTGTTTGCTTAACTTCGAACCACTTTAGGATGCAGTTGTAGCATGAGATGTTTACTGTCAGCGACATTTACTACGTTGGCTCAGCGGCCCGAAGTAGGTCTTGGCCTCCGACCCCTGAAGACGCCACTGTTCCCTAGCCTGCGTCATCTGCAGATCTCCTTGGAGAGCTTCGACGTCTTTGCAGGCTTCGTCTCTCCAGTGGCACCTGGGGCGATCCACTGGATTCGGAAAAAGAAATAAGTAGGTATAATTACAAGCGCAAGTTTTGTGTTTGAATCAATGTAATTACAGAGCAGAAGTTTTAGGTTATATTGTATTAAAAAGTAATTATTTGTGTAAACTTGAATATATTTTTGTAAGTTTAAGCCGATAGTGATATCAAGTTTAAATATACAAATAAATAAATATGAAACACCACGCAAACAATGTTATAAGTGTACATTTTATCAGAAGTTAGTGCTCTTCGAATAATTGAATAAAAACGCTACCAAATAAAGGTTAGTATCTGTCGGTTGAACTCTGATTAGGTGATTAGGTAACTATTGAAGGTGTTTTTTTTTTTTTTTAAATTTTGTTTTGTATTTGCAAGTTTTTATCTTAGATGGAGATGAAAAGTAGAGTGTGCTACTCGGATACGGTAATATTTTTATCTCGGGCGATATACATGAATCCCTCGCTTCATTCAGGAATTCAGGGTTCTGAGTTGTGCCCTCACCTTAAAAATATTACCTTTACTTTCGTTTTCCTTTCCTTTTTTTATAAACGTAATGTAAAAAAATTTTAAAAGCGTGGTAATTAAATTTAATGTTGTGAATGAAAACATCTTTTTATAATTCAGAAAATAACATAAAACATTTTTGTAAAATTTTCTCACACTTAAATCCAAAACTGCGGCTAAACTTTAAATGTCAAGATTTAATTTGGAAACCTTGCAAAACACTTTATCAACCCATCTTTATGTGTCCACTCCAAAACGGGTTGGTTGGACTTATTTTATTCCAATGTGTAACACTTTTATATGAACAAATGTATGATGAAATTGTGCAAAAACTTACAAGAATCGTTATATGTAAGTCACTAAATTTTAATTGTAGGTTGACTTTTATATTGTAAAAAAATAAATAAACAAAAAGGTGATCTGATAACTGATAAAGCAACACCACAGTGCAGAATTATCTAAAAGAATAATTGTATATACAATTATTCGTATATACAATTTTTTTTAGTTAATTCTGCAATAATAGACAAACGAAAATACACATATGACTTAGATTTTCACTATTACTACCTAGTTTTTAGTTTAGTTTAAGGCTGGTACGCATTAGTACAAAGTAGTCGTTAATAAATTTGTGAACTCATATAACATACAAAAAACAAATTCATCAATATCCAATTTAACTAAATACTAGAAAGTCTAAAACTACTACGTTTAGCCATCGTGTTAAACGTTGCGTTCAACGACTTGGCTAGTCGTCCTTCAGCCATTTAATTGGATGCCGGCTTTTATAGAAGGCGTCCACTTAGCTGGCTGATTTAACCAGATAGATAGCTGCGATTTTTTCAATGTTACCTTTCTCTTCCATAGTCGTCTGTCTTGTCGATGTCATCTCTTCATTCCATATGTAGTGAAAAGATGATATGTATAAACTGTAAAAATAGAAATAAATTATGAAATAAAATCTATGATCAGTGGTTTTTTTTTTTGAGTGCGTAAAACAATTTATTTTACTTTCTTTCAATACAGATGTGACAGAGAAAAATCATGTAAAAGACAAAAAAAAATTGCGTAGAGTTTGCAACACCAATACATGACTTAGATTTTCTTCCTAATGGAGAAGACAAAGCATTTTGGGTCTTGCTGGTGGCTCTAAGCAGATAAAGCCTAAGGCCGCCAGACTCTAGGCCACTTTTGGCTTGATGGTGGGCGAGAAGGTGGAAAAACGAATCTAAATAATGTTGGGTTGCTAGTTGCATTGCCTATTTACATATTCGCATTTTCGCCCATTTCTTCGATCGGCTTTTACGGTCTGTGCGGGAAGAGAAGCTGCTATATTCTAAGTCGTTTCTCCCACACCAGCATGAAAAAATCTTTCGATCCCAATTTTCCAAATCCAATTCTGTGGTGCAGTGCTCCTACTCTACTTATGTGGTCTTACTCGGTCGTATCCTTATCAGCCGTTGCCAAATTTCAAATTCTAAGGCGACACACCGAAATTGGAGCAATGAGTTTACGCTCGATAACCTCTCGTACGGACTTATCGCCGCCTTTCTAATGTGGGTAACCTAATTAGGAGTTAGTGGAAGCCGGATCATTTGGTAGTGTGTAGTAAGTGGCTTCGTTGTTACTATGTTGCCTTAGTATATTCATAATTTCAGCCGCATTATATCCATTCTTGGCCATAGGCCTCTCCCAAGGATTTCCAAAATAACCGATCTAGAGTGGCCTGCATTCAGCGGCTTCCTTCCTTTTTGTGGTCAGGCGACCTTGGTCAGGTCGTCTGACCACCGTGTGTATGGGTATCCTACGCTTTTAGTCCGGTCAGCCATGGGTTCGTCTCGCCCACTGCCAATTTAAAAAACTAATTCGCTGGGCTGTGTTAGTGACTTTTGTTCTCCTACGAATTTCTTCATTTCCGATTCGATCACGAAGGGAAACACCGAGCATAGCCCTCTCCATAGCGCACTCTTCAGACGAAGTGGTAGCTAAAGTGGCGCCCTCATTTGAAATAACCTATCGAAATATTTTCCCAGAAATTTTTGCAAACGAATGCACATAAATCCATAACAAAACATCGTGCATTCTATAAAACTCCCTTGGGTGGCTTAAATAATGATTCACATGTCAGGGGCGAATATCAAATGTGTTTTTCTCATAAATATTGGAGAAATACGGAGAAAAACTATAAACAAAAAACGCAAGTGCACGTGGTGTGTGGGGTGACAATCATTTTTACCCATATGCCACAAACTATGACGCACCTGCTTTCTTGTCCCGGGTGCCCTACCACCAGTACCCTGGACAACGTTTGTGCGGTGACTGATGACGCGGTCAATATTGAGCTGATAGAATATAAAAAGAAACCATCGACAAATCAAAGAAGAAGACCCATATGCCAAGAGGTTTATGGCCTAGAATAAGTCATTCAGTACTCTAAGTAAGTCATTCGTAACTTGATCAGTCACATCACTCCATATTTTTGATCTGTGATCTGTGGATATCATAAGAGGCATCTAAAGGACCAAGCCTTTATATGTATCGTCCGGACACGCCCTAAAAAGGCGAATTAAAGGTGCATCATACAAAGTTTGCATTTCAGGGCCGGCCGGACGTAAAACACAGCCTAATCGTGAAAATAGGACCGTATTTTCCTTCTTCACTTCGCACGGTCTTTTCAGTATCTTTTGGTAATCACAGCCATGTATATCTTTGGAAAAGGCTGGAAAGCTTAACACGGGCTTCAAAGCAGGAGGATACTTAGATGAGGATACTGATTTCTGCAAGGCAGTTAGAAAATACGTACCTAGATAATAGTAATTTTCTCTTTTACTTCAGACTTAGTAGGTACCTATTAAGTCTGAAGTAAAAGAGAAAATCACTACAAATACATGATCGTAGCCACCTTACAAACATGTGTGCATAAATAAATAACAAAATGTTTCTTTTTACTAAATGCCTATGATATGTGTCACCATTTTTAAGACAGTGAAACCATTAAGTAATCACTAAAATAAATATTTTCTTAAAAACGTATACTTATTTTAAGGTACTTACCAACTTTTAACTCAATTAACAAAAGATAACCGAACGCGCCGAAGTTTTGATAAAGAATATGGATCAAAGAAAAGTGTGTCACAACCTTGATGAGTTACAAACGGTTACCAAACTTTGATAACCCGGGAGCGGCTATCACCAGCGACGAGATTTGGTTGCGCAACCGGAAAACGTGATATGTGAATGTATACTGTAGCTGAATTATTTTAAATATTCGGATATTTTCCATGAATACATAAAATGAAATAGTGCTATTTTTGTTACAACGTGACAGAAATGGCAGACAACGTGTAAGGGTCTCAAAGCCAGTGGCGTTACCTAACAACACATTACGCCGCGGCGGCAGCGGTTTTCGCTGCTGCGGTGCCGCACTCTTGGATTTTGTAAGTATTTGGATCCTTAGTCCGGCCGCATATTATCAGATTGTGACGCCTGTCGGAAGGCACTCTGCACGTATGTCTTATTCTAAACCTCAAATATTATGCAACACATTATATTAATTCGTTCTTTTTGTTTATATTAATGAATTATGAAAATAATAAATTAGCTACGCGCCGAAAAAAAATAAATATTGAAAAGAATAAAATAATATTAGACTAATATCTTGTGCCTTTGCGCTTTGGACGGCACATTATGTTCTTAGTATTGTAGGACATGAGTACTTGTGAAATAATAAGCCTACGTTTGAGTACACTATAAAGTTGTAGGCTAGAGTTTATAGGTACCTATTAATTAACTTTGTAATAAATGATAGATGTACACGTGACCTGCGAGTATATCACGACATTTTTTAATGGATACTCTAGGAAAATAGTTGTGAGGGTCATTTTTCCTTAATTGTTTAGAAAAATGACGTTTTCTGTACCGCCGACTATGTATTTAAACGAACTAATGCATCTTTAGAACGTCGACAACTAAGTATTGTGAAATTACACTACGCCATTTGTATGTAAAAAAGACTGTCAGGGCCCACTCTTTCTTTCTCTCTTTTTCTCATCTTAGGTTATTATCTGGATATCTTATAGCGGGTTACTTCAAGGCCCTGGGTCTGCCTTCCGGCTTTTAACTTGCTCGATTTTTTTTGCTTTTTACTTGTTTGATTGATTTAACATTATGATGAATTACTTTATTCGTTGAAATGATCCTAGACGTCATCATCCTTGCCACTTCCTAAATTTGAATCGGCACTGTATGTCAACTTTGTCCACTTCCTTCTGTCATTCATCATATTTGCACTAACCTTTATTTCCTTCATATCTGTCCTCCCTTACACATGCTTTCCATGTATTTCTCGTCTACCTATCCATTTGCAGCCTTAAAACTTAAAGTAAAAAAAGGAATGAAAATAGTGATGACTACCACATCGCCTATTTATTTACTTAAGACTTCATTTACATATAATAAATGGTACAAAAGGCGGATTAAATGCTAATAGCATTCTCTACTAATGAACCTTCGGGATAAATATGAAATCTAGCGTAGTAGGCTATTCTATTGTCATGATTCATATTATCGTATATTCCCTCGATCTGCTTGTACGATCTGCGAGGAAAGAGGAACAGCTGAAACATTCTGTGTTACCAGACGAGAATAGCCGAGGACAGCCTTCCTGTCTATCCCTAATTAAAACTTGCGATTCGTAATTAAATAGGTATTTAATCACATTTATTACTGTATTCGCTACAAGCATAATATAGGGACTACTGACTAGAGGAAATTGCTATCGGTATTGTAATCCTGCCGCCTGCGTCACGTTTCTGTTGACGATACCAACGTGACCGATATTTTAATAGTCTTACACAATTAAATTTAATTTGAAAACAGGAATTACTGTTTCTTTGCAGCTCTGCATTGAAATTGCTGAATTCGTAGTACTGAGTATGATGAAATAGAATCATCTAATAAAAAGCTTATATTTGTATTAAGATCAGTTTTTTGCTTTTCATACAATATGTTCCTTGGGGGAAGTTATTCGGTAGGTATCATGGAATTGATTTACCCATAATATGGTTGCAGGTTTCAGTATGTATAGGTATATAACCTACAGAGCTATTACTAAAGAAAAAATCAAAATATTCAGGGATAAAGTTTAAAAAAAAATACCTTTAATGAAGAAACTCGGGATGATCCGGATATTTTATATAAGAAAATGTTTGGAGTAATAAAATCGGAATTTAATAAAAATTTCCGACTTAAAAAGCGAAAAAAACGTAATCGAAAAAAGCCCATTCGCTAAACCCAGGAATTTATATTAGTAGGAATAAGCTATATGAATTAATAGCTGTGAAAGCTTATTACCAAAAACCTGAGTTCATTGATTATGTTAGATCTTATTCAAAGATTTTTAAAAAAGTATGCTTGTGCGCTAAATCATTATATACCACGAAAGCTATTATAGATTCTAAAAGTAAAATAAAGACAACGTGGAATATTAAAACCACTGAAACCGGGAAAAACAAGCATCGTGATTAAAAATTGAATTATTAATAAACAATAAGGTTCTCAACACAGATGAATATGTTGATATATACTTTGAGAAATTTTTCACAAACATTCCCCTTGAATACAACCGCCCCACTAAATGTCCTCATCTAAAAAATCAGTAAGCAGTAGATGTGGTAGATAGCACAACGTTTCTGGGAATAACGCTTGATTCCGGATTGCAATGGGGTGCATATTAAAAAATTTGCTAGAAAACTTAGCTCTGCAGCCTACGCGGTTAGAAGAATTAAGCAGATAACGGACGTTGATACAGCGCGTTTGGTATATTTTAGTTACTTCCATAGTGTTATATCCTATGGAATATTGCTATGGGATAATGCTGCAGACAGAAATACCATATTTGTTTTACAAAAAAGCGCTGTTAGGTCTATATATAAACTAGGTGCTAGAGAGTCTCTAAAGGAACTTTTTAAAGACATAAATATTTTGACTCTTCCTTTGCAATTCATCAATGCGAACATTATGAACTTACGTGCGTCAGAATAAACATACATATAAGAAAAATTATGATATTCATAGTATTAACACGAGAAATAAAAATAAAAAAGTTATCTCAGCTTTTCGGTTAGAAAAAACAAAAAAGTCTTTTGTGGGTCTCAGCTTGCGTCTCTATAATAAAATTCCCGATAATGTAGTAGCGTTACCATTATCTAAGTTTAAGACATCCGTTAAAAATCATTTATTAAAAAATGCTTATTATCATGTAAATGACTATTTATCTGATCAAAATTCTTGGAAATAGTTGACTGCAAATTTTAGTTGTATTATTTAGATGTATAATATAATGTATACTGAGCTTAAGTGTAAATCTGTATTGTAATTGAAACATAGCCCATCAGGTTGTTTCTTTCGGCGTAATCTTCCCAGCAGTGGTCGTTTCGAAACGCTAGTAGTTTTTAGCTATTTGCACTAAAATAATATTTAAAAAAATACGATTATAAGAGATAAATTTATCCTACATTAAATAAATTTTTTTGACTTTTGACTTTGACTTTGAGCGAGCGCGAAGTCTCTCCGTTCCAGCTTTGGCAAAAATGCTTTACAATGCAACACAAATAAGTTGAACAAAAATGGCGGACTTCAATGCATTTTTGTACAACATATTTGTGTCGCATTAGTACATCTTGACGAATGTCTGTCTGTCACAATCACAATCGATTCCCGTGAAGTCGCGTTCGGTTATTTTAAATATAAAAAAAAGTTTTCTTTTTAATATAGTATTTGGCAAAAATATTTCAAACGGTTTTGGATTCACCAACCCAAACAATTAACAAGCTAATCATTAGATTATGCGGCGAATTTCTTGAAAAAAATTATCTTAACCTTTTCAAGAAAACTCGCCGCGTCGCTACCATATAATGTCGGTTGATCTTAATATTTAGAGATCCCAAGGGGCGTGACATGGGCGTGGAACAATACACCAGTCAAATAGTCCCCGATTCGCCGTATCATGATATTTCATCTCTAATATTATTAGCACATGCAAATATTATTAGTATTTTCAATTATCTGGTGATTTGCATAGCCCATTATTATGAAAATGACCCCGCTCTAAGATTAATTAGCGTCTGTCGCTGGTTTTATATGGATTTTGTAATACGCTTGTCGCTTATATTATGAAAACACCTTTTTCGTCTCAACGGGTGTTGTAAGCATTTGTTCAGCTAAGGACAGATTCGCTTTAAGACGGACTTTGTACAAACGAGAAAAAAGTTTTTAGCCAACGTTCTATGAATATGTAGGTAACTATAGTATTTTATGCAACAGTTGTATAAATAAAAGAGGCGACTAAGGGAGATATAGGTTATGGAGAAGGGGCAGCAGCATTCTGTGTGCAAAAATTATCGTCCGGGTCCAGTGTAGTGGTTATGATCAAATCATATTTTATATGGTTGGATCTAACTTGTCAGCCCTATAGCACCGGCCGTGCTATGGCGTTCCGTGACTCTCTTTCGCTCTGGCAAATGGTAGTTCTGAGCGACAGAAAAGGATAGCAGCATAGAAAAGTGCTGTTCCGAGCTGACAAGTGAGATCAAATTCTCACACGAGCTACAGCGGCCGCGGCAACGCCGCCAGCTTGGATTTTCTTTTGGTGAAGGAAATTGTCTTTTTATGTAACAGATCCTTTTTAGTTTTAGTACAGTCACATATCGTTTTTCAACTTACATTTTTAATTTTTGGACAAAATTACTAAACTTCCAGACTTTACAATTCTTTATTAGGACAACTACAGCCGATGATACTGTAAAACTTTCATCATCACTTTTAGTAGTAACCATATCACGTGACAGCTGATAATCATAGCAAAAAACACTGTAGTACCTATTTATAAAGGCTGGTCTAAACAAAACCAACAAAATAAATGTAAACATTGTTTAAAAGCACTCCAAGAATTCCGGATCCTGTTGAACTTTAGTTTGACGTCACTATTATGTAGAAATAACAAGGAAAACACTACATCCCGATTTAAAAATGAAAGTAGTTTACTCGAGGGCCTACGTGATTTTGAGCACATTCTAAAAGAAGGTAAGTACACAGCTAGTAAACTTTCCTTGTATGTCGAATGATCTGTAACAACGATTCCTATATTGACTGGAAACACAGAATGTGCATTCATATACATACATAATTACACTATTACGTTTTTATTTCTGATGGGACAGAAAGAGCACTGGTTCTTGCGGCCATTTGACATTAATTTTAAATTTGACATCATTTTAAATTAGTATATATTTTTTAAATAAATAGGATAAAGAACACAACTGAGCTAACCCCAAAGTAAGTTCGAGACTTGTGTTATGGGATACTAACTCAACAATACTACATATATATAACAAAAACATATATATATATAGATAAAATTCCAAGACCCAGGACAATTTGAAACAGGCCATTTTCCAACTTGCCCTGACCGGAAACCTCTGGGTGGCGGACTAGCATGGTGACCACTACGCCACGGAGATCGGAGATAATTATGACATAACAATTTATTTTCTGTCCACAAATCTAATTTTAATATCAGTATAATTGTAAGTCGACGTATTTGGAGAAAATGTTGCAGTACAGTTTGTTGCAGCTTCTTCGGTACTACGGTAAGTGAATGATCTGTCGTCAACAACTACCTTTTATGAAATCGAAAGAAAATTTGACAATTATCAAGTGATACAAATATATAAAGATAAATAAATGATTTTTTACTTTTTTGACGGCGTTAAGTAGCCCAGGGCCGTATGTAGGCGAGAAGGTGGGAAAAGGAATCGAAATGGTGACGGGTTGCTAGCCGCATCACCTGTTACCATGGATTCGCATTTTTACTTTTTTTTTACGATAGCTGCAGCAGGTACATTATGTTTTTCTTCTTCCCAAAGAAGCATGAAAGATAAGTAACTTTCCATATCTGAGAAACAAAGTCTGATGCAGAAATCTGTGGGACATTAAATAATCTACCAGTGACTTGAAGCTCTAGTCTTCAAACTTAGATAGGTTTGACTGTACTTGCACTAATTCCACCAAGTGTTCCGTTTCATTATTCACATCTGTTTTTCTCAGCATGATGTAATGCTGTAATAATTAAAACATACAGCATGTGAGATAATCAAAAGTACTTCCCGATTGGTATACAAACAACTTTATGGCATTCTTAATCGATTTAAAAGAAACGTTCTCAATGAACGTTTGCCTCGGCCTTCCTTTTCCCTTTTGTCATTCCTTAAATAAAAATTTTATAAAATCGTCGTGTCGTATCAAGTGGTCTAACATAACATCTCGCCGTTTTAAGGGGTAACATGAATTTTTCGGGGTCCCGCTGCCCCTATTTGAAATAAAGTATTTGAAAGGAAACGGAGAAAAAGACATTTAAAATTGTGCCTGATCAAACCCGAGATAACCCTTCAAACTATTTCATGAACTACTGTGGGAACGTGAAGCTTTTCTATGCACATTTGGGAAAAACAGCCTTCGGTATTCTTTTCTGTCGCTCAGAATCGAGCGAGAGAGAACGACGGAACGTATCAGCATGGCAGGTTCCGTGGCGTTCCGACGCGCTTTCTCGCTCTAGCAAATGACGGTTTTGAGCGACAGAAAAGAATAGCAGTGTAAAGATATTGCAATAAACCCTATCCTTCATGTCCTTACATACCTCCTTTCTCCATCATTTCATTCTGTCCACCTTTTTCAAATTTCATTTCTAAATTAAATTTATTTTTAGACACATTCCTTCCTGATCATTCTGACTATTTCCTCCATCATCTCTCATACAAACAACTTATAATTGTTGAATAACATAATTTTATCAGTTTTGACAAATAAATGTATTAACCGTTGTCGTGTGGGATTTCATGTGGGAGCACACCTACCAGCTGAGACAGGTGAAGTTCCCATAGCAGCATAGGGAAGTGCTGACCAGAGCCTTGTGTCCCAAGACTTGTGTCTTGCAGCCTTATAGGCTCTAGACCCATAATGCTCTGTTTGTCCCAATGATGAAAATGTACCTGAGTTACTAAAAATCTTTCATGCTTGTCTAAGGACTACAAAAAAGGTAAAACATTCCAGCTTCTTTACTTCAGTGCTTTTATAAATCTGTCATTCTTATTTTCCACCTATAAGTCCACTCTTAGGAAAACTGCTGTTTGGGACTTCCGACCCCTGTAAAAGAAATCAGCATGATAATAATATATCTGTAAGTACATAATCGTACTAACATTTTAGTAGGAAATTGTATACATTATTTATACATATGTAAATGTATTACATTGATTTCTATAAATATAGTATTACGTGTGAACTATGAAATTTAAAGGTTATTGTTATTGTATAAATTAATAGAAACATTTCACACGTTAAATATATAGACATGGTCACAGCGTGACAAAACCCCTTTTAATAAAGGATAAAAACATACTTTGTATTCTATTTTGTTGTGTGTTTGTTGAATAATTTGTCATCAATTGTTAGGTAGTTATCGAAGAGACGAATATTCAACGAAGTCTCAGTGATCAATCGGATCAAAACCGGGAGCGATCACCGAATAGTAACGCCTTACTATGCCCCCATCGTGGATATTAATCTCAAAGTCGAAAGGTCGCGGCTGATGAAGTCGACGCTCCGACCGTCGCAGGTCCAAATTGAAAACTCCGAAAGCTTCCAGCTTGAACTATCAAATCGCTTCGAAGGCTTTCAGGATTGCGTTACAGTGGACGAGATAAACCAAGGGTTTGTAGAAGCTGTCCAAGCGGTGGGATCGAAGATGTTTAGATCCCGCCCCATACGAAAACCTCAAAAAATCTCTGCTCAGACCCTAGACTTAATGGCAGAACAACGATCAAGGCCGCTGCAGACCTCCGAAGATGCTGAATCATATCGGCAGCTCAACAGACGTATACAAAAGTCCTTGCGACACGACATCCGCTCCTTTAATACTCGTACTAAATGTATTAAGGGGTTAGGGTTCGTGGACTATGAAAAAGCCTTTGATTCGATCGAAACGTGGGCCGTGCTTCAGTCTCTCCAGCGATGCCGTATTGACTATCGGTATATCGAAGTGTTGAAGTGCTTATACAGAAACGCCACCATGTCAGTCCGAGTACAGGAGCAGTGCACGAGGGCTATTCCACTGCAAAGAGGTGTAAGACAGGAAGACGTTATATCTCCGAAACTGTTCACCGTTGCACTGGAAGATGCCTTCAAGCTTCTGGACTGGGAAGGATTTGGCATCAACATCAATGGCGAGTATATGATATTGTTGTCAAGGCAGAATCGATGGAAGACTTAAGTGCTATGCTCGGCGATCTAAATCGAGTTTCTCAACAAGTGGGCCTTAAAATGAACATGGATAAAACGAAAATAATGTTGAATGCCCATGTCGCGCCACTACCTGTTTGTGTTGGGAGCTCCACCCTCGAAGTTGTAGACCAGTACATCTACCTGGGTCAGTTGATCCAGGCAGGAAGTTCCAGCTTCGACGAAGAGGTCTTTCGACGAATCCGACTCGGCTGAGCATACGGGAAGCTACGCAGTGTCTTCTCGTCCAAAATACCTCAGTGCCTCAAGACGAAAGTGTTTAATCAATGTGCATTACCAGTGATGACTTATGGATCTGAAACGTGGTCCCTTACTATGGGTCTCATAAGAAGGCTCAAGGTCGCTCAGCGCGCTATGGAGAGGGCAATGCTCGATGCTTTTCTACGTGATCGAATCAGAAATGAGGAAATTCGTATAAGAACAAAAGTCACTGACATAGCCTAGCGGATTAGTTCGTTGAAGTGGCAGTGGGCGGGACACATAGCGCGAAGAACCGATGGCCGATGGGGCAAAAAGGTTCTCGAATGGCGACCGCATACTGGCAAGCGAAGCGTAGGAGACCCACCCACAAGGTGGTCAGACGATCTGATCAAGGTCGCTGGAAAGCGCTGGATGCAGGCTGCTCTTGATCGGTCATTTTGGAAATCCTTGTGAGAGGCCTATGTCCAGCAGTGGACGTTATGTGGCTGAAATGATGATGATGATAATTATGAATTGTTAGTTAACTTTCAACTTGTAGTACTATCATTTGCTAGCTGGGACCAATGGCTATGTGCTTACTTTTGGTGGCCTTCCGACTTCCGAAGCATAGAGGTGCTCGAGATATTTTGACATTACTTGATGTCATCAGAACCGTTCACTTCACACGTGTTTGCTTAACATGCATAAATTCTAATAGTATTTTCTCGGACCATGAACTGTGATCGTATCCTTTTACTAAATACCATCGCCACCACCTTGTGGGTTGAATGGTTGAGAAAACCCTTCTTCAAATCGTTCATAGTACGATTCGCGACTAAACATCGAGTGATATCGCGACTAGCATCACATGCGTCCAATTTCAAAAGTAACCCGTTTCATAGAGGTAGGTATAGTAAATAGTCGTTAATTAGTGTTTTTGCTCGAGCAGGAAACGAGCCGAGGCGCTATCGTCCATTTCATTCTCCATACATTTTGAGGATATAGTGCGATGCAGTAAATTGGTGTGTGTGAGTGGTTTGCGGCAAGTTTAAAGAACAAATGTTTTCATACTCATATTGGTACGATTTTTGGCAGTTGGACTTTCCTACATCCACATTTGTTCTACGAACCGACTTCATTGTCGCTTTCTGAAATTAAATGTTGTTAATAACAATTTGTAGGTGGGTAATTGCCGGGAAATTCTTTTGTGTTGAGGTAAACTGATAGTATTGTTTCAAAAATCTGGAATTCTACAAAACTGATTTGAAATGTTTACGGAAAATTGGTTGATACGGTAATATTTTATGAGTAATTATGGAAAACTTACATTCTATTGTCTGATTGTACTACTTTGTACATATTTTTTTTATAATTTATTTCCTTTGATATGGGTTATAAATCTGTGTTAAATATAATTTAATGAAAATACTTTTCTATAATCATTAATTAATGAAAGATAATAATTACTTAAGATACACATTTACAAAGGTCAGTTTAAATGGATTGGACACATTCTGTGAACAAGTAATTCTGAAATCCAATATAATTATAGAACCAAATTTATAACTGGCTAGGTTTTTCTGCTGTTAATAAATATAATTTAGTAAGGTTTACGTATATTATAATGTCCGGCCGGTAAAATTTCTGTAATTTCCAGGCTACAAAAGTGCTGTATAATTTGACTATTAAGTAAAGAAAACCATCTGTCGGATGAAAAGTAAGAGAAAATAAAATAAAAAATTTGGCTTAGGCTCCATTGTTAAACAGTGACCAATTCAAGCCGCGCATACCGACCGTCGCGGTCTCAAGGCCAATGCTGATCTCACCATTTTTTCTGCATCAATATTATGTGACCGGTTCTAAACGTACCCACGAAATCTCAGGACCAGCAGAGGCACAGGAAAAGTGATGCTTCGCGATTTGTCTGGATAACCTTGGTCGCACGCCACCCATTGTAACATCTGATGACCAAAAGTTTTTGGAAGTTTTTTGCGCTGTTTTTTGTCGGCGTCACATTTTCGCGGGCGCCATTTTTCACAGGTAGTGTGTACCCGTAAGGCCTCAAGGTAGTTAACCGTGGGAGTATTTGTGGCTTGAACTAACTATAGCCGCAGTCTAAGTACTTATAGCTTAGCCTTTAATGCGTAATTGTTATTGTTATTTGTTACTGATGCTATGTATGTATTAAAATATTGAATGTTTCCCGTGGAAGGTGTCTTTTGTTTGTTCTTCGCATCAAAGTGAAGCGATGGAAATACGTTATATTTTGAATACTTCTACGATATATTAATGGGAATAAGAAAAATAATTAAGTTGGAGTCACATACATACTATTATGTTTTTATCCCTTGTATTTAGGGCATTTTGGGTCTTGCGGCTCGAAGCAGATAGAGTCCAGCCCCCTTAGTATGATGTTTTATCTGACAGGTCTTTACATATCATCCCTCTGTAATAATGTACATGACAAGATAAAATTCTAATGTCTGCTAAGAAAATATAATAATTTTAAATGTAAACATTCGTTTTGTAAAACAATCACGTTAGATAAAAGAATTGTATGAGTACGTAATAATTCTTAGAAATAATATTCCAAACAACGAGTATTAATAATTATTAAAATGAAATGTCATTAAAGTAAATGTGCAACGGAACGTTTCAAGTTTTCAACTCATGTCGTGCAGCCAACATAAAGAATAAAACAGCCGCCTAGACTCACCGGTCACCGCCGCCAAAGTGGTTGTTGGATTCATCAAAAGATGGCGCTATAGTTTCGTAATTAAATATTTTTCTAAGTTTATTAACTTCAATAATCGCTCGCACGGGAGTTAGGCATGAGATAAAATACGTTTTATGAATGAAAGTTATTTTGTCGCTCAATTTTGTCTATGTTTGTTGCGGTAAAGTACGCGAAATGCGACAAATCACAAGGATAAAAATTTGTTGCTCTAACCATGATTGCCACGCAGGGCCAAAAGACTCAAAGGCCACTTTTAGCGTGACTTTTAGGTAGAGTCAAGATGTTTGTGATTATAAGAAATATTTTACTAACAATTTATTTATATGAGAACATACAGAATTGAAGACGATATAACTTTAGATTAGATTGTACTATAAGACAAAACAACTTATCAAAAATAGTGTAACCAAGGACTTTATATTTTATCAATCTAATTATTAGTATATTCGATATCACGAGTAAATAGGTATTTATAATTTTTATTAAGTACAGCATCGTACAAAAAAGCTACTCATTCTGTTTTTGGGTCCTTATAAACCGACTGCCAAAAAGGACGAGGTTATCAATTCGTCGCGATCTTTTATGTACATATGTGCACCGATTATTCGATGACGCCTGGACCGATTTGGAAAATTCTATGTTTTTTTGAAAGGGTATACCTGTATTTTATCAAAATCAGTTGTGTAGTTTGGTGGTGAAGTCGGTGTTTAGTTTTGAAAACATATTTTCTCGTACACTGAGAAAAAGATATAGCTGAACCAGTTTTGCTATTTGATTTGATTAGATTTAGTAGTTACATGTCCCAAACTTAAAAACACATTTTAACTACTATTACTTTAGTTCAGCAGTCGTAAAAGGTAACGTTTAGCAAAAATTTTCGCTACACGTTACCAAAATTTTTAACGCCTTACTAATCAGTCTCTGGAAAGCCGAATCTCGTCTTGTGTATAAGAAAGCAGCGCGTGCACGTTATCTCCAAAAACTGTCAGCAGCTATACAGGGTTACTGGTAACTAACTCATAACCTCTTAACATCGAAATCAGACTCCCCAGCACATTATAGATCTGCAAGAAAAAAGGCGAAAATTGCAGAAAAAAAATTGGCTTCCCATCCAAATTCACTGATCACCTGGTCGAGTTTCTATGAAGAGTCCATTTTTTTTCTTAGATTTTTTTTATTTTTTTCTTGCAGATCTATATTATGTTAAGATTCTGACTACGATGTTAAGAGGTTTTGCGTTAGTTACCAGTAACCCTGTATAAGTAGTATTTATGTATGATTTATTTTTAAACAATTTTAAATTAATCCTCGATATATAGATACGAGTTTATGTATGTACTTACTTAATAATAAAATAAGTTTATTCCTTTTTTTGTTGTTTTTAGTTAGTTCTCTTGTACTTACCCCAAAAAAAATACTTTCTCAGCATCACCTGTTGGGTGACTAGTAGAAAAGGCCTCTGGCCACCATTATTTTTACTCAGTGCAGCTTAAAAGTGTGTTTGTATGTTTGTGCACTAGGGCGTTTCAAACTGTGCTGCTACGAAGCTTGTGGTCCACTTTCCCGCTTTTTCCCTCTCCAAAGATGATGTCAATGGTTACCCAAGATTTCGAAGACCACGCGAAAGGTGAATCAAAAACCTCAAATATTAATTATCTTGCTTATAATAATTATAACAAGGGCTTATGAGATAACAACATCTTTAACAAAAATAAACAACCTACCGCATTTTCTTTCAGAGGTTTCTTCCATATACCCAAAGTTCCTCGTTATATGATAACTAAATTTGTATAGGACTAACTTGGTATTAAAGACTTTCACATACAAAAAAAAGAATTATCAAAATCGGTTAACATGTGGCGAAAATATCGTGTATCATTTATACAAAAAAAAAAAGCATAATTGATCACCGCCTCCTTTTTTGAAGTCGGTAGAATAATGACAATTCTAGTATAGAAAAGGCCCTGTTCTTGGTACATATTTAGCTGTACATAATATAATAAGTATGTATAAAAATAACTTTCATACTAAACTCAAACTTTTAAAATATCAATGTACAGAATTTCGAAAGTTTCTGATGGAACTACGAAATTTGATATGAGAAGAAACTTTTGAAATTAAGTACATCGATATTTAAAAGTCGGAGTTCAGTATGGCAGTCATATAAAATAAATATTATCTTTGATTTAAGTCTAAAATGATACCCACAGATCCCTAAAATTGATATCACAGATTAGTTATCTATCAAGAAACAACACATGCTACTTTCACAATTCTTTAGCACCGATATCTTATCAGCCGGTATCGCATAGTAAACATCGTAGTAAGATATTTTTATACTACTTTTGTTCACAGGTGTTTTGTTTGTGATATGAAGGTAAATGGAATTATACTTACTTTCTATATGTAGCCTATTTTATGAACAAATATACGTTTAAAATAGTGGCGGATTTACCAATAGGCTGAGTAGGCTATAGCCTATGGCGGAACATTTAGGGGGCAGCAAATTTGAGGACAACTGCACCCTCTCCATCGAGTAGGTAAAAAAAGTGCTTCTATATATGATATTTCAGTGAAAACAGCTTAGGGGCGGCAAAATATGAATAGTCTACAGGCGGCACATTTAGCAGGGCAGCAAATTTGGGACCAATTGCATCGCGGCAAAAAACAAGTAAAAAGGTGCTTCTATTATGATTTCATAGAACGCAGCTTAAGGGCGGCAAAATATGAATAGCCTACTGACGTGAAATGTGTGGATCCGCCACTGGTTTAAAAACTTAAAACCGATAGTGGGAAGATTTTTAATAAAAAGGACGATTATCCAGTTAATGCAAGCTCAGCAGGGAGCAACAGTAAAAAAGCGGCCAAGTGCGAGTCTGACTCCGTTCCGTAGCAGCAAGTAACATAATATTATCTAAAGTTCTTGTAGTTCGTTGTAACTTTGATCGATGTTTTAATAAACGTATTAAAAAAAACTACTTACTAGATCTCGCTCAAACCAATTTTCGTTCGAAGTTTGCATGGTAATGTACTTACATCATATGTTTCATCATTCTCTTATTTTAGAAGAGTGTCTCTCTGCGCGAGAGAGACTATTCAGTTATGTAAAAAACGATATTAGAAACTTTAATATCATTTTTGAAGACCTATCCATAGATACCACTCACGTATGGGTTTGATGAAGTTATTGTAGTCGCGGAAAAAAGTGGCTGTGCCATACGGACGGACAGACAGACATGACGTTCCGTTTTTTGCCATTTGGCTATGGAACCCTAAAAAGTACCTAAAGATTTTTGAAATGTGCTTTAATTCCCCGTTTATTTTATATTTGTTTATAAAAGTTTATTGATCCACGGTTACAAATTGTTTACAATTGGCGGACTTAAGAATCCCCTTAATTTTTGCTGAGTGGTTAAAGATATGTGAGGTCTAGTGTTATCATGATGAAAAACCACACCCCTTCTGTTGATTAATTCCGGTCAGTTGTTCATGACTGTTGTTGGTAACAGCTCATATTGAATAATGCCCTTCCAATTCCACCACACACACAGCATCACCTTGTTGCGAGTTAACCCGGGTTTCGCCACAGTCTGTGAAGCCTGACCGGCCTTTGACCACGACCTTTTTCGCATGTCCTTGTCGTACGTGATCCACTTTTCATCACCAGTTATCAATTTCTTCAAAAATGGTTCGGTCTCATTACGTCGTAATAAAGAATCACAAATGAGTACACGATTCATTAGGTTACTTTCAGAGAGCTCGTGAGGTACCCAAATATCGAGCTTTTTTGTGTACCCATTTTTTTTCAAATGCGCCAAAAGTGTTTTTTGTCAATTCCCAGTTCTTCAGCTACGTCGTAACTACTGATATGCCAATCTTGCTCCACTTTTTCAAAAATAGCATCCATTTTATCCGTAACAGGGCGACCAGAGCGACGTGCATCTTTGACATCAAAATATCCGGATTGAAAACGCTTAAACCAAATTTGAGCTACTCTCACAGACACTGCACTAGGTTCATAAACATCGCAATTTTTTTTCGCGGCTTGCGTTGCATTGTTACCTTTTTGGTAGTAAAATTTTAAAATGTATCTAATTTCTTCATTAGCTTCACTCATCTTGACGGTAAGAAAAACAAATGAAAATCACGCATTTTCCTAATTTGAATTTGGAATTATCTTCTTTAAAATTTAAACTTTTAAATGATACCAAGACCAGCCAGGTACAAATAGTATAACCAAAGTGGTTTTATTACAAGTTCATTCATACTATATGCGAAAAGACTTTTTCCCCAACCTAATATTAGATGGCCCGAAAAATCATATGACAATTATCACAATATCTACGCAATATTATAAATAAGGTAGTTCAAAATATAACTACTTAAATGATCCAAAGTAGCTTGTCATTATTCATAATGCTCGGGCATTATGAAAAATGTTCTAATTTATCACTCGGTCCATAACATATATAATACATCCGCGCAAAGAAATGTTTCATTGTACCTCATTAAAACTATGTCTACTTAAAAAAACCCCGGATACTTCAAAGTAATTAATTGTGAGTACAGATAAACTGCGTGCGATCATAGTCATGTTTCTGTAGGCAAATGTAGACTGGTATAGACAGCAAACAAAATTTTAAGTGACATACTAATATTTTTTATATGTTTTTCTATAATATTTGGACTGTTTATCTATGTTTGTTGTTTTTCGTGTACGTAAATGGCCAACACTGGTGTCAGATTTTTTAGGTTGCCTAAAGGCATCTGACATAACTTGACGTCTGCCATACAATGATGACAGCCGGGATCAACGGCTTATACGTGCCTTCCGAAGCACGCACCATTCAAGTGGGGACCACGCCCGGTGTCGCTTAACTTGCGAAAGCGCTAGTAATGCGCACTCCCGCCGAGCCACCGAGCTCCTCAAATGTATCTATATATTTATCTATGTATGGATTTATCATAAAAATAGTATTGTTGAGTTAGTATCCCATTAAACAGGTTTAAAACTTACTTTGAGGCTAGCTCGCTCAATCAGTGTGATTTGTACTTGTAAAATTTTTATTTTTCAGAATGGTTAATAATTAATCTGAGCATATTTACGAGAGACAGTAGTTTATTTGAACATAATCTTCTTCTTTATTTTAAGAGCTGGGCTCTCTTCGGTGGAGTTCTTTCTATGTCTCTCTTTCTTCCGCTAAGTTCTTAACCTCCTTGTTTTCACTTTGAAATTTTCTTTATTTAATAGAAAAAAAAAATTTGGGTTTTCTTATGAAGGTATGTCTTTCGAAAATTTGATGCAAAAAAATATAATATTAAATTACTAGGGTTTCGCACCCAAAGGGTAAAAACTGGACCCTATTACTAAGACTCCGCTGCCCTTCTGTCCGTCTGCCTGTCACCAAGCTGTTCTTAATTAATCAATTTTGAAAGAATTTAACCACATGCAAATTAATTTCAATTACTTACGGGAACCGTTCATATGATAATTAAACCCAGCTTTTTGTGAAAATTTATTGTACATCGTAGTGACCAATTGATTATGTAATATTAATAATGTTAAATAATATGATATTTACGCCCCTGTAATGTATTAAAATTATAGAAAACACGTTGGTTTTACATTTTGGCGCGCACAGCTCCGGCGTATTGTAAATGGTATACTAAAAACCTCATGTAACTTTAGCTGATTTTCTGCATATTGTTTTTGTAACTAGCTTTTCTTAAATATCTGCATTCAAACTGTTCTACAAACATACTTAGGTGGTTAAACAAATCTTATAACCACCAGAATGATTTGTAGGTATTGAAGACAAATTAAAACCGAACAAGAAGCTCATTTCCTGTTTACTGCTTGTGGCTGTAGTTAATTAAATGGTTTCAACGATAAAAATATATTAATACATTTGCCACAAATAATATTACAATATAATGAAATAAAAACGACTTTCCTGTTAGTTCCATTCCAAGATTTTGTTATTTTCCTCTTATATTTTCAGGATGTCTCATTCTCTAACGAAAAAAAAAACATTAATTTAATTGAAATACTAAAATTGATTACCTTATTTTTTGTGTTTTAATTAAATATTTACCGGTAAATATGGCGCTCATTATTTTCTGAAATAACAAGTTCTGTTACTAACTTAAATTTAGTTACTAGGTATTCTGTTACCAACATACGTGGACTATTTTGTTATCTGAAATATAATCATGTACCTACCTCTATATTTAACAGTACACATATTTAGTAGTCTACAGATAATTTCTATGGATATAATTTTGACTATTACTTTCTTTTAAAGATTTAATTATTATGTTTTCGGTTTCTCTATTAATTTAAATTAAAATTAAAACTAAAGAGGAATACCAAATAAAGCTTCGCTTGAAAACAATACACGCGTAAAGACACCATTAAAATTTGGTATGCAGGAAGCTGAAACCCTGGATTAACACATAAGCTACTTTATAATATATATATTAGTGTGGTTTTAGTGTATCTGATAAACTGCGGGCAACACCGCGGGGCACAGCTAGTTAATAAATAAGACGATTGATACCTATTGGATTGTTTTGCTGACGCTACAAATGAAGGAACAAGTGCGCGCAGATTGTTTACGATCTGTACTGAATATTTATTTTGTTAAGTCGTTGTATCGCACGAGGCGGTGGGAACTGTGGCGGTCCCGCCGTGTAAACAACGTAAACAATGGTGTTTGATAAACACGTATTTGTTGAGATATGGGATAGGAAATCTTTGGTGGTTTCAACAAGCAGAGTACTAGTACTTATTCTGTTCCAACAGTGCAGTTGGAATATTTTACATAATAATTTGTAAGCAAAATTACATAATTTTTAACAGTGTATAATTTTTTAATGTATTTAGATCAATGTATCGAGCAAAATTTACCTTAGGTATATTATGGGATGTGGCAGACAAAGTTAGCAGCAGAAAATACATGTTTTAACTGTACATTGAAACGCAGTGCACTATTTAATGGCATCTAGGCAATTTTCCGATCATGAATAACAGTCATCAGTACCTAACAGGTTTCTATCTGATATGTTATCACTTGAGGTCTCACGGCCTTGTCTGCTTAGACCCACCCACAAGACCCAAAAGGATCTGTCTACCAATTTAGGGATAAAGAAGTGATATTATGTATATATATCACTTGAGATAGGCTTCCGTGCCCGTTTCAATTCCAACAAAAAAAAAGTTAATAACAGCTCTCCAAACAACGTCGGATATTGAAGTGCACATAAAATACGCAAGTACCTACGATGACGTCACGATTTCATCACTGTTCTACATCTAGTCTATCACGAACGAGGCGCAACCTTGCCTGGTGACCACATGTTGCCTAAAATTGTTAGTTTTTGTGACTTTGTATTGTGGGAACGTACTCGTACCTTTCAAGACAGCGCTGGTTTTACACATCAAATGCACCGGGGCCACAGACCTTTTGGAGGCCCCTCGTTTTTTATAATTTACTTAACATGAAAATATGTGAGAGCCAGACATTATTAGCATGAATTAAACGGGTTATTCACGTCAGCTACTGGCCAACATGTTATGACTAACACGAGAGTGTGTCATGAGGCGACATCGTTTACGCACGTTCTAAATCGCCACATCCAAACTGGGTACATGTATTACTGCACCAATATTTTGAAAGTCTCCAGCCGGACAAGTCAGCCAGTAGCTGACTCTCTAAGTGAGTTATCCGTTTAATTCAAGCTAATGATAAAAATACGCTACGAGTGTTATTGTCACTTTTTTCATCACATATTTTCATGTTATTTCAAACTTTAAAATGCTAAATTTAATATATTTATAGGCCATCCACAATTCCACATACGCGTCTAGGTCATGCTAATATGACAGGTATTAAATGCATTGAAGGTATTAAAGGGTGACCAGAAGGGAGAGGGGCGTTCGAAAAGTCAAAATTCTGCGCGACATACTCGTAATATGTAGACGGTGATATGTATGTCTCGTAAAGAGAAAATACAAGCCCATATAAAAAAAATGATTAATAAAACTGAACTGGCCCAATTATTAATATTTTTCTTAAAACTTTGAAAAAAAAAAGTAAAATATATCGAAATGGGTAATCGAATTGGGCATAATAGATCACCTACCAAAAGTACTTCCTACAATTGCAATGCAATTTTAGGCAAGGTTTTTAAAAATCTGATATTGATTCGATAGTCAGTGAAATCACGAGATAGTCACCTTTGTCCTCATAAGTTTTTCATAAAAATGGTGTAAGGCCCCTTCAAGATTAAGACCCGGGGCATTTGCTCTGCTTGCTACTCTCTAAGGTCGCCACAGTTTCGAGACAAGGGAAGTCATGCATCACACTAAGGTCATAGATTCGATTATACGCAAGTTATATTAGTACAATGATATCATTATTTTGCAAGCTAATCATCGTATGGGAACAATTGGGTTGTCGAGTATTTATTTGCTAGAATTGAGCGTGAGTTGCTATGTTGATGTTTTAGACAAAGTAGTGTAATGGTAACAAGTAATTATTACAAAAACAAAAAACCCAACTGCCTTTTTTATTTTGTATTTTCTTTATTTTGATATACTCAGTGTCACTTTCACAGTAAATACGAATCTAACGACACCTCTCAAGCTAAAATTCTTTTAGGCTGCAGAGCGTGCCAAACATTTGCATTTGGCGCCCAAAATCCGCCATTTTGTTTTATTTTTATTTTGATATAACCAGTGTCACTTTCACAGTAAATACGAATCTAACGATACCTCTCAAGCTAAAATCCATCGAGCGAGCCGTTCAGGCTGCAGAGCGTGCCAAACAATTATACATACATATATACATACTCTCGAAAAACAAAACCGTCCTTCTGGCGCAGTCGTGTAAAAAGTCAAAGATGTATAGTGTATTCTTTTTATAAATATATGCTGATAAATCACACAGATTGAGCTAGCCAAAGTAAGTTCGAGACTTGTAAGGGATTTAAACTCAACGATGGGTACTATATTTTCAACCGACTTCCAAAACGGAGGAGGCTATCAATTCGTCGGAAGCTTTTTTTGTATGTTAAACGATTAATTATTCGAAGACTGCTTGACCGATTTGGAAAATTCTTTTTTTTTAATGGAAAGGGTACTTGTCAGTACCCATAGACATTTTATCAAAATCGGTTGTGTTGTTTAGAGGTGAAGTCAGTTTTCGACAATTTCGGAAAATTGTATAATAAATACATAAATTAATAAACATCAAAGACCCAGGTCAATCTGAAAAAAAATAATTTTCCTATTTGATCTGACCGGGAATCGAATCCGGTACCTTAGGTGTACAGTCTGGCATGATGGCCACTAGGCCACTGAAAGTCGTTAGGGTCAGTCAGGTTAGTCTTCTTACATGCCGCATTACCAATAAATCTAGGTATTTGCGCATAACATACTGTAAAGCTAGGTGGCTAAAAGTAAAACTTCCCACATTTTATTTAATACAGACATTTAATAAAATACATAATTCGAAGGATTATAATCAAATATCTTAGCATTTCGGAAAGCACGTTAAGGGGCTACCTGAATTTTTCGAGGTCCAGAGCTGCCCCCATTTGAAATAAATCATTTGAATAGAAACGGAGATATTATTTAAAATTTGGCTTTGATATAACCCTTCAAACTATTTTATATGAACTACGTTTATATTTTAAAGTGAGAACGTGTAGCTTTTTATTGCATTTTTGCAAAAACGGCTACTTTTAGCTAAAATGCTATAAAAAGCTTCATGTTCAAAAAGAACCCCTTTTTTTATTTTTGCAAAACTTACTGAGTGTCCCACGTAAGTGACTTTCGGCAACCCTACAAATAATATGAGCAATATAATGCAAAATGTCGACGATTTAGTTAAATGGTTCATAATCGTGACCGTGTGTTTGAAAACATGTCAACATTTAATTAGCGGCTGTCAAAACAGTTTTGCTCCATGCCTTCATGCCAATCGGCCAAAGTTTAAAAAAAAGAAAGTGTGACAAGGCAATTTAATTATGAATGGTAATGAATGACTTTTATGACGGCCTTTTAAAATAAGTGTATTTTCACGTTAATGTAAATGATGAAGAGTTGTGAAATAAAAAATCACCTTCGACACAACGAGCAAGCGAAGTTAGCAATGTTCTCAGAATCTACACAGTTTTTCATTTGAATGCATTGTCCGTTTCTTTGGCGATTACTCTATGTATGAAACAATAATTCTTTGTTATCGAAGTCCGAGTTACATATGGGTACGTCATCTAGGCTCTGTCAGAATTTAGTGTATTCCCGGCCCTTGCCTTAACTAAGCGTCGCACGCAAATAGTTATAAAACACACCGTTCAATTATAATTGAAATAAATACTTAATGCTTTTTATATAATTTCGTCTTTCATTGGCTTTTATAATCCTATTGGAACTTTATAGTAGGTTAATAGACAAGAGCAAATTTTAAATTTGAATATGATCCAAATTGGTTTAGGTGATGCCACCATTTTCAGCTTGATTGTGGGCGCGATGGTGTAAAATAAAAATTGTTGCAGCCAGGAAAGGGATAAAAGGTATTTTTAGCTAACCGTTGGTTATCGAAGCGTGATTTGTTGAACCAACTGATGAGTTAAAAAAAAATATTAAACAAGTTATCGGACAAAAATAATTTGGATAAACATGTTGAGCTCAAGTACCTATCTAAGTGTTGGGTTCCTAGTCCAGGTGTTGAAATGATTCCTCTAGATTTTCGCTAATGAATTCGCTCAAACATATAATCATAAGTAAATGTAATTTGATTAGTTACTTTTCAAATGTAAATTAATTCATACGTCTCACGATCACTTCTAACTAATTCAAATGATTTATAGATAAAATCGATATGAATAAATCGACTCGTTTGATTGGATAATAACTGCACCGGTCTGTCAATAATTCCCACAAGAAAATACACATAATTACTATCCACTGCCCATCTCTAACTTTTACGCGACGCAACTTGCGTCCCGTCTGTTGCGGCACTAAGTATTTATAATGATACAAAGGTGGCCTTACATATAATTAGCCATTTTTAGATTAGCTTCTACTTCAATTTGTGTACTTACGATTTGTGTATAATGTATTATGTTCCTCTTAAACGCTTTAGGAATTATCCTGTAAAGTTAGTTGGGTGTGTAAGATAAATATATATTTTTTTAATAGCCTGTTTTTGTGTCCCACTTCTAGGCCAAGGCCTCCCCCTTTTCCTTCCACACGTCCCTATTTTGAGCAGTCTGCTGCCAGTCATTCATGAAAGAGTCTATATCGTCCCGCCATCTCTTTCGTGGTCTACCCCTGCGTCTGCGTCCTTCTGGCACCCATAAGGTGATTTTTTGGGCCCACCTGTCCGGCTGCATACGGCACACATGCCCATAAATGTGACATGAGATAAATAAATAAAACTAAAAATATTTCTACAGATTGTTTGGTCAAAGCATAGTAATGAAATAGATCGCTTTCTAAAATCATCTGGTCGACCTCCATTTAGCAATATATTTACATTCGCATAAATAATGCCTTAAGATGGTTACGACGTGTGAGATTCCACATAGGGTGGTTAGAATAAAAACATCTCAAGGAAAGAATCACCATTCTGACGACAAGTGGGAACATATCGTTTATTGCCCGTGGTTCGACAGAATTTTGAATGTGCGATTCAAGGGATACGATTTTTCGAAACATGTACACTTACTTACCTAATGAAATTAATAGACCTTACATTTTTGTAAGAATGGTGATACTTTCTTTCAAAGTTTTTCTACCAAATGTTAAATATTTTACTTTCAATACTTTAAATTTAAAAATTGCCAAATGACTTTATCTGATACGCTTTTTATATGAAGAAGGAAGACAATTTTATCGTAAAAAGGTGTTCACACGATCGAAAATGACTAAAAAATGAAATTCTGATCCAATTCAATGCAAATAAAAACAATATGCGAGTCCGTTTTTATTTTAATTGGTGACTTTCTCTTCTCGCTCGCGGCATAGCCCGCGTGATCTAATTTATTATTATTTATATTATATTTGACGATCCCCGGGGATTCTCATATTTATCCGGGATGAAAAGTATCCCAATCTTCTTAAATACATTTTATTCATTTTATGCCGAAGAGTACAACTATATTTGTCTAAAAGCTTGGCGACCTTAGACATGTTGGACTTATAGATGGAAAACAGGAATCTTTTATTTGTTAGCTCATTACTAGAGATCGGATAATGGGATACATATTTACCTAAAGTTGAGATGTTGGCTACTGTGGAGAGTACTTTTTTTATTTAAAAAACTCGCCATTCCGTGAAACTTTTCCTTACATCTTACATACACATTGGGTAATCAAAAAAAATCGATTAGTTATGCAATTACATCTGATTAGTTATGCTATTTCAAGATCCAGAAATTTCATTTTTAATAAAAAAAAATAACAATATAAAATCATAAAAATATCCTAAGAAGCCGCTTTCATAATTCGTTAGCCAAAAATTACTTCCAGATAAATATGTATCCGACTATTCGATCTCTGCTCATCACATATTAGAAGGATCTTTATGTTAGTGCTCATAATTCTATGATCGACTTCTACGAACTGTGCGGGATCTTTTCCTAAAGCAGCTGCTACATTTTACCTGACTACGGCAATGCCAAAAGGAGGGTCATGTGTTTCGCCGCTATGTATCTTTTCCTCATATTTTCTATGATATACATAGTACTTTAACAAATGAGGTATCGTTGGAAGCGTCTTAGCTGGTTAAAAGCTATGTGACGGTATAATAAATTCAATAAGGTGCCCTCTATAGGCCAAAAAGTAAGTAACTAAAAAATAAAATAAATCAAATCATACCGTGTGGGGTCAAAATAATAAAAGACTAATAATAAATAATAATGCATTTCAATCCACGTTACAAAAATATTTAAATGATTAGCTTTTGCTCTCAATTGTTTCTAAGTCGGGTTTTAGTTTTTGTAACTTCTTATATCTTGTATTTAGGTACCTAAAACCTAAAAGTACATTCTACATTTTTTTCGCTTGTGGTGTACAGTCATCCTAACAATCCGAATGATGCCTTTCTCGACGCCTCTCTAAATGAAAGGCTTCACTTCACTAAATAGACTCAGTTTTTTGATGCTCTTAGATAAAGAATAGGATTAACACTTTCTAAATAGCTTCCGTGGTTTGCTTCGTTTTGTTTGGTGATAGCGCAGGGTGAATTGGGTTTTTGAGAATCTCACTTTTTCTATTACACTGAGTCAATACTTATCTTAAATTACTTTACACAAAGTTATTACGATGAACAAAGCAAATTATTATAAATATATAGACGACCTCCGCGGCGTGATGGTCAACATGCCTGTACGCTACTCAGGAGGTCCTGGGTTCGATTCTCGGTTTGGTCAAGATGGCAAACTTGAATGAAAATTTTCTGATTGGCCTAGGACTTGAATATTTATCTGTATCTATGTATTTGTAATAAATTATAATATAGTATTGTTGTGTTAGTATTCCTTAACACTAATCTCAAACTTCCTTTGGGGCTAACTCAATCTGTGTGATTTATCGCTATATATTTATTAAGTAAAAGAATAAAAATATGAACATTTTATTAAAAAAACGACGTCAAATGACGAAAGAATGAGAACTCCTAAGAACATAATTTCAGCTTTTAAGGAACTTCTTACAGTACCTAGTAGGTAGGCACATACAACATGAACAGTATCCTCCTGTCTCTTCTAAGCTTAAGTATCCTAAAAGAGCACACTGAACACATTTTTGCGTTTATTTCCAACACGGGGAAAATGCTTATCTGCCTACATATTTTTACAGGTATTTGTTGGCGTTTGTGTGTTTGTTGTGCAAGTCTTCGTGTTTGTATCCATTGGACCCACGATATAAGTTTAATGTTTAGTGTAGGCCGTTGTTTTCTGTCCATTTATTTATTAGATGTTGCCCGCGGGCGACAAGTATAAATAATAGCTCGAAATGGTTCGTGAAAATTGTACAGTGCGTCGCCAGTTCCCTTTTTTGAACTTGGCTCTGACACGCTGCCGCGTATCTAGATGAGACTAAGTTGACTTAGTCTTGGTACCTTGGAAATCCAGGAGAGCCTTACATTTTTGTAAGATGTTTTTTGTTTTTCGTGTGTGTAAGTAGCCAACACTGCTGTCAGATTTTTCAAGCTGCCGAACGGCATCTGACTTAGATTGACGACTGCTATTAACCTCTCGTATGCTGTTGCGTAGATCGAATCTACGCGAGAACGCATTGTTCAACTATCGTGTCTGATATTCCGGCATACAAGGGGTTAATGATGATCACGATGACAGCCGGTACCAACGACTTTAAGTGCCTTCCAAAGCAATTAATTTTATTCCGTTTGTGATGATCACCCATCCAAGGACCATTCCTGGGATGGCTTATCTTGCGAACACTTGCATTGCATGTCCCCCAGGCCGACGAGCTCCTCGGGATCTTCTCTATGAGATGAAAAGTATACAATGGTTTTAATCCTATTAATATCAAACTTAGCTTTAAGTAAATAATCTGATGTCAACAACTATTTATTATGAAATCGAAAGAAAAAAAATGACAATTATCATGTGATAACTAAACAAATATAAAAAAAAATGGTTTTTAATTATTTTTTTTACTTTGGATCAGTTACGAGTAATAAGCTATCGCTATGCCAAATTTCTTTTCAATCCGTTTGTCCGTTGCGCTTCATAGAGTAACAAACATCCAAACGTCTAAACTTTAACATACATATATTAGTAGAACTTATTATAATCGTTGCAAAAATTACAGAATAGATACAATTTGTCAGTTGAATGGACCTTTTGCCCAGCAACCTACGTTCTCGCCCCAGCGGGTGGCGTGTCGCAAGCGCCGACAATTTCGCTACATTGGGCAACGTTGCCTCACCGCCTGTAACAGATGGCTCGCTGGGAAAACTGCCTTTTGAGGTAAATTTTGTCTAACTTGATATTTAGAAAAAGGGACAGAAATCGCTTTTTATATGAAGAATTCAGACACACAAAATAAGGCTTTGGACTTATGTACTTATGAGCCTTTTTTTATTTCTGTCGTGTTTTGATAAACACAATTAATTCAATCAATTAATTAGGTATAACAAGTTACACTGATTGTTAGAAATCAGCCACAAATCCCGCCATTTTGTGAATAACAACAATTTATTATTGAGACTTCCCTCCTCATATACCCGAGTACCGACAAAATCATTATTTCCTCGAGGAAACAACAATATGCGCCACCACTTTCAGTAGGTAAATTCCTAATGTGTGATTTCACCAGAACCTCTGGCAAAGTTGGGTAGTAAGAAACGTCGATTGTATCATAAGCCAAGAAATGAATCAATACAAATGTAAGTATTTTAGCTTTGGTCCTAATGAGGCAGACAAAACATTTTGGGTTTTGCGTCTCCAAGCAGATAGAGTAAAATATCGCAAGATCCAAAGGTCACATTTATATTGATAGAGAAGGCTTATTACGGAACCGAAGATTATCTTGAAGACAAAAACGTCTGGCTTTAGCTTGGCGCGGATCCCTCTTGAAGGTTTGTATTTGTACTCTCACAAATGTCATAATTTGAGTACAATCGGTACATGTACTTTATTTTCAAATTGACATTCATTTTAATTTTGACATCATTCTTAATTAATAATTATGACATAACAATGTGTTCTCAGTCCACATATCTAACTTTAATATCAGTATAATTGTAAGGTTGACGTTTTTGGAGAAAATGCTGCAGTACAGTTTGTTACCGCTTCTTCTGTACTTTCGCTTAAGAGGCAGCAGTAAACTTAGTTGTAAGTAAATGATCTGACGTCAACAAGTAGCTATTAAAAAACCGAAAGAAAAAAAATTACGATTATGAAGTGATACAAATATCCAAAGATAAATAAATGATTTTTGACTTTTTTTTTCTTTTTGATAGAAAAACGAATTAAAATAGTGATTGCCTAGCCGCATCGCCTATTAACGTGATACGCAATTTTGCCCAATTCCTATCGGCTCTTACGATCTGCCCGGGAATTCAAGCAGCTGGTAGATTCTAAGTTTTTTCTCTTTTTCTCTCAGACTAGCATGGAAGAAAAGCTAATTTAATTTCCATTATCCAATTTCAGTTTCATACATCGATACGCGTAATTTTATGCATCATTTTTACATCAGACTTCCTGTTGGAAAATTATTATTAAAAACAATGAAACAACCTTATTTTGGTTGTCAAGGTCAACAAATTGTTTATTTTTGAACTTTCACCAAAAAGTGGATGGCCGTTGGGCCAAAAGAGTTCTCGAATGGCGATTACGCACTGGCAAGCAAAGCGTAGGAAACTCACAAAGTGATCAAACGACCCGACCAAGGTCGATCAAGGTTCGGTCAATTTGGAAAAGTGGACATTATGCGGCTGAAATAATGGTGTAGACAATACACTGGAAGAGATTTCATTATGGGAAATGTCCGCCGTTGTCAATTTACTCTTTATGTTTATTATTTTATGTAAATGTGTGTTTTCATAGTACAATAAAGTTATAACGAATAAAAATCGACAGAACTATTTATTAGAAAATTTACCTAATTATTGTTATTAGAGCATATAACTTTGGTTTTCGTTCAGATGCTGAAAGAAAAAAGATTGTAATAAAAAAATAGTGAAGTTCAATATGAGTCCACTTTGCTCCCGGCTAACAATTGCTACTTTCCGAAACGGACTCGTAAACTGTGACTCAGTTTTTAACGAGGGAAACGTTGTGACTAACACTTTTCGTGCTTATCAACGCAACTGGTCCAGTTATGAGAATGCGTTTTAGATTGTATGCTTGTAAACCTATTATTCTTTAGAGCATACAATAGTCCACTGCTAGACTAAATGCCTATCCCAATGTAGAGAGGATCTGCTCGGCATTACGATGCTCAGCGAGATAGATTGGTGAAACAGAATAAAGGCTATAAAAAAAATAAGAGACGGGAAAAATTGCTTATTTAAAATGTATTTATATCCGATCTTTAAAACCATAAGAAACATTGTTTTTTTATCGAATTCTCTTAATTAATTTTGTTTAAATTTTTAACCGACTTCAAAAAAGCAGGAGGTTATTAATTCGTCGCAATCTTTTATATTTTTATTTTATTTAGGTTCACCGATTCCTCGAAGACGCCTGAACCAATTTGAAAAATTCTTTGTTTGAAAGAGCAAACTTACATTACAGGAGGTCCAATAGAAATTTTATTAAAATTGGTTCTGTATTTTGGTGTCGAAGTCGGTTTTTAGTTTTGAAAAATTATAAAATAGGTAGAGATAAATATATTTTTTACTGTAGATAGAACGCGTTTAACACATTCTGGGAAACTCAGCCAGACACAATAGAAATAACAATTGAATAAAGTCGACAGCCGCGAGTGTCTCGGAATGTGTTAAGGTTTTGTATGAAGTTTCTACTCGTATAGTGATTGTGATTTAACTATCGAAAACTGGTCCAAACAAGATTCAATTAGCGTCACTTTATATAAATCTAAATAAAGGATAATTTGAATTCTTACTGTCGAACCTAAACCAGTTATCGTGCACCTTTGGCTCGAAATTATTGTCGCTCTAAATACTAGATGTTGATGAATTTGTATCAATTAACTATACACATTTGGTTTACGACCACTGCCGCAGATAATTCTGGTTCTTATCATTTTAAATCTCATTGGACGTATTGTTGAAATTCCTGTTTATATAAACACTGACAGTAAAATGTTTAGTGTTATTGGGTACTGACAGTTGGTATGGATTTCATTTGAATAGGTTTAAACAAACGCTCAAATATTATAATAATAGCCTATCATGTCTAACCCTTATCGAGAAATTTAAGCATTTTGTGTGCTCGAAGCAGACAAGAACCAATAAATTAGTGATAGGTTGCTAGCCGCGTCTTTGATTAAAAAACGCTATATTTCTTTAATAGGCATGACGACTGAAAAAATATTTATAGCCCATCGCTTAGCTTATTAAAAAACATTGTACACGTATTTTTTCTTTTCTATGAAAAATTAAAATTGACGAAGATTCAGCACATTTAAATTTCCCATGACGTCACGGCTAAGTACGATTTTTACATAGCTGTGACGTCGCAAGCCCCATTCTAGAAATTAGATGTATCTTTGTAAAGTTCTACTTTTTTGACAAATTGAAAAATATGGGACCATTATTTTTGGATTATCTAAAACACGGACTAAATAGAATAATACTTTTCTGTCGTCATTATTATCGATTTCTATTGACAATTTTTAAAATTTATAATACTATGACCTCATTATTGAACTTTATTACAAGCAGTGCATAAAATGAATAAACAAACTATATATATTTTATCTTGCTCAACATTCTAGGAGAAAGGAGCAGGTCCAGTTAGACAAATTGGGTCAGTATTAATCACACAATTAACATGAAAAAAATGTTGTTCTTGCAAGTCGGAACCGCTATGAAATTTTGTGAAAAGTTGCATCATCTAGAAAGGATTTATCCTTGCGCAATTTTTTACTGACCCCTTTATAACGGGACTTTCCGTATTGGTCATAGTATTTTTGTAAGTGTAATTCAAAAGTATTTAAAGTATGACGTAGACACAATACACTTGCCGTCTGATTTCCGGCACAGTACTACGGCAGACTACACTTCAAGTCTTACCGTGGATGTCGTAGAAGGCGACTTAGGAAATCTAACTAACTACAACAACAACGAAAGACCCCAGAGCTGGCAGTTATTTTGCTCAGCGTATAAGTCTCGCAATTCGAGGGAACACTGCCTGTATTCTGGTAATGCTTCGATGGGAAGCGTTGGAAGAATATTTTAATGTATAATTTAATGTAAGTATTAGTGTCATTATTTTATTGGAAAAAAAAATAAATTAACTAACATTTTGTATGGGATATGTATGAAAAACAAAAGCGTGACATCATGTATCTTTGGAACCAAATAGCGCTCTTAATATCAGTTTTTCTGCATTACTAAATCTAAAATCTTGTTGAAAATGGCTATGATCAATGAAAAGTGACACTAACTAAAGTATTCAAAGTGAAAATCATTTATTTATCTTTGGATATTTATTTCACTTGATAATGGTCATTTCCTTGTTCTTTCGATTTTATAATAGCTAGTTGTTGACGTCAGATCATTGACTTACAGCTAAGTTTACTGTCGCTTACTAAGCGCAAGTAGAAAAGAAGCGGTAACAAACTGTACTGCAGCATTTTCTCCAAACAAACAAACAAAACTTCAAAGGGGGTTTTGAAATGGTTCACTAGTTTACTATATGTCCACCTCGAAGATGATAAAGTCGACGTCGCAGTCATCGGCCTCATCATCTTCGGCGTAGACATTTATTCAAGTGTATTTTCTATGCGTTATTCAAATGTATATGAAAGGATACATGGTCAATGGTGAGGCAGGCACGTCCTGCACCCACCATTGTGTACTAGCCTTATCAGATAAGTGATCACAATCGCTGGACAATAATTGTGCGTTTCCTTCTATTATTCGGCGCGTGGTGAAGGTCTGAGAAATCAGAAATGATTTCTGGTGCCACGACCTTCAGTATGAGAGATTTTTTATATTTATGAGTAATTTTTTGTAGGTGTTACACTGAATGTGGTTAAATAAGTAGAAAAACAAATTGGAATGATTGTTCTGAGATGGGGTATTCGTAAGTACGTAGTGCAACCTAGTAGAACTCGGTGGCTAGGCGATAGTGCGCACTACTAGTGCTTTCGCAAGAGACATCGGGTGTGGTCCACATTTGAATGGGTGGCCATAAGTGGCATAAACATTTCTCGAGCTCTTTCGTGCTTTGGAAGGCACGTATAAGCCATTGGACCCGGCTGTCATCATAAAATGGTAGTTTATGCAACCTAAAAAATCTGACAATAGTGTTGGCAACTTAAGTAACGCACGAAACAAAAACAAACAATTACAACCTAAGAAGCCACAAAAGTTTAAAACAAACTTTGCACTGTACCTACAAACAACATTAGTTCAAAATGCAGTACTATAGTTTGTTCGATATAACCTTATTATATTACATATAGGAACAAATAGTATTTAGATACTATTCACTTATACTATGTATGGTAGGGGCGTTATAGTAAATGACAACGCCAGACCTATCCTATAAATGGACTCCGTTACAACAAAAGTATGCACATTCTTCTTGTTAAATAAATAAATATATAAAATTGCAACCTAAGTAGCCACAAAAGTCTAAAACAAACTTTGTACTGTACAAGCGACATTAGTTCAAAATGCAGTATATAGTTTGTTCGTTATAACCTTATTGTATTACATATACAAATAGTGATTAGATACTATTCATTTTATAGTATGTACGGTAGGGACGTTATAGTAAATGACAATGCCATCCTATATCCTACACGTATCCTACACGTATCCTATAAATGGACTCCGTTACATATAACAAAAGTATGCACATTCTTCTTGTTAAATAAATATATACGGTCAAATAAGTTTAAACTTGTGTCATGGGATACTAACTCAACGATACCATATTGTATAATAAATACACATATAGATAAACAACCAAGACCCAGGACAATTTGAAAAAGGCCATTTTACAACTTGCTCTGGCTGGATATCGAACCCAGATCCTCCGGCTTAGCGGACTAGCATGTTGACCATTACGCCACAGAAGTCGTCAAATTATTATTAAAATATTATTGTTTAATTTGTTAAACTCAAAGTAGACGAAACTTGTATTAAATATAGTGTACAAACATTACCTATCGTTTTATGGAATAGCCAAAGTTTTATTTAACCTTTCAATTGTGATTGGCTTAGTTATTTTCTTTCTACACTGCAACTATTCTCAGCTTCTCCCATCACCCACCGGAACACTTCTCTACTCAGCTCTTCAACTCACAACTTAACAATAACTACAATATCAAATGTAACTATACGTTTTGCTATAAAATATTTCCAATAAATAATGTTGCTCTAGGTCAAATTAATACTACATATAAATTCCAAAACAAAGGCCATCAAACGGTTTATTGATCGTAATTGCCAACATTTGTTTTGCCTTTAGGCTTTTTGTCACTTTTAAACGTGATAATGGGCCCCGTGTTATCACGGCAAGACCTTGCATGCCAGCTGTTCACGACCAGGCATTTTTCTCCTAACAGGACTTAGAAATACCGTGAATGTTTTTATGGCGAGGCAATGAAAAGCGGTTATTATTTTCTGAACTTAATAGTACAGATTAAAGAAACGTTGGTGTTATGACATCAGGCGTCTTTGAGAGGTAAGGATCGTGAGTGTATAAGATTATGGAGAACATAGCCTAGCAGTGGAACAGTAAATATAGGTTTTAAAAAGGTAGGCACCTTATTTAAAAATTGGTTTTAAAAGTACACCCAATTACCCATCTATATTATTTAAAATAAATAAAAAGATAATCACAGTGATTGAGCTAGTACCAGGTATGTATAGTTCGTTTGTTGCAATGGTGTGTAGATACTTTCGGCAGGCCATAGAGGCTATTTTGAAATAGTCGGTGCCGCTTTTGTCGGTATGCCGTCATTATATCAACCATTTGAACGAATGACTTTGATATTTTTAAAATCATTGAAAAAATGTTTAAGAAATAAAAATATTCTAATTTTCATATTATATTTATATGGGATTTTAACCCAACCATACTTCTTCATTATTTTTTAATAAATATGTACGAAATAAAAGTAAACGATCCGTTTATAATAACTTACTCTTTTTTGATTCAACACTTAATCGTAAATTAAAAAGTTGTTTAAAGTTATATTAAATTTTTAAATATATATTTATGCAATAGTTAGTCATAAGATATATTCCAAATGTCGTGAAATATGGAGCTAATAAATATCTAAGGAATCGGTTTGCGAAATGCCGATGTTTTCCTAATATGGCGAGCTAAATATAATCTGCTTTGAGTAATATCTTAAAGGTTCCTCTTCGAGTAAATAAGGATAACTAATGATACAGCATTATTTATGGATGTGAATAAATAGGAATACTAATACAATAAATTAGAAATAAGTGTATCCTTTTCTCACGTGAAAACAATGTTGGGAATTGAAGTGAATTTAGTATGCAGACAAGTACTTGATGCGCAAGATATTTTTAAAATAATTACATTATGTTTATGTTGTGTTTTCTTTTGTTTCCATGAGACAAGTTCAGATTGTAGCATTTTTAAAAAAGATATACATTATTAGCTGCGTTTCAATTGCTTTTCTGCGATTTTCTATATATCTGGTTGTTATGATTATTACAACAAGGAATAGTTAAATAATTGGCTAAGTGCGTGTCGGGCCACGCGCAGTATAGGGTTCCGTAGTTACGAAGACCAACTTTTTATAAGTTGATCACCTATAACCTTTTAATTTGTAAATCCTACTTAGCTCTGATAGTTTTCCTTTTTAATTTCGATATACATATATACTATAGCTGTGATATTTTCACGTGTCCATATGTAACCGTTTAACAAATAGAGGGGGGGGGGGCACTTTAACAAAAATTTTCACTTTAAAACCATATTTCAGAAACGGATCCCTTAATCGAAAGAAAATGTTCGCAACCTCATTATGTTTTAGAAAGACCTATTCAACGATACACCACATGATAGGTTAGTCAAAAAAAATAATTTTCACTTCACTGGTATGGGAGCTACCCTTGCGCAATTATATTAATACAGCTTTCTAGTACTTATAGTCACCGAGTAAAATCGTGGACGGACCGACAGACAGACAGACAGATCTGAAAAGATCTTTTATTCAGATAAGCACAGCAGAGGGTTACAGCTGAAGTATTTTTTTTAGAAAACTCTTTTATTTGATAACCAACACGGTATTATACAAATAATTTAATTTTTAGTTCATTTCTTCATGGCCTATAGAGGGCGCCACATTAAAATGTACAGTGACGTCACTTAGCCTATAACGAGCAGACTACCGACACGCTTTCAACAATACCTCATTTGTAAAGGTATCATAGATTTTATTAAATTATTAGCTGATAGCGTATCTGCATCAGATTTTCCAGATCTTCGATTTTTATACCTCAACAAAAAATGCTCATCAGACTGAACAACTTTTGCTAAGGCGTCATTTTTATATCTTTTAAAGTTTAGCTGGACCATTACGGTTCTGCATCAGATTCTCCATTTTCCAAAAACAATTATATTCTTTATGTTTAGGCGTAACAGCTACCTATAAAACAAAAATTTATTCGAATTTGTCTAGTATCTCCGGAGATTAGCGTGTACAAACAGACAAACAAACACAGTCTTTTTTTTACAATTCAAACTCTTTTACTATGTCTCCTCAGCCCCAAATTTTGTTTCTTTGGAAATATTTTCAATTTGCAGTCAGATTTTTTTTACTGTTTTATTATATGTATAGATACGAGGAACAGATGAACAATATACATACATATATAGCGGCGACACACATGACCTGCCTTTGGCTTTTCCGTAGTCGGGTAAAAATATAATAATAGCGCTTAGTTCGAACAAATAAAACACCTAAGGTAAAAGATGTTTAGGAAGTTTTTAAATTAAAATACTGACTCACAAAGCAGTAAGTCTTTGAAATAACCGATGACAATATATTTCTATGAAGACAATTATGCGTCAATAGTTACCATATTCCGAGCTCAATATCAAGATCAGCCCAGTACTTACGATCACGCCTCACGCTGTGTACCATGACTACTTAGTGTATAGGCAGCACATTCAAAAAGACATGACCCTTTATAATATTTTATTTCTCTTTAAAAAAGCAATTCGTTTTTATTCCTTTTTAACAACATATATAATAATAATAATAAGTATTCATAGGTATATTCAGGAATGGGTTTTAGCGGGAGCCCCACATTAGATCAACTTTTCCAAAGGGCTTCTACGTGTTGGATCTGTATCCCCACGCAAGCTTCTCAAAGAACCGGGGTAAAAACCCGTGTATCTAAAGTAGATAAATAATAATATACGTAATAAATATATACTGTATGTAATAATAAGTAAGTATAATATACTATAAAACCCAGTATATTTTAAAATACTTTAAAGTTAAAAATTCTTGAAACTATTTAAAACTGGATACAGTGTGTATAAGTTCAAAATAAATATAAAAATTTGGAGGTTGCTTATAGCAATTAAGCTATTTTGATATAACATGCATTGCAGAAATTTTGTAGGTTCGATTCTATGTAACTTTTATGTTATGTAAATTACATTACATTAAATGTACAATAAAGTACAAAAAGGATACAACACAAATACAAAAGAAAACATTACAAACTTTTTTGCTGGATGTCAACAATTTTTCCTCAGTGCGTGCTGTGTTTAGGTATCTAATGTGAAAATAAATACATTTCGAAGATCCACGTTATTTTAACTTAAGTTACTCTGTATCAGGGTATGGTATTCCTGATAAGTACTTACTTACATTTCATATCGACACACCTTCATTGATAAAGACATCAACGCGCACTGTTTTCTTCACCTCTATGGTTTTAGATGGATTGTTTTTTACGCGTGCTCCACAAGAGTACTTACTTAAAACCAAAGCAAATTTTAGTTTAAACAATTTTTTTTTAAACTATAGATATAATTTATTTAGGTTTAGGTACGACCGCTGTGGCCTAATGGCCATCATGCCATGCTGGATGTCCCGGGATCGAACCCCGGTATTTTTCAGGTAGACCTGGGTCTTGGGTGTTTATCTATATATGTATGTGTTATAAAATATAGTATCGTTGAGTTAGTATCCCATAATACAAGTCTCGAACTTGACAATGACGATTTCACAAACTCATGTTGTGCGTTTTTGATAAGTCATTTTAAAGCTGTATGTCCTTGAGAATCACGGGTCTTTTACCAGTCTTTTTGAGGATTTGCATGGGGTTACAGATCCAACGTAGAGACCCTTTGGACAAGTTGATTTATTGAGGTGCTTCCGCCAAAACTACTCCTAAATATAAGATAAATTCTTAGACAGGTTTCGGCAGGACGTTAACGATCGCATTTAAAATATGAAATGCAAATAAAATTAGTAACTGAGAGTTTTATTTCTTTCCTACATCCATTCAATCAGTATTGTTTCTATACCTCTCAGTCATTTTCTCAAAACTTATAATCTTCCACGATTTTTGCGAAGTTTTGGTCAATGTCAGTACAAATCCTTTTTATTGACATCGTACCATTTTTAGTTAGACATTACCTTTTTAACCTCCGACGCAAAAAAAGAGGAGTGTTTTAAGTTTGACATGTCTGTGCGTCTGTCTGAGGCATCGTAGCGTTTTTGATTTTGATTGAATTTAATTATAAAGCTGACTTTACCGAGGTGGTTGTTAGTTATGTTTGATGGAAATCAGTACTTCGGTTTAAAAGTTTAATGGGGATTTCGAACCCTAGAAAGTCGGAGGCTCTTTTAATTTTAATGTCAAATAAATTTGTTACTGTTCTAACTATATGCGATCTATTTGTTACATTGTGTTTGGAGGGCTCCAAAGCCATCAGATCTGTTATTTACATATTATTGCCTGGAACCAATCGTTTCCTACAAGTCTAATGATTGGTTACCGTGGGTCACGTGGAAACGTATACTGTATGCATTAGTTCGTAATTGAACTGTTCAAACATTTATCTAGGCTCAGCAGCATAGTTTTAAATCACAATAAATTATGAAAATGCAAGTAAAGCGAGTACCTATGTATTTCCATCAAATATAATTATTGTTTATCTATCTTCAATATATTTAGTTTATTTTATTGACTTTATAAAAGCAAAAATAGAAATGAATATTTGATATTTAATTGTCCTATTTAATTACATCACTGCATCGAAGCATATTCCATTTTTGGAGTGTAAATCGTGCGCCACCAAATTCACCCAATAGGTATAATATTACTAAAATCGTAATTCAGATGATAATAATAGTGATGTAGATTCACAGATTTACCCTCGTATTCATAAAAAATCACAAGAGTTGGCTAAACTTATTTTAGCTAAAACACCTTTGGTCCCTTTTCCTCTATTCAATATTCAACATAGTAAAAACGAGACATAACACATTTTAACTAAAAGAGCTTTAGCAAACGTTGTACGGATAAGAAATTAAAAGTCACAAAATGCTTTCACTTATCACATCATTTTTGGACATAATTTTAGATAAATTATGCAAAAAAACTGAAATCAAGAAAGCTACTTGACTCCAAGAAACTCATTCCAACTCATTGCATCATTGGTGACGAATTTTCGTCGAAAACAAGTCCAATTTACGCGGATATCAAAAACGTAATTAAAACAATATTTTTAGAGCCTTGACGTCTTTTACTTTTAGGAATATGTATGTTTTTCTATTATAATTTTCATACCATCATGTCACTTGCGTGAGTCATTTTGTTCGCTAAATCGCTGCTATTTGAGCGATGATTAGTTCTTACCAGAAGCTTTAATTCAATAGAGTTTGTTTTATTTTCTACAAACTATCACACGAGCGTTTGAAAAACCTCCATAATCTTTTAGAAATATCTAAACTTTTACATGTTGATTGTAAAACCACTAATATAAGGTAAGTTCAGTTATCCCAAATGAAAATATTGAATTCAGTACTGAAAACTACTACTAAACTACTTGAGTCTTCCTTAGCACGTACAAGTATAGCACAAAGATGGTTGATGTTTACGAAGTTGCTTTTTCTTGATAGTGGATGGAAGACAGGCTAAGCTAACTCATCTTAGCATGTCTTCCGTCTGATGATGATGTTGATAATTGGCACGAAAATGAAGTAGCTGTATCTTTCTTACGACGTAAGAACATATTTCTTTTGATTCGTAGCTTCTTGTCCCCTTCATGCTCAAAGAGTAAAGTTCAATGCAACGTTTTAAGTACAATATAATAACTTTACTGTCCCTATTATATTTATCTAAAGAAGTCATGAAGCTATTATAACCATATAATCATCATCAGTCATTATTTTATTGCATTGACTTTAAAAGTGGTTTTAAGACTTTATAACTCAGCTATGATCTTTCATACTTCTCTTGTGTGTGTCTTTTCATACTGCATTAATATTAATTTTCATAAAAATAGGCATTATCACCGGGAGAGATTTTTACGAACGAGTGTAAGCATTGACATACATATTGCCTTTGGAGGAGAGATGAAATCGCAACAAGGGCTCTGAAACGCAACTGGAAACGCGCTTATTCACTAAAACATCTTCTATCTACTGTATAACGTCAAAAAATATATAATTAATCTATAATAAGGAAGAATTCAGTGCATTATAAACAACAACAAAAACTTTTGGCCTACCATACAAGTTGATCAATCACTTGACCCGAGTATGTATGGAAGGCAAAAAATATTTTTCGAATTTCAATACGTATTCCTTTAGGAAAGTTGTTGAGTATTTTGGATTTTCCTTTAAAATAGTTTCAATTTATTTTATTAGAGCCTGTATAGGGTAAACTTCCAGTCGTTGGATGCAGTCATAGGACAGATAGAAAAAAAAAAAAACTATTTTTAAGGTTACTTTCAAAAACGGGAAAACTGCAGCTATAGAGTATAAAAAGATGTCAGCTGCAGTTGACAGAACACAATAAATCTATATAAATAAGGTTTTATTCCGTATATGGTCTGTCCAATTACTGTTAGTGTCCAATGACTGAAAGTTTATTTATTTAATTTATTGCATTTAAAATCTTAAAATTACAGTACAAAATATTGCTAAGCATTGTCTACGTAGTATACAATATGTAACCAAAACCCTGTCCGATCCTTGTAGGAGCAAATCAGACCGTCAATATGAAAAACTTTTCCTTTGGGACCAATGCTTGAGACTCGAAAAATAAAATGACATTTTCATACAAAAGTGTTCGGCCGGCCCGGCATTACATATTGTAAAGAGGTAGATATATTTATATAGCGAATAAAAAAAATACGGATATACTTTTCAACCAAGATAACAATAAGCTCCATGATGAACTATTGTCGTCAAATACCATATCAAACAATACAATCCCACGGATCAAATTACTCTATTACGTAATTCATGAACTGATAACCTTAACCTTTTACTTCGTGATAATGAACGGTAGGTACTGACAGGTTCACATGGTAATGCAAAAATATATCTATGACTCATGTACAGTCAGCAGCATAAAGTACCCTTCACGTTATGCAATGGTAGTTGCGGAAGTGCGAATTAGCAATGCTTGATGTGTTTTTAAGTGTACCAATCGCGAAATTTAAGTATCTATTCAATGCATTTGTCCTCATAGAATCATAAGAAATGAAAGAGAAGATACCTACTACCACTATTCAAATACGGCTATTTTTAAAATACCTAAGGTTATAGTTAAAGTTGTGGACTGAACATGCTATTTAACTAAGTAAGTTTTCAATTAGTTCCGTGACAAAAGTAGGACAATTCCATAGTCCTAGCTGCTTTCAACTGTTGCACTTACCTGTATATTTTAAAAGTTCTTTTTCTTTTTGTGATAGTGGAATAAGATGAGGACATCTATCCCACTTAACGAGACAGCATGTGAGTCTTTTTAATTCTCCTCTATCTTTTGTCATGATACTGGTCACATTCGTTTTATTCCTATTATTCTTAACAGTCTCCATCAACCTTTCTTTGGCCTTTCTCTGTCCTATATCCTACTTTCAAATTTAGCATTTTTTAATAAGTACTGTTGTATAAGTTATCATAACTATACCAAAACCTTGACATGTATCTTGCATATAAAATATCGTATACAAAGGCTCTGATCATTACAGAGGGTACTGGCAACAATGGACTCCCCCTGAATGTAGTAAACATCTGCGGAATTAAAAAAAAAGTATTGTTGGACCAACACAGAAAATTATGATTTCACTTTCGTTTTCGAGAAAATATAAATATTTTTATGTGAAAAAAAAGGAGCATTCCCGTCCGTGCCTTAATGATATAAATTATTATTTTCCAATTTCTGGTCTGGAAGAAAGGAAAAAACTTAAAATGACTAGCTGCTTCTCTTCTCGCGCAGATCATAAAAGTCAATTGAGGGAATTGGCAAGATTTGAGTCACATTAATAGGCGATGCGGCTAGCAACCCATCACTATTTTGATTCCTTTTCCGTCTTTATATCCTAAGCGTGGCCTTTGGTCTAACAGGCTTGGGCCCTGTCTATACCTTTAGGGAAAATACGTAAAAATGTATCTATGTCTGTATTTTCTCTCATCTTAACATTTTATAATTACCGTTCAGGATGCAGTATCAACTGATGATCGATCGAGATCACAGTCATTTCCTCTGGCCTCGAAGGAAATCCGCTAGATTGTAAGTACTTGTACCGTGTACTTACTGCTACAGAAATACGTTATTGTATATTATAAAATGTTCTTATATAAAATGTATGTAATGTATGAATACTTTTATGTATTCTTAGCACGCTCATTTTAAAGAAAAACTTTCTAATTTGAAAAAACAAAAAAAAACTTTTGAATGTAGCTTTTGTCACTCAAAATTAGGATTCTAACGATAGAATAGTTAAGTTAGTAACATTTAATTAATTTTAATTAATACAATTTAATATAATTTTGACATGTTTATTATTTTAGTATGTTTTTAGTTGAATCCTTATTGTACATATATTTATTTTCTCTTTTTTCTTCAAATAGGTTGATATTTTAGTTTACATACATTAATACAATAAATAAATTCACAAAAAGTAGCTTATTGTTATTCAATAATAGGCCTACAGAAAGAAAAAGGAAATAAAATATTCTATAATTACTTAATAAACAAATAAAAAGAAATAAAAATAAGTCTGGATTTTAATGGAAAGTGACGATCTATAAAGACAAAATAAAACCTTGGAGCTAGCTAAATTGATATGAATTGTTATTATATATTAATTTATATTCTGGGCTTCATTATACAGTAGACCACATTTATATTTACTTTTACATATTTCATGAAAGTACCGGGTGTATGAACAACTGTTACTGGTATTTCTTTTAAAAAGAAATACTTATCTTGGTCAAAAAGTAATTTCTAAGAATTTTTATTGTTAAGTACAAGGTCTGTATAAAATTATTAAAATAATATCTGCTTTAATAAGTGTGAATAGGTGCCATTCACATTTATTATAACAGGTGTAAGTATTCAGAATATTCATCGTTAATTTTCAAATTTTCCATATATCCTTATGTAGAAGTTTTGAATCGTAATGTGTCAAGTCAATGTGACTTATACTTGTGTCACATTTTTCACGCTTCCTGGCATAGCATGACGACTGCCATGCAATTATGACAGACAGAACTAACGGTTTCTGAAGCTCGAAGAAGCTCGAGATTTTATTTTGTTACTTGTGGTCACCCATCTATGCGTCGACTACGCTTAGCTTGCGAAAGCGCTAGTAATGTGTCTGAGCTTTTAATAGTTTTAGTTGAAGAAAAGCTCTGATGCCATCATAAGAACTCTTAAGATTAATGATGAAAAGAAGATGTCGTTTATGGATAGTGAAGAATGACTTGTACTTATCATTAAATTGAATTGTAGTTAATGATGATAATGAAAAAAAATAACACGGAATTAGCCACAATAAAACAAATATTTCTAAAAACGTTCTCAAATTTCTCCGCAAAATTCCAATCTTATTAACAATAAATACAATACAATTCTACAATAGGCTTACAGAAATTTCTAGATTGTTTATAGCAAAGCAACTAATCAAACAATAGAAAGGATGTATGTAAGCACGACTTTCACTCTAAGCCTAAAAACTATTTAAAATAAATTGATAATGCAACCAGGACTGTTTAGTGTATTTAAAGTCCAAACGAAAAAGAAAGATGAGGTACCTTACCTAATCTTGTACGATGACACCACAGGTATAAAATAGATGACGTAGTGAGTTAGTTCCAGTGACGGTGATCTAAAACTAGCGTGATGAACTTCAATCCCTCTAAGTTATTTAATAGCGTTCTCAAATTTCTCAACAATAATCCAATCTTATTAACAATAGCTACAATACAATTCTATAATAGGCTTACGGCAATTTCTCGCTTGTTTATCTAAGCAACCAATCGAACAATAGATAGGCTGTAAGCAAGCACGACTATTACTCTAAGCAATTAAAGCGTATCAAATCTTCGGAGATTGCTCCCACGCGTTCGTGACACTGTTAAGTACTAATGATCTGTTTTGAAAGTCGACTGGTTGGTATTTAATTTGGGTTAAGTTAAAGGCGAAATTAGGAAGGCTCTAATAAAATAATTCAAACAGACGATCGACTGCTGTTTATATGACAACGTTTTTCGAATTTGACGAAAAAAGTAAATATCTATCATTGTCATTTATTATTATTGCAGGCAGATGAGTGGAATTTATGAGCACTTATAAGGTGGAAATACACTTCCTGAAATTCAGATTTTGATTTCATATTCATTGCTGATTTTGTTTCGAAACAATTTTGAACGATCTTTGCAAAATAGGCAAGAAATGTAAATAAGTATCTTAAATTCAGCATATGCCATAGGCCTCCTGTAAAAATTATAAGAGGTCGGATTGAAGTCCCAAATGTTAAGAATACAGAACACATTTGTTTTACTTGAGTACCTTGGAAGATATGCATGGAGTTGAAAACAGGCTTTATGATTAGAGTTCCTAACTTTTAATCCGTCTAAGAGGCGTTATACGCGACGCTTTGGGGCGAAACTCCGCTAAGCTAAAGATAATATAATTACTAACGTAACAGATACCCGACGCCATAGAAACGATTGGATGGCCCGAAAGTAGGCCAAACTGGAGTTGCGGGTAAGCACATAGAGATGGCAGCATACACGACAAGCAAAAAAAGACAAAGAAAGTGTTGAATATGCTTCAAAAATATTTATTGCATTTCGTATAAGTCATATTTAATTAAATAATTATACTACTACTTTATTTAAAAACCATTTATGAAATATTTTAATTTTTTAATAAATAACTATAGCGCCATCTGGTGACAAGGAAGATAAATAATTATGTATGTAAGGCGATGGGTAGGCATGACTAAGCTTAGCAAGGCTGTGTTATAGTTTATCAACAGATGAAATGTTAATGAAACAAGTATAGAGATAGTGATAGTAAATCTGTCATAATTAAAAAAAAATGAATGGTCACTTTTTCTTTATTACACTTCATCTTCAGCATATTAGCATGCAATCGCTACAGTATGGCACTTGTAGCTATTTGCTCGTATTGCAATTTTACAGAGGAAACGAGTGACGCATTTCTGACCACAACGTCATTCGTCAGCGACCAGGAAGAGAGGATTACTTTGAGGTGTTTGTTTAGCGTCATGTTGAAATAACTCTATTACATATTAAGTTACTCACATAATACATTCTTTGCGTACATTATTAAAAATGTTTGTACGTAAAAATAAACGTTGGTATTCTATATTCTCTTCTGAAGAGATCCAGATTACAAGGATTATGAATCATCCATTCTACATTATCGTTCTTTTTTTCATTACCATATGAATTGCTCATTTCACTCGCTTTTTCTTCTTCTCCATAGTTACCTTATGACTAAAAGTCGACTCTAATTCTGGAGATCACATTTGTATAAACTTTTGTTAGCTATCGATGTCTTATGCTAGTTACTTTTTGGTTAGCATCTTCCGTCAAGTCTCTCAGCCTTTTCATAATTGTCATCCATCATCAAAAGCCCGACACATCTAACTATTACGTAAAGCTCTCTCTCAGTACATACTGGGTCTTGTACCCTTGAAACCAGGCTTCCTACTTGTGATACCAACCTCTTTTGGTTGAAATATGTTTGGTCTCGTTCTATCTTGTATGTTAAATATTGAAAAGAGGTAGAAGGACGAAAGATGTTTTAACTAAAATAGGTTTGGTAAACGTTTTTTGTTTTTAATTAATACGAGGGATAGACTGAAAAAGTATTCATTAGTTTGTAGTTTGTATATAATCGGCTACACATCAATCCATCTTCATCCATAACTGTTAGAATATCGTTCTAATTACGAGTATCGTACCATTAGTAAGTAATCAAAAAGTGCTTGACTTGTCGCCAACCGTATGCAAGTTAATCTGCTCCAAAAAGGATGTTGTGTCATTTAGATTTAGTTTTGATGGACATCTTTTCCGAGCATGTTAAGCAAGATTTTTACAACATAAATATTTTAAGCCATGTTTTCACGACCTCGCAGCCTAATCTTCTAAAACCTTGTTTGGATAGAACATGAATCATCATATCCTGTTTCGAAACGAATTTCCTTTAAATTAAGTCACGGTATTGCGTATAGAAGAAAATGTTAGTCATCTGTTTTCGAGAAGTGCCATTTTAGTTTTGGGAAGTCAAGAAAGTATTTTGTACTTATTTAATTGGTTTAGATTTTTTTAAATCCTTCAAAGTTTTTACTTATGCCATGCTCTCATGCATTACAGCACAAATAGATTAAAGAGTCGAAATTTGCAAACACTCTTTCTGATAAATCATCATCATCATTTCATCTGCATAACGTCCTCTGCTGGACATAGGCCTCTGCCTAGGATTTCCAAAATGACCTAGATCTAGATCTAGTCTTGATCAGGTCGTCTGACCACCTTGTACCCACAAGATGGTACAGGCCTACTGGCCGAGATTATCTTTTGAGATAAGTAGTGTCTTTGTACAACTATTATTTGATGTATTATCTGTGTAAATTTTCCGTGTACATAAATTGGTAAATAAATAAATAAAGAAATGGTTGATTCTGTTATATATTTTACGTAATAAATTTATGCCACCTGAACCAATGATAAAAATTAACTATGTAAGCAATATGTTAGTAAGTATGCGTACGTGTCTCTAAATAAAATATCATAAAGTACTTAACTCATAATAGGTATTTCTTAGGTTTGCGTGTTTACTCTTCCTCTTCTCTTCGCCACGCTGTTGTCAGTATAGTGTTTTTCAAATATCTCATAGACCTAGAAATATATCTCTATTTCTTCTGCCAAGTTCAAAATGGAAAAAAGTGTTCCATCTTATAGGTACTTTATAATATAGCAATAAGTGAGAGGCAGCCAGAAACAACCTAATTTAGGGCAATGATCTGCTCGAGGTATTTTATTTGTAAATTAAAAAAAAAATAGAGTTTAATTTGGATTTAATTTCTTTTTTTATTTAGTTTTAATTTCCGATTTTATTTTAGTTTCATCGTAATATTGACAATTACATTGTAATTATATTAAACTAAATTAATAAATCCTTCACAGATTATAATAATTTTGAACAAAAAAAAAATTAACATACTTTTCAAATAATTCTGAAACAAAATTAAAGAAAGGTCAAGTTCTACCCTAATAAAAGTAACATTTATTCCCCGCATACAGTTTAAAAAAACTAAAAGCGAAAAGGACCGCCTTATCTATACAGCTTTCTTTACCTGTCGCCGACTGAAAGCGAGAGTTCTAAAAGGGAATAAAAATAAGTAGCTGTGTTATAAAATTTTATAACTACTGTGCTCACTTTCACCTTTTCCAAAAACGAAGTCTCAATTATGCAAAGGGACAATGGGCGGTACCTTTTAAGAAGGCATTGTTGGCAGTTTGGCCCGAGTTGAACGACATACCGGCAATGTTCTTTGTTCTACGATAGTTTGTTTGACTTCCTTTTGTTTTATGGAAAAATGAGAGCATCAAAGGTTCAAATTTTATTTCAACAATTCTTTTAAAATGTTTAAATTTCTTGTCAACAACGTCGTCAAAGCAAAATGTGGTTTGTTAATACGATAAATAAGAATATTTTCCCTCGGGCGTTTGTTTGTTTGTTTTTCGTGTGTGTAAGTGGCCAACACTGATGTCAGATTTTTCAAGCTGCCTAAAGGCATCTGACATAGCTTAACGACTGCCATATAATGATGATAGCCGGGACCAACAGTTTATACGTGCCTTCCGAAGCACGGAAGAGCTCACGATTTATTTTATGCCACTTGTGGTCACCCATCCAGGCGCGGACCAAGCCTGGAGACGCTTTACTTGCGAAAGCGCCAGTAATGCGCTAATGCGATACAAAGTAATGCGATGTGTTTGCCAAAACCACTTCCTAGCATTGTAATACGAAAGATGTTATAAGTACATGTAAGTAAGTAAGTCCTGATAAAGAAAATTTGCTGATTGTGTGATTCGAAATACTTTTGCTTCGCTCTTACTCAACTATTTATTTGTTAACATTATTTTATTTAGGTAAGGAAAGATTTTACACTATGAAATTGCATATTCTAAAAGAAGTTAAAAATAATGAATAACTTTTCCAACGAAACAGTTCAAAGTAATAATATCAATTTAATTAGTTTATTGACGGCAATATGGTCTACTTCCAGTAGACCTACCAAGTAAGTATCTGCCCATGTTATTTGTTTAATTACTAGATCAACGAAGTAACTTTAGGGATTATGCACGTATTTTTTTTATTTGCTTAATCCTTCAATAAAATCCTTATTAACCACAGTAAACAAATATGAAAGAATTTGTAAAATATCTTACTCAGCGACGAACATGTGATACTTTAAAGTTTTAATTAGAAAGAGATGTCCGATTTGGACTGGTGACGTCAAAGTCCATATCATCTATACATTTGGCATAGAAAATTGCGTTTATGCGAGTGAGATAGATATATTTTCCTAAAATCTTTATATTTCGTTCGTTTTTTAACTAAATTTTATTTTGTCTTCACTGTTATTACTTTAATTTTGAATATTTGTGGATAAACTGGTTAGATAACACATTTTTTTTTCATGCATATTCCCTAAGATACTTTTTCTAAACGTCAAAACAAATATTTTCAGTGGGATTTGTACGAAATGTAGACTAATGATCTCATAGTTTCTTTGAGTCAAATAGCGATCTTAATATTAGTTTTTCTGCAATAATAAATCTAATAACACATTGTTAAAGGATATGATCGTGACAAGAGACATTATTATTTTATGACGTTTTAATTTTCTTAATGGTACTTTAATAATTTATTTTTGGCCCAAAAAATACCTAATTCCATTGAAATTAGATCAGCTAACATAATTTGCTATGTTGCCGCCTTTTTTCATACAAAAATGAGACAAAAACATTTTATTTTTTGTGCAACTGACGTTATACTCAAAAAGCGTATTGAAATCGAAAACTGTAATAATTTTGTGTGATTTATTGTTTCCAAAAATTGCCAAAACGTAAAATAAAAACGTCGGCCATTCGTCTCGGTTCCTATAAAATTTTATACAACTTCGCGGATTCCCAAACAAAACCGAAAGTGATATTTGAGCAATGTCTTCAAGGTATTTATTTGTTTTCATTGTTTCTGAAATGGCGACGGCTTTTTAAAGGAACCCTCGGGGCTGGGATCCAAACACAGCATTGTTCAAACATTACGACATAATTTGTCTATTGTCGCCCGACAATAGTTGAAAAAAATTGGATCATGCGGCAAAAAGCAGCGGCGTATCTTTAGATATTACACCCAGGCGCAACTAGACTTATATCTATATATATATAACATAAAATAACAAGATATTATTAAAAAAAAAAAAACCCAACTGCTTCTTTTTATACCGTGTCACTCTCAGAATTAAGACGAAATCAATGACACCTCTCAAGCTTTAACCCATCGAGACGTTTCTTTTTAAATATTTTAAAACAGTTATAAATACATACATCCACACATATTCTTGAAAAACATAAACCATCATCTGGCGCAGCCGGGTAAAAATTTAAATTATCGGTCTGTATATGTCAGATACATAAGAAAAAATATTATTGGGGCCTTCTCATCTTTATTGAACCCAACACAGTGATTGCTAGAATTCTTGCCTTTTGTAATCTTGTCTAATGTAAGAAACGGCATCATCGATTTGAAAAAGCTGTTTTATTTCAATCAGTTGATAAATAAAAAAGTTGTCTTAATTTAAAGTATCACGTCAAATATTTATTCGATAAAAATTTATAAAGTCTACACGGACAAAGCCGCGGGCATCAGCTAGTTTTAACTGAAAATTCACCTACTTAGGATTTTTATAGTCTAGCATTTACATAGTTGTTTTGGTTTCAGGTTTTCTTTTTATATTATGTAGTCGCAAATTGATTACAAAGCGAATTAATTAACATATTTTTGATTCTTTATCAATCATTATTAAGAACCTTACATGGTACCAGGAAATCGTATTCTCCAAAAATATTTTACAGAGCATATTGAAAAAGGTTGATTTATGATTGCAAAATATCTTATAATGCCTTAAAATTTTGCGTCTGAGACTAGTTTTCGACTTTGTTGATACTTTGCTCCTAACGATATGCTGCCCAGGGTCACTGGTCTCTTGGCCATGGGCAAATACGCCACTGGTGCAACTTTATTGGAGCAAAAACCGATCGTCAAGTTTGTTTTGTCTTTTTAGACGAAAGTGGCAAGGACCGGCAAAGTCACAAACGTCTTTCGTATGCTAATCAGTCACAATGAACTCATGCCGGCGACGCATGTGTTTTCAATGTCAACAATTTTTTTTGCATTGGTCAGTTTTTGTACAAATTATTTATGCAATCGTTAGACCAACAATGGATTGGGTTTGTTGTGTGAAAACATCGTCTTTTACGATTTCTGAAAACGCTCGTTTTGTTTCCGAATTCGCTTTCGGTGTATTTTATTGTCGAGTCCATTATCGTCTATTGATAAATAGACGTTGAGGTCTATTATACGAATAACATGACATTAAAAAAGTGAGAAGTCCTGGTGTGACAAAAACGCGTATGTATAAATCGGGGCGAAGTTATAGTTCCTACAAAAGATATCTTTGATTGTAAAGTGTATGTAACATAAGTTGGTCGCATTAATGTGAAGGATAAGTAGTAAATATTTTACAAAGTATCTTTTATTTAGTCCATAGAGATGGGTCCTAAACTCTTGATCCATGGAGTCGTTTCTTCGGCAAAGGCCACCCTTCTCATCATCAATCATTAATTTATTTAAGAACTTTGTTCTTGTTGGTGTAGTATTTTCCAACCTCCCGATTTTCAGCTAAACGCTTGACTTCCTTAAACGACACGACTTATGCCTTTTCCTTTAATTCATCTATGAACATCCTTCTTGGCCCTCCCTTTCCTCTACTCGCCTCTATCTTTTCATTCACGATGTTTCTCATGAAATTATCGTGTCGTATAAGCTCTCCAATCATTTTTCCATCCTACTAGTATTTCAGCAACCTTTCTAAAGACAATACTACCGCCATATTCATACAATAATATAGTGAAATGTATAACATAAAACAGATTTCAAAAGGCGGCCTTATCTCAACTGCAATTACTTTACTACCAATTTAAGGAGTGTAGACTTTTAATTAATTTAATAGAAAAATAGCGCAGCGCTCTTAAAACCAGTGGCTTTTTAACTGAATTGATTATGTAGGGCAGATATTTGATGATCATTATGGCGTTAATTTACCAGTTATAGGTGCGCTGAAAGAACGAATGCTCCGGCTATTTCCCATTCCATTGTTATATTTACCTACCCGTTGGGATGCTTATATCTTTTTTTAATTTTATAACATCTTACATACCATAAATACCGGAACTGCTCATCTAAGTGACCTTAACACAAACAATACTCTGTTTGAGTCACCGCTCACTTTTGCTACACTTTTTTGGCTTTCAAGCGTCCTCGATAGCATCCGCTTCATCATGTATGACAACGTTCATGTTTAGATTGATAACGACTTTTTTTTTATAGGCGTATAGTATTATTAACCTCATGCACGCCAGCGCTTTTTAACGTTACTCGGACTTTACCTCCGACACCATCATCATCAATTTATTAAGGAACTATGTTCTTGTTGGTGGAGTTTTTTCCATGCCTCCCGATCTTCAGCTAAATGCTTGACCTCCCTATACGACACGACTTCTGCCTTTCCCTTACTTCTTCCATGAACATCCATCTTGGCCTTCCCTGTCCTCTCCTCGCCTTTATCTTTCCTTCCATGATGTTTCTGATGAAATTATCGTGTCGTATAAGGTGTCCCAACATTTTTTCCTTCCTTTACATCAATTGTCTTCATCAACGTTCTCTTTGAAAAATCCCAGAACTTCTATGTTAGTTTTTTTCTCCTTCCAACTTATCTTTTTCTTACGCCTCCAGCACCATATTTTAAAAGTCTACAGACGTTTTCGATCCTTCTTATTCATGGTCTATGCCTCACATTCCTAAAGGGCAATACTCCAAACATATATTTTGGAGGCGTTTCTTTAATTTGTGTGATAATACCGAATTAAATAAGTACTGCTTGTCGTTGTATGCCCGACACGAAACCTAGTAAAAATATCACAATTTTGACTACTTCAGTTGTCAATGGCATTTCAGTCACGCCACCGTTTTGCAACTAAAGTGGCTAATGACTTTAGGATTATACTAAAGCTGTGAATTTTTTCACGTGTTTATATATAACCGTTTAGCAGATACAGGGGGGGGGGACACTTGAATCAAACTAAAATTTTCACTTTAAAACCAAATATTTCAGAAACGGATCCCTAAATCGAAAAACGGTGATTATAACCCAATAATATTTTTGAAAGACCTATTCAACGATACCCAACATGACTGGTTAGACGAGAAAAAAAAATGCCTTTTCACTTTACTTTTATGAGAGCTACCCTAAAAAAAATATTTTTCAATATTTTATTTTACCACTTTTTCCGCCTAGTTAATATACATATCCATGCCAAGTCACAGCTTTCTAGTATTAATAGTCGCTGAGTAAAACCGAGGACGGACAGACAGACATGGCGAAACTATAAGGGTTCCTTGTTTACTACGGAACCCTAAAAAAGCACCCATCAACCTTTTTATATACCAGTGTCACTCTCACAGTAAATACAATCTATCTAACGACACCTCTCAAACTAAAATCAGTGTTCAGGCTGCAGAGCGTGCCAAACAATTATACATTCACACATACATACTCTCGAAAAACAACGCACGAAACACGCATAAACATTGTTGATGCGTGTTTCGTGCGTATGTTGTCCATTACTATCTTTTGTATAAAGCAGGAAAAACATGTGTTTTAAGGAAATATTTTGACACGCTTTTATTTAGTTTTACCTGTCCCGTCGTCTGTCTGTAATCTTGCTAATTAAATTTGACAATTATCATGACAATATTATGATGACGTGGAGCTGATCTGTTGATGAAGCTGGAATGTGGCCATAGGAACTCCATAATAATAATAATAAATAAAAAATAAATAAGAAATAAATATATGATACAAATAAAACTGATTGAGCTAGCTCCAAAGTAAGTAAGAGGCTTGTGAACTCAACGATACTATATTTTATAACAAATACGTATACAGATAAACATCCAAAACCCAAGGCAATTTGACTATGAAACGACGCAACCCCATCCAGTTTGAACTTATTAAACTTGTCTTGATAAGTGTTAACAATAAAAGCTTGTACTAAAAATGTTTTTTTTTTTCAAAATCTTGTTTTGGAATAAGAGTCAAGTATAAATAAATATATGTGTAGGTTGTTTAGTTCTGCTACTTACTTTTGCTGGATCTGTAAACTTTGGATTTTATTTTGTGTGCTTCTATTTCAGAGGCATGTGATTGTGGTCAAAATAAGCAAGCAAATAATAAAAAACATCAACCATCTAATCAGTATAGATAAATATGTTTCCACCTTCCAACTATAAGTTAACTAATAATATGAAATTAGGTTTACCTTAATTTTTCAACCCAATTCAAAACCCAAAAAATTGACGACCTCCGTGGCGTAGTGGTCACCATGTGACCACTACGCCACTAGTCCGCCCGCGATCCCCGGTCAGGGCAAGTTGGAAAATGGCCTGTTTCAAATTATCCTGGGTCTTGGATGTTTATTTATATATGTATTTGTTATGAAATATTGTATCGTTGAGTTAGTATCCCATATCATATCACAAGTTTCGAACTTATTTTGGGGCTAGCTCAATCAGTGTTATTTGTCCCTATATATTTATTTTATCTTCAAGTGTTACTACCAAGGTAAGTCGAGGAATCGGTCAAAAATATCCATGGACGCCTGCAGCGGGCTGTCCTAACCCACACTACAATTTATCTAAAGACATCTAGTTCGACACACGACATGCCCCCCGGACTTAACCGAGCTAAACAATCTAACCAGTTGTTCTCAAAACGTTAAACAACGCCGATTGACGGTTACTACCGCTTGCAAAATAATGTAAAGGGGTTTACACTATTTTGTCAAACCGTTGCCGCGGCAGTGTAATGTAAACGCTCTAATTTAGGAAACTACCTCTCTTTCGCGTGCTCTCAAACTAGTAAACCCATAAATACAATGAACTAACTTCATAAATTAGCTACCTGTGTCATTTAGACCGTCACAGTCACAGGCACAGAAATCTAGCCAATTTATTAAGACGGTAGTAGTTATCTACTTTTCTTTACGACTGCAATGTTCATGCTTTCATAATACTATTTCTGAAAATTTATTAACTTTGACTTTGACTTTATAACCTATAAGTATCGATCTACAGATGGACTTAAGACCTCTCAAAACAAAGGTAGAATTTGTCAACAATCACTACGCTGGCAGGGCTTGGGTAGGACCTAGGTAGTAGTCATGATAGGAACACTTTAGAAACCACTGGCCCAAACAATGTAAATTAAAATAAATACTATAAATAGGTGGCCCAATTTTGCCTCGGGGACTTGTCTTTGTATTGGCTTATTTTTAGCAGAATTGGCATAGACTGATTGTTACTTATATGTTTGTGTTTAAAGTGTGTTTTTTCTTTTTTTCAAAGCGAGTTTAGTTCTACAACATTATACCAAGACGCAGAAAAAATTCAGACCTACATAATTTGTGAAAATTTGCATCAACATCCAATTATTAGTCTAGATGTCTAAGTTAGTGGTATTAGATGTAATATAGTGATAATAACAATTGTCCGCGTGTTAAGATATAGACATGTACTTACAGTGTTTTTTTCGAAAGACATTTTTTTTGCACCAATATTTATCATGATTTGTTAATGAGTTATTATTTAAAAAAATATTTTTAAAACAAGCTTTTATCTTCAGTACTTCTCAAGACGAATCAAAGGAGCCCAAAGTTCCTATGTCCACACTCCAACCACATCATCAGATCAGCTGCACGTTGTCATAATATTGCATTGTCAAGCAATATACGTATGGGTGCAAAATTTCAGCTTAATCGAAAACCGGGAAGTGGGTCAAATTTAACTTGTAAGATTTGATTACAGACAGACAGACAGACCGACAGACAACGGGACAGCTGAAACTAAATAAAAACTTGTAAAAAAACCTTGGCCAATTATTCAAAGATTCAAATGTTTATTCAGTAATTAGCACTTTTACACGTCAATAAGTATAATTTACGTTACGTGTAAAGTATATAAATTTTTTTTTAAAGAAAAGCTACCGGTACCAGCGCTTCGTAACGACCACTGCTGAGAAGAAACGCTGAAAGAAACTCATTTTCACAGTATTGTAGCCGACCGAATACTGTCCGAAATCGGACGTGACGTGTCTGATAAAATTTGCGGGGTCTAGAACAGAACATATTATGTGCCGAGTGTGTTTCGAGCTGTAGGGAGCATATTGAAATAAGTAAGTATAGGCATTTGCCTATATACATACATAAATAAGGCATTTGCCTATATACATACATAAATATTTTCACGCCTGTTTCCCATGTTGCCTATTTAGCGATTTTCAAATTACCTTAGCTTCAATAATTCATACATTCCACACACAAACTGGTATGCAGATGCACGTCTCATAACACGTAATGAATTATCAACTTATCTCGCATAAATTGTTATATGTGATAAAGAAACCTTTTAACATGAGATATTATACTTGTGGTGAATGAATTAACTTCCAAGTTTTTAGTATCACTGCCTTTGTCATAAGAATCAGTTATTGTCTTCTGGCTTAGAACTAGTAACTATGTATACTATACAGGTAAGTATGTAGACATGTTTTAAAAGATGTATAAATCTTATATAGATGGACAGACAGACAAACACCACGAAAGACTCTGTTTTACTTTTTATTATTGTAGTAATGTATCATCATTGATGATCATGAATGATCAAATAACTGGCCAAGTGCGAGTCGGACTCGTGCGCGAAGGGTTCCGTACATTATCTAAAAAAATCACGTTTGTTGTATGGGTATATTTATTTAAAATATTTATTTTATTCTGTTTTTAATATTTGTTGTTATAGCGGCGGAAATACATCATCTGTAAAAATTTCAACTGTCTAGCTATCACGGTTCACGTAAACACGTAATACGTTCCCGTATTTACCCTAAAAATGCAAATATGAATATGTAACGTCTACAAAAATATATTGAAAGTTAATATGTCAACCACCGCACATTTGCAGATAGCAAATACATTGTTATCAATTGATCGTTCTTTCGGTCGATATCGGCCGATCGGTGGTTGAGAGAAAAAGAAAAGCAGATTTTTGCAGTAAACCACGTAGGGATTATTTACTCTTTGCAGTAAACATTAATTGCTTTCGGTAACTATTTTCTAAGTTGGTTTTTTCTTTTATTATTTACTTATATTGTACAGGTAGGTAGAAGGTTGTTTACATTTTGTATCTGATTTGTGTATTTTTTACGTGTGTTAAATAAATGAGCTAGTCTATTTATTTATCTATCTATATTTATAGAAAAAAAAGCACTAAACATACCTCGGTGGGATTGTCGGTCTCGTAATTGTCAGGGCCTTGCTAACGCTCGGCTTTACAAACCTCTACTCGACCGGCAATCCCGAACTTCCTGTCCTCTGCAGTAATGTATTCTATTACTGTAAATATTACTTTAATAGCTTTGTTCGTGGTAATTAATGTTCAATTCTATTTAATTTATAACTACCGATTAAGGCAATGATAAATAAATTAAGTACTTACACACTTTCAAAGTACGTGACATGCGCTACTATATGTTTGCTACTCGTACTTTATCAGCTATCGCTACTCTTTGTTACGTGTTGGAATAGAACCCTAACCAAAATAAATAATAAACGCATTGAAATATGAACTGTATTTCATAATACGTCAAGTTCTGTATTGGCTGAATTTGACTATGGCCTTTAAGACGTTTTAGTATTCAAATTGGCATGCACTGCCTCGCGGTAGACCCTTTATAGAAACAACGAAAAGTGGCATCAGTTTCCTTTTACATTCTGATTTGCACTTTATTGTAATGCAGAGAGAATCTAAATTTGATTGTGGACTGCAGTCTGTATGGTCGTTTCTATGTGAGTTTAGACGAAGTTAGGACCTTGACTGAAGTGGGCCGTCTTAGTTACCAGTTACCACATAGGGCCTAACTGTGGAACAGAAGGTGTTCAGTGGCGTAATGGAGATGCAAAACAATGGCGTTGCTAGGGAGCCGAACTTAACAGTTAGCACTCGACTATTCAGCTACTTAGTAGAAGTTAATTGTAGTTAACACACATTATTTATCCGGACTTAGTTTAAGGTCGGTTATCAATAGATTAGTATTTTTTTTTTGTTATTGAGCGCTAACTGGTTGGCTGGATAAATGTCGGGTAGGACATGGAGGCTGTCAATATTTATTGGGTATTTTTCTTGGCCAAAATAAATTATGTGGTACTGATAAGAAAATAAAACGTAGTTAAGACGAAGTGGTAGCTAAAGTGGCGCCCTCATTTGAAATAAATTGTTTAAAACTATTTAGTTTTGGTGATAATTAAAAATTTGATTTGTATCACTGTCTAGAAAGACCTTTAAACTATTTTATGAATAACCTTTAAAAGTAATATTGGTAGTCCGTCTAGTATTAAAACTGTTTTTCGCCAAAAGTGGCCATTTTTGGCGAAAATCAGTTTTAAAACTAGACGGACTATTAGTAATAATTTCAAAGGTTATTCATAAAATAGTTTAAAAGTCTTTCTAGACATTGATACAAATCAAATTTTTAATTATTACCATATTGAGTTTTAAAAAAATATTTCAAATGAGGGCGCCACTTTAGCTACCACTTCGTCTTAACTCGTCAGCTTCCAGACGGTCGGATCCGACCGAGAGAACAATAGATAACAATGGGTTTGCAAAATCGTGGTTGTTGACGGGTTAATAGCTTCAGATGTTACTTTCCGGAAGTCAAAGTTACATAGATACTATATGATTTGAAGTATTTGTTTGTACTAGTGGCGGAATTGCACAAAGTAATTCAAATCATTTAGTATGTAAAATAAATCGTCACAAAATAATGTCACTTGTCATTGTTCACATTTAGACTATCTGTATAACCCAAAGGTTGACTGGTAGACAACGCTTTTATTGCCGCCTTTTATACGCCTATTGTTCTGTACAATTCGCATTTGATGTACAATAAAGATAAAATAAATAAATAGATCATATTCATTTTCAAAGAGATTTAAGATTTACGAGTGTTATTGCAGAAAAACTATGACGTCATTAGCCTACATTTTAAACAAATCGCAAAGAAAATGTTTGTTTTGACGCTTAGAAAAAGTATCTAATTCGAGATGTTGCAAGTAGCGAATTGAAAATATTTTTCTCAACAATATACAGATAATTTTTCACGTCGTTATAATTAACGGAGTCGCAAGTAAAGCGACGCCGGGCGTGGTCCGCACTAGGATGGGTGGGTAGTAGCATAAAAAATTTTCGAACTCTTCCGTACTTCGGAAGGCACGTATAAGCCGTTAGTCCCGGCTGTCATCGTTGTATGGCAGTCGTCAAGCTATGTCAGATGCCTTTAGGCAGCTTGAAAAATCTGACACAAGAAGCAAGCAAACGGGGTAAGTAGGTCATAAGACCCAAAGGGCACGTTTAGCTTAATTGGCGTAAAGATTGAAAACAAAAAAAATTGATAACCTCCTCCTTTTCTGGAGTCGGTTAAAATGAGTCACAAAGTGATGAGTTGCTAGCCGCATCACCTATTAATATGATTCAGACTTCCGCTCATTCCCATGACCAGATATTACGATCTACGCGGCGAGAGAGCAGTTGGTACATACTAAGCTTTTTCTTTTCTTTTAGACCAGCATGAAAGGAGTATGTATCTAATAAGAGGTTGTCAAAAAGGAGTTAAGATATATTTTGCTAGGTAACAGCTGCGGAGCATGAAGGTCTTATATGTTAATTACGGATTGCGATGATTGAAAAGCAAAAGCCGACATAATAATTATCAAAAGCTTATTAGAACATAAACTACATTGGCTTACGGAGCGGCATTGTCAAGTCATTCTTGATTCCAGTAATTATTGGTTTTAGAAAATGGCTGAGGATATAGTCATAGCAAACGTTAAACGATGAAAATATATAGGATATGGTATCAATGGAAATTTATCAAGAAACATTACTTATTTGATATTAAATAACGTTTCCATTTAAAAAATTTCAAATGTAAATTAAAAAGAAAATCCAAATTTAAAATGAATGCCAAAAGTTTAAATTGCTGATTGCGATGATAGAAAAGCCAAAGCCGACATAATAAATAACAAAAGCTTATTAGAACGTTAACTACATTATTAACCTGAACACGGCTCACGGAGCGACATTGTCAAGTGTAATCATACTTGATACCAGTAATTATTGGTTTTAGAAAATGGCTGACGATACAGTCATAGCAAACGTTGAACGATGAAAATGTATAGAATATGGTATTAATGGAATTCATCGAGAAACATTATTTGACATTGAACATTTTTCATAATAATAATCTAAAACTAAAACTCAACTAATAATTTTAGTTTTAATTTTTCCTGTATTTTTTAGTTAAAGGTGAACTAATACCTAAATAAGAAATCTAAAATGATTTCTGGATGCGATGATGGAAAAGCCAATTATTAAAAGTTATTTCATTATCATACATATTATAAATTATTTCATTTATTTCGATATATTATTACATTATGTAGATTGAATAGGTATTTTTTGGATAGGCATGCTTCATCCTAGTCTTCATCGTCGCTTACCATCAGGTGAGATTGAGGACAAATGACTAAACCAATATATTGTAAAAAAAAATAACGTATATAGGTATACATTCCCAGTAGTCTAGGGGAAAAGGCTACGGTTGATGATAAGTTTTTATAACTGTAAATTGGCATGTATTTTGGCAATCTATCTTTGCGCCAGAAACATGCCAGAGGGGGGGGGGGTATTTTTTTTTTCTGTGATTTGTTGACCTACATATCAATGGTATAGAATAAATAAAAGACCTGCTTTTATAAATAATGACCTCAGTGGCTTAATGCTACACATACGCGCCACTCGGGACGGTCTAGGTTACGATTACCAGCTAGAACATTTTATTAATTTTTTGAACTTGTCTTGGGTTTTAATGTTTATTTGTGTATGAAAAATAGAGTATCGATATGTTTTTCTATACAGTTAATATCAGTCGCGGCGCCGCTAGACGTAAGCCTTTTCCAATGTAAGGAGGATTTGCCTATTAATCACCACGCTGGGCAGAGGGTTAGTGATAGCAGTTGATGGTATACTGATGGATGGTTGCACTTAGGAGGTTGCTACCAGTTGTCCGTTATCTACATATATACTTACGATTAAATAGTTACCTCTACCGACTACCCGTGGGAGAGAGAAAGGGGTGGTGGTGTAATTATGAGGAACTTTTTATTCAGGAGGTATACGGGGTGACTTTTTACCCAGCAGCCAAATTGGAGCAAGTTTAGTCCATGATACTGGACTATTTTCCATAAAAACAATTATTTACCGAAAAACTAAGTTTCGGCTCCCCATAAAAAATCAGAGATTTTCAATCTCTTTTTGTATAGAAAGCAGTTCAGTATTATGGACCGAAATTCCTCCAAAAATTTGGCTGGTAGGTAAAAAGTCATCCTGTATAGGGAAATCTTATTGAACTGTACTTGATTTTAAATGCGTGACTATAAAATAGAACAGCTTCCCCAATATTTTCTTAGCTCGCTGACGCTGCGCGACCTGCCCTCGACAGTAATACAACAGCAACCTTACTTCTGCGATCGGATTTACTAACCGCACGATTGCCTACGTACAATACGTACTTTTTTATCGGAAAATTTTATATAGGTAGTTACTTAGTAGCTAAAATTGAAACATCCTTTAGAAGCTTTTGCTGATCCAGCTTTGTTACTGACCCACTACGTTTCTGTTGGCATTTAGTTATGTAAAATCAAGGGTCTGACACGCTTTGATAGAGTGAGACAGTCATATTGTGATTTCTAAAAGAAGAAAAAGAAAAGCGTGCCATGTTTTGTCTCTATCACCGATCGAGCTCTTTTTCATAGCTGGGTTATAGGCACTTCAAATTGCATAAACTTGAAGTATGCCTATTAGTCCTATAACCCGACCACGAAAAAGATATACGTAGTTTCATTAGGACGTCCTTCTTTTACCCCCCACCCCGGGGTTGCTCGGTGACAAATCTACACTACTTTTATCAGATGGGTTAAAATTCTATGACTTGTATGTGGAATCTTGCGATTTGTACCAAAGATTAATACATAATAATCTTTGTTACAAATCGCAAGTTGCCAAAAAGAAAAATCAGATAATTTTTTTCAAATTCAAAACAAACATTATCTATGGGATTTGTATGAAATAGCACGTCGTGACGTCGAAGTTTCTTGGAGTCAAATAGCGCTCTTAATATCAGTTTTTCTGCATGAATCACGTTTCATCAATGAATTTCATCAATGATGACATTATTTTGTGACGTTTTATTTTCTTATTAGTACAAATATATTTATTTCGACCCTGGATACTACCTGGATAATACCTTTTTTTAGGTGACCCAACCCGACCCAACACAACTCTATAATTCGTCCTCATTATAAAAAATATTTTACTATTACCAATATTATAGTTCCATAAGCCCTAAGGTCTAAGTTGTGGGATTCTAGTTATGCAATTGCCCCACCACTTTTTCCACAGTTGTACAAATACAGGGTATCAAGATTATCCATTTACATATTTCACTATAACCAATATCATAGTTCCATAAGTCCTATGGTCTAAGTTGTGGGATTCTAGTTATACAATTTCCCCACCACCTTCTCCACAGTTGTACTAATACATGGCATCAAATCTTATAGAAGGCAATTTCTATGCTACATCAAAACGATATTAGACCATCCATATACCTCTGCTCACGACGTCATAAGAGTTCTGTTCTAAACGCGAAGCCTACAGCAATTCATCACTGGGGAAGGTCGATTAGGTCAAATGACGCAAAGATTCCAATACTCTTTATTGGCACAAAAGAAAATTCTCACAATACCGAGTATCTTTCTTGATAACACGTGATCTCAGACGCATTCGCAATGTCATGAATGAATCATCTAATCTCCAAGGATTGTTTTATCCACACAAAGAGCGAGATCATTTTCATTGACAAAAAACCAGACGTCTTGGGGGCCCGCAAAAACTTGCAGGAAACCGGCTAAAACCTCATATCCGTATTACATTACGTCGTTAGTACGCGTTGCTGTTGTTAACTTTATTAAGACAGGGCAATGCACCGTGCATGATGACAAATAATTGCTTTTTTCACAAACTTTTTGGGACACGTGAAGGAGACGTGATCAAAACAAAGTTATATTTGGAGGTTAATCATTCTGGTTTACTCTTATTTTCATTTTGAAAGTCGTTTTGCGAAACGGTTGTCGAATTTATCCTTTTGCAAAACATTGAAACTGTATGTATAAAACTGAATCATTTTATATTAGATTATCACGTTTTTATCTCTTATGAAGTAGACAAAGTCAATGGGAGGATGAAAGTGGGCTTCTGGAAGAAAATACTTACATGAAGTTTTAAAAAATGCTTACCATTTTCTTAATATACTTTTTATTGCAAGTGCATATTATTTATTCTCTTTCTATATAAAAATGCAAAAAATAAACTTTATTTGTATAACTGTAATCTTTTGTAAATTCTTTATTTATTATTAAAGTAAGTTGCGCGTCAGCTGTAAACATTATTTAAATGCGCCTATATCGTCTAATTAGTTTTTGTTACTCGTATGTTAATTTTATGTGTCTGCCTTTTGTCATATTTTGTTTAATTTTACAACATCTTTCTTTCTTTTTTAAAGGCTTTATCAAACCGTTGCTAGCCTTTAGGGCTCTCCCAAGAAAGAAGATTATCCTATATTCACCATATTGGGCAGGCGGGTTGGTAATCGCAGCCTATGGTAAAAAGTCTTCGCATAGTGGACGCTGCTGCCGATTCTCTGGTAACAGAGAATCGGACCACAGAATTAATATAATCGTATGTATTACAAACAAAACGGAATCTCCTAAGGTCCCGCGCAATATGCGTCCCCGTTCCCCTCCCTCGCACCTCTCCCCCAATCTCATCTTGCAGAGGTTCCCAAACTTATTTTGTCAAACGCCCACTTTAAAAAATCAGTTTTTTTGTAGCGCCCCCCATTTTTTTCATCATAAAAACCTGAATCACATATTTGTCTTGCCTGTAGTTTAATTCAACCTATATTCTAAACTAGACTTTTTTACAAGAGAGAGCAATAATAATACATACACCAGTACATTAGAGTATCTTTTATAAAAAATAACAATAATCAACATTGTTAATTTTAAATAAAAAAATAGCAATAATAATACAATTTTACAATAATAAAGAGTATCGGAAGTGGGGCCTCACAAATTTTTTCAGTGTTTGATTCCTTTAACGATATAAAAAGCGTTGTGAACGCATTAAAATAATAAATATTAATTACATTTTTAGTTTATATTTGTACAATAAAAAAGGATATAAATATGAACTAATAAATGGATGTTGTGTAGTAAGAGGATTTTAATTTCAGTGAATTTTAAAATAAGAAATAGCTGAAGTTATAAATCACTCATTGCTTAAATCACATCAGCGCCCCCCAACTTTATTCTGGGCCCGTTACCGCCCCCCTTAAAGCCTCCAGCGCCCACAAGGGGGCGTTATCGCCCACTTTGGGAAAGACTGTTGTAGAGGCAGTTGTAGGCGCCTGCAGCCGCCCCTTCAGCGGACCCCTAGTTGGCCCTTCTTCTTATCAAGTCGAAATGGCTCAAATTAGATATTGTTCGACCAGAACCTAGCCACGGCAATCTATCAAGCAATATTCAGATCTGCCTTAGTACAAGGAGTTGTTGTCAGTTGAGACATGACAAAAGATGGTCTTTGGATTGTGTGACCCCACAGTCACACAAACTGTTACCATAGTTCCAACCCCATATGGCTTTGCTCTCCCGGCATCGCCCTGTACCAGATCGGAGTCTCTTAAAAGATTTCCAAACAGCCCAGGAGAGATCCTTACCTGGGGGCAGCTTCTCGTCAGGTGAAATGTCAGATGGTGAGGACGGATACATATTTTGCCACAATGTGAGTTTAGTCTCTAACGGAGAGTGAGAGTGAACAAGGCGAGAACGGGGAAGAGTTGTGACGACGGGGAACGCGGACGCATATTGCGCGGGACTTTAGGAGATTTCTTTATGTATGTAATGCTTATATAAATTCTCTGCTATTGGTCAGACGATATTGTTAAGGTTAACATAAGCAGTGGATGAGAATAGCACAAACAAGGGAGGCCAGTGGGTTGATGTAGGCTGAAAATGATGATGATAATACCTCCCTTGGTCGCCTTATGACGTTTACGACTCCCGTGGGAGAGAAAATTTAAAGTGCAGTATTCGCAGCAGCACAGGTAGATACGAATACAACCGGCATAGAGCTTAGATAAGGAAATAATTTATATTTATTTTTATAGTATTAATGCACTTGAATAAAACTGTTTTTACAAACCCACATTCATATTCTGCATCTTTATAATTATCTAATCATACCTATTGTGATCTTTGCTTTCAAGGACTTCTTTGTTCAAATTGTTTTAACATCAATCAAAAAGATAATTTTCGCAAGATACCTCTCTGAATTAGCAATTGAAAATCCTAGACAAGTTAATTATTTCCTTGAGTTTTTAGATTTTGAATTCAACGCAATTATGTTGTAAAAATATAATCTAATATGTAAGCACATCTGACACTCCACACAAAAGTCTAGTAAGAATTAAAAAAATAAATGAGCGATAAGTTTTGTTTCCTATTAAAGCGTAACTTATTGACTAAATCATTAGCAAAATTAAGAATTAACTGTGTAATAAAATTATGGAAGTATTTTTATGACTTTTTTAATATCAACATATGTAGTTCGTTACAATTAGTGTAAAATTTTTATTGTATGAAATTATCGCAAATCGCTTTTTATTTAATCGCGATAGATAGTTAGGAAAAAAGACATTTATTTTAGGCATTTTGTTTAGTTAGAATAAAATGTTTGGAAATTATTAAAATGAAGTAGACAATTTGTTTAGAAAACTTAAACTATGTTTAACTATGACAAAACTGAATCCGTTGCTTTTGAGTAAACTTGTGATCCTATATTTCTGCATTAAATTACAGTTTACAATATGTAAAACAAAACAATAAAATTTTAATATTTGATTCTATCATTCCTGATTAGCATTTAAATAACTATGTACAAAATAGTGAAGTTATATTGGTTAAACATAATATTAAGCTAAGGTAATAACAGGTCTCAGCTTACTGCCCTGAGGCATTCCACTTAGTATCGTTGTTAGTTATTGCTATATAAACATTGTACCTATTGTTTGTATGTTTATATATTTTTAGATTGTAATATGTAGGCAAAGACTAAGAAACTCTTTTGTTACTATTCTGAAAGACCTCTGTCGCTTCATCTACACTCATCATTCTATCACGCATGAACCCGCATTACGGGTACTTCTATTCTAACATACTTTCTTTGAAGACGAACCGTCAAGAAGTTCGTCGAAAAATGTTTATAAAAATAATGGAATTGAAAGTGTTTCTTTAGTTTAGGAAAGAGACATTTCCAGGTAAAGCAAAAAATGGACATATACTCGTAAATCATCATACGAGAACATCACGCAGAATACAATACTGGAGTACAATCCAGAAAATATGTTAAACACTGATATTTACATATAAATATGTAAACTGTTATTGTTTCTAATAAGAACAGAATACTCCACTTCTTCTTATTTTTCTTGTTTTAGAGGCTAAAATTCACTTCGGGTTGCTGAGCCAACAGAGTAAGTAAAATCATTTTTTTATATGACATACGAAGGTTGCCTCGGACGGCATTTCCTACTTTACCGGACAAAGTAGTAGCAAAATCAAAGTCGGTTTAAAAGTGAGTCGATGAACAAAAAAAACTAATGAATGTTTTTAATACGCGGAATGAGTTCAAAAATCAAGTGCATCAGACCCTAACAATGCGATGGTATCAAACACAAAAGATCCTGTATGCAAAATTAACATAAGTCTACCTGCCGAAATTTCCTCGCCTACGCATCGAAACAGCAGGGATGGGTGCTACTGACAGCGTTTAAATGAAATTCTTATAGGGATATATGAATTTTTCGGGGTCCAGTGCCGCCCCCATTTGAAATAAATTATTTGAAAGGGAACAAAGATATCGTTTAAATTTTGTCATGAGCTTGCCCTAGATGACGCTTCAAACTATTTTATGAAGTACTGTTTACAGTTTAAAATGAAACGTGGCCACTTTTGGCACGTTAAGCTTAACGTTCAAATTTGCGAAGAAAAGCTTCACGTTCTCACTTAGTACATAGAAACAAACGAAACTTTTAGTAAAACCTGGCTTAATCAAGTTTCAAAACATGGATGCAAAACGATTGTCACAGCAGATTACGTTCCCCATGAATATTTTAGCATGGTTGATGTTCTTGGCTTTAAGTGATGTTTTAACACTAACGGGATTGTTTATCTTATTTTTTGGACACACAGACACACTTTTTTTAGAAACTATGACGGTTACAACTTATGTGCCACATTTTAGATGTTGTAATGATTTTTGGCGTACTTATCATATTGACGAAGAGGAAATAGCCTTAGAACGCCACGCTGGCAAATGCGTCTTGGCGAGTTCTTCCTGGCCACGTTGGATTGAATATATGCCATAAATCGGGCGTCGATATAATCAAAGTCGCGGGGCCTAGATGAGAGCAGCACAGGACTGAGATGGGTGGCGTCGACAAAGAGAGGCCTATGCTCAGCAGTTGGCGGAAGAAGGGTTGGGATGATGATGACGATGATTGGTTTTTAGGACTTGTTTGCTGGTTGGGTTATTGGATCGCCTAAAATCGTTTTACTTGGCATGGTCAACTTTAACACGTAATTTTAGTATAGGCTGACTGGTAAGGATGTGTTAGACACATTCTCACAGAAAATCGACGTCTGAGTAGTAGCGTCACCGCTTCTATGCTTCGTTCGGTGAGTGAGAGAGCTGGAGCCCCCTCCCCCCCTCCCCCTACATCTTCCCTTCCTGAAAGGCCGGCAACGCTTCTGTTACACTCCTGGTGTTGCAGTTGTCCATGGACAGCGGTGATCACTTACCATCAGGTGACCCGCTTGTTCGTTTGCCGCCCTATGACATAAAAAAGAGATAAGGACATCTTTAATATGTAGTAAGCAAAGAAATATGCTTATTGTGAGACCATACCATATTCAAGAAGTGTGGGTTGGAGCAATTGTCCAGCCGACATTCGAGCAAAGGCTTAAAACGACAAAGTTCTTAGCTATCTTGTACGTCATGAGATGTTAGGACTATGTGGTATTGCGCAGAGGCAATGTCATAGTAGGATAGTTTTTGCGCCGCCTACTCACCGGCACATCTTAAGAATTTGACTTAGCTTCCAAGGTCGTGTATGCATTGTCTTATTTCTCTATCGTTAGATCGCTACTTATTTAGATGCTACTAAAAAATTAGATAATTTAGTGTTGTGTCCTGTTTCTTGTATAGAGTACTCAATTTCTACTCTGTTGCAAATGTACTTCTGGATTCAAGATATTTATTATCTATGTAACTTGTTGCAATAAAAGTACCTAAAACAATTTAAAATATTGTAATATAGACAAAGACGTAATTACCACTTTTATTTGAAGTGAAAACTTCTTTAGCGGCGTTGTACACTTTTTGGTAATGGGTAAAAAATGTTAAACTCGCGTCAGGGCGTCAGGGCGTCAGGACACGTGACCCTGATCGAAAATTCGTAAGACGGTTGGAGAGTAGGCAGCCCAGTTTTGCCAGCGAAGTCTTGTCAAAAGATACCTGAAATGTACAAAAAAAAGTAACCTTCTAGGAAAACTTCTAGGAAAAGTAAACATTTACATTTTTAACCTACTTCCAAAAAATAAGGTTATAAACTTTTCTAAATTATTTATTTTTGAAGTGAAAACTTATTTAGCGGCGTTGTACACTTTTTTGTAATGGGTAAAAATGTTATTCTCGCGTCAGGACTTGCGTCAGGACACGTGACCTGATTGGGACGGATAGACAAGATTTTTGCATGCAAATTATTTTATTTCGGAAATATGTAGTTTTAAATCAAACAATGTCGCAGGCGAAGGCTTGATATGAATAAATTACCGTCACTTACTAGGCAGGGCGTCATAATAGGACATCTTAAGTAAATTTAATGACCCCTTAAGACATACATTTACACTATTCTGAGTAAAGTTTGTACCTACACATACCTCTTGGTACCATAACAAAAGGCAGTAAATCTCACGGCCTTCCTCTCCATTGCATTCTACGCAGATCGTGGCACACACGAACTATATTGTCAAATTAAGTTAGAAATAGTTAAAATTGTTAAGGATGTATACATTTATACATACACTTTTTTTAAATCAGCTTATGGGGTAGAATAGAATAGAATAGAATAGAAATTTCTTTATTGCCAAAAATACCACAACACCAAATAGAAAAAAGTACATCGAACAATACGAGATCTCCTAGGCAGAGCGTCCCAGATAGAGAAATGTGGATAGAAGAAGAAATAAATATTTGAGAAATTTTAACAAGAAAAACAGAAGGTGCACGATCGGAGCAAAGAGCAGAGAAGGACACAGAATAGACAGAAAATACAGAAGTAAAATTCAGTATAGATAAGCCTTGAATACAACGATAAATTAAATTAAATTAAACTTTTACTAGAGAAAATTCCACTATCTAGTTTCATTCGAGAGAAAGTGAGAGAGAGAGAGACAGAGAGAGAGAGAGAGTTGCAAACGTTGCGGTCAGCACGGAACGCAACTTTCGTATGCTAAAGGAACGGAACTAACTATGCTGAGGCGTTCCGTCGCTTCTCTCGCTCTAGCAAATGACGGTTCAGAGCGACGGAAAAGGATAGCAGCATAGGAAAGTACTAGTAGAAGTCGGATTAAATAATATAAGGCGTCACATGAGATTGATTAGACTAGGTTTAAATTATTATTTAGCTCTTTTGTTACTTCTATGATCACTGCTACACTTAATTTTAATATAAACGCAATTGCAGTTAGTCGCAAAAATATCACGTGATATTTCTTTTTTCATACAATATGTGCATTGTGCATTTAATGAATATATGCAAAACAATCGTTTAAAACACCAAAACACATCTTTGGGTCGATGATTGAACTGGCAATGTTATGGGGTGTTTAGTTGGTGTTCTGTTATATTATATAGGAGTGTGTAATTACTTTTACATTTGTGTTAATAAAAAAATAATACTCGCTTTGACAACTCCGTAAATCTTTATGTACCTAAATGAGTGAAGAGTGATAAGCGCTTTGTTTACTTATGATGTCAAACTTATGCGTAATATTTGCATGTTCTATATTTTATGCTAAAACGCTTATTTAGGAATTCTTTCCTCGTAGGTACACACGCGTTTCAAGGAGCCTTCATATCAGACGGGCGCTAAAAAGTTGGCGTACATTTTCTAATCACAGACCAAGGTTCGTTTTTTGTAGATAAAAAACTCTTTGTTGGGGTTTCATCATCGTGAGCATTGACTGTGTGCTTAACGGGTCACAAGGTAAGAACGTACAGAATATAGTAAGATAGATAAATTTTTAGTTGTTATGAATTTGACGCGTATGTCTGTCTGTCTATCTGACTTTCTGTCGGTCTGGGTGTGTGTCTGTCTATGGCATCGTAGCTCTCGATTGGAAGGAAGTTTTTTTTAAATGTGAGAGCAAGTTCTTTTGCTGTGGTCCTTAGCTATGTTTGATGAAAATTTGATCAGCCGTTTAAAAGATATTGGGGATTGAAGTTGGGGTTTTTACCTGGCATTCAATAGATGGCGCTACGGATGACGGGGTTCCGTCACTCATCACTAGATGGTGCCGTAGGGAGTTATTTTCATTTGCTTGGAAAATAAACTTGTGGTTAGAGTTTTAGTAGTTTGCTAAAATAGTAGAGGCTTTAGTAGAGGCGACAAAAGGACTAAGCACAAACGCCTTGTGCTACATATATATTTTCAAGGAAGATTGACATCGGCAGGTGGATGGCTGAAAAACTTCACACCCAAATGCATTCTCAAAGAGGGTTGACACAGGCAGGCAGACGGCCGAAAAACTAAAGCCTTATCGTTTAAACTTTTCCAACTATTTTTTCTCTATTTCACATGGTCTTCGGCGTCCCTTGTGTTTACATGTGTTGCGATCACCTTATCGCCAAATATAACTTAAATCTCCTTCTGGATACTTCTAAACCTGGGAATCCTTTTAAATATTGTGTATTTACTCTGCTTTTAACTGCAACATCTTTCATTTAAAGATATTTTTGCTACAAAGTTCTTACACGGCATTTTTACTACATGCTTGACCGGTGTTACATTTCGCATTAAAAACCCATTTAGGGTTGCCAGTATAAATAAAATTATAGCAGATTTTGGAAACGCTAACGATTGGATGACCATTATAGCTGGAACTCGATAGTAATAAAAGTGTCCAAGATTATAAACTGATTTACTATGTGAGTTGAGGCTAGCGACTCCATGCAGCGACCTTGCCGATATGGAGCGTCGTAATTGTGGAATGCCACAATCAATTGCATTCTGCTGTCGGCATCCACACTTTGAAGAAGGTTAACTTAAGATATGTGCTGATTTAAATTATTTAAATGATGCAAAGCTAAGCATCGTCCAAACTAAGCATATGCAAGCGTCTAAACTAACCCAGTTTGCACTGAAACATGGGGTGCCATGTCATATAGCATATTGCTGTTAGAATCGTACAATGAATAATTTCCAATTTTAAGCTCAGGTCTAAAATAGGACTTATACACCTCTTTCTGTAAATTTGGTAAGAGGAGTCTAAAGGACTAAGCACAAATATCTCGGCATTACCAAAGAGGGTTAAGTGACCGTTCATAAATAAATATAAATAATATACAGGGACAAATCACACAGATTGAGCTAGCCCCAAAGTAAGCTTAAGCTTCTGTTAAGGGATACTAATCCTACGATACTATATTTTATACATTTATAGATACCCAAGACCCAGGACAACTTGATAAAGGCCATTTACCAACTTCCCTGGCTGGGGATCGAACCCAGTACCTTCGAATTAACGGACCAGCATGTTGACATGCATATTATATTTAGAGAAGAAAACTGGGAAAGCACACCTTCGGCTACAAAACAGCACAACGAAGGATGCATCTGGAAACGTGTTAAGATGGGGAAGAAATCCAATATTAAGCTTCTCGATCATTTTTAACTGCGGATTGGGAGATGAATTTAATCAGGTATTTTTTAAAACAAACGTAGGTACGCTCTTTTCTTTCCTCATTCAGCGAGCGAAGTTCTCCGAGTCTTCGTTTGAATCTCAAGAGTCTAAGTTTTGAGTTTCCTCTTGGACTAACATTGAAAATGGGTCGTGAGACTCGCGAGTTCATAGTTCGGGGACTATTTTAGCCTATTCAATGGCAATGAGCTGCATTTAATTTTACTTTCAACATATGCTGTATGTTTCGGCTAATTGTTTGGCTACTCATTTGAATCAATACACAATAGTCTCTATGTCATGTTTGCGTCCATTGTTTGTACAGTGTCCGAAAGATGACACTTGGCCCTGGCCTGCCTACAACCTTTGGAGAGAGGTCAGGCTGTTCTTGTTGGTCTAAGAGGCTCGAATTTGAAGACCTTCTTGCAGTATCAGTGGAATTCATGCTTACACATTCATTATAGTTGAACGTACGAGCAATTCAACCAGGAGTCCAATTTCTGAATTCATAAAAAAAGTTCAACCCATTTCATTAAAATATGTTTTGTTGTTTTCTTGCAAAATGAAATATTGAAAAAAGTGAAAGGGACAAAACATTTTTGAACTTTGTATTTTTATGGGTACTTATTGGGGTAAACTGAGAATCCATTTGCTGGAATTACGATGCTGATTTTTACTGATACAATTTTGACTGGTCGTTGCCAAACAGGCAATGTATTGAAATCAGCATAGAAAATTCAGCATAGAATATTCTCAGTCTAAATGTAGGTGCGAAACGTTTGACGATTAGTAGTTATATCTTTGAATAAGACCTCATGAAATTTGGTAAGCGAGTAAGTAGATGATTATAATATAATAAAAAAAATACTTGGAAGATAAGCCAAATAGGCCAAGGGATTGTCACGGATGTGGGATTGAAACGTTGCGATTTCAAAGTTCAGTTATGTGAAATAAATATGAAATTGTATTCGTATGTTCGTCCATTGTTCACGTCAAATCAAAGCATCGGTTCTTGAAATATTAGGAAATGATAGTACTACTGTATCCCAGAATTACTACAAGTTCTCGAGGGCAATAGATAATAAAAGATATAGAGTGACACAGATAACAGAGCAAAAAAAAATTTTGTATATATTAGAATTAAACGATCGAAATATATTCGTAAGAGTGACTTAACACCTTTATATGAATAACGCTGAACATACAATTTGTATGAGATTAATGCTTTTTTACAACATATTTTAAACAGTATCAATTTAATACAAAATTGATTCTCTTCTAAAATATGTTAATGGAGTTTGCTCGTGAGGTTTATGTACAACAGATACAATCGCGCATACATCTTTAACACTGCACGGTCGGTTAATCACCGCTACAATAGAACAACGTTGAAATTAGAAGGTGTACAGTAAAGATCCATGATTATGCCTTAATAACGACGTACGGACCCTTGACATTTCAGAGAAGAGCTTCTCGGCCTCGACTGCTCTAAACATAGGTATATTACCTTACCATCATCAGCCATTCGTGCAATTAAATGCTATACGACAAAATTGAGAAGTGTATTGTTTGCAGTGATCTTGCTTTTTCTGCTACTGAGTTTTGATTCGGTCAGGTTGAGACGAGACCTTTGAGTAGGTCGCGCCTTTTCTTTGACCTTAGATTATTGCATTTTACCACCTTGTATAGTTCCATGTTCCATGTTCCATATTCCATGTTCCATGTCTACGGTGCCCTTAATTCCTACTGACACTTAGCCATTTTATAATCATCATAAAATAGCAGAGTATCAGTACCATTAAGTATCATTAAGCAAATGTATAGATAAATAAATAAATGTATAGGGACAAATAACACGAATTGAGCTAGCCCCAACTTGAGTTCGAGACTTGTGTTATGGTATGGGTTACTAACTCAACGGTACTATATTTTATTACAAATACATATATAGATAAACATCCAAGACCCAGGACAATTTGGAAAAGGCCATTTTCCAACTTGCCAACTACGCTACGGAAGTTATTGAGTTTAGTGCAATTAAATTATATGCAGTAAAATTTAGTAGAGCTTTAATTATTTTCAATTCTACTTACTAAATTTATCCTGAATTTTATTTATTTATTTATTATTTTAACTTAATTACAAATGTAATAGGCGGACTTAAAGCCATAAGCTTTATCTACCAGTCAACCCACTGGTGATACCGTGAATAAGAAGTTTTTAGAAAGAGTTGCTAAATATGTACCTAATTTTAAAAGATATATTACTAATAATATTTTAATTTATTATCTGTAGTTTATCTGTATATACAATATGTAACAAAAACTCTGTCCGATCATTGAAGGAGTAGCTCAGACCGTCAATATGAACAACTTTTTCTATGGGACAATGCTCGAAACTGGAAAAAAAATCGTCATTTTCATACGTCGACTTTTTCTTCGAGTTTCAAGCATTAGTCCCATAGGAAAAGTTTGTTCATATTGACGGTCTGAGTTGCTCCTACAAGGATCGGACAGGGTTTTTGTTACATATTGTATATAGTTTGTGAATGTATTTTTATCACATTAATATTATAAAGGCGAAAGTTTGTAAGTGTGTGTATGTTTGTTACTTCTTTACGCGCGATTGGCTGGACCAATTTTGATAAAATTTTGTACGCAAGTAGCTAACACCCTGGATTAGCACATAGGCTACTTTTTTCGCTGGTAACATCGCGGTGCGCAGCTAGTTCTGTATACATAAATGTATCTTTCTTTTTTAATGTCTTATTTATCTTAAGGCGTTCCCGGGTGCATCTACAGCTGTGCAGCTTCGGAGCCCAGGGTGCACTTTCTCACTTTTTCTTTTCTAAATTTAATATGCATATCAATGGTAACATGGAGTAGTCCTATTCTAGGCGGAAGCAACAATTAACTAAAACTTAACTAACATCATTATTAGATCTTTGCAGGAGCACAACCCTCTTTGTATTATAAGAGCCATACTTAATCAAAGCAGTCAAAGGATTTGGCCTACACTCTCCACGCTGGCCAGACGGGTTGGAGAGGCCTCATTGATGTTTATAAGCTTTTCTTAGCTTGTATTTACCTAAGACGCCTCCTACGACATTCAAGGGAAGACTTGGTGTGATCCTATTCTATTCTGCCGGAAACCACACGGGAAACTAAACTATATCTCAAAATTAAAACTAATGTTATAAGTAGGTACCTATATAGGTATAATATTCCATCTGAAGTTTCAAATGTACATATAAACATAATAAATCACTTTTGTTTTTGTCGAGACATTATTTATCGACCTTGAGCACACCATGCCCTTTCTTCCACCTTAGCTGCCTGTCTTCACGACGGTGATCGCATACTTGATTCGTTATTAATATGCCACGGTTCCTCGCCTCTCCAAGGTCGAGTCTATGCAGTTTCTCCAAGGTACTGGAATTTCAACTATACCCCTTTAAACTTAAAGTTCATTGATTTGATGGGCTGGTCGGTTAGAGGAGGTACGTGATCTGAGTTATGTAAGTCAACGCCATCTACTGTTTGAAATTGGTGACTGCAGGTGACATGTGTTTCCGTGTTTTGATTTGTATGTTAATTTATTAGCCTTTTTATAACTGTATCGTTTTATCTTTTTAAGATTGTTAAAATATGTAACTTATGTAGTTTCAATAATAATAATAATAATAACTGATATGTACATTCGAATTGATCAACTCCATCTTTTTTTATAAAAGAATGTATATACTTATATTTTTTATTTATGTTCCCCGATTATTCGAAGACGCCTTGACCAATTCAGAAAATTCTGTTCTCATATAAATGTTATCAAAATCGGTTGTTAAGTTTGGCGTTGAAGTCGGTTTATAGGTTTTTGAAGTGAAAACTTCTTTAGCGGCGTTGTACACTTTTTTGTAATGGGTAAAAAATGTTAAACTCGCGTCAGGACACGTTACCTGATCGATAATTCGTAAAACGGATGGAGAGTAGACAACCGGCGCGGCGTAGGAGAGGAAGTATCCCCCTCTCTTTCTACGGCGCGGCGAATATAAATTGTCATGTACTTCTTACGAATGTTATAATGCTTAGAAGTTAGGTATCTATTTATGTATGCTATCTATAGGTACCTTTTTATCCTTTTTTATCGCCCACTGACTGAGGGAGGTTCTATAGAGGCTTAAGTTTATTAAATGAACGAAATGACAGCCATTAAAATTTTTATATTTTCAACATGTAAAGCAAAGATTTAGAATATACAAGTAGTGGACTCAAAGCAGGAATTTCAGTCTTAACACCATCGAGGTCGTATATAATTTAGTACATGATTACGACCTTTTTTTTCGCAGACAGTATATGTCCCTCCCAACAAAGGAAGACCTTGCAAATTAGGGTTGCCATCTTCTAATATAAAAAGTCTGACACTGCGCTGAATAAGGCCGGACAATTAGGCTTAAAAGCCAGACGGTGAATAAGATAGTTGTGGTGGCTAAAGAAAAAGACCAAAAATGTCCACTTTGCCAAAAAGTCTTACTAAAGCCGGACAGGCCGGGCGGCCGGACATACCTATAAATATTTGCCAAACGCGACCCGAAAAAGCCAAAATTGTTCGGCTAAAGCCGGGCAGATGGCAACCCTACTTGCGATGCGTTACTAGACTAAATTTAGGCGCGTAGGTATGCTTGGCATATTAAACTCTTTGGTCGGCTTTTGCATAGAATTTAAGAACAGGAAACATAAAAGAACAGTAATCAAGGACTTATTCTAATGAGTAAAATAACAAAGAGGTGAACATTTGTAAGTATTGTTAAATTAAACTTTTGTAAACTTGTTAATCGTCATGAATGTATGTTAAACTTAATTTATATAGACGCAGATTAAGTTAGCATAAGTAGCTGCTTATCTCTAATTAATTTTATCAGTAGGGACGCGCCGAGTAATTTTAGAAAAAAAACTCAATTTCTTATATTTCTAGAAGAAAAGGAACTAAATTTCCATTTGCAGATCTAAGATTAAAAGTACCTAGTTTAGTTTTATTTTAAAAATTACGTTAATATTTACATTGTGCGATAAAAATGACCCTGATTCATTTTTAAAATCTTCTGTGATTCCCTTACAAATAAAACTAATGAATCTTCACTTAACGAATTAATCACCACAAAATCAATTTTCCATTCAAAACCATTTTATGATCTAATTGTGGTTTTATTGATTTCATACAACGCCATAACAATGACATTTGCATTATATATATATATATATATATATATATGTAATAAGTATTTATTCAGTAAAAATAATGTTTATATTATTAAGTTGTATTTATTTTTGTGTGTTAAATCGACAATAAAATGGTTTGTATTTACATGCATTGTTGTTTAGTATGATTCAGAATAATTCTTGTTATTAAATGTATTACTTAATAGGTAGACTATTCATTATTATTATATATATATATACATTAATGATATTTCGGTAAAAAAGATCGTAAATGCTATTACATGTTATTTTTCCTGTTCCCGGTAACATTCTCAGCAATACTGTTTTGAATCTAGATCTCAGGGTGCGCTTTTCCGTTTTTTCTTCTTTAAAGGATGCCAAACACCTTTCTAAGTGGAGATTTCCGAAACAGTGGTTTGATGACCGGCCGCCTATCTGACGTCAATTTCTTTATGCATGCAATAAATCTTACAACACGCCCGACGTTAACCCGAATGTAGTTGAGACACGATATGTTAGTGCTTAGTTCTGTAGTTGCCTCTTACGAGATCCACAGGGAAGAGATAGAATGGTCCTAATCTAGGCCGGACTCCACACGGCGATAGGCATGACGAATGGAAAAATATTTTTAACCCATCGGTTAAATCATTATAAATATATTGAACACGTATTTTTTTTTCTCTGAGAAACAAAAAACAACAAATTTCGCATGACGTCACGGCTAGGTACGATTTTTACTTAGCGGTGACGTCGCAAATCTCCATTCCAGAACTTTGATGCACCGTGTCTTTATGATTTTTTGGTAAACTGAAAAGATGGGTCCATTGGCTTATACTAGATCACTATAGTATAATGAAATTATAATAACAGTCAAAAAACAATAAAGAAGGCATTTTCATGTTAAAGTGTGCTGCTGCCCGCGGCAATTAGTATGGGATTGCATATTTTTGTTTTTTTGACTGTTATTTTAATTTTATTATACTAAAGTGATCTGGTATGTCCCATCCACGTTGACTGTTAACTAAGGGATAAATTTAGAAAATACTGAAAAAATGTTCGAGAACATGTTATCAACACGCAGGCCGGGTTGGATGGTAAAAAAAAAAAAAAAAACGACGGGTTTACTCCGGGAGTGCCGGCAGAAGTGAAAACTTAAATATTAACGTTGTGCATTTTTATATTTTGGAATGGTTAGGGAATAATTTTGCACAAATTGCTTTGATTATTAGTATAAAAGTACTATCTTTTATGTGGTAGAATACAATATTTATTTATTTACAGCGTGCCACGTGCAAGCGCCCTGCGCCGCCTAAACAAAACAGCAGACGCAGGCATACATTTTCGCCGCACCGTAGAAAGAGAGGGGGATACTTCCTCTCCAACGCCGCGCCGGCTGCCTACGCTCCATCCGTCTTACGAATTTTCGATCAGTGTCACGTGTCCTGACGCGAGTTTCAAGTGTACAACGAAGCTAAAGAAGTTTTCAATATAAAAAAATTAAAAGCAGTACAAAGTATGTATCACGCATATCTTAAGATAAAAAAAAAAACGACTTATAACATTTAGTTGCCTTTTTTCAATTTCCTTTGTAATAGATACAAACCGTAAATCGTGATTAGCAAGTTATGCCCATTATCGCATCCGTTGCTTCCTATCTTGAACACCAGTTTTTCTTTTCTAGAGTAAGGAATCTCCTAGGCATTTACAAAATTTATTATTAACTACATAAGGGCTGGCATGTCACTCTCGCCTTATATAAGCGACAGATCTTTCGTGTCTCTATTAAAGACCGTGCATATGGTACGATTTTTATTTAAAAAAAACATATGTTTTGGAAAAAGATATATTCTTGTAAGAAAGCTGGTAATTGCTACCACTATCTACGTTACAAAAACAATACAATACAGAAATATATACCTTATATTACTCACAAAATAAATACGGGACGCTCATGTTTCTACTCTGTCATGTCTGTCTTGTACCATAAGACATGCCAACACTTAATACGTCTACCAGCCCAAATACTTTTCTGACTGTCTGCACAAATATGAGTAGAAACTACTGAACTGATATTGACAGAGCAAAACTTCATAAAACTTCATCTAAAAAAAATGTTATTATTCTATTCCTTTTTTTCTTCTCATTTCCGTGTTCAGTTTCTAAATTTCTACAGATATGTATGATGAAAAGAGTAATGGATAAAGTATTAAATAGCATATCCCACATGCACAAGAAAATTTTCTTTTGGCTGGTAATTGAACCGCCTTTTTTACTTGGAGGAAAGGCCTACACGGTCACTGTGGGGTTTGAACCCAAACTCCAAGTTCAAGTTGAAATCTGCGTGTGCTAAGCTTGTGGACTCATTTTTGAAATGCTGAGTCGCTAAATGAATGTTTGTTTCAAAAATGGCACTTCTGTAGTACGTGTCGTAATGTGTAAAGCGACCTACGTACGGTATAAGTAAGCACACGGTATGCACGTCGGTCTGAATCTAATTAATTGCTTCAAGGCCCCGGCTTTGTCTCCGACGATTTGTTGCCATCGATGTGTACTATTGTACCAAGTTATAAGAAGCAGCGAGTTTTGTGAGAAGTGTTTCTAAGTTAGAGTCAGAGTTGGGCGTAGTTAACTACTATTATGTAGTTTGATTACAAATTACAATTACATGTAGTTAACTACAAGTAGTTGAAATTACATTAAATTTAACTACAACAACTGAAACTACTGTAGTTGTACTACAAATTAAAATAAGAATTTATTACCGCGGGTGTGGGCTAAAGGTGTATTTCGAAATTGAAAGTGTAAAAAGTAATAGGCAAGTAACAAAAATTTATAAGTAAGTAAATCTTTATAAAATAAGTAATTTCAAAAAGTAGTTTGTAATTGTGATTACAACTACTTTTTGTAGTTTATAGTTCAACTACTTTTTCAATTACTTTTTGTAATTATGTAGTTGCGATTACTAACTACAAAATGTAATTGTAGTTAGTAATTAGTAGTTTAATTACATTTTGCCCAACTCTGGTTAGAGTTAGTAAGGCTCGAACCACGTATAAAGTGTTATATGAATTTTTCGGGGTTCAGTGCTGCCCTTATTTGAAATAAGTATTTGAAAGGAAACGGAGATATCATTTAAAATTTTGTCTTGACCAAGCACTAGATAACCCTTCAAACTATTTCATGAACTACTATTTTTAGTTTAAAGTGAGAACGTGAAGCTTTTATTCGCCCTTTAGCGAAAAACGGCCTCTTTTGGCTAAAGTAGAAAAGCTTTAGGTACGGTCAGCCACAAAAGTGGAGTCTCAATTTTTCATACAATTAGTATGAGAAATTGGGACTCCACTTCTGAAGCCTACCGTACATTCTGACTTTAAACTATATATTTCTATTACTATATTATTTTTAAATGAATAGACAACTATTATATGGTACGAAAATGTAGGGTAGAAAAAATGTGTTTAATGAAGTAAGTAGAAATAAAAAATGAAGTATTTATAACCCCCGACGCAAAGAAAGAGTTGTTATAAGTTTGAAAAGTCTGTGTACCTGCGGCATCGTAGCTCCTAAACGAATGGACCGAATGTTTTTTTTTTTGTCACAAGCTGACGTCATCGTTTTTTTAATCGGTTTTTACCTATAGTTATGTCACATAAAATTTATATTCTTTTTCTTGTTTCATAGAAGTGTAGCTAATTGCAATCGCTTTTACATTACACCAAGAAGTAATAATTACATTACTTTAATAGGCTTTAGCGTCATTTGCATACAGAGTTTGTGCTTTGATATTGATTGCGATTAGTGTGAATAACTTTTGCTTGCCTAATTAATGTGGGGGGGCTTACTACTTCGTGGTGGTCGAGTTTGGAATAAACAATAGATTAGTATCCAGTAAAATCTAAGGATAGTAAACGAACAAGAACATGAAAATATAGAACTAAGGTGATGGCTTTCACAGCGTGATTTTTATTTTAGTTTCACCTGTTCCGCTTGTTTGTCTGTCTGTAATCAAATCTTGCAAGTTAAATTTGACCCACTTTCTGGATTTCGATTGAGCTGAAATTTTATATAGATATATATATATATATATATATATATATATATATATATATATATATATATATATAATAATATTATGATGACATGAAGCTGATCTGATGATGGAGCTGGAAGGTGGCCATAGGAACTCTGTAATGAAACAATTCAAACTCGTTTGTATCGTGCTTTATTAAAAAAAAATGTATATGATTTTATTAGCCCCGTATGTCCCACTGCTGGGCAAAGGCCTTCCTTCTTTACTCCCTGTAATTAATGTAATATAATTACAGAAACGATAAGCCAAAGGTAAATTTTAGGACTTCGATAAACCGCCTTTTAAGAATTTTCTAATTTTTAAGATTACGTTGTGTATTTATTTTCGTATGCATTAAATGGTATTGTATTTTAATTTTCCGATATTTTCTAAATCGTCTTTAGGAGCCATGGAACCCTGAAACTTCTTAAGATATCGTATATCCCTCGAAAACGTTTTATCAAGAAAACTTAGGTATATTCTCCGTATATTAATTTTAACAAGCCTGTTTACCTAGAACGGCCTAGAACAAACAATGCAAAGGCGGCAATCGCAAATCAAAGTGAAATTTGCATATAATCGCTTTGTATCAATCTTAATAAACTGCCGACATTAAAATGATGATTAGCACTTAAAGAGCTGCCGATAGTGATAAAGTTATCCTACGCAAGATTGTATAAAATACCTATAAAATATACTTATATTTAATTTCTATTTCTAAACAGTGAATAATTAAATAAACAAACAAATAATAAAACTTACTATAACTACACGAATAACTTAAATTACTTACTTATTGTATATCTTAATCGAGTTGGGGTCGAAAACACATTGTTTGTATGTATGTATGTTTGTACCGCGATAACTGCCAAACCGATGGTCCGATTTTGATGAAATTTGGTAGGCATGTAGACAATATAAAAAAAAACAGTTTCGTTAGGCAGGACGGCGAAACTAAAAAAAAAATAGCTAGCCTTACGGGATCGCCTTGCTGGTAGACGACACAGGAAAGAGAGAGAGAGAGAGATTTCCAATGGCATGTCCATTTTAACATATACGGTTGAGATCATTGACCCCAAATCGCTCTACCTACTCCGATCACTGGTAACACATTGGTTGTAGACTTTAGTCTTGAGACATAAAGGTATTTTGGACGAAAAGACATTGCATAGCTTCCTGACCTGACGATGGTCGCTAGAAACCGCTGTAAATCTTTGGGAAAGACAGATAGAAGACGTTATGCGGCTGAAATAATGATGATGATAATCAAGCACTGAGACTATCGTCAAAAATTATTATAACATACAAGCGGGTTTTTAAGTATCACAAGGTACGCTAAAAGTGACCTTTGGCTATTTAGAGCCAAAATGCCCTGTCTGCCCCATTGGGGATTAAACGTGATAGTGTATATCTAGGTATTTACTTACACTAACTAACAGGTGTTCAAATTGGCTTAAAAGTGAAGGCAACTGTTTAAATATTGAAATATACGTAGAATTTGGGCTGGCGCACACATGGCAATGCGCAGCGCAGATCATTTTTCACTGTCAAATCATTATCGACATTGTCCTGTTTGAAATAATATCCAAAATCAATTGACACAATACTTACGCACATATAGCGAATTTCGACTAGGCTATACGTAATGTTTTGATTAATTTTAAATATAATTTCAAAGAGGACATTGTCGATAATAGTTTGACAGTGAAACGACGCCGGCCCTTTAATGAATCTTTCAGTGAAGGTCCAGTATATTACTTAATATAATGTAATAAATTAAGGCTATCGCATCTCTAGCCTCCAATTTATCCTGTACAAACTTTTAACCTTTTATATAGGGGTTGAGGGGTACTTATGAAAATATGCTTAAATACGTATTTGATTTCTAATTATTATTCTAAACACCAATTTTTATGTTCCATGCCTGATAATTGATGAAAAATAAATAAAAACTTTCTTCCCCCTATTTAAAGGATTGGGAGCAGAAAGTACAGATTTCTTTATTTCATTTTGTCTATTTGCTAATCCTAGCTTTCACACCAAATGTCAGATTTGTTTCACTGAAGGAACTACCCTACTACCCTAACAGTTATAATGATCACCAGTCAGTGAGTGAGTCAGTCAGTGAGTGATTGAGTGACGGAATCTGGGTATTTGAGATATCAATAAACCTATAAGTCGATATACATTTGAAACTTAGATATCTTTAATTAGCAGTACTCTATTTGAAAAAAAAATCCAGTTACATTCTCAAAAAATAATACATCCATATTTTTTAGTTTATCATATAATTAATAAATCACAAAGATATTAGCATCCTAGTTCTGGACTGGGGATGTGACAACAAGGCCCTGTGAAATTTATTAGAACCGAACCCATGATGTAATGCAAAATTTCGTCATATTTTGTTAGTCGGAGAAACGGAGAATTTTGTAATTTTTTTTATAATTTTTTTGTTAAACCTAAAAAAATACCCTTTTCAGTCACTATGCCTATTTCTACTAGATGTTTTATGACGCGGTGGGTTGTATTCAACCAATAAAACATACTATTAACATAACCTGCTGACAGCCCATTCAAATTCAGCCGTGATCACAATATTAATAATTGCTTTGTCATATGTCTGTCATAACAGTTTTGTACGTAATTCGATACAAACTCAGTTAACAAATATAACATCCATACACAGCTAGCTTCAATTTTTTTTTAAAGTCGAAGTCCTTGATTTATCTTTGTATATTTTTAATACATCACCTCGCTCCCGCTACACATATTATTACGCTTGTTTCCCATGAAGGTAGGCAGAGACTATCTTGCTACGATCCTTACAAACCTCTTTTGCTTCGTCAACACTTATTAGTTTTGGGTACTCCTTACTAATTTACCTCTTTAAGAACATCTTCAATTTGGCACTTTTACGGCGGCCGACAAAACTCAACATAACACGAAACATTTGTTTAATGGATTTGAATAAAAAATTTAGTTCGTTGCTATGAATTATGATCTACTAAAAGTTATAATACTAGGTATACACCAGAGCTTTTTCTGTCTGTTTGTTTTCTAACGACTTCTGAACTTGTTAACACGTGTATTGTTACAAAGCCCATCAGGCATGGTAGAGACTACGGACTTGAGTGCAGATAAATTAATATTTTTTTCTTCAAAAATCCGAACGTCACATTTTAGTTGTTTGTTGTTTTGTTTTTCGTGCGTGTAAGTGGCCAACACTGGTGTCAGATTTTTCAGGCTGCCTAAAGGCATCTGACATAGCTTGACGACTGCCATACAATGATGACAGCCGGGACCAACGGCTTATACGTGCCTTCCGAAGCACGGAGGAGATCGAGAAATTTTTGTGCCACTTGTGGTCACCCATCCAAGTGCGGATCACGCCCGGTGTCGCTTAACATGCGAAAGCGCTAGTAATGCGTACTCCCGCCGGGCCACCGAGCTCCTCATTTTAGTAACATTGCATTTTCTTCCCGTCAACTATATTTTTTACATCGATAAAATAGACCTTCGTTCTAAAAAAAATATTATTTTTCATACACAGACAAAAGGTTATGTTTTTCAGAACATAGTCGCTTATCGAACTTATAAATTCATATTTGTTCATTCAGTTTCAATTATATGAAAGTAGAACAACGGAAAATTTCGCGACACGTCTAAAGAAACAAAGAAGGTAAATATGACCTTTTTAATTGAGTTTCACGTACATCAAAAGGATGGAGCATATTGGGTCGGGTCTCGGTGGACAAAGCTGCAAATCCGCCACTTCTAGACATCTCATGAGACCAATGGCCGATTATGACGGGGCTGGGCGGGTCGCATTATAATTCAGGTACTGGTAGAGGCTCTTTGATATATTTGGTTGTTGGATCGTTGTCACGTATATCTTTTTGGGAGGAGAAAACCGGGAAGTGAACCCCGGTCACTTCCCGGTTTTCTTCTGGCTTCGGCCCCTGGCATAGCAATATATGTAGTGTCCAAACAAATAATGTGCTTAATTAATAAATTAGTTTATAAGAGACGACAAAGTTGCCTGGAGGAATTTGCAAACTGTGATAAGGCCACCTTTTTTTGATGTTTGTATTTTCGCGAATAAAGGGGCTAGTCGCGGCCCGCTCCAATTTGCTCATTCCATGAATACACAAAAGAATTGTAGCTTTGACTTTGACCCACAAGTTTATGCAACTGTACACGAAAATCTACCACATGAGACGAATTCAAGATAAACATATGTCAATAGAAATCATATTTACACATATGATACCATTTGCATGAAGTAATTGAAAGAATTTGACTATGACCCACAAGTTTCGTACCTGGGCACGTTACGGCAGTAACATTCAAGTATAGAAAAAAGGTAGAAACTTTTGCAAGTTACAGCTTAAGCCTAATCTTAATATTTTCAATATTGTTTTAGGACAATTCACACCGATTCCTCTTACTTCTTTATATCCATAAACTTATATTAGGTAATTCTAACAGTACTATGAAAGAAAGGGTATAGTATATATATATATATATATATATATATATATATATATATAATCTGCTGATCGGACTTTTTGGAGAGTAAAATGAGTTTAAAGAGTTTGTGTATTGTTGAAGAAATAAACAAGTATCCTACAACTAGGTTACTACAATTTGACTTTGACCTACTTACAAGCTTTTCATCTGGGCACGAGTATCATTCAAGTGTAGACAATTCAATGCTTTCTACAATAAAGTCGAAAAAATCCTTCACAGTCTATGAAAATGAAAGAAAAGTAAATATGAACAACCTTAATTTTCACGTCGATGACGCCAATACCCAGGGCCGGCTCGCCGTCAATAGAGGCGGTGGGTGGACAATTACAGAGTGTGCAAACATTTGTGCCCACCTGAATACCTACCAGTAATTAATGATTGTTGCTACAAAAACAATGTACGAACACTTAGCGTAAGGACTTGTCCTTTATATTGTGACCATGGGTTTGATTTTGAACAAAAAATTTTGGTTTGCAAAAATTTATTTAGGAATTTTTTTAGGATTGTGCGACTTCAAAAATGGAGGAGCTTCTCAATTTCGATGTATGTATGTTTTTTTTTCATATATGCTTCACAATAGGTTTTCTGTTTTGTTTTAATAGATTTAGAAAATTCTTTTTTTATTTGACAGGATATAAATACATGCAAGTTGGTCCCATTGTCATCATGACATGAAATCGAGGAAACACCTTAAACATTCTATGCACACATATAGTGATTTTGCCAATAAAACAAGTATTTGGATTTAGAAAGTGGAACTGATAAGAAGACTACAGTTTTTTTTTAATTCTTTTTTATTTAAAGTGGGTTGTCGATTAATATGCCTATTGAATGTCGGAGGTAGGTGTTTGCACTTTAATAAACAGTTCGTATCTGGAGGTCTTGTTTCAATCATGTGCTCATATTCCTCTATACATAGGTAACATAAATAAATAAAATAAATATATAGGGACAAATAACACTGATTGAGCTAGCCCCAAAATAAGTTCGAGACTTGTGTTATGGGATGCTAACTCAACGATACTATATCATATAACTAATACATATTTGTTTAGATAAACATCCAAGACCCAGGACAATTTGGAAAATGCCTTTTAGCAACTTGCCCTGACCGGGGATCGAGTCCCGAATCTCTGGGTGGCGGACTAGCATGTTGACCACTACGCCACTTAAATAACATAAGATACTTTTTTTATGTTTCAAATTATCAAAGACGTTGTTGTTATATGATTGTTTATATGAAGGCAAGTACAATAAGATATTTGTGTTGTTCGGGATTTTTGCTTTTAATATATAGTACACACTCGAGTCTAATGGGTTTATAAACCCGTAGGTAAAGCCGCATGTGATTCGAACACTTACAACTAAAGAGAAACACGTGAAACACAGATATAAGTCTTTCGTTTTTTCGCGCCACTTTCTTCCGCATCACCGGACCTTCGCGGCATTTTCTTTGAACCCCATTTCGATACTCTTAAGCTCTATGTGTCCCAAGAGCTAAGACCACTTGGCCACCTTCAATAGTGAAACAAGGAAAAATAAAGTTTTAAAATTGCTGAAAATATGGTCTCCGTAAAACGTTGTAGGATAATGTTCGTTGAGTGTACGTGGGTTACAAAATGATTAATGGACTTTAGCGCATACACGCTTAATTACCTGTTTTGTTTGTACATACAATAGAATATTCTTGATTATTTGTAGATTACACTCCATTATCCGTAATGAAGCTGTGAACGGAATATGTTAATGGTGTGTATAAAACAAGGTACGAAATGGACTGTTTTGAGGATGATTTATAGGTATTTATTGCGGAAGGCCTATATAAGCGGTGCTTTACGAAACACATCATGTTGTAAACTATTCTGCCGTTATGTCTGGGCATGGTTTTCGCAGGAGCTTTAGGCCGGCTATTGCGCGGGAAGAGATTGTTTCCTTGTTTCTTCCCTTTCTCTATTGGGAATAAGAATTCCGTATGCGAATTTCTTCCTCACATCTTGGACCCAAAAGTATTCCTGGTATCCTTAGCTAACTGTGTTGCTTAGGAACTCAGCATTTTTTCTTTTAATATGACATCTGCATTGACAGCATGCTCCTTCTTTTCTCCCAAATCGTTGGGAGAAGAGAAAAAACATAGAAGGTACCAGCTGCCTCTCTTCTCACGCAGATCGTAAAAGCCGATTGAGGGAGAGGTGATGCGGCTAGCAACCTATAACCATATTGATTCCATTTTTTCACCCACCATCACGTTGAGAGTCGATACTTTTTTCTATACAAATTTCGGAGGGGATTTCCACACTGTTTTGTCTTACTATAAATTTTGTCTGTATGGATACAGAATAGTTAAATAAAAAGCCATTAAAAAGTTATGAGCCATCAAAGATTCGTTTATCTGCTTATTTTTACGCAACTTTCGGCGTAAATAAGTAATAAAAGAACTGTAAAATATTCGAAACAAAGTCCACACTGATACGGTTTTATTATCAAAGATTTTAAAAAACTATATTTGTAATTGATTAATGCAGCAGTATTTGCATAAAACCTGTTTTCAGAAAGGACTTTACGTATGTTTTTACGCGCTCGGTTTACTATGAATTATCGTGCATTTCGCCTTACTGCTTCGCCCGAACACAATGTTAGGTGAGACAACGTGCTTTTCGTCCGCGCCCACGTTTGAGTTCGAGCTCGCGACTAGTTCAACCTTAAGAGTGGCCTTTGGGACTTGCGGCAATGGCAGACAGCACGTTAACCCTCTTTTCAAACAATATCGTGACGACAAACTATTTCTAAGATTCAATTTAATTATAACTGGCTCGTAATAATTTTCTCTCTATCGTTTAAATTTCTTAAGAAAATTTATAGATTTTTTTGAACCATTGTTTCTGCAATAATACTAGAAGTAATTGCAACAATGCTTTACTTTTTCTTGCTACTAGTAGCTGTTTTGAAGTTTTATAAACTGTTTAGCAGAACGATCTAGCGCAGCAAGCAAACACTTGAACATTTTGGTGTTTGTATGTATAATTGTTCGACGGTAACTCTTGTATTTTGGATATGAGCCAAATCGGTTTGCCGTGTTGTTTCCAACAGGGTAGAATAGGACTATTTCAAGTCTTCCCGTGGATGAACTAGAATCTTTTGAAAGGATAATCTGAAGATATGGGATTCGGTAATGGTGATGGGAAGGCATCTTAGCAAATACAAGCAAACAAAGCTTACAAACATCAATGATATCTTTCCAACTTGTCCGGGTAGCGTGGACAATGTAGGCCAAATCCTCTTGCTGTTCTGGTCAAGTATGTCTATGGTAGTACAGAGCTGTTCGTGCTTCTACAGCGCAGACTAAAAAGACCTGATGATAATGAAATTGGTCAGAGGTTACCAAGATATGTTGGCCACGAGTAATGAGTTCAGATGTTAAAAGTATCCTGACTGCACGTAAGACCCATCGTGTGGGGTATAGTTGGATAGAATTTCAAAAATTCTGTTTTTGTTTGATACTTGTCAGGTGGTCTCAAAGAAAATTTATCAAAATCGGTTGTGCTGTTTGGAGTAGAAGTCAGTTTTTAGATTTGAAAAAATATTGAAGTCGCTTAAGAACTTTTTTGTTGCCAGTTGCCTCTTGAAAACTCCATCAACTTCTGATGGCATTGCTCCTCAATGGCCATCGCACGTCTCCAGGAACCAGGAACTGCTTCTCAAAATTCACGACGGACACTATCCGTCAGTAATTTTCGGCGTAAAACGTGCTGATGGTCCTTCCTTATTTAGGCTGCGATACACTGGGACCATTACTTTTATAGAGGTTGCATTCAATATTAAAAACACTTCGCAAGTTTGTTTTTTATTGATTGAGTGAAGCGGCTTTTTTTTATAAAAACTCAAATGTTTTTGAGTCTTCCGGCCCTAGGCTTTATTTGCTTAGAGCTGCAAGACCCAAAATGCTCCATCTGCCCCGTTAAGTATACAGACGTGATAGTATGTATGAATGTATGTATAAAAACTTTATTGATCCACAATATACAATTGTTTACAATAGCGTTCTCTCCCAGTCAACCAAGCTCACAACAATAGACCGAAATAAGATATAAACAGAGATTTAGTTGCGGAGCAAAATATTTACCTAAATAAATCCAACACTTTAATAAAAATACCTAAAAATATCTACATTTATTATACGTTTATACATATATATACAATGAATTATGATGGTGAAAATGAAAGAGGGTATATTATTTTAGAAGGTGAATGTGTACTTTTCTTTTAAAAGAAAATGTTGTGGAAATGACTTTGATCACTATATATATATGGTATGGGTTAAGGCTACCTGAATTTTCCGGGGTCCAACCAGCCACAATTTGAAATAAATCATTTGATAGGAAATCATTTAAAATTTTGTCTTTACCAGGCACTAGGTAACACTTCTAACTTTTTTCTGAACTACTGTTCACAATTTTTAGTTAGAACGTGAAGCTTTTTTACCCCCTCCATCTTCTTAAGTATTCTACAGCCATAAAGTTTGTAGAGGAATAGAAAAAATACGAGTTTTGGAAGATACTGTTTTCGGATTTTAGTGTTACTGTATAAAAAGAGAATCACACAATGAGTATTTTAGGCAGAAATAATATAGTAGTTTGCCATTTCACACACGAGTAATCTTAATTGTCACTAGTATGCAGATTCCCTCACTACATTTTCCTTCACCGGTAGTCACATGTAGTACAGTCTGCCAACAAGATGCCTGACCTTGCCCTCCACCTGGGTATCCTCGGTAGAGCAAGGCGATATTTCACAATTTTCACATCGCCTTCAGCTGTTTAAGGCACAAGTTAGGCCGCATATGAAATATTGCTCCCATCTCTGGGCCGGGGCACCTTAATACCAACTTCTTCCTTTTGACCGTATCCAAAATAGCGCAACTCGTATAATCAACGATGTGACTCTCGTCGGCCGTCTCGACCCTTTGGTTCTACGTAGGGATGTTGCATCCTTGTGCATTTTTTATCGCATTTATCATGGGGAATGCTCTGAAGAATTGTTCGACTTAATACCTGCTGGAAAATTTCACCACCGACCACCAGCCAGAAATTTAAAATTTCATCCACTCCACTTGCAATCAACCACTGTACGTTTTAAAAGGAACTTTTTACCAAGTAAGTACGACCGAACTGTGGAATCAACTTCCTGCAGCAGTGTTCCCGGACCCATACGACATTGAAACCTTCAAAAAACGAGTCTATATCTTCCGGAAAGGCCGGCAACGTTACACCCCTGGTGTTGCAGTTGTCCATGGGCAGCGGTGATCACTTATCATTAGGTGACCCGCTTGTTTGTTTGCCGCCCTATAACATAAAATAAAACCTTTATCTTGAATATACATTTTTATATTAATTATTTTGAATTAAAGAGAAAATTCAAAATATACGTAGAGGGTGGGTTCAAACATCTCGTTGGCTGACTGTACACTTACAGTATAATCTGTACTATTAAACTTCTCTTCGTTCATCTGCTTTTTTTTATTTTATTTTTCTCAAATATAGTGATTTTTATGCTAGACATTGACTCACAGAGTCTGTCACAATGCTCATAATTTGAAACTTTCTGTACGTAGATACTGTACTATAACGAATTACTTTTGATTAGTATGTAATATAACATGTCGTATACACTATAATTAATATGTTGCTGTCAGTTATACTAACATTTTGACATAGTTATTAATACACAATATGTTTTAATAGTACCCTTGATTTACATTGTGTGTCAAACTGGACAGTATATTTTTGACTTGATCAAGACAAATTATTTAATTTAATAAGATTTATTTTTATTAGGCTGGTCTTTAAAAATCATGAAGTTTTTTTGTTGTAAAACCAAGTCAAGGGGGCTTATTAAAATGTTGTCTAAGCTTCTTACTTATATCAGTTCGGAGGATAAGGTTAAGAAACCAATACGTTGAGAGATTATTATATATGAGTATAGGTATTCATATAATCCCTCAACGTACTGGGTTCCTAATTAGGAATGATATACAACCTGGAAGGGAAATACCCGTAATAAATCAAACCACGGGCTATACTAGATCACTATAGTATAATGAAATTAAAATTACAGCCGAAACATAAAAAGTATTTTCGCCATATCCATATAAAAGTCTGCAGCCGCCCGTGCGATTTGTAAGGGAATGTCGAATTTTTTTTTCGTTATTTGGTTGTTATTTTAATTCAATTATACTATAGTGATCTAGTATAGGCCGTGGTTCGATTTATTACCTTTCCACGTTGTATATCTATTATACTTAACTACATTACTTTTTATTTATCACTCGGTGTACCTCAGAAGGAAACTCTCAGTAAGCGATCCAATGCGCAGACGCACAGACCGATTGAATGACAAATTTCATGGGACCTTGAGACCAGATATTTTCCTCGTGCGTGCTTCTAATAACATTATTTTTTTATAGAATATTTTTCTTATCCGCTTTTCTTTAGGTGTTCGGATACCTTAGTACCGCTTTTTCTGACTATATATCAGCTAACTTACCCACAGAAAAACATCACAATTCTGAGTCAGTTATACTAATATGTCTCTTACTTTTTCTATCACTAAGCCTAAGTGGGTTTAGTAGATACGAGTTTCCACATTTTTCCATGTCCCTCGAGAATAATTGTTTCTGTTTCTCATTAGTAATTATAATTAACGTTATAATTAGTAATTCACGTTTATAATACCCTTTTACTGCAAACATAGAAGACCCAGAATATTTCTGCTGATTCGTAGCGCAATTAGATTATCATAGACTAGCTTATCACCATTCTCCGCTCGCACCAATGACATCAGTAGCCAGACTTGAAACAAATACTTGTGTTATGCATACCAATGGCTCGGTGGGTCTGCGTAATACTTGGTACCTAAGCACTTACCGGTAAAAATAACTTTCAGAGGCTCAAGGCGCCAAATAATGAGAATCAAAAATTAACGTTATCATAATGATGATGACTACTTTTCGGAATCATTATGCGGAAAGAAAGGCACACATCGAGGAATTTTAGTAGAGGCAACAAAATCCATACTTTCATATCCATACTTTTATACTATACTATATACTAATATTATAAGTGTGAAATTGATTTTGCCTGTCTGTCTGTCTGTCTCTTTACGCTGTAACCACTGAATCGATTTAGATGCAATTTGGTATGGATATACTCGTAGCTAGAGACCCCTTAATATCCTATGTCGTTACATAAGATATTATTTATTCCAAATATCGTCCATAAAAGGAATAAAAAAACAGATGTGGAACTTTGTATGGGGAATCCTATTTTGCCATACAAAAGTAGACCATTTTACAAAAAACTAATTTACGCAGGCGAAGTCGTGAGTAAAAGCTAAGCTAGTACATATACAATAAATGACATAATGTGCTTACAAATAAGAATACGAATTACGCAATTGAATTGTTATTTGCAAAATTGTAAAATTAGACGTTTACATTCTTAGTGTCCCATGGATCCACTTTTCGGCGTTTTCTTTTTCACTTAGATGGTTTTCCCGGTAAAGACTCTTGTGTCAAATTACCGAAACTTATCATTATTTCAACAAATTACTGACGAAAGTTATTACATTTTTTATAAGATGATTCTGTAAATAAAAGCGAAACTTCAGTTTTTTGTTCATAGTAACACTGATGTAATCCCATTAATTTATAAACGAGCAGAGTGTCGAAAGCGATTAATTAGTCTATTTTCGTTACCAAATGGTCTTTTTAATTTGGCTCCGTAATTGATTTCATTGCTCCGTGAAATAAGGAAAAAAATATCTCGTTTTTGGCCGGAAACTAAAAACTTAATGCTTTTGATATCGTAGTTCATTAGTATTTTTAGGTCATGATAATAATTAGCTAACTTATTTTCATGAATATATAATTACATATATATGAAGCATATGTATATAATATTTATTTACCTTTTTAGGTATCTACGAAAAGTGCTATTTGAACCAAGAACTTTTGCATGTTTGGGCAGGTAAGTCATGCGACGAACACTCTTGTAGTGCTGTGATGAGAAATTCCCTGTTCTCGGAAATTTCTTTCCTTCGGAAATTTTCAACTTTTCTCGAGAATTTTCGTTGAATATTTTCCTGAAGAAATATCCTGCGAGAAATTTCTCGAAAATTTCCAGACTGTTTCGAAAATTTTTCGAAATTTTCAAGAACTGCACATCACTACTCTGGACTAGGACTAAAAATTCTTATTTGGTAAGGAAATTTCCATTGTTACCACAGTAGGCAGGTGGAAAGCTCACCACAGTAGATGGTATGAAGTCGTTGGTAGTGGACACTGCTCTTTTGTTACCTATATCAACTATATTTATACGCATCTGGATGTTGTACATCCATGGGAGAGAAGGGGTGGCGACAAATTGTATTGTACTCTATCGTCACCACGTGTCTAATCCTATCATTACAGGATATTTGTCTTTGTAAAATTAAGTTATTAACTATTATTATAGATTGGCTATTAGTGTATGGTCTAACCTCGGGTCAAGCGAGTTCTAGCCGAAAGTTCAGTCGAGGTGAAGAAGCCTTGCGAAACACCTATATTGTTTATTATTTTAATGTTTGGATGTTTTACTAAGATAAAATATGTACTTGAATCTCGATATTTATTAAATAAGTAGTTACTGGTTTTAGTTTATAGTTCTCGTTTAATGTAGGTAGGTTTTTTAGTTTTTAGTTAAATTATTTATTTTATGTATTGTTCTGTGCTTAATTTGTTTTCAATAAAAGATATGTATATGAAAAAGGCACTTGAAGACATCCATGTTCATGAACTGACGTTTCTACTTTTGGTGCCGATGGTTACTAAGTTGGGTGCTTAATGTAATTAATGGTTCTCTAAGGGCTCTAACAGAGAAATAGTATGCCCAAGATATTTTTCGTCGCCGACAGTCGCCGACTGTCGCCAACAAGTCATTCCCAAGGAAGTTTCAAGCCTTCCCAAGGAAGTTTGTGGCGAAAAACCACGAACTATGCTATGAAATCAGAAACTCTTTTTACTCACATGCCAAAGGGAGTACATAGTCATGTAAAATGTTATGATCTTTTTCTTTTCGTGCCATTGGCTCAAACATAATTTTTTTCCCTCCACAATGATGACACTCTTATACAGCGTTGTCCATGGCCTCATAAAGGTCACGTTTAATGCAGCTGGTGGGGCACGATGGACAAGAAAGGATGTGTGACATGGTCTGGTCGCTATGGTCACACTGGCACTGTTTTTTGAATTTATCAATGTAACGCTATCGGGCCAAGTTATGCTTGCATCGGCCTACCTCAGTTCGAAGGCGGTTTAGGCTCTTTTATGTGGAATTGTGGACCATGGCAGTGCATGACTCGGGGACAGTTCCTCTGAAGGTGGTGTAAAATCAGAAAGAGGCGGGTATCGGTTGCGCCACATTTCGAGTTGAGAGGATTTTGTGATGATTACTATTTCGAATTATTTGATTTTTTAACCTCGGATATTAGAACGAGCCCGATTGTACTAACTCGAATATATACCTAACGTACATTCATGATAAACAGTGAGTAACAAATTGAATTGATAGTTCGAAATACCGAAAATGCCTACTTCTGTTTAAATCTTTCGCGCCGCCGGTCAACAGTTCTCACAAACATTAGAATAGCTAACAATGTGACAGTATTTCATAATGTCTGGCGTAACCATGGGACCATGGCTCGCCTATAGTTTGCGAAACTGAGGTCACCCGGCGCGATGAACATTTCCTTTGTGCTATCTATGCAAATAACGTGGTTTAACCGTTTCGTTATACAGACTTCATGGCAGTCATGCCCTTACAAAATTCAAAATTTAAAAGTTTATTCAGTAATTAGACCTTTGCAGACACTTTTACACGTTAATAAGTATAATTTACATAACGTGTAGTGTATATTAAAATGCAATATATTTTTAAAGAAAAATTACCGATGCCAGCGCTTCGCATGACCACTGCTGAGAAGAAACGCCTGAAACTCATTTTCACAGTATTGGTCGCCTACTCGCTGGAAGGTCTTTGTCATATTATAATTATGTCTTGATTAATAAATACTTATCATATAACATGTAATGCTTGCGAACGAGTATTTAAATCAAATTACAATGTGTTAGGGGATTGGTAATTCATAATCATAGTAATTCAAGCCATACTGTGATTTTCCGCATTGTCCCTTAATCACATATGCTTTTACCAATTTCACTCATTTTCTAATTAAAGAAGTGGCGTAGTGGTCATCATGCTAGTCCGCCACCCAGAGGTCCCGGGTTCGATCCCCGGTCAGGGCAAGTTGGAAAATGGCCTTTTCCAAATTGTCCTGGGTCTTGGATGTTTATCTATATATGTATTTGTTATAAATTATAGTATCGTTGAGTTAGTATCTCATAACACAAGTCTCGAACTTACTTTGAGGCTAGCTCAATCTGTGTTATTTGTCCCGATATATTTATTTATTATTATTTATTTTTATGAAGTTTCGATATTCCGAGATCAAGTGGTCTTCGAACATTATACAACCTGTAAAGGACATACCCGTAATAAATCTAACTACGAGCTATACTATATTATAATGAAATGAAAATAACAGCCAAAACACAAAAATAATTCGGCTTTTTCATACAAAAGTGTGCAGCCGCCCAGGCAATATGTATGGGAAAGTCGTTTTTTTTTGGTTATAAATCAATAATTGCTAATACCTCCAAATTGTTCAAAGTGTGGTTTTCCTAAGGTAAGATACAACTAACGGACGAATTCCCAAGAAACCTTCCTTGACATCGGACGGTCATTCGAAAAAAAAAATATAACTTTATTATAGAGAAATTGTTGCTTATTCCCTTTGCACAGCCTTCAGTATACTTGGGTTTTCCATGCTGGTAAGTGAGGTAAGAAAAAACGTAGAATATCCCTGATTATCTTCTCTTCCTGCGCAGAACGTTAAAGTCGAGGCGATAGGCAAAAATGTTCAAAGACGATGCGGGTGTGCTACATGGAAAATGGGAGCCAAAATAGTGATTTATTTTGGTTCCCATCTTACACTACTACTATACGTGGCCTTTAAGTCTTACGATCCGGCTCAGTCTGCTCCGTTTGGGATACGGACGTGTCAATCTATCTGTACCTATCTGTCCATACATCGCGATAGAGAAGTAGCTGTTGTAAACGGCGTAAACTCGTGTCTAAACTGCTTAAGGAGGCGAAATTTTTCATCACATATTCTTAATAGATAGAGGCTAAAGTGATTTTACAAAGTTATACCTACTGCGAGTATATTTGACTGTAGTATAAAGTACGAGCCACATGCGCTCATCCTCGAGTCAAAGTTCGCCTCGCAGCCTTCGAGTAAACCAATCAACTATCTAATAGACAAAGTTAAATTACATTGAATTATTGTTTGTTTCTAGCTGCGGCGATTGGTGTTACTGGCTTTAGTAAAAGGCCAGTGGACCACGGCAAAAGGCCAGACTCCACTGAAGCTAAGCGAGACTGGGCTGTGTATTCGTGATCAATAAGACATCTTCATTGACCTATTGAAAGAGATAGAGCATCCGCCAAGTCAAGGGTTAAAAACTTTTTATTAAATATTATGTTGAGTAAATTATTTATTCTACAAAAAGGACACAACAAAAATACAAAACAAAACAAAGGCGGACTTATCCCTTTAAGGGATTTCTTCCAGTCAACCCAAAAAAAGAGGAAAGAATGACATTTAGTAGGGTGGAACATTGTATTGTGGATGGAATATTATACTTATGTAGTAATTTTTCTTACACACAAACCTGTTTTGAGAATGATTGCATTAGAGCATCGATAATAAATCAAAAAATAAAATAACTAAACAATATTGTATTGATGCTTAGAGATAGAGAAAGAAAATATGCCCGTGCGTTGCCCGGCCGTAAACCAATTATATTTAAATATCTTCATTTAAACAGCACATATAATAATTTGATATAACCATGGATGACATTGTTAAAGCGGTCATTAAACTATTAACCTTGATCAGAACGAAGTTTATTATTAAGTTACCTTTTATTTTCTATCTTTTTGTTAGCTCAACCATTACATGTTTTCGATTGAATGTTTTGTAGTTTTATGATTTGTTATTTGTGGTGTGGTTACCTACCTACTCGTGTTTACCTCCTATACTTAATTTATTTCGCAAATGTTAGAGTAAATTTTTCTATCTGGCTAAAGGCGAGGTTCTTATGGTTTACATAGCACGGCGGAGCTCAAGAAAAATTGCCACATCGAATCGTGACATTTACAAACTTAAGGTTATATTATATCGAGCTCTTTGCTTTGTTTGTTATTTAATCAGGATTAAAATATTAGAAACTATTACCTTTCTAAGCCCATTACTTGTTTAGAGAATGTTTTTAACAGAGATATTTTACAAACAATTATATACGAAAACCTTTTTACAAAACACCCTGTTGCTGATAAAAAAAATATCGGCCAACGTAAAACAACAATAATAGTAAACATATACAATAGGAACAAATTACCCTACCTAAGTATTTTAATAATATACTTATTCCTGACTTCCTTCCTCACATTGAAAATATTGATGGGAAATTACAATTGAGAATTCGTGGAAAAAAGTTCGCAAATTCAGAAGTGTCATTTTTGAAACCCGGAGTCACTATAGGAATGTTATTTTCCGTACATAAACCGGTCAATTAGTGACTCCACGTTTTAAAAATGGCACCGCTGTTCGTAGTATTTTGATGAAGGAAGAATACAAATTTGTAGTTTACTATTTTTCCCTTTTATGGGTTCTGCGAATTTCAATTTAGTATGTTTACTGTTATTCTACCTTACTGTTTATTTTGTGTGGTGAAATAATATGACTAAATATACTAGAGTACTTATATCTTCTGTTGTAATCTTGTAGACATACAATTAATAAATATGCACTTACTTATACGATGAGTCCCGCTGCCGTCAAATATCTACTCTATACAAGAAATTGGCGTGTATGTATCTAACAATATCTATTTACATGTAGATCATATTTTTACTGGTGTATATTTATTCATATGTATTAATTTTATTATTTTTATTAAATTATATTAGTTATAAATATTAGTTTACATATATCTACTTGAAAGAGCGACTCAGGTACCTAAGCTATTCAATTTCAGGTATGTACCGACCGATATCGAGTACTTTAATAATATACAAAAATGTACTCAAATATGTTAAGGAGACGGGTTTTTTTTTCTTAAGAATTTTGTATTCACTTTGAACCAATTCCCTTTTAAGACGATGCATAGATTAATGAATTTACACACAAAAAATATAAACGAAATTACTTAAAAGAGCATCCAAGAATTCTGATTAGGAACTTCCGGCGTTTTTTTTTACTAAAATGAGGAGGAAAGGTCGCGGCGACCGCATGACTCACAAGGTGACTTATAAATATACCTAATGTGGATGAGAGTGCTATTGTTTTTATTGACCGACTTCCGAGAAAAGAGGTTCTTCGGCGTGCAATGTGAAGTTATTTTCTTTTATTTTTTTACCCCCGACGCCAAAAGAGAGATGTTGTTAATTTGACGCCAATGTCTGTCCGTCTGTGGCATTGTAACTCTCGAACGGATGGACCGATGTCGATACAGTTTTTATGAAGCAAGTCTCTTTGCAGTGGTTCTTAACTATGTTTTATGAAAATCGGTTAAGCCGTTCAAAAGTTTTTGGGGGTGAACTCATGAAAGTTGAAGTTTTTTTTAAATTTATCTGACAAATAAACTTTTAATTAATAAGTTAAATTAATAAGTTTTATTTATTTAAATATTAAAAAAGATTTAATCTTTTGATACGTTATTTTCTATTTGAAGTTGTTTTTTTTTTTTTCAATAATATACTTAGCATTCGCTTCAAAACTAAGATAGTAATCGCAAGAGAGGTCGAGGATAAGGTGGTATGATGATGTAACGCTTTTTGACAAGACTTGGAGGGGAGGCCTTTGCCCAGCAGTGGAACAGTATAGGGTAATAAAAATATTTAAAATGTTTACTCAGAGATAATATTATTATTATTATCTCGAAGTTTTAGATAAGATGAGTAACAATCAATATACTATGATGGTCTATGAAACACATAAAAAATATATTTGGTGCATTAGACAGAGTAATGGAAAGTTAACATTCTATAGAAAAAAAAAATACAATTTAGATATTGACTGTAGCGTCCTCTATGCCCCTATGCGGAACTGCAACCACAACAATGAAACGAAAACATAGTTCACAAGAAGATTATGAGATGGTGCTGACAGTATCCTACATCTTGATACGAGAGCATCTGTTTGCAACTTACTATGCATATATACAACCTCTGTCAATACACCGTCGGAGCCACGGTTCCCCATTAGGCGCAACACCATGCCTGGGGGCAGATCTTCCCTTTGTGGCGATTGACCATATCACCTTGCTCCAGTACTACTAGAAAAAAGTAGTTCGAACCCATACCTGAATTTACTAACGAAAAACCCCAATAATATTTAAACTCGTAAGCTTGTCGACGCCGCTGGTGACAAGAGGGCTGGCTCATATCTCGCACAGAAGATAGCAGTAGCTATTCAGTGCGGGAATGCAGCCAGTGTTCTTAACACCATGCCACATGATCCAGATTTCGATTTTTAATTTAATTTAATTTAAACCTTAATTAAAATTTAGTTTTTAGTTTTATTGTAATTAAGGATTTTTTTTTTGTTTTTAATAAAATAGTTTAAAAAATAACTAAACTTCACTTTAAAATGGTCCAAAATGTAATACCTACCTAGTCACTCCGATACATTTGAAAGCTAGATATCTGAAGGCAAATATGCAAAAGCTATTAACTGTTGAGCTTATCTGTCTGTCTGTCCATCAAATGTAAAGTAGTGTCACGCTTCATTTAATTAATTACGATATAATATTGCAAGTTCGTGTAGGTACGAGCTGCCAATTCGAGCGTCAAAAATTGTAGATATGATAACGAGAATTATGTTCAAATCTTGGTTGTAAATATTTTTATATTATACTAGCTTTTACCCGTGACTACGTCTGCGGACATCTAGTACTTTGTAATAAAGTCTATATTTGCCTGGTAGAACGTGAAGCTTTCTTACGCACATTAGCCAAAAGTGGTCGTTTTTCACAGCACTTGGCCCCAAAAAATTAATGTATCCCCTTAAAGCCCTGTCATCCAACATTTGGATGGAATGAGCTACAGGGTGATCCGCAAGGCATCCCGCAGTGGTTCTACATATTTCGACTAACTGGGATGCGGGTGGCATGAAATGAACGTGGAATGGCGCGGAATGTATATTATATCCGTTTTTAATTGTTTAAAAAAAGGATAAAAGAGAACTCTGATAAAGGAAATATGCCTATAATTATTTAGTGCCTTTAAATGAGCACAACAATTAAATGTAAAATATCAGTACTTTGGGATTTTTTTTTATCGAGTGATTTTATTATATCTTGTAACTGAATGCGACTTTGACTTGACTAGAGATCTTATAGTAATTCTGTGCTAGATCCATAATTAGGACATATCTTTTATTTTCCACGTTCAATGATTTTTAAATATCAAAAAGTCGGCTTATGTAGTCTGAAGTAATTTGCTTGAAAGCTACACAATCGAGATATTTGGTAGGAGATGGGGGACTTTGCTTAGTAGTTGAACAGTACAAACAATAATTTTTCGAAACTAAAAACCGACTTCACCCCCAAACTACACAACCACTTTTGATAAAATTTATGTGGGACTACCAAAAAAGTATACACTTTAAAAAAAAAAAAGAATTTTTCAAATCAGTTCAGGCGTCTTCGAATAGTCGGTGAATATACAAAAATAAAAGATCGCGACGAAATGATAACCTCCTCCTTTTTTGGAAGTCGGTTAAAAAATAACACAAACACCACAGGTAAAATATTTTTGTTTCCCTTAGAAATACGAATCCGAGTTTGGATCGTTTTACATGGAAAATGAAAATGTTTTTAACCTTCGATGTATGTTTCTAGGAGAAAGTTTCTCGGTATCAAGGACTCTTAAAAAGATTTTTTGTTTAATAATTTTATTAGACCTAATACATTTAGGACAATAACATTTTCAATTTATCACTTTGAACGGATCTTCTTAAATAGGCGTTTAAAACAAAATTTATTTAAGCAATCGACTTCATTAAAAAGCTCATAAGTTTCGAAGGGGCCATTGTATAATATACTCGTATTTCTACCTCTATTGCAATATATATACTCTTTATTACTTCAGAAATAAAGTCGAATATTGGTTGCATTAGAATTTTCAATAATAATTGTGATTAGTCAATGCTTGGGTGTTTATTGCCTCTTATATATTTCTCTGTCAATAATCCATACATTGCATATAATTAAGTTATAACGTAGTCATTTATATCAATCGACCGAGTATTTTTTTATTCAACACCATCATATTAAGCCAAAGCAAGTCCTATAAAATAGATATTTATATATATCAATTCAATAAGGATTTACCTATTGAGACAAATAGGAACCAAAATTAAAAGATGGAAGGATTGCATAAGAGATAAAGGTATGACTTGCAAGAGAGAATATTGGAAAGAAACGAATTTTGCGTCGACCCCATAAATAAGAAATGGTAAGGATAATATATTCAATAAGGTGAGCATAAAAATCGGATCACATGCAATGAAAAATTTAACATGCAATTACATCATCATTTCAGCCGTTTTACTTTTTTTTATTTTACCTTTTATTCGCCCCAAGATAGCCCTTTGATTTTTCGGTACTTAACCTACCCAAGAACTAAAAAAAAGAAAAATATTAGTTTCATTTTTTGCCAACAAAAATAAGGCGCAATTCAATTATATTTAAAAGTAAAAAGATATGCAAGTAAAACAAAGTTATTAATTTATAAAAACAATTCTATTCTTGCTGATTGAACCACAATACATTTCCGTGATAGCTTTTTCCTGTTGTTCTTAAGTATGGACGTAAATAGGAACGGTCTAATTCCCCCTTTACTTGACAGGAACTAATGTCTTAAAAACACGGACTTTAGGTTTCATTATCGGGCAAATCAAGATGACATTGACAGATGAGATAGTGTCATTTTACTAGATGTCAACTTGATTTGGGCTGATAATGGTTTGAATATAGTAATGCGGCACAAATAAGCTGAACAAAAATGGCGGACTTCAAAGCATTTAAGTACAAAAAATGTGCCGACGACCGCCAGTTTGGTTCAATTCACGTGTCGGGAATTTGTACAAAAATTCTATGAAATTCGCCCTTTTTTTCAACTTATTTGTGTCGCATCATATATGTTTTATTAACACGGTATAAGTTAATTCTTATTTTCTGCAACTTGTTTCTGAACGCTATGCTTGCGCTTTATTTAGACAATCTATTCAATTCATAAAAAATACAAAATCGCTAGTTTCCAACAAGTCAAATCAGAAACTTTTTTCTAAACGTCAAAGCAAACATCGTCTATGGGATTAGTATGAAATAGCACGGCGCGACGTCATAGTTTCTTGGAGTCTAATAGCGCTCCTTTTATCGGTTTTTCTGTAATAATAAATCTAAAATCATGTTGAAACTGGATATGAACAATGACAAGTGACATTATTTTGTGACGTTTTATTCTCTTATCACTACAAAATAATTTATTTTTGACTCTGGATACTACCCTATTATAATTTATGTTATAATAGGGTAGTATCCAGTATCTACTATTACTAGGTGCTGGTACAAATGGTAGGTACTTAGATCAAAGAGCCATGTGACTATGATTTTAGCGATTAATTAAATTAATTTTCTTAAATAAAATATGAGTAGAGTGCCGAAGTAAAATCAAATTAATTTTTGATTCCAAAAATAGAAATATAATAAATTCTGACTTGGGCAAACCCTCTATAAGCTACATAATGACAATATTTACGTCCGTATTTTAAATAAGTGATATGTTAGACGCATTAATAAAAGAGTTAACTTCCACGGTTAATAACCGCGAGCTATTTATAATTTCATGTGTAATAAAATAAACAATGATAATGGTGATGAGTAAATGGTTTGCAGGATATAAAATAAGTACATTTCGTGTTTAGTGCATTTCCTTAAATAAAACAGTTTATTTGTAAACTTAAAAAAAAACCGGGCAACTGCTACTTGGACGCACACGAAGTGTTAAATCTATAAAAAATCACTTTTGTTGTATGGGAGCCCCACTTTAATGGTTTTGTATTTGTTGTAGCGGTAACAGAAATACATCATCTGTGACAATAACAATTGTTTAGATACTACATAATTTGAATTACTTTGTGCAATTCCGCCACCAGTTAGTTCATGCAAACTTTTTATTGTTTTACAAATTGTTTAGATATCATGGTTCATAAGATACAGCCTGATTATAGATAGACGACTTCGTGGCCTAGTGGTCATCATGCCACGCTGTTACACCGGAGGTCCCGGGTTCGATCCTCAGTCAGGTCAAGATGGGAAATAATATGTTTTTTAACTTGGTCCTTGGTTGTTTACCTATATATGAATTTGGTTATAAAATATTGTATCGTTAGGGTAGTGTAATTAGTCTCTTTTTTCTTTTTTACCCGACTGCGCCAGAAGGATGTTTTCGAGAGTATATATGTATTTATGTATGTATGTTGGGTTAGTATCTCATAACACAAGCTTAAGCTTACTTTGGGGCTAGCTCAATCTGTGTGATTTGTCCGTATATATTTATTTATTTATTATTTATTTATGTATAAATGTTTGGCACGTTATGCAGCCTGAACGGCTCAATGAATTTTAGCTTGAGAGGTGTCGTTAGATTTGTATTTACTGTAAGGGTGACACTGGGTATATCAAAATAAAAATAAAACCAAAATGGCGGACTTTGGCGCCAAATTCTAATGTTTTGCACGCTGTGCAGCCTGAACGGCTCGATGGATTTAGCTTGAGAGGTGTCATTCGATTCGTCTTAATTCTGAGAGTGATATTGGGTATATAAAAAGCAGTCGGGTTTTTTTGTTCTTTTTTTTAAATAATTATTTGAAGTTTTTTTTCAGAAAGTAGAAAACTGATACACAGGTGTTTCCTTAACCTGATTGACGCACTGTTGAAAAATCATTCAAAAAAGATTTATAGACTGGTTCGAAATAAAATCAAAGTGGTGCCTTTTATGTCCAAATAAGAGCTGCTTCGTTACCAGACTTGCTTAACAACTTTTACGAGGAAAAACACGTACTTAAATAACATTTAGAGAGTTGTTTTATTACTAGCCTTGACATTGGTAGGTGCAAACTGTTTTTGGACTTTAAACGGAGCAAAAGTACTTTTATTTACCACGTAAACATGGATGACGTCATTACATTCTCTTGTCTAGATTTAAGTAATTGCTTTTTACGCCTATAATCTTTCTTGTTGATTTGTAAGGAAAGATAATTTTTTCAAATAAAACATTTGTTTGTACAAATTTTTATTGTGAGGCCTAGGAACTTATCAAGCCAAAATGTAATAAGCCCAAACTCTATCATCAGATCAGCTCCATTAGTTTCAACAATCCTGTTGTCTATCTGTCTGTAATCAAATCTTACAAGTTAAATTTGACCGATGTCCCGGTTTATTGAGCTGAAATTTTGCATGCATTCGTATATCGCGTGAGAATTCAATATTATGATGACATGGAGCTGATCTGGTGATGGTGCCGGGAGGTGGCCATAGGAACTCTGTAATGTACTCGTAACGACGCAACCCAATCGAGTGTGGGCTTATTAAATTTGTCTTGATTAGTACTTATGCCTCAGATTAAGGACTTGTACCAAAAAATATTTTTTTTTCAACAAACTAATTCACATTCTAAAGTAAAGGTAAGAGGTGAAGTTAATGCGAAAGTATTTTCATTGTTGTATGCACACATTCCCGAATATTTTATGCCAATCAGTTGAACAAACAGATTGCATCTTCCATTGAATGCAAATACCCTTCGATGGCCGTAGATAGAAAGCAGACATTAGATTATTGTTTACAGGGATGGCATATACTATCTATCGGGCACATCTACATAACTATATTTACATCAATGGATTTGGCAACACATTTATTTATTTAACTTTATTACTAAAATAAAACAGGCAGACTTAAGGACCAAGGCCTTTTCTACCAGTCAACCTACAAGTGGCCCTGATAAAAGTAAATTTAGGACGAAAGAATTAATTAGAAAAATCCATACTATACAACGTAGAAGGGAAAGTCCCGTAATAAATAAAACCACGGGCTATTCTAGATCACTATAGTATAATTAAATTAAAATAGCAGCCGAAACACAATAACTTTTTTAGACATTTCCATACAAAAGTGTACAGCCACTCGGTCAGTTTTTTGTTTGGTTTCTTGGTTGTTATTTTAATTTCATTATACTTTAGTGATCTACTATAGCCCGTGGTTTGATCTGTTACGGGTATGTCCCTTACACGTTTTATATAACTATAAAGCATTACCTATAATATACTTCCAGATAATACCTTATTTAAACGATATCAATTTCTCTCATATCTTAACACGTTCCCTCTTGCATCTTTATGTATGTATCTATGGTGCTCAATACATATAAATGTATTTCTAGTAACATTGATTGTTCTGAACACACATATTTAATAGGGGCAGACAGAGCACTTTGGGTCTTGCAGCCAGAGCCTACGGCTGCAAGACCCAAATGCCTTTTTAGCGCGATCAGGGGCCGGAACTTGGAAGAAGGGAATCGAAAGTGATGTGCTAGCCGCATCTCCTATTGAGGGGATACATAATTTTTTCTGGGTCCAGCGCTGCCCCCATTTGAAATTAATTATACGAAAGGAAAGGGAGATATTTAAATAAATTCTCATCATACTATCGGTAACCCTTCTGTAAATATTGTATGAACATCTGTTTACAGTTTAAAGTGAGAACTTGAAGCGTTTCTTCGTATATTTGCCAAAAGTGGCCGTTTTTCGCGAATGTGCGAAGAAAAGCTTCACGTTCTCACTTTAAAATGTAAAAAGTAGTCCATAAAACAGTTTGAAGGGTTTATCTACGGCATTATGAGACCAAAATTTAAATGATATCTCCGTTTCTTTTCAAATAATTTATTTCAAATGGGGCCGCACTAGATACCGAAAAAGCATGTATCCACTTGCTGGTTTGTTAAAAATACAGGCTAGTTCTAAAAAGGCAAATCATCAAAGAATCACGCGCATCGGTACTCCGCAGCCTTGCTTGACGAAAGCGAACACTCACTTTCGCAACCTTGGACAACCGCCGATCGCCCGAAACCGCCTTACCTTAAACGAGAAAATTTTGTTTATTTTCCTCGCATACCGACATCGACAACTAGTTCTAGATTGTTTGTTCAGTTAGTCCAGTTTGGCGGGATGTGTTCTGAATGGCAAGGAATTTTAGTTTTGTTTTACGATCGATGACAATAAAATGTATTGCAGCCAGTATTTTTTTTTTAAGTATATTTCTGTTTTGGAACAATAAAGTCTTTTAATTATAACCAGCTAAGTACGAGTCGGGATTCAAGTAGAGATGGACTGGACAAATGTTGAGAAGCAGATAAGAAAATTGGAGCAAAATCGTAACACAGTGGTATCCCTGAGACGAAAAGGGAATTCAAGGAAGACAATTCACAAGATGGGAGGACGAACTGAAACTGACAGTGGGTCTAAATTGGAAGTGATTAGAGAAGGCCTTTGCTAGGAGGCACACTGAGCTCAGAGATATTTTGTAGTAAAGATAAGACCCAAAGCAAAACAGTCTATCAAGAGTTAAGGATAAAGGGGTAATAGATAGATAGATAGAAATGCGAGTCGGACGAAGGATTCCGACCCGACTGGACTTCGGTCTGCAATTTGAGTTATATTGATGTGTGATGACAGGACTTAAATTATATGCAAAAAAAATAAACAAAAATGTGAAAGTTCACTAGGCGTTCTCTAGGAGTGTCGTACTAACACGCCCTTAGGATACACCCAAATAATTTTGCGTTCTAGAGATGTACAGTCATTTTCAACTGCCACCACTTACGTTTGGTGTAGGGAAACGTCATGAGAAAACCTGAACACTAGTTTACTTATGAGTAATAATTACTGCTGTCACTGGATGAGAGTCATTAAGTTAAATCAGATGCCTTTAGGCAGCTTAGAAGAATCGGAAACCATTATGTTTCCTATTAAATGAAACACATTCAAAAAGAAAAAGAAATTGAGATTTTTAGAGACTCTAGGTCTAAGTGATTTTGTTTCTGGTTTTTCACTTTTTGATCAAGGGTTATTACGGTAATAAGGTGACGAGCAATTACTTTGCATTAGCTCTCTTAACGGGTAGAAAGAGTCGAATATTGAAAAATACACCAGACCACATTTAGAACATAGATTTTGTATGTCACCTTACAAGATGGATAAAGCGTATTATAAAATGTGACTAAAAAATTTTTTTTTTTTTTGAGAACTTAAAAGGTTTTTATTTGTACCTACTACACGAACAATCGGTACAGCAGTACGTTACTATCTTTCCAAGGTAAGATTACTTATAAATTGACACAGTTTACAATTTGGAATATTCAATTTTCGTGTGATCGTTTTCGAGCCAGGGTGACAACGAGCCAGGCTTATATGTTTTATATAAAATATTGTCTAATTGTCAAATTGATCGCTATCTCTTTTGTTCTTGTGAGGATGACGGTTATCGTATTGTCTATCGCATTCGTTTACTGTGGTCTTTTTACGTTACGTTCTTACCTAGTAAAAAAAAAAACTAGGTCTTTGATTCAGAAAGATGGTAACCGTAAGGAGAACAAAATTATAGCAATTTGTCTAGTGCGTTATACAAAATGGATGCAGTGAAAGTAAACGCAATAGAATTGTAGTCAAATGGTATAACGTTTAGCATTACTGTGACACAATGACAAACCATCAAAAGACGATTAGGAAAATAGGCAAATAAGCATAACACGACTCGGAACATTGTTGGGAAGGTTTGTGTAACCGTATTTAGTAACATTTCGCTAAACATCTCCGTTCTACTTTTCATTAGATAACATCTTAGGACGTTGTACTAAAGTTATCTATCTATGTTATGTATAGAGAATTAAAGGTCGGCGAAATAGATATATAATCTTAAAAGGCAAGATATAAACCCGTATTAGTTACCTAAATAAGTAAATAATTTTCTTCTCTCTGTCTAAACTGACCCTAAAAAGTATTTTTATTTCAAATAAGAAAAGAATCATTTTATATGGTTTACAATCTGCGAAGATATGGCGTGACATACGTGAAAAAATAAAATAACCGGTCATGTGCGAGTTGAACTTGCGTGGAGAGGGTTCCGTACAATACCAAAGATTTTCCGTAAGTGAACGTATTATATTGAGTTTACCACTTTATTTTCAATTGATAGAACTCTTATATTATTTTTCCTGTAATTCGCAAGCAGTGGACTTTGGAATTGGAATTTTGTATTTTTATCAAAATTTTAGCCTCAGTAGTTTCGAAGATCAGGGGGAAGGAATGGTCAATTTTCGTCTTTTTTCATGAATAAAATCAAAACTTTATATTTTACAATAATAACAAAAATATATTTGAGATCCTCATAATGATCTCTTTCATTTGATGCATAAAACAGTAAGGTGCGCGAAACTTTTTTTTTTAATTTCCTAATTTGGCCTTCGAAAATGACCCTTATTTAAAAAAATATATTTATATACTTACTTATTTTTCTTGTAATCTACAAGCAATGAACTATATATTGTATCCTTTTCAAAATTTTTGGCTCAGTAGTTTCGGAGATCAGGGGGGAGAATGGTCAATTTTCGTCTTCTTTTTGTATAACATCAAAACTATTTATTTTACAATAATAACAAAAATATATTTGAAATACTCATAACGAGCCCTTTCATTTGATATATGACACAGTAAGGTTTGCAAAACTTTTTTTTTTAATTTTCTAATTTGTCCCTCAAAAATGACCCGTATTTTAAAAAAATATTTATTTATTTTGCACATCTGTGTTTGCATCATAGGATTAACCCTTCTTACCAAATTACACCTGATTTGGTCCATTGCATTCGGAGAAAATTGGCTGTGACAGACGGACGGACAGACAGACGCACGAGTGATCCTATAAGGGTTCCGTTTTTTCTTTTTTTGTACGGAACCCTAAAAACAATCAAAACATAGATTATTTAATACCTCTTCCTTTTATTATTTATGTTGATTAATTAACTATGAAGCAAACTTAATGTATTATGTTTAAAAATATGATACCTTCATACTCTTGATCTGTATTTGCCATCGACTAAATTGTTGTTATTTTTTAATTAATAAATGAATCGTCATTAACCTCCATTCTGATATCAAGAGTCAAAATAATGCTCCTACCGGAAGCTTAGTAAAGAAATTGATTACTTCCAGCGACCATCAAATCAGTGTCATACAAATAGTCATAATCTTTTCACAGTTGCGCAAGCGCAGCTGACGTAACCGAAACGAGCGCAGAGAAAGTTGCCACGGCAATTTCACTCTCCTCCCACGATGGTACGAGCGGGAAATAGTATTTATTATGAAAAAATGCATCAGTGCAAGGATTACGTCAATTGAAAATTTATTGTTGGTGTACATGTTTAACATTGACTTTGGGGAAATTGTATATTTTATACATTAATGAAGTTTGAGGGTTAAGTGAGATATGTCACTAAATTTCAAGGAGCAAATCTCATTATGAATATTTTTGTACTATTGTAAACCGCATATTACCGTTGGCAAGATATTTATTTTGCTGAGTATATATATATATCTTAATTCAGGTGTTGATTTATGTATCAAACTGCATAAACAGCGAAGGTCAGCTTTGTTGACATTGTTAGAAAGTTTCGATTACATAGCTCTCTAGTACTTGTTTGTCAAGTTATAATTTTATTATCATTTCTTCATTTAATTTTCGAATAATAGTTTTACCGTCAGTCAGGCAAGTCACTTAGTTTAAAAATCAAAATCGTGACATAATTTGGCCATTTCGTAAGTAAGCTTATCGTGTTTGCAATCTTTCACTTCAACATCCATCCTTTTCTCACCGACTACTTTCATGGTATCACCTTTCGTTTCCTCATCAGCAACGCTATCTCTTTTATTCCTTTCACTTTCTATACAGGCATCTCTTTCACTCCGTTGTTCATGGTTTGGATGGACCATTTTTTCTGGCAGCGCACGCGCAGGAGGCGTTGCCACAGCGTAATCAATTGTTTTCGCGCTTGTTTAGCCACTTTGAAGAGTCGTAGTTTTTGCTCTTTTAGTTCATAATAACCGCTATTAAATATATCCATGGCAGCGATAAATTGCTACAATTACATGTTTGTCATAATTAGGTTTGAACATTTGAAGTTAAATGGTTGGTAATTTATTTTTCATCATTTTAAGAAGGTTTTACGATATTTCAGGTCTTTTCCATACCAATATGAATAGACCTAGAGTTTTTTTTTTATACGAATATTCTATACTTTTCATATTGAAATGTGTTTCTAAATTATTACATGGTTTTTAATTCGATATAATTACAAATTGGTACAGCAAATGTTTTTATTTTAATTTATCCCATTTTTTACTAAAGTTATTTTTATAAATACTTTATACGGTTATACTCATGAAATTAGAAAGGTATTTCACCACCATTGTCTAACAGATTCTCGTTTTTTCATTTCCAGATCATGTCCAATCAATTCATGCCTATACCTACCTAATTAGAACCAGCCTGGAATGATGCCCTAGTTCTTAAATGATACATTATACGCATCTTCTCGCTCTAATGCCGAAGCACAATACAGTTCTGTTACTTACACATTCGCAAATGCAAGAGTTTGTGTATCAAATAAACATTCTCCATCTACGAATGTATTGGTATTTAATACTAGTTTAGCCCATAGGTACTCCATTAATGCAACGATCTCAAAAGCAAGTACAGTAGCACTTTGTCCAGTAGCGAATTCATTTTAAAGTATGCAAATGTCTTTCACGCATTCATCTATTGCTACAGCGCTTTTGTCTGTGTTGGTAAACCCTATCCATATTGTGTCGTAGTATTGCATCAATGTGTGCCGCTCCTTTCACAAGTGTTTGTGAATTGTGTATTCATAAAGCAACTGCGTCAGTGTTTGTGTTCGATGCAAGTGTGAGAGTAGTTTAGCGTTCACAATGAAAGTACTCGACGGTTGCATGAATTTGGGTCAGAGCTCCAACTTTGATTATAAAGATTACTAGTACCGTGTGAATCATCGCACATCTTCTAGGTCCTTGGCGTTCCAAGTCACAGATTATTAAATATTTTGCAATTAGACTTTGCAATTATAAGGGATCATTAGTATTTATGAGATGTAAATCACGAAATGATTTGCAGCTACTGGTTTGGAGAAATATGCGACAGAATTGTAAATGTTGAAAGGTCTAATTATATTAGAATAATTAAGGAAACAGATAAGACATTAGAAGGTTTCATTGATGTTATGGTTGCGACATTACCAAGCAAGGTTTTATGGTTAAATTGCGAAGTGAAAGCTTTTCGGACAGGTATTGTTACTATCGCTTACATTTTGAACATTATGTTACATCACATTAAAGGTCAGGCATCTTGATTAATAGAATATGTGTGCAAATAGAATTATTTTCATCATCAAGATCCGATGAATGCAAAAGGTGTTATCGCATTAAACATTATTACATTTTATATATAAGTAATGGACGCTCATTTGTTATTTACAGTATGTGATGGATGTGATAAGCATATACTTTCATAGTGAACGGTGTACTTCGTGTATCAATATTACAGAGTACAAACATCAACATCAATCAATGCGTTACAAAGTTGCCGTATCTCACTGTACTTATATAAATGTAGAGTTTTATTCTTATGTGTTTTGTTTCAGGTGTATCTACTTAATATGTAGCACCTAGTTGATCCAGATACTGCACAGTATTTTATATTCTGATTTCACTACTTTCTACTAATAATACTTTCTTTTAATTTGTATCAAATACAGACTAATGAAGGTAGTTGCTTGAAGTTAAATAGCGATTTTAATATCAGTTTTTCTGCAAAAATAAATCTAAAATCACATAAAAATAGATATGATCATGACAATTGACATTATTTTGTGACGTTTTATTTTCTTAACAGTATCAAATAATTTATCTTTGACACAAGAAAGTACACAATTATTGAAATGACAAATATTTATTCTTATTTAAAGTCAAGCACTAAACGGATATACCTATGGGAGCTAATAACAATTACTTATTAATAATAGGGGTATGTAGTCACGTTACTTCAAAACCCCTTGGATACTAAGTTACAGTAATTCCTCTAAAGAAGTACAGTACGACTAAAGGGACTACTGAGAACAAACGCTAATCTTGTCTTGCAAAAAATACCTTAGGCGAAATAGGACAAGACATTTAAAAAAATCTACAATGGTTTTTGGTAACATTTATACGGAACCACCTCGGAAGTCCCTTTCAAACATAAGTAAATTTTAAAATTGGCTGAGGCATCTTTAAGTAATCGGGAACAGACTTAAAAAGTATTGGCATATTATGAATGATAACCTCCTTCTTTTTTAAAGTCGATTAAAATGAGAGAGTAAGAAGTTTATCTATTTAATACGAGTATAAAGAGAATACAGATTAGGAAACTGTGAAGTCTGCGTCCTTATTAACATTTCTTAATATTGATAAGTACTTCAGCCCTTTACAATTTTATATACTTACCCTTTGGATTAACATTTTGCAATGGCTTCGTTGGTATGCCTGTTCTAATGTTTCGTCAGAGCCAGGCTATCATTGCTTTCCTTTCTCGCCCATTTTCATAACTAAAACCTATTTTGACATTTACGTGTACTTGTGGCTGATTTACATTGTGCTTTCAGAATAGTGTTAATTTCTTCCTATAACGACGTAATAATTGTGATTGAAAACGTAACTTTACTATTTTATTTATTTAACCTTTATTGTAAAAAAATTAATTTCTTTAGCTCAACACAATAAGCGGACGTAATGCTAAAAGCATTATCTAACAGTAAATTTTTGGGTTGTTAGAGAAATTTAGGTTTTCATTTTATACTTGAGAAGTAGATTTAACTCTTATTCATATGATTTATCACTCTTCTAATTAATTATTCTTGTGTCAAATGTTGTCAATGACCTAATGAACATTTTTTGAAATTTCACATATAGGTGCAACAAAGTGAGGGCCGCTCTACGCATCCATTTAATAAAAACATTGTTGTGTGTCTTTCTTAACAAATAGATATTACTTATTTTTCTCCTTCATTTTATAGCTAGGCACTTGGTTGTGTCATAGTATGAAAATAAACGCTCACAATGATTTTTGGTACAGATAAATGGAGTGGTTTGCTATTGTCTTCCTAATTTAATTGGAGCTAAATTCTGCACCGACTACACATCAGCGCAAACTCAGCGGTACAGTCACGCCTATTGAGCATCGAACTTGTACTTCTCAGATGCAAAGTTACATTTTCCTCTCTAGAGAGACACGCACTTTTGCTAACCTTGCAGCAATCTTTCTACGCCACGTTTGAAGAACACCGACAATCAACTGAAGACATCTGGTAGAAACATCTCATTATACCAATATAAAACGGTGTTCTCCTGTACAATTATATTTCTGTGCATTTTGATACAAGTACTTTATCTAATAAGCAAGTCAAGGCTTAGCATGACCCTTTTTTGTTACATCTAACGTTTCGAGTAGGAGTTACATCCTTTCTAACGTTAGATGTAACAAAAAAGTAACCTTTAATTGTAACTAATATTACGTTGCCTGGAATAAAATGATTATATTTGAATTGAAAAAAGGTTTGTGCTAAGACTAGTTTATATATACATTAATAATGTATTCAAAGTGCGGAAGTTAAAATCCCAAAATCAACATGATGAACTTTAAACATGAAAACTTTTACAGGCAAGGGATCATTTAAGGCGGCCCTTCCCGACCGCTCTGTTGTCAACGCGAGCATAGTTTGAAAACCTTGTTATTCCATCCAGGGCAATGCAAGAAAAAGAGGCAAAGCAAAAAGGAAGAGATAGCGCCTAAGGGCGCGGTTTACAATCTATTTAATGATATTATTATTATGAACTATCCATTGAACGAATATGCACTTTTTATTGGGTGCAGAAAATTTCATAAAACTTGTTCCAGGTGACACGTGTTTTTTAGTAATCCTTACAAGTGTGTGATGTAAATGTTTTTTATTTAAAATTTTCATTAAATTTGCAAGGTTTCAATTGAAATATTTTTTTACTATTACAATTTATGAGTACTTTATAAACGGTCGAAGTTCAAGTAAAATTCAAACAGATATTTGGAGGCTTATACTAAATTTGTTTCTCACAATATTATTTTTTTATTTCGATAGAAACCTAGAAATAGCGCTCAAGATACCTGTTAGTTCAAAAAAAAATCAAAGCTTACATACACTTTAAGGACATCTCCAGTATGGCTTTTTTCCGCCGAAGTTAATCTTATAGACACTACGTTTAAGATTACTCTTGAAAGTATCCTAAACGTTAGCCTGGATATTAAGCAGTGGCAGCAGGCATCTTTGCCAGTTAGGTACGGTGGATTAGGCATTCGTTGGGTGCAGGACACGGGACTGCCAGCTTTCTTGGCTTCTTCGCATGGGGTGAAGGGACTCGTCACTCGAATGTTATCTCTTGATGGTGACAGACTCTCTTTGCCCTATGTGAAGGAGGCATTATTAGTTGAATGGCAAGACAGATATACACTTCAAAGTGTTCCTGATCATCCTCATGTCCAAAGGAATTGGGATGATATGTTTTCGAAGGCCATTTGTGACGAAATGCAAAATCTTAGTTCGGATGTTGAGCTAGCACGGCTAAAGGCTGCCAATGCTCCGGAGTCTGGCGCTTGGCTTCATGCTCTGCCTTCGCCACAGATGGGCACCTTGATGGACGACAATACTGTACGTATCGCTGCAGCCCTGCGACTTGGATGCGATATTTGTGAGCCACATTTATGTGTCTGTGGTGATACCATTGACGCTAAGGGTCACCACGGACTTAGTTGTTTAAAGTGTGCTGGTAGGTATTCAAGGCATCATGCACTTAATGATATTGTCCGGAGAGCATTGATAAGTGCAAACATTCCGTGTGTTTTAGAACCACCAGGATTGAACCGCACTGACGGCAAGCGACCCGACGGCTTAACGCTGGTGCCTTGGCAGAGAGGTAGGTGCCTGATTTGGGACGTGACGTGTGTGAGCACATTTGCCTCGTCACATTTACGAGATACCATTCGTTCTGTAGGTGCAGCAGCTGAAAACGCTGCCAAGTCAAAGCACATAAAATATAAATTTTTGAAACCTACTTATATTTTTGTACCTGTGGCCTTTGAAACCACGGGTGTTTGGGGAATCGAGGCAAGGAAATTTATAAATGAGCTTGGACATAGAATATCTGAACGGGCAAATGATAGACGCTCCTTATCTTATTTGGGTCAAAGAATTTCCATCGCCATACAGCGCGGCAATGCCGCCAGTATCATGGGAACATTTGAGCCGGGTACGATAAGGGGTGGTCTCTTAGATTAATAAATTTGACGAAGCATGTTGCGGATTACTAACTGTAAAAAAGTTGACGAAGCGTGTTGCGGATTACTAACTGTGAAAATGTTGACGAAGCGTGTTGAAGATTACCAACTGTGAAAATGTTGACGAAGCATGTTGCGGATTACCAATTGTGAATATTTTGAGAAGAGTTAATTAAATATAATATAAAAAAATCAAGAAAGATCAGTAAAAACGTCATAATCACATACGAGCGTTTGTATGAAAAGTAAGACGGGAAGGCCGCTCTTAATGAAATTCAGTGAAAATTAATTTTTATGTCATTATTTTAAAAGAAAGATGGCTAAATTACATGTCTTAGTGGGTGGTAGTCCATTCGTGCCAGAACTGAAATATTCACAATGACTCTCTAGAGACTCATAAATATTGAATGACCAATTTATATTGAAATCAGCTGTCAAAGCAGAATAATATGTTTTAATGATCATACAAGGCAGACAAATTGGCGCGTCCTTTGCATATGTTATTTTATAGGTAATACTCTAGAATTGTTACAATGTATTTACGGTTGTTTTCGGAAACATCAAACGAAATGAATTCACCGTCACGTGTGGAGTTACGTATGGAACTGAGCAGACTTGACACTTTAGCGACGATTTAGTTGCGTTTTATATTCAGACTGGCAAACAATCGCGTTACGTTCCTATATTTCCAATGCCAATTCTAGCAATGACGGAAACAGCTAAAACTAAAATTATTTGAAAAAGAAAATCTTCGGAAAATAAATAATTTAGCGATGAGGCTTTTCAAGATGCGCCGTTTATGCTTTTCTTAGTTTTAAAGATACTCGTAATTATGTATGTTTTATGTGCAATAAAGAGTACTACTACCTACTGTATGGTCATCATGAGTTCGATAATGGATTATTCTGATATTTTTGCACGTATGATATAAAAATATAAATCGAAACTACAAATATTAATTATTTAGTGACGCATCGCACACAGTATCTTAAAACGTAAATGCAGATAAGTGTGTGTGACATGCATTTTGAAACAACAACAATCTGCTATTTTCCAACCAGTCAAAATTCAGATACTTTTTTCTAAACGTCAAAAGAAACATTGTCTATGGGATTTGTATGAAATACAGGCAGATGACGTCATAGTTTCTTGTAGACAAATAGCGCTCTTATTACAGTTTTTATGCAATAATAAATCTAAAATCATATTAAAATAGATATGTCCAATGACAAGTGATTAATAATTTATTTTAGACCCAGGAAAATACCCAATTGTATTGCCAGAAAAGCCATCTTGTTTCAAATAGTATTTTTAGTGAGATTTCAGTTTAAAAAATAGAACTCTTCTTTTCAGCCGCCACTCAAAAGCAGAGTCGTACAAATGCAAAATCGCAGTCGCAATTCCGCAAGTCGCTCAAAGTATCATGTGTGTTACGCCAAAGTCCAGTCCCTTTATCACTATGACCTTCGACATTCGTTGGCCTTCACACATTCTACTCAGCGGTTTGAACACGGCGTTTGTGCCTTTTTGAGTAAATACAGATATTGTAAACAGAGATATTACTTGTAAGGTTTACTGTACTTATCGATGTGTGAAAAACGTTAGTTGGAAATATAAAGACTTTCCGTATTTCAAAAGTAGGTTACATAGCTACAACTTCGTGTATCTCTTAAGTTACGCGTAGTAAAGTACAATATCTAAATGTTTCTGTCATTTATCCAGTAACTCGAACTAAAAATCGCAATTTAGAAATAATTTAACGAGCGGCACGTAGCGCGCGCGTCGAATCACTAATATCCGCTGAGGCAGAAAGGTTCTCGAATGGTGACGACGATGATCAGACGACCTGTGCAAGATTGCAAGAAAAAGTTGGATGCAGGCTGCTCCTAATCACAACTAATAACTTATAAATACTTATGACTGTTACGTAAGTTTTTTTTTCTATCATAAAGATAACAACAGCCACAATGTTTCTCTCTCTACAGCCTATATCAGTCCATATCCGGATCAAAGGCCTAAAATCATTGACTTATACAACGTGGACGGGACTTACCGGTTATAAATCGAACCACAGGCTATACTAGATCAGTTCACAATAGTATAAGGACCTTAAAATAATAGTCAAAAATTAAAAATAAAATTCGTCATTTCCATACAAAAATTTGCAGCCGCCCGGGAAATTTGTATGGAAATGTCGAATTTATTTTTTTATTTTTACTTTTGTTTTATTATCGATAATCTTTAATGATTTAGTATAGCTTGTGGTTCGATTTATTACGGGTATGTCCCTTCTACGTTGTATATTACCCTAAAATGTAATATTTCTTAAAATCTCGAGTATGTATAAATCAAACAACCAAACAAACTCACACGAGACTATGACCTCATACTTATAAAATGTCACAACCCGAGGATCAGGGTACGAGGCGAGCCCATTTTTTGTTCCACCTACCTGGTCCCAGGGAAAGTTATGTGAAAGAGAGGGCAAAAAAATATGATTTCTCCTTTTTTCTATCCTTAAGAATTCCGATTTAGATCAGCCGATAGTTTTTGTGAGAGCACGTTCGTTTTGAATAGAATAGGGACTGAATCGCGTTTTTTTAAATAGATTGCAGGTTACGCGTGTCTACGGATGGATAAATAGGTATTGTGCTTATTGTATGGTAAAAGAGCACCGGAGGTTTGGAAAAAAAATTGGATTAAGTTTAACTAACGAATAAGACTTTTTTGCCAGCAAGTTTACTTTGTTTTGCACAATAGTTTATAAATACTCATAGCCAATAATTTTTGTGTAAAGCGTCTTAATTTTGTAAAGTAATATTTTTGTGTAAAGCGTCTTAACTTAGTAAGTTTGATTTGACCTAGCACTTTGTTTCCGTGTCGGATTAGTATATGCGCCTGTCATATAAAATTAGGTACCTTCTGGAAAATCTCTACAGCAATCTATTTTGAAAATTGTATCAAGTTCCATTTTGTTATAGAATAAAGGCGATAAACATGCGAAGGATCAAATGATTTTTAAATATAGATGAAGATATAATGTGTAAAGTTTTCGTTAAGTTCGTTCTTTCCTTTGTCCCGCACCTATATTAACTTGTGGTATCCTGCAGAAGGGTCCTACAAATCGCCTCACCATGCTAGTTATTCCAATGTCCTGTAGACGGGGTTTATACCCGGTATAACTTACATACTTTATTGACACATACTACCTTTGGCATACCTTACCGTGATTTTATTAAACTAAAGTCAAAGTAAGCTTTATAAGCTTACTTTGACTTTAGTTTAATAAAATCACGACTAAATTCCTTACAAGGTTAAGAGGATACCTGAATTTTCCGGGATCCGGTGCTGCCCCCATTTTAAATAAATCATTTGCTAGGAAACGGAGGCATCATCTAAAATTTGGTCTTCGCCAGGCACTAGATAACCATGAATACTATTTTATGAACTACTGTTTACAGTTTAAAGTGAGAACGTGAAGCTTTTCTACGCACATACGCTAAAAGTGGCCGTTTTTCGCAATTGTGCGTAGAATAGTTTCACGTTCTCACTTTTAACTGTAAACAGTAGTTTATAAGATGATTTAAAGGATTATCTAGGGCCTGGTCAAGTCAATTTTTAAATGTTGTCTCCGTTTCTTTTCAAATGATTTATTTAAAATGGGGGCAGCAGTGGACCCTGGAAAATTCAGGTAGCGTCTTTAACGCGCTGTCACAATATCTACCCATAAGACGAAAATTAATTTACATAGAAATGCCCATTTTTGTTTTGTGTTTGACTGTTATTTTAATTGAAATACTAAAGTCATTTAGTTTCGCCCGTTATTTAATTTATTATGTATTGCGTTCCTGTCACGTTGTATATTAATTATGTATCGTAGGTTTTCTAACAATGTTTTTATTCGGACTTCTTCTTGTCGTGTCGATTGGCTCAAATCGCACCATATTTTGTCCCTCCAGTAAATTACCACTCTTATTCCTCTCTCCGACATCGAGTACAGGTCGTTATTTGGTAAAGCTTCTCACTGTAACAGTGTCTTCTTCTTCGCATTGTATCATGGTAAACACTGTCGTTCTTACCTTGTTGATCGAGATTAAATTCACTATAAGTATCAGTATCACACAATTTTCTCAGCAATTATTTAAGCAATCAATTTCGTGTCCTAATCGAGAGAAAGCGCTAGAACAAAAGATTTTCACTCGATCGTCAGGCGAGTATACTGAAGAAAAACTGGCGGGCGTCAGTCGTTGACGTCGAAAGTGTGCGTGTGACGACAGACTCTCACTCTTTCACCGATTAATTGGAGGCAGGGTTGGCAAAACTACATTTCGTCGGAATATTTTTTTACGGATGTTATTCGAAGACGCAAGGACCAATTTTGAAAATTCTGTTTTGAAATCAGATGGTCCTGTAGAAATTTCATCAACATCGTTTGTGTATTTTTGAGTTAAAATCGGTTAAGAAGAATACATATAAAATTTCAAAATTATATTTTGAAAATTGATATTTTATTTTATATTGTGATAATGTCTAAAAGTAGTGTCAGGTTTTTCAAACCGTCTTAAGGCATCTGAGGTAGCCCAATAAATCTAGTGACAACAGTTACGAGTATTTACAATCACACAAGTAACTACTGTGCAGGTTTCTTCGCGAAGTTTTTCTTCATCAAAGTAACTAAAATCAACGTCCCAAAATAATTCATAAAAAACTAACTTAATCATTTTGTATCGCACGTTCCCGGTTAAATCCTTATCTGTGTTGGTGTCATTTTTTCAGCCTATTCTTCCCAACTTCGCTATTGCTTAATTAGTTTAAGATGTTTATATACACATAATTTAAACAGGATATTCCCACGAGAGATAAGTAAAACCATTTGAAAGTTAATTATTTTAATTCATTAGGTTAATACGGGTGCATTTTCTATCTAATATTATTGGGCAATCAGTCCAATCACAAATACAGAATTTAAAATACGCTTCTATCATTCCCTCTCATAGAATCTTTCTCATTGTAAGTAATCTAATGAGAATTGTTTCTCTCAATGCGTGTATTGAAATGGAAAGTATGTGAACCAATCAATCCTCATTAGGCATGCGACACCCCTAATTGAAGTCAACGAATCGGCACAAAAACTGGAAGAAAGTTGTTACGATGGAATATCATTGTTGGCCATAAAAAACCCAGCGTCATTGTTTTGTATTGCTGTCTCTTTCTACTTTATGAAAATGTGTTATATACCTCTCGTTCTGAAGAAAGTGCGCGGGCGCATCCAGCTGAATCAGCTTACGTCACATTGTGTAGTATGTTAAAACGAAGCAGAAAAATTGATTTCAATAAGATTTTGGGCAGTTGGGTGAGCAACAAACAATTTGGTGATGGACTAAATCTTCTTCATTTCTTTATTACACTGTAAAATATATGTATAGACGGTACAGATAGTTTCTACTTTTTACTTTAGTCATCTCTACAAGGTACCCTTATTTTTCTATTAAAAATACTGGAATAAATAAATTGCTCCCATGCTAATCATCGCGAACAATGTGTACTTTTCAATCTTGTATCGATAGGTTGGTAGATACATTGATTTCCGGCTTTTCGCTAGTTGTTGGGATCGGTGTATGTCAGTCATAATTGAAATCACATGAAAGTGACCATACGAAAGATGATGGCTCACAAAATCTCCATTAAAAGTATGAATAAAGTAAGACTAAATCATCCATTAGTTGTATACTTTCCATTCTAATCAGACTCACAAAAATAAAAGATGAGATGGTATATATTGTCATAGTATCTATGTATATAATAACAACTTTATATAAAAATTAAAAAAAAACTCAATTTATGTGAAATATTTGGTTATACTATATTCGATAGTGAGAGTGAAAGATGACGTAGGGAGTGGATTCATTTATAGCAAAGCGAAACAGGTACACATTTCTCATGCGTTAGAAAGAGACAGAGTTGAGAGATGAAGTGTGGGAATGCACGCAGGTAACTATGCAATATGTTTACGATGCATAGGCGTTGCAATTCATTATTCTTGTATGGCTTTTATACCGTTTCTGCAATATTACTTATAAAAGTTTCAAGAGATCGAATATATGTGTTTTAAAGGAGTATTTTAAATATGTACTTACTTACATTGCTTTTAAACATTCATTTATTTATTTCACCTTTATTGTACAAAATACAATTTGTAAAGCACAATAGGCAATAGACACTTTTCGTCTTTTATTATTACTTTAGTGTTGATTTTATTTTTCAATAGCGACCGTTTGTTATATGCAGATGTAGTTTTGTATTTAATAGATTATGAATTTATGACTATATGATATTATGTAGGTACAAACAACAATATCATAGTGCAGTGCGCCGACGAGGTACCTGGGCAGGCCCTCTACCTATATCTTGAATTTTTTCACAAACTCAAAATAATATTAACATGAAAATGTATATCTAGGAAGACTTCATTAAGGAGCTACCTGAATTTTCCAGGGTCCAATGCCGCCCCCGTTTAAAATAAATCATTTGAAAAGAAACGGAGATATCATTTAAAAATTCGTCTTGATCAGACCCCAGATAACCCTTCAAACTATTTTGTGAAATACTGTTTACAGATTAAAGTGAGAACGGCCACTTTTGGAGCATGTGCGTAGAAAAGCTTCACGATCTCAATTGAAACTGTAAACAGTAGTTCATAAAATAGTTTGAAGGGTTATCTAGAGCCTGGTCAAGACAAAATTTTAAATTATATCTCGGTTTCCTTTTAAATTATTAAATTCAAATGGGGGCAGCACTAGATCCCGGAAAATTCAGGTATCCCCTTAAAATCTTTCTAATCATACATTTTCATTTTAATATTATTTTGAATATAAGAGAAAATACAATATATAGGTAGAGAGAGCCGGCCCAGGTATCTCATTGGCCCACTGTACTTACTGAGTAAAGAAGCTGGAAAAAAATTTAAGCATAAGAAGCGGTATGAAAATGGTGAGAAAGTTTAGAGTATGTCTTTCCAATATTTGTCCTGAATGTAAAGGCGCGTAAAGATGTGTCTGGTAAAAAATCTTTAATCGAGCAATATTTTAACAATACTTTTTGTAAAGTTAAGTAAGAGTAGTTATCCTTATAATTAAGGCAGTATAAATAGAAAAAATATTATTGTCTAAAATATCTTATCTGTAGTTTAGTTAAATTTTCCATTATTATTATATTTTTTTATCGTCTACTGTAGATTATTTAAATTTATTCATGATAAAAATGAATAAATTTTATTGTTCATCTAAAATAAAAATAAAAATAAAATCATAAAATTTTACGAATTGTGCAAATTTTTCAAAAGCTCTATGTGTTAGCTGTATCTATTATAAAACCAAATATATTTTTATAAATGTTACATTATATGAATACAGTTTTTTATCTCTTTTATATATGTAGTACAGTCAAGTACCAAGATACCTGACCAGGCCCTCTACTTATATCTTCAATTTTCTCTTAAAATAAAAATAATATTAACATGAAAATTTTTATTCAGAAAGACTTAATTAAAATCTGTCTGAATATAATTTTTCATGTTAATATCATTTTTAGCTTGAGAGAAAATTCAAAATATAAGTAGAGGGCCTGGTCAGGTATCTTAATACTTGACTGTACCTAAATTTCTCAAGATTATAATTATTTCGAAATTCACAATATAACACAATAATCTCGTATGAAAAAGCACTCAATATAACATATCAACGGACGTCCCACCGTCAGCAAAAAACCGAAGAAAGTAAGACGTTCTCTTTGTCTGTTTTTGTGACTGTACAAAAACTGTGAGTTATGCAACGTGGACAATAGCACACGTGTGGTGCAGGTCATTTTGCAATAGGAGCTTTTATACCAGTGTTGTGGAAAAAGTGATGTTATATAAAAAGCATTATGGGGAACCTACTTGTATATCAAAGAAGCGTGTTCGACTTTACTTTCAATTTGTTCAATTTCGTTTTTCTTTCTTTTTTTTTTCGAGGAAACGAGAAAGAATAAAAAAGATCTATTAATATAAGATACTAATACAACGTGGAAGGGACGAACACGGAAAGTACTCTCAGTTGTACGACAAACCCTTGCCCGGCAGACCTTTGACCGACATAACATTTGATCGGCACTACTATGTAATAAATCGAACCACGGGCGATAATAGATCACTATAGTATAATGATATTGAAATAACAGCCAAAACACGAAAAAAATTCGGCATATCCATACGAAAGTATGCAGCCGCCCGGGCAATTTGTTCTCTTGGCAACAAGTTAACTCTTTTCAAACTTTGCATTCGCCCAGTCCTGACCTACGCAAGCGTTGTCTTCGCACACGCAGCCCCAACTCACATGCTTAGGCTTCAAAGAGTACAGAACCGATTCATCCGCAGAGCTACCAACGCTCCAAGGATAGCGAGAAACTGCGACCTACACCGCGATCTCGAACTCCCGTCCATTAAGCACTTTATGAAAGAAGCGTCCGAACGCTTCTTTGATAAAGCCGCCGACCACCCGAACCGACTAGTTAGAGAGGCAGCTAACTACATCCCGGAGCACAACCCTCGCCGACTCACCGGCAGACGTCCGAGGCATGTTCTCTCTGATTCCGATGACCAGATTATGGCTGACATGGTCCAATTCGATACCTCTGCGGCTCCGAGTAGCCAGAGGAACCTCGCGGTCCGACCCCCCCGCATTCGTCGTAATCGAATACGTAGGCGTAGGAACATTAGCTCGTTCACTAGGTACCGCCCGGCGATTTGCGTCCTAAGTAGGCCCTTCTGGCACCGTAGCTTCGGCCCTTCCGGCAAAACATGGGTGTTGCAGCACCCCAAAATTTGCCATAATCCCTAGCGCGCCCAAAGCCGAGGTTTCCCCCTTGGGAGCCCTTTGCGCTGCTGCTAGTAGTATAAAAATATAGGAAGCCGGGCCTCTGGCCCGCTCCTCAAACCTTGTCCGGGTGAAATAGGAAATGCCGTCCGAGGCAACCTATGTTTGTCATGTCAAAAAAAAAAAGGGCAATTTGTATGGGAACGTCAAATTTTTCTTTTGATTTTTTGGTAGTTATTTTAATTTCATTATACTATAGTGATCTAGTACAGCCCGTGGTTCGATTTGTTACGGGTATGTCCCTTCCACGTTATGTAAAACAGGAAAAAACTTCAACTTGAAAATTTGAAGTTTTCGAGCTTTAGTTTTTTCTATTTACTCAAGTAACTCATTATATTTAGAACAATTTTCAGGGTGGGCATGAAAATTGCTTAATTTTTTTACCGAAATTATTTCTTACAAGAAATTGAATCCGGTTTCATAGAATTTATTAATTTCCAATTAGAATCCTTGGTAAGTAAATTAAGATTTTCTATTAAAGTAAATTTTAATGCAATTTTAATTTTTATACAGTTTCTCAGATTTGCTAAAGTAATAAACGTACGTATTTACGATAACCTAATAACTTAGTAAAGTAATTGTTTGATATTCGTTCTAGAAGCAAGAATCACTTTTTTATAACAAAAAGTGCCATGCTAATATATGTGTGTCTCCATAATATCGTTAAAATTCTAAGAACTTCTTAAGGTCGTTTTTTAAAACTTGTTACAGTTAATTTTTTATATTATTAGTATTTTTAATGAAAAATATTCACGTATATAGATAAACACCCAAGACCCAGGACAATTTGAAAAAGGCCATTTGCCATTTTGTCCTGGCCGGTGATCGGCTAGGTCTGGACCTATCCAGCTGTCGATTTTTCGTAAACAAGAAAATTAATCGCGATTCTTAAGCTTTAGATAATGTCAAAAAATGATTTCATCTGATAGACACTTTTTTTGCGCTCGACTAAAACGTTAGTTATTCTGAAAAAAAGAAATACTACATCGAATAGTCGCGTTTCTGGCGTCCAAGTAATTTTTATTAGTTTGACGGTCGCGATTCGTGCACCGGTCAGATCCAAAAGTATCTAATACTATGACTCTTCGTGCATACTCTTCTTCGTTTTTATAAAACATTGAGTCTTAGCATTGAGTCCCGTTTTTACCCTTTGGGTACGAAACCCTAAAAATCACATATAACATACTTAATGTAAGGTGTAAGCTTAAGATGTAACATACATCTTAAATTTACACCCTAAATAAAAAAATCTGGAAAAAGTATAGATATTACAGGAGAGAACAAAGCAAAGATCATGAAAGTACGTACGTTTTATAAATTGTAAGAACAGTTTATTTGTGTTTAAAGGATTACATCATTGAAGTAGCCAAAATTAACTAAGGTATTCCATGGTGTATTGGTATAGATACATTTTGCAAACAAAACAAATGCCCCATAGGTCAATGATTCCGCGCTGGCAAGACCTTAAGTACATACAGAGTTGACTCTGTCGACCTCAGTGAAGTAATTTATAATATTGGATATGTATTGGATATAATCAATTGTAATTATTTCGATATCAATTTTAAACATTTGAGTAAGCAGTTTTTGATTTTTTAGATAATTTTACTAAGGGGATACCTATTAAAAAACATCATTTAAAATTTTGTCTTGACCCCTTCAAACTATGTTATAAACTACTATATGCAGTTTAAAGTGAGAACGTGAAGATTTTCTACGCACATACGCCAAAAGTGGCCGTTTTTCGCATTTGTGCTTAGAAAAGCTTCATGTTCTAACTTTAAGCTCTAAACAATAGTTCATAAAATAGTTTGAAGGGTTATTTAGTGCCTGGTCAAGACTAAATTTTAAATGATGTCTCTGTTTCCTATCAAATGATTTATTTCAAATAGAGGCAGCACTGGACCCCGAAAAATTATGTTATTTAAAAAAGAAATAAAAGAAATTAAATATGCTCAGTATTCTAATTGAACAGGAAATTTTTCACATTGCGTATAAAATGATATTTTTTTTTTGCTGGCGAAGGAAACTTAAAATATTTTCTATAATAAAGTCGGATAATTTAAGGCAAAATAAATAATACGATATCCATTTGCTATAAGTTAATCTCTAGTCAACAGTTCTTACTGTGCCCAGCCCACTAAGATTTCTCTGTAAACGTAGGCTAGATAGTGTTTAGTCGTAAACACCATTTTATTATCTCTGGCTGTGGCTTGGAATCTAATATTTCTAAACAGGTAAATTTCATAGCTGGTCCAGTCGAAGCCCACACAAACCTAGTGACCTTCTCGGCGACATTGGCTATGGCTAGTTGGTTCGAATCCCGCCTCACTCCGTCCCTTTCACTCCTAGCCACAATATATTTACCAAGTTATGGCATGTAAATGAAGTAAGCAGGGCTGGATTAAGTCATGTAGGGGATCCTAGGTAATTTAAGTGTCGCGGCCCCAATTTATCTTAAAGGCGTTGCCTCCTGGGATAAGAGAATCGTGATGACATGACGAGGTATTTCACTTTTTAAGCCGTGACGAAAAAAAGACGGGTGTTATAAGGTTGACGTGTGACTGAGTGCAAATTTAGAGTAGGTATGTATATGTCTGTCTGGTGGTCTGTAGCATCGTAGCTTTTAACAACTAGGTGATCCGCTTTTCATTATATTGTTTTTTTGTTGGAAATATTGATTGATAGTGAGTGTATTTAGCTATAATTCAGCTAAAAGATATGATTCAAGATAAATATATTTCAAAGGTAATTAATTTAATTATACGCCTATTAATAAAAATAAAAAAAAATATTACTATTTGTCGCTAGCTCGTGAAAAGGTGATTTAATATGGATTTTTTATGTGGATTCTGTTTTCGTTTGTTTTTAATAGTGGAGCTATATGGGTACTAAGGTTCGTGGTGAAAATTTATTCAAAAGTCAGACTCGCGAGGTCTTTACCTTATAGAGCTTCTAGTTATATTATGTTTTATATCCAGTTTGAAATGATGTCTTGAAAAATATTATAACTTAAATGGTTAAGGTAGTCCAACCCAATTTCCAGCATAAACAAAATAAAAGAACATAAGTGTTAGGTCTACAATGCCTTTTCTGCAATTTTTTAAACTTTCGTTTGACTAATCCGGCCCTGGCGGTAAGTTTAGAGTGTAAGTCTACCACTGCATTCCAGCCTAAATCCAGTATGCCCAATTTGAGCTATATTGGGCAACATTTCGGACATTAGGTACTAAGCTGGACTATCTACCGGCACACCTGCGTAGTAAAAATCATAGATCAAATTTTTTGTTTTACTATTAATCATGTCAAATTAAAATTATTTAGTCAGACTTTGAGTTTTATCTCTTTTGACAACGGTTAATTTTGATTTTATTGGTAGAAGAAAATTACATATTGTACTTTGATTTTGTTTGTCACATTCTATTTTTTTTAAATTACTTGGAAGCCTGATGATTACACACACAGTAAGACACTTCACATAAATTTTAATTGTGATACTAAAAATAAACATTTTTTGTCATAACTATAATGTTATTTCTTGGTTGCATCCTTAGCTTTGCTGTTTTGGAGCTCTGCGCTATCTTTTTTTTTTCTCCACTTCGCAATGTCGTCAGTTCAGTGTTATTGTTTTACATTTTTAACCGGCTTTCAAAGAGGAGGTTATCAATTCGCCGCGATCTTTTTAGGATTCCATACTAAACAAGGAACCCTTATAGTTTCACCATGTCTGTCTGTCTGTCCGTCCGCGGTTTTACTCAGCGACTATACGTACTAGAAAGCTGTAACTTGGCATGAATGAATATGTCTATCAATTAGGCGGAAAAACGGTAAAATTAAATATTGAATTTTTTTTTGTGACAGCTCCCAAGTAAAGTGAAAAGTCATTTTTTTTTTCGATTAACCAATCATTTTGGATATCGTTGAATAGATCTTTTAAAAATATTGTGAGTTTGTGAACACTGCTTTTCGATTTTGGTATCCGTTTCTGAAATATTTGCTTTTAAAGTAAAAAAATTTGTTAAGAGTCAAGTGTCCCCCACCTCTATCTGCTAAACGGTTATATATAAACTCGTGAAAAAATTCACAGCTATAGGATATATAACAAAATGTAAAGGAAAACTATCAGAGCTAAGTAGGGTTTACAAATTAAAAAGTTATAGGCGATTAACTTATAAAATGTACTCGGAAAAGGAAAATTTCATACAAATTCAATAGAAAATTAGTTTTTAGACGTTTTTAGTGGCATGAACTCAAAGTTGGTGTTCGTAACTATGGAACCCTACTGCGCGTGGCCCGATACGCACTTGGCCAATTTTTTATATATAGTGACCGATTATTCAAAGTCACCTAGACCGATTTGGAAAATTCTTATTTGGGTTGAAAAGGTATAGATACTTGTAAAGTGGTCGCATAGTAATTTTATCGTTGTGTAGTTTGAGTGTAAGTCGGTTTTTAGTTTTGAAAAATTATTATGGCACATACATTATCCTCTTTGTCAAAGTCAAGCTCTTGTGAATAATGTCAATTCTCTAGTGAAAATTCTTTCTACTTAACCAGTGCCCTCCATGATTTTGCACAGAAAAGTATTATACAAATGTATTTGATTCCCTAATATAGTTAAAGCAACATCAAAATTAGCCCAGTGGATTAATTGCGTACAGACGAGCGAGAGAAATGTACGCGCCGTGGACTTTATTTTATAATAATTATAAGTATGGATAAACTTAGGTAATTTATGATAGTACCTAGATGACGATATATATAAACGGGTAAATTATGATAAATAAGTTTTTTAAATGAAAATTGAATAAAAGTAAAGACCGTAACTAAATCGGTTTCTAACTTATTGTTATTTTTTGTCGCAGTTTCTATGAAACTATTGCAAAACTATAGATGATAAAAAAACTTATTGGATTCGCAAAAAAAATCAAATAGGTAACAATGGAATCCAATTAAGATCGAAATCTAGAAGCTGAGTTTGAAGAATTAATTTCCTTTTTGTGGGATGAGGTCTTCTTTTCTTTTTATATTTTTACAAGCTTTTATAAATAAACTCGCAATTTACTCATCACTGAAACGTCATTTTATTTTATGACCCTGCATATATTTAATTAATTAATAAGACGCTTCTGCGTAGATGTGTCTTTGGATTTAAGTTTAGAACAGAAAATGCCTTTCCAATAAGTATTATAAGCGGTATTATCACAGATACGTCCTGTTTGATAATAAGGTTTAATGGGTTCAGTTCAATTTTCAAAAAAATACAAAAGTAAATGTAGATGCGCATTTTTGTACTGATTCTGAATATATATCTAACTCATTTTTGAGAAAAATGTCAGATGTGTCTTTTTTCTGTATGACGGCAGAATGTATCTTGTACATATGTTTGTTTAGGTCCAATCTTACCACTTACAACTTAAGACGAAGTGGTAGCTAAAGTGGTGCCCTCATTTGAAATAAATTGTTTAAAACTAAATATGATGATAACTTAAAATTTGATTTGTATCAATGTCTAGAAAGACCTTTAAACTATTTTATGAGTAACCTTTGAAATTAGTACTAATAGTCCGTCTACTTTTAAAACTGTTTTTCGCCAAAAGTGGCCACTTTTGGCGAAAAACAGTTTTAAAACTAGACGGACTACCAATATTACTTTAGAAGGTGTTTCATAAAATAGTTTAAAGGTCTTTCTAGACATTGATACAAATCAAATTTTAAATTATCATCATATTTAGTTTTAAACAATTTATTTCAAATGAGGGCGCCACTTTAGCTACCACTTCGTCTTAACTTTCAACCTGTTACCCTCTACCGATTGAGCTAGAATTTTGCAAACTTGTGTAAGTCAGATGCAAATACAAAATCAATAAGCTGTTCTGACGATGGAGCCGGAAGACAAAACAACATAACCTAATTGAGTAGAACTCGTTTGATTTGTCTCGACGAACACTGTCGTAGACGATGTCTAGGGTAAGATCTCGGAGACAGGAGTTAGTCGATGGAACTCAGTTGTAAAACTATGGAACTCCATCAAGTTTTGTACTTTTTTCATTTGTCTTCATAAGTATTTGGCCTCACAATAAAAGTTTGTACAAAAATATTTATTTTATACAACCAAGATGCCATACATCACAGATACGAGTATAAGGCCCACGTGGTGGCATACCCAGATGGTCTTCTTGTTTTCGAATAGAAAGGCTACATAATACAACTGTGTATAATACATTCGACTAGTGCCTGGTCACCGCGATTCCCCGGTCATTTACTTCATTAAAGTTTTGCATTGTGTAGGATGTGGGGTAAAATGTCCTTCCCAAATTGCCCCACATCCTGCACATGATGATGTGGCCTTAGAACTCTGACTCAGAATTGTGTGTATATAATTTTTGACTAAGGGCTCCTCTGCATGTCTGGTCTATCTAAGCAATAGGAGATTTCAGAGCTGGCAGCTTCCCCACCTAAAGAATTAGCCTCGCTATACATACAGCGAGGTAACGCTTCTGGTGTTATATGTATATATATGACGTATTTAAAAAGGTTTTTCATATTTAGTTTGTTTTTTCTTCGACGACGATAATTTTGATTCAGGGAATTTATTTGTATCTTTACTTTTTATAACAATAAATTTTACTTAATTTTTAAAAGTCAATAAAGATGTGTTTTTTAAATATTAAGTAAAGTTAAAAATTTCATGCAAAAACTCAACTTCGAATTACCTTTCAAGCATACGTTCCTAACAATCTAATAACTCTTTCAAACATTGACATCGACGCATACGCACACATTCACGGCACAACACGTGTTCGTTCGCCTGCCTATGTGTGTTATTTAGACTTGTACTGAACAGAGGGCCTTTGTACTGACAGGATATAGGTCAGCGTGTCTTCCCCTCGGCAAATAGAGAAAATAGTACCGGCTTGTTAGAGTTAGATGAAAATGATTAAGATGTTACGAATATTTTCTGCATACAGCCGCATTATCGACTCTGTGACGACCTCCGTGGCGTAGTGGTCTCCATGCTAGTCCGCCACCCAGAGGTTCCGAGTTCGATTCCCGATCAGGGCAATTTGGAAAATGGTCATTTTCAAATTGTCCTGGGTCTTGGATGTTTATATATGTATTTGTTTTAAAATGTAGTATTTATCGTTGTGTTAGTATCCCATAACACAAGTCTCGAACTTACTTTGGGGCTAGCTCAATCAGTGTAATTAGTCCCTATGTATTTATTTTATTTTTCATACATGATTTTTCGTGGTCCAGCGAAAAACGGCCACTTTTGGCTAATGTGCGAAGAAAAGATTCACGATCTCACTTTAAACTGTAAACAGTTAGTTTATACATAGTTTGAAGGGTTATCTAGGGCTTTATACATGAATTTATCGGAGTTCAGTGCTGCCCCACTTGAAATAAATTATTTTAAAGGTAACGGAGATATGATTTATAATTTTGTCTTGATCGGATCCTACGAGAAGCTTTTCTTTCATCCTAATGAGAACGTGAAGCTTTTCTACACACAATAGCGAAAAACGGCCACTTTTGGCTAAAGTGCGTATTAAAGGGTCACGTGTTCACTTTAAACTGTAAGCAGTAGTTCATTTAATAGTTTAAAGGGCTATCTAGATTCTGACAAGACAAAATTTTAAATGATATCTCCGTTTCCTTTCAAGTGATTTATTTTAAATGGGGGCAGCACTGGATCCCGAAAAATCGGGTAGTCCCTTAATAAAAGGGACATTGTATAGTCGGAAAAAAAGTAAAGGATTAGCAAGGAGGTACTTCATTAAAATAAAAAGGTTTTTTGTCAATTTCATGTTAAAAAAGTAGTTCTATGCTGAATATTCAAGATATTGGTAATTTCTTCAATAATATTCTAGTGAGGTAAGTCGGGACCGGATGCAATAATGTAGTATAAACACACTCGTTGTGCAAAAGAAGCAATATTACAGTTGGCATACGTGCAACTTAGTATAAAAAGTATAATTAATAATCAGTTGCACACGTGTTTAGCTTCGTAATAATGCCTACATTTCCGAGCATGTTTGAGAAAAAGTATTTTTATCCGTGACCTTAACTTGCCCATTCCTAGTCAACTTATTCTATATCCTTGGGAAAGAAAAGGGATAGTGTCAAGATTCTAGTCTGGCGTCACGACACGGTACGGTACTAAAGTAGAATTAGTCAGAACAGTTTCCAAAACAAGACAACATACGGGTCATTGTCATAACATTCGGTGGTCCTTTTCATAACGACCTTTCCGTGCCCTATCTCTAATTAACTTAGGTCTTTGGCCGACAAACATACTGACTTTCAAACGATCTCTCGCAATGTGAAATATTTCTCAATGTGTTTTTTATAGAGGACTGTTTTTGCGGCTAATAAATCCCTTTAGTAACCTTCGATGTTCAATTAATGGTTTAAAAAATAAAACGTAATGAGTATCGAAAATAATCTATACTGATTACTGTTCGAAAATGAATTAAAAGAGGCAAATATGTTTAAAATGTTAATGAAAGGTTTATTTTAGTTGATATTTATAGCAGTATCAGACCAAACTCTGACTTTGATATAGAAGAGGAGGCAAAATCGATGGCATACCTATATTGAATTTTTATAATCGAGAAGACTATTTGAGTGGACTCGGTTTTGTTCTTGTACTTTAAAACGGCAACAAACCGATTATTATAATTAATTAATGCATTATATAAACAAAGACCTATTAAGTAGGCACGTCTCTCATCCACAGTCGTGCCTCACCCGACCCCATTCTGCACACACACAGTTGTTACAACATATCGGTTTGAGAATTAGGTCATTCTACTATAATCGGGGTTATGAGTGTTATAACGAAACTGAGTTAGAAACACTTTGAGTTTCAGGTTTTGTTCTTTGATGTAATATACTGTATGATGTTTGGTTGGTGATCTCATTCTATATGCTCAAGGGCGTAGTTGGGGTGTGAAAGATAAAGGTGCGAAGAACAGTGGGCTTAGGGCCTGTGTCGATGAGATGGTTTCCACCGGCACGGCGCCGCCAAAATACCGGCACACCGCACAGCGCCGGGTCCGGTGACCGTTAGGGCGTTCGCTGAGTGACGCGGGCGCCCGCGACAGGTTTAGATCGGTCACAAATTCTGTGTGTGACAAAGACAGGTGACCCGCGACGAGTTCTGCTATCTCTTTCGCACTTAGAGTTTGTGACAGAGATAGACTGAAACCCGCCACGGGCGCCCGCGTCACTAAGCGAACGCCCTTATGTACGGATCTCCATACAGATCTGTACATCAAGCCGGAAATAACATGTATGAACACGCCTGTATGCCTCTCTTACATAAACATCTTCTCTCACAGGCCTACTGCAAGAGATCTCTCTTGAGATAAGTACTCGTATTCTCTGTATACATTTTCCGTGCACATATATTGGTAAATAAATAAATGAATAACAACGCCCCGGCTCGACCCGTCTCATGTACAGATCTGTATTGAGCTCCATACACAACTGGCACCGGACCCGGCGCTGTGCGGTGTGCCGGTAGAAACTTAGTCTCGTGGACACAGGCCCGGAACAAAGGAGCAAAGAACGATGCACAGAAAAGTACGAAGGTCACTTAGTCTTTCTTTCATATCAAGTGTGTTTGCAGCTTATACTGTTGTCATATTTTTTACCTCACTTAAGGTATTTGATGTAGCTCAATAATTTCAATAAATAATGTATACAGGCTGACTTAATCCACTAGCTTTTATGGAGTAAGTTCAGTCCGAAATACAATTTTAACTAATGGGTACCTAAATAGTATTTTTCCTCGAACTGTGAACTCGCGAACACGATAATTCGGCAACCCCTTCACCGATTTGGTCCATATTCGAACTTAAAAATTGTTAAGGTTGCATCTACCTTATCCAACTTCATGAAGCTCCAATCAAATTTACCCAAGTTATCGTCAAACAAACATACATACTAAGATAAATACAAACGCCGGATTATTGAAGTAGACCCGGAAAACTTCGCTTGCTTTGCTCGCTCGTTCAAAATGTTAGCCTAGTTCATAAAGACGATCAAACAGAAGACCTAAGAGATAAATTTATCAAACATTGAATAAAACATTTAGACTTTAACTTTGAATTACAACAAGATTTGTTTTGCTGCACATGCACCCAGTTACCCGCAAATATTTAACATACTAGTATTCCTCCTGTTAAGTTAAACAATAGATTACGTGTAAGTAATGTGTGCCATTCCGGATCCTGTCGTGATTGACACTGCCCTACTGTAAGCTAACTCTATGACATTAACTACAGTTTGGGCATTGCCAGGGCTGCTGTTTGGTAAACTAGGTTTTACAAAATTATAAATGTACCTACGTACCTACTCGTAGATCACGCAGGTCCTCGTCAATGACCAATGACGTCGCTGTCTTAAAAATTGACACCCAAAATGCTCACGACCCACGGATTGGCCCCTAGATATAGAATTAGTAAAAAAAAATTAGGTCTATGAATTGGCCCATAGATTTAGAAGTAAGTAAAAAAAATTTAGGTCTATGAATTGGCCGGCCTAGGACAGGAGTGAAAAGCTTTTGGGCCAGCCAATCGGTCGGCAATTTTCTGAAAAGATCGAGACAGAGAAGATGCGTGTCATTTATCAAAAAACAAATAGCGCGCGCTTTTTGTTATTCTTTTCAATTATGTTTTGTTCGCCTACCAATTTTATTATTTCGGCCTTATATAAATAATCTTTAATAGAATTGGTAGACGAGATATCCTCAATTCGCCATCTTCACCTCTAAGTTTATCCTTCGTCCCAAGATTTCGTGAAATTATTTCGCGCTACAAGACTGCCTTCTTAAAAGTTATTATCCTTAAAAGTTATAATAGGTATACTTACTTTACATAGAATAACAGGCGGCGGAAGCATATATTCGTTCCTGTCACAGACTACTTAGAGAAAATATGTTCAGACGTACCATTAGACCTTCTAGTAGTGATACTGATATGTTAGGAATTTGCTAGGAGTGCAGTTGTTGTGAGTGTACGATACTCGTTTTGTGAAATAGACTAGAGAGGAGATGAAAAGTGAAACATTTGTATAGCTCTGCAAATGTTCTATGAATTAATTCCACAGCCCTGTAGATTGCTTTACATTCCAGTACTATTAGACACAACCCTAGCACTATTTAGCAAATAGGCTTGGCTCTATTGTTCTGCGACATGGCCTACACGCAACTCATTACAAAAGTCGTCTTGTTCTGGCATTGCCTTTTAGTAAGATGTTCGATAAACTGACTTATGTCCCGCATCGGGTATCGCAGCGAGGTATTGATGTTCACTGCGATCGATAAGCCTAATGTGAACCCTTACTGCATGAAACTGTACCTTTTAAAACAACATAACTTTACACAGTGCAAGATTATTGCCTTCAATTTTATTGAAGCAATAAATGACTTATGATTGAAGTTTTGTTTAGACGCGTATATTAAAAGTATACAAGAACAGTACGAATAGTTTAGGACTGCTCGTGTATAGTTTCAATTTTTTATGAGTAAAACTATTTTACCTCTTTTCCTTCGGCCATCTTCGGGAGTCCACTTTGTTGACAAAGTAGCCCGGAAGCGTTGGTGTGACGAATTACGACAGTTTGAAAGGGAATGGTTGGAAAAGGCACACGATCGAGATATTTGGAAGGAGATGGAGGAGACCTTTGCCCTGCAGTGGGACAGTAGAGGTTAAATATAAAATAAAGAAATACTATTTTATAGCGATCAGCAGGCCTATTTATTACCTATTGAGACCGATGGGGAAGAGGGAAGTTCAGAATGAATGCGTTCATTCCGCGTATCAACACATGTATGATTAAACAATTTATTTCAAATGAGGTACAACTCCTGTCCTGTCCTCGCCTTAAAGACATCGGCCGTTCATAAACCTTAATTAACAACCGACGATAAAATAACATAATAGCCTATAACACAGCTAATAACAATCATCAATGAAACTACAAGATTCAATCTTGGTACAATATGAAATACATTCAGGTCTTGTTATATACCTACAGGCGTCTAGGTCATCACCCTTCCAAAGTAAACCTACAAGTGACATTTAAATTGATTTGCATATATTATGCTGCTCAGAAAGCTTTATTTATATTTTCATTTAACAAGTTAGCATTTCTTCGAATATTTTCTGCCCATCCCCACTTCTTCATCATCATCAGGTTTTTTGTAGTCTGCACTGCAGGAGCACAACTTCACGACCTTCTCTCTCTGTACTACCAGAGCTATACTTGGCTAGAGTAGCCAGTGGATTTAGCCTAATATCTTCACGCTGGCCAGACGGATTCGAGAGGTCTCTTTATAATGTTTTTTTAGCTTGTACACCCTAAGTCACCTTTTACGACATCCACGGGAGGCTTGGAACGGTCTTATTCTACTCTGTCCTCAGAAACCACACGGCGTCCCCACTTATTCCCTTTTTAAATGCGAATTGCCTGTTGCAGGTAGGCATGGGTTATGTCAGAATTTACAATACCATTAAATATAATCAGAATCTTTCATGATCTTGAGGGAGGATAAAACCTAGAGTGTACCAGCCTTGCGTCTTTTTGCGCGTAGATCATAAAAGCCGATTGAGGAAATGGGAGAAAATGTGAATCGTGCTAGGTGGAAACTTTCGGGAACCATTCGAAATAATTTATTTGATAGGAAACGGAAATACCTATCCTTTAAAATTTTGTCTTGACCAAGACCTAGATAAACCTTCAAACTATTTTATGAACTACTATTGTTTGAGAATGTGAAGCTTTTCTATGCACATTAGCCAAAAGTGGCCGTTTTTCGTAAACGTGTCATAAAAATCTGTCGTTAATAACATTTCAAAGAAATATCAAAACGTACGGCCCTAGCTTAACATTATACCCGTATCAATATTATTTAAAAAATCGTCAAATTGGGAGCATTATCGCTTTTTGTAAGAAAACGTTTTGCTTCATAATCCAAAAAAAATTCTCTAATTTTTCACCGTCTAATCTAAGACCCATAATATTTTAGAAGGTATATTCCAAGGCAACACAAGGTATATTACAAAATTCCTCACACCTACAAGGCTAGAAGTGGCATATGAATGAGATACGTACAATATTAAGCGCGTATGTAAATGAACGCAGGTATGCTTTAACCTTTACAATTATACCAACATCTGCCCTCTATTTTAGGGCCAGTATTAGAGACGCGAATACTTAGAATTAATAAACAAATTGCTGCAAATTATACAAGAAGTTAATTAAAATCTACTATATTTGCTGGAAAATTCATAGGAGGTGTTTATAGAGTCGAGAGTCAAAATACGTACCTGATCATAAGGAGTAACGTACCAAAAGTAGCTTATCTTTCAGCTGTATGAATATTTAAAGAGCTCAAAAGCTGGTAATTTTGCATGAGCATAAAGAAGATAGACCCCTTCCGTACAGCAAAACTATTAGTCTGAAAAATCTTTGAAACTTTGCTATAGTGGTAAGTGGTATTTATTTAATTTTAAATGAGAACTATCACGGCTAAGTTACCTTTGTTATTGAAGACTTACAGCCGTCTAATTAATTAACTATGCCTGTTTGAAAAAATCGTATATTTTTTATCTTAACTATATGATGTCCCCAAAAAGGCGTGAGAAACACCCGCATCCGGGGCAGTCTTCACGTTCGTGACATAGCAGACAAACTGCAATAGAGTCGCCTGTGCTGGTACGCTCACACCTTGCGGAAACCGCCTCCACCAAGGCCCGGCAGACCCAAAAAGTGCTGGCTAGACGTCGTCAAGGATTAGACGCATGCCAATCGTCTTACAGCCAAGGATGTTCAAGACCGTGCGAAGAGGAGAATAATATGACGGAAACGGACCCCGGACTCAGCAGCATTATCGCTAAGGATGCAACTGGGAATGCGCTGAGATGAGAGCGAGATGTCTCTCTCACTGCTGGGCAAAGGACAAAATATGTACATAAATACATAATCCTTAGACAATAATAACTATGCTGAAGTCGTTTTTTAAAAATGTCACATTTTTTCTATTGTCTGGAATCTTTGTGGAAGTGTCCGCGATTCTGAGATTGGTTTCACTACAACAGTTTTTATGTATGTTAAATAAACTGCTTTTAATAAAATTAAAAGTCCCAAAAAGTAATTCTGAAGGTTTACTAGACTATAAACCATTTTAGATGGTTATAAAATTACCACGATTTAGTCGAGTTATTTTAATTGAAATAAGTAGTAAATAACGAAAACGTAAACGTAACGTTTTTAATTAAAATTATATCGCAATAAAGATCGTTCATGCTAACATGAGAGCGTTGATGTATGCGGCTGGCACACGAAATATCCCAAAAGCGTTTAGCTCTATATACGTTTGGGTAAACGAAAAAGAAAAAACCCTTACTCTAAAAGCGGTATTACAACAGAACTACGTAGCTACTAGTATTGTCGAAAAATCGATAGTTTTACAATCGAAAAATGCCAATCAATCAATAGGCCTATCGATAGTATCGATAGCTGTTAGAGAGCAATGACTAACTATACTATCGATAGTATCGATCGATGATGACGAGCAGACTATCGATACGATCGATATTGCAGATAGTTTTTGTACTATTGATTGTATCGATAATTTGTTCGTCGTCATCGATTGATACTATCGATAGTTTGTTTGTAGTCAGGATAGGTACTGTCGATAGTATCGGTTTTATTTCAAATATGGATAGTATTTGTTCGTCGTCAGGATCGATAGACGGTCGATAGTATCGGTTTTATTTATAAAATCTTGAGAGGTGTCGAGGGACACCCGGATGGAACGAAGTAAAATATAAATAGGTCTAAATTATATTCAACCTCTTTTCTGCGTTCTAAAATCAAGTTTTTATTATCTTCATAAATTTGAATGAACAAAAAGTGTCGTTACAACTTTTGGTCTTAATTTTTTCCGTCTAGCTCCCTTTCGCAACGCACGATAAGGAACTTCGTTCCAATATCGATAGTCTATCAATAGGCTTTCGATAGTGGACTATAGAGCGGCAGCACTAGTAGCTACGTATTCGCGTTGCAATCTCATACAACACCGAGCGCTTTAGCCGAGTGAAGCGTCTCAGTTTCACAATTTCCCAAAAAAATCTTCTTTCCGTCTGTGTGTCTGTTTTTGCCTACAGGTCGCATTCTCAACCTATCCTCGTGAAATTTGGGTGAGCAGCTTCGATATTTTTTTGGTTGAATTTTTAGTCGATTCAGTTTTTTGAAATTTAGAATATTGTTAAAAAATGTCATAAAACTTTTTGTTACCATCATGCAACTTTTTTTTTTGATCAACTTTTCTATCCAATTAATTTCAACAGATAGAGGGGTGACTTGCGAGGTCACCCCCAACCTCAATTTTGATGAAATTCGGTTTAGCCGCTATAAAGTTATTCGGGGTTAACGCTTAAAATTCGAAGATTTTTAAATGGTTTTGGCAAATAGTAGATGTCGCTACGGTTATCAATTGGGATTCCTAGTTCCGCTATTCGTCACTAGATGGCCTTTTTACAATGTAATACTGATTATAAGCGAAGAACGAAAAAGTAGACTAAGAGAATTTAGTTTATTTCCGTCGCTTGTTCAACTAGGCTGACATTTGCAAACCTAGGTACTGTCGGCAAATCCAATCAATTCTTACTTACTAGTGACCATATGCAAAAAGCCATCTGGCACAAAAAGACCTGCGCATTAAAACTGCATTTTACGCGTGCATTTTAATTGCTGTTTGTACCCTCTTGTTTTCGTGTAGAAAAAGCCAGAGTGGTATAAAAACAAAATATGGAGCGGACAGAAGATAATCATAGACCATGCATGAGATGAGTCTGGTAGGAAAGCAAAAAAGAAAACACAATGTACTAGGAATAAAAAAAGAAACACAATGTACTAGTTAAGAACTTCTATTTCTGTGCAGATTGTACAAGTCGATCAAAGAAATGGGTATTCCAAATATTTTTACAAGGTTTCTCACGTAAAACGTAGTTTCTCACGTAAGTAAAACCGTGTTGAAATATTTAGTTATGTCATCTCACGTTAGTTTCATTAATATAATAATTTAATCCCTTTATCTTATGCAGGCTAACTGGAAAAGTACAATACATGGATTTCGCCTTTGTACTTATATTTGCTCTCTTTATATTTTTTTTTTTCGAGAATAAAGTTGAAACACACATTATTTTGATTTTCTTTATCATCTAGACGCTCATCATCACGCTGATTGTGGTCTTTAGGTTAATAGGCATAGGCTTTGCCTATTCCGTAAGGGATAGAAACGCTTCTTCAGTACGAGAAATTTATAGCATTCAATATTTAAAATATGATCTTCAATACAAATATGCTCAAGAACTGGTTCTGGTCCAACATTTGGATTGCGGAGGTCAGACGGCAGTCGCTTTGTGTAAAAACAAGTAACCTCGTCAAATCACCTAGGTTAGCGGACCACGGGCTTGCAGCGTTACTGCTGATGATGCAAACGGACATACCCTCGGATGATGATGAACTTTAATATCATACATTATTTATGGTAGATTTTTTTTACTTTTACTTCACTAGCCTTATTCTGTACTGTCCACATTTTGCTATTAACTGCAAGTTCGACGTCCCTCCAAGGCCGCATTTCTCAGCCCGAAGGAAACGGCTCAAGATCATTTCTCCCAGAGAAAAAAAAACAGATTTTAAATGTCAAAAGACGGCGACGAGTTCAACTGAGCTTAAAGTTTTCGAGATTCTTTATATATTCAACTTCGTATATTTTTGCAATGTTATCATTTAGAAAAAAAAAATACTTCCAACGACGCAAAAAGGGGTTTTTTAAGTTTGACGCCAATGTCTCTCTGTGTGTCTGTTTGTGACATCGCAGCTCTCAAACGGATGGACTGATTCTTTTGATGTGAAAGAAAGTTTCCTGGCCAACCACCGGCTATGTTTGGCGATAATCGCTTTAGCCGTTCAAAAGCTATTAGGATGAAGGCTTGAAAGTCTCAAGTTTTTTAACTTGTCTGGCAATGGCAAATAAACTTGTATGATGATCAGAGGTCGGAATCAGGTAGAGTTATTACTGTACTTGCATCGAAATGTTGATATTAATATGGATCTTACCGTGATTTCTAATGGGAAATCCCGTGTTTCCAACAATATTACAAATAAATAATAATAAAATCCTTAGAGACAGATAAGACAAATAAAACAAAGTTAATAAACATTCAATTTTTATGAGTATATACATTAGTATTTCTATTCGTTTTTACATATTGGCAACGTCGCACGTGCAGTGGTTTAAATTGTGTAAAAGAAAATATTTTTTTTTATTTAAAAAATCACGTGATTTTCTGCTCTTCAAAATTAATCCCGGGATTTGAGGCATATCCACTTTATTCTTTCGCTGTATGAAATCACACGAATCGGACGTATCTCGAAGTTCCCTGGAACTTTCTTGAAGTGATTTGCGTCATGTAAGGTTAATTAAGAAAATTATTAGATCGGAAAATGACTCCACGCAATATTTTTAATCTGTGTTACGAGTATAGACGATGCCACAAAAAATGCAGTGACAGATGGTAATTACACATACAATTACATATATAGATTTGTGGTACCTAGTCCTTTTATATTACTTTCATTTGCTTATACTTGTTTGTTCTTATTTTATGACGGATTTAAATATAGGTATTTAATAATATAAATAAAAGATGTTAAAAAATACTTTATAAATACCCCAAGGAGGGCTTGTGGCTACAAGGTCTTAGTCAATACTAACATAGAGGCTTTAGTTCTTACTGATAAAAAAAAATCGTGATCGACATGAAAAAGGTTTTCAGTACATTAGTATCATGAGAAATATTCGAATTAAACAAAAAAGTAACTTCACAGATAATTAAATAATACTATTTCCACGAGATACGTAGTAAAGTACAAGTATTTAATTAGGACAAACGATCAGTAGTCAGATGGGCATTTCTTAATTGACCACATTTAAAATGGCCACCCAACCACCCATTTAATCATCTATTTCTTTAAATACAGGTGTCGGTATCAAAAACTTCGTTAATAGCATTGAAAAGTGATACTGGGTGTAGTTTGACAGGTGTGTTCTGCCTTGGAAAACCGCTGGTGAGCAATTATGGTGGGTAGTCTTTTTATCATTGCTAAGTCTTTTTAGTTTTATTTAGTACCTACGCTTCTAAGGAGCTTGTTAGGTATGTTATAACCAGATGTAGGTTAAGGCGTGGGTGTTGTGTTCAGATATAGCGATGCAACCAATGCCTTATTTTGGAAATCCTTTTCTTTACGAGTGTCGGTGTCAAAAACTTCGTTAATAGCATTGAAAAGTGATACTGGGTTATGTTATACTCTTATTAATTCTATGACTGGGTGTAGTTTGACAGGTATGTTCTGCCTTGGAAAACCGCTATGGTGAGCAATTATGGTGAGTAGTCTAAATTTTATCGTTGCTAAGTATTTTTAGTTTTATTTAGTACCTACGCTTCTAAGGAGCTTGTTAGGTATGCTATAACTAGGTGCAGGTAAAGGCGTGGGTGTTGTGTTCACATATAGCGATGCAACCAATGGCTTATTACAAGCTTTTATTTAGTTTTACCTGTCCCGTTGTCTGCCGGTCTGTCTGTTTGTCTGTAATCAAATGTTGCAAGTTAAATTAAACCCACTTCTCGGTTTCCGATTGAGCTGAAATTTTGCACCCATACGTATATCGCGTGACATGCAGCTGATCTGATGATGGGGTTGGAAGGTGGCCATAGGAACTCTGTAAACGACGCAACCCCATAGAGTTTGGGCTCGTTTGATTCGTTTAGAGGAGTACTGAAGATAAAAGCTTGGTTTAAAAATATATTTTTAAATAATTAATTGTTTTGGAAACCTTTTCCTTAAATACGGGTGTTGGTGTCGAAAACTTCGTAAATAGCATTGAAAAGTGATACTGGGTTATGTTATACTGTTATTAATTCTGTGACTGAGTGTAGTTTGACAGGTGTGTTCTGCCTTGGATAACCGCTATGGTGAGCAATTATGGTGGGTAGGTAGTCTTTTTATCATTGCTAAGTCTTTTTAGTTTTATTTAGTACCTACGCTTCTAAAGAGCTTGTTATAACTAGATGCAGTGGCGTGGCGTGGCGTAAGGGCGTGGGTGTTGTGTTGAGAATGTTGAGATAGCGATGCTACCAATCGATCATTTTGGAAATCCTTGGAGAAGGTCTATGCCTATGGACTTCCTACGGCAGAAATGATAGTGATAGCGAGTATGATACACTGGAAATATATAGCGCTAGAGACAACTACATTAGTTATTTATAATAACTTTGGGTTACGTAAAATTATTCGTAATGCATTATAAATTATAATCGTTCTTACACCATTCTTAAAAAGAAAGAGAGATTAAGATGTAAGAAGAATTAAAAATGTAGACTCATCGTTATAAGACCAGTATGTAAGGTTTACATGTGAATCCTTTTATAGAGGATAATACATAACCTCAATCGCATTGTTCGATCTGCTCGAGATAAGAAACAGACCAGCGTAATAGAATTAATATGAGTATACCAGCGCAGAAGACCGAGACGCAGCAAAATAAAAATGACTTAGCAACTAAAACTCCTTCTTGCATGTTATTACTCATCTCATTTCTCCATCATTTTATTCTAAACACTTTTCAAATTTCAATACTTAATTCAATTTTTGAATCCTTCACATATTCCCTCCTTACCATTATGACTCATTCCTCACGTAGTAGTAGATTATACGTTCTTTGCATTCCTCTACCACTAACACCTCTAATACTGATAGCAACTTACTTATAACTGTATAATTTTATACCAGTTATGTAATACATAGGGCGCACTATAAGTTTCCGGAACTGGCCACTTACATAAACAATATTTAAAAATTTATTGCAACATTTGAAAATAGAACTCTTTGGCTGTAGAATGCAGTTTGTTTCATCTGACTGTCTTTTGTTTTTACCTTGTGGCGCCATTTAAAAAAATGTGTGTCTGCATCAACATGGATTTAACTCGGAAAATTTTCGTAGTATGATTTTCTACGATTTTAAGTGTAATTTGACAGCTCAACAGAGCATCGCTCGGCTTGAAACAGCTTTTGGCAATGAAGCACCATGCAAGACAACTGTTTATAGCTGGTTTGCAGAATTCAAGCGTGGTCGTATCAATCTCAGTGACGAATCTCGCGATGGTCGGCCGTCCACCGCTGTGACCAACAAAAACATCGATGCTGTGCGCCGTATGATTGAAACAGACAGGCATGTGACCTACCATGAAATTCGCGCATCCTTAGAAATAGGCATGAGTCAAATACAATTAATCCTACACAAACATTTGGGTGTGAGAAAGCTGTGCTCGCGGTGGATCCCACACAACTAAACCGAGGCTCAAAAAACGGACCGCGTCACTTGGTGCAGTGCCATGCTTACCAGATTCAACGAAGGTGCGTCAAATTTGGTGTGGGACATAGTAACAGGTGACGAAACATGAATTTATTGCTACGATCCCAAAACAAAGCAGCAATCGAGCGTATTGGTCTTTCAAGATGAGCCGAAACCAACCAAAGTGGCGCGCGTGAAAAGTGCATCTAAGCGGATGATTGCTTCTTTTTTTAATAAAACTGGACACGTGGCTACTGTTGTTTTAGAGAATCGTCGTACAGTGAATAGTGACTAGTATACGACCATTTGTTTGCCGGAAGTTATTGACGAACACCGTAAAAATAACCGTAAACGCCGTATCATCCTGCACCACGGCAATGCTAGTTCTCACACGGCCAGACAGACAAACGACTTTTTGAAGGCGAAAAATGTAGAACTCATGAGTCATCCTGCATACAGTCCCGACCTGGCACCTTGTGACTTTTTTCTGTTCCCAAAAATTAAGAACCAATTACGCGGTCAACGATTTTCATCACCAGAAGAGGCTGTCGAGGAGTATGAAAAACACGTTTCAGAGGTCACCACAAAGGAGTGGCACAAAAGTTTTCAAAACTGGTTTCATCGAATGAAAAAGTGCATAGACGCCAAGGGAGATTATTTTGAAAAACAATAAATTAATTTTGTACCAATAATAGTATTTTTTCATATTCATTCCGGAAACTTATAGTGCGCCACGTAATAACAAACAAATTTATTCTTCCTTCGTCGTTCAATCCTTTGCCACCCGGGATAAGTGCAGTTCCATTTGGTACTTTAACTAAATATTTAAATTAATTAATTATTTTTTTTTTCTCTAAATCGGCAATAGCCACTACTAAGCCCTTCACTGCACGTGACCTTACATACACTTGGCTGGTTTTATTGAAAATACTAGAATTATGGTGCTCATAAACTAAAGTCCACGCTGACTAAGCCGCGGGCAACAGCTAGTAACAAATAAATTTATTTTTCCTTTGTCGTTCATTCCTTTGTCGTTTAATCTCTTGCTTTACGAGTTATACATATTTCATTGGGAGCACACCTACTGAGCTGGAACAGGTAGAGTTCCCACAAGGTTGGAAATAACATCATTTTCCGCTTTCCGCTCCGCTCATGGCTTAAAACTGCACCTTCATTCATCTCCAACCCTGTCAATCGTGTCATCGCGACACCGGATGTGATACATCTGCAGTTCCGCTCTAAAAATACCGCACACTCGTTTTATAGCACATAAGTAATGATCACGCACCTTGGCTAAGTTATCATGCTCACCTTTCCAGCTCTCAACATATGATAAGATAAGGCTCATCTCATACTACATCCGCTATTGTTTCGAAACGAACTATAGTTTCGTTTATTACTATCACAGAGTACTTTATACTAGCGTAAGTACTATCTAGTAGCTCGCTCCAAAGCGAAAACTCCTCTCTTATAAAAAAATATCTTATAAAAATATATTTAATTTAAGATACAAAATGTATCTGCACTTATATTTAGTGTTTGTCATAATCAGCGCATACCCCATACACCATATATAGATCCATACACCTACATTTTTTTATAGATTTATGGATGAAACTGAAGCTTAAGGAACTATATCTTTATTAAAGACAAATTTTAATTGTAAGAAATCACAAGGAAATATTTTGGCCTTCAAACAAGTAGGTTACAAAAACAGTGTTTATACAACGTGGAAGGGACATACCATAGGCTATACTAGATCACCTCAGTATAATGAAATAAAAATAACAATCAAAAAATAGTATATTATGCAATTAGTGAATAAAGGACGGATTTACTTCGAGGGCCATAGATGAATCACGAGCAGATGAAGGATTCTAACGACTGAATCACGACCGTAGGGAGTGATTCACGATGATTGAATCACGAGCGTAGCGAGTGATTCAAGTGTTAAAATCCTGAGCAATGCGAGTGATTCATGGCCCTCGATGTAAATCCGCTTTATTCAAGAATTGCATACTATTCTTTATACCATGACTACGAGAATAATTTATCAAAACTAAAAACCGACTTCACCACCAAACTACACAACTGGTCTTATTAAAAAAATTATGGGACCACCTGACAGGTATTCCCTTAAAAAAAAAAGAATATTTTAAATCAGAACAAACGTCTTCAAATAAATCGATCAACATATATAAATCATAAGATTCCGGCGAATTGTTACCTACGTCTTTTGGAAGTCGGTTAAAAAGAAAAAATTAAGCGAAAATAGACATTTAATGAAGAAAAAAGAAAGTTAAATTAATTAAAATGGACATTAAAATTCAAACATCAAAATAGTGAGTAAAAGTGCATTTTATTCAATGTTTTCAGTGAATAAAATAAACTTTTGAGAGGGGGAATGGTATAAACAAATATTTTCGTCATTCCAATACAAATAGCCCGGGCGGCTGCACACTTCTGTATGGAAATGCCGAATTTTTTTGTGTTTTGGATGTTATATTAATATCATTATAATATATTGATCTAGTATAGCCCTTGGTTTGATATATTACAAGTGTGTCCCTTCTACGTTGTATAACAAAAGTTTAATGATTTAAATAAGTATTGTCTATGAAATAAATAATCATATTGCTTGCATTAATTCGTATTAAATGTGAGAAGAGCCTTTCCGTATTTTCATAATTTTTCATGTCCATTCATTGCAACTTATATGGACAATGTTTTACATTAGGCAAAATAAAGTACCGTAATTGGTTTGATGTATGAGAATTGGACAACATTTTGTGTAACATAGTAAAAGTAAACATATTGCGTACTAAAATGGGACAAGAATTCGTTGTAAGGAAAACTACAATAATGAAATATACCTATATAAAAGAAAAAACATCCTTTTCTCATCCCTTATTTACACGAGTACCCAAAAAATTTGAGTAATGTTTTCAAAATATACGAATGTGAGTTTTTTTTTATTCTTACTTCGAAATGCCTAAATAGATAGATGTAGATGAATGCCTAAATAGATAGATGTAGGTTTATTGCCAGATTTCTCACAATGACGTAGGATGTATTTTTTCGAAAACTTAAGGGCAGTCGAGTCTTTTTAATTATTTAAGTAAATAACAATGACATGTTTATACGATTTGTTAAAATTAAAGGGTGAAACCTTGGTCTGAGGGTGAACCACATTAAAAAGTAAAGGAAATATTTAAGGGAATATTGTTCGGTATTTATTTTTTGTAATGTATGACATAATTTGTATATTTTTTTAGTTTAAGTTCTTACTAAGTCTTAGTTAAAATTTTATTAAGTATTGTTTTTATTTCATTGAAACTTGATTTTTGCAATAAAAAAAAATATATTAAGAAATTAGTATTATTAAGAAAATTATGTCAGCAGGGAGCGTCGTGGACTGAAAAAAGTAATAACAAAATTGAAAAATGTTAGTAAATTGGAACGCAACCAAAATATTGTTATTTTTCGCCTGTGGCGCCATTGTTGTACTTTTACTCTCGTTGTCTCGTCTAGTGCAATAAAACTTCCGAAATAGTTAAAATACGTTTGTTATTTACCACAATCACGAATTATATTCCTTTAAAAAAGGAATGTTGAGGTAGAAGGGATAGATAAAAGGAGATTTACTAAAAGGGTCTACAATGCGAATGTGAGTGGAAGAGTGGGTCGGGGTCGTCCTCGCCGAACGTAACATGACCAGATTGCAGATATTCTTAAAAAAGGAGAGAAGGTGGGCAAGCATGAAGAGAGTGAAGAGTGTATATGAAGCGAAAAAGGTCTCTCAGGATGGTAGCAAGTGGAGGTCCATAGTCTCTGCCTTCCCCTGTGGGAAACAGGCGTGATAAATGTATGTATGAGCGAAAATATTTGATGTTCAGTATTATTTAACTTGCAATTATTCATAATATTTGTACTTTATTATAAAGGATCATATGTTATTCCCAGGCGGAGACCGTGGCGACTATTTATTGTCATTCACATTGTATCCATTTTCATTTAACTCCTAACGAATAAAGTATAATTAAGAACTGAAAAAAAAACTAGTACTAGATAATTCTACAGGTGAAGCAAACATTGCACGGTAGGCCCATATTTTTTAATTATAGAATATTAATTGGCATGCTTAACACTGGCCAGCAGTTTTTCTATTTTTCATGATAATGTAAATAAAAAGTGTTAGCCAGGTGTATAGGACCAGTTGTGCGTAATTAGTGGGGGATAACAGATATCCGCATAATCTGGTTTTGAAGATGATAGATAGAATTATTAAATAATGGATATGGTACTTATATGGTACCTACGATGTACATTAGGTATAGTTCCTTTGCCGTATACGGCATATGAATAAATAATGCTCATACAAACTTGTGATACACAATTTAACGTCTAAAAGAATATACTGAAACTATATAAGGGTATAAAAGGAAAGGAATTTATATGACACTGAATAATTGTTCCCATTATTCCCAAGGAACGTTATCAACATATGTTTTTTTTTTAATTATATTAATTACATAGATGATTAAGCTCAGTTCGGAGTAACATAAAGGCTATGTTTCATTAATCTGATGTCAGGAAAAAAGCTGGCGTGGTTTTTAAATTTCACGCAAACAAAGTCGTGGGCACCAGCTAGTGATAAATAATCGTAATTTTTGAGAGAGTCACATTAAAGTTCTATTTGTTTTTCTCAAAGATCGAGAAAAGCCTGTGAAAGAAGCCCTAGTTTTTTACTTGGAAGATACCTACATAATTCGAGTAAGTTGACCTAAAAAGTTTTAGTATTTAACAGTTTGATAAATAAATGAATATTAAATGTGAATACATAACAAATCTGAAAATAAATATTATCCTAAAATAGATTTCTATTTTCTGAAAAGAGAGAGAGAAACATGTGCCCAAGGATGGGACCACATTATTTTTGTAAATTACCTGTAATAGCTACTTTAGGTATGTCTATTTAAATAAGTAGTATTGTTTCCTTCTGATCATGTTAAAAAAGGTTAAATAATAGTATATACTATAGTATACTAACTCTTTTATATATGACTAGAGTATACTAACTTCTGCTTTGGGCTCTGTATGCTCAGAGCCGCAAGATCTAAAATGGCCTGTCTGCCCCATTAGGGAATATGAAGTGAGACCTTTATATGTATGTGTAATGTAAGTTATTCGGCAGAGAACGTTAGCGAAAAACGGCCACTTTGGGCGAATGTGCGTAGAAAAGCTTCATGTTATCACTTTAAACTGTAAACAGTAATTTCAAATGGGGGCAGCACTAGACACGGAAAAATGCAGGTAGCCCCATAACAAGATGGTTTGACGACATATATATATTTTATGACATTATATATACATTCATATGTAAGTAGGTAAATTATATACCTTGTTTCAAATAAATTTTTCCTCAACCCAAAGGTTGGCTAGCGATAGCGATAAGTCCGCCTTTGTGCCTATATTGTTTCTTGTTGTTTTGTAATTTTTGTGTGTCTATTATGGTGCAATAAAGTTAATTTGTATTGTATTGTATAAAAATGTAATATCATATTTCCACAGATTTTATCCATCCATGTTCATAACGGTCCCAGCGGATACGGCGGCGGCAAAACCACAATCTTTATAGAATGCAAAATAAATGCATGCATTTGTAACTCACTGGTTGCGTTTATGCCTGGCGATGTTATTAACGGTAGTGGGCTTATTCTCATTGGATCTGCTGCTTGATCTTTATAATATTTTGTATTTTATATGATATAACTATAAATTTATAAAATAGGGTAAAAAACAGTTACAAGTTTGGTCAGCTAAGACGGTAAAAAAAGCGGAAATATTACGATCCATGTCAAGTCATAGTACAGCAATAAGTATTAGATATTTCAACAGTTTAAAAAAGAACTCTTTTTTAGCGGAAAAATACTTCAACCGCGTTTTTTATAATTTGATATCTATAGTATAACGCAAGTAAAAAAAAAAAAAATAGAAATCACACTTCCATAATTACATAAAAATTGTAACTGTAAAAATCCACTTTAAAGTAGTAAAACTTTCTTATAAAGTACTCGTAGTACCTTCATTATATAAATGTATCCACTTTATTTTAGAGAGGTTTCTCTGGTGTATCCCTTGAGAACAAACTCATTTAGACTACAGTTATCCAATTAAGAGGAATAATTGCTCGATTTCTCATTATATATAAATTCAAACTTTATCGGTGTAAGCTGATGACGAAGTAGGGTTAATACAAAACAGTAGAAAGGATAATCTCACAGGGCTGAATACTTTGATCCAATAAACAGATATCTATCTCCCTTTTCCCTTCTTAGCGAGTCGAAATACATATTATATGAGTGTGGACCAATCTGTGGCGTGGCCACATTTACGCCTCTGTCATTAGCCGAGTTTAGGTCTTTTATTGTACAGAGGGTTAAACAGTTGGGACATGACAGTAAGTGGGCCATGGTTTGAACAGCTTAATAGTCATAATGATCGTTGTTTGGAAAACCCCTTTCCCTAATAGATCGTTATAACCCAACCATAAAGGACCATTAGAATCCTTAAGTTATCTTAAGTGGTATAGGCCAAAATTTATTTTAATAAAATCAACGTGAGATTAATTTACTATTAATTAATTAACACTATTTACTCACGTAAGGTGTGGCTGCTCCTAATATTCACCCTGAAGATAATCGTCTAAATCGATCAAAACCTGGTCAGCCTTTCCGACTATATGACGCGAGAAAACCTTGTCAATCAACAATAATAACGCTATAATTTATTTCAGAGATTACAGTTTCATCTTTAAGAAAGTATTAAAAATATAATATTTTTGATTATGTCATCTTATCAATCATCGTTCATCATTCTCCTCGCCACTTCCCTATTTGGGGTCGGCTCTGTATATCAACTATTTCCACTTCTTTCTGTCATTTACCATATTTGCACTAGCCCCTCGTTTCTTCATATCCGTCCTTACACATTCTTTCCAAGTCTTTCTCTGTCTTCCTATCCTTCTGAAGCCCTCCACTTCCAAATGGACCATCCTCTTAGCTAGATGTTCGGCATTCCGCCTCCTCTCGTGGCCATTCAACGTGAGACGATATATAGAAAATATTAATTATTATATTTTTTGTTGTCTATTTAATAAAGTATTAGATACTCGGCAATACTATAATAGTATCACATGAGTGTTTTAATACCGAATTATTACAGTTGCATACAAAACTTTATCTTACCCAGGATATGAATTCTCTATAAAAGGTTTTAATTCCATAGGGCGTTGTACAGTGTTAAGAACTCTATGCAAATTCCTATTAAGTATATATTTAATAAAGCACTTGCTTATTTTCTCCCAGACCAGCGTGGAAGAACAAGCATTTGATCAAAAGTCGTGTTAATTAATGTAAGTTTACGTTTGGACATCACGACTCGACAGATCTTGATGCTAAGTAACTAAAGGTCAATTCGCTTATTGACAAGTAGTCTTTAATTACTATCGCTACAAAGTAGTTAAAATAGTCAGAGAATTTAAAACTATGGTGTGGTTAGACCTTAACACATTTTAAGGGTTCCGTTCTTAAAGAGTAAACACGGGACCTTATTTCTAATACTTCACTGTCGGCCTGTCTGTCACCAGGCTGTATATCACGAACCGTGATAGCTAGACTGTAAAAATTTTCACAGATGATGTAATTTTGTTGCTGCTATAACAATAAATACAACTAAATACAAAATAAAATAAATATTTAAATGGGGCTCCGATACAACAAACGGGACTTTTAGGGTTCCGTACCCAAAGGATAAGAACAGAACCCTATTGCTAAGACTCCGCTGTCCGTCTGTCCGTCTGTCGGTCCGTCTATCCGTCTGTCCGTCTGTCTGTCCGTCCGTCTATCTGTCTGTCTCTGTTACCAGGCTTTATCTCATAAACCGTGATAGCTAGACAGTTGAATATTTCACAGATGATGTATTTCTGTTGGCGCTATACAACAAATACAAAATAAAATAAATATTTAGGTGGGGCTACCATGCAACAAACGTGATTTTTTATATATAATGGTACGAAATTCTTCCCCCTTACCTTTAACCCTCTATTAATATTTTTTGTCTGCCTGCGCAGAACGAAAAATTTTATCGTGGGTTGATAGCTGATGAGGCTAGCAATCCATCACTATTTTAATTCCTTTTTCCACCTTGTCGCCCATCATCACGCTAAAAGTGGCCTCCGTGGCGTAGTGGCCAGAGGTCCCGGGTTCGATCTTGTAAAATGGCCTTTTTCAAATTGTCCTGGGTTTTGGATGTTTATCTATATATGTATTTGTTATAAAATATAGTTTCGTTGAGTTAGTATCCCATAACACAAGTCTCGAACTTACTTTGGGGCTAGTTCAATCAGTGTAATTTGTACCTATATATTTATTTATTATTTATTTATTTAGTTCTTACGGCCTTGGGCTCCATTTACTTAGAGCCGATAGGTTTGTATAGATATGTTTGCAACTACATAGTAAACTAGTACGCATAATAGCCAGTTCCCAAGTTAAGCTACCCCGGGCGTAGTACGCACTTGGATGGGTGACCACAAGTGGCATACAAATTTTTTTAGCTCCTCCGTGCTTCAGAAGGCACGTAAAGCCATTGGTCCTTGTTTACATCTCGTAGATAATGACAGGTGCCTTCGGCAGCTTTAAAAAATCGAACACCGTGTTGGCCACACACATAAAACCAAAACTAGTCATTTTCAAAAATACGAACTGTGCAAAAAGCTTGTGTAAATAAAGTCCTTTTCTAAGGCCTCAAGGAAGACAAGCCACAAAAAACATACACACCATTAAATATTCAACATTACACACAAGCAATAAGGAACTGTCATCTTGAAATTAACACAATACAACTGTCTCGTGCTTCAACACTGAAACTTCCTACTATTATATTTCGTTTTCAATTCGAGAGGTCATATGTACCATAAATCATTTTCTAAGTCGGTTAACCAGTGTAAGGAGGCCTCCGAAAAACGCTCGAAGGCTATTTTCTGTATGACTTGTGGATTTTTTTGGAATAGGCTTACGGGGATCGAAAGGTCTACATATTTTGGTCAAGTTAAAGTGTTTCCTCCGCTATTAGTGTGCCGACTTATACAGCGATTTGTTAATTATTATCGTTGATAATCTCTTCCTGTAATAAGAGATGACGACGTTTATTATAGTTACATAGCTGACGTTTTGAAAAAAAAAATATTACATTCGCGAGATCTCGCGAGAGAGTAAATTTTATTCTCCTTCGAATTTCCTCATCTCTTATTCGATCACGTAGAGCATAACCCTCTCAGCCAACAAGCCTTCTTATGAGACCTTACTATGGGTCTCATAAGAAGGCTTGTTGGGACTACTTCTGAGAGCCATAAATAAGTCAAACATAAGTCAAGTGATTGAGATTTCATATTTTGGTAACTGAAATGTTCATAAGAGATAATTATATCATATTAAACATCGATAAATTATTCATGTTCAAAAAGCATTTTCAATTCATTCATTAAATATATTGAAATTCAATAATCGCAAAAAAATGGATGATTAAAATCAAAAGTTAAAAACTACATAAAATATATATTTGTGTAATATCTTAAGAAAACAAACAAACACATAGTCATAACATTACCTTTTTAATTACTTCCAATATCCTGTGTAAGCGAACAAAACGAAGACGATTGAAATAATTTACGATTATTAAAAACAGTTATTATAGAAGAAGTACTTTTTATCGCCGCTGTACTTTAAACGGCTTTATCTCAAAGCCATACATTCTACAAGATTCGATGAGGCTTATAAGGGTACACTCATATAGTGTAATTGGTAGAGCAAATGAACTGTCAGAAGTGGCACTAGGTCAGATTGTTCTAGTCTAAAGGCATCTGACTTAGCTTGACCATTGTCATCCAATGTTGACAGGCTAAAAACTATCGAACACTCTATACAGCTATAGAACTCTATGTCTTTAGATTCGTCATTAGGATTCTTACATGTTAAATCAAAAATACAAAACTTAGATTTCACGAAAATCTAGAAAAGAATATAAAAAAGAACAAAATCAAAATCAATTCAATTTTGGAAAAGTTTGTCTTTTATTTCCTTCTGTAATACATAAACAAAATAACATCAGAAGGTCCTTATACCATCAAGATGGTATATCCAAGTTAAATTACTACGACCAAAGTAATATTTTGCGTCAGTCTCTATGAATAAACCCTTAAAAAATTGACGAGTTAAGAGCAAAAGAAGCTATCCAATTAAAAGCAACTAGGCACACTGCATCCGTTCAAAAAGCTTAATGATCGCTTGCGTGACAAAATCTAGTTTTTATTCCCGCTTTTTGTTGGTGGCGCAAGGGACAGCATTTCTGCGATGTTAAAAAAATGATTTTTATGTGTAAGCGGCCAACCCTGGTCTTACCAAAAGAAGCTACTACTCAAACAAAAGCAACTAGGCACACTGCATCCATTCAACAAGTTAATGATCGCTTGCGTGACAAAATCTAGTTTTTATTCCCGCTTTTTGTTGGTGCCGCAAGGGACAGCCTTTTTGAGGTAGGTATGATGTGTTTGTTTTTCATGTGTTAGTGACCAACTCTGGTTTCACTAAAAGAAGCTGATAATTTAAAGCAACTAAGCACACAATATCTATTCAAAAAGCTTAACGATCACTTGCATGACAAAATCTAGTTTTTACTCCCGCTTCTTTTTGGTGGCACAGAGGACAGCATTTCTGAGGTGTTATGCGTTTATTTCCGTCTGAAAGTAGCCATTAGTGGTGTCAGAAAGCGACGTATTTATATTATCTTCCAACCAGAACCCATTAAAACTATGGTGTCTTTTTTCGTCTTTGCCCTGTTTGCGTGGTGGGAGTTCCATTATTCCGAAACTATTTGGCCGACCGTAAAACCCGAGTGGTCATTTCGCCGATGATATTATATTCTACTAATATTCGTACCACCGCTAGTCGATTGAAAGTACGACTCTACGGGCTATCTTTTCAACTACACGTATGGACAATTTGCAGATAGTCTGATTTTACGAGCTTTTCTTTCACCTATAGTTAGCCCAGTTTTCGATATTTAATTCTAAGAGCAATCTTTTTAACTATGGCCAATTTTCCGATGTTTGATTCTATGAGATTTCCTTTCAACTGTGCCTATTTTTCAATATTTGATTCTACCAACAATCTTTTCAAGTATCTATGACTAATTTGCCAATAGTTCGATTTTACGAGAAATCAATTCAACTATGGCAATTTTTTGCAAATTGACGGATTGCAGCCTGTGTCTTGCACCGTGTCCTCTCAGTTTCCGCTGCTCCCCGTTGATAAGTCCCGTTACAGTCCATCGTCCAAGCTTAGCGTACTGTTCCTATAATTGCAGTTAATTCTGCAGTATCGGCCGGCGCGTCGATCAGTTAGGCTTGATACAGAACGAATGACGAATCAGGCTGCGAACAATTATATTATAAAAAATACATTTAATGTTATTAAATAATGATCTGAATTATAATTAATTAGAATCGAGATATTTGGAGTGAGATGGGGGAGACTTTTGTACGTGTAGCTTCGGATAGGACCACTTCATCCCTTCCTGTGGATGTCGCAAAAGGCCATTAAAAAGCATTAAGCATAAAAATCTCGTGTAACAACTGCATTCCCAGTTGAAGTTGGGAGCGGCTGGTTGCAAAATATTTTGCACAATTGCATTCCAAGTTATTATTTGAAGTAGCAGGACGTATACCGACGAATCGACGCTGATAGGACTAAAAGATTTTCGAATGGGGCACTCATCTAAAAGGTCGACCTGACTAGGGTCGCTGGAAAACGTTGAATGCAGGCTGTTTTAGATTGGTCATCATGGAAATAATTGGGAGTGGCCTATATTCAGCAGTAGACATTATGCGGCTAAAATACGTCCGCACCATGCTCTAGTAAAGCAGGCTATAGCCACTCACAGCCAGTCAACAGGACACAGATGTTCACAGTGGGAGCCTCCCTTGCTTTTGAACTACGATGGATTGATCTTATTATACTTGCCCAGGCATTATATGGCGCACTTTCATTCAAGATTAGTATCTTGGATGAAAGTGCGCACCACGCATCTATGCCTATGGTATGCTTGTTAATGGTTTTGTGTTCAGTCATTTGATATGGTTGTAAATTGATAGGTGGAAAATTTTGTCCTGTTTTAAGCTTTGTTTTTTTGCCGCATAACGTCCACCCGTTATGTGGCTGAAATGATAATGACCACCACGCACCATGCTCTGTAGAACAGACTGTAGCCACTCACAGCCGGTCGACAGGACACAGGTGTTCACCGTGGGAGCTTGCCTTGCTCTTGAACTACGATGGATAGTTCTTTTTATACTTGTCCAAGCCTTATAAGGCGCACTTTCATCCGAGATACTATGTCGTCTTGTCTAAATTTATAGATGCGTGGTTTTTTGTGCTCAGTCGTTTTGCGGCGGTTGTAAATGTATTGGTAGAAATTTTTGTGTTGCTTTGAGCTTGTGTTTTGTAATTAGCGTTTACTTAATCGTCACTTTATTGTCGTTGAAATTATTTCAACGACAATAAACACGTAAGGAAACGATAATACACATGTACGTATAGAAAAACGGCGAAATAAAAGCCTTGAAAAACAGGTTCAGTTTGTAATATTGAACATAAAAGAAAGGAATATTAAATGTATTTTACCATGATCGGTATCATCAAAAAAAATAATAAAAGAAACAAGAAATTCATCAGTTGATTGAATTTAAAATAAAATAGTTATTTTTTATGCCTTTGTGTTCATTATAAATTATATCGCTACAAGTGTTTTTTTACGTTACCATTTACTTTACCATGTTTTGCCATCTCATTTCCAACACAATCAAAATTTTTTTATATTTATTGTGACACGCATATACTTTCCCATATATTTAGGTACACACTTTGCAGCTGCCGCGGGTCTGCTGGAAGACATTTCTTTAGAAATGAGTAGCACCTATGTATTATATTTAGTTTTATAAATGTTTAATTTGTAAATTTTCAAGTCTCCGCGAATAAATAAATTACACAACCAACGAAAGACAATAAAACTACAGAATTTAGCACTAATGTGTATATTTGTGATGCAATTACATTGATTTATTGGTATGGCGATGAGCATGGAATTTGCTAAAGGAGCCGCCTCGGTGGCCCTGACTCGGATGGTTGACGGTTTGTTGTTTATGACGTCACTGCATTAGAATTTCATATGCCTTAAATATAGAAAGAAAATGACATCACAACAATTTTCTTTTGGCTTTGCTATAGTCGGGTAAAAATAAACTTCACTAATAACATAACGTAAGAAAGGGATAAATAAATAATAATAAACTACATACTTCTCTCAACTTTTTTTCAATGAATAGATGAATGAATGAAAACTCTTTATTGCACCAATACAAAAAAAAAAGAATGTGGTGTCGTGGGACACCAGGTAGGAACGAAGTTCCTTCGGCTAATGTAGAATCGAAACAATGTGTATACGACTGTCGCGCCTGCGCACGTCTCATTTAACGAGGTCATCCTTACGGTTTTACTATCACATTTTTTTCAGTTCGGTCGCGCAGCAAAATCCCTATCTCCTCCAAGCCTGCCGTAAGGAACTTCGTTCCAAAAATATAAAAAAGAACAAATATTAATATCTTGATTCTAATTAATTATAATATTTATTCATTATCGAAATTTCGACGATAGCTGCAGTATCTTTGGTATCAAAGTAAGTATCTTTATCATTCTTTATTATAGATCGTGATCCAAATTCTTCTAGGGTCTGCCCAGATGTGGGTTTGTAAAGGGGTCATGAGTTCACGGGTCGGCGTTTGAGTTAGGACATATCTGTGAGCACCGATCGAAACTTTCGCGTGTTCCTATTCTCTTTTGACGACCTCTGTGGCGTAATGCTCAACACTCTAGTCTGCCAATCCGGAGGTTCTGGGTTCGATTCCCAGTCAGGGCAAGTTGGAAAATAGCCCTTTTCAAATTGTACTGGGTCTTAGGTTTATCTATATGTGTATTTATCATAAAATATAATATCTTTGGGTTAGAATCTCATAACACAAACTTAAGTTTACTTTGGGGCTAGCTCAATCTGTGCGATTTGTCCCTATATATGTATTTATTTATTTTATTTATTATTTCAGTCGCACAGAACCGTCATTTGCTAGAGTGAGAGAGAGAGCAACGGAATGATGCCAGCACGGCCGGTTCCGTGGCGTTCCGTCGCCTTTTCACGCTCTAGCAAATGACGGTTCTGAGCGACAGAAAAGGATAGCATCATAGAAAAGTGCTGTTCCGTGCTGCCCGATGTAGCCCAACCCTTACTAGTGCAATTTCAGTAGCCACAACTTCATACTTAGCGCAGCATTATTAGGGATCTCGATTAGATAAAGATTATTCTGACAGCAATTTCCAACTGCGCACATAACTTAACTAAGCTCGCAAAATATAAAGGTATAAACACATTGGTTTATAATTAGTATTCGTGTGGTATCTTGTCTAATATAGAAACACTCCGTATTTTCCTGTGGATTTCGACAAAAGGACAAAGACAGAAATCTCTTGCAACAACTGTTTACCCAGCGATAGGCTGCTGGCAATTGTAAAACCTTTAGCACAAATGCATTCCCAAGGAAGACTTTAGCACATTCCCGGCTACAACCTAAGTTTCATGGCGCATTTTAAGACGGACGCTGGACCTGCTTGAAGTCAATCCTCTTTTACTTCCAGTTGTTGCACTATATGTTTAGTACTCAGGACATTCGCACATCAGGTAGAGATGAATTCTAATTTTAGAAGGGATTGTGTTCGGGACGTCTTGTGTATCGAAGTCTCGGGACTTTTTGTAAATTTAATTGTCTCGGGACTTTGATACTGTTCAGACTTCTCAAACCCTATTATGTTTAAGGACGGAGACTAACGACACAGTCACAACTCACTAGTAATAAGTTTATATGGATATGAATTCCGTAAGATGCAAATATTCAAATGTTTATTCAGTAATCAGACTTTACACGTTGCGTAAGTATAATTTACACAACGTGTAAATTATATTAAAATTTAATTTATTTTTAAAGAAAAGCTACCGATACCAGCGCTTCGTAACGACCACTGCTGAAAAGAAACGCCGAAAGAAACTCATTTACACAGTATTGGTCGCCTACTCGCCAGAAGGGCTTTGTCAAATTATTATTATTATTGTCTTTTAAATAATAAATACTTAGATATAATATAATACAATGTGGACACATTATAACATGTAATGTTTGCGAACAAGTAAACAAACATAAATTGAGTAATAAAAAATATTAAGTAGTCGAAAAAGCGAAGCCGAGCTGACCAGTCCCTCCCGGCAGCACCCGTTCACGAGTGACGCACGGATCAGCCATCGTTAGTATGAATACACCGCTCGTCGTAAAATAGCATCTAAAAACGATTGCACGTAATGCCACAATTAATGTTATTACACGCTAACCTTGCGGCTCGATTTCTATCATACTCAGATTGCATTAATGACATGCAAATGGGGAACAATAAGATTGCCTTCCGCGCTATTGAAAGTGCGAACGCGAGAAAAGTGATGTTATTAGACAATTAGAGGAATACAATGGCTAAAATACTTGCGTAATTGCCGGGGAATTACTGTGCTTGTTTTGGTATGGAAAACTTATATTTTCATACAAAGGTTTTAGAATTTTAAAACAGTTGTTGACAGGCGTATGGAGAGTGTGTAGGTATTTACTCGACAAAATAGTATAGTCTGAGCGCGAGTTACATTCCTCCTTATTTTTGCGCGTACTTGTCGTGGCTCTTACTGATGAAGCGACAGTGTGCTAGCGACAGCTTACGACCATTACCGACCGTTGGCAACCATCGGTAACCGTCTTCTGTTCACACACACACTTAGCAGTGTTTTTTAGGATCCCAGGATAGGCTTTCAGGCCAAAGATAATATGCATTTCAACAAGTAGTCGTCCAAAGATGCCAAAACCGTGTAAATTGAAAATAAACATCATTGCCTTTTGTACTACCGGTCGCCGCCCGACGATGACCCTCCTTGGGAATACAGTTTGTTTGCGCTTATTCCTTTGGCGACTCTTAAGACATTCCCAGGGAGAAAAGAAATGGTCATATTAATACGTATTAAAACCGCCGGTTCCTATGCCAGGAAGAAAAATAAATATATAGGGACAAATAACACTGATTGAGCTAGCCCCAATGTATAAGTTCGAGACTTGCTTTGTGGGATACTAACTCAAAGATACTATATTTTATGACAAATACAAATATAGATAAACATCCACGACCCAGGACAATTTGAAACAGGCCATTTTCCAACTTGCCCTGACCGGGTATCGAACCCGGGACCTCTGGGTGGGGGACTAGCATTCATAGAGATCACTACGCCACGAAGGTCGTCTTGGAGAAATATTGTAAGGTATAGGAAAAACATTTTTTTAATCACAATTTGAAACAAAAAGAATAAGATTACTTAACTAATGATAAAATATGGTAAAGCAGGGCTTTATTTCCAACTTTCATTGTTACCAGGACGTTTTATGCCAAGTTTCCATCAAAGAAATGCGATTTTACGTAACATTACATTATTCAATCAAAGTGTTTATATTAAAATAATTAAAATAATTATTATGGGGATGTAAGTTAATTCCAACTATATTAATATTTTATACGTAAATTTCTTTTAACTAAAGAAATGCGGTTATACCTAACATGACATTATTCAATCAGTGTTCCTACATTGTATAAAGTACAACTTTGTGGTTTTTCCACTACCTCTAGTGTACACTATAAATTAATAAAGTGGAATAGTTTTAGTAGATAATGACGCCAGGAAGACTTTTTAATGACGCATTTGTTCATGGGAAATGGACAGTCATGAATACAAGAGTCATGCAAATAGCCAATTTGTATTATTTTTACTTTGACACGTAGGTAATTTATAGCTTAACGTAGTTGTATATTTTCCTGTATGTTAATTACCGAAGTTATTTGTTAGTATTATTTGTATAAGTATTACTTGTAAGGGTTTACAACATATTATAATAAATAACATAATGGTGAGTTGTTCATATTCCATTAAAACTTATTAAAGAATAATATCGACCTAACATTTATGCTTTTTGTTTATTCTTGATGTTGTTTTTCTTCTCCTTGGAATTAATTCTCGAAAAATTCTCTAAAATTCAAGAAAAGAAAAAAGCTAAGAATGTACTAGCTGCTTCTCTTCCCACGATGGTCATAAAAGCCGACAGAGGAAATGGGCGAAAATGTGAATCATGTTAATGTATGCGAATGTGGCTAGCAACCTCCCACTAAATTGATTGCTTTATCTAATATAAGCGATTCGGCTAGCAACCCATCACTATATAGATTGCTTCTCTATCTTCGCGCCCACCATCATGCTAAAAGTGGCTTTTGAGTCTTGCGGCCTTGGGCTCTGTCTACTAAGCGCCGCAAGATACAAAATGCCATTAGGGATAAAGACGTTTTAGTATGCATGTATGTATTTTAGAAGTAATAACCAGAGGTCGGAATTAGGTAGAGTTATTTATGTACTTGTATCGAAATGTTGATATTAATATGCATCTTCCCGGGATTTCTGATGGACAATCCCATGTTGCCAACAATATCAAATAAATAATCATAAAAACCTTATAGATGATAAGACAAATAAAACAAAGATCATAACGTACAATATTTATTAGTATTTACATTTGTATTTTTATTAGTTTTAACATATTGGCAACATCGCGCGTGCAGTGGTTTAAATTGTGTAGAAGTTAATAACTTTTTATTTAAGAAATCACGGAATTTTCTTTCTCTTTAAAATTAATCCCGGGATTTGAGACATAATCCACTTTATTCTTTCGCTGTATGAAATCAGTGTAAGTACATAAATAATTCTACCTAATTCTGACCTCTGGTAAACTTAGAAGTCGAACAAGTAATTGCGTCTAATTACAGGATTCTTCTTAATAGGTGATGAGTGCAAGTTTCCTCACGATATTTTCCTTCACCGTGAGCAACCAAGTTGAGCTCGGTGGTCCGGAGCGAGTGCACATTACTAGCGCTTTCGCAAGTAAAGCGCCATATGTTTTTAGGCAGCTTGAAAAATCTGACACAATTGTTGGCCACTTGCACATAGGAAAATCAACAAAAACCAAAGCGGTAGGAGTTGAAAATGACCGAACATATGAATACAAAGGTACAAGAGATTCCTAAACCTATGATGGATACTAGACTAGGTTAATAGGGACAAATAACACAGATTGAGCTAGCCCCAAAGTAAGTTCGAGACTTGTGTAATGGGATACTAACTCAACGATACAATATTTTATAACAAAAACAAATATAGATAACCATCCAAGACCCAGTACAATATGAAAAAGGCCATTTTACAACTTACCCTGACCGGGGATCGAACCCGGGACCACTGGGTAGCGGACTAGCATGGTGACCACTACGCCACGGAGGTCGTCAGACTCAAATCAGTTTTTGTTTTTGTTCAGGGACTTTGACTGTAAAATGCTACTACTACTATCAGCTTTCCAGACCTAAGACCTATTAAATACAACAAAAACAATGAAATGCAACTTTTATTAAACGTAAAAAATAAATAGGTAGATTTACTCTAATGTTTTCGTATTGTTACTAGTCAATGTAATTTGAACATGCTTTGTTTGGGCAAATAACATGTTCATACGAAAACTGCATGAATCTCGCTTTATGCCAGCTGATTGGCGGTTCTAATCACAAATGCCTCACGGAAGGTTAGCACTTAATGAACGTGTGCCCAATGATGTTGCTAAAATAGATACGTCTTGAGGTCAGGTAATTATGTAGACTAGGTATTATCGTACGAAAAACTGCGTAAATCTTGCTTTGATGATGCTACGGTAAGTACGTCTTTTTAAATTAATACTGAAGAAGATGAAATAAATTTTGACTATTTCGTAGAAATTCGGACAAATTTCTTTCCTGTGTTATCCGGTCAATATCACAAACTAAACATGCTCTTATTTCGCATTTCTGAAACACGCTATGAAATACACTGTATTATGTAATTCATTTAAAGGGATTGGATTCATTTATCTCGTTACTGTCTTTTGAAAGACTTTTGTAAGGCTTATGTTTTTTCAAGTAAGTATCTAATTTAAAACGAATTTTTAATGTAGACATACGTATCATTAGAAACTATAAATCATAATAAAAAGCACGAAGGTTCTTTTTCTTGTAACTATATATAACTATCGTGACTTGCTGCTAAGCCCTGCCTAAAGTAAATTAACTGCAACATACCGCCATTTAGAAATTATTTTGCTTAATATTTAGATTTTCCCTCTCTTCCGTACGGCCATCTCTAGCGAATTTACCCTAATCTGAGTTTTCTACACTTATATTATACTTTTGTAAACTTACTATTATATTAATACTTTTGTATTTTAAATACATTATTGTAAAGCGCTATTGGTTTCTTAAATAAATAAAATAAAATAATTTTTTAAAACTAAAAACCGACTTCGACTACAAACTACACAACCGATTTGGATAAAATTTCTATGAAACCACCTGGAAAGTAAAACAAAAAAATTATTTTCCAAATTGGTCCACGCATCTTTGAGTAATCAGTGAATATACATTAAAAAAGAACCGGTAGAATTGATAAACTCCTCCTTTTGTACTTCCGAATGTACTTCAAGTACATTCTCTAGTCAAATCTAAAGTCTACCTAAATAGCTTAATTTTACTTATAATGCTTTAACGCATCTATTATCTAAGTAATCAATGCGAGACCTTGTAGGCGAGCGGTTTTCACATCATCCGCCGGTCTGCTATGTACAATGGTTATTATTTGAATGTTAAGTGGAAATATGGGGACCTCGGCATGCGGTGTGTTGAGTTCTTGCTTCCTTGGCCTTGTGTTTTCTTTGAGCGATTTTTTCCCGCGAAGAAAAAGATATTTTTCTAAATTATGTTTTAATCACTTTTGTGTTCTATCTCTTTACGGTAAATCGATATTATTATTTGAGTCCATAAAACAAGCTTCGGGCTAGCTCAGTCTGGATTGCAATTTTTCCTTTCTATACCTTTCGTCTCACAAATATACTGACACTATTTTAAGAGTGAATTCAGTCCATGATACTGAATAACTTTCCCCAAGAAACATACAATATGTAACAAAATCCCTGTCCTATCCTTATAGGAGCTACTCAGACCGTCAATATGAACAACTTTTCCTAGGGGACCAATACTTTGAACTCGAAAAAAACTACATTTTCATACAAAATTAGGCCGGCTCGGCAATTTGTATGAAAATGTAGATTTTTTCTTCGAGTTTCAAGCATTAATCCCATGGAAAAATTGGTCATATTGACGGTCTGAGTTACTCCTTCAAGGATCGGACAGAGTTTTTGTTACATATTGTATATCGTAATGAAATGCTTTTCATAGAAACTTGAATCAGTAAATATTTTTCATATTTCGATACATGTTCCTTGGGAAAATTGTTTAGTATCATGGACTGAAATTCAGTCTTAAAATGGTTTTGATTTTGTTAGACCCGATTAAATTAATTAAACAGTATCACAAGCAAATTTAAATTAATACAAAATTGTAATTTCCAAATTGTAATCTTTTTAAGAACCATTAGTTATTGATTTTTAAAACATAGCACCACAAATTTGATAGAATAGCAAATCGTCAGGTACAATTTTTTAGACAACGAATGACATATCGAAAGAAATAGGAATTATATTTCTGTCTATAATTGGAACCCTAATCGTTAAAACACAGCATACAAGTATCCTCTTGGTTAATACACTTTTTTCAGTAAAAAGAAGCAGGAAAGTAGCACTGCCTATGAAGTGACTAACATTACTATACCCGTGACTAAGATGTGTTGCTACACTATAATTACGAACAATGATAATTGTTAAAGCGTGAAGAAAATCTAAGTGCGTATTGACTAAGTATAAGTCTTATTTTTATTATAAGTATTTATTAATTCAAAGATAATAATAATAATATGACAAGCGAATAGGTAAACAAAAAACTTAGGTTTTTTGGGTGAGCGGTTTGGTTAGCTTGTTCCAAGGACTGCGTTATTATGTAAAATGCCATCCATTATTTTGACTTTTATGCCCCGACAAAAAGAGGAGTGTTATATGTTTCACGCCAATTTCTGTCTGTATGTCTGTCTGTGGCATCGTAGATCTCGAACAGATGAACCAATTCCGATGGTTCGATGGTCTGGTTTTCGAAAGCATATTTGATGGAAATCGGTTCAGCTATTGAAAAGTTATGAGGGTTAACGTTTAAACATTGGGGGTCTTTAATTTACTTAGAAAATAAACCAGTTGGCTTATTCCTGGTCCATGAATCTTTCACATACGACTTGGGGTAATTACAAAATATTTAGTCTAAAATTTATTACAAGACGTTCAAATATATTTTATACCATTCCCCCTCTCAAAAGTTTATTTTATTCACTGAAAACAGTGAATAAAATGCACTTTTACTCACTATTTTGATGTTTGAAATTAGAACAATTTACTCTTAATTTTAGTAATTGTTCCAATTTTAATGTCCATTTTAATTTATTTAACCTTCTTTTTTCTTGATTAAATGGCTATTTTCGCCTAAATTTTTCTTTTTAACCGACTTCCAAAAGAGGTTATCAATTCGTTGGAATCTTATGTTTTATATATATGTTGATCGATTTATTCGAAGACGTTTGTACCGACTTAGATTATTCTTTTTTTTAAGGGAAGAATTTTTTTCTGTCAGGTGATCCGATAATTTTTTTATTAAAACCGGTAATTAGGTGGTGAAGTAGGTTTTTTAGTTTTGTAAAATTATTCTCGTAGTCATAGTATAAAATATGGTATGCAATTCTTGAATAAAGCGGATTTACATCATTTAATCATTGCTCAGGATTCTAACACTTGAATCACTCGCTACGCTCGTAATTCAATCATCACGAATCACTCCCTAAGGGCGTGATTCAGTCCTTAGAATCCTTCACCTGTTTGTGATTCATCTATAGCCCTCGAAGTAAATCCGTCCTTTATTCACTAATTGCATAATATACTATTGTGGTATATAATAAAAAGGAAAATAGCTTCATGTCTACAATACTTATAGAAACACAATAATTATTCATCCATTTTGGCAGGCATTTCGAATTAATTGGTAGTAAGAGCAGTGAGTCGCTGAGAGCTGACGATGATGATGAATATAGGTGTATTTTTGGTAGGCGTTAAATACAATCCAATAAAAAGTATCTATGCATATCCGTGGATACCCGAAAACGGTCGGCGTCGCAGGGGTAGGCCTAGAAAGCGTTGGCGCGATGACTTGGACGCTTTCCAGCGTGATTGGTCAGAAGCTGCTCTGGATAAAGAAAAGCGGAGGAAAATGGGAGAGACCTTTGCCCAGCAGTGGGACAGTATAGGTTAATTAAAAAAAAATGCATATCCGTTTTAGTGCCAGTCTCTGTAAGTTTTCTTACCTTAGCAGCGATCTACCAATGTTTTTCTTTAAGCTGCTTTAGCACAAAGTATTTGCTGTAACAAACAGGCTCCGCTTATTATATTGCATTGTCATCCCGTTTACATATGTATGTCAAAATGATCATTGAATATACGAGCATTACACCTAAGAATAAACATAAATCGAATCCCTAAACCGCACCTATTGTTACAACGAGTAAGTATGCCACGGACTAGTTAGACCGCAGCCTTGCTGGGTTTTGCAGCAAGTTTTCTTGTTTATGTTAAAGTGTACATTTTAAACATTATACATACTAATCACGTTTTATCCCTTATACAACGTGGAAGGGACATACCCGTAATAAATTGAACCACAGGCTATACTAGATAGAACGGTTTAGATTTTTTTTGCCTTTATGGTGATGTATAGAGTCCAGGATCGCCATCAGCAAAGGCTTTTTTCAGGGTGATAGTGCTGGGTTCTATCTGCTTAGAGCCGCAAAACCCAAAATGCCCTATCTCACTTGTTAGGGATAAGGTGATGTAGCAATTCAAACAAAAACAGCATCGCACCTACCTGGTAGGCGGTCACGACCTGAGCAAGGTTGCGCCAAAAGCGCTGGATGCAGGCCGCTTCCGATCGGTCGTTTTGGAAATCTTTGGGGAGGCTTATGGCCAGCAATGGACTTCCCGTGGACGATGATGATGATGATGATTTATATTTTTTTTTTTATTTCAGAAGACTTATCAGCTATTTCTTATTTATGTACAAAATAACAACAAATAGTTATAAAACATAGCCATTAATAAGATTCTACCTATAAAAAAATATAGCAATTAAACTAATTTCATGACACTATTTTAAATTCAAGTTCAATGTGATAAGTTGAAGCTAAAAACTATACATTATAGTGTTTCAAAAAGTAAGGTTTCTGAAATATAAATAAATGAATAGGTATAGTCTCTATTATGAAAGAAAAGAAAAGAAATCAAAACTACTGATGATGAGACAACAACAGTATTTGTAATTTTATTCTTTTACAAAATAATATGTTTGTAGTGTAATCCATAATCTAGTTGTCCAAAACCTTGCGTCGGGCTCACAGTCTGATCCCAGTCCTACGCCGTCATTTGCGAGACCTAACAATGGCGGTGATTGACAGGTAGCATTAGCTGAATATGTATGATGCTCCTTGTTGTCTTGTTCGCGATTAATTGTGCTGTCGTTTTCACACCTGATTCTAGCTGCAGGGTTGCTGCTTAAACTTATTCTATTAATACCATATAGAGTTACTTAGTCTCGACTGGACTTCCACTCCGACTAAATAAACGATCAACTGTTTGTGCAGAATGGAACTCGATGAAGGGTTATTGCCAATCTAAACCTTCGCCGTTGGTTTCTGGCAGAATAGAATAGGATCACTCCAAGTCTTCCCATGGATGTCGTAGAAGGCGACTTAGAAAATACAAGCTTGACAAAGCTTATAAAAATAAGAGAGACCTCTCGAGCCGTCTAGCCAGCGTGGAGAGTGTAGGCCAATTCCTCTGGCTGCTCTGGTTAAGAATTGCTCTAGTACAGAGAGGGGTGCTCCTGCAGTGGAGACTAAAAAGGCCTGATGTTGATGATGACTCTTTTCAATGATGAAAGTTCAAGACATGTTCTCTAAGGTTGCGACTCTAATTTGGAACTGGGCGAGATACATGTCTCGAAGGAACGATGGTATGTGGAATAAGGCCGTCATGACCGAGTTCGGTATCCCAGAAATGGGAAACGTAGTGTAGGACGGCGGCTAGGTGGGTCGAAGATATCAGGAAGCTGGAAAGATCTGGATTTGGTGCAGACAGAAAAAGGCTTATGCCCATAAAAGCTGACGATGATGATCTCTTATTTCGTACTAATTACTCTCTTCGGGGTCCAAAAGCCCCACTAGCGCTCCTTGTTATCTTTTACGAATTTGATAAAACTGGCGTTTTAACACCTCATTTAGTTTTTAGGGTTATAGCGTTGTAGTTCCATGACATCACTTCATATTTACAAGAGTCCAATTTCCTTCCTTGACGATTGCTGTCTAATGGTGACTGTTTTGCCGTTAGTATATCTTTTTTCTTGCATGCTATGACATTTTCAAGAGTCTCTGACAGTTGCTGTCTTTTAAATTTGCTACATATGCTCTCAGGTTCTTCTAAAACAAGCAACCAAAAATTGTGTACAAAAATTCTAAAAATTATCTTATCAGTTGCAATGATGAATATGATTTTATCTTTATTTAGAGTTCATTATTCACGTCGCGAAAAATTCTACAGAATTAAGATTCATTTATTTAAAATTGGTAGGTATAGTTATATTAAGAGGCACTTACGGCAGCCCTACCACCGTTTAGTGTTGTAGGAGGCAAGGATAATTCCCACCAGCTAATGGTATCATATTATGGCCAACATCGTCGGATTTATGGGTTAATCAGTCACGACGTAAAGGCCCTTCGACGGAATCATAAATACACGTATTTACAATCGATTGAGGAGGTAATCGATTATACTGATTAGCGAAGATTGATTCAGAGGCTATATTTTGATTAAAAAATCTAGGTCATCTTTGATAAGGTGTCACGGGTTCATATAACATGTGATGGAAGAAGTTAAAAATATTGTCTGTTAATAACCAACGAGGTTCTGGTGATTCACCAAGGCGCAAGCTTGACTAGTGATGTGCGCTTAAGATCCTAATCTTGCTCATCCATCATCCATGATTACCTCTGAGGTCTAATGGTCATCATGTTAGGCTATCACACTGGAGGTATCGGGGTTCGATTCCCGGTCAGGTCAAGATAGGTAATGATCTTTTTCAGATTGACCTGGGTCTTGGATGTTATGAAATATAGTATCATTGAGTTAGTATCTCATAAAACAAGTCTCGAACTTACTAGCTCAATCTGTGTAATTTCTCCGTATACATTTATATTTATTTATTTATATTCTTCCTTTTATACGTAAACAAATAAAAGTTATAAAAAATATTGTTTAAAACAAGCTTTTGTCAATAACAATGACTTAGAAAGGTTAAAGTACTTGTAACGACGAATCAATCGAGACCAAATTCGGTGGGGTTATGTTGTTTTATCACAAAAATGCCATGACCACCTTCCTGGTCCATCAACAGAACAGCTCCGTTCCGTAAATTGGGTCAAATTCAACTTGCAAGTTATGATAACAGACAGACAGTCAGACAACGGGACAGGTGAAACTAAATAAAAACTTGTAAAATTATTACCAAGCAGTACGATCTATCGACAGGCCAACAAAATATCCTTACTGATTATGAGATTTTAGGTCAGATCCTCAAATAAATAAATATATAGGGACAAATAACACTGATTGAGCTAGCCCCAAAGTAAGTTCGAGACTTGTGTTATGGGATACTAACTCAACGATACTATATTTTATAAAAAATACATATATGATAAAATCCAAGACCCAGGACAATTTGAAAAAGGCCTTTTTCTAACTTGCCCGGGCCGGGGATTGAACCCGGGACCTCTTGGTGGCGGACTAGTATGGTGACAACTACGCCACGGAGGTCATCAAAAAAATTAAGATCTTTTCTTTAATGTTCCGTAACGTAACGTATCATAACGTTCCATGTATTTCTAATCAAGATGAGAAAACAAGCTTCTATTTCCACTTCAAAGACGAAAGTAGGTATAATTTAAATATCTAAGATTACCTTAAACGTGACAGTTGAAGGGCCATTGACCAAAATGGTAGTAGGCATGTCATAACTGACATTTAGTTTGCGAAACTTAATGTAGCATTAATATGAAACTTTGCACAATATTGCCATGATAGACCACATGCAGTGAGTCTCATTTTCGGTTTCCTTAGGAACTTGCGAGCTTATATAAATTAAGCAAATTTTAAGATATTCCGACAGTCAAAAAAGTCAAAAAAGTTATTTATAGAAGGATGTGATCCACACAATAAAGACAAATCCAAATTCAACGCAGTAAATAAAATAAATAAAACAGTTTGATAAAATTAAAACGTTATAGATTGTGTCGTAAACAGCGGCTAAGTGCGAGTCGCGCCCGAAGGTTTCCATACGTATATTATGTATAAAAATCAAGTTTTTTGTATGGGAGCTCCACTGAAATATTTATTTTATTCTGTTTTTGGTATTTGTTGTTATAGTGGCAACAGATATATATAATGTGTGAAAATTTCAACTGTCTAGCCATTACGGTTGCCTGGTGTCAGGCAGACAGACGGACGGACAGCGAAGTCTTATTAATAGGGTCCCGTTTTTAGCATATGGGTACGAAACCCTAACCGTAACAGAAAAGACAGAGCCTCTGTCCGTAAGCCACTTGGTGGAAAAAGAATCACAATAGAGCTAGGCTTTGCCTATTGACATGATTCTGATTTGAGCCCATTTCCTCTTTTCATTCTTTTCTTTTCAATGGCTATATGACGATATTTACGTTTCTTAATGTGCGTACAAATTTAATAGTTTATGTATTTTATATTACTTGATTATCCATTTCTTTGTTATAGTATGTACTCCTATTATTTATTGGTATACTTATTTTCTTCTACACTGTAACTAATGCTTCGGACGCACTTGTGCCTATCGTCCCGAAGCAATTCGCGGCAAATCTTCATACGTTTTGTACACTAAAACGTTATCGCGATAAAGCGCTGGTCACACTAGCGGCTTCGTTATTTTTCACGAACTATCTGGCAATAATCCAAGATGGCGTCATCTACGTGTTTTAAATATGGACGACGACTTTCTTTTCTTTAACATGTGTGCTAACAATTACATAATGCATTTATTGAAACCCAAAAAGAAACCTAGAAAGAAAAAGCTAAAAATTTTAACACCATTTTATCGTTCCACTCCATTTTTACGCATTAACAACCGTGGCACCGTCGCACAGCACGCGTCTGAACAAGTTGAAAACAAACGTCAAAATGAACAACGCAAGTGCGACCACGCAGAGCAAATTGTTAGCGTGCTTAAATCCCTTGATGTATCGCCACCCGCGCTATAACTAACATGAAGTCCGAATATTCGGGACGATACCCGATAACGGCCGGTCACATTTGCGTGTATCGTATATAGCACGAAGCTTCGTGACGATAGGCGCAGTTCCGGCCTAAGCATAACTGCGCCAACTCCCCCACATCTTTTATAGTTTTCTCTACCCAAATGTTACCTGGAAGAAATCGCTTTAGTGATAAGCCTTTGTACCTACTAGATTTTAAATGTACTTTTGGTTATTGTCATACTTAGTTGTTGCAATAAAGAAATTTTATCTTATCTTATCTCGATCAGTTCTAAAGATCTGCGCGGGAAGAGAAGCAGTTGTTACATTCTACTCGTACGTTTTCTCTTTTCTCCCAGACGCTTGGAAGATTATGTAAATTTATGTATCCTTCTAAATAGGCTTTGGGCTACGAACAAGTCTTAACTCCAATATTCATACAAAATTACAAAGGTTTGCTAAACCTATTTCAGTTTTATATGTGTTGTCTTATACAAAGTTCAATATTGATATAGGGACAAAAAAAAATAAATAAAATAGGTTTAGCAAATTTTTATGAACAAGAGGGTAAACTTTCAATTCCCATTTTTGCGTGGCTCGCTCTTGTAAAGTTTGGCTCGGTCTGACCCATAAGACTTACACAAGGTGTAAGTTTTTAAGAAGTCTCAACAATACAGATATAGGATCATGTCATGATCCTATATCTGTTGAGACTTTAAAACTAAATAACATTGAAACACAGCGACCTAACTCAAGTCTTTTTTCCCATCACCAAATAAGAAATTATCCCAAACAATCACGACCTTCTCGTGACTCCACCATTTAAGTAACACGTATGACATTGGCAAAAAAACTAAGTAAAAACGGACAAGCAGACAAGCATTCTTTGTGCACGTCTAGCTCGATGACCTTCGTCGGTGATGGACGACTTTTAGTCCATAAAAAACGGCGTGTGGTGAATTTACCTAACTTTTTGCCGCCGGTTCTTAGAATAGGGGACTTAGGTATTGCATTCCGCGATATAACGCTAATGCCATAATTCTGGCAGATAAGGATCCGAGGCTACGATTCGAATACTTTGTAGTTATTGGAAATTTAGCTAATTAAATGTTTCTCAGACATAAAACTTTTTTGATAGTTTTTTTTAGTTCGTTTGAATTATCGTGTGAAATTTTCGGAGTTGGTTTGCGTTATAATTGTTTCAATAGATTTATAGAGAAAAAAAAGTTTGTGTCAATTATGCTTTCGGTTTCCGTACTAATCATTACTTACTTAAAATTTTATTTCCCTTATGACTTTAAATACCATAGAGTTTTTATAGGCTGAGCTCAATTTTTTGATCTTATATCTCTATTTACTTATTTGAAAAATCAGTGTTATGTACTAGTAACAGGATGCATTACCATAATATATACAGGTCAACTCGTAGCGTAATCATTTTAACATAATAAAAACCAATATCATTAGACTGAGCTACGGGCCTTTGACTAAATTAACTAATGATTTTGAATCTGTTTTTTTTTTTTACTTATAAAATGAAACAAATGCGTGAATTGTTGTCAAAATAATATTAATTCAACTGCAAATTATGAGTGTCTCCTGTCTGAGTAATAACAAAAAACGTCAACACAATTTAGCCGCATTAAAGACACATACCGTGAGAAAAGCTGAAATGATTACTAGAGCGCGATGTGAAATAAAATTATTGTGTCATTTAAAGTAAGGTCAGCAAAATGAGGCAGATAATAATCCGACAAAAACGTCAAGTTCTCCATCTCAATGACGTTTGCGAAACTAGAGGCGCCTATTCATTTTACTACGTGTTTACGACATTATCTTTTTGTTGGTAAAATGTTAGGGAATCGCCAAACTTTAAGGACCTTGTCTTTGTTATTTATTGCGTAACTGATCAAATATTATAAACTAATTCATTATGTATGTATGTACAATTAAAACTATAAATTCAACTAACAACTTAATTAAAACTAACAGAAAAGAAATACAGAAAACTAAAAAGAACAGAACTAAAGAGAATAAATAAATATTAAATTATTCGAAGAGCCTGCTCCGGAGCGTACCGGGCTCGAAAGTGCCAGCCCATAATAATAGACGACCCCATCGCCCGCTGGATTCCCAGTGCAGTCAGTCAACGCGGGGCAGCTTGTGGCGAGCTGGTGGTGAGTAGCGACACCACGTACCCTACCTCCAGGGGGACCAAACACACATGCGCTTACACACACACATATACACAGTTACACACCCCCCGCCTCTGTCTTGCCTTAACTGGCCGGCCAGAGTGGAGTCGCAAGAGCACAACATACGCACAGGGTGGAAGTGTATTGCACGTAATGGCGTAATAACGGGGAAACCCGCTCTCGGGGGTAAGCCCCGTGATGGTGAAACCGGAGCCGCACCTCTCGACACCCTTAGCTGCTCACATTGTGTTGCGCCCTGGCCGCATTTTCGTGGCTAGTTAGCCACGCCCACAGGCAGTGTAGCCAACGAGCAGCGAGTCACCATCTACCAGGCTAAAATTGTTGTCAAAGATTTTTGGGTAGATGTCCGTATCTCACTCCATAACCCAGTTATCCGGTCCACTAACATCCCATCCATAAAGCCCAAACCAAGTAAATCCCTCCCTGGCAATAGTTCGGCAGCTGTGGAGGACTGTCCGTTAGTGCATCTCAATGGTACATTAAGGGATAGACCTCCATAGATGCAGCCATCTCACTTTTTAGATAAAAAGGTACTAAAAGGCCTCTTCATGTTGGCTTTGGCCCCATGAACGCCTCAAAGGACCGGGTCCCCTTGGACCCTTGGCTGAAAAGCGTACCAACATAATAATAATAATAATTCATTTATTTCGACCATCTTAGGATCATAATTAGTTTATGTTACATTTATTTAAATTATTAATAGTATAATGTTATATTAGTAAATTACATTAAGTTAACTTAGTCAGTACATGAACCATCGCTGCATGGTTCATGTACTCACAGTCAAATCTATCAGCAAATACCTTTAGGACGCTGCTGGGGCTGGCACGAACCCTGCGCACCAAAGATGTGCACCGTTTACGCATTATTGTGTAAAAACAATCCATGCGGTACCCGGCAAACATCCCTGATGCACTGCAGTATCGCGGCAGCCCCATCAATTTCCTAAAGGCATTATTATATTGGACTCGCAAGGCGCTGTACTGTTTCTGGGTGTAGCTCACCCACATGCTGCTCGTGTAGAAGGACGTACAAAATGCCCTAAAAAGAGTTATTTTGACATCCCTCGAACAACGAGCAAACCTGTGAGCGATCATATTTGCCCTAACAGTCAACGCCCGGCGCTCCCTTTCCATGTCAGCATCATCCTTCAGGTCAGCGGTAACTATGTGTCCAAGATATTTAAATTGTTCAACCCTTCTTAACGGTATATTATTTAATTTAATTGATGGTATATTATCCACACGTTTACCGCCGGCCGGAAAGACCATGCATTCGCTTTTGGACACGTTATACACTAGCCCACGCTTACGGGCAAAATTCTCACAAATAGCCAGCAGCTTAGACAGCCCACAAGGCGAGGCACTCAGAAGCACAATGTCATCAGCGTAGCTTATATTATTTAGACATACTCCGTCAATATGACAGCCTACATGAGTGCTACTGAGCTCCTCAACTAGGGCGTTGATATACAGGTTGAAGAGTTTGGGTGAAGTCAGCCCCCCCTGCCTCACCCCACACTCCATCCTATATGGATCCGAATAGGTACCTGTCCAACGAACCACGTTAACCTGGTTTTCATACCAATACTTTAACAAGTTGACTAGTTCGTTCGGCATAGAAGTACTACTTAGTTCTTGCCACAGAATATCATAAGAAACCAGGTCAAAGGCCGTTGACAGATCCAGGAACCCAGCAAACACTGGTGTTTTCCGATCAGTATAATACTTGACGGTTTGCTTCAGGCTCAGAATTGCAGTCTCTGTTGATTGTCCAGATTTGAACCCAAATTGGTTGTCATGAATATTTAGGTATTTATCTAGCTGAGCATTTAGCAAACCGTCCAGTACCTTGGCCATGATGGTTGCCAACGAAATCGGCCTGTAATTACGCTTATCACCAATGTCACCGGTTTTACACTTCACGATCGGCACAACCACTGTCTTCATCATTGCAGAAGGTAGGTACGAGTGCCCAACACAAAGCGAGTAAAACATTGCTAAGACTCTAGATAAGTGGGGGCCCGCATACTTTAGGTGTTCAATGCTAAGGCCATCATGACCAGGTGATTTACCACGTGTCATCGAACTTATGACCTTCCTGACCTCTTTGGCTGTAAATCTAGCACAGATCTCCCTCGTGCACTGACCCCCACTTTCACTTTGCGGCTGTGATGGACCCAAAGGAGATTTCACGGAAAAGTGTTCTTTAAACATATTCGCTATTTGCTTCGGATCACTGATATCATAATGCCAGCAGCGTTTTCACGCTGAATAGCTAGGGCGATGTGTTGCGTGAGGTATGCTCTGGAGCGGGGATCGCGTCCGTTGTCACACAGGCGTCGTCGCCTCCGTTGTCACGCAGGCGTCGTCCCCCTCACTCCGCAAGATTTTTTTAGCCCTCTTTTTTTTCAAATGATTCCGTGTCTTAAAAGTAAACAAAAAGGTAAGTGGGCCTCGCCATATTGCGGAAAAATTTGGAACTAAATTTAACATGGGTCCGTCCTAAACACAGATAAAAAAAGTGCGAGTCAGACTAGCGCTCGAAGGGATCTATAAAAATCACGTTTGTTGTATGGGAGTAAGTTATTTATTTTGTTCTGGTTTTAGTATTTGTTGTTATAGCGTCTATAGAAATACATCATCTGTGAAATTTTAAACTGTCACGGTTCATGAGATACAGCCTGGTGACAAACAGACAGACAGACAGACGGACGGGCAGACAGACAGCGGAGTCTTAGTAATAGGGTCCCATTTTTACCCTTTGGGTACGGAACCCTAAAAACTGTCAGTGGCGCCATCATTTCAGTAGCACGTACTACTTAACTTAGTTGCTAACCTTAATAAATATATACTTCTTTTAGAAAATATCTTGTTTTATTCTGATAAAAGTTAGTTCAGTGTAGAGGATTCCGTGGTAGCTAGATTGAAAGGGTACTTATTAAGAGGATACCTGAATTTTCCGGGGTCCAGTGCTGCCCTCATTTGAAATAAATCATTTGATAGGAAACGGAGACATCATTTTAAATTTTGTCTTGATCAGACCCTAGATAACCCTTCAAACTATTTTATGAACTAATGTTTATAGTTTAAAGTGAGAACGTGAAGTTTTTCTACGCACATACGCCAAAAGTGGCCGTTTTTCGCAATTGTGCGTGGAAAAGCTTCACGTTCTGACTTTAAAGTGTAAACAATATATATCTCCGTTTCCTTTTAAATGATTTAATTCAAATGGGGGCAGCACTGGACCCCGAAAAATTCAAGTAGCTCCTTAAGCACTTGCTGTAGCCTGCGACTTCATCCGCGTGGACTTTATAAGTAGCATTTTTATCAAACAAAATGTTCTTCGTGACTTTTTAAATTAATGGAACATTTTATTTATAAATTGATCGAAGTAAAACAAACATTTAATTTTTACATGAAGCTTACCACAATACATTAGTGAAATCCGCACCCAAATCGGTTAAGCCACGTAAATTTTGTCAGTAAGTAATTATTTGTATGTGTGTTAACTTGCTACTTATTTTTTATGTCATTTCTATTTAATTTATAGCTATACTTTTTTTAGCTAGATGTCAAAATCAAATAAAGAACTTTCATTGAACGAGCGAGCGAAGTTTTCCGAGTCTTCTTGAAAAATGCGGCGTTTGTATGTTTAAGTCGAGTAGTATTGATTGGAGCGTCATGAAATTGGATAGATTTGTAGAAGTAGCCAGTGAAACTTTTAAGGTCGAACATGAGCCAAATGGGTCAAGATTTTGCCGAGATATGAGGTTCGCGTGTTCAGTTTCTGGGATTAACTACTAGTTATTATACAATACAAACATACATAACAATACAATACCCTTTATTGCACTTAATAAATGAATAAAGGACAAAATTATCTTAAAAACAAGGAAATGCGCAAAAGGCGGCTTATAATGTAAGCAAATTTCTTCCTACATTATTTCGCATGTGTGTGAGATAATGAAATTCAAATGCACAACGAACGTCATAATGACCACCCGCGAGATCAGGTAAACAAAGTCGGTGGCATTTTCCTGCAGCGTCAGTCAGTCAGTCACTCCCTGAGTAGACTTTAAAACAACTTTAATAATCCTTTGTTGATTCTTCCTAAGGTTCCTGACACAACAGGCAACACTAATAGCCTTTTATTGAAACTGAAGTATTTCATATACAAAATTTACGTTTGAAATCTAATAACGAATGCATTGCAATGCATTTGCAGCTTATACAATGTAAATATATTTGAAACGTGCTAATTTAGACCTTTTATTTGATACCCCACGATATCAAAACAATTTTTTTTTCTACTCCCACTTTTTTGTGTGTAACATTTATTAAATACGTTATTGCCATAGGGCAACACGGAAATTCACGGGTTATTGCCAAAGTGCAAAAAAAAATTTTTAACCTCCTATATCTTTGGTTATTGCAGACAAACTGTAGCCTATGTCACCAGGACAGTAATGATGAATCGATTGAAATCGATATCGATGATCTCATTTGTCAAAATTGGATAAGCGATTCGGATGCCATGGTGGAACAGACATAAATGGTGAACCGGCTCTAAGCAGACAGAGCATAAAGCCGCAATTCCCAAAGGCCACTTTTAGCGTGATGGTGTGCGAGAAGGTGGAAAAATATTATTTTCGATAGCATATTGTTATTATGAGAATTTTTTCAACCTACTGAAGGTCAATCGGATTCGAATGGGTTCCATCCATCCATAGCAGCCTTTATGTCATCCTTTCAGGACATAGGCCTCCTCCATATCTTTCCCTCTTTGTCTCTCCCTTGCCACCTGCATGCAGTTGCGGCCTGCGTGACGCTTAATATCGTCCACCCAACGCATTACTGGGTGTCCTCTACCTCGCTTGTTGGCCCATGGTGGCAACTCCATTACCCTTCTAGTCCACCGTCTTGGGGTCCCCAACGTTGTTGCGAACGTCATTGTTGCGACGCACGCCTTTGCGATTTTTTTCCCCACTGCCTCATAGGTTCGAAGGCTTGTGGACTCGAAGGATGTGATCCCGAACGACGCTGTATCGAAAAACATTTCCACACGATATATATTAGTACATAAAATGTACATTTTTATTGATTTTCTATGTGTAACACAAAATATACGACTGATCTTTATAAACAATTATCTATTCAAGTGGTTTATGTTATCGAAATGAATCAATTGCACATGAGACAGTATTATTTAGCTCACAAGCGTTCGAGCGTGTGAGGTAGTGGTATTGTTTTTTGATATAGCGTCTTTCGGGATCACATCCTTCGAGTCCACAAGCCTTCGAACCTATGAGGCAGTAGAAAAAAAATTCGCAACGGCGCGGGCGTGCGTCTCAACAGCGGCGCCCGCAACTACTTAGAGAATCCCCTGACTTTAGTTCTCTTTCGAATCACTTCATTTTGAATAACATCGGGCAATGTTATTCCTAACTGTTATGCCCTCTGAGCAACTCTGAGTTTTTCTACTTATTTCATTGTCAAGGTAGTCGTTTCCAATCCTGTATGTTTCCATAATGGCAATCGAATGGCCTACCAATAATAAAATAAATAAATTCAGAATTCAGAAAATTAACATCGCTTCACATGTTTATTAGCCGACATATACGGATGCCCGCGAAACGACCGAGGTCACCTTTGACTATCTCTGCTCTAATTTGTGGCCACAAATTGCTACCAGATGAGCATGAGTCAGGTTTATGACCCATTTGACTCTGAGTTACAAGGACCTCCCATGTTAAAATACCTACTTACTTAACTTTGTATTGATTTAATTGTTTTTTTAATATGTTTTGCATTTTTTGTCTGCGTTCCTATTGAAGTGGCAGAACGTTAAAGAATTGTTTTTATGTATTTACTACTGGTCCCGCGGTATCACCTGCGGAATTAACAGTATTAAACAGTATTAAAATTAATTATAAAGATTTATACATTACCAACCAGAAGTACCGACAACCGGATTCTCTACGTGAAGGGTGTCGACAGACAAACATACAGATACCATCTCAATCATATACACCTGTGATCACGACTGCATATATTTAACTTGTACTGTCAACGAAAAAAACGAGTTACAATCTCAATGAGCAGTATAGGACTTACCCCACAGAATAAGTACTAGTACTCACGTACAGAAGTCTTGATCAGAAGAAAATTCAAAGAAATTTCTGGTTAATGTGGTAAGCGCTATGGTTTAATATAGCTTGCGTTAGAACTCCTCACATCTTTGTTTAAATACCTAGACATCCATTGCAAGCCAATTTCATTCTTATTTTATTACTCTTGACAAACGATTCATGTAACTGAATTTTCCCCTTCGAAGTGGTCGCCGCGCGCATGTAGGTATATTTTCGATACCTAAACGGGGAGTGACACAGGCCTGCCCATACCCACACGATAGATTAGTTGGGGAAAAACAAATTTAAATGTATGGGAGCTAACCTAAAAAAACCTTTGTTACAAGACTTTATTTTACTACTTTTTTTGGCATGATTAATATACATATCCATGCCAAATTATACCTTTCTAGTATAGTTAAGTACATATGTAAATTTTGCTTCGTTAAAGAAAAATATAGATACCTACGTCTTATCCTAAGAGTAAAGCCAAGGTTAGACCTAGGAGCATATATTTATTATTGCATGACTTTAGTGAAGGTAAAAAGGATTCGATATTATTTATGGATCAACATAATTCCGATATTTGCTCATTTCCTTGATCGGCTTTTATCTAATATTATTATATTAATACATTTAATATATTTTTATATTTTTAAACAACCGTTTATAGTACTTTATACAGTTTTACAATGGCAACATAATTATTATGAGTAACCTATTTACATGACTGACTCTTTCATATACTTGCCATGAAAATAATTTTAGTACAAAGAACTGAAAAACAAAACAAACAAACTGTACTTGTAAGTATTTGTTGATCTATGGTACAAGAAGAGAGCGTTGTTAGTACCAACTCTCACGCAGTAGTTTGTTTGTTTATCATGTGTGTAAGTGGCCAACACTGGTGTCAGATTTTTCAGGCTACCTAAAGGCATCTGACATAGCTTGACGAATGCCATACAATGATGACAGCCGGGTCTAACGATTTATACGTTCCTTCCGAAGAACGGAGGGCCTCTAGAATTTTTTATGCCACTTGTGGTCACCCATCTAACTGCGGACCACGCCCGGTGTCGCTCAACTAGTGATGCGCACTCCCGCCTGGCCATAGAGTATTAGGGAACATATCAGCCACAGGGAGACCGTAGAAAGCCTCTTCCAAGGATTTACAAAACGACCGCTCAGAAGCGACCTGCGTCCAGTGTCTTCCTGCAACTCTGCCGAGGTCTTCCAAGTCCGACCACCTAATAGCAGGTGGGTGGGCTACGCTCCATTTACCGATACGTGACCGCCATTCGAAAACTTTTCTACCCCATCGGCAGTAACAAACAGTATGCGCTTCTGCCTAGTCTAAACTCTAGTCTCCGATGAGATGACGATGCGGCGAATAACATTTGGTCGAAATAATCCATAAAGAGTGGTATTAATAAATCGAAATACATATAGGTAGGTACTACCTTTTTGTAACACTCTATAAAATATCACTTCATAAATCAGTACAGGTACAGTAGGTCTACTTACGAGTAGCATACCCCGTGGCTCGTAGGAAGAATTTCAATATTAGGTATAATATCTTTTTTTTTAATATTCGGTATTATAATATTGAAATTCTATTATAGTAAATCCCCACTCGAATAACACATTTTGCTATTCGAATGGGGAATCACTATATTTATAAGTTACAGGTAAGTTCTAAGAGTAATTAAGAGTAAGTACTCGGGACCTACAGCAGACGAGACAAATAAAAATACGTTTGAATGTCTGTACAATGTACATGTTGGAATTGAATATATAATAATATATATATATATATATATATATATATATATGTGGCAATAGCCACAAAGTAACTGCATTCATTTACCTAGATATCATACCAAATTCAATGTACTTTAGTACCTACCTACCTACTACTAAGTACCTAACTTAATCACAGCAACTTAATCCTGTTAATAATTTAAGTGACATCTATGTATTATGATGAGAACTACTGTTCCCCGAGACATCTATGTTTATGTTGAGGAACTATTTTAGTTTTGGTACCTACTTGTGAGTTCTGCTTTTACAGTGGAGTGTTTATTTCTGGTTCGTTTAAGTTCACATAGAGGGCAGCACAATAAAATACCTAAGTAGGATTGTTTGTGGTTTTGGCTTATACATATATTTATTTTTAATTTAATAAAAGGTAAAAAAGTAACTGTACTTATATTAAAAAATAAATAACTTAGGTATGCCGTATACATTAACAATACAGTCGAATCCTATCTTCTTAAGTTGGTTTAAAAAAAATAGGAAACTTAAGTAGGTATTTAAGTCTGATTAAAATAAAGTCCGAAAGTAAAGTTTTTGAGTCGGAAAAATTAAAGTCGGACCTATTACTAAAGTATTAAAATTGGTGTCGAGTAGCTAAGTAGGTAGGTTCTAAAAATTTTCACATTAGTATCAGACGTGTATTAACAAAATCGAGAATTTTTATTTAAAAAAATATATCAGTAGGTAATATAAAAGGCAGGTCAGTCGTATGTACCTGAGTAGCTAATACGGTTTTCATAAAAATTTGCTCGCACACATAACTCACATACTACCATTTCAAAGGAAATTATAAATCCGCGGATTTGATTGTATGGTACAAGTGCCCGAAGGAAGCGAGTAGGTAATGTAAGAATATATCGAGTTAGGACAATCAGAAAAAGGTAGGCGGAGATGGGAAGTTGCCAAAACTCTTTTCATAGGTGCTATTTACCCGACTGCGCCAGAAAGAGGGTTATGTTTTTCGAGAGTATGTATGTATGTAGGTATACACGCTCTGCAGCCTGAACGGCTTGATGGGTTTTAGCTTGAGAGATGTCGTTAGATTCGTATTTACTATGAGAATGACACCGGGTATATCAAAATAAAAAAAAAAAACAACATAGGAAAAGGCAGTCGGGTTTTTTGTTTTTGTAATAATTATTTTAACACGATGTTAAAGAATGGTATATAAGATTGAATAAAAATTGAATACAGAATGTTACTCATATAAAAGAAAATGTGTTATGTTGTCTATAATTTTTTCAATTTAGTACGTCATTTTTTATCTTGAGCTGTTGGAGATTGGCTTAGGCAACATTTACTCGGTATAGGAAATCAACTCAATGTACGTGACGAAAAGCTTGTTTTATATAAGCCTATAACTTGTACTGCAACAGCTACACTTTAAGCCGTGCACACGGTAGTTTCATAACCTGGGATAATAAACTAAAAGCCTCTGAAATACCCGCTCACAAAGAAAGCTTATTACATTAAAATTTCTTCCTTGCAACCGCTGCAATATCGCCACTTCGCCGTTCGCTTCGTGTTTAATATAGCCATTATTAAGGTTCTTTCCTGAACGTATATTTACAAGTTTGGAAAATGCTGACTTTTATTTAACATAAAATATAGTTAGAGGGATTTTTGAAGGTAGCACCGATTGAAGAGAAGTCATCGTTCAACGTGGTACGGTAATACTAAGAGGCGGGATGCCAAATATCTGCCTAAAGGTGATATTGCTAACCTTGGCCGTCCATATTGCTCTTAATGGAGATAGTATTTCACATAATACAATTGATTTTCTCTTTTATGAAGTAATAGTGCTTGCTATTTCAATCTGACATAATAAAATACTACCAGAAAAACGATATTTAAAATAATATAGGTGGATGGCTACAGAGATAGAGGACAACCTAGAAAGACGTAGGAGGAATGTGTAAAGTGGGACATGAAAGAGGAAGTGGTTAGTACAGATGGTACTTAAATGATAGAAAACTATAAAGGGAGTTGACATACAGAGCAGACCTCAAATAGAAAGAAGGTGAGGAAAATAAAGACGATGAAAATAGAGAATATAGGTGGGTAGATAAAAAAAGGGTAAAAGGAGATGAGAGATTTTGGCGGCAGACTTGACACAATGTATTTTTTTTTTTAAATACTCGTAATTGAATTGTAATTGAATAAGGCGTGCGTCAATTGAACGACCGACGCAAATCTGCGTGTTTTTTTTTACCTACTACTGATATCGACTATATTATAATATGTATCTTAATATCTTAACTTTTATTTACAATTACTTGCTTACAGTATTAAAGACATAGCATAATAGCACACACACCAGTTAATTTGAGTCAGTGGCTCAATCTGCAAATGTATGATAAAGACTAAACTCATGAACATTAAAAGCATGCAATTATTGATCACAACACAATTTAGTGTCTGTAGTACTTACACCACCAGATTATTACTGCAAATTCTATGCAAAATTTTAGCTTTAGTATCATGTAGTAGCTTTATGAAAATAGATTAGATAATACCACTTAGTTCCCCATTGTCTGACAGTGATTTACAATGCATTACTGCCTTCCGCTACAGAGTACGTGTCCGTTCAAGTCTTTGAGGCGTCAATCACTGGATTGGCGTCTGGTTTTAGTGGCGTAATCCACTGTCAAGTGACCAACTTAGTAACAAGTGGTGTGATAGACTAACGTTAGACAGAATTGTTCCAACTGTGAAAATACAATACATTTTTCGGGAAAAAGACAAAATTTTTTTGATTAAAACTAACGTGAGACTCAGACATTATTAATACAGCACGCAGCCGCGGATCTAGGGGGGGGGGGGGGGGGGAGGCTGGGCCCACGCCCCGGGCGTCGAAGTCAGAGGGGGCGGCAAAATCGAATATATCCATCCTTCTCATGCTACCGATACGGGATGGGGGCGGCGTCTGGTTACTTTTGAAGAAATATATTGCTCAAATATGTCTCAATCTCTGTCTGAATCTTAAATGACCATGACAACCCCCCCCCCCCCTCTTGTTCTCGTATTGTTCAGCTCGTAATCAAAGAGGCGGCAAAACCAAACAGGGGGCGGCATATACACATATTGCCCCGCCTTAAAATAATTCTAGATTCGGTACTGAGAGCACGGGTTACTCACGTAAAGAGTCAGCTACTGGCTGACATGTTTCGACCTCGACTCGTGCACAAAGCCGCTCCACGACACACTCATAAATTGTGTCGTGGAGCGGCTTTGTGCACGAGCGCGTCACATTCGCCCTGATGTAGACCTCCGGATGAGGTCGAAACATGTCGGCCAGTAGCTGACTCTTTACGTGAGTAACTCGTGCTGTATTAATAAAGACAAAATGTTAATAAGTCTAACCCTCATATTTATAAAAGTTAACAAACGTTTGCTAAACCTCTTTTAGTTAAAATGTGTTTTGTCTTGTTCTTACTATGTAAAATATTGAAAAGAGGGAAAGGGGCGAAAGATGTGTTAACTAAAACAGGTTTAGCAAACAGCTGTTAATTTTTATGAAAATGCGGGTAATTATATAAATTTCGTTGGGCAAATATGCGCGATGAGGCAACTCTTCGATAGTATATGTAATAGATGGTAGGTGCGAAATTCCCTAAGCCTGTTGATTTCGTTGTTAAAGCGGTAATTATATTTATTACCTGTGAAAGCTACAACTCCTGCTTGAACTGGATGAGCTACTCGTTGATTTGAAGTTGCATTAACGCTGTTTTGACTTTTTATATGTATTTATATTTATATTTACCTACTCCAACTGTAGTTTTCCAGTGACCTGTAGAGGTTTGGAGTGTGAGTTTCAACTACAAAGGCCTGTGTGCTTTCTGGGCGAAATCGACATGCATTTGTAATCTTACTTAATTGATAATAGGTACTTACTCGAAGTGCCTGTAGGGAAACCGGCTGAAACGTGGGGTTTGGAGTGCGAATTTTGACTACAAAAGCCTGTGTGCTTCTTGGCCGAAATAAAAAGGCTTATAGAATGTCGCATCGTTGGTATATCTATACATCTGTTAGCGCTTTAAAATTATATCTATAAGAACTTACGCAGACGTGGCATAATAAAGTGTGTAGGGAAAGCTGTTTTTGACAGAAGTAGACAAACAACAAAAATAAACGGAATATTTGTGAATGTTTTTTTATTTGAATTGATTGCTCTCCCCACAATCTTCGAGCAAGTACTCGAGCTCAAACAAATTACTTTTGATATGATTTCTATTTACAAACCGTCTTTGAACGCAAGGAAAATACTGAAGGCTGATTTTTTCATTCCCAAGGACTTAAGGTTACATTAAATTCGTCAAAGAATCCGTGAAAACGTTTAAGTACTCTTTTGATGTCAGTCGTGCAAAAATTGTTTGATATTCATCCATTTCGTTTTTATAGGTAAACGTAGTGCATTAAATCAAGGGGAAATTATTATTTGCTAAATGTTAAAAACATACATAAACAAGAATTTTATCATATAGATCACCGATAGATCTCTCGACGTCATTTTCAAAGGTTAAAGGCCGTAAATTTTTTTGCCTATTTAATGTTCTCTCTCATTTTTTTTTATATTTTTAACACAACTACGTACTATCACTAATGCATTTCTACTTGTTTTTTTTTGTAATAGCTTGTGCGTATGACACTTATTTAGAGAAAAGGTAGGTAGGTACCGAAAAATGGCTAATACACGAATATATTTATGGATGTAGGTATTTAATTTATACCTAATCAATATTCTAAAAACATCTATTAAAACTTTAAAATCTATGAAAACCAGATATGGGTATTCAGACTAAATATTAAAGAACCCTATTAACAATTAGCATACGTATGACTAGTTTTATAATTGCAAAATTCAAATTTTGTGTCGTTTATAGCCCTCTTTCATTTTTTTGTTGATTTTTATACATCCCTCATTACTGTATTTTTATTTTATTTTGTACCTAACGGAAAATTCCATAACTTTATGGATGTTTTGATTTATAATTCTTTTCTAAGAACTTTTTAACTGTCAAGACTAAAGTAATTTAAAATAAAAATCCCAAATCTAGACTTTGACTAGTTCAATGGCGAAATTAATTCAAAATCTGGTACTCCTACTTTGTAATTAGTGTTTTTATTTTAACATTTCTGCATGAATCGCCGCAAACCACAACGCTTTTAACACGCGGTTTATCGTCGAACAAGGGAAAACAATTCAATTTCCAACATTTTAACTTTAAAAGCCAACACTGCGCATTCCCTACCCATTCCTAAATTTACAAAAAAACACCACAATAACTTAAAACAACTCAATTTTAACCTTAAAATCAAACGCGTAAGAACGCTGAAAGAATTTATAGGCGGTAAAATTATTTTTGTCAATGTTGTGTATGGCAACACTTAGAAGTCAAAAGGTTCATTCATAAATAAGTCGCGAGTCTTTGATCTTAAACTTCTTTTACTTTCTAATAGGTCTCAAGATGAGGTAGGGGAGGCATGTTATGGAAAATTGGAAAACCATGAGATAGGATTCGATATTTAATTTTATGAATTTAGAATGCTTTATATTATCGTTAAGTAATCCATATCACAAGTCTCGAGCTTACCTTGGGGCGATCTCAATCTGTGTGATATGTCCGTAATTATTAGAATACAAACCGAGTTTTACTTGCCTATGCTCTAGTCTAATACTATACTAGGTATCTAGTAGGTAGTATCTAGGTGCCACGTAAGTAAAATAGACAAACTAGGTAAGTACCTATCCACTCGTAGGTATTCATTAGTACCTAACTTCTAGTTTTTTTATATATAGGTATGAACTACTCGTGTATATTATATAAGTATATAGCTTGAGTTTAAAAAAAACATCAAATGATTTTTCACGACTTCAGTTTTTCCAATATCGATTTACAGCTTGCATTTCAGTGACCGACGCAAAATGAGAAAACGTATGAAATATCTATACGGCCGAACGACCAAACGAACCAAAAGCCATCAGCACATGGTGTGCGAACCATACACAAACGAATCCCATGATATAAAGTCCTACACGCAAACGCGATTTCATGAAAACTGTTCGGATTGCGTCGAGTGACCGTGCAGACACAAGCGGTCGCCGGATGCGAATTATTTGACTCCACAAAGTTAACAGTTTGTTCCCATTAGCTCTGTATTTAACAAAGCTATTGGAAATGAGAAGAATTTCTAGTTTGACTAAAAAACTGACAAATTGCAAAAAAAAAAATGTCTTGCCATGCGTCCTCCGCAGTGCCCCGTCAGGAAGGGATGGATTCACATCGGCGCGAATGGTCTCAAAAAATGGATGTCAAAAACAATGCGAAGTTGAAAAGTCGGAGAATTGACCCTTAATTCTAAAACAACCCAGCTAAGTATGCTAGAGAAAACCTAAGATAAGAGAGAGAGAAAAAAAAAACGCAAACGCGATGTCATAAAAACTGTTGAAATTGCGTCATGTGACCATGCAGACACAAGTAGTCGCCGGATGCAAATTTGTTTGAATCAGTAAGTTGGCGGATTATTCCTATAAGCTCTTTAGAGAGGCTTTCTTCTTTGAGATGTAGTTTGTTCCCATGTTCTATGTTTAGAATAGCATGTTAAGCGGTTGATCCCGCCCGGCCGACATCATGAGCCGGCAATCGTCTTTGCTAAGTAGAGCGTATAGCGATATTATAGAGTTTGTATTAATTAATCGACGCAAAATGAAAAATCCAAACACGCAAACGCGATTTTATGAAAACTGTTGGGATTGTGTCGAGTGACCGCGCAGACACAAGCGGTCGCCTGATGCAAATTGTTTGACTCCACAAAGCGACAGTTTGTTCCCTTTGTCTCTGAATGCTTTGTTCTTCACAAGTATTTCTAAGTTGACAACACATCATGTATAAAGATACGATTACATAACGCATGGTTCCGGCTATAACTAATATGTTTTTATGATTCTATACGTAGCATTTACTTCTCTACTTTGCGCGGTTTTTGACAGATTTGTATGACCATCGACGTGCATGTTGCATTTGAAAAAGAAAAAGCCGGAAAGCGCACCCCGGAAACCGAAACAACACAGGGACAAAACTAGGAATGCGCTAAGAGGAGAAGAAGAATCAATCCATTCATCTCTTGAAAAATAGAGATGTTTGTGCTTCTGCTTTCATTTTGGGTTTTTACCTTTGGAGCCTACAAAAGTTAGGTATTAATAAATTGGTCAAAAACTTAGTGGAATATAAAGTTGCTGGCAAATGAACACGGACACGAAATTATGTGAAATTTGACAATGTTGCAAATTTTTTTTTGTTAATCTATTTAGTGCCCTTGTTGGGCAAAGGTCTTTCTAGTCTTTATTGATTCTTCACTTATCGTTTTAATTACTTAAATAAATAAATTATCATAGGTTTAATACAATTGTTTTGTAGGACAAAAACAGGCAGGTACAAGTGGAACCAAGAGTTGCAAACGAATGAACGAATGGAACGAATACGCGAAATGTGTGAATGTTGCAAATGATCAATTTTGTTCGCTCTTTTTTCCGATGAAAACTTGCATTTTCCCGGCTCTCGCCACATTTTATTTTTGATTAGGTTTTTGTTTCCGATCCGATTTGAAATGCAAATGCACCTGAATTACTAAATAAACGCAGTTTGTTTGTTTGAAATAAAAATAACTTCACTTCTATAAACGAAGTTTGCCTGAATGCAGCTGTTTTCACATGAACATTCAGTTATTCACTCGAATATTTATATTTGCGAGATTTTGCAACTAAATTAAAAATTTTAATTAATTGATTGCGTTTCGTTTTCTCCATTTAAGTAGGGACATAATATCCGTGTTGCTATAGGTTTGAACTTGCTAAAATTATTTTCGCACTGTTAATTAGATTTTAGCTTGAGAGGTGTCGTTAGATTCGTCTTTACAGTGAGAGTGACACTGGGTATATCAAAATAGAAAAAATAACAAAAAAAAAGACTGATTGTGATTGGTCCTATATATTTATTTATTTATAAGTTTTTTTTTTCTTTAGAATACTAGCAACAAAATAGTAAGTATTTAATAAAAACTTAAGTTTGTATAAAAACATTCTGCTAATATATGTCGCGCCTGGGGAAAACTCATTTCACCAATTAAGTGGACCTGGGAGAACCCGAACTGTACGTGTCATTTTTAGTTCCAAGGTATGAGCATAATTCATACTAGTTTCCACCTCTACTTCTTACTAATAGAAAATAAATAAAGACTAATATGGTTTAGACGTAGATCTTGCATGAAAATCCCTTAGCCGTAAGACCCAAAGACCGTATTTACCGTGATGATGAGCGTGACGATGGAAATATGGAATCAAAATACTGATCAGTTTGCTAGCTAGTAGATGAAAAGCTGAGTTGCTTAGGCGGTTTGTTAAAGATAAAGATATATTTATTTTGCTAAACATGAGTTACAAGCAAGGTATTTACATTTAAGTTCATCCAATCATGTTTTACCATCACAGGTGTGCAAATTCAAAGAGGCTGTCTATCATAATTCTAGAAAAATATATCACTTATAATGAATCTCTCAATCTACCATAATATAATACAGTACTTACTAATATCAAAGTCATTACAAATTAACAGATAAAAAATCTTTTACACTATATTAACAATTTTCAGTCAACAATAACTTAAATCTTTTCTTAAATAAATTTAAATTAGATCTTTATATTGTTTCGGTATTTGATTATATATCTTTGGTGCCATACATACTACACTATCTTGCAATTAAGCAGTTTTAGATGCATGCAGACACAAATTATCACAATATAACTCACGACGGTTTCTTTTCACCACATCAGATAAACTAGGAAAGAGATGAGAATTAGTCTTTTCAAATATTGCTACTTCCATTATATATAATGAAGGGAGTGTTAGAATTTTATGTTTTTTAAACAGTGGTACACAACTATCTGTACTTTGAAGACCGAACATTGCTCGTATTTGTTGTATCGTATTATTTCGAAGTCGTACATCAAAAGTGTCCATTTTAAGACTACGGAGCGTGCATTTAGATGCAAACGCAGAAATAAAATATTGCTTGCACTATTTGAATAATAAATAGTAGCCGCGTCCTAGATGCTGTGCGATATGGCGGCATATTGCTGGAAAGAGGAATGGACGTCTGACTCAAAATACGCGTTGTAACTTTTGAATTTTGTGAATAAAAATCATACAAATCTATGGAGGCTAAGCGAAAACATAAGTCGTCATCTTATTGAGAAACTGTTGTGTCCGATTTGCACATTCTGAAAAACCTTAATTAGAAAGAAAATATTTGTGGTTACCTATTAAAATTCCACTTTTTAGGGTTCCGTACCCAAAGGGTCAAAACAGGACAAGATTAGGACTTCGCTGTCTGTCTATCGTCTGTCTGTCGTCTGTCTGTCCATGCTGTATCTCATGAATCGTAATAGTTAGACAGTTGAAATTTTCGAAGATGCTGACGATCGATTGCTGTTATATATATAGCTGCTATAACAACAAATATAAAAACAGAATTAAATATTATTTTCAGTGGTGTACGGAACCCTTAATGCGCGAGTCCGATTCGCACTTAGCCGGTTCTTTATTCAATATAAAAGGAAAAAAAGTGACTAGCTAGTTCCTAACCCTGGCAGATCGTAAAAGCCAATCGAGGAAATGAACGAAAATTTAAATGGTGTTAATGGAAAGATTTTTTTCTTCACAACACCATTACGCTAGACCAGGCCTTTAAGGTTGAACTAGTCGATACTTTTTCTATACCAATTTTGAGGGGGATTTCCTCCACTGTTTGACATTGTACAATGTACATCCAAAGTTTAACATGATATTGTTTTGTCTTATTATAAATTTTGTCTGTACGGATACAGAATAGTAAAATTAAAAGTCATTAAAAAGTTATGAGCTATCAAAGATTCGTTTTTTTTTGCTTATTTTTACGCAACTTTCGGTGTAACTAAGTAATATAAGAAATGTAAAATCTCCAAAACAAAGTCGGCATCGACACGGCTTAATTATTGATTATTTTAATAAATTGTATTAGTCATTGATTAATGCGGTAGTTTTTGCATAAAACGCATTTTTCCAAAGGACTTCACGTATTTTTTTACGCGCTCGGTTCGCTATGAATTATCGTGCATTTCACCTCACTGCTTCGCCAGAACACAATGTAAGGTGAGACGGCACGCTTTTTGGCCGCGCACACCTGTGAGTTTGAGCCCACGACTAATTCATTCTTAAGTCTTACGGTCCCAGATTTTGTCTACCCAATAGGCATGAATACTTGGGTACACATCAGGTACCTGTTTATTATTCTTTATATAAATAATTTTGCCTTCGATATCCCAATGGAGGACGGGTAAACACATTTGTGTTTCATCTGAAATTAAAAAATAAATCAAAGTAAATATCCTTAAACGTTAATGAAATCTATTAACAAGTACGACGTACGTAAATATCGGGCGGCGCTCCACTGCAATAAGCGCTCTTGAGCGACATCAAAGCTGCGCCGCGCTATAATTGCCGCCCTTGCGCCTCCGCCCTTCAGACGGAAAGGGTAATTTTCTAGTACCTATTAGGGATAGAGGGGAGCTAGTTGTGAATTGAAGGGCAGTAACAGATAGTTCCGGGATTATTTTTAACAAAACTTTACAAAACACGTAGTTAATTAAAACGTTGGTACCTAATGTATCTACGTTAGTTGTCATAGTCATCTTTCATCTGGGACAAAACAAATAATTTTGAATGTACCAGCTGCTTCTCTTCCCCTGCAGATCGTAAAGGCCGATCGTGAGAATGGGTGAAAATGTAAATCATATTAATAGGCGATGCGGCTAACAATCCATCACTATATTGCCTTTTTTCCATATTCTCGCCGACCATCAAACTTAAAGTGGCTTTTGGAACATAAAGGATGAGGTTTATTGTAACATCGTTACACTGGAATAGGTATGAGCAAACGCTAGATAGCGTTCGGGACCTACTGTTTAAGGCGGCCTTTCCCGACCGCTCAATCGTCAACGCGAGCATAGTTTGAAAAGCTGGATGAAATAACAAATTTCATCCAGGGCAATGCTAGAAAAAGAGGCAAAGCAAACAGGGAGAAATAGCGCCTAAGGGCTGGGTGTACATTCTATTGAATGAAAATATTATTATTATTAACTATCCATTGAACGAACGAAAAGCAGATTTTTGGAGGCTTATACTGGATTTGTTTCTCCAAATTTCAAATTTTTATTTCGATAGAAACCTAGAAATAGCGCACAAGATACCTGTTACTTAGTTCAAAAAATTTCAAGAATGATCATTTACAACGTCATAATCGCGTACGAGCGTTTGTATGAAAAGTAAGACGGAAAGGCCGCTCTTAAACGTACAGTCGAGTGTAAAAGTCCGTTTATAATTGACGAGAAGAGAGTCCAACAAGTAAAATTATTTGTGCGAGTGAATTATGTGGAAGCCACAGAATTTACCCACACAAATTATTTGCGCGAGTGAATCATGTGGAAGCCGCATAATTAACCCACACAAATTATTTGTGCGAGTGAAACACGTGGAAGCCAAGAAATAGCGATATAGATTTTTCAGCAATGAATGGACTTGTACACTTGACTGTACCTTACGAAACACAAAATCATCTTTCTTTTTGGATAATCAGGTGATTCAAGCCTGCAATATCCTGACCAGATTAGAAACAACTATTCACAGTATGCTTCCCAGTGCGATTTGAACCCACGACCTCCGTATCACAAAGCGAACGTTTTAACCACTGGACCAGGAAGGTAATCTCCTATGTAATTTCCCAGGTATATGATATGATGGTGAATATTTCAAATTTGCATCAAATAAATAATAAACAAATATATAGGGACAAATTACACTGATTGAGCTAGCCCCAAAGTAAGGTCGAGACTTGTTTTATGGTTATGGGATACTAACTCAACAATACAATATTTAATAACAAATACATACAAGACCTAAGTAAATTTGTAAAAGGCCATTTTCCATCTTGCCCTAACCGGGGATCGAACCCAGAACCTCTGGGGGGTGACCACTACGCCACGGAGGTCGTCAAATAAATCAAATAATGGCTACATTGTCAACTACTTTTATAGCAGTTTAAGAGACGATCCAGACAACACAAAAAAATATTTGAATCAGATGTAGATACAAGTTAATACAATACGTCCATAAAGTAGCAACATGAACATAATACACGCTAACTATAGTCCAATTCTTTAGGTATTTAAAAGAATTTGCAAAAGTATTGATTTATAAAGTCTATATTTCAATAAAAAGACATGTCAAGATTGTTTACATTCTTTTAAATACCTAACCAAATGGACTATAGTGAACTCTCATCCTTCGCTCTGCGTCATCGCAAATGCGTCCGAAAATACTAAATAAACATTAACAAAAAGAAATATATTTCGTCATATAAAGCAACGGAAAAGTTTACAAAACATACTATAGGTAATTTATTCCCTAACTCCTTGCCAGAGAAAAACAAGTTACCTTGTCTGATCTCCAGACTTTGCTCACATAAAAGGCCTATAGAGTCTACAGAGGCGGCCATAAGCCAGTTTTTCAACGGAATAGCCTCTAAAGTACAAAAGGAGAACTAATGCGCTACTAACTATCAATAGGGATGGAATTTATCGTCGTACCATCCCCTCTTTACGAAGAAAATATTGGTCTTACGAAGTACCCAGACGTGGTTTGTGAATGCCGTCCTTTGTGGGTAGCGGAGGGCGGATTTTGGGGTCAAGTTACAAGAAATTTACTAGAATAGCTCGGATTAACGGAATCTTTTGACATTTATTTATTTATAAAACTTATTGATCCACAACATAGAATATGCATGAAAAAAATATGTGTTATCTAACTAGTTTATCCATAAATATTCAAAAGTAAAGTACTAACAGTAAAAACAGAATAAAAATTGGTTGAAGAACGAACGAGATGTAACGATATTACGAAATTATGTCTGTCTTACTCGTAAAAACGCTATTTTCTATGGTAAATGTATAGATGATATGGTCTTTGACGTCACCATTCTATATCGGACTTCTCTTTCTAATTGAAACCTTAAAGTATCACATGTTCGTCGCTAATTAAGATATTTTATAAATTCTTTCATATTTGTTTACTGTGGACAATAAGAATTTTATTAAACAAATAAAAAAACGTGCATATTCCCTATTGTTTACAATTGAACGACTTAACGCTAAAAGCGTTCTCACCCAGTCAACCATAAGGATAAACAGAAATCTAGTTGCGGTGCAAAATAATTACTAAATAAAATATCCTAATAAATATACCTACATATACGTTTATTTAATATATGTATATTCATAGGTACATAAACATACATACAATATATAAATAGTAAATGATGATAGTGAAAATACATTATTTTAAAAGATGAGAGTTAACTTTCCTTTTAAAAGAAAATTTAGTTGAATTGTCCTTGATGTCAACGGGTAAAGCATTCCAGAGCCGTGAAGCTTGTAGGTTTTGCCATAAAATTTGTCATTATTGTTCCAAAGGATAACATTTATTCTTTCAATTGTTTTTTTTAGGGTTCCCTACCCAAATGGTCAAAATCGGACCATATTATTAAGACTCGTCGGTCTGTCTGTCCGTCTGTCCGCCTGTCCGCCTGTCCGCCTGTCCGCCTGTCCGCCTGTCCGTCTGACCGTCTGTCCGTCTGTCCGTCTGTCCGTCTGTCCGTCTGTCTGTCTGTCCGTCTGTCCGTCTGTCCGTCTGTCCGTCTGTCCGTCTGTCCGTCTGTCCGTCTGACCGTCTGTCCGTCTGTCCGTCTGTCTGACACCAAGCCGCATTTCAGGAACCGTGATAGACAGTTGAAGTTTACACAATGTATTTCTGTTGCCACCATAACAACAAATACTAAGAACAGAATAAAATAAATATTTAAAGGAGGCTCCTATACAACAAACGTGATTTTTTATGGATTTTACGGAAACCTTCGTGCGCGAGTCTGACTCGCACTATTCCGGTTTTTGATAGTTTAATACCATCCATCGTACATCTGCAAATCTTTACTGCTTATAATTATTTTATCAATGAAAAGCGCTTGCACCGGTTCTCTATTTCCTCTTGCTTATACGAAAAACAATCAGTAGTTTTAAAGATGAATTTCAGTTATTATACCTATTTACGTATGTACTTAAGAACTTATATACTTAAGAAATAAAAAAAAAGAACCCTTGTACAAATGACCGGTTAACTAAATAGGTAAAGTATACATATTTATATTTCGACGTATCTAGTATTTAATGTTACTCAATTCGGCGTCTTAATAATTGTGTGTATTACAAGTAAATGGTCTTAAATTTTAAAATATTTTTACAGCAATGACAGGTATAGTTATGCAATTGAAATAAATTAAGGCAGAACAATGTACAAAATCGCCAGTATTTCACAACTTAAGTGCTGAATTCTAAGAAAGTTTGTGAAGCATTGTAAACAGACTTCTTTGCTATTAGCACAAAGAAGTGAATGATGGTGGAAAAAAACTGGGAAAAACAAGTCATCCCACTGTCAATAAGTTTATTTTGAAGAGTTTGTCATACGGTTACAAACAACTGTAGAGCTAAGGTTACACTTTTCGGTTGTTTTTTTTTATTTTTGATAATAAAAACCGCAGAATATTCGTTACCTATCTTTTGTTACCATTTGTTAGTTTACTACCTTTTGTTGACCTAATATTTCGTGATATTCAGAGGCCGGAATTAGGTAAAGTTATTTATGTACTTACACGGATTTCATGCAGCGAAAGAATAAAGTGGATATGCCTCAAATCCCGGGATTAATTTTAAAGAGCAAAAATATCCCGTGATTTCAAAAATAAAAAAAAGTTATTAACTTCTACACACTTTAAACGTAAAAACGAATAAAAATACTAACGTAAATACTAATAAAAAATTTATGTTAATTAACTTTGTTTTATTTGTCTTATCTGTCTCTAAGACTTTTATTATTATTTAATTGTAATATTGTTGGCAACACGGGATTGTCCATTAGAAATTTCGGTAAGATCTATATTAATATCAACATTTCGATGCAAGTACATAAATAAATCTACCTAATTCCGACCTCTGGTGATAATAATGTCATGCCCACGTTAGATATCTATTAATAAAATACTTTTTCAAAACTAAAAATCTATTTTAACACCAAAGTACGCAACGATTCTGATAAAACATTATGGGACTACTTGACAAGCATGCGCTTTCAAACTAAAACAGAATTTTCCAAATTGATCCATGCGTCTTTGAGTAATCGGTAAACATACATGAAAAAGCAAATAACATTCCGACGAATCGATAGCCTCCTCCTTTTTTGAAGTCGGTTAAAAAGGCTTTTTTTATATAATCTTTAAATTGAATTAATTCAAGAAATTTATTCCAAGTCCTCCCGTGGATGTCATAGAAGGCGACTAAGGAAATACAAGCTAAACAAAGCTTATAAATATCAATGAGACCTCTCCAACCCCTCTGGCTAGCGAGGAGAGTAGCCAAATCCTCTGGCTGCTCTGGCCAAGTATGGCTCTGGTAGTACAGAGAGGGTCGTGCTCCTGCAGTGGAGAGAAAAAGACCTGATGATGATGATGATGATGTTGAAATTTATAATTAGGTACCTTAATCCTTTTTCATCTTAGCGTGCTGCATTAGCATCTGTGCTGCTTAATTCGGAACTCTAGGTGCGCAATCCCACTTTTGCTTCTCCCAGTCCATCACCCAAGGATACTGAAGACCATGCGAAATTGAGATGAAATAACCGGCTATAGTTTAAAGACCTGCCTATCTGGGGGGTTACTCCATAAAATAAAACGAAAGTCATCCGATAGTGGCGTTCTATTTTTATGTCAAACCAAATAAGACTTTATTATCATACACTAATGCTCAATGTTGCTTGAAACTGTGCCGCGGATACGCAATAACGTTCGTCTTGTGTACCGCTTTTAGAGTAACCCCCATGAAGTCAACTCTCTTGGGAAACTAGTAGGTACCTTAATTATTTCCAAATAAAAATACAACTTCAAAAACATAAATCACATTGGAAGGTTGGTTTTGAAAGAATAGTAAAAAATCCTGGGGACTGGGAACATTTCGTGTGGTGATAGTGTTTATTCAGAGTTGATTTAGATAGTTGGAGCGCCGCAAATGAATGGTGTTTGCACGCAAACGCAAGTGCTTCCGAGACGTCGCGGCTTTCGGCACTTGTGGTTAGGACTCTGAATTGGATACTACCCTACCTTCCATTCTTCCTTGACGACCTCCGTAGCGTAGTGGCCACCATTCTAGTCCGTCACCAAGACGTTTCGGGTTCGATCTCAGGCCAAGGCAAGTTGAAAAATGGCCTTTTTTAAATTGTACATCAACTATATATGTATTTGGGCTAGCTTAATCAGTGTAATTTGTAAAACCAAATCACTGTTTTAATTTATTTTTTCGACGTTTAACAACAGTTAAACAATAGGGTTTCACGGTCTTAGACTCTATCTACCTGTAAGCAAAATAACAAAAAATCTTGTTATTTTGTAATTTTGCCATACTTACTAGGCCGGCTCGGTCCTTCATTAATAAACAAGTGCGAGTTGAACTCGTGTGGAGAGGGTTCCGTGCAATGCCAAAGTTTCTAAAATAATATCTAATATATAAAATTCTCGTGTCACAGTTTTCGTTGCCATACTCCTCCGAAACGGCTTGACCGATTTTGATGAAATTTTTTGTGCTTATCCGGTATCTATGAGAATCGGCCAACATCTATTTTTCATCCCCCTAAATGTTAGGAGTAGTCCACCCTTAAATTTTTATTTTTATTTTTTAGACAAAATTTTTAATTTCTATTTTTTTATGATACAACATACAAAAATACATACAATCTATTTATATGGCAAAACAACGTTTGCCGGGTCAGCTAGTATAATATAATATCACATTTTAAATCGTCAAAGTAAGACGCGAGTTAACTAATGATACCGCTATCTAGTGGTGTCTTAGTGAACTATTTTTCGTAAGTGAACGTATTTTATTAAGTTTATCACTTTGAATTCAATTGATAGAATTATTATCAACCAATGAACTACATTTTGTATTTAAATTAATGTAGGATTACACCATCCTACTAAATCAAACTTAATTTAGTCCAGTAGATTTGCAAAAAAATTGGCTGTGACAGACTTACAGAGGGTTCCGTTTTTTCGTTTTTGTACGGAACCCTAAAAGCAGGTGACATTTGTTTTTTTTGCTCTTAATAATAATAATAATACCGCAGGGCAGCTTGTGGCGAGCTGTTGGTGAGTAACGACACCACGGACCTGAGTGCTCCAGAGAGCCGGTCAGGGCCCTCGTCCCCGACGTGTCTTCATTGGTCGGGGTGGAGACCCAAGAGGGCTCGCAGGGCTCTCAGCTCTGCATTGCCTTAATTGGCCGTGCAGAGAGGAGTCGTTAGAGCTATTGCTCCAGGGGAGGAAGTGTTAAAGGGCATAACGCCGCGAGTAACTTTGGAGAAAGCGCAGCACACCTCTCGACACCCCTGAGTCGCTTGCACCGATGTTGCTCCTTTGCCGGCAACTATTGTCGGCGCGTATGAGGGGCCCATGTAGTGGGCGGCAAGCCACCACCTGTCTACAATAGTCAGTAATCATGATTATGGCAGGTGATGTTCCTATTGCAATATCCCAGCATCAGTCCATCCCAATCTCATTCCATAACCCATAGACCTTTCCCTTTTTCTTGCAATAGATCATTCTCCAGCCGAAACTTATTCAAGGGTACACCTTTCATAGGTATATTCAGGAATGAGTTTTGGCGGGAACGCCACATAACATCAACTTCTCCAAAGGGCCTCTACGTATTGGATCTGTATCCCCACGCAAGCCTCTCAAAGGACCGGGGTGATAAGACCCGTGAAACTAAAGGAGATACATAATAATAATCTTTATTTACCAAAAACACAAAACATAAATAGGTATTTACACTTCTTATACTTCTAATAGCATATTTTATTTGAAGAACTTATACCACAGAATTACACATATTATATTACATGATACGCACAAATGCAAATAAAAAATACAAATACATAAGCAATCCGACTGACTAAAAATAAGTAAAGATGCTTTCAGCTATTCACCGCTCATTTTATCGAACTGGCAATCCCAGATATTAGTTCGCAAACTAATTTAACTACTCGTGTACTAACCACTGCGATATTTACGTGTGCTCACGGTAAATTGGTTTTCATTTTAATCATATTATTCCCGAGGGAGATCCTTAGATATAGTTATTTAAAGGAAGGGAAACCTGTTTATTTTACCAGTGACACATTGTTTGTATACTTTGTATCGTCTTTTTATCCCTCATGGAAAAGACAGAGTCAAGAAATACAAAAACCTGACTAAAATAAAAACGGGGATTTGAAATGAGACAAGACAATCCGTCACCTATTTTACGTAACTATCATTTTTAACAAAATAAAATACATATTACCGGTATTGGGTGTTTATTCATATAAGTATTGAAGCTTATTTAGGCACAAGTACACAAGTTTAAGCTTATTAAACTAGCTCAATCAGTCTGATTTGTCTGTATGGATTATACAAAAAATTAAACGGTAAAATTTTTGTTATTTTCTATTACTTCACTAAGATACTTAAATATTCTAAAAATTTAATCCTTAAGTTGTTATTAAATTATTATAAACTTTTCTGGCCGTCCATATCTTAAAGAAATCATGCACCTAACCTATTAAAATCATTGTCATGACGAAAACAAAGTAATTAATATGAGTTTTTGTTCCATATATTCTTATTCTATATCTGCCAAAATGGCTATGATGTCAAAACCTACATATATTGCCTTGGCCACCTCGATAAGAGTATATAAAAACGACATACTTACTAGATAATGTAAATATTGTATCAAATTGGCCATTTTTATTGTTTTAGTAACTTTTCTAAACTAAAAACTAACTTCAGCGACAAATTACATTACAATTTTTTATAATTTTTCTATGCGACCACCTGACAAGGAGTCAAGTTTGCCCTTTTAAAAAAAAGTACTGTCCAAATTGGTCCACGCGTCAAGTAATCCGAACATAAAAAAATCCGACGAATTGACAACCTCTTCCTTTTTGTTGTTTTGCAGTCGGTTTAAAAGTGATTATAGCTACCTTATCGAGAATGCTACCTCTGTAATATATTTACGCAAAACATCGTTCTTCCATTCGTTCGCGAGCGCAGCCTAACTGAGTTTTGGCTACTTATGCTTTACGCTAGAGAGCACACATAACTTTGTAGAGCATTACTTAGTGGGTAGAGCCACTAACAGAGTATGACGTAGTGCGAAGGTTGTATGTAAATCAAGTTAAAGAGATGTTCAACTACAAACTTATTTTTTTTAAATTATACGATTATTAGCTTGTTGTCCTGTGTAGTGTTGCCGAATAATCGATATTTTTCATCGAAAAATACCTATATGTCGTTAGGCCTATTGATAGTATTGATAGCTCTTTTTGTAACACTATCTCGAACCAAGAATACTATCGTTAATATTGCTTTTCATAAACTATTGATACTATGGTTAGACTATCGATCGATACTATTCGTTTTACTTAAAATACCTATAGTCTGTCGATGGGCTATCGATAGTGGAATATCGAGCGGCAACACTAGTCTTGGTTAAAAAATAAAAGGAGTTTTTGGCGGGAAGTTAAGTTGGAGTTTGCTTTAATTTGTTTTGCAAATTGATTCTAGTGGACTTTATAATATGAAATCGGTGTAGTTTAGTGTTATAAATGCTCATGCTCATGGACAATATGTAAAATGTTTAAAGTAGACACTCATAGTGCGGCTGTAATGATATTTATTTACAGACTGTAGTAGGCGTTTTTAGGCGCCGTCCGCCACTCAATCAGCTATAAAAAACAGTGGACTCGTATAGATTTGTCGCCAGAAGCTCCCTTGAAGCAATCAAAGGACCTTCACCAACCTTTGATTGTATAGTTATGGTTAGGGTTAGGAATAAAGAAGTTAATAAATAAAGATAGGATCTAAAGGACTAGTATCCAGAGCCGTAAAATAATTATATAAAAAGGCACTGTAAATAGTGTTACTTGTGTACAAAATATTCTTTTTGCAATGTGCTTTGAGATTGATTAATACTGAGTGTTATTTGATCCAAAGTTACTGTTATTTGTATTTCATAAAAATCTTATAGATGTTTAAGTATCCGATTTGACTTATTGGAAACTAGCGTATTGTACCTACGTATTTAAGGGATACAAAAGTGAAAGAATATGTATTTAATAATTACTTTTGTTTTAGTTTTTTTAAATGTGACTTTTTAAAAATGATATTAACATATAAAAAAATATACAGGCATATTTTAAGTAAGTCTTTCTGAAAAAAAAATTTCATGTTAATATTATTTTTAGTTTAAGAGAAAATTGAAGATATAAGTAGAGGGCCTGGTCAGGTACCTTGATATTTGACTGTACAATAAAGAATGTACAAACAAAACGTACACATAAGTTTTTGTAGATCATGCTCAAAGTAATTTTTTTTTCTAAAAACTTTTTATGAACAATGAAGAATTTACAAACAAAACAAAACAAACACATTTTCAACAAGTATTTATGGATCATAATCAAAGTAAATGCAGTTTCTAAAATTAAATATACAAAAAAATTATAAAATTAAGTTTCATGAAGTAGAAGTTGAGTCAAAAACTGATTACGATTTTTATGGAGCAAAGAAGTTAAATAACTATTACAGTGACCAAATTAATTTATTGCATCAATCTTTGTAGGACTCAAATGAATAAAATTTAAAATATTAGTTATTATATAAAATATTTTAATAACCTATAGATATGATATATTTCCTTTATAGTGTTTTGAAATACTGAAAAATGTCAAACGATGTAAAATTTTCATCATTAAATATCATTGTTTTATTAATAAATTTTCAAAACTAAAAACCGATTTCATCACCAAACTTCACAACCGATTTTGATTTTCTGTGGGACCACCTGTCAAGTTTCAGGCAAGGAAAGAATTTTCCAAATTGGTCCAGGCGTCTTCGAGTAATCGGTGAACAAACATACATAAAAAAAGCATATTTAAAACATTCGAAACATTCGAATAATAACCTCCTTCTGTTTTGAAGTCGGTTACAAAGTACGAACAGACAAAACAATTAAAAGTGCGTTTGCAAGCGGACCCACCAGACCGGGTCCCCCAGTCTGATTTATTGAAAACCTTCCGGTTCTCATACACTAGCTTGCTATTCATACAGGAAAATTATTAGCAAATTGGGAATATTTGAGCGAGATATTGATTGTTGCTATTTTCTAATCTCAAGGCTGTTCCAGGGATTGGCTTATGAAAATAAAACAGAGGGTTCACAAGTTCTACGATAAGCCCACGCGAAGATTTATGGATCGTTTTATAAAGTACATAATCATTATTCTACTGTGGAATGAAATGCGCGACGGATCGATGGCCGATGGGGCAGAACGGTTCTCGAATGGCGACCACGTTCTGGCAAGCGAAGCCCACCCACCCACGAGGTGGTCTGACGACCTGACTAAAGTCGCTAGAAAACGCTGGATGCAGTTCGCTCTAGATCGGTCATTTTAGAAATCCTTGGGAGAGGCCTATGTCCTGCAGTAGACGTTATGCGGCTGAAAGATGATGATGATGTGGAATCAAGCCACCTCGCGCACTTCATAGCCACGAACACGGCTAGTGGCCGCAACGACCAGATTAAATAAAGAAATTAACATAGTTCGGCCAAATGCGCGACGTTTATATTGTTTTTTAGGCTAATCTGATGGTAGCCGCTGCTAGTGCGAGATGCCTAAAGGCCCATTTAGACGGTGCAAGTTAATTGCCTTTTACATACCATTTTACGGAAACAATAATTTTTTTGTATGGCTGACGTTTCGTTTAGATCATGCAAGTTTTCTATTGTTTTGTAGAAAGTAGGTTAAGTTACCTATACCAATCTTTATTACGACGTTTAGAAGCGGATTTGAACCCAGCTTTAATAAAATAGGGGTGACGATAGGGTTAGGAAAGTATAAATATTAATAAGTCCGTCTTTTAGATTATCCAAAAATAATGAACCTATATTTTTCAGTTTGCCGAAAAAGTAAAAATTCACAGAGATACGAAGCATCAAATTTCCGGAGTGGGGGCTTGCGACGTCTACTCTATGTTTAAATCGTACGCAGCCGTGACATCATGTGAAATTTCAATGCGCTGTATCTATGTCATTTTTGTTTCTCAGAGAAAAGAAAGAGAAAAATACGTTTACAATACTTTTTTATAATCTCACCGATGGTACAAGATAAGTACTAGTACTCACGATCAAGTCTTACTCAGAAAAGAAATTCAAAGAAATATCTACTTAATGTGGTTAACGCTATGATTTAATTTAGCTTGCGTCAAAAATTCTCACCTCTTCGTTTAGATACCTAGACCTCCATTCCAAGATAATTTCATTCTTATTACCCTGAACAAACGATTTATGTAATAAAATGATTAATGAATTTTCCCCACCGCAGTGGTCGCCGCGCGCATAGGAACAATGTAGATATATTTTTGATACATAAACGGGGAGTGACACAAAACAAGAAACTTGCACTGTCTAAATAGACTTTAAAACGATGAGACATTTCATAGATTTCATTTTCACCAGACTACTTCAAACTTCCTGTTACCACGAGTACAAATCATAATTAAACACGAATCCAATTATTTGGACACAATCAACGCGGCATCATCGAGTCGCGGGTGTTATCGATACGCCTCGACTGATTGGACATCGAATCGAAATCATACGGATTATCAAGTAATCGGTACGGATTACGAGTTGTCAGCTGCTTGTTAATCTATTGATTAACTGGGAACTTTTGTATTTGCATTATTTGTTTACTAGGAAAGCAATTTCGTGGATTAGGCTTTTTGTTTAAAAAAATATAGGGATTGTGAGAGTACACGAAAAATTACTTTATATAAAGAAATTCAATTAATCTATTAACTTCTTCGAAGTGGTAGCAAATTTTTAATATAAATATCCATAAGAATACTACAAATAATATCTATATGTCAGTTATAATACGTATTCTTTTGTCTTCAAACGTTGCAGGAGGAAATGAGTACATACTTACATAAATGTATTTTTTTACGAATTTAGGTACTTTATTCAGAAATCATTAATGTTTTTAGAAATCAGATGTTTGCGAAGCGCTCAATGTCTGTTGAAACAGTGTAATAGAAAATATTTGGAGCTCGGAAAGCAAACACGACGGCGGTCTTTAAAAATATTGCACTAAATTTACAAGGAGACGCCCAAGACACGTTAAAAAGGAATTAAAACAATTTTAAGTCAGTACATACACGATCGCTTATCGCGTACTGATTATACTTACAGCAAAGTCAGTCCATGATAGTTATCTATTTAGTTTTCGCGAGAAATATATGTTGCAATGCGATAAAAAATAAACAGACATCTCCGTACCTTCCATAAAATTATTAAGACGAAGTGGTAGCTAAAGTGGCGCACTCATTTGAAATAAATTGTTTAAAACTAAATATGGTGCTAATTAAAAATTTGATTTGCATCACTGCCTAGAAAGACCTTTAAACTATTTTATGAATAACCTTTGAAAGTAATATTGGTAGTCCGTCTAGTTTTAAAACGGGTTTTCGCCAAAAGTGGCCACTTTTGGCGAAAACCCGTTTTAAAACTAGACGGACTATTAGTAATAATTTCAAAGGTTATTCATAAAATAGGCGCCACTTCGTCTTAAGTATGTTAAAGTTATATTTTACGACTGCCACAAAGCTCATACGACACAGGGAATGGGCGTAAATGCGAATCGTGTTAAGGGGCTACCTTATTTTTTTGGAGTCCACTGCTGCATCCATTTAAATCATTAGAAAGCAAACGAAGATATCATTTAAAATTTTGTCTTGATCAACTAGATAACCCTTTAAAATATTTTATGAAATACTGTTTACAGTTTAAAGTGAGAATGTGAAGCTTTTCTACACAAAATAGCGGAAAACGGCTACTTTTGGCTTGCGTGACGTAGAAAAGCGTTACGTTCTCACTTTAAACAGTACTGAACCCTGAAAAATTCAGGTAGCCCCTTAATAGGCGTTGTGGCTGGCAACCAATCACTATATTCATTCCTTAGTCCGGGTTCAATCTCTGGCCAGGGAAAGTTGTAAAATGACCTTTTTCAAATTGTTCGGGGTCTTGGATGTTTATCTAAATATGTATTTGTTATAAAATATGGTATCCTTGAGTTAGTATCCCATAACACAAGTCTCGAACTTACTTTGGGACAAGCTCAATCAGTGTAATTTGTCCCTATAGATTTATTTATTGGAACGAAGGGAGTTAGACGGGAAAAATTAAGACCAAAAGTTGTAACGACACTTTTTGTTCATTCAAATTTATGAAGATAATAAATAAAAACTTGATTTTAGAATGCAGAAAAGAGTTTGAATGTAATTTAGACCTATTTATATTTATATTTTTCTTCGTTCCATCCGGGTGTCCCTTGACAACTCTCAAGTTTTTTTTTCAGATTTATTTATTCATTTGAGTCTTGCAGCCATGGCCTCTGTCTGCTCAGAGCCGCAAGTCCCAAAATGCTCTGTCTGCCCCGTTATGAATAAAGACAAGTACAAAGCTCATACCTAGTTTATCTTTGTCATACTTCCTCTCGGCAGCAAATCCATCATATAAAAGAAAACTAATTATTTTCTGCGGCGTAGTGTCGCTGAGCAATTCACTGGTGTAAAAGTTTATCCCACCAAAAACATAAAAGTGAAAAAGGGAGCCAAGTTAAATATCCCACAAAAGAATTGAGATCTAAACGGCCGCAATGTTCTGTAGAGAAACCTGAAATTTATTTAGAAGAATCTCAATATTTGACCTGGCTAGTATTTTACCCGCAATTTTGACACATATTTAGAAGAATGTAACAATACAATATAAAAAAAATAATAACCAACGTATAACATAAAGATTAGCTAAATACAAGCAGGTAATTAATTATACTAAAACTATTTTTAAATTTAAGATAAACTAAATGAATTTCATGTATGTGCTAAATTTCACGTATTTAGGTTAAATAGGATTCGAGTTGTGAAGTGGTCAAAAGGAGCTCAAAATGGTTCTTGTTATACACACGGCTGCTGCGTCACCAGTTCCTTTTTTTCGAACTTGGCTCTGACACGCTGACGCGTATCTAGATCTTGTTTGCCTATAGACCATATACATGTGCACCTTATATGATAGATATTTGTAGATAAACTTTGTTTTAAATTGATGTTTCCTCCACTAGATATTGCATTTATAGCAATAAGTCCGCCTTTGTGCCTATATTGTTTCTTACTGTTTGATAATTTTTGTGTGTTCATTATGGTGCAATAAAGTTAACTTGTGTTGTATAGACAGAATTTCTCTACGTATCAGTAACTGGATAGACAGAGCCTAGCTAGGGCCCTATTTGACTTATTGCAAAGGGCAAAGCTACGGTAGGAGACCTAATTGCTGTGAATATCACTAATGTATCTGTTGTATGTAATATTTAATCAATAGAAGAACATAAATTGACTAGTCCATTTGTAACGCTGAGTGAGACAGCTTGACATCAATTGGATGTGACGCGAGTATTGACACGCTGCAATTGAATTACGGATGTAAACATCGATACTGATGAGGGATGTGGCTGAATGGCGAATTGGAGTAATTTTATTCAAATGTTTATAGCTATACAGTAAATTAGTGTAATTTAAGACGACGCAGGATAGTCAACTCGACAAAATAAATATATCAATTGTTAACGTCTAAAACCGTATATGTTCTATCATGTGGTGCTTGGAACAGTCCTATCTCCTCTTTGTGACTGTCGTAAGAGGCGGCTAAAAAACCACAAAAATCTCGAGCAAGAAACGCATTCCCATCCATAAATGACGTCGAAAGGTGATCAGTAGTAAGATTTTTACACTAGTGGGATTCCCAAAGAGGGTTGACGTCAGAAACAGCTTAGATCCTAAAGAGTCTTATTATTAAACTAGCTTTAAAAGTAGTGAGTCTTTAAAAGACCTCATAAGGAACCTATGTGCAAAATTTTGAGTCTCCAGGGCCAGCGGTTTGGGCTGTGCGTTGATCGATCAATCATTCTCTATCAGATCTATTTATCTATCTATGTCAGCCAGTCAGTTTCTTCTTTTTTATATATAGATATTTGTATTATATAACTTTTAGTGTTTAATAAATATTAATAACTAATTTGAATAACAATTATACACTCATCCGTGTGTAATGCTCTGGGTGAGACAGATTTACATCAATTGGATGCTACGCGAGTATTGACACGCTGCAATTGAATTACGGATGTAAACATCGAATTGATGAGGGATATGGCTGAATGGCGAATTGGAGTAAATTTATGTAATTTAAGACGTAGCAGGATAGTCAACTCGAAAAAATAAATATATCAATTGTTAACGTCAAAAACCGTATATGTTCTATGATGTGGTCCTTGGAACATCTCTTAGATCTATTCTTGTGACTGTCGTAAGAGGCGGCGAAAAGACTAACCACAAACATCTCGAGCAAGAAATGCATTCCCAAAGATAAATGACGTCAAAGTTGATCAGTTGTAAATATATTATTCTCTGGGTGAGACAGATTGACATCAATTGGATGCTACGCGAGTATTGACACGCTGCAATTGAATTACAAATGTAAACACCGATCCATGACGAATAAGACTAAATGGTGAATTGTAGCAATATTATTAATTTCAGTAAAGTGAGTAGATACTTATTGTTCTACTAAAGTTCTAACCAACCTAAAAATAAACAATTTGTCTTTAATTTTCCTTCCGATCTAGTTCAATTTTGGAAAACAAAAGAATTTTTTTCAAAAGTTATTTTTTTCTTTCTGTAATAATATTTTTCTATTCGAATTTTCTTTCCCTCTCTTCTCCCTTTATTTCTCCAAACTCCAAGTTGCAAACATCACTCCTACCTTTATACCTATAGAACAAAGATCCGGATAGGGGATGGTAGCACCCTTCAGAGCTTGAATTAATACCTAATTGTTTGCTAAACAGACAGGACAGAGGGATAACTTCATTATGTTCCGTCTGAGTGCATTTCGGTGATAAATTATATCTACCTATTATACCTATTCATAAGAGCACGAGCAAATATGGACGAATTGCCATAGGATAGATTATAACATTAAATGTCAGTCAATGATTTATATTCAATGTATAATGTTATTTTACATATACACGAGCTTTACCGATATATTTTACCGATGCTATTACTTTATGAAGTCTGTGTCCCGTTAAGGAATCGTAAATATACCTACATTATTACTATCCGCGCGGCGACCACTTCGAAGGGGAAAATTCAGTTACATGAATAGTTTGTCAAGAGTAATAAGAATGATATTGGCTTGCAATGGATGTCTAGTTATCTAAACGAAGAGGTGAGGAGTTCTGACGCGAGCTAAATTAAACCATAGCGATTACCACATTAAATAGATATTTCTTTGAATTTCTTTTCTGAGTAAGACTTCTGTACGTGAGTACTAGTACTTCTTCTGTGTTAATGGGCAGTATGCATCACGCTGAGAGATATACAGATACATTAATACCTTTTATCCCTAACGCGGTAGCCAGAGCCTAGGACCTGATCCAAAGCCACGTTTACTGTCATGCCATGCCTATCCATCGCCTTATAAATATTATTATTTCTCGTTCTTGTCACTAGATGGCGCTATAGCTATTTATTTAAACATTATATAAACTATATTCGTATAAGTCAAATTTAATTTGACTTATACGAATATACGAAATGCAGTAAATATTATTAAAGCATATTCAACACTTTCTTTGTCACTTTTTTGATAGTCGTGTGTGCTGCCGTCTCTGTGTGCTGCCGTCTCTGTGTGCCTACTGGCAACTCTAGTTTTGCCTACTGTTGGGACCTTTAATCGTGTCTATGTCGTTGGGTATCTGTAACGTTAGTAATTATATTACGAGTATCTTTGGTTATGCTGAGTGTTGCAATGTGCGCCGCGCTATGTAGGTGAATTCCACTTTTAACAAGACTGAGGTTACACTGGTCGACAAAATTTTACATTTTTTTGCCACTGGAGTTATCCTAGTTGTCTCTTACAGATTTTTGTGAAGTTTATATGGACATAATTTACTTTTGTTTCTAGGAGGTCAGAATTGAGAATAATGTTGAATCAAAAACCCCTTTTCTGATATTTTTCATTATTCATAGTAAATACCTTCTGAGCAGGTTATTTAATTTTGTAACATAAAATGATGTAATCAGCCTTCAAGATCAAAACAAAATTTGTTTTACTTTTGTACCTTTTTTATCTATGAATATATATAAAGATTTAAGTTACCGTAATATTTCCCATATATTGCGTACTGCGCGCATTGTATGGCATTATACCGACCGATAAATAATTTAGCAATGATGTAAAAAATATTGTATAATGTAATGTTTGCACAGTCATCCTCATTATCATTTCAGCCGCATAACGTCCACTGCTGGACATAGGCCTCTCCCAAGGATTTCCAAAATGACCGATCAAGAGCGGCCTGTATCCAGCGCTTTCCAGCGACCTTGGTCAGATCGTCTGACCACCTTGTGGGTTGTGGGTGGGTGTCCTACGCTTAGCTAGCACAGTGTTAAGTGGTATTTGAAAATTGGAAAACACCTAATTGAATTTATGGTTTAATTTTGAAATTACCGAAAAATAAGAAAGAATTTTTGGTATGTAATATTTGAAAATTAAGACGTCCTACAAATTTTTTATAACTAGGTTCATGTTTTTTGTACTGAATTCTTTTAGAAATCGCTTCAAGTATTCTTGTGACAAAATCTTGATGTCCAGTGTTATAATTCAACCAATTTTTTTTTTATAAATTAAAAACCCGAATTTTCCAAATTGGTCTAGGCGTCTTCGAGTGATCGGTGCAATATAACATAAAACATTCTGAGTCGGTTAAAAATAGACCTCCTAATCTAAATAATTCATAACCCAAAAATCTATTCGACAAGAGAAATCGTTTTCATTTAGTCGTAAAATAAAAAGGTCACAAGTTAATAAAGGAAAAGTTGAAAGAATCGTTTTGGATGTAATTTATAAGCGGAAAAATTGGACATAACCAAGACACGTACTTCTTTTATAGGTGTTCCGATTGTTAAGGTACGGGTACGGGGCACGGGGCCGGCAATACATGATTTTGGGACTCGATTTTATATGCAGTTATGGTAATTTTAAAACTGGAGGAAGTATACAGAATCCATTGTTTATTTCATCAAACATAGCTAAGAACCACCTCAAGCGAACTAACTTGCTAACACAACGAATCGTTCCATCCGTTCGAGCGCTTATAACACGCCTTTTTTTCTCGAGGGTTAAACACATATATGAAAAATTAAAAAAAAGATTGCGCTTTCACTTACTTTCACGTTTCGTTTAGTTTCACCGGTACATAAGTATGATATTCATAAGTCAAAGCCTATTTGTTTTTATATGTATTTGGCCACTGATATCAAATATATGTATAGGTATCTTGTGGTTTTAGCAGCATATATTGTATGATAGAAATAAACCAACTTTGTTTTACTGTCGAGAAAATTCAAACTGTTTAATTTTAAACCGTATTTCATAGGCTTAGAGGTCACAATGTGGGATCAGATCATGTTTGTCAGGAAATGTAGAGATATACAGGGTGAGAGGCGACGCAGCGTGCATCTGTGTTCACAGGGTGTTGCTAATAGGCGTGAACTTATCCGTACTATTGAGAATTAAATGGGAGCGTAGAGCGGATGTTCAAATAAAAATTTAAATTTTAGTGCGAGCGCCGCCGCCGGTCTGGCGTCAGTGCGTAGGGATGTGGACTTAATAAATTTGTTTAGCTCATTAGATAGATTATTTAAAAGTATGATATACGTATTTTATCTTTTTTCTGATTTAAAAATAATGAAGAAGATACTGCGCATTTAAATTTCGCGTGACGTCACGATCAGCTACGATTTTTAACCAAAGGTGACGTAGGTAAATCATAACCACTCCGAAACTTCGATGCGTTGTATCTTTGTGAATTCTTGATACTTTGCTAAACGAAGGGATATGGGTCCTTTAATTTGTGGATAATTTACTTGATGGACTAAATAAAATAATATATTTTACAAGCTTTTATTAAGTTTCACCTGTCCCGTTGTCTGTCGGTCTGTCTGTCTGTTTGTAATCGAATCTTGCAAGTTAAATTGGACCCACATCCCGATTTCGGATTGATCTAAAATTTTGCACGCGTAACTATATCGCGTGACAATGCAATATTATGATGAAATGGAGCTGATTTGATGATGGAGCTGGACGGTGCCCATAGGAACTCTGTAATGAAACGACGCAACCCCATCGAGTTTGAGCTCTCCACCACAAGTCTCGAACTTACTCTGGGGCTAGCTCAATCAGTGTAATTTGTCCTCATATAAAAAAAAAAAAAATATAAATGGCTATATTCGGGGTAAATTCAGAAAAAAATATACTCGTATGTGTATTCGACTAGTTATATAAGTTTAACTATGAAAGAGTTTCGCTACTGTCAGGCTGTGTCACACCCCGTTTAGGTATGGAAAATATACCTACATTATTACTATGCGCGCGGCGACTACTCCGGAGGGGAAAATTCAGTTACATTAAGAGTTAGATATAGGTTTATGTACTTTAATAAGATTGAAATTGGCTTGCAATGGATGTCTAGGTATTTAAAAAAGAGGTGAGGAGTTCTGACGCAATCTAAATTAAACCATAGCGCTAACTACATTAAGTAGATATTACTTTGAATTTCTTTTCTGAGTAAGAATTCTATACGTGAGTACGAGTACTTATTCTATGCTACTGCATTTATGTGAATTTCGTCTATCACGTGTCCCAAGGCGGTTGTTATATTTCCTGGATAAATAGTAGCCGTAAACTTTTCCCTAGGGCTTAAACTAAAATACAGCTTGTTAAACATTCTGAGAAATTAGCGAACTCATTCACGAGTAAGGATAATATTGTGCAAATGTAAAGACTTTTTAAAACCCTGTTTTATTCATTATTTTATTCAAAATCGCTAGACTTTAGCAAATACGAGAATGCAGAACATTTTACAAAGCTTAGTTATAAAATTAGCACAGACTTAAATTTTACAGAAGCGTTGCCGACTTTTTCAGGTAATAGCTGTGCGTCTGTGAGGCAAAGTTCGATCCTCACCAGGCGCAACTTTTATTTCTGAGTTATGATCATTTTCAATTACTACTTTCTTCTTTCGGCGAAGAAAAAAACTAATGACTATTAAGTTTACTGGTGTGAAATTGGAGAAGGCAATGGTAGTAGTATAAAAGCAAGTAGTTTTTACTAGGCATGACGAATGGAAAAGTATTTTAAGACCATCGGTTAGATTATTAAAAAATATTGTACAAGTATGTTTTCTTTTCTCTCCTTGAGATTCTAGGTTCCAAGTATTTAAAGGGCCGGTGTATTTATATTAGCGACTTTTCCCACGGCTTTTCCTCGGAAAATAGGGGTCTTGGCATTCATAAAAATGAAGAAATGATCAAAGGATAACGTAAACTTAACGCTGGTCTAAGTTTTATAATTGTAAGATACATAGCGTAAGAGATATATTGGAAATAATGTTTGCAAGCTCGCAGGGAAGCAGGAGGCAGGGTGTACGCTCGCGCAGCTATAAATATAGCGGGGTCAGCCCGCAGAAAATAGTCCGGTTTCAATACGATCGCGAGGAGCCCTAATAAGAAAGAAGAAACCCTGAGAAGAAGCTCTGGCCTCCCACTCTTCAAGGCGTGTGAAGTTTGAACCAACATATGGTTGTTTCACTGCCGCTTGGCCCCCTCCACGAGCTACCATCAAGTACTGTTACAGTCCACTGCTTGACACAGAACATCAGACCCGACGTGTGCGAGGCGGTTAACGTGTCACCTGAGCTCAACATCGAAGGCCGTCCCGCACAAATTGTTTGAAGGGATATCAAAAGCCGTATGAGGCAAAATTTTTAATAATATTTTTCAAATAATTTGTTTCAAATGGGGGCAGCACTTTACCCCGAAAAGTTCATGTACACTTAAGTACAATTCAATATTTTTTCAAAACTAAAAACATAGTGCACACCAATCTACATAATTGATTCTGAAAGAATCATAAGACCACGTGACAAATATTCCCTTTCAAACAAAAAAAAAAATACAATTTGTTCCAGGCGTCTTCAGGTAATCAGGGAACACACATAAACATTACATACATCCGAATTGATAACCTTCTTTTTTTGAAGTTAGTTAAAAAGCAAATAATTATAAGCTTAAATACCAACCACAAAGCGGAAACAACCTCTATCAAGTTTTGCACAAAATACAAAGAGTGTTAACCCAAATCGAAGCCCTGAAGCATGTGAGACCCTTGTCAGAGGGCAGTCGTCATTTCACGGGTATCTTGCTGCAGCCAATTACAATGTGATTGACCTCCGTCCAGCAACGGAGACCTCCCGTCCCCCTGTAACGTCTCCTCAGCAATGGAGTTGAAGGAGGTGGTAGTTTAGGATGTAGGGGTCGATATAACTGGACGGTAGTATGTACTAAGAGTTTGGTCCAATGGTCGGATTGATTGGGCTGCTAGTTGTTTCAATAATGAAGTGTTGGGTTAGAGGATTTGGTTTGAATATTGAGTGTTAATTATGAGGATGATATTTATTGAATGATTGAGCGAAGCAAGCGAAGTTTTCCGAGTCTTCTTGAACAATCCGGATTTTGGATGTAGGGTTTGTATGTTCGACGATAACAAGAGATAATAGGAGCCTCACGAAATTTGATACCCGTTTCGATATGGCCAATAGATTTTTTACATACATAAGCTAAACCAGCCAAGGGGTTACCGAGATATACGGTTCGCAAATTCACAGTTCGGGGCAAACTACTAATTTCTTTTGTATTGTTGAGAGATGAAAATTTATACCTGAAATCACTCACTGATATGCGTAAGATGAAAAAAAGTAGAACTAGTTGAGGTATTACTAGTAGGACTATTAGTAAGGACTAATTTGGCTTTCCTGAATTAGTCACGGAAGGTACGGTTATGGTTGTGCAGTGACCATCACAAAAGTGAGCGAGCGAAGTGAACAAGCGTAGACCAAGAGATAAAAGCGACCAATTTTGCCACCCCAAATCAGTCACTGAACGTAGAATAGTTGTGCATGTACAGTGACTATCAAAAGAACGAGCGAGCGATATGTAATGTACGCCAAAAATGATACTGTAAACTTTTTGCGATATACTTTATGGTTCTTTTATTAAGTTTTTAAATACATGAAAGCCAAACGATTTTCTGCGAAATTAAGTTTATGCCATCTGCTGTTATGCATATTAAATATTTTTTATGACATAATAAGTTCTGCCATAAAGGCTATTCCATTTCACGTGTTGTAGTAACAGGATTACTTAAAAGTTGTGCGTTAATTAATTAATTAGTTTCAAGTATGAAAGAATTATGGGAGTAACTACCATTTTATTTGTATCAAATCTAACTGACTGGGGCTTAGAAACCAAAGTTAACATAAAATTTAATAAATGTTGAGACGTACATTCTTCAGTTAGTTTAATGTTCAAAAATGGCTTATAAACTTATTTGCATATACGCCCTACAATTTTATTTCATAGTGTCGTTTACGCCTAATATTTCGATGATGCCTAATAATGATTGCTTTTACGCCCTAAAATACAAGATAGTCTCCATTACCAGCATAAGAAATTAAGGTCGTATTCACCATTGTTTTCAGAATTTGAGGACTTTAACTATACAGTTCGATAGCGGAACCAAAACTGAATAAGATGGCATTTAAAACACATATTAGCCAAAATGGCGGTAACGCCCTTTGAGCCGCAAGGTATCGTATAGTACATGGTATAGACTAAGGTGACCTATATTCAACCTATATCAACAATTATACCGATAATTTAATAGTGAAATTTTCTCTTTTTCCCTCGATCGGGTTTTATGATCTGCCCGCGAGGAGAAGCAGCTTTATTTTCTTCCAGACCAGCAAGAAGAAAGCCTATAGGTATATTTAATTTGAACTTAGTTAAACATAAGTATTAGAAGTTAATACATTCAAGCTGGGAAAATGGACTGGGAACTTCATAGAATCTGTCCAAGATAATGTTACTTGTGGCTTCCTGAATATTAGTTTAGTTGCAAACTGTTGGTGTTGCGGGGCTTAAGTTGCGTTTTGCGCATATTGCATCCAACAGAAAACGTTGTGATAGTCGGTAAGATATTCTGGAAAAAAAAATAGGTATAACTCATGATGTTCAGTACAGCATTATGTGTAATTTTTAACAGTTGTAAGTAGAAATTAAAATAAATATACTAAGATGAATCAAAATCATTGACGCAAGGAACGGTCTGTAGTTACAGCATATTTTTTTAAACGTTATATTCACTGTAAAAAAAATTGTGTTTTTCTAAACGCTTTGATACTTCCTTCAGAAAATCCTTTTTGTATTGATAAGGTGAAAAGTGAGTATATTATCATAATATACCACATGCTTGTTTTGTACACAAAAACAGCCCCGGCTCGTAGTTGAAAGAGGCCATTGTTTGCGTTCGACGTAAGTTTGTTTACACTACGCTGCCTTTGTTTGTGCGTGTTTGACAGTCTCATCACTAAGTCGACTGTTAAGTTGGATACCTGTTATCTTTTTGTTAGGTAGCTATATACCTGTCTGTGTTGTAAAACTACAACCACAGTTTGAGGCTAAAAGATGTCTTCGTTTACGTTCAGCGTAAGTTTGTTTACACTACGCTGCTTTCGTCATTGCGTGTCTGACAATCTCGTCACTAAAGGTCGGATTCGAAGAAATTAGTTTAAAATTTATTCAATGATAAATGGCAAAATACCTACTCTAGATAAACTGGATTTTCCGTTTTATCAATTAATAATCCAAGAATAAGATGTCCTTTCCAAAGCAAGCTATTTATACCGCCAGTTTTCAAGGAATAGTAAAGCTATTTGGGGGTATTTTAATGGCGGTCTTACAGCGGAATAACAGCTGATGAGAGGACAACTGTGAAGATATAACATATTATGCGATGAAATCATCCTTCAAATATAATATATGATATTTATATCATGCTAAATTATATGGACTTCGCTATCCAAGTCAATCTATGAAAAGAGTGGTATACGGATTTTTGTCGAGTTTTACATTCATTCACCATTCATTCCCCAACCATAGAATAACAATACTAAGGATTACTTATTTCAGGAATAGAATGGATAAACGACAGCGAATCAATTGAGTTTTGTGTGCATTTATTTCCATACAATGCAAAGATAACAGCCTTAAAGAAGAATGGGAAAAATGGTACGCATTATATTTTTGAAGATAATAACAAAAATAAGTTGTGACATTTTACCTTAAATACTAACAAGTTCCTGATAAAAAAGTTGTAGAACTATTTTTCCATAACTTTACAATATGTAACAAAAACGCTGTACGATTCTTGTAGGAGCAACTCAGACCGTCAATATAAACAACTTTTCCTAAGCGACCAATACTTGAAACTCTATAAAAAATCGTCATTTTTATAAAAGTTGTTCATATTGACGGTCTGAGTTGCTCCTACAAGGATCGGACAGGGTTTTTGTTACATATTGTATACTCTTACATGTAACAAGTATGCATCGTGAACAAAGACAACATTCCCGGCTCGGGGCTGAAAGAGGCTGTTGTTTGCGTTCAGTGTAAGTTTGTTTACACTACGCTGCCTTCGTTAGTGCGTACCAGACACACTTCCATTCCGTCACTAAGTCGATTCTTACTCTTACAGGTAAACGTTTTTCAAGACACATAATGTTTACAGAAAGTTTACTCAATAATTAATCGTAATATATTAATAATATATTTTGTAATATATTTTATACCGTTCCCCCTCTAAAAAGTTTATTTTGTTCACTGAAAACAGTGAATAAATGCACTTTTACTAACTATTTTGGTTATTTATTTTATTCACTGTAAACAGTGAATAAAATGCACTTTTATTAACTATTTTGATGTTTGAATTTAGAACATTTTAGTAATTGTTCCAATTTTAATGTCCAATTTAATTGATTTAACCTTCTTTTTTCTTCATTAAATGTCTATTTTCGCTTAAATTTTTCTTTTTAACTGACTGACGGTGACGACTAACCAAAAGAGGAGGTTATCAATTCGTCGGAATCTTATATATGTTGATCGATTTTTTCGAAGACGTTTGTACCGATTTAGGATATTCTTTTTTTTTTAAAGGGAATACCTGTCACGTGGTCCCATAATTTTTTTATTAAAACCGGTTGTGTAGTTCGGTGGTGAAGTCGGTTTTTTTTTTTTGAAAAATTATTCTCGTAGACATAGTATAAAGTATAGTATACAATTATTGAATGAAGCGGATTTACATCGAGGGCCATGAATCACTCGCATTGCTCAGGATTCTAACATTTGTATCGCTCGCTACGCAAGTGATTCAATCATCATGAATCTCTCCCTACGGTCGTGATTCAGTCGTTAGAATCCTTCACCTGCTCGTGATTCATCTATGGCCCTCGAAGTAAATCCGTTCTTTATTCACTAATTGCATAATATACTATTACGTTATAACTAAGTTGTGAAATAATGATAAGTTGTCAGTTATTTTGATGTATTTTTTTTAGAAAGGCGGAATAGGTAAAAATAATTGCACATTTACATATAAACACGCTAATTTGATCATAAGTCAAAATTAGACGTTTTTATCACCATATATGTTGTTTTAGCTTCTTCTATGACGTCTCTAGCATGTGTATTTACTCTTCACCAAAATTAATTAGGTAAATATGTCCACGTTTCATAAACTGAACCCCCTAGCTGCATATCAAAAGTAATTTTCTCTCCAACAAAATTAAGTAGGTAATTGCCTCGGTTCATAAACTGAACGTGATCTAAAAATTTGCGCGTAATTAATTTACGCGTAATTTAGTAAAAGAGTCTTGTATTTTGTTTATTTTACGTCTACTTTTAAGAATAGTGTATATTTACTTACGTATTAAGTTGGTAGAACATAGGTACTTACTCATGTTACAATTAAGTCGTATATTTAATTAATAGCAAAATTAAACAAAGGTGCGCAACGCGCGTATATCTTCATTTCCAAGTAAATCAAACAAGTAACATCAATATAACATTTCAAAGCCCATTATTGTCTGACAAAACATCAAGTGTTACGTCTACATCATTTGAACTCACCCTTATTTCGATTCAAGCCATTTTCAATCTTATTCCTTTGTTTTAATGGTGTGTAAGTTTGATAGAACTGCGAGGTATGTTTGGCGACAGTTGTTTTCATGTCAAGTTTGGCTATAACTTGGCTATAACATTGATACTTTGAGTATGTATTTGTTTGGGTAGGATCATTTACTGTCTGGAATGTTGTTAGTTTTGAGTTCGAATATTTACTTATTGAACAATTTAATTACAAAAAAATATATCATTGACGGGAGATCCTGCTTTATTGGCGGCAAGCGCCTTGTTTTATTTTTATTGTAATTTTGTATTTTAATTAACCGACCTCCAAAAAGGAGGACTTTATCATTCGTCGCGATATTTTGATTTTTTTTTTGTTTAAACGGTTATTACTTGTCAGGTGGTCTCAAAGAAATTTTATCAAAACTGGTTGTGTATTTAGGGATAAAGTGGGTTTTTCGTTTTGAAAAATTATACTATATACAGTTTTTTATGAATTGATATCTAAATCTTTATTACTTTAACTAGCAATACTCGTGAAGGTAAACATTACAAAAAAGACCTTGATAATATATTAAGTAGGTTATCAACCACAAAAGTTATAAAATAAAATTTTTATTCCATTTTATTTGTTTGGAAGATTATCGACAACAACAATAGTATAGCATTAGAATTTATAAAACATGAAGTGATTTATAAATCTCTACTTATAATAGTTACATAAGCAATAAAAGAACCGACATTTTAGCAACAATCTAAAAGCGTAAACACAACCTATTATGTACTGTAACACAAAGATAAATTTAGTTTACCAAAGTTGTTTTTATTGAATGAAAATCTTTTTTATTCTATGAAAATATCTTTTTTGGTAGAAATAAAGAAAAAAATTAGCGACGATAAAAAAAATGTTAGTAGTAAAAGTTATGTTTCCGCCCGGGATCGAACCGGGGGCCTTCTGCGTGTTAGGCAGATGTGATAACCGCTACACCACGGAAACTTAACGTGGCAGTTCAAATCTCGTTTCTTACGCCTTACCTCGATATAAATATAGTAAAAGTGGGTGATACCGCGTCACACGTGATATGCGGCGACTATTGGGTACTACATAATGCTTGGGCCGGACCTGCGCCTATCGTCACGAAGCTTCGTGCTATTACACGATACACGCAAATGTGACCGGCCGTTATCGGGTATCGTCCTGAATATTCGGACTTCGTGTTAGTTATCGCGCGGGTGGCGATACATCAAACGATTTAAGCACGCTAAACAATTCGCTCTGCGTGGTCGCACTTGTGTTGTTTATTTTGACGTTTGTTTTCATCTTGTTCGGACGCGTGCTGTGCGACGGTGCCAAGATTGTTAATGCGTAAAAATGGAGTGGAACGATAGTGTTAAAATTTTTAGCCTTTCTAGGTTTCAATAAATGCATTATGTAATTGTTAGCACACATGTTAAAGAAAAGAAAGTCGTCGTCCATATTTAAAACACGTAGATGACGCCATCTTGGATTATTGCCAGATAGATCGTGAAAAATAACGAAGCCGCTAGTGTGACCAGCGCTTTATCGCAATAACTATTTAGTGTGCAAAACGTACGAAGATTCGCCGCGAATTGCTTCGGGACGATAGGCACAAGTGCGGCCGAAGCATGACAATAACTAATCTGTGATTGGGTGCTGAATGTACCAGATTCTATACTTCCAATGTTATTTTAACTGTATAGTACGATATCCATGTTCTCAATTATTTATTGCGAGTAATCGTATGCTATAAATACATTAATAAACTCATTTTAAGATACTTACTGATAAATAACTTAATTCAAAATTTTTCTAAGGATCTATTAATTATCTTTGTCAAAAGAAGGCAGTTCCGTGGATACTTTTTTATTATTATGAAAAATTATTTATTGTCCAATGGACCACCCTTTAGAAAATACCCAACAAAAGAAAATATTCTCTCGAACAAATTGTCAAGAAGTAATAAGAACTTTAATAAATACAAATCCATGCTCATTTGAGTACAATTGAAAGTTTTATATTTCTTGGAATAAAGACAGTGACTTGAGTGGCAATAAGGCGTCTCCATGGCTACTTGAGGGTACTTGCCTTTGAAGATTGGAGATGTTGTAGGTAATTTTAATGTGTCGTATTGTTTTGTACTGAGATGGGAAGACAAATATCTTGTAAAAGTGAAGAAATATATATCAAATGTATGTGGCAAAAATACGCCCGTAGTAGAAAATAACCAGCCAAGTGCGAGTCGGACTCCCGCACGAAGGGTTCCGTGCCATATCTATAAAAAATCACGTTTATGGTCTGGGAGCCCCACTTTAATATTTTATTCTGTTTTTCAGTATTTATTGTTATAGCGGCAATATAAATAGATCATATGTGAAAATATCAACTGTCTAGCTATCACGGTTCATGAGATACAGCCTGACAGACAGACAAACGGACAGACACACAGACGGACAGCGGAGTCTTAGTAATACTGTTCCGATTTACCCTTTGGGTACGAAACTCTAAAAATACTTTTAATAAAACGCAAAATTACACACGAATGATTGACTTCTCTTCATCGTACTAATCAGCAGAGTAGTAAAAAAATGCGCAAGACGTAAAAGAAAAAAGATTTACAAACTATTTTACATTGAACATGATAAGCCTGATAATCCTGTGCAGCCCGAGGCTCTTTACGTGCGACCTATTACCCTGCACTGAGCAAAGCCGAGTGTTGTATTACCATTTTTATAGCGGTTTGTCGGCGTATTATGCAGATTGCTGCTCGACGCGTAACGACTAAGGAGTTAGGTTTGAGTTACAAGACGTTGACGTAAATAGTGTAGTCGAAAAGGCCGACTAGTTTCGATCGGTTTAGGCGGTCATTTTCAAGGCGATTGTTAGGAGCGGCTAGGACTTCGCTGTCCTAAAACATGTGTTTGTATTGTCGAGAAATTGGACCACAAAATTTCTTTACTAGAACTTAAATAAAACTGTTAAAAAATGATTAGACTTTGTAGCTTTACTTATAACGTTATTAGGAGACGAAGGCTGCCAAGGCGAATCTGTGACATTTCAAATGCACACTTGTATGTAGCTACGATATTTGTACGTTTTATACATTAACGCAAGAATTTTTATCGGTGTGAATGGTGTGATGTCCTGAAGAATTGTTATCTCAAAGATTTATCATTTCTTAAGCCTTTGTAATAGTAGTAAACATAAGAAGAACCAATGTGAAAGCCTGCCTAGCAGTAAGGTTTGCCACACATTTTCAAAGAATTTCGCAGCTTCGAAGGAGTTGGTTCATTGTATGAGATGTATTTGCTGGAAAGGGCATACTCTATACAAACATTAACAAAGCTTTTGTACCTTTCCTTTTTAACCAACTTAAAAAGGAGGAAGTTATTAATACGTCGGATTTTTTTTATGTTTTTTTATGTATGTTCACCGATTATTCGAAGATGCCTGGACCGATTTAAAAAAATCTTTTTTTTTTCTAATCAAAATCAGTTCTGTAGTTTAGGGGTAAAGTCGGTTTTTAGCTTTGAAAAAATATTCGTTATTTAATTTGACTACTTTAAAACTGTGTCTTGGATGCCTAAAATAACACAATATGCTCATAACTTGCACCATAGTCTAATGTGTTCTGAAAGCGAGTGTCGCGCTAATCTATGCAAACCGGGTTTAAGATTGACTTGTTTGTAGGCGCTGATTACACGGCACACTCGTTTGGGACCTAATTTGGCTGGGGTGCAGTAAACAACGCATTTTCGTCACAAACATCTTTGTCGGCAGTTTTGTAGTGGAAAATGTGAGCGAGAAATGTGAGTTTGATAAAGAAATAGGTAGTACAACGAAACATATATTTTATCACAGATAGGTTTCTACGAGTATTGTTAGGGTTCCATACCCAAAGGGTAAAAACGGGACCCTATTACTAAGACTCCGCTGTCCGAAATCTGTCTGTCTGTCGGTCATGAACAGTGATAGCTACACAGTTGAAATTTTCACTGATGTATTTCTGTTGCAGCTATAATACCAAATACTTAAAACAGAGTGGGCCTCTCATACAACAAACGAGATATTTTATAAATAATGGTAGTTCGACTCATACTTGGCCGGGTATAGATTATCATTTAGTAATTATGGGGCACTAAATAGAAATTAAGTTCCATAACATTTAACAAAATAAAGTAAACGAAGGGTTTGATTTATGTAAAATAGTGATGTACGTCTGGGAATATTGCCACTGCCGGAAATTTTCCACTCCCAATGTGCACATTAAGAATATTGCCCAAAATTCCCAGCCGAATTTTTATATTTAATATTGATAATTACAGATTTTAAATCGCTATCCCGTCATGTAACAATCTCAACTTAGCTAGCATAACACTTGCCATCACTCTGTGCGCACACCACCCGCGCACACTGACCCCCACGCGTGCTGTTTTAGTAGCTCCGTTTGTGTTGCCTTGAAAATGTGTCGTTCGTTATTGTGCAAGCGCATTATAATATTTAGTAAAAATGCGTGAGAAGTCAAAAACTAGAAGGGTAAACTAAACTAAAGGTTACCAGGATTATAACAAGATGGACATCGAGCACCTTCGAGTTTGCTTTGTGGAGCCGGTACCAGAAGAGAAGGACGCAGAGTTTTTTACTCCAGGCCAGGTCCTGTAAGAGATCCGGAGCCTGAAGCCCAGGAAAGCCCAAGGCGCAGACGACGTACATCACGGCGGTGACGCACCTCTTTAACGGCATCCTACGCACGGGACACTGCCTAGAAGAGTGGAAAACTGGCTGGGTCATTATGCTGCCCAAGCCCGGGAAGAACCTGAAGCCTGAAAGTTTAGATAGATAGATAGATAAGATGTTTATTTGTTGCTATAGTCACACACATACAGAAGAAATATATACGAAATTCCAAAATAACACATGATAAAACATCGCACTGAGAACATATATCAATATCCCTGCATCTGTGTGCCACAGCAATACAAAAAGGTCATAGCTCAGTGCTTGGTGCTGCTCAGAGAGTAGCTCACTGATTTTCAGCTACGGCCTGTCAGGTGCGAGTGCGCATTTACGGAATCTTACGACTAGAAGGAAAAGAGTTCTAAACTAAATGTTAAATATATGTTTACACACAAAACTAATAGAAAAACGACACATCATACATATATAGATAGAAGAATACAGAAGAGCTACAGACAAGGATAGATAAGTAAAAAATAGTGCCCTAGGAGTTTGTGTGAGTGTAGTGTCAGCGTCAGTGTCAGTGGCAGCAACAGCTACCGGCGACTTATTGTTAGTAGTAGTAGAATACTGCCGGCAGTTTACTAGAAATTTTGCTGGGAATATTGCCAATGCACTGAGAATTTTATTATATATGATAATATATGGATAAGTTATATTTCCAGTATATAGGCGATTATAAACTTAAGTTAATTCAATATATCTGTCTCTAATAAAATGAAGAATCAATCAATTTTCCCAGTAAATTCCCACTTTGGGAACATTGCCGGCAACGATTCCAGCAAAATTTCCAGTCCTGGCAATGTTCCCGGGCACGGTACATCACTAATGTCAAATAAGCAATTTTTGTTTAAGAAATTAATACTTTTTTTATTAAACCCAATCTAAATATGTAAAGGTTGGATCTCACTTGTCAGCACGAAACAGCACTTTTCTATGCTACTATCCTTTTCTGTCGCTCAGAACCGTCATTTGCCAGAGCGAGAGAGCGTCGGTAACGGCCGGTGCTATAGCGTTCCGTCGCTTACTCTCGCTAACAAGTAAGATTCAACTCTAAAGTTTTGTATCATGATTGGGAGACGTAAGTAAATAGTAATAACTTATTATATTTGGTATTATAATACCAAAAACAGTATGTCAATACTATAAATAAAATGAAATGAAAAAGATTTAATTTCATTTTATTTCATTTCTTTTCATAAATAATAACTTATTATATTTGGTATTATAATACCAAAAACAGTATGTCAATACTATAAATTTCAATAATCCTCTTAAAATGGATGAAAATTAATTTGGCTTATTTGTCGAAAATTTGTAATTTTTGCGGCAAATTGTCAAAATTTATGACGGTAATTATGAAAATTTTGTGGTCTAATTAACGGTGCAAATTGAACATTGATTAAATACATAAAAAGCGTTTTTAAGTATTGTGTTATTTTCAAATAAAATATAACAATATGTTAAAAATATGTTACAAAAAACGTATAAAAGTAATTGTTGGTATCGGTGATAACCGGGAGTGTTTGCCATTATTATTGATATTCAGGAATGTAGGTTTTCATTTAAAATATATTGGTATTAAAATGTAGGCTTTAAAATTAGGTCAAACTTAATTTGGCTAGTTAATTAAATAAGTCTTTATTGTTAAAGAAAAGAGACTTCTCATCAAATTGTTTGTAGCTGAAACAGAGGAAGGCCATGGAAAGGTGAATTGAGTGCGTAAAGAAGGATATGGGGAGAGGAATAATGTATCGGATGCAATGACAAAGGATACCTATAGATAAATGAAAAAAAACTCACATGCTATCCGACCCCACATAGAATAGGATAAGATAAGAATGCTCGTGAGTATTTACTCACGAGCATTTTTGGTTTCAACTATTTCTCATAATAAGCACATATAAATTGTTCCCTAGATTATAATTAATGAACACTGAGTAACAATTTTGACAACGTCATAGTTACATTTTGTCAACAAGTATATTATTACAATGACGCGCAGGCAGTCCATCTAAATCCCGCTAATAAAAGCCTGGAGGCGTCCATAAATTCTCTTAAGGCTATAAATAATGGGAAATTGCCCACCCTTGTCACACGGTATCAAATAGCTGTACTAACACGTCATGGGAATTTGTTTTTGTTGGTTCTGCATCGTTGCCTCCACTTAATCACATACATATGTACGTTTTCGTCCCTTACGAGGATGACAGGGCCAAGGGACGTATATCCAAATTTATAGCTGTTTAATTAAACTTTGTTGACATTTTTCGTGTGTGTAAGTGGCAAACACTGGTGTTTGATTCTTCTGGCACCATCCCGGTTGTCATCACTGCATGACGACTGTCATACAATGATGACAGCCGGGACCAACGGCTTATACTTACGTACCTTCCGAAGCACGAAGGAGCTCGAGAAATTTTTATGCTTCTGGTGGTCACCCATCCAAGTGCGGACCACGCCCGGTGTCGCTTTACTTGCGAAAGCGTTAGGAATGCGCAGTGCGCAATCCCGCCGGGCCACCGAGCTCTTTAAAAGATGGTACGATTCGACTTAAAAATAATATTATTTTACTCAGATATTTTTTACCGATAAATAATAAAGTCGAAAATCTGCTCTTAAATTAGGTACCCATTGTAAATAATTAGTTCGCTTATCGGGAAATATTGTGACTTATTAGAAGAACACCATCTTACATGTAGACATGTATTTAGTCTAAGGACATTAGCGAAAAATGGCCACTTTTGGCTGTGCGTAGAAAAGTTTCACGTTCTTACTTTAAACTGTAAACAGTAGTTCATAAAATAGTTTGAAGGGTTATCTAAGGCTTGGTCAAGACAAAAGTTTAAATGATATCTGTTTCCTTCCAAATTATTTATTTCAAATGGGAGCAGCACTGGACCCCGATAAATTCATGTAGTTCCTTAATAGGATGAAAAGAGAATTAAAAAAAAATAATATTTGAGTCACCATATCATAAGATTTTTTTTTAAATTATATTTTTGGTACAAGCTTTTATTGTGAGGCTTATATCGTTATTAAGAAAAATGAAATAAGCCCAAACTCGATGGAACTTCATAACTGAATTCCATTAACCACCTTCAGTCTCCGTGAAAAGACTCTAGGCATCGTCTACCATAAAGTGCTCATCAAGACAAGTCAAACGAGTTCTACTCAAATACTCAATGAGGTTATGTTGTAATATAACTGAATTTCGTTGAATATCTTTCGGCTCCATCATCAGAATACCTCATTGACTCTGTATTGTCATCCGATGGAATTGCGTCGTTTTATAACTGAATTCCATCGACCACCTTCCGTCTCCGTGATCAGACCCTAGGCATCGTCTGCTATAAAGTGCTTGTCAAGCCAAATCAAACGAGTCTTACTCAATGAGGTTTTTTTTTTATGTGATTGTGCGGCAAACGAACAAGCGAGTCACTTAATGGTAAGTGATCACCGCTGCCCAGGCAACTGCAACACCAGGGGTGTAACAGGGGTTATGTTGTTTTATAACTGAGTTTCGTTGAATATCTTCCGGCTCCATCATCAGAACAGCTCATTGTCTCCATACTATTGTATTGTCTTTCGACTTATACACAGTTAGTAAAATTTAGCTCAATCGGTTGAGGACAAGTAGTTGAAAATTGATTTGCAAGATTTGACCTAAACAAAGATTCATACATACAAGTTACATTGCAAGTCAAATTAAAGCTTGTAAAAGGGCGGTGCTAAGGAGAACACTTTATGACGGGCCATCTTATTTGTAAACAAGCTTATAATGTGCGGATTATGTCGACAACTGCGTAATGTGGGTTTGACTGCGGAGTGCCGACAATTTGTATGATATCGTACCCAGAACTGAATAATATACTTAGATAACAAGTAGATAAAAACAATTATGAGTCCTCACCTCTTCGTTTAGATACCTAGACATCCATTGCAAGCCAATTTCATTCCTATTACTCTGGACAAACGATTCACGTAACTGAATTTTCCCCTTGGGAGCGGTCGCCGCGCGCATAGTAAAAATTTAGGTATATTTTCGATACCTAAACGGAGAGTGACACAGGCGTGGTCGAGTGCTAACGTTTCATTATATTCTCTCCAGGTTGTCTTTAAGAAATTGCTTTTAGCGATAAGACCGCCCATTGAACATTTAAATGTCTTTTTTAATACAGTTGCTCAAAAAGTGGCGTATTGCAGGGACGTATAGCATTCGAGATGTGGGCTATTACATACTCGTGCTTTTTTTTACCTTTCCCGAACTCGTGTGTTCTCTTTCCCAACTGTCAAAATAATATCTATTAAAAAGAAAAACCAACCATGAAGTTTTTACTAAAAAAAATCATAGGAGTTTTTATGATTTATGCAAATACGTATATTTCTAAAAAGAAGCTACTATTTGTTTCAATATCAGATTTAATGATTTGATTGAATGAGTTAGGTTAGGTTTCAGTTCATTTCATCTCATTAAATTTCATTTTCATTTCATATCAATAAAAAAATGCTACTGAAGACTTGGCTGTATGGGCATAGTTCCCTTTGCCTACCAGAATGGGTGAAGAAAAGAAAATTTCTGCTTATATTCTGCGGTTGGCGCCATTTTTCAGAAATTTTCTTTGCGGGTTTAGTTGTTTGTTGCACAAAATGAGTAATTTTGACTCACCGGAACTCAGTATAATTGCACAAAATGTCTCCGAGAACATTTTACCGGAAAAGTCAAAAAGTCGCTACATATCTACTGCTATGTAGCGACTTTTAATCGCTATTTATTGCGTGGAGAGAAGAAAAAAAAGCAAATAGTTTTTCAGAAAATGTTATGCTGGCATACTTCTCCGAACTCTCAGCAAAATTAAAACCTACGTTATGGTCGAGGTTTTCGATGATAAAAAGTATGCTGCTCTGATTTTTGGCGTTGTTGGAGCTTGCCGCAGAGAGGAGTTAGCCAATATTACTTTAAAAGATATTGAAGCCCATGGAGAAATGCTACTAATCAAGATTCCAAACACAAAAAATAAGATACCGAGAAGCTTTGTTGTTGAAGGAGATTTTCTTACAATAGTGCAAAAATATATGAATCAGCGGTCCCAAAAAGGAAAAACCGACCGTTTTTTTCAAAATTTCCAAAAAGGGAAGTGTACAGCTCAAACAATCGGGATAAATAAATTTGGTAATATGCCAAAAGAAATAGCTACCTTTCTTGGTCTGCCGGATGCTGAGTATTATACTGGGCACAGCTTCAGAAGGACCTCTGCTACATTATTGGCAGTTTCAGGAGCCAAAATGACGTCCTTAAAGCGACTAGGAGATTGGAAATCAGACAGAGTTGCAGAAAGCTATATTGATGATTCATTAAACAACAAACTAAAAACTGGGAATAAAATCACACAATCAATTAATTTAAGGTCCAGTCTCCTTTACATGTTAAAGAGATCGTTCGTCCATCTACCTTCGTTGATAATGATAATTCATCAGATCCAACTCCATCAACTAGCAAATGCCATCGTATGACAAATATACATGAACAATCATACGAAATTAATAATAGTTTGTCTCAAACAGTAAATATGCAACCATATCTTCCCCAGTTAGTATAAAAAACTGTACCAATTTCAATGTATATGTGAATTATAACTTTTATAAGAAATAAATGATTAGTTAGTTGAGTTTATTGTGTTTTTATTATTTTATTAAATTGCTTAATTTTTTCGCAACTGTATTAAAAATAGTCGTTCAGTACACGTGCGGAACCGTCATTGCAACTTGTTCCGACTGTCAACCCTCGCCTTCGGCTGCGCCTCGGCTCGGGTAGACATTTGTCGGAACTCTTTGCAATGACAGCCTTTCCGCACCTGTAATGAAATATACTATTTTGTGTGTATATTTTAATTATTTTTATTTCTTTTTGCTGTACAATAAAGTATTACTAAACTTCTCCTTTCATGCACCCCATTTTAAAGTAATAATTTCGATTTGTGTTTTTGAATCGAAATAAATCATTAGCAACTCGTTACCATTTTCTAATTATTATAAAATCATTCGCAGATAATTAATCATTAAAAATGCTCAAAATCAGGCTTCAACATCTCATTAATCAAAGTAAGTTTGTTTTGCATTCCGCGATACCTCTCTACACCTACCTAATGAAGTGGAAGCGCCTGCAAGTTTCAGTTCAATTAACACTGAGATAAACAAATTTATTGTTTTGAAATGAAAGGCGTCTAGTTGTTTTATTTCAAGATTCCGTACCTACTCCAAGGTATGGTACGAATTTTGGCCAAAGGTTGAGCTTGTCCGTTCAACGCGGAAATGCCGCCAGCCTCTTGGGCATTTACCTTGAGAGCGCAGTGATTTAAGCTCAATTTTTCATATATATTTTGATGTTATTTATATCTAGTTTTTTATCATTTTATATGTAACTAAATAAACTATGATTATACAATTATTATACGTAGTATCCCAGAAATGTTAAGCGCAATGTGGGACGTCCGGTGGCTCGGTGGTTCGATGATATCAAGCAAGTCGCTGGAAAAAACTGGATAGCAGCGGCTGCCGGCAGAACGTGATGGCGCAGACAAAGGGAGGCTTATGCCCAGCAGTGGGTTTTTGAAAGCAGATGATGATACAACTATTAAGTATATATATTTAAGTTTATTTAAATATTACACATTTAAATATACCTTCCTTTGGTAGAAATATTCATAAATACACAGACGTGCGCAAACACACCCTACACGCACACACACGCCGTATAGACTGCCGCCGGTACGTTTTTCCCGCTGATAATTCGTTACTTTTTTTCTTACGATATATCTTGGTATGTAATAAGGTCAAAGCGGGTCTTACATCTAAAAATACCTGTAAATCTAACGCGCATAAGCTACATCTTCCCATCTTCACTCTAACACGGCTTTCTTCTTCTTAATCAGCCTATAACGTCCACTGCTGAGCTAAAGCCCTCTCCTATTAAGAAGAGAGCGCGCCCATTTGAAATGTACTGTTTATGTTTAAAGTACGAACTTCAAGCTTTTCTTCGTTTATTGCCAAAAGTAGCCGTTTTTCACAAATGTGCGAAGAAAAGCTTCACGTTCTTAATTTTAACTGTTAACGGTAGTTCATAAAATAGTTTGAAGGGTTATTTATCTAGGCTAGGCTTCTTAAGACAAAATGTTATAATAAATAATAATAATAAATATAAAGTGACAAATAACACTGATTGATCTAGCCCCAAAATAACACTGATTGAGCTAGCCCCAAAGTAAGTTCGAGACTTGTGTTATGGGATACTAACTCAACGATACTATATTTAACAACAAATACATAATATAGATAAACGTCCAATACCCAGGACAATTTGAAAAAGTCCATTTTCCAACTTGCTCTGACCGTGGATCGAATCCGGGACCTCTGAGTGGCGGACTGGTCACCATGACCACGGAGGTCGTCAAATGATATCGCCGTTACCTTTCGAATATTTTTATTCAAATGGTGGCACCACTGGAACTCAAAAAATAAGCATTTTCCAATAGATCTACGCTTCGGCATACGAGAGGTTAATTCTGTTAGTGTGTTCAGTTTCCAAAGCTTACAACAAAAAAAAAACGACGGGTTGCACTCCGGGAGTGCCGGCAGAAGTGAAAACTTGAATATTAACGTTGTGCATTTCCATGGATGCGCGTGGCACGCTGTAACATAAACACAAACGAACATTCGCGCAAGCGCCCTGCGCCATCTGAACGAAACAGCAGGCGCAGGCATACATTTAAGTTTGCCGGGCCGTAGAAAGAGAGGGGGATACTTCCTCTCCTACGCCGCGCCGCGCCGGCTGTCTTACGAATTTTCGATCAGGTCACGTGTCCTGACGCCCTGACGCCCCGACGCGAGTTTAAAATTTTTTTACCCATTACAAAAAGTGTATAACGCCGCTTAAGAAGTTTTCACTTCAAAAAGTATAATACTTAGTACACATTAAAAGGAGTAAAGATCAAACAAAGCCGCAAGGATTAAAAATGACATAACGTAGCATAATATGAAAATAACCCTCGGCCGCAATTCAAATGGTGCAGCAGGAAAGCTCTTTACGATTATTGCTTCCTCTATGCTTGCCTCTATGTCGTTTGTTTATCTAGTTTTCTTACTGCTTGTAAAACGTGGATTTTTAGTTTTAAATACAAGATTACGAGTTGGTTCATCCGGTAATATGAACTTGCGACCTCTCTAAGGCGAACGGTACACGAAAGATCCATATTGTGATCCGTCAATATAAACTGATGGATTACGATATTTATTGACGTATGTATTGACGGATCACAATATTTATCGCTGGATTTCTGGAAATTCTTGTGATCTGATCCCAGCCTCTGGATCGTGATATTTATCTTGCGTGTAGTGTTGCGCGTCAATATTTATCGCGTTGGGGGTGAAAGTGCCATACATTGTGAATTTTTCGTTTTGAAGGACGTTATCTATTAATCTTACTCTGAATTAAATATTAAAAGCACTTTAGTTATTAGTTTGTTAGAATTAGTAAAGATGTCGCACTTCATGCTTTCTCATTTTACGGTTAAACTGTATAGTATAACCAATAATTTTGCACGCTTAGTGTGAAGCCTGTTTAGTGTAACGGTTTACGCGATCGAAACTAATTACGAAATCTACAGGTTCAAATCTCCTCAAAGGCTTAACATACCTATAAAAAATTATTAATAAAAATTATTTGTTTCTCTTTTCATTTAGAGTTAAAGTATAAGCGATAATTTCGCGCGCCTAGTACTAAGCATAATTGGTGTAGCGGGTAACGCAATGGACTCAAAGTCATTGAGAAATCAGAAATCTCAGGTTCAAATCCCACCTCACTGCAAATAAATTTGATATATTATTTTATTTTGGAATAACATTAATAGATGACACCACGTGTGCAGGTTTGCAGCTTAAATTGTTGGCAAAAAAATTACGCGAGATGGCTCTCTATTTCAGTTATATTATAGTACTCTATGGTCAGTACGCAGCGAGACGGCAGCGATGAAGGATGACGGCTTTCTTTTTCCAATTAAATTTCTTTCATGCTGGTCTGAGAGAAAAGAAAAACTTTTAAATGCACAAGCTACTTCTCTTCCCGCGCAGATCGTAGAAGCCGATCGAGGGAAAGGGCGTAATTTCGAATGATTAAGGTACAATGCGACACAAATAAGTTTAACAAAAATGGCAGACTTCAAAGCATTTTCCTACAAATTCCCAGCACGTAGGTTGAAACAAAATGGCAGTTATCGGCGCAGGTACAAATAATGCGCCGACGACTGCTCTTTTGCTTTAATTTACGTGACGGGAATTTGTACAAAAATGCTTTGAAGTCCGCCATTTTTGTTCAACTTATTTGTGTCGCATTGTACCTGAACTAATTCCCACCCTTGCTGGAACCTAAATTAAAATTGCAGCTCATAATTAACACAAAGCAGATGATACCTCAGTTCGCCGACGTCTGTTGACGGAGTCAATGCCTCACTCTGTTGTGTCGCACAACCTCATGCATATTCAATGAAGACCTGGCCTCGGGCGGCCGAACTTGGAGTTACAACAGCAGAAGTGGCGTAAGGGTAGCACGCGGCAGCAGGGAAGCCCAGATGCGCCATACTTAAAGGGCAAAGGGATGGCGCTACATGCCTGAAGCATTGATCTTTAAAAACTACAATTTACACATTAAGATTAGCGATGCATAACAATCGATAGTTTGACTATCAATAGTTGACCTTGAAAATGTCGCAATGTCGATAGGACTATCGATAGTATCGATACTATCTAAATTCAATAGTATCGATACTATCGATAGTCCTATCGATATTGTTACTGTTTTTCGAGGTCACGATAGTATCGATACACTTTCGATTTTTTATACTATTGCTTGCAACGCTAATTAAGATATTTTAGTAGAAGCGTTACTATCAGAATTTTGACAAGCACGCGCGAAGCGTATAGATGCCAAATCGCGATCATTAAGCGAAATTCGCAGCCTTAATCCTTCCACTGCTGTCCGCTTCACAACAGGGCTTATCGAAAGTCATTATTGACCAAGCGAGCGAAGCGTCTCAGTTTCGAGATTAACCGAAAATACTATCGTCCTGCTGTTTTCGCTTACAGGTCGCATTTCTCAAACGATTTTTGTGAAATTTTGTGAGATGGTTTGAAAATTATAAAGGGTTCTTTTGTCGATACAGTTTTCGAAATTTTTTCAAAATTATCAACACATCTTAAAAAAATATCATAGTAAAGCGAATAAAAAAAGAAATCTAAAATTATTTTTTGTTACCCTTATGAAAGCGCAACATTTTTATCGGATAAACTTTAACGGATCATAGTGATTTGCGAAGTCTACAGCTCATAAAGCCACTAGTTTACTACTTTACCATTTAGCACAATACTTTCACCAATTTTACTTACCATAAGAGTGGTATTCTGAAGACATGGACATATTTAAATATAGGTATCTGATGCAAAGAAAATCTGAAGAAATGGGAATAATGGCTGAATATATGGACAACATCGCCCTGCAATACAGTTGAATCCAAAGGGCGTTTATAGCTCTTTTTCATACAATACTATATCCGTATATACTATTCCCGTGGGCTTCGCTCCCCTTGGGAATTTTGGGATAAAAAACTATCCTATGTCCTTCCCTGGGTCTCAAACTATATCGTTACTAAATTTCATATTCATCGGTTCAGTGGTTGAAGCGTGGAGTTGTGACAAAAAACAAATATATAATATCACTTTCGCATTAATACTTAATATTAGTTAAGATGTAGGTGCATTGAAAATCCATACACAAAATATCAACTATCCCTTTTTTTAAATTTTCATATCGTGCAGACATCGCCACATCAGTCGCCCAGGTTCGCGCATTTTGCTACCACCGGCATTGGCCAGCAGACAGGATTCTGGAAAAATAAATGTAAAGGAAATTGGGTAATTAACCAGTTGTTTTAGGACAACGGCTTCTGATTCCGTTGATCAAACGAAGCATGAAAATGGTTGCCGAAAAGGTTTTAAACCACTTTATCCTGATTTTATGGTGGTAAATTTTTAATAAAAGTTTCTCTCTGTACCAGCTGCTTCTCCTCTCGTCCAGATTGTATAAGGGTATTTTCCTGGGTCAAAAATAAATCATTTTGCACTAACAATAAAGTAAAACGTCGCAGAATAATGTCACTTGTCTATGAACCATATCCATTTTAACGTGATTTAAGATGTATTATTGCAAAAAAGTGATAATAAGACCGTTATTTGACTTTAAGAGACTATGATGTCATATGCCTGTATTTCATACAAATCCCATAGAAAGATTTTTTTGACGTTTAGAAATAGTATCTGATTTGATTTATCTGCCTCATCAATAATAAAGACATGACAATGTTTGTATTTTTGGTGTTATTTAAGTATCAAATAATCTCTGTTTATTACTGCAAAAGGATTTTTTTTTACAATATATTGGGTTAGGCATTTGTCCTCAAGCTCACCTGATGGTAAGCGACGATTAAGACTAGGATGAAGCATGCCTATCCAAAAGATACCCATTTAATCTACTTTTGAATGTCCCGGGACTGTACTTCTCTGGGAATATAGACGCAGGCAGTTCATTCCACACCTTAGCTACTCGAACCAAAAAGGAATTGTCGAAGCGTTTAGTTCGAGACTTAGGCATTTCAACGACAAAGGGGTGAAACCCCTGTCCGCGCCTCGTAGTCCGATAGAGAAATGGTGAGGAGAAAGGATGAACCTGATTTGGTGTAAATATGACTTAAATTAACTCATATATTGCTATTGTATAATATAACAATTACCAGCCATCGCACTCCGGGAATCTCAGACGGAAGGCGTTAAACTTCAAGAACTGCAGCAACAGGAAGGAAGTGAAAGATGCAAACAAAACGGAATACAATGACAATAGAGGGGGAAATATTAGCAAGTACAAAACATCCAATTTTGCATTTTAAATGTCCATTCTTATTGTTAAGTTTCACATGTTAATATTTTAACACGACTACAGAGAAAGGGGTTGTCTTTAAAGTAGGGTTAAACAGACATATCAAGTTGATTTTCAGACTGAGCCCAAAGCCGGAAGATACACATTTAGGTTTGAAGATAGAAATAGGGAATAAAAATAGTGATGAGTTTGTAGCCTCATAGCCTATTACACTGATTCAGATTTTCGCTCATTCTCTCGATCACCCTTTATATACGAGTATATGTATTATCTTGTTTGTTTGTTTGTTTGTAATAACTTTATTGTACAGAAAAAAATACATTAAAAAAGACAACATACGAAAGAGCATATATACAAAGGCGGACTTCATTCATTCATTCATAAAACGTTATTGATCCACAATTAAAAATTGTTTACAATTGGCGGACTTAACGCTAAAAGCGTTCTCTCCCAGTCAACCATAGGGAAAAACAGATAAATGGTTGCGGCGCAAAAAATAAAACAACAAATTTAAAACACAATATACTTACATTTAATATACATATACATTATTATACATATAATATAATAAATATATGCCATATAATATGTCTTATAATATATACCTTACATTAGAATATTACAGACTTATCCCATGTAGGGATCTCTTCCAGTCCACCTGCGATAGATCTTTGTAGGGTTCCTTATACAAAGGTTTAAAACGGGACCCTATTACTAAGACTCCACTGTCCGTCTGTCTGTCTGTCCATCGTCTGTCACCAGGCTGTATATCATGAACGGTGATAGCTAGACAAATCAAATTTTTACAGATGACGTATTTCTAGCCGCTAGAACAACAAATATTAAAAACAGAATAAAATAAATATTTAAATGGGGCTCCCATACAACAAATGTTTTTTTCAATTTTGTGAACAACTTCGTGCGCGAGTCCGACTCGCCTTTGGCCGTTTATTTTCTTTCAGGCCAGCGTCGAAAGTGATAATCACAATCTAGCGAATAAACTAAACAAATGAAGCACACACAGGTATTATTGTTCTTTGGTACAGACAGTCTCGAGTTCGCAGACTAGATGAACTGAACAGAACACGCACCGCTACATGCTACATCCACTTTTATCGAGTATCGGATCGAAATTAACTATACCAGCTCTCTTCTCGAGTGAAGCACGCCACTTACCTACCTACTACTCATCTAACTACCTGTATCACAGGATACAGTGTGGTACAGGTAGTACTATACCGAAACTTTCACGCATTGCTATCACCTCTTTATCAGAAATTTTGAGTTGATTTAAAGACAGAGCTCAAGGCCGCAAGATCAAAAGCCACGTTTAGTCTGACTGCGGCGCGAAGTAAGAAAAAAGGACTAAAAATAGTGACGGATTGTCAGCCTTATCGCCTAAACTGGATAGGCTTTACATCGATAGGCTGCAATAAATATTTTTAAAGCATATTCAACACTTTCTTTGTCACTTATTTGCTAGTCGTGTGTGCTGCCATCTCTGTGTGCCTACCCGCAACTCCAGTTTTGCCTTCTTTCAGGCCCTCCTATGGCGTGGGGTATCAGCTACGTTAGTAATTATATTATCTTCGCTACTACCTTTTTTTGTTTTAACAGACCAGCATGAAAGAATGAAATGATTATAATGACAAACTAGCGAAAATACTAAGGCATTTAACAAATGAAGCACACACACACAGTTGGAGACAGACTCTCGAGTCCTCATATAGACTAGATGAACACGCATCGCTACATCCACTTGCATCGAGTATCGGATCGAAATTACCGATAACAGCTCTCGGCTCGAGTGGAGCTCGCCACTTACTTACTAAACTACTATTTACGAGTATCTCTTGTAACTATGTACTGAATCTGTCTTTTATAGCCTTATCTTTATTGTTAGTTGTATTTATTTTTATATTTACTAGATATTATCTATATACCTGTACAAAAGAAGAAATTGGCTGACATAGATAGAAAGATAGAGACATAAATTGCCGGTTGATCAACATACAGCTAAAAATGCTTAGTCTAGAAGTACGAAACTTTGCACAGACGTTTCTTAAATGACGTAACTGTGCACTAAGAAGGGATTTTGGAAATTCATTCCTTAAGGGGTCGAAATGAGAGACGAAAGTTTGTATGAAACTTACTCAATTTTTGAAGTTAGAAATGTAAAAAATGTGACGGTTTAAAACTAAAGGTATTAATTAGGTAGTATTGTACTACATTGGGTATTATTTTCAAAAAAAATAATTCATTAAGGTATAATAGGAAGGTAAAAGTTTGTAAGAAACTCAGCTAAAATAGCTTAACAGCAAGAAAATGTGAGGATTGTCAAAAACTTAACGACGCGGGCAAGGTAGTGGATTCCAGCTGGTAATAAAATATTGTAGACATAATCTATACTATATGGGTTTTTAAATGATCTGAAATAAAAATATATTACATAATCTGTTGAAAGTGATTTTTACTTTGTTGTTATTTTTCATGCGTATATTTATACATTTACAGATATAAATATATAAATACAACATTTTGTTATACAGATATAAATATATAAATATAAAATATATAGTGACAAATTACGCTGACTGAGCTAGCCCTAAAAAAAGTTTGAGACTTGTGTTATGGGTTTCTAACTCAACAATACTATATTTAATAACAAATACATATTACAAATAATAAACACCCAAGACCCAGGACCATTTGAAAAAGACCATTTTCCAACTTGCCCTGACCGGGGATCGAACCCGGAACCTCTAGGTGGCAGACTAGCATGGTGACCACTACGCTACGGAGGTCGTCGATAGCAGAAGAGATCGAGCTATAAAATACATGTAGACCGTAGGTCCGTTAGACCCAAAACACCCGTTTAACGTGCTTCAGAAGGCACGTTAACCCCATTTAGTGGTAGCGGTCATTCGATAACAGTCAGCAAGTCTTGATCTGACAACAATGTTGGACTTCGTATGTCGTCAAATGTCGTGTCGAAATGTGTAAAACCCTGCACATAGTACACATAGTCGCATAATAAAGTCCCATAATAGTGGGTTGGCGAGCTCAATGCGCTTGGTGTCATGTTATTTACCTAATTCCGGCTAATGGTTCATTAAGCTCTAATTTACAGCGCGATGCTTCGCTGTCCGACATTTAATTTATAGGACGGTATAGTGGCGTCGTTTGTTGGTTTTTAATGCAACTTGTGATAAATGCAGTCTGGAATAATGCAATTTGAGCCATTATGTTTGCTTTAAAAGCAGTGGTTTATTCTAATTTTTAAAAGTACTTCTTATCTTTAAGAGCGCCGTTTCCTCGTGGTCATACTAGTTTGTCATACCAGTATGACTACGAGGATATACATGTCCTCGTAGTCATACTGTGACTTTATCTTATTACTAAAATAGTTTTAAGCTGGACTCTTTTTTTTATTTTAATTCAAAATGGGGAAAAGTACCTATAGATATATTATAAATATGCATTAAGCAATCAATACACAGGTTTCTCACGTAGCTACTGGCTTAAATGTTTCGACTTCATCTGGTGGTTTTCTTCAGGGCAAATGCGACTTAGAGACGCTCGCATATGAATGATGTATGTTTCTCACTTTAGTTTTAACCATGAAATATACGTACATTTTTTATTATATTACACTTGAAATGAGCAATTCTTGTTTAATATAATAAAGATCTCTTAAACGGCTCCAACGATTTTGATGATACTCGGTATTTAGGGAGTGGTGAGGCTAAAAAAATGATTTTCATAAAAAATGTAGTTAGTAAAAAAAAATACTGGTAAGGACTCTATTCTTGCTACAATACAGGTAATGCGTTGTAATTTATATACTGACGAGTATAAAACCTACTTTGGGAATAGCTCAATCTGTGTGATTTGCCCCAATTACACAGATTGAGCTATTCAAATTAAAATTTATTTATTTATGTTAAAAATAAATAAATAAAAATATATGGACAAATAACCCAGGTTGAGCTAGCTCCAAAGTACGTTCGAGACTTGTGTTATGGGATACTAACCTAACGATATTATATTTTATAACAAATACATATATATATAGATAAACATCCAAGACCCAGGACAATTTGAAAAAGGCTATTTTCCAACTTGCCCTGACCTGGAATCGAACCCGGGACCTGCGTGGCGGACTAGCATGGCGACCACTACGCCACGAAGGTCATCAAAAAAGAATAAGAGAAGGTATTTTCATAATATTACAGATTTTTCGCACGCCATTTGCAATAGTCTGTTACTTAAATATATGTACCATACGCTAATTATTGCAAAGAAGGTAAATTATTAAGTTTTCTTGACTTACAGAAAACACGTTCTATGTTAAGTCTATTTCTGTATTAAGTACTGAAATAGACAAAAGTCATACTTACTACTCGTATTACGCTGGCATTAAATACTCAAGCCGTCTAGTCAACACTTCATTATATTTTCAACACAAGACTGTATTTACGTACTCGTAGATCAAATTGATTGAATTCGGTCTCATTCACATGTTCCAAGCTAATAAATTCTACAAATGCACTAAGAAAAAAAAAATGGTTGCTAGTAGCAAAAAATTATGCTAGACGTTACCAAAATCGAGTGACTGGTGAACTCAGGTCTACTAGTAGTTAAAATGTGCTTTTTTTAACAGTTGTAGTTTGGGACATATAACTATATGGTTCTGCGAATAAAAACAAAAGTTTGATATCTACTTATCAAACCGCAAATAGCAAAACTTGTTCAGCAATTTTTTTTAGTGTTCGTACTGGTGTGGTGACTTCAAAACTAACTTTTACTATTGTTGGTAGTAGGTATTTACTTGTCGTCAATTTGTATGTACATGTGTTTAATTGCTTATGTATATCTATGCACACGGAAATAATTTCTAGCATAATTTTAACGGAAGATTTCAACCTACCAATAGTTTATATGATTTTCTCGTTCTTTCCTAGTCAAGTATTGAAATGAGAGTTTATATATTTGTTAAATAAGATGGCAATAACTAGTGATCTAAAAGAAAAAAATACTTGGCTAATTAGAAATTTTAAATTATCATGCCTGTTCTGCACTATCAACAAAATTTCGATTCATGTCCATGTATGAATGCTTTCATATTAACACTTACTTCTCATGTCTTCCCTTCGACGTGAAAGGATGAGTGACCACAAGAGGCATAAAAATTTCTCGAGTTCCTCCGTTTTTCAGAAGACACGTATAAGCCGTTGGTCCCGGCTGTTATCATTGTATGGCTGTCGTCAAGCTATGTCGAATGTCTTTAGGAAGCTTGATAAGTCTGACACTAGTGTCGGCCATTTGCACACACGAAAAGCAAGCATGTAAAAAGGACCCTATTTTCACTTTACAATGCGATTTTTTGCATTATAAGCAGTGAGAATGCAACATTTACTAAAGAGTACCTATGTATGAATGCTCTTGCATTTACACTTGCTGCTCCTGCCAATTACCCTTCGATGTGGAAGAACCCTAATTAACACATTACAAAGAAGCGTTTGTTTGCATTATAAGCAGTGAGAATGCGACATTTGCTGATTAAAGCTGCATGGTTTCCTCAAATAGAAGGAAACGGCATTGAAACGGGTCATTAAAGGTAAGTATCACGTTGCAAGGCTTGTAAATTAAGGCTTAGAAATAGACTTAGAAATGGGCTTCTTAGAGCGTTTGTCCTTTAATAAAAGCCAACCTATAGGATTGCATAATTTGTAGGTTATATATTGGGTATTGGATGTTATTTTATGTATGCATTTGTTATAAAATATAGTATCGTTGAGTTAGTATACCCTAACAAAAGTCTCGAACTTACTTTGGGGCTAGCTAAATCAGTGTTATTTGTCCCTATATATTTATTTATTTAATTACCTGTTAACTATGGAAATTCTTGGGAAGGTTTATGTCCAGCTGTGGACTTTCTGTGGCTGATATGCTACCGCAATTATTTTTTTTTGTTTTCCTGCAGGTTTACTGATAGAGAATACTTTAGCATTAAGGTCACCTTTTGTACTATTGTGGTCAATAAAGATTTTACAAAATAATAAATAAATTATAATAAAGTTTTTGGTTTTCGAGTGTGTAAATGGCCAACACTGGTGTCAGATTTTTCAGGCTGCCTAAAGGCATCTGATATAGCTTGACGACTGCCATAATATAATCATGACAGCTGAAACCAACGGCTTATACGTGCCTTCCAAATCATGGAGGAGTTTGAGAAATTTGTATGCCACTTGTGTTCACCCATCCAAGGGCGGACCAAGCCGCCGGGCCGCCGCGCTCCTCAGTGAGAAAGTATGACACAGCAACATTATAAACAGATATAACTGTTAATATACTTATATTTAGGACCTGTACTATGCTTTTCCACTTAATTTTCGTACTTACATGATATTCATTTTTGTTATATATGTACTACAATTATGGTGGTATTTTTAAAACACACTAGCTATGTTTGTCTATAGAGCTGAAATTGATTATAAATGAACAATAATGACATGTACAATACAACTTTTTTTTTATATTTTCAGAGAAACCACACAATTTCCCTGCAAATATTTTGTAAATGTCCTTGGTTCTACAGCAATAGAAATATGGCGATTAACAAAGGAAGCATAGACTACTTATAGACAGGTGAAGTTAGAAGCCTGGGAATCGCATACAATTTGAATCTGCTTTATAAAGATATAAAAAGACAGTACGGTTAAAAATCACAGATTATATTCGAAATATCATCCATGTTCCGACGATTCTAATAATTTTAAATTAGCAGGTACCATGTGCAGTAATTACCGCTGAAAATTCATAATTATTCAAAGCTATGGTAATAACATTACACATTCGGAACTAAACTAACTGAAGCAATGCGTGCACGCACAAAATACGATAAGTATAGAAGAGTAACTTTTTACTGCTGTGTGTTGACGGCAGAGTAGAACTAATAAATAAATATATACTAACAAATCACACAGATTGAGCTAGCCCAAAAGAAAATTTGAGACTAGTGTTATGGGATACTATCTCAACGATACTATATTTTAAAACAAATACCTATATAGATAAACATTCTAGACCCAAGTCAATCAGAAAAGGATCATTTTTCATCTTGACCTGACCAGGGATCGAACCCATGCCCTTCAATGTGTGACAGACTGGCATGATGACCACAAGGCCACAGATGTCGTCAAAATTATATACTTTGTTATTACCCTTTTCTCTCCCACGATGTTTGAAGAAACAAGGGAAGTATTTTGGAATTAGTAATTGAGAGAGATCTTAAAAATGGAGATTTGTAACTTAAGGCAGCCAGTCGGCTGTAAAACCACAGCCAATTCGTATCAAATACCTCAGTATTTTTCTTCTTCACTCATAAGATAGGGATGACTCTAAAAGGTCCGAATCTTCGTTGCCCAAATTTCAATCACCAATTTTTTTATAGTCAAATTTTGACTGGAAGAATTCGCTTAAATGATTATTCCGATAGTGATAATGAATTATAGGTCGGTGAAATAAGTTTATCTTATTTATCCATTCTATGTATAAGTGGATAATTCTGTATTCTTTTATTTTGTGACACAAGTTAATTACAGATCTCATAACAGAGTTTAATTACAAATATAAATTGTATTTTTAACATTGCAAATTAAACTTTAAAGTCATTGTTAAAAAGCTCAACTTGCGTTGAGATAAAAGCAAAAATTACATTAAAATGTTTTGTACAGCCACTTGTTGGCTTGTTTGTTATTCAATTATATGTTTATTTTGTATGATAATATAGGTAGGTAAGTAACGCGAGTTATTCGAGATTCAAGAATAACGCTGCGTTATATTTATATAATCCAAACTAAAATAACATTTTAAAGTAGAAATAAAATAAAAAAAACCGGCCAAGTGCGAGTCGGACTTGCGCACCGAGGGTTCCAACAGTTTGATTTTGTTACAGCTTAAAGGTATTATAGATCTGAGTATTTGATATGAATTTCAACTTAATACCTCTAGGCGTTCATGAGGTACGGGGTAATAATTTTAAAACTATTAAAAATATTTTTATTATATGATATATCAAAATTTCACGGTTTTCGCAATTTTTCCTTTATCTGTGCTATAAGACGTTACTTCTTTCCAAATTTCAAGATTCTGAGTTTACGGGAAGTACCCTGTAGGTTTTGACTCCCTTGCGAGTGTCGAAAATTTGCGGCATAAACGGCTGTATATATTGATTGCGCTGACTTAAAAGTTTGATTTTTCACAGCTCAAAAAAAACAGTAAACTTGAGTATTTGATATAAATTCCAGCTTGATACCTTTACGCGTTCCTGAGAAAAAGGTATTGACAGACAGACGGACGGACTGACAACAGAGTGATCCTATAAGGGTTCCGTTTTTTCCTTTCGGAACCCTAAAAATATCAGAAAATAACCTTTGACTTATATTTTGGGTTTTTCTCTTGAAAATTTTACCAACATAAACCACAGACTTTGCTTACATTTGCACTATCTTTTCGTGATGTCTGTACTTATATCGAGTTTTATAAAGCTTTTTTATTCATAAAAAAACATTTTTGAGGTAGTTTTTTTGGTTATATTTAGCAGAGATCAGATTTTCTACTTCGTTAATTTCAATTTAAATATAAATAAATTTATTACTTTATATTCTTCAATCGACTTCCGAAAAGGAGTAACCTCTTCACATTCATCGTGATCTTTTTTTTTATGTATCTTCACCGACTATTCAAAGACACCTAGATGGATTTTGAAAATATAATTTTTGTTTGAAAGGGTATACTTGTCAGGGGGTTCCATAAATTTTTTATCAAAATCTGTTTAACAGATTTTTATCGCTCTCAAACCACATAATATGCGGCTTGAGAGCGAAGTCGGTATAAAGTTTTGAAATAGTATTTTATGCAACAGTTGTATAAGAAGGTTCATAAAATGCGAGTGGCGCAAGTTACGATGCGAGCCTTGGCGAGCATCGTAAGGAGACGCCATCGAGCATTTTTTGACATACTTATACAACGTTGCATACAATATTTTTTCTACGACTACATTTACTAAAATAAATACAAAAATAAACAAAGAAAACTACGAAAAACTACCATATGTTTAGTAGATACTAGGTATCTATGGAAGACTTAATTTTTTTTTTTGACGTCTTCCTAGTGACCAAAAGTGCCATTTCTGAAACATGGAGTCACTTAAACGAATGTTTTTTCATACAAAAACCGTTTGTTCACTAACTCCACGTTTGAAAAATGGCACCATATGTTAAAATAACGATTTTATTATGTTGGCAGTATGGTAGATCTAACGAAAAAAAGTTATAGGTCTATGGCTAGGAGTATCGTTTTGGCGAAATAACGACACATGTGCTATTATATTAGGAATAGACTATAGACTTTTCTGAAATCATATAATCTATGTTCTTATATTAGTGTTCGGGACCATTTAAAAGACAAGTAGAAAAAATTATTTACGTTGTGAATAAACGATTCCATAAACTTTAATTTCTATAAAAAATCAATATTATATTCTTAGTAAGAAATTAAGTAAACCCACCTTAAATTCACACATAGTATATTATTGAAGCTGAAAAGGAAGTTTTCAGAATGTCGCATGAGTGCTTGTAATACACGTAATAGTCTAAGTGGTCTATCAGTGTCTAGCAAAATGGAGTTTGATTAGTTATTAAATGTGCGTTACGACTACTGAATACTGGGTACATTTAATATGACAACAATTAAGCAGTGTGAACTGACCATTTGTTAACGTGATCAAAACTTTTTGACTGGTGTTTTATAGCTTTTTTCAGAAGTGGTCATTCTGAAGCGGTATCTTTTCTAAATAACAAGAAATTAATAATTTAAATATTTAAAGAAGTTACATGTAATGTAAAAGTAAACATTTGTTTTAATTTGATTTGATACCTGTTTGTATGATAGTATGTTAATAAAATAAACAAGTAAATCTTGAATTTTAGAACTGATATACATATCGATACCAAAAGCTTTGCTTGACATGTATAGTTACAAGAACAAGTTGCATTGAATAACGCACTGAGAAGCGTGGAAACTTATTTAATTTCTAGAATCACTGTTTTCCTCAGTGTAAAATAAAAATTTACACTTTGGTCTCAAAAAAAACGAAAAAATAATGTACCAGCGCTTCTATTTATTTCTAAAAAAACTGACACTGCATATCTAAAATTCTTAAGTAACGATGTAATTGAAACCTAATGTGAATAATCCCACTCTTAAACATTTGACAGCACAGCACACACACCTATCGACACGTTATCCAGACACACAAACACGCATTCTCCCAACTACACACATGCACAAACATACAAAACAGTTACATAGTAAAAATAAAACTAATGTTAGTTAAAAGTACCTAAATATATCTGTTGTTATTGAAGAGCGGGAGATCCTGGAAACTATTTACTTAAATGTGATAACATGGTACAGTAATAAAGAAATTTGTTTTGTTTTGTTTCTCTTCCCCGCGGAGCTTGTAAGAGCCGGTCGAAGGAATAGGCGAAAATGCAAATCTTATTAATAGGCGATGCGGCTGGCCGGCATCACTATTTTAATTCCTTTTTCCATCTTATCTACCACCATCACGCTTCTTCTTCTTCTCGTGTCAAAAGCCCAAAATAAAATTATTTTTATTTCTCTCCAATAGGCTATTACTTTCACAGCGTTGGTAGAGGCCTCATATAGGTTACGCTTAGTGCAGCTGGTGGGCACGATGGTCAGGAGAAGAGGTGAAACCGTCACGCTAAAAGTGGCCTTTAGGTCTTACGGCCTTATAGCATCTGCCTGCTTATAACACTCTGTCAAAAATACTCTGTCTGCCCCAATAGTGATCGGCGTAGAGATGGGTTTACGCCCGGGCATATTGGGCGCATTGCATAAATGCCGAATTAATGGCCATTGCCAGGGCAAAAACATTAACAGAAGGAACTTTTGTTTACTTTTTTTATTTAAATAGCTACATTTGAGTATGCACAAAACATAACTAGAGTACGGCTAATAAGTTGACAGTAAAAAAAAAGGATATTATGTTTAATGACTTAATCAGATAATGCAAACTATCGAATTAGTCAGATAATCAATATGAACAACTTTTCCTATGGGACCAATGCCTTAAACTCAAACAAAAAATCCATATTTTCATACAAAAGTGTTCGGTCGGCCCGGCAATTTGTATGAAAATGACGATTTTTTCTTTAAGTTTCAAGCATTGGTCCCATAGGAAAAGTTGTTCATATTGACGGTATGAGTTGCTCCTACAAGGATCGCACTGGCTTTTGTTACATATTGTATAGGCGTCATAGTGTACTATAAAAAACTAAATGAGAATCCGGAGCTAGCGGAAACACCATCAATTTACATAATGAATCCGGGCCGACGCGGTGACACGGTTAAACCGGATTATGTGCCGGATCCGATACCGGATCCGAGCGGCCGAGCGCTGCTAGTTTCAGATAGTACTTGTTAACCACGCTATTTGCAAAGTCGGTATTTTCTAAAGTACCTACCTACTTCAAACATAAATGTCCTATTACTTCATTTTACAATGATGTTAAAATTGTTAATTTAAAAGTGGGTAGTAAAAAAAAACTCTGTCTGGAAATTATGGAGAAGATGCATAATTTTTTATTCATTGTGCTGTAAAAGAGTTCCTAAAAATAGGCAAGTCCAAGAAAAATCTACGTTGCTAACCCGAAATCTCTTTAAGATATAAAAATTACAAAGTCAAGTGCGCCTTTGAACGGGGTCTCGGAGCACCTTAGAAAGACCGGACAGAAGTGACGTCACTTATGTCGTATTTGTAGGCGTGATGTAAGAACATTTTCTCGGGTGGTATGTCAAATATTGCGTTTCCAGTATTGACCCCATAAGAAAAGTAGCTATATTTTTTTTTAAGAAAATTCTACTGTAATGTAATCTTTTAAACTTTTTATTACTTCTTAAAAGCAATCGATAAATAAATATGATTGTATATAAAGACCTTTTTTACTTAAATGCTTACAAAATTTACTTATTATGCATCTTCTCTATATTATTGATAAATATTTAACAAGCATGCGTATATTGCCTACCTGGTAGTAAATGATTGCGCTAGCAAAGTATAATAAATTAACAAAAGAAGTCTGCTACAAAAATGTCCAAACTTCTTTGTTTGTTGTTGCAGGGTTCAACAAAGTTTTGTTATTTTTGGAAACAAGTATGTACTTTTTTGTAGCAGTAGGTAAATTAAACATTCATTTAAGAAAGCAGTATTTATTCTATAAGGTCTGCCATACTTGTTCTAAAATACAAAAAAAAAAACATCAAACAAAAATCTCGAAAAACAACTCAACCAAAAAAGGTTCCAATATTTTCCCTGAAAATAAATCCCGGGCCAATCAATAACTCCCCTAATTTCAATTAGTGCTGAATGCACCTTGCTCACTCTGAAGCCCCCTGTAGCAAATCTCCCGGGTTACCTTAAACCAGTGCCGATTGTAGCACTGTCGACGCCCCTGGGCGAAGTTCATAAGGTGCTCCCCATGAACCTAAACCGAGACAATACTAAAAGTTATAAAAATAAAAACAGTCAAGTGCGAGTCGGACTCCCGCAGGAAGGGTTCCGTAACATTATCTATGAAACTACGTTTGTTGCATGGGAGCTCCACTTAAATATTTATTTTAATTTTAATTAAATTATTTATTTATAAAATGAATATACAACTAAATTGTGGCAGACCAACCACATTTATCGGACAAGCCGCTGATTATCACTGGTCAACAAAATTTTAGATTTTTTTTTCCCACTGGACTAAGACTAGTTGTCTCTTACCGATTTTTGTATAGTGTATATGGACATAATTTACTTTTGTTTCTAGGAGGTCAGAGTTGAGAATAATGTTATATCAAAAATCCAATTTTTCCCAATTTCAGATATTTTTAATTATTTATAGTAAATAGCTTCTGTGCAGGTTATTTAATTTTGTAACAAAAAATGATGTAATCAGCCTTCTATATCAAAACAAAATTTGTTTTACTTTTGTACCCTTTTTTGTCTATGGATATATATAAAGATTTAAGTTACCGTAATATTTCCCATACATTGCGTACTGCGCGCATTGTAGGGCGTTATACCGACCCGTAAAAAATCTGTAATAAGTCATTTTTATAAATAATTTAGCACTGATGTAAAAAATATTGTAAAATGTAAGGTTTGCACAGTGTTAAGCTGCTATTAGAAAATTGAAAATCACCTTATTAAATTTATGATTGAATTTTGAAATTGCCGAAAAAATAAGAAATTTAAATTTTTGACGTCCTACCATTTTTTATAACTAGATTCATGTTTTTTGTACTGAATTCTTTTAGAAATCGCTGTAAGTATCCTTGTGACAAAGTTTTGTTGACCAGTGTTGTCAGATAGGCAGGAAAACGGACCATATTGAAGGACAATATGGTCCGTTTTCCTGCCTATCTGTGTGGTGGCTAGCTCGTTGTATCGAAGAAACGGTGTTGACAGGTCAAAGAAACTGTAGTAGATCAAAGAAACGAGATCAGTATCAAAGAAATTAATAATAGTTGACTATTGAAGACACGAGCTAGGCCACCCGCCTAATCCTGAACTAATTGACCACAAATGCCGCTATCCACGACCGCGATAGCTCACATAAGGAACTTTCTTCTGAATCTTCTGTGCTTGCTGTAGATCCTCGGAGCTTCTATGTACTGTTCTGTATCGCGCGGTTGCCTGTTGTGCACTTGTTCGCTTGCGCGCCGGTCTCTTCGGCGTTTTATTTCGTGGCGTTCAGATTGAGACGTATAGCGCTATCTTGCTCTAATCTTTATTTTTTATTCATTCGAACGTTACAAAGAGTATAATATTGAGTGAGTTATAATTTTTATACATTATTTACTATAACTTATGTAACTCCTATTATTAAAATAATTTAATTATTTAAAGAATTATCTACAGGGTGGCCAAAAAGTCGTGGATCAAACGAAACAGGGAGATAAAGGAGGTAATTTCCAACAAAAAATCTTTCCCCAGCATGGCCATAACTTCATTGCAAATAAGTGCTCTTAAAGTGAGAAGTAATTTTTTGTAACGCTTTAAAATTTACGGAAAAAAAATCATTGCTCGTTAAGTTTGATACCAAGAGCTGCAATACAATTTTTGTAGTATTGATACATTATCGACTCATAATACAACACCTTTTGTTTTATTGTTTTTAATCAATTTAATTTTTTACTGCTTAAATTGTAAAAAAACTCGGTAGTTTCATTGAAAAAACTAAAATAATTCATATCTTTTCGTGCAAAGAAGTTATGGCCATGCTGGGGAAAGATTTTTTGTTGGAAATTACCTCCTTTATCTCCCTGTTTCGTTTGATCCACGACTTTTTGGCCACCCTGTATATGTAAACTGTAATTACAAAATAGTTTTTATGAACAATAAATCCTATCTATAAAATAACTATGTAACAGCTATGTATGCATACTCTAATCTATTATTATGTAAATTGTAAATAACTCTTATTCGAAATCTATTTATCTGTTTACTATGTACTAACTCAGCTATTTACTAACCTATGCTATCAAATCGTGTATTCAAGTGATTATTTACTAAGGCGTGTACCTACACTATGGGAGTGAATTAAAAGACAAAAAACGACGGGTTGCACTCCGGGAGTGCCAGCAGAAGTAAAAACTTGAATATTTACTTTGTGCATTTCCATTTCCATGGATGCACGTGGCACGCTGTAATTCTGAAACGCGGAGTCACCTAAACGAATGGTTATTCCAGACAAAAAACCATTCGTTTAGTCGCACTACACCTACTACCTACGCCGCGCCGCGCCGCCTGTCTACTCCTCCATCCGTCTTACGAATTTTCAATCAGGTCACGTGTCCTGACGCCCTGACGCCCTGACGCGAGTTTAACATTTTTTACCCATTACAAAAAATGTACAACGCCGCTGAAGAAGTTTTCACTACAAAAACTATAACTTTAATATCTTAATCCTAATACAACTAGCTAAGTAAGTACTTATATCTATAATGCACTATTTACATACACACATATATGTCACAGTTATGTCTATTATCACTACACTTCAGCAGTCACTTGTACTGTCCATCGTGCACATTATGGATTTCTTTGTATGCATGCGTCGTTCTCTATGTTACTCCTTTATCATGTTATAAAACATTTACCCACAATATGCTCTTTAATATCCACCGAATAAGCGTTATGTTTGTATTAGTATTTAGTGATATTTACTATGCGACTTGTTTAGCTTCACATTCGTCTTCGTATTCTGTTTCTTTCTTTTCTCTTCTTCCTTTGTAATCCGTACTATATTTAATTCGTATATTGTTCCTATTTTGTCCCTATCTCTGTGCATGTACTCGTATTAGGAGTGTACAAATATTATTGTTGCTGGCCAGTACTTGAAGGGTTACTCTGTAGATTTTCTAAAACTAAACCCTTATTAATATTTTATATTACATTAATATTTTATATTACATTTATATTATTATATATACATATATATATATATATATATTATTTTTCTTAATATATTTTATATATTTCTAAATTTATTCATAATTAGTTTAGCTCAATGTCGGATGTACTTAGAGATAACTCAGATCTTGAATATTTTTCACTGTCTTCTTCTTCTTGCAGCTTGTTTAGTGCCTGTAGTGACGACGATGACGATATTTCTCAATATGTTTCATTGAATGATAATTTAAAGATCACATTCTCTAAATTTCAAAAGAATTTCAACGTGGCGCATATTAATGCCCAAAGCATACCCGCGCATTACAATGATCTTATAACAACTTTTGAATCGGCTAATATTCAGGCAATTTTGGTATCTGAAAGCTTTCTTAAACCTTCTTTACCCTCTACATTGTACCCATTGCCTGGTTATCGCCTTTTCAGAAATGATCGCTCCTACACCATAACAAATAATGGTAAAACTAGAGTTGTTGGTGGAGGTGGTGTAGCTATCTATCTTCGCAGTGATATTTCTGCTCAAATTCTAAACCAATCCAATTCGGCACCCAATACCCCTGAACATCTTTTTCTTGAAATCAATCTTCACCATGATAAATTCCTCCTAGGTGTGTACTATAGCCCTTCCTCAAACATTAACTACTTCAACTCATTTGAATCACTCCTCGTTGATTATCGGGCCCAATATGAACATGTAATAGTTATGGGGGACTTCAACACGTGTCTCATTAAAGATGACTCACGCTCCAAATCTCTCCTTTCTCTTCTTTACTCCCTTGATCTCCATGTCTTGCCTTTAAATCCCTCCCACTTCCCCCATAACGGTCCACCTTCGTTACTTGACCTGATTATAACGTCTTCTCCGGATTTTTGTTCCACACACGGTCAATATCAAGCGCCATGTTTTTCAGCACATGATTTAGTCTATGCTTCATTTAGATTGCGAACACCAAAGCTTCGTCATAAATATGTATTGCGTCGTAATTTCGGTGCTATAGATTGGAACGCGTTTAAAACTGAGCTTCGAGGGATTGACTGGGATTTGCTGCTTTTGGCACCTGACGTGGATTCTAAAGTAGCTGCTTTCAACAAAATACTCCTTTCTATTTATGACAAGTATGCTCCAATCCAACAGGTTCGTGTGAAGCACTATCCTGCCCCCTGGTTGACTCCTGATATTCGTAAAATTATGGCTAAAAGGGACAAAGCCAAAATAAAGTTGCGTCGAAACCCTTCAGTGTCGAACACTGAAAACTATGTCCGCTTACGCAATCTATGTAACAAGCGATGCAGGGACGCAAGACGCAAACATATTTATGACAACATTGAGAACTGCCCTCCACACAAGCTTTGGAGGTTTCTGAAGGGTGTTGGAGTGGGTAAACAGGCGTCCAATGCTGCATTTGACACGGATATTAACCAACTTAATAAGCATTTCTGCGCTGCTCCTAAAAATCTCACACCTTTAATCAAACAAAGAACGCTGGCCGATCTTGCCAACAAACCTATTATTGATTGTCCCACTTTTAACCTTGAGGTAATTTCTGCTGACGAGGTGGTTGACATTATTGGAAAGCTCAAGTCCAATGCGGTTGGTAATGATGATATATCCCTTGAAATGATAAAGCCCATTGTTCATCTCATTTCATTCCCTTTAGCTGATATATTAAATAATTCTATAACTACTGGAGTTTTTCCCTCTGCCTGGAAACTTGCACATGTTGTTCCTCTTCCAAAGAAACCTAATCCATCTTTACCCTCCCACTTTCGTCCAATCTCCATTCTCCCCTTACTTTCAAAGATCTTGGAGCACTACGTGCAACAGCGGCTAATGGAACATCTTACAAAGAACAACCTCTTAAGTCCTTATCAGTCTGGTTTCAGAGCTGGACATAGTACCACCACTGCGCTAGTCAAGATCACAGATGACATTCGCTATAACATCGAGAATAAACAGCTGACTGTACTGACTCTTCTAGATTTTTCCAATGCCTTCAATGCAGTCGACTTTGAGATCCTGCTCGGTTTTCTTAGAATACTAAATTTCTCTGAATCTTCTTTAACTTGGTTCCGCTCCTACTTACAGGGTCGCCAGCAGTTGGTGAAGATCGATCAGCATAAGTCTGACTGGTGTGAACTCGATGCGGGCGTCCCACAAGGAGGAGTGCTTTCCCCGGTTCTGTTCTCTATTTTCATAGACAGTATTACTTCTCTTCTTACTTCTTCCTGTCACCTATATGCAGATGACCTACAAATCTATGCGGCCGCCCCTTTTGACAATCTTCATCACGCTATCAGTGTCATTAATTCTGACCTTGCTGCTATAGCAAATTGGTCCCATAGCTTCGGGCTTACGGTCAATGCAGAAAAATCTCAGGCAATTATTATCGGCAGTCCTTATTTCATTAGCAAAGTCCATAACTCCACTTTACCCAACATTCAGTTTGACGGAAACATCATTCCTTTCACATCAACCGTAAAAAACTTGGGAATAACGGTTGACGAAACCCTGAGTTGGGCTCCACAAATCAATGAGGTGAGTAGGAAGTTATTTATTGCTCTTCACTCCCTGAGAAGACTACAACATTTTCTCCCTACAAACACAAAAGCAATGCTAGCCCGTTCACTCCTGATTCCTCTTTTGGATTATGCTGATATCGCGTATCTGGATCCTACCGAGGAACTATTGGATAAACTGGAACGCCTGCAAAACGTTTGCATCAGATATGTCTACGGTTTACGTAAATACGACCATATTTCTGAATATCGTGGTAAACTCAATTGGCTACCGATCCGAATCCGTCGTAACTATCATATTCTCGCTCTCCTTTTCAATGCTCTCTTCAACCCTTCCTGTCCTAATTACCTTCGCGAAAAATTTTCTTTTCGTCAAATTGACAGCCGCCTACGCTCCGCTGACAATATTCTTCTTGATATACCTCCTCATTCTTCGCAGTCTTATTCTAAATCCTTCTCTGTAATGGCAGCACACCTATGGAATTCACTCCCCTTAGATACTAAAATGGCATCGTCCTTGGGTTCCTTTAAAAACAAAATATTGAACTTTTCAGAATCCTAAGTTTCTCCGAGCTACCTAATTACTTAATTTTTTATTTTATTTTATATTTTAGATATTTGATATGTATATATATATATATATATATTAGGTATATTAGTATGTATATTTATGTATACTTATATGTAAGTTTATTCTTAGTTGTATTCATGTAGTTTACATCTATACTATATATTATTTTTACAGTATCATTGTGTAATTTTATATTGTACTGTTCCACTTCTGCCCCAAACGCATAATAAGTAAACATTCCTCTCAATTACTGGCCGGTTGACTGGAAGAGATCCCTATAAGGGATAAGTCCGCCGTTGTATGTTTACTATTCTGATTTGTAACTGTGTTCTTTCTTATGTACAATAAAGCTTTATAAACAAACAAACAAACAAACATTAATATTTGAAACGTTTTCTTGTTGCCGTCATTATTATCGAGTAAATAATTGGCCAAGTGCGTGTGGGGCCACGCGCAGTGTAGGGTTCCGTAGTTACGAATGCAAACTTTGAGTTTATGCCACTAAAAACTAATTTTCTATTGAATTTGTATGAAATTTTCCATTTCCGATTACATTTTATAAGTTGATCGACTATAACTTTTAAATTTGTTAACCCTAGTGATAGTTTTCTTTTAAAGTTCGTTATATATACTATAGCTGTGATTTTTTTCACGTGTCCATATATAACCGTTTAGCAGATAGACGGGGGGGGGACACTGACTCTAACAAAAATGTTCACTTCAAAACCAAATATTTCAAAAACGGATCGCTAAATTGAAAAACGGTGTTTAAAAGCTCATAATATTTTTGAAATACCTATACAACGATACTCCACATGATTGGTTAGTCGAAAAAATAACATTAACTTTTGACTTCACTTGTATGGGAGCAACCCTAATAAAAAAATTTCTTCAATATTTTATTTTACCACTTTTTCCGCATAATTTATATACATATCTGTACCAAATTACAGCTTTCTAGTATTTATAGTCGCTGAGTAAAGCCGCGGACGGACAGACAGACAGACAGACATGGCAAAACTATAAGTTCCTTGTTTACTACGGAACCCTAAAAATGGCAAAAAAATCACGTTTGTCGTATGGGAGCCCCCCTTAAATATTTATTTTATTCTGTTTTTGGTATTTGTTGTTAAAGATATATAACAGAAATACACCATCTGTGAAAATTTCAACTGTCTAGCTATCACGGTTCACGGGATACAGCCTGGTGACAGACAGATAGACGGATGCATGGACGGATGGACAGCGGAGTATTAGTAATAGGGACCCGTTTTTACCCTTTGGGTACGGAACCCTAAAAAGTGCTAGCATTATTTTAAGAACAAGCAATTTTTTGTACTTATTTTAGTGAATTTATTTGGAAAATAAGGCGTTTTTAAGTGAAATGTATAATTGCTTCTTAAAAGATAAATAAATAACAGTCTGCTTTTCGCACTATGTTCTCGTATTAGCATAGCAATGCAACGCGGAAATGCGGCGCCATGTTATGTGGGCATGATTTTATTAGGAAAATTTGTAGCTAGTATAAGACCACCTCATTTTTTGACGAGATTAATCTTTAGACCACTTCCTATTAAGACGATATGCTATTTTTGATATTGAGCGTTTAAGACTGGTTGATACAAAGACTATCTACCTGGGTCAGTTGATCCAGGCAGGAAGTTCCAGCTTCGAGGAAGAGGTCTTCGATTAATCCGACTCGGCTGCGCAGCGTCCGGGAAGCTACGCAGTGTCCTCTCGTCCAAAATACCTCAGTGCCTCAAGACGAAAGTGTTTAATCAATGTGTCTTACCAGTGATGACTTATGGCTCTAAAACGTGGTCCCTTACTATGGGTCTCATAAGAAGGCTCAAGGTCACTCAACGCGCTATGGAGAGGGCTATGCTCGGTGTTTCTCTACGTGATCGAATCAAAAATGAGAAAATTCGTAGGAGAACAAAAGCCACTGACATCTCAGACAGCCCAGCGGATTAGGTCGTTGAAGTGGCAGTGGGCGGGACACAAAGCGCGACGAACCGATGGCCGATGGGGAAAAAAGGTTATCGAATGGCACGTGGTCGCCATTCGATAACCTTTTTTCTTAATTCCGCCATTACTGGCAAGCGAAGCGTAGGACACCCACCCACAAGGTGGTCTGACGACCTGAATAAGGTCGCTGGAAAGCGCTCGATGCAGGTCGCTCTAGATCGGTCATTTTGGAAATCCATGGGAGAGGCCTATGTCCTGCTGTGGACGTTATGCGGCTGAAATGATGAATGATGTTGATGAATGATGATACAAAGACTATTTGCGTTGAAGACCATTCGAGCCTCTCTTCTTTTTTTAATAAGTAAACTAAAAGACATTTTTAATTCGAACATGATACAAATTGGTTTGTTATTTAAATAGTACACCTGGGATTCGCAGTTACGACCGAACTACTCTTAAGTTATTTAAGTTTAAAGCGAGAAAAATTGAAGTGCTATTTGTTAATACTAGACATACAGGATTCGCGCTGGCGCCCCTTATATCTGAACGCTCTGGGCGGTCATCCAAGGCCCTACCCTACACCACTGCTGCCTTAAATGATTGGGATCTGCCACTAAATGAAATCGTGGCCTAATAGAGGGGATGAGGTAATGACGATTTAATATAACATGGGGCTTGGATGGTAATTTTTATGATGGATTCGATCAGAAAGTATTACGCGGTTTGCTCGGGAAAAGCTGATATGGACTGTTCAATTACTAAGTAAGTTTATTTAAATAAATAAGTATATACAGACAAATGATTAAGCTAGCCCCAAAGTAGGTTCGAGACTTGTGTTGTGGGATATTAACTCAAGGTTACTATATTTTTTAATTATAAATAAAAAATACATGTTATAGATAAACATCCAAGACCCAGGTTTATCTGAAACTGATCATTTTTCATCTTGACCTAACCGGGGATTGAAACCGGGACCTCCGGTGTGATAGCGTGGCATGATGACCAGTAGGCCACAGAGGTCGTCAAGTTATTTAATCCCACGTTTATATCGATTATTTTAGTATACATCGTTGTTTTTTTTTTAATTCGTTTTATTCATTAGGTTCGATTATGGGCTCTTACAGAGATAAGAGCTTAGAGCTTAGAGCTCTGATTAGTTTTTTAATTGTATGTACTCAAACTATATAAATTCGCGCCTTTCAATGAAGGTTTAAGAATCATTAGTCATCTCAGACTTGATCACGTTTCACTGAGTACACTTGGATTATTCCATGGTATAATAATATACTTCGCCTGGTATTCTCTTCCCATGACAGCTGGTCACGTGATTGACCTGAGAATACGTTATCAGTTGTGAGTGTTACCACTGTGTGTGATTGAATTTCCCGAGAAACATGCAGTTTCCAACTTAACAAACCAATGTATACATTTATAAAAAATTAAATAGATGAATCATACGAAATACTAAAAAGTTAAGTTAGTTAGTATTTTATTTTATATTAATTAATTAATTGAAAAAGTTCCTAAATTTACTAAAAAGAACAATCAGTTGTAAGGCCTATTGTGACATTTGTGACGTAGTCTTAGGTCATCTCGGGAAGTGTGTCTTATTTTTTTTATACCTAGTTTTATTATACCATGGATTATCAGAAGTTTGTATGCATGTACGATACCTAGAGTATCGTAAGAGGAATCCTCTCTTTTCTCCTAAGGATATAAATCATAATATGGTTTTTCATAAGGACTTAGTCATAACTTTTTTATCATAATTATTGTTTCACATAATTATTACTATCACAATGTTATAATGCTTATTATTGCATATCAATTATGTGGCAGAATAGCCGCCAACAACAGACTCATTCTTGCAGAGTCATGTAATTTAATACTAAAAATAATTATGTTTAGAAAATATATGAATATACATTATGAGTAAATATGAGTATAGAAACATTAGTTCAAATTAAAATAATACAAATATTTCGTTGCTGAGATATGTGATGCAGGTTCACTGTTTGACCGGCGAACTGTGATACAGTTTGTCATTAAAAACCCTCTGATAAGAAAATCTTGATGTTCCGTTCCAAAAAGTGACAAAAACAGCTTGGCCGTGTTTCGGGCGTCGATGTAATTTTGGGCTATACAAAGGCGGCATTGTGAGGCGCGAGATTTGCGAAGCAAATTGGAGGCGAGCGGACGTAATCGGCTTATGACAGCTCCCACTAAGCTGCAAAGGAGATAGGTAGATTGTTAATGCGAATAGTTTGTTAGTCTTATTCATTGAACTGGGTACCTATTTGACACCGCTTGACTTAATCATTAAAATTTTTGTCTTGACCAAGCCCTAGCCTTCAAACTATTTTATGAACTACTATTTATAGTTTAAAGTAAAAACGTGAAGCTTTTCTATACGCACATTAGCCAAAAATGGCAAGTATCCTTTTAAATAAAAGTCGTTTGGTTGTTTGTTTGTAATAACTTTATTGTACTATGAAAACACACAATTATACATAATAATAAGAACATAAAGAGTACATTGACAACGGCGGACTTAACCCATAATGGAATCTCTTCCAGTCAACCGGCGAATAAGAAGATAGGACAATTCACGAGAAGGGTAATAGAAGTTCGTACTTACATAGAATAAATGAAACTAACATTAAATCTAACTAAAATAACTACACATGTATACTTACAACAAGTTGTACTTTTTTATTACTTATTGTTTGTACTTAAGGAAAATATAACCCCCATGTACTTCCTTACAATTGAAAGTGGTTAGTATATTAATTCGCTACGAAAATTACATAAGGAAATATGCCAAATAAATAATTGGATATGGTTTTCAAATCTTGAGTCTACCTATTGTTCATAAACCAGTTGAATTGCCAGGCAATTTAAAGATCCCCCGACGACAATATCTAGTGATGCGTGGTAGAACTACATATCCCAACCGATGTTAAGTGGAAGAAGAGAGAAGAGAATATGCATGAAAAAACTATGTGTTTTCTAACTAGTTTATCCATAAATATTTAAAAGTGAAGTACTAACAGTGAAAACAGAATAAAAATTGGTTAAAAAACGAACGAGATATAACAATTTTAGGAAAATATGTCTATCTCACTCGTAAAAACGCTATTTTTTATGGCAAATGTATAGATGATATGGACTTTGACGTCACCAGTCCATATTGGACTTCTCTTTCTAATTGAAACTTTAAAGTATCACATGTTCGTCGCTAATTAAGATATTTATAAATTCTTTCATATTTGTTTACTGTAGATATCACGCAAATAAAAAAAATCCATATTCCCTATTAGTATCCGTAGCGCCATCTATTATAATAAAAGCCCGAGTTTCAAGCGTTAACTCTCAATAATTTTAAGCGGCTGATTTTCGACTTTCTGCAAGGGAATCTTTTACGTAAAAAAAAAACGCATCGAAATCAGTCCATTGCTTCAAGAGCTACGATGCCACAGACAAACACACAGCTTCTCCGTTTCATCTTCGGCAACAATTTTTTCGTGCGACCGAATTTCTGATATCCGGATATCTAAATTTCCGGCTGTTCCCGCCTAAAGTTTACATTCCTCGACAGATTCTCGTAAAATTTTGTAAGTAGGATCAATAATGTTTTTTTCATCTCATCTACTCAAAAAACGATGTTTTCATCCCACAACATTTGGAGCTAAAGTTACTGATTATTCTCTCGGGACTAAAACGTGAAAAAGAAGATCTCTAAAGATTGAAACCAATTTGAAAACAGAACACGAGTGTAATCTATGTAGAATCAAAAATAATGCTGGCAGTCCAGCAAAAAAAACTAAGAATTTTGTTTTAAAATAAAAAATAATTGGCACAGACTTTGTGATTTTTTGTGAATTTGGAATTCATATCGTCTTCAACATGAATGAATATAGGTTAACATTTTTATGTTCTTTGCTTTGGAAAAAGAAATAAGTATAATTAAAAAGCACAATTTTTCTCTTTGATTCAAGTAATTACAGAAGTTTTAGGTTATTTGTATTGAAATGTAATAATTTATGTAAATGTAAATACTTTTTCGGGAGTTTAAGCCTAAAATGCATAGTTATCAAGTTTACTTATAAAAATAAAAAGATGCAAACAAAGCAAACGCAAACAAAGTTATGAGTGAACATTCTATCTTAAGTCGGTGGTCTTCGAAAAAAAATTTACTTTTTTTGAGGCACTTACTTAACTTTTTTTCTACCTTGAGGTTACTTTTATTAAATAAAATATGAGACTCTCAGGAAGCAACGTTCTGTCGATATAATCCCGCTGGCCACATGAAAGGACGCCGGACATACCGACGACGTCCCCTAATAGACATAATCCTCAATTTCGGACAATGCTGGAATAAAATGTATTGCTTTATTGTTTATTTTATTCTTCCAACCGATTCTTTAACAATTTATTTATTTATTTAACCTTTATCATACAAAATACAATTTGTATCGCATTATAGGCGGACATATTTCTAAAAACATTGTACAACGTGAAAAGGACATACCCGTAATAAATCGAACCACGTTTTATATTAGTTCATTGTAGTATAATGAAATTAAAATTACAGTCCAAATTAATTTCATTGTAATGAAATTAATTTAAAAATCAACCTTCATAAAACTAATATTATGCATTTTACTCAAAGACCTAAAAAGCGGATAATTTTAACATAGAATATCAAAGCAACATTGTATCGAATGTTCCATCTACTCGATTTCTGGGAATAATAATCGATTGTAAGTTAAAATGGAAAGAACAAATATAAGTATTTGTAAACGGATTAGTAGTTCATCTTATGCCCTGTATAGATTATCTAATGAAGTAAATACTGCATACTATGGCCTAGTTGAATCAGTCCTTAGATACGGTATAATTTTTTGGGGAAATTCCACCGATAAAGATCTAGTATATAAAATGCAAAAGCGCTGTATTCGAGCAATGTTCGGACTACAAAGTGGAGATAGTTGCGAACCGATATTTAAAAAACATAAGATTCTAACACTCCTGTCATTATATATATTAGAAACAGCTATATTTGTAAAGAATAATCCTCACCTGTTTCCATGCATTCATCTAAAACTGCATTATTACATGATAGTGTACTAGGTATGGCACCGACACTCGTAATATATAATAAAATACCAAAACAATATAAAGAATTAAATTTGACTTTGTTTGAGAAGAAAATTAAATGTTATTATAGTGTTAAGGATTTCTTATCTGATAAATTGTAAATTGACTTTGTGTCATAGTAAATTGTAAAATGTGTATAGATTAAGTAGGTATATTTTTTTAGTACTATGATAGATGATAGCTTTTCTGTTAACATTTGCACAACGGTGATGGTAAACATCATTGGATGAAACTGGATGTAATATCTTGTAACACAGGTTTGGCAAATAAATTATCTTTATCAAAAACAACCAAATAAAAATTGGCATTTCCATACAAAGAGTACGGCCGCCCGGGCAATTTGTATGGAAATGACGATTTTTTTTGTTTTTGTCCGTTACTTTCATTTCATTTAACTATAGTGATCTAGTAAAGCCCGTGGTTAGATTTTTTGCGGGTATGTCACTTCCACGTTGTATAACAGCCAACCTTTGGGTTGTTATTCAGTTTTCGATGTAATTTAACATAGGTATATACTTACTTACATACCCGTCACTCCCCGTTTAGATATCGAAAATATACCTACGCGTGGCGACCGCTCCGAAGTGGGAAATTCAGTACTAAATCCGCTGCTCAATTAATCTATTTTGTGTAGGTATATATACCCACAAGTACCTATTATAAGTTGTTTGTTCAGAGTAATAAGAATGAAATTGGCTTGCAATGGATTTCTAGGTATCTAAACGAATAGGTTCTTATTAGTTCAGACGCAGGCTAAACTAAACCATATCGCTAACCACATTGAGTAGATATTTCTTTGAATTTCTTTTCTGAGTAAGAGTTCTGTATGTGAGTACTAGTACTTATTCTATGCCCAGGGCAGCAAGACCTACAGGTCATTTTTAGAGCGATGATCGGCGAGAAGGAAAATAAATAAATGAGGACAAATCACACAGATTGAACTAGCTCCAAGGTAAGTTCGAGACTTGTGTTATGGGATATTAACACAAGGATACTATATTTTATAGGTGGAGACCCACGTCGATCTGAAAAAGATCATTTTTCATCTTGACCTGTCGATGAAGCCGGGACCTAAGGTGTGACAGCATGGCATAATGACCTGACCACAGAGGTCTTTAAAGGTGGAAAAAGGTATAAAAAATAGTGAGGGGTTGCATGACTTATCGCATATTATCAAAACTCGTGGTTTCTCCCATTCCCTCAAGCAGCTTTCACGATCTGCGCGGGATAGGAAGAAACATTCAAAGCTTTTTATTTTCTTCCCGACAAACTATGTTGCTTTTTTCTCTCTCTAAAAATAAATATTTCAATGAACCTTGTTGATTTTTGTAAGGTCACTTCTATACGCACAACTTTGGAACGCCTTTCCTTTAAATATTTTAAAATCATAACCGCATCTTTATTTTAAGATGTTTGACATAACCCTTAATTATTGAAAAATCTTTTTCTAGTCATATTCCACAAACATAATCATTTTAAAAACATAAGCAAGCTTAGTAATTTTTCTCATCTAAGCTGTACTACAGAGCAAGCCTTGTTATATTAACTTATACAGGGTGACTTCTAAATCACCAGAAAAATTTTGGAGCGAGTTCTGTCCGTGATTTTAAACTACTTTACATAAAAACAATTAATGAAAAACAATAAAATTTGGCTTTCCATATAAATCAGCGCACGGCCATATGGCTTTGGTATGGGAGGACGAAAATATTTTTATTGATTTTCAAATAAATTTTTGAATAGAAAGTAGTGCAGTAACATGTACTTGCTCGTAAAATTTGGCTAGTGGTTAAAAAGTCGCCCTGTATTTTCCATCTCACAATCATAAAACGCGATCTAAGTCCAAATTAAAACGGCGAGTCGACAATTTGTAAAACAATTTCATAACGAATTGGAAACTCCCAAGTTTCCAAGAATATAAAACATTAAAAGGTGACAAAAGCAGCTCATTAAGGGTACTAGTAAATAAAACGAAAGATAAATTGCCGGCAGGCGACAAAATATTAAAAAGAGGGCGGATTTATGGATGGCAGGGAGACGAGACCAGGAGTATCAGTTACACAGGAAAATGCTGAAGAAAAAATCTGTGTACGGTGTAAGATTTTGTCTTTGAGATATTAGACACTGTTGAAGTCGATACTAAATACTACTCGCTACATTAAAACTTAAAATTTTAAAAAAATTTGCATTCGGGTTGTTTATTTTGATATGAGAACGATACTTTACAAATAAAAGGTTAACTTTGTCATACAAAAACTTTTTCAAGGGCAAATCAGGAACTAAATATTTATTCAGGAATTTGGGCGTTGCAGGAGGAAACTAGGACAGCTTAATTTATGACATGTTTTACTTCAAACAAATCATCATAATTCAGCTGCAAGGTCATACCTGTTAGACACGGATTAGAAGCAGCCTGCACCTTCCTTTAATATTCCCAATTTAATGTGACCACAAGCATATGTCTTATCTAAACATGAAAACGTCTTCAGATGTACCAACTTAGAGTTTATCAGTTACAGAGGAAAAAATGTCTAAGAAAAACGACGACACCTCAGCAATCCGATATTTTTGCCGTGAAATGAGATGGCCTGCATTTTCCCAGTCATGCTTGCGCATTATCATTTCTTTTCATTCTAATGATCAATCTAATGGTGGTATCTAATCTAAGAAAAAATAAATCGTCCTTACTTCTTGCAAAAACGTAATCAATTGACTTTATTAAATATAATATTTGGGCGAAAGTTAATTTTACCAACCAGACAGAAGTTCGACACTCCTCTGATTAATATCCATACGTCGATCAAAATACATTTTTTAATGTGGGCTTTGTTAGAAAGAAATAGATACATCCATTTGGACACGTGGGCATCTCACATACAAAATATTAATTGTTGTTCGCGCGCCATCAATGTTGTTTTAACCCCCGATGCAAAAAGAGGGGTGATTTAAGTTAGACGCCAATGTCTGTCTGTCTGTGGTATCACCGCATCATGGTGGTGGTAAAACCGCATTAAAATTGTTTCACTCGCACGAGTGAAACAATTTCAATGCGCTTTTTTACGTGAAAGGAAGTTTTCTTGTGGAGGTTCACTTCTTAGCTGTTTTTGTTGAATGGAAATTCAAAGCCGTTCAAAACTTATTGTCGGGGTTTTCAAATTTGCCTGGCAAATAATCTTGCGCTGAAATTAATTTAATGGAAAAACATGCACATTATTACCACATAATATGTACTACGACTCACGTACGTAGAAATCTCACTCAGCAAAGCAATTTAAAGAAATATCGACTCAATAAGGTTATCGATACCTACGGTTTAATTTAGCTCGCCTCAGAATTCAGCACCTATTCGTTTAGATACCTAGAAATCCATTGCAAGCGAATTTCATTCATATTCCTCTGGACAAACTCTTTATATAACTGAGTTTCCCACTTCGGAGTGGTCGCCGCGGGCGTATTAATAATGTAGGTATATTTTCGATACCTAAACGGGGATTGACACAAGCCTGCTATTACGATTATTGTCGGAGATAAGGAAGATTTTTGCTACTGCCTTCTCCATTTTGTACAGGTTTCTTCACGATGTTTTCCTTCACCGGATGCAAGATAAACTCAAATGAACTCAAAATGAAAAACTCGATTAAATGTTGATAAATTAATTTCTTTACACATCTCCCGCTGATAATACAGCCATTGAAATCCCCGCTCCGGATATTTAAGGGGCTACCTAAATTTTTCAGGGTCCAGTGCTGACCCCATTTGAAATAAATCATTTGAAAAAAAACAGAGATGTGAACGTGAAGATTTTCTACGCACATACGCCAAAAGTGGCCGTTTTTCGCAATTGTGCGTAGAAAAGCTTCACGTTCTCACTTTAAACTGTAAACAGAAGTTTATAAAATAGTTTGAAGGCTTATCCAGGGTCTGATCAAGACCAAATTTTAAATGATATCTCAGTTTCTTTTCAAATGATTTATTTCAAATGGGGGCAGCACTGGACCCCGAAAAATTCAGGTAGCCCCTTAACATAAAATTGTGAATTTCATAATAACGAGAGCTCCCTCCGACCGTTTAACAACTCATTTGAGTTTCAGAATAGGAGCGTGATTATGAATAAATTAGTTTTCCTAGTTCATTTGCGCACAGTGATTGTTGCCACATTGCAGTGAGTTCTTTTACCATTATATCAAATAAAATATCACACAAGCATTCGTTACCCGTCTTTTTGACGACCTCTGTGGTCATGATGCCAGGTTGTCTCGATCCCCGGTCAGGTCAAGATGGAAAATGATCTTTTTCAGATTGACCTGGGTCTTGTATGTTTATCTATTTATGTATTTGTTATAAAATATAGTATCGTTGTTGTTTTAGTATCCCGTAACACAAATCTCGAACTTACTTTATGGGTAGCTCAATCTGATATATTTATTGTCCGTATAGATTTAATACTTTATCCCTAAATGGTAGAAAGAGCATTTTTTTGCAGCTCTAAGCAGCCAGGGCCAGAGCCAGGATCGGAGCCCAGGGCCGCAGGACCCAAAATTCACTTTTAGCATGATCACGCGGCAATGGTGAGCTAATAACCGAAAGATCCTGTAGGTCCTTACTCGGGCCGACTATAGTAAAATACGATGTACGGCATCGACTGCTGCTTTAAAGAAAAGATCGTGAGAAAGCCTGAAAAATAGTTCAGAAGTGCGTAAAAATGATCATTCACAAATTATTAAGCTTTACGCAGTTTAAGTCTTTAAGCAGTTGAAGCAGAAAATGAACATGAGCTATTATTATCACACTGGATAGAAAAGAATATTTAATACTGGGTGATGCCCGCGACTTCGTTCGCGTAGACTATATGACTCCGGCCTATTAATGTAAATACGAACTAATGTAGCTACATAAGAAAATACTTGTAGCAGTCTTATGTGTTCTCAATAATTCTTTTAAGTTTTTTTCTTATTGACTTAGTTCTGCATCAGGTATTCCAGATGTTAGATATTTATACATTAACAAAAAATGATTCTCAGGCTGAACAACTTTTGCTAAGGCGTCATTTTTATATATCTTATAGTTTAGCTGGACCATTATTGTTCTAAATTAGGTGTTTCAGGCTTAACAGCTCTATATAACAAAAAAGTTTTATTCGAATCCGTCCAGTATTTACAGACAACTTGTACAACAGACAAACCAACCCAATTTTTTTTTTGTAAATATATTCTATTATCAGACATGTTTTTTGTTTTACTGTTTTAATATATGTATTGACAAAAGGAAGTCCTGGGCGCGTATGATTTTTATGTATATGACTGTTTGCAGTAATTAATATTTATATTCGTTATAAGTAAAAGCTAGCCGAAGATAAGACACAAAAAAAAGTTAGACGGTAAGGTATGGCCCCTGCCCCGCACAGACCGATGAAACACTGCCTGAGAAGCTGTATTTGTCCCTCTCGCCCACACAGATATTCTGTGTCCACCTGGACTTACCGTCTCAAGGTATAGTCATTGTAAGTCAGTGATCTGCTAGGTGCTAGAATTAAGCCAAAAACTAATGCTACATATCGGGTTTTATAAAGAAATCCAATAAAATAGCACGACTTCTGAAGTCCTGCACAAATGAGAATAATTATCAATTAAAATCCACAAAAATACTAAATAAAAACTTATGCAATGTTGCCCGAGTAGCAGCCTGTATAAGACTGTGTATTGTGATGTGACGTAAACAAGGCAAGCTAGAGGGAGCCACTTGTGCCTTTAGATCACTTGACTATCCATAAATTATGAACTCACTGACAAATAACTAAGCGTATAGTATAAGTTATATAAAAAACAAATGAGATTAATAACATATCTAATATAACACCAAGTACTTACTTGGTGTAAATAAACTTACCTATTTTACAAATTCGCATACTCAGTAAAAAAATCCTTTACAACTTAACCACTACAGTAATATCCAAATAAAATAAACTTTACACCTGCCGATCCAAACAAAATTCCCAAACCAATTACGCGTAGCTACCGTTTAATACGAAACAAATGGAAATGTTAGCGGGATTATATGCAAATTTATTCAATTAATCCACGCCAGTCTGTATTGGGTGTCGCGGAGCCCTTATTGGCGTTAAGTCGCCGGGCGAAAGTGGTTTGGCCTTTGCGGATAAAACTTTTATTATGTCCGACACGATTAGGGAAATGTGTCAATTGATTAAAAATTATGAAAAAAAAAACTTTTTCTGTTACTGTACTTAATTTGAGGATCTCGGTGAGAGAACAATTTCTTAGCAATTTTGTAAGTTAAATGACACTGAGCGTTGGTCGCACTTGGATGGTTGACAACAAGTGGCTTAAAACAATTCTCAAAGCTCTTCTGTGCTTTAGAAGGTACGGTAAGTCATTGGTACTGGTTGTCGTCACTGCATTGCAGTTGTCAAGCTATGTCAGATGCCTTTAGGCAGCTTCCAAAATCCCGCACCAGTGTTGGGCACTTATACGTACGAAAAACAAACGAAATGCAAAAGCTGCTAACATTTGCTGTACTGTAGTTCCAGCGAAGTCGTGCGGTAATCGTATCCTAATCGTATCGCACGGTGCAACTAATAAATCAACAAAGATGCGGATATGATAATGTGCCGCTGCATCGGAAATTTGTTTGTTTATTATTTCCAATTCGGGTGCATAATGTGTCAGTGACTGTTTGTGTAAGGCAGTGGCTGTCAAACTTGTACTGAAAAGTCTGGTAGAAAATATATTTCACTTGTCATGCTCGTTAAGTTGTTCTTTAGGTCGAGAGAAGGCTTCATAAAACGAGTTTTTATGCTCTTGTACCTACAAGAGCAAGCATAAAGTAATTTCTTCTTTTAAAACTAAGACAATTAGGCCTTACACATACACAATACACCTTCATTTAAGTAATATATTTTTATGAGATCTAGGTTATATTTTAATTTAATTACGACACATGTATTACTACCTAAATACAAATTAACGATTAATACGGGCGTGCCTTTACGTAAAAAATATAACGCAAATATTTATGATAACTTGGCATTACGGCTCAGACCATGGTAGAACGTAAAAAGATGAAAATTAAAAATAGAAAATAAGAAAAATTGTGTGGCGGGAAGCTAATTATTCGTCAAACAAAACTGGAAACTAGCTACATTTGTTATTTTCTTGCAATCAAAGTGAAAAGCATAGTGTTAAACTCGAGTATAAAACCTATTTTACCCTCGATGTGATTATCCACCCTCGCCGTACCTGCTTAGGTGGCTATATGGACGTCTCGGGTAAAATGGCTCGTTTTATGCTCTTGTTGTACAATCTGGTAGTCTTTAGTACAAAAATGTTTGTACCTTGCTTATTCTGTTTTTTCAGTCGAATATAAATAAGTTAAATGCTTTAACAACACGTTTACCATGTCAAAAAGGCTAGGAATGCAACTTATAACTTAAAAATCTTACCTTAGAAAGTATTCCAGGGTTTGTAGATAAATCTGAGTTTATTAACGAAGCTCAAAAATTATAAATTTATTTACCACATATTTTCGCAAATAGAAAAAAAAAATGCTTGCGTGTCAATTACAAAAGCTATCTATCCAGTCCATATACGCTCATTAAGAAATATTCTGTATTTAAGAGCTGGCAAATTATCGCAAAAACTTGTGAAAAACTAGAGGGTAGTCCTTTTCCCAAAAATGGATTGTACTACAGGTTCATAAAAACAAATTATGATGTTGAGAGAGCACACGTTCTTTCCTCTTAGTATGCATTTATTATTTATTCTAGAATCTAGATTCCTGATCAGTAGAAATTAAATTAATAGAATTTTTGCAGAGTCTAGAAGCTTAATATTCCACGTCGTACTCTTTGAGTACAACTGATTCTATAACTTTATTGCGACAGAGTAGTGTGTTAATTAATAGGCCTGTTCAGAGGGGAGCTAGCTAGACACGCCTAGTTTTCTGTCTACTGCCGAAATTACTTTTGTAATTCAGCTTATTCAGAAATCATGTAGGCTAAACTTGGTTACTACTTATGAAATTAGTAGGGTAATATAGGGGCTGCTGCATCAGGCCCTCGCTTCGCTCGGCCCTGATGCAGCCACCCCCTATATAACCAAGCTCCCGCCAGCGCCTCTTCTCAACGCATAATGCGAAAAGAAAATCGTATATATTTTTGTGTAACACACGTAGTCGTAATGACTTCATTTTATTTAACAGATAATTTTACAAAACTAAAAACCAAACTAATTGATAACCTTGAAGTCGATAAAAATCCGCACAAAAAGTGGCAAAACACGTGTGCGGGGTGCCTATAGTAGTTTATTTCGGCTTTATTATTTTAGTTAGGCACCCCGCATCGTGTTAGGTGTTTTAAAAGTTTTGTCTTTCAACTTATATCTTTCAATTTTATGTTTAATCCCATGTGTATATGTCGAGAAAGCTGCTTTCGAGTTGCCCAGGCTTTACTCACAACTTAACGACAAACATGGTTGACTACGGAACTTACGCAATCTGCATCAGATAAGTCGGGCCAACTTATTCATGACGCATCTCGCATGAGACCGGTCGATAAAATTAAGATATGATTTGACTAATATACTCAATAATACAAAAAATCTTAACACCGCGTTTTAGGGTTTTGTTAAATATCTATCTAATTAATGTAGTAACTATGGTAAAAATTATTTATTACTTTAGGGAATTTATTCTGTAACTTGTTTATACGATAAATAAAAAAATTAAATAAAATCACTATCATTTAAAAACATTTAACAGTTTTTACCTGGGTTTAATCATTAGTAGCGACATCTAACTGATGCCGAGTATTAGAAACGATAAACAAATAACGTCATGCATTTATTATTGCAATCTCATTGCATGCTTCTGAGTACACCTGTGCTGTAGCCACCGCGCCATCTATGATAAAATCATTCAGCAAGGCAAACCTTAGCTAGATGTGCTTCATTTGAAGTGTTTTCAAAGCTAACTATATACTAGTTAGCAGGAAATACATCATAATTCCTTATGATGGCGCTCCTTAATACGTATAAAATAATTTTGAGACTACATACAATCTCTCGAATATTTTGAGGGTAACTTTTTTGAAATCAATATAATTCATCTTGATGATTAATTATATCGATTTCAGATCAATATCGATTTCGAAAGCATTTTATACACTAGAAGTGTGCCCCGAACTGTGAACTCGCGAACCCCATATCTCGTCAAGCCCATAACCAATGCGGCTCATGTTAGAACTTAAAAAAAATATTGGCTACTTTTACACGCTTACTAAATTTCATAAGGCTCCGATCAAAACTAACCTGAGTTATCGTTGAACAAACATACATACATACATAAAAACGCTGGTGTATTCAAATAGACTCGGAGAACTTCGCTCGCCTCGCTTGCTTGTTTAATTACTTGGTATACGTTACAAGTATTATAATCGTGGAAAAATCTCATTAGGTGTTAGTTGACGAATATCAACTTTATGTTCTTTCCAGTAGGACTATGAATCGAATCTGCAAACTCGGGATTGAGAGCTCGAGACTCAGACAACTAGACCACACATGCAGATTGATGCAGTTTTTACATTGATGGTAAACAATGATATTGCGAACTGACGCCTCGAACAAACGCAGCATTGTTCACAAAAGTACATGCTGTTTCCTTTTTAAAATTAAGTTTCCAATGTCACGCTCATCCCATAATAGACATGTTAGATGTCCAAAAATGGAACACTAAGGAAGCGTTTCACTGGCAATTAGTATGACAATTTCTAAATAACAATATAAGTCTTAAGTGTACTAGTGTTAAGTGCTATATCTGCAACCAATAAAATTTATAAATTTCGATGTTCACACTTTGGTTGATGAAACGTTCTTATGAATAACCCTTTATATTTTTTTATCATATATACCATCTCTCAATTGAGTAGAGCGCATTTTGCTTTTTGCTCTTACAGTATTTGAAGTGATTTTTGTGCGCTGGGTGTGGGTGATTTTGTGAAGTGTGGTTTCAGAGCTGGAAGATTTAAGTATGTAAGTTATTTTACTTTTTTTACTATTTTTATATACATTTTCTATTTCTAATCCTAGTCTTACTCATAGCTAAATCAGGTTCTGCGTTTCCGAATCGAAGCTGTGACCTCTTTATACAGTCGCTGACTTAAATCGCTAGACCATTGTTTCTTTAGAAATAAGTACCATGTTTTCTTTTTATAAATGTATCTAATAGGAAATTGTAATTTTCAAGTGCACATGACTGAATTAATTAAACCGCAATTGTAGTTAAAATTGAGCTAATAATCTCAAGTTTATATAAATACTCCAAACCTTAATGCAATTTTTAAACAGTTAGACCTGCTGTGGATATGAAAAAGTATTTTACAATTATTTCAGGTTTTCGAATCCATTCGATTCTGATTTGGAGGAAGGAGAGGTGCGAGAAACACCGCCCGCACTGCTTAAGATAAAAGCTGGTTCTCCTCGAGCGAAAAAAGCAGCGACGGCACCTCGAGTGAAGAAAACACTGGCTGATGACGAGGAGGAAGATGATGAGCCAATCCCATGCGCTCAGCCTCAGGCTAAGAAGAGGAAAAGAAATCTTACATTTCCGGATTCGGAAGTAAGTTTTTTTAAAGAAGACTGTATAAGTTTGGCGAATATCTTTTAACATCTTTTAAAGATAGCTCAACTTTGCTCATCATCATGTCATCGTAATAATAGCCAAGATTTTTTTCTATTTTACATAGTATTTATTTTTTCACTGATTTTTTTTGAGTTTCATGAAATCTTTTTTTTCACAAAAGTGTTTTATCTTTTGTTTGCTAACCAGGGTTTCTAGTAGGTAGGTACTACATACTTTTCAAGTTACCAGGTAGACATTTCTTGATTTTTGTTTCTCTGCGCGAAAGGAGTAAATAATATAGTTTTTTCAAAACTTAAATATTTCTTTTTATTACTTTACAGGATGAACTACAGCCGATACGCGCGCCAACCCTGAAAAATTTCCTTATTCGTCGCACCCCTCAAGGCAGCTCTTATCAAAGTGACCCCATGTTCAGCGGCGAGTACTACATAGAACTGCGTGTCTACAAGTCAAAAGAAATAGAAAACGTTTCGCTGACCGATCGCGATAGAAGTAAGTTAGCTCTTATAAACCTTAAAACGAGGGTGCAGGAGAACTCGCCTATGTGGCGGTCGGTTTCTAAAATGGTAGCTAATGCGAGAGACCAGTTTAAAGCTATGCGCCCCATCGTGTATCCCTCGAATTAAGTTTCTTTAGCATTTAATAATGCTTTTTTTATTTTCATATAATTCATTATAATGAACTTTTTTTAATCGAATATACTTTTCATAAAAATTTTTCCTTATCATATGATATTTGCACATTTTTAAAACCGATTTTTTTAAAAATCTACAGACTTCACTTAGACAATCTCCTAATTATTAACTTGTACAATTTTATCACAAATTTTAAACTCCTTTAAAAAAATGGTTTTCTGTCAGGAATGTCAAATCTTTGTCTCACGATTATCATCTCATAAGAAAAGTAACATTCACAAAGCTAATTGTTTACTTGGCACTGAATTTAGTAATGTTCAAACTATAGCAACAGCCTTTAAAAACAGAATTGTCAGTTACAGAATAAATCCTCAAAAAGAGTACCTCATTCCTGATCAATTTTTACTTGACATATCTCACATTGTCAATGGATTAGTGAATCTTAATTTGAAAAAACATCAATCATTGAAAGTTAATTTAGAACTTTTCATTAAATATACTTTGCCGAAAGACGGCTCTTTATCTTTAAAATCTTTTAACACAAAGTATTCGACGGTATTTCAAAGCACTGACACTTTACAACTATATCAAGACTTTTCAAACCTTTTACAGTGCAAATGTTCAGAATTTGAGCAAGCAGAGTCAGGTTGGACTATAGACTCCATAAGTCACTTAGAACTCAACATCGCTAAATATAATCCTTTAAAAGCGGGTTCATACATACCTCTCCCCAAAAAAATTCAATGCACTAAGTCTTGTCTGAACATCAGAAACAATGATGATCATTGTTTTCTATGGAGTATAATAGCACATCTTTATCCCTCAAAGTTAAATGCGAATAGAGTCTCTTCATATCCCCATTACTCTAATTTATTTAACATTTCAAAAATGTCATTTCCACCAAGCTTTGTAAACATAAAATTGTTTGAAAAACATAATCATATGAGTGTTCATGTTTATGGATTAGACAAATATGAGAGAGTTACCGGTCCTCTATACAAAACTCAAAAGCGACAAATTGAGCATATCAATTTATTATTTTTGAGTCAAAATGGTAAAAGTCATTTCTGTTTAATTAAAGATATTGAAAAGCTTTTACATAATCAATTAACCAAACATAAATCTAAAATATATCTTTGTGACGAATGTTTTTTGTATTTCGATGTTGAAGAAAAATTGACAAAGCATAACTGTGCAAGAGTACAAACTGTTCTTCCTGAGGAAGGCTGTAAAACAAGTTTTTCTAATTATGAAAGAACTTTAAGAATACCTATAGTGATTTATGGTGACTTTGAAAGTCTACTTAGGGAATACTCTGATAAGAGTCATTCTCTTCATGTGGAAAATGTTCAGATACATGAAGCAACTTGTTTCGGTTATTATATTTGCTGCAAGTCTAACCCTGATTTAAACGAATATGTCTCTTATAGAGGTCCAAACTGTGCTAAAAAATTTGTTGAATCGATTTCAAAAGATATACTTCGTTTACATAAAATTTTATCCGTTCAAAAAGACATGATACCCTTAACAGAACAAGAGAAAAATACTTTATGCAATGCAACATGTTGTCATATCTGTAAAAAGTCATTTACTTCCTCTGATAAAATAGTTTTAGATCATGATCATTTTACTGGGCGCTTTAGAGGACCCGCCCACAATAAGTGCAATATAAATTATTCAGTGTGTCCTTTTATACCTATAATTTTTCATAATCTTTCAGGATATGATTGTCATTTATTCATTAAAGAACTTTCTAATGTTTGCGGTCGAATAAATTTAATACCAAAGAATAAAGAGAAATTTATTTCGTTTACTAAGTTTATTCCGCTGGATGAAAAAAATGTTGCTCAGTTAAAATTTATCGATTCACTAAATTTTTTGGACTCTAGTTTAGATACCTTAGTAAAAACCCTCGAACCTGATGATTTTGTAAACTTAAGATCATATTTTGTAGATGAAAAATTATTTGATTTGGCTCGTCAAAAAGGTGTTTATTGTTATGATTATGTAGATTCTTTAGAGCGTTACAGCGAGACTTTGTTGCCAGATCGAGACAAGTTTTATAATAAACTCACATCGGAGTCGGTCTCTACGCAAGATTATAATCATGCAATGAAGGTGTGGAAAACATTTAACATGAAGAATTTAGGTGATTATACAGATTTTTATTTAAAATGTGATGTGTTGTTGTTATCAGATGTATTTGAAAAGTTCAGATGTATGAGTTTAAATCATTATAATTTAGACCCATGTCATTATGTTTCTTCACCTTCATTAAGTTGGGATGCCATGTTATTATACACAGGAATTGAATTAGATTTAATATCAAATGTTGAAATTTATCAAATGTTTGAGAAGGGTATCAGGGGAGGTCTTGCACAGTGTTCTTTACGTTATGCTAAAGCTAATAATAAATATCTTCCTGATTACGATCACACGGCTTTTTCAACATTTTTGGCATATTTTGATTGCGTAAATCTTTATGGATACGCAATGATGTCAAAATTGCCTACTGGGAACTTTAGATTTTTGACAGATGATGAAACTACTAATTTTGATGTTATGGCTATAAATACTCAAAGCGATGTTGGCTATTTACTTGAAGTAGATTTACATTATCCCTCTAAAATTCATGATGATCATGCTGATCTACCATTTGCTGCAGAACAGTTAAATGTACCAATACCATTTGGTAAATATAAAAAGTTAGTTGCCAATTTAAACGATAAACATAAATATGTTATCCATTACCAGCACTTACAAAAATGTCTAGAACATGGATTACAACTTTTAAAAATTCATAAAGTTCTATCTTTTGATCAGAGAGCGTTTTTAGAGCCTTATATTTCTCTTAATACCAATTTAAGACAAAACGCTAAATCAGCGTTTGAAAAAAATTTTTTTAAAAAGCAGAACAATTCAATTTTTGGAAAAACCATAGAAAATAAAAGAAAACAAGTAGATGTTAAGCTTGTTAATATTTGGACCGATCATTTAAACGTAACAAAAAAAAAAATATGGTGCTGAGAAATATATAAGTGCTCCTAATTTTAAAAATTTGTCTATTCTTTCTGAAAATTTAATCACTGTACAAATGGAGCCAACAAAACTTATATTAGATAGACCAATTTATATAGGTTTTAGTATTCTCGAGTTAGCAAAAACTCATTTATATAACTTTCACTATGGTGTAATTAAAAGAATTTACGGAAATAACGTTCAGCTTTGTTATACTGATACAGATAGTCTCCTGTACTTTGTGCAAACAGAAGACGTCTATGAAGATATGAAAAGAAATATTCAGTACTTTGATACTAGCAATTTCGAGTCTAATAATGTTTACAATATGCCGAGACTTAATAAGCAAATTCCCGGATACTTTAAAGATGAGATGAGTGGCGATGTTATATCTGAGTTTATAGGCTTAAGAGCAAAGTTATATTGTATAAATTCAAATAGGTGTTTGATAAAAAAGGCTAAAGGTGTAAAAAAATGTACTATAGGAAAATTAGATATCAACAAGTATAGAGACTCTTTATTGTATAATAAAAGTTTTAGAGAAAAAATGTACTTTTTACGATCTAAAAACCATAATGTGTATACTCAGAAAGTAAACAAGCTTGTTCTAAATGCTAATGATGACAAAAGACAAATCTTTGAAGGAAGCTTTGCAACTCTGCCTTGGGGTCATTATTCTACTATGTTTTAGAATTAAAATATTGTAAGTTCAGAAGGAATATCTGCAATATGTGCAAATATTTGTTTATTACACAGGAAATGTTTATTTAGATAGTTTAAGATATTATTTTTGTATGTAAAAATATAAATAAATGTAGTCCCTCGCTAGTTTTTTTTTTTATTTTATTCATCTCCTTCCTACTATATAACTTATCGGTGGTCATTTTTTAATAATAGTATTAACAATTTAATCTAGATCTGAGGGGAAACTCCAATAATAAAATCCTTTTTATGATTTTGCACTATCTACCGCTTTTTATTAGGAAGTTACTAAGAAGTTATAAACATAAGCATAGAAAGACAATAATATGAAGTGCAATAGTGTGTGATGAAAATGGTAATAGGTAAATGGCGTTGACCTAATATTTTTGTACTTACACTGACTCCAACAGAAAACGCTGCCTTGGTTGATGAATCTCAGATGATTATTTTATTTCAGCGAATGTTCGCAAGTTTTTTTTTTTTAGACTTTTGCACCATCTACTGCTTTTATTAGGAAGTTACTAAGAAGTAAGATACACAAGCAGGAGGGGACTAATATGGATGGAGTAAGGAACGTGTAATGTTGCGTAATGAATATGGTAACAGGTAGATGGCGCTGTACTAATATTTTGTGTTAACACTAAATTAACAGATATAGTCTATTTGTTTAGGTATTTAAAAGAATGTAAACAATCATGACATGTCTTTTTATTGAAATAAACACTTTGTAAATCAAAACTTTTGCAAATTATAAAAAAAAATCTGTAATTTATAATTTATAAAATAAAATAATCTGTGATTTGCAAAGTTATTGATTTATAAAGTGTATATGTATTTCAATAAAAAGACACGTCAAGATTGTTTACATTCTTCTAAACAAATTAATTATAGAAAACTATTGTACTAAGTAAAAAAAACAAACTAAAAACTACTTTTGTTATAGAACTATCTTTAATAATCATTAAAATGTACAAAATTATTATCTAAATATACCTAAGACGTTAACAAATATTTAACAAGTTGATAATAAATTTCTTAAATATGATATTATACTGTAATATTTTCACTTAACTTATTTACTATTTTATTGACAAGTGATTCTGCGTCATTTAACACTTCATCATAATTCTGTTCTACAACATATTGCACTTCAACATCATTTGCTTTACCATCAGCCTCTATATTTGATATGCTTATTCTTATTAAGCGTTTTCCTTTTTTTATTTTTTTAACAACATGAGAGTTTAACGCTCTGGCATTAGTTTCCGTCAAACTTTTCTTTGTTTTCTTTTTCATCGGCTTCACTGAGGTTTGAGTTGAGGCATCTGCATGAGTTTTCAAAAATTGTTCTTGAAATTTAAGGTAACCTTCTAAATCTTGCCCGCATGAATAAAGTGGGTCGTCGAGCGGTGGTGGTGAGTAAAAATGAGCATAATGTGGAGGACTGATTGAGGATCCAGCAGGCATCGAGTTTGAATTCTGAAACAAAAAAAATATATATATATACATTGAATAATAAAGATGGGTTCTCAGTTTACAAAGCAATGATTGCACTACTTACCATTTTTAAATATACGTAGAGAATAACAACAACACTGTAGACACGATTTCACTAATGAAGACTTTCGAAGGAAATGACTTCACTAATGTGTCATGTAAAACTTTATACTGATTTTTAGCCGATCTCTAATATTACAATTAAGGCATGAAATTCTATTCTCTGGAATGTCAACAACGTGCTCTCAATAGGTATTGAACTAGCTTCAGCGTGAGGACGTTAAAAAGTATTTTTATCCGTCTAGAAAAATATTTTTGAACTAGTGGGTAAAGTATGTATGCGTATATGTATGTATGTTTTTTTGATACGTTCTCTAACCTAAAGGGTTTGATGGATTTTATTTAGCTTGAGATATTGAGATTGTTAGATTCGCCTCGATGGTGACTGATAATACTTAGTATATCAAAATTATAAACGCGATTGGGAAGACCTTAAAGGTTCATTGATAACAATGAAGTTGGTCAAACAGGTTGTGTCCCTAGAGATAACACATATAGACTCTGAAATACAGACATTACCTCATAAACGACATGGGGAATTACTACCGAATACAATTCGCTGCATAATATGTGGGCCCTCCAACTGTGGCAAGACAAATGTGATGATTTCACTATTATTACATGAAAATGGACTTAGGTTTCAAAATGTTTATTTATATTCTAAAACTACTTTTCAACCGAAGTATTTATTTTTAGATCATCTTTTACATTCCATTCCAGATGTAAACATATTTATTTTAAAAAAGGATGAAGATCTTATTTCTCCAAACGAAGTGAATGAAAATTCTGTCTTTATATTTGACGATGTTATATGTGAAAATCAAGTAAATATTTGAAATTATTTTTCAATGGGGCGCCATAAAGGCATTGATTGCTTTTATTTGTCTCAAACATATTCAAAAATACCAAAACAATTAATCAGAGACAATGTAAATCTTTTAATTGTTTTTAAGCAAGATGAAATAAACTTGAAACATATTTACCACGAACATGTTAATTCTGATATGAGCTGGCATGAATTCAAAACATTGTGCTCTAACATATGGAAAGATCCTTATATGTTTTTGCTGATAAATAAAGATTGTGAATTAAACAAAGGCAGATATCGCAAAACTTTTGACATATTTGTAAATTTCGACTAATTTAAAAGTACCTATATAATGCCTATAAAATACTTCACGGGTTACTTTGATTTCGACTTTCACATTGTTAAAGCGATTGTTAAAAATGAAGGGGGATATTAAAAATGATTTAATTAAATCAGTTAAAGCCATTAAACAAAAAGTGAAATGGTTACGAGAAAGAGAAGATGATTTAGAATTACAGCATTGCAAGTTATTTAAACCTGTGACTAATTCAATACAATTATTGGCACAACCTGAAACTGTGAAATATGAAGATACTAATATTAACTATGGTAAAGAAGATTTATCTAATATGAAACAAAAAAACGAAATTGATTATTTAACGCTGGAAACAAAAACTCCTATTAAGACGTTGAACACTTCTGAGAATGTTAAAACTTCATCGGAACTTAAAAATAATGAAAAAACTCCTATTAAGATATTGAACACTTTTGAGAATGTTAAAACTCCGTCAGAACTTAAAAATAATGAAATATGCATACCTTTTGGTGTACGTAGTGACAATGGTAAATTAATGATAGGCAATACGCTGGTTACATTTACAGACATGGTTGACACTTCTTCCAATAAATTAGAGTTCGCTAAAATAGGGGATAAAAGTTATTTAGTAACTCCAGGATTAAAGGAATTACTTTTTCAAAGTAAACCCAATTTGAAAGTTATTTCTGATAAAGACAAATTGGTCTATAAGGATATTTTATGTCAAACAAATGCTCATAAAAGAGATTATCATTCATCAGGTCAGATCAAAGGTGATAAAGGAATGAAATATTGTCACATCGTTAAACCGCTATTCTTTGAAAATAATTGTAATGAAAATAAAATAGGTGGTAATTTATTAACTTTAAAATCGTATAAAAAGAACACTGATTTCATTTATTGGGATGATCCGAATGAATTAGTTGAAAGATTAAAAATTTTGATTGCTTCAAAAGATGCTGGTAACACAAGTCACGACAATGAAATAATATCAATAATTGAAGAACTTAAAGAAGCTGGTATTATAAAAAAGTAATTCGTATAAATTAAGCTCAGTTGTTATATAGACGTTGAACATGAATGTCAACAAATTCGGCCATCATATTTACAAAAGACAAAAAATGCACAGTTCTTCGCTGGATAATATTTTCGATGCAGAATATAAAATCATAAAACATATAAGATCACCCGTAGATCCAAATGATTGTGCTACTAAAGAATATGTGGATAAAATAGCTAATGGGTTCTTAAAGAAATTCAAAACTCTCGATGATCTAACATCATTGATGAATATTGAAATAAATAGTTTAAAAAATAATCTAAACGCTGTGAAACAAAAAAAGGATAAAAAATGAGTAAATCAGATGTAGTCAATGAAATACATAAACCTGTAAGATATAATTTTCCTCGAAGATATGTTATACTCAAAGATATGGATGATTTGTGGCAAGCTGACTTAATTGATATGCAATCTTATTCTAAAGAAAATTCACACTATAAATATATTTTGGCAGTAATTGATGCATTTTCAAAGTATGCATGGACATATCCTCTCAAAAACAAAGACAAAAAAAGTGTAACTGGAGCTTTTAGAGCATTACTAGAAAAAGGTCGCGTCCCTAAAAATCTTCAAACAGATTTAGGAAAGGAGTTTTATAATTCGGATTTCAAAAAGCTGGTAGAAAAATATAGAATAAATCATTATTCTACTTACTCCGTCAAGAAAGCGTCGATAGTTGAAAGATTTATAAGAACGATAAAAAATAAAATCTACAAACAATTCAGTTTACAAGGTAATTATAGATGGAGCGGTCATATTATTGATAATCTTGTTAAAGAATATAACTCAACTTTTCACAGAACAATTCAACAGCCTCCGAATAAAGTTAATAAACAAAACAAAAATATATTATTACGGAGATATAAAACATTACAACTATCTTCATCTAAAAAAGAGCATCAAAGATTTAAACTTGGTGACCACGTTCGTATAAGTAAATATAAGGGGACATTTGAAAAAGGATACACTCCAAATTGGTCAACAGAAATATTTAAAATAATCAAGGTGCAAAACACAAGTCCCATTACATATCTTTTAAATGATATAAGACAGCGACCTATTTTAGGTGCATTTTATACGCAAGAACTGCAAAAAACTAAACATCCTAATATTTATTTGGTAGAAAAAGTTTTGAAAAAGAAAAGGGATATGCTATTTGTTAAATGGTTAGGTCTTCCTGTAGCTGAAAATAGCTGGATAAAGAAATCAAGTGTTGTATAAACATATATTACAATTCAAATAAAAAAATCTTCAGTCTGCATTTAGGCGTCATAGAGAATAGAGGTTAAATTGTAGAGGAAAAAGATATCCTCTAAGAATCATAATGGAGTCGAAAGTAAAAAAAACAAAAAGAAAACCTCTAAAAACTAAATCTGCTTCTCCAAAGACAATAAAGACAAGAACAAAAATCTCTGGGGCCGGTTTCAGTAAAGTTTTTAAAAATATTATTTTGAAAACAAAAAAGCACTTACACAATTTAAAACCAAAATGTAAAAAAGCTGCAATTGAGTTAGCTATTGCAGCTGCGAGAGAATTAACATCGGATTTACCTGTTGATGTGCCTCGTATTATTCCGGTGCCGAAGACTGGTGGTGTATTACCATTGATTCCAATTTTCGCAGGCCTTGCTGCTGCTGGGAGCTTAGCAGGCGGTTCGACAGGCATATTAAAAGCTATCAATGCTATTCAATCTGCCAAGAAACTATTTCAAAAACAACCTAAAGAAAAAATTAGATCTTTGTGTATAGGAAATGGATTACGCATTAAACCTTATGGACAAGGTTTAGGGATATATTCGAGGATTGAAAAAAACTAAATATTAGGCTACCAAATCGAGCACTATCTAACTTTGATATTTTAAAATATGCAACAAATATACCATATTTCAGAGGCGTGTTTATGCGAAATGAATTACCAAATCGCCCATTTAAGAAAGAATGTGGTATCATCAATTTAGATAGTTCTGAAAATCCCGGTACTCATTGGGTAGCCTATGCAAAATTGAATGATTATATAGAATATTTTGATAGTTATGGTGACTTAAAACCACCTCAAGAATTTGTTAAATACATGGGATCTACATTCAATTACAACTATACAAATTTCCAAGGAAATAACTCATTTAAGTGCGGACACCTTTGTTTAAGATTTCTTAATAATTTTTGGCACAACCAAGATTATGATAAATAAATACTTGGGCACCCACAATAAAGGTCAGTTTATCGCAATGTCTGTTACGCTCACTATTACTGGAAATAAATCTGTTTTGAATACAGATTTTTCTCCTCCACTTATTTTAAATGATGCATACGAGTGCGGTTTATTATATTTTTCCTGTTTTAATTCAATACCTAATATAAATGATTACAATAATGTATTCATGTACGGAGAAAATAAACAAAAGATTAAGGTCCCAACTGGTATTTATGATTTGCAAGATCTATATGAATATCTAAATGATAGAATTAAAAATAGCTGTGAGCTAGTAATAAAACCGAATAATAATACTATGACATGTTTCTTATTCTGTAGCGAAGTGGTAGATTTTGGTGTAGAAAATAGTATAGGATCTTTACTTGGTTTTCCAAAAGTGAAATTAGAAGCAAATAAATGGCATGAGTCAACGAATCCAGTCAACATTCTTCCAGTGTCTGTTATAAGGATCGAATGTGATCTCCTACAAGGATCATACACTAACGGTACTCCATCGCATATAATTTACGAATTCGTGCCAAACATCCCACCCAGTCATAGATTTGTAGAAACACCAAACAATGTTATATACTTTCCAATTACTCAAAATATTATTTCATCCATAACTATAAAAGTGGTGGATTTACATGGGAGATGTATTAATTTTCGTGGAGAAAACATCCAATTGTGCCTTCATTTAAGAGAAAGAAAATGATTGTGTTTCATGAAAATAATTGTAATAACGTTGATAAATTTCAAATGAAGAAGAAAGCTAGGAAATCTATTTCTAAGTCTACAGTGAAACAAGTTAGACGTGCTGCGAGTGTCGCAACTCGTAAAAAAATAAATAAAAATAATAAAGAATTTCTTAAGGCACTCGGTTTTAAAACATGACTATCTTGCAGATAAATGATTCAACTCAATTTGATAATTCAATTGAGAGTTATGAAATACATACTTATAATCCATATAATAATAGTTTTAACACGAATGATGAAATACGAATACCGATTCATAACCAAGACATATATTTATTACCATCAGCCAGCTCTATTTACATCGAAGGAAGTGCTATAGTGAGTCATGTGGATACTACCGGTAAAATTCAGAAAAAAAATGTAAAATTTACGAATAACTTTATATTATTTCTATTCCAAGACATAAGATATGAAATGAATGGTGTAGAAATTGATCGTATAAGAAACTCTGGAATAACTACAACACTAAAATCATACATATCAATGAGTAACTGTGAAAGTAAGGCAGCAGCTGCATGGGGATGGAAAACCGATGACGACTTGAACAAAAATAATAATAATGGTAATTTTAGCGCTCTGATACCATTAAATAAAATATTAGGCTTTGCAGAAGACTATAACAAAATTGTCATGAATTGTAAGCATGAACTAATATTGAATAGGACTAATGCAAATCTAAACAGTATTGTTATGGATGTTGATGATATAGTAGATATTAATATACAAAGGATTCAATGGCGTGTACCTCACATCAAAGTTTCTGACAAGCAGAGGCTACTATTGTTAAAGCAATTAGAGAAAGATAATCCCATTCAAATTGCATTCAGAAATTGGGATTTATATGAATATCCATTACTACCAAAAACAAAAAAACATTCGTGGGCTGTAAAGACTACATCTCAATTAGAAAAACCTCGATATGTTATATTTGGTTTGCAAACAAACAGAAAAAATAGTAAAACGAAAGACAGTTCTGTATTTGATCATTGCACTTTGACTAGCGTCACATTATTCCTAAATTCTCAATATTATCCATATGATTCTCTCAACGTAAAGTTTGATGAAGAGAAGTACAGTATATTATATGAGATGTATGTTCAATTCCGTCAGTTGTTTTATAACCGTCCTACAGACCCCTTGCTTGATCTGCACCAGTTTAAAGAAAAGGCACCGTTATTTGTAATCGATTGTTCTAGACAGAATGAGAATTTAAAATCAGGCCCGGTTGATGTTCGATTGGAAATTGAAACTTCTCAAGATATACCGCACAACACCTGCGCTTATTGTTTAATTATTAACGACCGACTTTTAGAATATAAACCTTTAAGTAATATTGTCCGTAAACTATCTTGAGCTATTATTTTACTAAGTTCACAATATTTGAGATTTTTTTTATTATTTTTGAAAAATATTGCCGCTATTAAAACATGTATGCTATTGTAGATGTTCAAGGTTTTAAAATAGACATCAATGAATTTATTGCAAAAGAAATAGCTGTAATATATGTCAATCAGCTAGATTTCTTTTTAATATCACCACCGTTCCCATTTCGTTTTCTTACTAGCACTGAAAAGCGAAATGTGTGTTGGTTAGAGCAAAACCGAAACGTACGATGGGATGAAGGATTTATACTATATACGAAACACAAAAGTATTGTTCGAAACTACCTTAAAGATAAAATGATTTATTGTAAAGGTATTGAAAAAATGGCTTGGATAAAAGACATAACAGGAGCAAATAATGTATACAATTTAGAAGATAAGGGCTGTCCCAATTTTAATAATTTATATAAACAATATTCATTACATAATAATGTATTTAGTTGTTCAAATCATCCATCAATATGTGCTTTAAAAAATGTGTTATGTTTAAGAAATTGGTGTATTGATAATAAAAAAATTATTATTTATTTTCGATTTTTATTTGAAATCTTTGAGTTTATCTCTTACCCATTCTATTTTAATTAAATAAATAGATGAAGTAATGAATTAATTTCACATTCTTAAACATAATTTTACATAGAAATCATTAAAAACAGAGAATTGCTTAGATTAATTTGAATTAAAAAATATGTCAAATCTCTGTAAGTAAAGTTTCATTCAGCGATATTGTTAGATACCATGTTATACGTTCCGTAGTAAAATTATCAGTTAAATAAAATGAAGAGTCATTACGACTACGTGTGTTACACAAATATATATAGAATTTTTTTTTTCGCATTATGCGTTGAGAAAAGACACTGGCGGGAGCTGGGTTATATAGGGGGTGGCTGCATCAGGGCCGAGCGAAGCGAGGGCCTGATGCAGCACCCCCTATATAACCCTACTGAAATTGGTTGCTAATATTTAATATAAGGCTGGTTTCACAGCTGTGTGGGACACCCGTACGGTTCGGCCGTAATACGGGCGACCCATAGGGAGAGCGCTCGCAGAGCTCTGAAGCGAGTGTTCAGTACATAGACCTACAATTTTTTTTACTGTGTTAGGTTCGGTACGTTACAGCGGGTAGCGTTGTACGGGCTCTATCCGAAGCGTGTTCCGTACGTGTGAAACGATGTTTTTTTTTATGTCATAGGGCCGCAAACGAACAAGCGGGTCACCTGTTGGTAAGTGATCACCGCTGCCCATGGACAACTGCAACTTCAGGGGTGTAACAGAAGCGTTGCCGGCCTTTCAGGAAGGGAAGATGTAGGAGGAGGGGGGAGGAGAGGAGGGAGGGGGGGGGGGGGCTCCGGCTCTCTCACTCATCGAACGAAGCATAGAAGCGGTGACGCTACTACTCAGACGTCGATTTTCTGTGAGAGTGTGGTACTTCCCCGGACGAGCCGGCCCATTCATGTTACTAGCAAAACAGAGTTTTGCCGGTAGCGTGGCTCTACCACAATTAACTATGTTTTGGCGCTTTACGTATGTCTCTGCTCCGGGCAACCCGTACGGACCTCCAGCATACCTGTGATACCGGCCTAACAAAGGTTTTCAGGTAATTTTATCGTCTTTCCTGATAGACTATTTAAAAGAGGTACCAAAATATATTATGATAATACTTGAGAACAGTCTCACGTCGATATACCAGCGCTCATCTTTGCGAAAACGATTAAATCATTTTATTCACCTCCGGACTGTACGGACTACGGAATATGCTAGATTGTGGTATAAATAACAAGCTTTAGACAAATGGATTTGGATGGATGCCGCAAAGTAATATTATAGAATAATTAACGTTAAATATGCGTACTAAAACACTTATTTTTAAAATTATTTGTGATTTAGATCACAAGCTACATTCCCAATTACACTTTTACAGAAGTTAAATTCTGTGATGAGTTGATTTGTATAACATATCTGGTGTTTTAGTGTAAAGATATTAAAATACGTTTTAACTTCTTCCTTACATACACTGCATCCAAAACTCCGACGTCTAACTCAGACGGACCTGTCCTTTTGTGGTGCGTGCAGCTTTCATATTTATATGCAGTTAAATATGCAGCTGTGCACTAATAAACTCTATTGCCTTTTAATAACACCAATACTAACACGTGTTTATTTATTTTGAGATAGACAAAGTCGAAGGCAGATCTAAAGGTTACATTTGAAGTGATGGTGGTAAAAAATGTGGAAAAAGAGAATCACAAAATTGATGAATTGCTAACTACATTCTCCATTGACTAAAACAAACTGTTAAAAAGTTTTTATGCATTCATGTAAAGTTATTATAATACGCTTAAGCTTCTATATTGAACTGCATCCAAAACTCCGAGATCTGTGCAATTTTTGACGTCTTACTCGGACGGACCTGTCCTTTTGTGGTGCGTGCAGCGTTCTTATTTATATGTAGTCAGACATGCAGCGTGGCACTAGTTATAAACTTTGTATAGTACATTTATAACCTGCGTTTTGACAACACAGATACTATAACATATTTATTACTATTGATGTAGATAGCGGCTAAAGAAGATGGAAAATCCACATTCTCTTTTTCCACTATCACAGACGCAAAAGTGTTGGCATCATAACTGTGATGAGTTGCTTCCTGTGTTGTCTATTGAATATGACACACTTAGTGTTATTGATGCTATTAAATATATTAAAACAGGCTTTTTATAACTTGGGCTACACGCAAAACTTCGAGGTCTGTGCAATTTATGACATCTAACTCCGATGGACTTGTCCTTTTGTGGTGCGTGCAGCTTTCATATTTATATGCAGTTAGATATGCAAGTTATTAACTCTGTATATTAAATTTTGACTGCTTTTTTACGACACCGATACTATACCATATTTATTGCTATTAAAGTTGATAGATGCTGAAGAAGTTCAAGCCACATTCCCTTTTTTCACTATCACAGACTTTAAAGTGTTGGCATATTAACTGTAATGAGTTGCTATCTGCATTGTCTATTGAATATGACACACTCTGTGTTATAATGCTTATGAAGATATTAAAACATGCTTGACACTTATAACTTGGGCCATACCCAAAACTCCGAGGTCTGTGCAATTTATGACGTTTAACTCAGACGGACCTGTCCTTTTGTGGTGCGTGCAGCTTTCATATTTATATGCAGTTAGATATGCAAGTTATTAACTCTGTATATTTAATTTTCACCTGCTTTTTTACGACACCGATACTATACAATATTTATTGATATTGAGGTAGATAGAGGCTAAAGAAGATCTAAAAGCCACGTTCCCTTTTTTCACTAACTCAGACGTTGTAGTGTTGGCATCATAACTGTGATGAGTTGCTACCTGCATTGTCTGTTGAATATGACACACTCGGTGTTATAATGTTTTTGAAGATATTAAAACAGGCCTTAAACTTATAACTTGGGTCACACCCAAAACTCCGAGGTCTGTGCAATTTATGACGTCTAACTCAGACGGACCTGTCCTTTTGTGGTGCGTGCAGCGTTCATATTTATATGCAGTTAGACATGCAGCGGTGCACTAGTTATTAACTCTGTATATTGCGTTTCTAACTCGCTTTTCGTGGCTTTGCCTTTGTGGGATTCATGACACTTTAATTTAGCCATGTTATGAGTGTGGTCATTTTGCTCGTAAACGCGGTTCATAAGCGTGCACGTTTTATACTTGCTGCTTAATTAATGTATAACTTTATGGATGGGATAAGTATGCACGTTTAATACTGCTTAAATAATGTTTTAGTTGGTTTCATATTTCCATTATTAAATTCGTGTTTCATTTTAAAACGCGATGCTAGGTTTGATTGTTTGTATTTCATTTCAGACATCTAGTTTCTCAACCCTAGTTTCTACTTTGCCACTTTGTGAACTCGTAATGTACATACTGATGCTATAAGATAACCTTATATAATCTCATTTCTCAACAAAGCAATTGTATCATTCCACTTACGAAACCCCTTAAAAAAATTGCCTGCCAAATTTTGTGAAGCTCCGATTCATACGAGTAATTATTAAAAAAGTATTTCTTAAAACAAGCTTTTCTCTAACTTCAAAGTTAAAACTGCTCCTCGAGAGGCATCTATCAAGCCCACTCTCGATGAGGTTGTGTCGTTTTTCTACACAGTTCCTATGGCCATCTCCAGGTTCTATCACCTGGTTCTATCACCAGATCAGCTCCATGTCATCATAATAAAGCATTTTTACGCGTTATGTGAGCAAAATTTCAACTCAATCGGAAATCGAGAAGTAGGTCAAATTTAACTTGCAAGATTTGATTACAGACAGACAGACAACGGAACAGGTGAAACCAGTTGTAAAATACCCGCGTCATCATTGGACTTGATGAATCACACTTGCTCATCTTTGAAGCAATCACTTAAAATTATGATAGACTTCACTTAAGGTCAATTTGTTAAATCATTAATAATAAGCCCAAAACTATATATAATAATTAAATAAATAAGTAAACATATACGGACATATCACACAGATTGAGCTGGCCTCAAAGTAAGTTCGAGACTTGATCGGATACTGATACCTAATATGGTGCACATCGTATGCCTACAGACTTACGTATGAAACCGAATGCAGCCCAAACTACGCAACTCATTTTCTGTGACACACAACTCCAAAAATTACGCTCGTTTAGCTTAAACCTAGCAAGACACAAAAACCAGCTAACACATATTCCCTACCTAAATAAGGTACATATCAACATACGGGATCTACGTACAGACGACCAAACCGCGCAGTAATATATTCAAATTAGGGACCAGGATAAAGGGCAAAAAATCACTTCCTCCCGAGATATTACAGTCGTAATCCGGTTCGTTACATCGAGGATAATTTGCTACGGAATGAAACTGAAGGCAGATCCGCAAAGCCAAATTGTAATAAGCCTGTTTTGAGAGATTTCTTTTTGATGGAATCACACTTTTTGTTTGAGTCGTTTAGTCGTCATATCTTAGACATTTTGTAGACTGGTAATCGGGTAGGTACCAGATTTCGATGATAGAGATTTAAAATAATTTTATATCAAATCTTATAGAACCTAGGGCTTATTGTCTCAGAGCAAATTGGGCTTATTTGAAAGTCTCTCATTTACCAGTAACATTTTGTGTAAATGGTTTTCAATGATAGAGATTTATAATAATTAATATCAAATCTTATAGAACCTAGAGCTTATTGTCTCAGAGCAAATTGGGCTTATTTGAAAGTCTCTCATTCACCAGTAACATTTTGTGTATATGGTATTACAATAACTTGAGTGAATCCGCTATTTTCCAACAATTCAATTCAGATACTTTTTTCTAAACGTCAAATCAATTATTTTCCATAATTTTTTTTATGAAATACAGGCAGATGACCTCGTAGTTTCTTAGAGTCAAATAGCGCTCTTATTATCACTTCTTCTGCAATAATAAATCTAAAATCACGTTAAAATCTATATGTTCAAAGACAAGTGTTTTTTGTTAACCTTATAAATACATAAAAATGTATTTTAAAACAGACGACAAAGAGGAACTTTATTTTACATGTCTGATTATAACACATATGAAACCACAAGTGTATTGTTTATAAATTATGATAATGATTGTTTAACCACTATGAATTATATAAAACCGCACATTATAAATAATTGAAATGTCGAAAGCGTATTTTGGTTTGTTGTTTACTAATTTTTATATTTAATATGTCAGAAAACAAGAGGGAATTAATTTTTACACATTCTCGCCGACCATCTTTCCTTATTTAATTTTTTTTTTCGCTTAACGAGTCCTCTTGGCCGCAAAAGCCAAAATGCTCTATCTGCTTTATTCGGGAAAAACTTGTGATAGTGTTCAGGAAACAAAAGAGTTTAAATAAAATAAACATCTAGGTTCATCATACATGAATTTTTCGGAGTCTAGTTCTGCCCCTATTTGAAATAAATTATTTGCAAGGAAACGAAGAAATCATTTAAAATGTTGTCTTGAGCATGCTCTAGATAACCCTCTAAACTATTTTATGAACTACTGTTTACAGTCTAAACTGAAAATGTGAAGAAGCATAACATATATTATTTTCGTGATTGTAAGTGTAAGAAAAGACGAAAAAAAAATGATTTGGTCATTTTCAAGTTTTTTTATATTTATAAAAATACAAAAAAATTAAAAAAAATATGTGATATACGCAATGAAATTTTAAGACTCACGTTGGTCTCCTTGCTTTAATAATTATTGAGATATATGACTTTGAATAAAAGTCATGCGGTTATTTTTTCCCCTATCTCAAGGTCCACGCGGAAGCTGGCCGCGAAAAGTACATAAATAGTGTTTGTACATCAAGGCATGAGTTTCGATATAGGTTCCAATTTGGGGGGTGACTTGTTATACTTATCTGGCTAAACCCTTTGCCAAAAGAGGCTGTTTTACGCAAATGTGCGGAGACAAGCTTCACGTTCTCACTTTGAAGTGTAAACAGTTCATTACATAGTTTGAACAGACATCTAGGGCATGCTCAAGACAAATTTTTAATAATATCTCCATTTTCTTTCAAATTCCCATTTAAAAGAAAATGTTTTTTCCAGGATCTAGAGAAATCCCGCTCTAGATTTAGGAAAATTCATGTCTCCTTTTAATATATGGGTAACTAAACTTACCCATATATATAATACATATTTATATAGTTTACACTATGCTAAAGTTCTGTGATATACTGTCTACGTAATTCACGACACTATCTAAAGGGTCCAGCAGCACCTGTATTCAAACAACGGGCATTGTATTTGTATGCAAATTTTGTGTGCATTGTGCATCAATGCAACTGCCGAGGGTGCGACGATTGTAAAGTCAGGAGCGAAATCGTGTCTGGATTGTTTCGGAACTCGACTGATGCCTATACAAATTTATTTGCCAGGTAAATTAAATAAAACCCCTTTCAATCATTCATCCCCCATAACTTTTGAACCACTGAATCGATTTCTACTACATCATCGTCATAATCAGATCGTTTTGTCTCCATTGCAGGAGCACGACCCTCCCTGTACTACCAGAGCCATAGTTGGCCAGAGCAGCCAGAGGACTTGGCTTACACTCTCCTCGCTGGCCAGACGGGTTGAAGAGGTCTCATTGATATTTATAAGCTTTGTTTAGCTTGTATTCCCTAAGTCGCCTTCTACGACATCCAGGGGAGGACTTGGATTTCCATCAAACATAGCTAATTCATATAAAAAAACGCATAGAAATTTGTCCATCCGTTGGAGAGCTACGATGTCACAAGACGGACAGACAGACAGGCATTGGTGTCAAACTAATAACACACTCTTTGTGTCCAGGGTTAAAAAAAGTATTCGAGGAAGCAACATATGTTATTTTTTTATGTATATTACAAACAAACATACTAAGGAACATGAATCGAAGTATAAATAAATATATACGGACAAATCACACAGATTGAGCTAGCCCCAAAGTAAGCTTAAGCTTGTGTTATGAGATACTAAACCCACCTTACTATATTTTATGATAAATACATGTATAGATAAACACCCGAGACCCAGGAAAATTCGCTAAAGGCTATTTTCCAACTTGCCCTGGCTGGGGATCGAACCCAGAACCTCCAGATTGGCGGTCTAGCGTGGTGACCATTACGTTACGGAGGTCGTCAAAAAAAAATATATGTATGAAAAATTTTTTTTTTGCTTCCTATCGTATCAAACCGACCGGACCAGCTGATCGTTCAACTTGCAAGGCCAATAAAATAATTTTCATATTTCTATATGCGTTTCTTGGGGAAATTTGTTAAGTATCATATACTGAACTAGCTTTTGCCCGCGGCTTCGCTCGCGTAGAGGTGGAATTTATCAAAATCCTATCTTAGCGGATGCCTACGTCATAACATCTACCTGCCTGCATGCCAAATTTCAGCCCGATCCGTCCAGTGGTTTGGGCTGTGCGTTGATAGATCACTATGTCAGTCAGTCAGTCACCTTTGAGTTTAGATTCACTCTTGAAATAGCTTCAGTATATTTTGTTAGACTATGTATTGTATATAGCGCAAGTGTCTTTCGATAGTCTGATCAGGCTACTTAATACTAATACCGTAGAGAAAAATTATTTCATATATTTGTATGCGAAATGGAAACTCCGGGTCCCGCGCAATATCCGTTCCCGTTCCCTATCCCCGCAACTCTCCCCCTTTCTCGCCTCTATGAGTCTGTTGGCGGTGAACACACACATTGACGTGTGCACGGATGTAGTTTTTTTATGTTATAGGGCGGCAAACGAACAAGCGGGTCACCTGATGGTAAGTGATCACAGCTGCCCATTTACAACTGCAACACCAGGGGTGTAACAGAAGCGTTGCCGGCCTTTCAGGAAGATATAGACTCGTTTTTTGAAGGTTTCAATGTCGTATCGGTCCGGGAACACTTCTGCAGTAAGTTGATTCTACGGTCGTACGTGGTATAAAGTTCCTTTTAAAACGTACGGTGGTTGATTGCCGACTATCAAAGTGGTGTGGATGAAATTTTAATTTCAGGCGGGTGGTGTTGTGGTGAAATTTCGCAGTAGGTATTAAGTCGAACAATTCTTCAGATGCAACATCCCTACGTAGAGCCAGAGGATCGAGACGGCCGACAAGAGTCACATCGTCGATTATACGAGTTGCGCGATTTTATATACGGTTAAAAGTTTTGTTGGTGGTAGTAGTAGTAGGCATAAATGATAATTCGCTTCCATACTTGTGCTGAAACCGCAACTACACTAAAACACAAAAGTACTCTTTTGTGTTTTAGTATAGTTGTGGTAACAATGTACTTTGATAAACAGTATACAGTACAATGTTGTTCACAAAAATTACGACGGTATCGGAAGGGGTCCAGTTTGTACAAGCACCTATGTATGCAAATGTTGTATGCATGGAGGAGATTGTCGATGCAGGGAGCGTGCTTCTATTGTGTAGAAGTTAAATCGTGTCTGGATTGTTTCGACGCATGTAAATGAATAAAAAAACCGTGGCACTCCGGGAGTGCCGACAGAAGTTAAAACTTGGTATCGATTATGGCAACGGTAACAGTATTGCAAGTTCAATGGTTTTTCCTATCTGAAAAAATGCCCAAAGCACGTAATGAAGTTTTCTCAAAAAAAATAGTAGAGTGTACAACAAGAGCATAAAACGAACCATTTTACCCGAGACGTGCATATACCCGAGCCGGTACGGCGAGGGTGGATAGTCGTGTCGAGGGTAAAATTGGTTTTATACTCGGGTTTTACACTCTGATTTTCACTTCGATTGCAAGGAAATTACAAATAAAGCTAGTCTCTAGTTTTGATTGACGAATAATTAGCTTCCCGCCACACAATTCTTCATATTTATTTTTTTAATTTTCATCTTTATTACTCTGAGCCGTAATGCTAATTTGTACTTTAATGCACGCCCGTATTAATCGTAAGTTTGTATTTAGATAATCTACATATTAAATTAAAATATTCCAACAAAAATAATAAATGTGAAATGGGAGCCAAGTTCAAAATCCGACAAAAGAATTGAGATCTAAACGGCTGCCAAGTTCTTTAGAGAATATTGAAATTTACTTATAAGAATCTTAACATATTAATAACAAACTATTTTGCAATCAGCCACTTTCACGATGTTTAATCCTTAGTTATACATTTGTGCATAAATTTTAAACTGACTTCATGTTTGACCATATTCACGGAAAATAAAGAATAATACTTGCATACAAAACACAAAGATTATTACAAGTTAGTCCGATTTTTTTAACTGCATAATTATATCAAAGAAAAGTTTCACGTACAATAAACAAGGAAGTGCTCGTATCTGTTCCCTTACTTTTAAAAATATCAAGTTTGCTTTTACAAAAAACCAACAGAGACAGCATTGTTTCTTGCGTGAGACACTCAATCGTATAGCAGCAACGCCCTTGGGACGCGAATGCAACAGTAACCGAGATACTGTCCACCTACAACTTTTCATTTGCACCAGTTTCAAACTTTCTAAAACTTTTGTACCGCTTTTATATTTTTCTGTTCGTATATTTAATAAAAATTCCAAATGCAACAATAATGTTAAAGATCACCTGCAGATTGTAAAAGCTATTTTATTGTAAAAAAAAAAAAGAATTTAAGAAATCACTATTTGATTATCTTAACACGCCCATAAGTTAGATTGTTAATAAATATTGTAAGTACATGTATTTTTTCTTTTCTCTGGGAAACAAAAAATGACGGTAAGTATAAGTGCCGTGAAAATATGGTTAATAAATCTTAACAAAATTTTTTTTCTGAAAGAATCCTCGAACGCTAGCGCTGGGCACAGAGCCGATACAGCGAGTGCAGCAGTTCGCATATTAAGGTAGCATCGTGTTACAGACTGGAGGAGCGGAAGAGAACACGGCTTCTAGAATAGCCAAAGCGCGGGCAACCTTCGCACAACTTCGACCCATATGGCGATCTAAAAAGTTGACTCGCAGAGTCAAACTCAAAATTTTCAACTCAAACGTGAAGTCTGTCTTGCTATATGGGTGCGAAACATGGAAGGTTACCAAAGAGATCACGCAGCGGATCCAAGTTTATGTCAACCGCTGCCTGCGGCAAATACTTGGCATTTTCTGGCCTGAGAAGATCTACAACGAACACCTGTGGGAGGCGAGCCGGGAAGTGCCAATTGACAAGCAGATCATGCGACGCATATGGACTTGGATAGGCCATACACTCAGGAGAGAGCACAAACACATCCCGAGGCAAGCCCTGGAGTGGACTCCTCAGGGCAAGTGAAAAGTTGGCCGCCCTAAGCAGACCTGGCAGCGCACAGTAGCGGCGGAGATAAAAACAATCGGGCTAACCTGGCCTGAAGTGAAGCGCGTAGCCAGAGACCGATCGCGGTGGAGAAACACTGTTGAAGCCCTCTGCCCCACCTGGGGGCCTTAGGACCTTAGTCAAGTAAGTTAATTCTTTGGAAGCGGAAGGATTTGCGGGATATTCTTTATTTAGATTATAAAAATTACCTATCATCGTTATCCGGGTGTATTCTTGGTTGCATCCTCATCGGTAATGCTTAAAGAGCCCGGGGTCTGTTACCTAACCTAGGTCATTTGACGAGGTTACTGGTTTTTACATTATTATCTAATCGTATTTGAAACGGAATAATTCGAAACCTAAGAAGTGATGGATAATACCAAAATAGAGCCGCAAACTGTGATTACAAGGCTGGGGGTGATCTGCGCACTCTTTTGTTTTTCATAATTTTACTGTCGGAACATTGCTCAGGAAATATTGTCTCTTTGAGATTATTTATTTTCTTAAATCATGTACACTCAAAAATTTACAAAAAAACCTTATAAAACTAAACATTTTTAACAAAGACAAGAACAAATAAAGAAATGTGATAAGTGTAGTAAGCGGGGATTATACTGATTTCTTTCAAGAGGAGACTTTTAACCAACAATATCACATCTTTATTCCTGATGTTGGCGACAGAACATTTTGGGTCATGCGGCTCTATGCTCATTTCCACCCATTCCCTCAATCGGCTTTTACGATCTACTTTGGAAGAGAAGCAGGAGGTATATTCTAAGTTGTTTCTTTTCCTAATAAAATTTCCAAAATTTTGAAACCTAAGAGTACATAGTGGAAAATACCAAAAACAGAGCCGCAATCTACTAGATTAAACTGTGATTAAATGTGTTTTAGCGAAACAAAACTGTAGGTGTTCTGCGCACTCTTTTGTTTTTCATAATTGTACTGTCGGAACCACCTTTACTCGGGAAATATTGTTTTGAAATTGTTGCATGGCTAAGAAAGTAAAGAGCTTTGTGATTAGTGTGGTTGGCGAAGGCTTTTATGATTTCTTTCAAGTGGAGTTTTAAAAACGACTTACAACTTTAATATCAATTTAATTATAAGTTGACGTATTTGGAGAAAAATGTTGCAGTGCAGTTTGTTGCCGCCTCTTCTGTACTAGCGTTTATGAAACGGCACTAAAGTTGCTTACCACTTACTTAACTATTAGGTGTTGCTAGAATAATTTCTGATTAACTCGTAAAGGCAAATGTTTAAATAAAAGTGACGAGTACTTCGGGTAGATACCTAAATTTCTTCAAGATAAATGTATTCGTAAAGTTGTATTTGTTAGGAGTCTTAAAAAGTGAAGGCTTGCTTTTCCGTGCAAATTCTTTTTAACGTAGGGTCTACTGCCTTACTCTTTTGGTTGACTAGAAGAGATCCCTTCTGGGATAAATCCACCATTTGTACCACTGTATTTAATATTATGTGTTACGGCGTGGTGTTTAAGTAGGTGACCTGCTTCAGAGGTAGGTAGCTAGAAGAAGCCTTTGAAAAATTGTCTGCCGCGTTACGTCCTACGAGATAGTACACTGTGATTAGCACTAAGATCACTGGCCTTAACCCTCTGGTAACTGCATATTGTACAACCGCCGTCTTCCTCAGCTTCTGGAGAACGGGTCCTTTTAGGTAGAGGTGCGCACAGTCACGCAACCGGTAGCAGTCCCACAGAATCTGTCTTGGCAACGCCCAGCTCCTCCAAGTAGGTTCCCACGTCAGCTACGTGGATAGTATGTTGGTAGGTGCGGTAGAACTACTCCAACCACGATGATTGTAGAAGGAAGTATAGTACTGATAGCGGTAGCAGTGGTGGTAGTGGTTCCTGGAAGCGTAGTTAAGGCTAGCATGAGGCACAGGAGAAAGACAGGCGAAGGTGTGCGAAGTAAAAGAAGAGGTTTTAGGCCAGTTTACAATTTCTAGAAATGAAAAGTACTTTGCTAGCGGTATTAGGAACCAAAAGAACACCTTAAAAATAATAGTTTAGGCTGTTTATCAAAATACAATTAGAAACTCACTCAAAAGAGAAAAACCGTTGTAGTAGATTAGGAATTTAATTTATATATTAGCATTACGTATAGTGACAACTCGTCAATAAGTAATCAAAATGTGCTAAATTAGATCTCGGCTGAAGTTGCTCCAAACCCGCGGCCAATCCACACATATACATACATTACCTATCAATACCTACTATGAATGACGATGATGATAGAACGTATTAAAAATAAGTAATTTATAAAATAAGAATATATTCTTCTTTTAGAAAAAAAATATATACTAAAGTTGTAGTGGTGTGGTACCACGTGCACTAAGAAAATTGATCACTACCAGTTTTTTCATCACGACAAACTGCAATGAAGACAGACAAACGTTGACCGATACTAACCAATTCGTTTTATAAAAGTAACGAGTACCTTGAGAATAGAGCCACTTTGAAATCCCTCCGAAGATAATTCGTTTTGGGAAAAGCAAGAGATCATTTTAGTAAAGTTAACTGGTAGATGAAACCAAGAACCAGTTTAATGTCGTGCATGTATAAAATGTATATCACAAAATTCAATTAAAATTACTTTGTACCATTTACTTTGTCATTTAATTAGGCTTAGGTTATACAAAGAAAACCATGTTAATTTCCTTAAAAAAAAAACTCGCCGTGATAACACAGCATCTTATTTCTAGTATTTTCTCTATTAGGAGACTTGGCATAGTACCTGCTTTATAGTTCCTTCTTGCCTCTCCTAATTTCTATGTGTCATAGATGATTTTTTGTTTTGATGCGTCTTAGAAGGTGTCAATTTTAAGAAAAATGAATAAAGATTTTAAAATAGCTGTATTTCTTTTTTAATCGGCTTTTAAAGCCTCTATGGTCATGATTGAACAGTAGGTATTTATAGCGAAAAATTATTTATAATTTTCTAAAGTCGGTTGACAATAACAAAGTTGTCGAAAATTCTAATACTTACCAATCAATATAAGATCCATCATTTAACAAAACTCTTAAGAAACTTAGTTAATTGTATTTACTTAATGACCAACTTTCAGATCCAATAAAATCAAGAAGGCGAAATTCGCAAGTGAAGCGAAATCCAATAAACGCAGTGCTACGTCTCTAGGAATGCGAGGTACGCCGTTCATTACGCCTCAGTTCCCACTTGTTACCTATCCAATTTATCCGGGTTTTAACTATATCTATGGTGAAGAATTTGGACGCCGATTATATGAAATTTCTTGGAGTTTAGAGGAATGTCTGGACGATTCGGAGGTATTAAGGAAATGGTTATCTGGCTCTTTGTTTTGCGGAATATGGATTTTTGTGAAAATACCTTAGCTCACCTTTTAATTTATAACAAGCTAGTTTTCAAAGAGTCAAATGAATACTTTTTTACAAACGGCAGATCAATAATAACCTATAGAATTTTAAAGAAGGGTAAACATTGATGTAATATTTGGAACGAAGTTCCTTATCGCGCATTGTGAAAGGGGGCTAGACGGAAAAATTAAGACCAAAAGTTGTAATGACACTTTTTGCTATAGTTGTAAGCCGTGCGGCGTGCGCCTTTTTCTGTCTGTCTCTCTCTCTCTCCCTCTCTCAACGTCGTTCCATCTGGGTGTCCCTTGACACTTCTCAAGTTTTTTTTTCAGAATTCATTATTAATTTGATTTTACTTTATAGGCTTAAGAAACAATGAAAATATATACAATTGCTCTCTTAGTATACTTGTATAGTTATTCTAATGTTTACAGCAAAATTATTTATTTTCAACCTAGAAAAAAACTAAGTTACATTAAAATTTAAAAATAAACCTAATCGTTAAGTTCATACCAGGTTGAGACTTGTGACAAGATGATAGTCATTGAACTATGTCAGATGTCTTTAGGCAGCTCGAAAATCTGACATCAGATAAGAAGTAGCTATCATACACATACATACATAATATCATGCCTATGCATACAGGGGTAGGCAGAGACTATGAACCTCCACTTGCAACGATCCTTACAAACCTCTTTCGCTTCATCCACACTCATCAATCTCTTCATGCATGCCCCTCGGTACCTATCATACGAAGTGTATTTTAAAACAGATACATAAATACATGAACGAATGTATCGTTTACCTTAACAATGTGAAGTACATTTCCCGTTTGATTTGGGATAATTATGTTTAATTTTGCCCTCATCAACGTAAGGTTTCACATACAACACGGTGCAAATAAAAACCTCGTTTACTTAAGGCCCATACACACGCAATGCTTACAATCGGAGTCTAAATTAAAATTAGCGCGAAATCTTTATTTATTCATGCATTTACCTTTAAAATTTTACCAAGCAAAATTAAATCATAAGTTATAAAAAAAAATTGTGGAATAGCGCATATTTTAATTCACCATTCTTTTTGATGAATTCTGTTTTGTCTATGCTGTTATTTGCTTTTAAATATGTCTAAGCGCGTTTTTGGTTGCGATCGGAGCAGTACAACTGATTCAGAGCCCAAGATGTACTTTTCGCCTTTATCTTTCATTCATGGTCTTTAAATTTAGTTGGCGTTCCGTTGTAGACAAGGAACCCTTATAGTTTCGCCATGCCCGTCTCTCTGTCTGTCCGCGGTTCTACTCAGAGACTAGAAGTACTGGAAAGCTGTAATTTGGCATGGGAATGAATATTAATAAATAAATAAATAATAGATAATAATTAAATATATAGGGACGAATCACACATATTAAGCTAGCCCCACACATATTAAGCTTAAGTTTGTGTTATGGGATACTAACCCAAAGATACTATTTTTATATTAAATACATATATAGGTATACGGTATACATAAACAATCAAGGCCTAAGACAATTTGAAAAAGGGTTATTTCGCACTTGCCCTGGCTGGGGATTGAACCCAGAACCCCCGGATTGGTGGACTAGCGTGTTGACCATTACGCCACGGAGGTCGTCTTTCTTAATCATGCTGAAAAGTGTAAAAATATTATTTTTTGGTTAACTCCCATGTAAGTGGGTAGGAGTAATTTTTTTCCCTTGAATAACCTATCATGTATGCTATCGTTAAATAGGTCTTTTAAAAATATTGTAAGCTTGTGAACAGCATTTTTCCACTTAGGGATTTGTTTCTGAAATGTTTGGTTTTATAGTGCAAATTGTTAAAATCAAAGTGTGCCCCCTCCCCCTTTATCAAATAAACGGTTGTATATCGACACTAAAAAATTCACGGCTGCAGTAAATATAACGAATAGGAAAACTATCAGAGCTAAGTGGGGTTTACAACTAAAAAAGTTACAGGCGACCAACTTATAAAATGTACTCTGAAGAATAAAACTTCATACAAATTCAATAGAAAATTAGTTTTTTTAGCAGAATTTTTTAATCACGTAAACTCAAAGTTGGCATTCGCAACAACGGAACCCTACACGGACCTGACACGCTCTTGGCTTGTTATTTTTAATTTATCATCCGCTACACTCACATTCTGTGTATTCAACCCTTAAATGTCATCGCAACAAGGGTTCGGTATTGTGTATCCAATTAAAATTTCCCCTTATTCCCCGCGAGATGGCGTTTTTTCAAGCGTCAAACTTTTCTAATTAAGGAGTGTCTCTGACCTCCTCTTTTTATAAAAATACGACTAATGATTTTGTTCATTATTTTTGATGAGAGATATACCCTAAACAAATTATAGTTTTGTGAAATATTTTGTATCATGATTTTTTTATATATACCTTTATAATTTGTGGATAGATAATATAGCGGATGTTTGTAAGAGCCGATTAAGAAAAAAGGCGAAAATGCAAATCATGTTACCAGACCATGCGGCTGCTACCCATCACTATTTTGATTCCTTTTACCACCTCCTTGCTCACAATCACGCTCGTGTCTGTAAGTGGCCAACACTAGTGTCATATTATTCAGGCTGTATAAAGGCATTTGACAAAGCTTGACGACTGCCATACAATGATGACAGCCTTGACCAATGGCTTTAGTGCTTACGAAGCACTGAGGAGCTCGAAATTTTTTATGCCACTTGCGATCACCCCATCCAAGTGCGGACTACGCTCGGTATCGCTTTACTTGCGAAAGCGCTAGTAATGCGCACTCCCTCTGGGCCACCAAATTTCTCACCGTCACGCTAAAAGTGGCGTTTGAGTCTTGCGGCCCTGGGCTGCATTTGCTTAGAGCCGCAAGACCGAAAAAGCTCTGCCTGTCCCGTTAGCGATAAAGACATGATAGTATGTCTGTTTGACGTAATATGTTTAGCCAAAATAAATAAGGTACATATATTAATTAAATTTTTTATAAAAAGTTTAAAACATCATTTACTAGTAATAGTCATTATTCTACTAGATTTAAGACGAAATGGTAGCAGAAGTGGCGCCCTCATTTGAAATAAATTGTTTAAAACTAAATATGGTGATATTTAGTTTTAATTTGATTAGTACCAATGTCTAGAAAGACCTTTAAACTATTTATATTTACAGCGAGTACCTACCTGATGAATGCCTTATCTACCTTCATATTTAATTCGTATACTGAAGATCTATGTAAGTATTAAAAGTACCACCAAAATGAAGCAATTTTAAGGAACAAAGCATACAGCAATTACTCCTACGAGAAATATGAAGTCTTCAAAGGAGGAAAATTGCGCGACAGCACAAATAATGCGCCAAACAACACGGCAATAAAGATTTATTGGCGTGATTTTTTACGAAGCGTGACAATGTAACGTAAATACAGGGCGGAAGCGTTTTCATACTTTATTTGTACCCGACTACGACAAACCAAAAGGAAGGGTAATGATTTTAGCTGTCTATGTATGTATGTAGTATGTATCATGGTATAATAATATACTTCGCCTGGTATTCTCTTCCCGTGACAACTAGTGACGTAATTGGACAAGCATACGTCATCAGTTGCGAAACGGTTCTCAAACTTTTATAGTGGGGATGGGATTTTAAAATATGATAGATAAAAACAATACAGTTAGTAGGTACAACATTTTATTTAATTTGCCCTGTTTATCGTTTCGAAATGACCAGTGCCGGAAAGATAACGATGAAAGAAACCAATTCAGTATGGTATGGTATACCCCTATTCTACCCAACCCGTTGGGCTATGATACGAATTACAATACAAATTTATATCTTAATCTTTACATAACAATATATTTAACATTAAAAAAATAGAATAAAAATTTTCAGTCGACTTTTTCCAAGAATTAGATGATTAGTCATTTACATGACAACTAATTTTTAATAAATAATTTTCTAGTTTGGAAACTACACTTGGTAATTTCTTCACCGAACGAAATAGCGCTATATGTGTGAGCAAAACAACGATAACGTAAAAAAACAGTCAGTGGCAGGCAACACTTATCGTGACGTAGTCAATTCAATTCAATTCTTTATTTGCTTAATAAGAGTTTGTTACAATACGGTCTTATAAATTAATACAGTCCTTCTTATTGAAATCTTCAGGTATAGCAAATGTTAAAATAAGTAACAATAAGTATTAATATTACTTGCTACAATTACAATATGAGTATCTACTCTAAACGATTTATACAATGTCCTTTTTAATTAAGTACAAATATTTTAAGAGGTGATTCAGTCCATCATTTTGAACAACTTTTTTTAATAAATATATATCGATATACGAATTTTTTTTTTGCATTTTTCATAGTAACGATATCACGTGACTACTTCGATCTGTATGAGAACCTAAATATTTTTTTTCGTATTTCGATATATATTTATTGGGCAAAGTTGTTCAAAATGATGGACTGAATAACCCCTTAAAATATTTGTACTTAATTAAAAAGGACATTGTATATATGGTTAACAACACTTGTTCCAACTCGGGAAGAGAATACCTTGTTTTATTATACCATGGTATGTATGTCTATTCAATCGTAAGATCCAAATCGCTTGTCTAATTTTCACAAATGAAATGTCAATTGATTCGTCATTATTTCCCGAGTGACATAGGCTACAATTTGTATGCAAAAAACGTATATAACAAATGTTACATATAAAAAAGGAGAGTTAATATGTTTTTTTTTTGCGTCTATAATTATATATCGAGTGGAGTATCAAAGGAAAGGCCTTGATTGGTACATTTCAAAAATATGTACAACAATAGCCGGACAACTCCCGGAGTCGGGTATTAGTTTTTTAAATGTAAATTTTGTGTAATGATGATCAACTGTATAAATAAATAAAATAAATAAATATATACGGACAAATTACACTGATTGAGCTAGCCCAAAAGTAAGTTTGAGACTTCTATTATAGGATACTAACTCTACGATACTATATTTTATAACAAATATATACATAGATAAACACCCAAGACCCCTATATATTCTATTAGTTAACAACTAAATTAGTGGACCTGAAATGATGGCGCTACCGAACGTTTTTAATTAGTCTTTGGGTGATTCTACATTTAGTTCCGATTTTTTCCGCGATATGGCGAGGTCCACCAATATTGGTAAACCTTTACATAACTACAATGTTCTTCTTAGCCTATGTTTACTCAATGCTGAGCCATTTTATAAGCGTGCCATTCTGTTCCCTGTAGAATTTCTCAAATTTTTTATTTTTGTGGACTTGACAGTCTATCTCATTAACCTAATTTGATAAAAAAGTTTTGGATCCCCACTCTAGTATAATTTTTCCCCTATTATTTGTCTGTGCTTGCCAGTCTGCATAAATAAATTTATTTATTTTATTGGTTGATGTAAAAACACTTGAAAATTTATAAATAAACTTTTATAAAAGTAAACATAGTACAAAGGTGCTACTTATTTCTAAAGATATTTATTTAAGACATACTAACAAAGTCCTGGCCGGGATATTAAGAATTTCTGATCTTCGTTTGTAAAAAAGAGTACATTTCTATTTGAAACACACGGATTAACAATGAACATAAAAGTTTTAACTAATTTACAAGTTGTTGTGCTGGGACTGCATGTTTAGGCCTTAAGTCCCTTTTTACGAAATCACTGGAATTGTCGTTACTTTTTAAGCCAGAAAACAGACGGCACTTCTCTAATGGTTACTATTACTTATCTACCATCTGACCGTATTTCTTCGTGCTTCTTATAAAACATCACACTTTCCGTACCCTTCTGGTTTAGTTGCAGCCAGTGGAATTATTTTACTTATATGAATCAAAATTTCTAAGGTGTAATACTTTTTTCCTTTCTTCAGAAAGAGAGAGAATGCACGGCACTCCTTTGTCAGGGCATATTACTTGAAGTACCTTTACTTTTATAAAATTCTGTGCTTGAAGAAAGATGACTTTGCTAATTCGGTTATTCACAAGACTAAAAAAATAATTTTGAGGTAGATCGTCGCTTGTGTCTTGTGGCACACCTGTGGAATGGAACGAAAAAGTTAATGAAGTGACAAGAGATGGCGCAGGCGTCGCTATGGTGATTTTGTACGAAAAGGATCAAGTTTGACATGTTTGATTTTAAAGAAGCAGTGCAATGTTTAAATATTTTTATTTATTACCGTAGGTCCTGAAAATCGTTTTTTTTTGCGTAACCCACAGACACTACGTGATATTCAAGTCAAAAAATCTTTTATGGATTCATGGAGTCAGATGAGACAATGTTAGTAATAGAGTTTTTTTGCCTGTATTTTGTTTCATAAAATTTCTGCCTTTTGAAATTTTGATACCAAACTAAACTTACTGCATTCAAAGTCTTAAGGGTTAAGGCATAGGGCTTCAATTGTCTTTCTCCATCATGCCAGTCTTTGGATATGTGTTTTACTACGGGCCAAGTTAATCCGATTGTGTTCATCTCCGCTGCAGTATGCCGCTAGGTCTGCATGGGACGACCAGATAAATTTTAGCTTGTATTGGATGGTAGCATTGACAGTATAGTTGTCAATGCTGTTTGGTATATTCAGCCCTTCTAAGTACCTTTTAAAATTTACAAACAAACTACAGACGCCATTGAAAATAATATACCTATCTCTACGATATGTCGTTTGTTTATCGTGTGTGTAAGTGGCCAACACTGATGTAAGATTGTACGGTACGTCTCAGAAGTGGAGTCCCAATTTCTCATACTAATTGTATGAGAAATGAAGACTTAATTTTCGAGGCTGACCGTACATGTACACGCCAAAATGCACCGGACATAGCTTGACGACTGCCATACAATGATGATAGTCCGAATCAACGGCTTTAAGTGTCGAAAGCACTAAGGAGCTCGAGAATATTTTATGACACCTGCGTTCACCCATCCAAGTGCGAACCACTCCAAGGTTGCTTAATTTGCGAAAACAGCAATGCGTACTTTCACTGAGCCAACGTCTTCTCAAACATTTAACTTAGGATCTAAGTCTTACTTAGGACTAATGGTTTTGCTCCCATAACTTACGCTCCACTGCAGTACAGACGGGTTTCAAACCTGCATACCTCAGAGTAATAAACGACAATTACCGACCTCCATACATGCACCGAAATGCAGCCGAATTGCACCGAATACTGTATCTCGCGAATTTATGAGCGTGTTGAGACGCAGGGTGTTAGAGAATTCCATGACAATGCATAGAGTATTGGGTTTATTCCCTAATTTTGGACAATTTCATTAGCCTAGGCCACAAAACAGCACAACTTGTTATCAATATTATTAGCTTAGCCCCAGCCTAAAGTAAGTTTTTTAATTAGATAATCGATAGCTGCTAGGAATATTTGCTTTTTAAATGAATCGCATATATTTCTTATCAGCAAAGACCATTAATTATCACCAATAGCACTTTAAAGGTCCTATGTATTTATATAAGACAAATTTTTATAAATATATACAAGGTCTCGAGACATAAGCTCAGCTTTGCATTTGTGTGAGTGCACACAGATTATGTAGGTGAGACATCGGCTTGAGGAACGGCACGGCCTGTACCGGTTTATAATAGTTTTTGAAACTCGGCCTGAGTCACGGCACGACCCTCGCGCGTCATTTCCCTGCCACACACTTTCGACCTTCACCTCATGTTCATCACCGCTAGCAGCTTGACGTTTTATTGTTGTTAAGCTTGAGTTATTAGTGAAATAAAAAAACACTAATAATAAATAATATGACAAAATAAAAATACATAATATCGAGTTTTTTTTAAATTAAAATGGTTCATTTCTTTTTAATAAAACATTGGATATTGTGGATTCCAATCAAAGGCTCTACGGGGAATATGGTCGTGAGGCCGACGCAACGTATGACCGATCCAACTCCACTTGGGTCTACGGATTTTTACGGCAATTGGATCTTCCTCGCATAGTTCCCACAAATCCTCGTTTGAGATAACTGTGTAAGGCCAAAAAATGCACATTACAAACATTTCGTTGTTGTAAAATAGTGAATCAGCAGCGTCAGCGTCGTGACAAAGAATTAATATCAGGTCGGCCAGGATCCCTAGCCCGATCCCCTATGGGATCCCCGTGAACTCCCCTGAAGATGAATCAATGTGAAATGCCTTTCTGGCAGCTTAAAAATTTACTCAATACTGTGATAAGTTTTTTTCCCGCAAACACACACTGGAAAAAATACCTTTATGCCTAGTCTGAAAAAAAAAAACTTCGAAATTCAACTAATGACTAAGTACATTATTTTGGTGGTTCGAACATTCAATCAATCATGATAGCAACATATATCAAATCATTTTTTGTATAGTTACGGCTAAACCCCAAAATGCGGCTAAGTCTAGTTTCAGCCGGCTGTTAAAGGGACTGCTCTACAAATCCATCAGCAAACATTAGACCTGTCTTTTATACATGGCAGTGAAGCATGGAGAGAGCGAGAGAGAGAGAGAGAGAGAGAGAGAGTCTACGGCTACTACAAGACTACCTACTAAAAAGAAAATGCTAAATCTGCGACCGGCTGTACCTAGTTCTAGCCGGAATGATAAAGGCTAAAACCTAGTTCTAGCCGAAGACAAGCAGGGTTAATCTAAGTGTAACCATCTGAGACCAGCTGCATCTAGTTCTAGCCGGCTAAAACTAGGCCTAGCCGCATTTCGGATTTTAGTCGTAACCATAGACCTAGAATTTTTTTTTACTGCGCCGTAACATATAATAGGTAGGTACAAATAATTTTCACATATTTTCTTTACGTCCATTATTCAACCCCCACAATGAATATATGTTCTCTTAAAGTATATTTATTTAAGGTTCGTACATACGTCACGAGAACAAAGCGTCGTAACGCAAAGTAAAGTCTTATGTTTAGATATATTTCACGTAAATACCCGTTCCTTTGCACAATAACATGACTGATTGCATGTTTCTCCTATACAAATGACGGTGCTACTACTGGAACTCGTTTGGCGTGAGATATTAAAATGAATAACCAGCTAAGTGCGACTCGAACTTACGCACGAAGGGTTCCATATAATTATCTATAAAAATTCGTTTGTTGTATGGGATAGTTTTTAATATTTGTTTTTATAACAGAAATATATTATCTGTGAAATTTTCAACGGTCTAGCTATCTCGATTCATGAGATACAGCCGGGTGACAGACAGACGGACAGTGAAGTCTTAGTAATAGGGACCCGTTTTTACCCTTTGGGTAAGGAACCATAAAAAGTGATTTCAAGTACTTTGAATTTGTTTGTATTATTAAAGGGGTTTGGCCCAATTTGGACCTTGTGATTATCGACTGGACCAATTGGATTATGGGCTTGAATAAATGATTGACTTACTTGAGTAATGTCCTTGGCCCTTTGGACCGCTACAGTACTTCTCTATTTCTCCATTCATGTGTGTCTTGACTCAAGTCAGAAGGAAAAAGAAGTACTCTAGCAGTTCAAAACTCGAGCGACGCGCTTCTATCCAGGCCAAGATAACTCGATTGTCTTCATTTTCGCTGCTACTAATTATCGTCGCCTGGTTTGCTCTGGTCGACCTCGCTTCCTCTTTCTCTGAGGAGATCGTTCTAGGGCCTGCCTATCCTTATAGGGATTCTTACTGAGCTTTGGCCAGTTCATTTCCATTTGCGATTCGTAACAGGGTGCTTCAGGTTGAAAAAGCCAAACGAATTAAAAAAGAATGAAGTATGTTCAATGTTTCATAATATTCATTGATCACATTATTTCATTGAGTGGCTTCAGAATTTTTATATTGATGAGTTTTATAATGCTGCACGAAACTCATAGAAATATTTATTTGGACGGAATATAATTTAATCATTCAAAAATAGCCCAAATAAAGTCCAGAAAATTAGGTTCCACAAGTAGTTTTCATCTAAAGTAGAACTTTCGAGAAAACAGTGAGTTCCAGCCCAATAGTACAAAAGTAATGTACGTGACGTCATCTTTTAAAATTTCCGCCGTGCGACCGTCACGTTTTTGATAGCAACAGTTTTTGCCGTTTGACGACACTTCAAAGGTACCGTACCTTGTTTGATACACGTAATTTACGTATGTCAAATAATTTGACATTACAAGTTTCTGACTCTCGACTTCTCGAGTCTTTTTTGAGGGGGCTTATTAAGATTTCAGAAGTTGAGTGATGGAGGTATTAATGTGTCATTTTCATGGATCCGTGCTATTTTTCTTTCCTATTTGGACATGTACCTATGTGCAAAAAACTGGGGAAGCCCTAGCCTTAAAGAGGTACACTTTTTTTTAATGAAGTTTCTTTTCGGACGGTTAGGACTTGGCGGGGACTAGGCAAAATAATATTTTTTTAACTTCTTTCCAACCGAGTGTTTAATGACACTCACGCATTAAAAAAGGAATTGCTTAATAATTGATGGAATGTTAGTTCATCACCGTCATTATATCTTCCACAGGAAGATATCACTCCTTTATTGGAAATAGGCCTCTCCCAAGGGTTTCTAACGTTTAGTTTAATGGTCAATAAATTATCCCAAAAGACTTTGAAACTAAACAAATTGTTTGTATATTATTGCTGCATTTAATGGTATCTGCATCTTTCGTATACAGAATAAGAAAGCCACACAGATTATTAAAATGATAACTTTGGCAACTATTGTTCTTTAGCGTCAATTACACACCTAATCTTTTTACATTTTTCTATCTTCTTGATCACCATCACGCTAAAAGATTAGCACTATATTGCGGCCAACGGCTTTTATCTCATTTTGACCTTAGCTCCATTGGTCATGATGACACAATGGCAAATGTACACTTTCACAATTGGCAATTTTGACAATAACTCATTTAGTCACCAGCATTTGTACATTTTGACACTTGTGCCATGCGACTACCCTTACATTATGACATGTTGGCAATTTGTACCCGGAGAGGCTAAGAGACGTTATATCTGCCCACTGAAGGATAAAGTGATGATTGTACGTACAGTCAAGTACCAAGATACTTGACCAGGCCCTCTACCTACATCTTCAATTTTCTCTTCAACTAAAAATAATATAAATTTTTAGTTTAAGAGAAAATTCAAGATATAAGTAGTGGGCCTGGTCAGGTATCTTGGTACCTAACTGCACCTATTTTTTGCACGCCTCATAAGCGGAGCGTTGAGGTAGTGCTCTGCTCTCAATATGCCAGGGTCAAACATTTTTCTTAACTTAAACAACCCTTTCATAAACACAGTTGATACTTGTAGAAAATATTTATAAAGAATAACATACAAAAAAAATATAATAATGGATAAAATACTCAAAAACAAAGTAAGTAAATTTCGTTTTCAATATATTTTTTTGAACTAGTGTTATGAGACGTGCACTCTTGGATTTTACAAATTTCTTTTTAGGAAATAAGAACAACAAATGACAAAACTAGTAGTAGTAGGCTTTACGATCTGGTTTGTGAAACAGGCTCTCTATCGCCGCGAGTAAATCCAGATCCCCTTTGACCTATCAGATAATTTCATGGTTTATGCCGTGTAAGACGGATATGAATTGTAAATACAACTTGCAATGCACGTGAGCTCCTAGCTTTCATACTAATCAATCTTTTATAAGGTTTGACCCTAGTTGCTACATGGTAATGCCATCAACTGCTTAAAACTGTATGGTATTACTTAAAATGGACATTATATTTTATGTACAGATTTGAAAGAGGTATATAGCGACCACTAAGGTTCTAATAAAACCTATTTGATCTAGTCTAATCCATCACTGTCTACCGGCCAGGAGTGGCGACGAGATCACAGATAGAGACAGAGAACACATCACGAACGACTATAAGGATACTGTCATAATGTTCACCGCAGTGATGTTCTATACCATATCAAATATTTTTCTGAAGTGGGCTAGTCAGAACATTTACTTTTCTGGCTCTAAGCAGACCAACAAACTACTTATAGTGCCCTATTCCTAGTATCTTTATTTTGTCACGAGGCTTGATTTTGTCCGTCCGTCTAAAATAACATACGCACTATATTCTAAAAGTAAAAAATAAACACTATAGAGTTCAAAGGAGTATGCATTAATAACGTTTTTGCATGTTAAGTAACACTGGGCGTGGTCCGCACTTGAATGGGTGACCACAAGTGGCATTAAAAATTTCTCGAACTTATTCGTGCTTCGGTAGGCACGTTCAACCGCTGGTCATGGCTGTCGTTATTGTATGGCAGTCGTCAAGCCATGTTTGAAGTCATAAGGCAGTTTAAAATTTTTACAACCTGTGCTGGCCAATTCCACAGACGAAAAACAAACAAACATCACTATTTCTAGAAAATGCATAGGACAAACTGTACAACAAGTTAATTTGCTAACAAATAAAATAATACCATAGTCAAGAGCACCATCTATTGATGAGTAGCGGAACTACTACGTCATCTGTTATTTTGAGAGAAAGCCCTGACTTTCAAGCATTAACACCAAAGCTTTATAAACGGCTCAACTAATCTTCATCAAATATAGGTAAGAACCACTGCAAGTGAACTTGCTTTCACGTTAAAAAGCCGTCTCAAAACTGATCCATCCGTTCGAGTGCTACGATGCCACAGAGAGACAGATAGATAGAAAGAGAGACACGCAGATTTATCCAACACACATAAGCGTCAAACTTATGACACCCCTCTTTTTTGTCGGGGGTTAAAAACTACATTCAAGGCTTATTTCACACGAGCCTGATTTTGCTTACGCAGCTCCCCTAATGCCAGGCCGGGTAAGACTGCCAAATAGCCAACAACTTGGCGATAAGTGCTAAAACAAGTGAACTAGATGCCAAAACCAGTGCCAAATATTCATGCGTTCTCGCCCTAATGAGGAGCGGTGTTTTGGCGTCTATGTTTACGAATATTACTAAGATGAGTACTTGTTTTTATTATTTGCATTTTATGTCAATTTGGAACACTTTACTTTGTTCATTTGTTTATCATTATCATCATTATTTCAGTCGCATAACGTCCACTGCTGAACATAGGCCTCTCAAGGATATCCAAAATTACTAATCTAGAGCGGACTGCATCCAGCACTTTCCAGTGACCTTGGTCAGATCGTCTGACTACTTTGCGGGTAGATAGACGTCCTCTTTGGTGGCAGTGCTTCAATGAGATAATCAGCTTGGCTATGTCATCGACTTTAGTTCGTTTAAATTAACAAGCTTTTATTTATTCTTCTGGCATTATATTTTAAAGATGGATACAACCAATCGATGTTTCCTTTTCTAAGCAAATGAAAATATCGATATTTTGACATCTCAAAGGTATGGGTAGTTAACCAAACGAGCGTAGCATCTCAGTTTCGAGATTGGCCATAAATGACTGTCTGTCAGTCTGTCCGGCTGGTTTCGCCTACAGGTCGCTTTCTCAACCGATTCTCGTGAAATTTTTTGTGAGGGTTCGGAAATTTAACTAAATATTTTTAACATTTCTTTTTTTTTAAATTTTATAATTAATGAAATATTGGGGTTGAAAACTTTAAACATATCATATTACAGCCATTTTGAAGAAAAAAAAAATTAAAAAAATGTCAGAAATCTTTTTTTGTTACCCTTATTAAGACAGTAACTTTTTTGTCTGAACGTCTTTTTTATCCGATAAATTTCAATGGGTCGGGGGTGCCTTGCGTGGTACAGCTCACAGAACCACTAATAATATGTTGTATAAACTGCGACAGTCACTTGGAAACCTCAGTTTCATCCGGAATCAACTGTAGCCTATGTTCAGGTGACCGGAGAAAATGTATAGCAATATAGGAACAGTAGTTTCATATTGAAGCGCTAATCTGATTCGTACATAGTATGAGCCGCTTAGTTCACACCCTTTTTTCTTTTGGTCAAACATTAACTAAAATTACTTTTAGCGACACTTCTTTTTGTGCAACAATAAACAGCTAATTCTAGTCAAACTTACAATTTACATATTACCGTATTCCTACATATAAATAGATTGATATAGCAATCTTTCATATACGGGAATCATACGCTAAATTTCCATAATATATGTACATATTTCTGCCAAGCCGTAAGCAAATTAAGCTCACATTATTCACCCCTCGGAATTGGTGCTAATAACCGAGGATCGAACCCAGGACTTTCCGGGTGCGTAGGGGACATATTGGTTGTTTTCCTTTTTTAATATTTCAGTAGAGGTTTGATGAAGTGATGATTTATCAAACTGAATCTGTGCTGGTTTTTTATTCTATATTATGTTTATATTTACTTACATATGTGTTTATTTTTTTAGGTTTCCGTATCTAAAGGGTAAAAACGGGGCCCTATTACTAAGACTCTGCTGGTCCGTCTGTCTGTCTTTTACCAGATATGTCATGTCTGTATCTCATGAACCATGATAGCTAGACTGTTGAAATTTTTACAGTTGATGTATTTCTATTGCTGCTATAACAACAGGTAATAATAATAATAAATCTTTCTTTTCTATTCACAATACAAAGTTCTTATTTACTAAGTAGCTTATTTACATTAAAGTACTGACCTATGACATTGAACTTGTATACTTTGTGAAGAGACTAGTCCCAGAAATAGGTCTCCTAAGAGACTGTACTACAGGTGACTAGGCCCCTCCCTTGGAATACTTGTTTTAGTCGTCGGTGGTTACAAAATGGTTACAATATTTATGCGTGTATATATAACCTAAATACAGTTATATTCTATCCTATATTATTCTTAAATTTACTGTTTCACTTACGTACCAGTTTATATTTTTGCTGTCATAATTTGTGTCCTGTCGTGGTAGTGTGTATGTCTGTGAGATGTGTATATGCGTGTATATTAAAGTGGTTATTATGAGTAGTTGAAAGGTGGATGTGTGTGGGTAATTAAGTATAGTATAGGTAGTGGAAGGATTGCAGGGGGTGGTTGGGGTCAAATTATACTAAAAACAGAATAAAATAAATATTTATCTAAGTGTGGCTCCCGTACAACAAACGTGATTTTTTACGAATAATCGTACGGAGCTCTTCGTGTGTGAGTCCCACTCGATCTTGGTCAGTTATTTCCTTTTCATTTCGTGTTATATAAGGAAACAGTTCTTCTCGAATCTAAAAATTGAAAGTCGATCAGTAACTGGCTACAGCAACCTTTAAGATTTTGCATTGTGTAGGATGTGATGCATTTTGGGCAGAACACACACAGACAGAACAATAGGATGTAGTTGGGCAGAACAGTAGGATGTGATGCATTTTGGGCAAAACCTTGTACAGGGGTACTTACGAGTACTTATGTACTCGTAAGTACCCCTGTACGAGGAGCTCGGTGGCCCGGCGGGAGTGCGCATTAGTAGCGCTTTCGCAAGTAAAGCGACACCGGGCGTGGTCCGTACTTGGATTGGTGACCATAAGTGGCATGAAAATTTTTCGACCTTCTCCGTGCTTCGAAAGGCACGTATAAGCCGTTGGTCCCGGCTGTCATCATTGTATGGCAGTAGTCAAGCTATGTCAGATGCCTTTAGGCAGCTTGAAAAATCTGACACTGGTGTTGGCCACTTACACACACGAAAAGCAAGCACCTATTGTTCCGCCCTCGGAACATTGATTGGACAGCATCGCAATCGCATTTATCGTTCCTGAAGAAACGCCACTAAACCTGATTTTTTCGACATCTCAAAAAACCAGTCCGGAGACTATTTAATGGCTTCCAAATCTTTCAAATTGCCCAAGGGAGGTCAAAATCTGGTGGAAGTTTCTCAGCAAATGGAAGATCAGAGGGTGGGTCTGGAAATGTACCATACATTCTTTCGGCTTCCCATTCCCATCTCTACTCTTGGCTTCAAACGAAGCACCAAGTCAGTCAAATATTCCTTATTATGTTCCTGTAATGACCACGCTGGGCATTACTAACCCATTTGGTTAGTAATCACAGTAGAAAGTATAAAACTGCACAAAATGTCTTACATTTCGTTATTTATTGTGATAAAAATGATTAACACTAATTATATTTACCACACACAATAAAATTTGAAATACGTACATGCAAAATAGTTTTTTATTAATAATATCTAAAAACTAATTTATATAAAAATAAATATATGTCAAAAAAAAACATACTATATAATAAATACAATTCTGTATTTTACAAGCTTTTTATTTTTACCTAGGTAACATGTAGGTAATATGTGGTATATATGTAGTGTTTTTTCATCTGTGGTAATATACGGTACCTTCGCCTGATACTCGTATCAGCAACACTAAACAGCAAAATATTAATTAAAACTTCTTCCGTTAAATGAAAAATCGTACAAAAACAAAACAATTACATTATTCACACTCAAAAAGTGGAGTAGCAAATAGAAAAGTTTTCGAAATTCATTTGTTGGCAGCGCAAAGCGAGAGGTCGAAAACAAAATCCAAGTTATAATTATTTGCCTTGCAAAACTCACTTTGGTGCCATTTTGAGAGATTGCGAGTTGGCAATTTGTATTTCCTAACCCCCGACAAAATAGAGAGGTGTCATAAGTTTGACATTAATATCTGTATGTCTGTGGCATTGTAGCGGATCGGATGGATTGATTTCGATGCGTTTTTTTTTACTTGAAACCAAGTTCTCTTGCAGTGGTTCTTAGCTATGTTTGCTCAGTTCAGCCGTTTAAAAGTTATTGGGAATTAACGCTTGAATGTCTTTTTTTTTATAGTTAATAGATTCAGGTGTTACTTTGCGGAAGTCAAAGTTACATACTACATGATTTGAATTACTTTGTGCAATTCCGCTGGTGGCGGAATTGCACAAAGTAATTCAAATCATGTAGTATGTCTTTTTTTTTATTTTCCTAGCAAATAATAAATCTTGCTACGGATAATTATTGTAATATGTACTTCCGCTACTCATCATTAGATGGCGTTCTTAAAACGGGGTTTTTTTAATTTGCTGAAAAATAAAGTTGTGAAAAACGATCTTTTATGTAAGTGTACAATTTGATACTAGTTTTAGAAGATACCTTAAGGAAAAGCTTAACAAATTCATAACATAATGATGTTACGAGATGACTGATCATTGATCATGGTGATTTTCTTTCATGATCTCATTATTATCAATTTATTTAAGAACTATGCTTCTTGTTAGTGAAGTATTTCACGATCTAAGCGAGAAAAACAAATCTGGTAAGTAGATTTTACATTTTTGACTTCTTGCTGAAGCATAGCAGTAATAAAGAAACATGTAGAAAAACCTAAATGTAAATCCAGACAAATTTTAATTAAGTCTTATTTTATTCAACCTCCTGAAACAACAAAGGAAAAAGCAATAACCATTCTCTTAACCAAAACCTCCATAATCCGACATTCTCGGGTCCTGAAAAAAAAAAAACTATTTGTCGACTAGCACCCTGCGGCGATAATAAACCCACAACAGCAATAAAAAATCAACGACAAATCTCAAAATCCCTCCGACGGCCAACTAGGCACGCCTTCAAAATTATTAAGCGTTCTGAATAAACCCAAAAGCTATTTTCAACTTTTAAGTCTACTACATAAGGTTCAATTTACAATGAAAAATTAAACGTAAGTTACATCGTGTTAGTTTTGAAATTCAGTTTATTATGTCATGGAATTTTACGCTAAGGGATTTAATAGTCGACATATTCTGTCTCGCTCGTGGCGGATATTGGTTTCTTGCTCTATTGGTCAGTCTCTTGCAATCCGACGTTTAATCCAATAGGAGACTGAGCTGAAGGGATTTATAAATTCTTTGTTTCTCTTCAATATCATAATTACGTTTTTTATTAGTTTGAGTTTTTTGTTTTATGATAAAGATTTTTAGTAACATAAAAAAATGTTAATTTTGGGATGAGGTTAGTGAAGAGTAACTATGCATGCATTCTTTACTTGGTGCGTATTGCTACGATTTGCTACGATGTGCTACTATTAGCTACGACGCGACGCAACATGCTACGGCGTAGACGTGGGATCACTTTGCCGACTAAACCGACTAAACCCAAAGATCAGAAACGGGACCTTATAACTAAGACTACACTGCCCGTATGTCTGTCTGTCACCAGACTGTATCTCATGAACCGTGACAGCTAGACAGCTGAAATGTTTACAGATGATGTATTTTTGTTTGTATGCCTTTATTACAACAGATACTAAAACATAATAAAATAAATATTTAAATAGGGCTCCCATACAATAAATGTGATTTTTACCCGGGACCTCCGGTGTGATTGCCTGGCATAAGTATAGTGCGTTTGTTTAGGTATTTAAAAGAATGTAAACAATCTTGACATGTCTTTTCATTAAAATACATACTTTATAAATCAAGACCTTCGCAAATTACAAATTATTTATTTTATAAATTATAAATTACATAATTTATTTGTAATTAGCAAATGTATTGATTTAAAAAGTGTATATTTTAATAAAAAGACATGCCAAGATTGTTAACATTCTTTTAAACAATTAAACAAATAGACTATAGACAGAACTCAGGTCAGCAAGACCCAAAAGCCACTTAAATAAATAAATAAATATATAGAAACAAATAACACTGATTAAGCTAGCCCCAAAGTAAGTTCGAGACTTGTGTTATGGGATACTAACTCAACGATACTATATTTTATAACAAATACTTATATAGATAAACATCCAAGACCCAGGACGATTTGGAAAAAGGCCATTTTCCAACTTGACCTGACCGGGGATCGAACCCGGGACCTCTGGGTGGCGGACTAGCATGGTGACTACTACACCACGGAGGTCGTTAAATGAATGAAAACCTCTTTAATGCGCCAATACAAAAAAGTAAAAAAAAAAATACAATTGCGAATATACACAAAAGTACATTGGTGGATGGAGAGGAATGTATGCACGTTAGAAATGGCGTTCTAGAATTATCGATAGTTGACCTCGAAAAACAGTCACAATATCTATAGTATTGAATAACCGATACTATCGATAGTATCGATAATATTGAGTGTTAACTGTTGCAATACTATTGATGTAAATACTGTCGATAATATCTAAATTCAATAGTATCGATACTATCGATAGTATCGGTTATTCGATACTATTGATAGTCCTATCGATATTATGACTGTTTTTCAAGGCCACGATAGTATCGATATTCTATCGATATTATATACTATTGCTTGCAACATTAGTCATAAATAAAGTTGGTGCAAAAAAAACTATTTAGTTACAGTTTTAGTTGATGGACGAGAATTTACTACGTAAATAAGTAATAAAAGAAGTGTAAAATCTTTAAAACAAAGTGCCCACCGACACAGCTTAATTATCGATAATTGTAATAAATTTAATTTGTAATTGATTATTGCTGTAATTTTTGCATAAAACCCCTTTTCCCTAAGGACTTAACATATATTTTACGCGCTCAGTTTACCATGAATTATCGTGCATTTCACCTCACTGCTTCACCCGAACACAATGTTAGGTGAGACAGCATGCTTTTAGGCCGCGCCCAGCTGTAAGTTCGAGCCCGCGATTAGTTCAATCTTTACATAATTCGTATTGCTACTGGTACTTCATAAGATCTTTTTCTTTTCTTCCAGACCAACATGACAAAGAGACATTCCTACTCATGTATAATACTTAGTAATTATCAGTTTCGCAGCGTAACCTCCACTACTAGACATAGGCTCCCTTCTAAAATGATGATGAATAGTACTAAATGTTACAATTGATCAGTTTATGTTTGATGCAGATGTTACGGACGTGCGTAATCCATACAACGATTCAACAACCATGATGGGATTATTGGAACGTGACGTCACAGATTGGCACAAGTTTACATACCTACCGCGTTGTTGTCAGAACTTAGAAGTCCACTAAGAAGAGCTAATCTAATGAGATGCTTTTTGAATTTGCATCATTCGCATGTGTGTTTGTCTGTGGTGAAGTAATTCAGAAATAAAAACAACACTCACTAGTTGATACTGATTAAACATAATATCACAGATTTCTCTTATTCGTGAAGTTTAGTCACCAAAACTGAGTCACCACTGAATAGGATGTGAATACCTATGTTGTTTACATTAGCATAGATTACTCACGGAAAATAATGTTCAAGTCACTCAGCTTTATGAGTATTAGTGGTATTACCAACAATTAGCAAAACATTAGGCAAGCGAAGCATAAGTTACCCACCCACAAGGTGGTGACGACCTCACTAAAGTTGCTGGAAAGTGCTGGATGCAAGCCGCACTAGATCGGTCATTTTGGAAATCCTTGGGAGAGGCTTATGTCCTGCAATGGACGTTATGCGGTTGAAATGATGATGATGATGGATTTAGAGATAAATAATACGTTATAACTTTCTATCATAAAGTTGTTTCAAACTTTAGCACCTTTTTACTCTGGACTGTGAAGCGTCAGGCCTGTGTCACTCCCCATTCAGGTATCGAACATATACCTACATTATTACTATGCGCGCGGAGACCACTCCAGATGGGGAAATTAGTATATGAATCGTTTGTTAGTAATAAGAATAAAATTAGCTTGCAATGGATTTCTAGACTAGATATTTCAATGAAAAGGTGCTGAGTTCTGACGCAAGCTAAATTAAACAAATTTGCTATCCGCATTCACTAGGTATTTCTTGTAATTTCTTTGCTGAGTGAGGCTGTTGGGACATGTTTTTGAATTGTTGAATACTAGTACTTATTCTGTGGAAGTGTGACGTCACGGGCAGCCTTTTGTAAAATATAAAGCCTCCTGATGCACGTCCACTAGCAGCCAAGTTTCTCCTCAAGCTATTCTACCCATTTCGTAAATAAAAATAAAGGTGAATATAGCTTGATGGAGATGTTACGATACCGGCCGCTACCATTTTATTCGGAAACAGCGATTAGTGTTGCTGACAATTTAGTTCCACATTTATATAAAATTGATTAATTAGTTCAAATAAGTTAAGCTTTTTTTGTTGTGGAAATGTTTTTAGAAAAATAAATAAATAAAAATATATACACACAAATTACACAAATTGAGCTAGCCCCAAAGTAAGTGCGAGACTTATGCTATGAAATACTAACGCAACATTCAAGACCTGAAAAAGATCATTTTCCATCCCACTTGACCGGAGATCGAACCCGGGACCTGCGGTGTGACTGCCTGGCATGATGACCATTAGGTCACAGAGATCGTCGAAAAAATTCAGACAACACAACTATTTTTAACTAAACAAAAAAATATTCCTTGAATGAATTACTAAAACAATCGCCAGCATTCAAACATAATTCATTCCTAATTCAGTCGGATGACAGGTCGGTATAATTGGGTGTCCAATTTGAACAATATCGTTGTTCACCAGCGATGTCCGGCAAACAGTGTAATAAATCAATTGATCGACGGGGTAATCAGAGGATCTATGTTATGCAGAGACATACGTACGTATGCTGTATTCTGAGGTACTTATGACAGGTATGGCACTTCATAGAAGCGGAGTATCATTTATGCCTACTACTACTACAAATAAAACTATACATCCGTGCACACGTCAATGTGCGTGTGTTCGCTCTCCAGCACCAGGCCTGTGTCACTCCCCGTTTACGTATCGAAAATATACTTACATTATTATTATGTGCGCGGCAACCACTTCGAAAGGGAAAATTCAGTTACATGAATCGTTTGGCCAGAATAATAAGGATGAAATTGGTTGGCAATAGATGTCTAGGTATCTTAACAAAGAGGTGAGGAGTTCTGACGCGAGCTAAATAAAACCATAGCGCTAACCACATTAATTAGATTTTCTTTAAATTTCTTTTCTGAGTAAGAGTTCCATACATGAGTACTAATACTTATTCTGTGCCAGGACTCGCGAAAAGGCGAAAACTGAGGAGAGGTGCGGGGACGGGGAACGGGGATGCATTTGGCGCGGGACCCTAGGAGATTCCGTTCTGTATGTTTATATATTAATTCTGTGCTTATGTGCCTAATATTGTCTTGTCTACTGAATTTACCCTTTTGACTCATAAGGACCACTTCCCAAAACGTCCACTTCCCAAACGTCCAGTTCTCAAAACGTCCACTTCCCAAAACGATCACCTCCCAAAACGTCTAGTGGCTCAGTGATCTTTTTGATTGCATTTGTGCAAAAAGGCTCACAACCTGCAGCATATTAGATAGATATTTATGCTTTACCCTTCATCCTTTACTCGCCTTTTACAACATCCACAGGAAGAAATTGAGTGGTCTTATTGTAGATGCCACACGACACATATTATAGTTATAGTAATGTAACGTCATCTTAACGCTCACAAACCATCATGCTAAGCGTGGTCTTACGGCCCTAGGCTCTGTTAACTCCCTCAGGGATAAAGACGTGATCATGTATCTGTATAAATGCACAGCTCTTGACTTTGGTCGACGACTGTCACTGACTGTCACCGGTGATCGCCAGTGATCGCGAACTGTAGCCAACAGTAGCCGCCGGTTGCTGAAGGTTGGTAATTGTGGCGAACTATCGAGGGCACACTGTCAATTGTCTCTCTTATAAAGTATCTCAGTCCAGTCGGTATGGTAATGAATCAAACTCATCAAGTTCGCTAGATATATTTACAAGCACATAAAATTCCTATTTGAATCAATCGCATCATCACCATAAATCGAAATACTCCAAGTGGAACTATGAAGTCGTTCAGTCCAGTAGTTATGGTAATGAATAATCTGGACCCTGGTCGACAATGTTCGCTGTCGGTCGCCGGCGATCGCCAGTGATTGCAAATAATAGCCAACAGACGCTGTAGTTGCTGGCGGTTGCTAATGGTGGCGAACTATCGAGTGCACACTGTCGCTTTTCTTTAAGATTCCTTCAAACTATCTCATTCTAGTAGGTATTGCAATGAATTAGACTCATCAATCAGAATCATCATTAAATGCATTTCAGAAACAATAATCTCGATCATTAGAGATATTTGGATGTTAATACAAATCTTATTTGCATCAATTGCATCATCACCATAAATCGAAATACTCCAAGTGGAACTATAAAGTAGTTCAGTCCAGTAGTTATGGTAATGAATAAACCGTTTTGTGCATTTCAGAAATGATAACCTCGCTCGTTAGTGTCACGGAGCGAGCCCGGAATAAAATATAATCACAAATCTCGCCAATAAAATGTTTTGAAAGCAGGAATGGTATTTTCAGATCACTCGATATTTGAGGGTTTACTTTTCATAATTCTATTTAACCACCGACAATAAAGAGGGAATGTCTTTCTGTATGCCTGTGACATCGTAGCTCTCCAGCGGATGGACCGATTTCGATGGGGTTTTTTCAACGTGAACGCATATTTCTTTCTTAGCCCTTCAACAGTCTACGACCGTAATACGGTCGCGCGCCATTGTTTTACTATTGTTCTTTATTGACAGACAGTTAAGCGATTATCATGATTGATGGAATTCGGTTCAGGGGTTCAAGAGTTATAAGGGGTGAACGCTTGAAAGTCGGGTTTTTTTTTAATTTGTCTGGTAAATAAACTTTTTCTTTATATAACATAATTTGCTTTATTTGAAAATATTTCCCAATATGCCTCGAAGGGTTGCTCCTAGTTTATCATTGTATGGTAGCCGTCAAGCTATGTCAGACACGTTTGGGTATCTTTGAAATCTGACATTAGTATTGACCACCACACACGTAAAACAAACAACGTCTTACTCTTTTAACAAATTGTGTACGACAATCATTATCATAGAGTTTCTATTACCTAACTGAAAATGTTTATTTTAACTACTAATTTCTACACATTTTAAACAAACTGAATCTTGTCAAAATATTAATCAAAAAACTTAAAAAAAAGTCAAATCATAAGTAAAATATAACCGCTCGAAAATTTCGCATGCCAGGATTAGAGCTAAGCATCGCCGACTATATCACTTTTATTTGGGGATAAAAGCAAAACTTGGACACTGTCCAAATTAACTCTTACGCCGAGAGCCGCAATTATGTGCACCAAAACTATTATCGCATGCATTTTTGTATTTACTTTAGAATCCTCCCTTTGTGAGAGCGGATTTGGGTGCATTTTATGGCGCTGTGAAGTGAAATTGTAGGTATCCGAGTTTATTTTTTACATTTATGGATTAGAGTTCCGTTAATAATTTAGATAGTAAACCGGTTATCTCTACTACGAGTGTTTATTGAATGGACATAATATGTGCATTTTAAATTGTGTGTGTGCATAATAGTGAGAGCGGATTTGGGTTCAATTTTATGAGGCTGCGAAGTGAAATTGTAGGTTTTAGATTTATTTTTAACATTTATAGATTACAGTTGCGTATATAATTTATAGAATAAATCATGTCTCTACTATTTATTGAATAGACAAAATAAATGCGAATAAATATAACTGCGTGCATTTTGTATTAACTTTAGAATCCTCGCTTTGTGAAAGCGGATGTGGGTGCACTTTTATGACGCTGCGAAGGCATTGTGGTTTTTGGATTTTTCTTTACATTTATGCGTTTTAGTCGCGTAAATGTAAAGCGCACTAACAATTACCGCATTTTTTTACTTACTAAGAATATTTGCGGATCAAGGTCCATTTTATGATGCAAAATAAAGTTGTGTCTTGTTTTTGGTACATATTTTTATTGAAAATTTACACTTAATATATAAATAAAGTAAATCCAGTCTCTACTATTTATCGAATATGCAAATATATATATAGAAGTTAAAATGAACATTATAAGTTACAATTAAGATGATTCCAATAAATAATGATCTTTTACTCGTCTTTTAAATACAGAAATCGTTTTAGAGTCACATATAGCAGGTGGTAATGATATTCTGATTGCATGTACCGAGAAGTAGTAGGAAAAGGTAGCAGTGATGTGAGGAGGGAATTTAACGACAGTTCTGAGGTGGGATCTGCAAGGAGAATTTGGAGGATATAAAAAGGAGAAACGCTCTTGCAGATAGGAGGGGAAAGAAGGATAGTGTAGCACGTTGAAAAGAGGATAAAGAATGCGACTGTCTCTAAGGAGTCGTATAGGCAACCATTTCAGCTGAGCACGGTGCTCTAAAACATGGTCGAACTTCCTCAATCCAAACATGAAACGGATACACAGATTTTGCAAACGTTCCAGTTTGTCTAATAGATCTTCAGTTGCATCCAAGAAGCACATATCAGCGTAATCCAAAATTAGTTGAATAAGGGATTGGGCAAGAGAAATCCTAGTCTTAAAGGGCAAGAAGTATTGGAGAGATCTAAAAGTGTGGTAGGAAAAGTGGATCTTACGACTGACTTCGTTAATGTGGGCTGACCATTGAAGGTTAGAGTCCATTATAATTCCCAAGTTTTTGGCTGTGTTCGTAAAGGCAATCACAGAACCCTCAAATGTCACAGGCGAAAGATCATTAAAATCAATCTGGTTACGCAAGACACTACCGATCACCATGGCCTGAGACTTAGTGGGATTTACCTTAAGACCGTGACACGTTGCCCATTCCGATACACGACAAAGGTCATCATTCATTGCTGCGATGGCTGATTCAGCATCATTCATCGGGAAGTGGCGATATTTTATTTATTAAACAGGCATTATTCGATTCGTGCACAAATCTGTCTTCTTGCTTTTTCGTTAAGTTTAAGGTACTGACTCAAATATATTATTCTTACCTATAACATGCCATTCTACTTGATAATTAAGGGCCTATTTACACGTACATCGTGTAAATCATATTTAAGCAATAAATACTTGCATGTTCTTAACGAAATGTCAGCTATACATTTGTTGCTTTAATAAAATGGTATGCAACAGGTAAAGTGAATTTGAATTTAAGAAACTTGCACTGTCTTAATGGGTCTTTATTACTCTTTGCATTGCCTTTTTTGAACCCCCGACAAAGAAAGAGGGGTGTTATAAATTTGACGCTAATATCTGTCAGTTTGTCGGACGGATTCTTCTCGGATCTCGAACGGATGGAATTTTTACGTGAAAGCGAATTCCCTTGTTAGTTCTTAGCTATGTCTGTTCAGCCGTTTCAACATTATTGGGAGATTACGCTTAAAATTCAGGGAATTCCTTAAAAAGTTATAGATGACGCTACGGATATCAAGTCGTATTGGTAGTTCCGCTACTCATCACTAGATGGCGTTCTTGAGAGTCGCAAACTTGTCTATTTAATAATCTAATCAGCTACTTTACCAAAAATATTTGTAAAGGACGGTCCTTAGCATAAATAATACTATATTACATGTTATATATTCACCGTCGTCACGCGAGCCTCCTAAGCCTTTTTGACAAGGGTATTATTATTTATAGGGTAACTTGAAACACTTAGTAATTAATCCTATATGATACCAATTTGCAAGGTGTGTTTATTGAGATTTTAACAAAATGTGATATTTTGTAAAAGTGGAGAGTGTACTACGAGAAATCCTTTGGCTACTCTGGCCAAGTATGGCTCTAATAGTATTAAGAGGAACGTGCTCCTATAAAAACTTAAAGACCAGATGATAATTTATATTTTCCAATACATTAAGATTTCGCGATCATCGTCATGTCAACCCAACGAGCAAAGCGAGCAAAGAGCAAGATTTGAAGCGGCATTGCTAAGCAGTTCAGGCACTGGCTGTCCAACTATGAGACTTACGAAGAGCTCGGTGACCCGGCCGGAGTGGGAATACCAGTGTTTTCGCAAGTAAAGCGACACCGGGCATACTCCGCACCTGGATATGATCACAACTGAAATAAAAAAACTCGAGTTCCTCCGTGCTTCGGAAGGAACGTATAAGCCGTTGGCTGTGTTGGTCACTTATACACACAAAAAGAAAAAAAAACAAGGAGCGACTTGTACATAAATACTCACGTAAGCTCATTTTCAAAACCCACCAAAAATATTTTCACTGAAGGAAAACATCGTTACGATACTGTTTTCTAGTGGGTAATAATGACTTTAATCACACAACCAACTGTTTTTATCCAAGGAAAACATCATAAGGAAACTGTTCCCTAGTCTGTAGTTATGACTTTGATCACTAGATGTCAATTATGCCTTTAGATATAGATTGCACGGTCTGGTCATTGTAACAATAACATACGAGTATTTAAAGAAACAAAATGTGTGACTTTCCATTTCGGTACAAAATAAAATTTCTGCAAGATCGAACTCAAAAGGCAATATTTCGCAACAATAGGCTTGGATGTAAGCCAGCCACCTGCAATCCTGCAATTCTAGGAACTCGAAAATGGAGCGCAGTATTGCAGAGATTTTAGCCGTACTGTTTCTTTTTTACGCCATTACAACTCTAATATTTCCAAATAAGGTAGGTATAAGTAATAATTTTTCAAAACTTACAACCCATCTTCTCTCCCCCTTTCTCCTTTTATTTGACTCCTATTATACTATTTTAACATGCGAAGTCAGTTTTAACTCCGTGGGATGGTAAAAATAAGTTAAACATATCTGTGTCTGTCTGTGGTATCGTCGCACCTAAATGAATGGGCCGATTTTGATGCAGTTTTTTTATTTGAAAGCAGACTTGATCGAGATGGTCCTTAGCTATGTTTGATAGAAATCGGTTCAACATTTTCTTGTTTGTCGTCTCTAATTTGCAAAGTAATTTATAACCCCATGGGATATAAAAATAAGTTAAACATATCTGTGTCTGTCTGTGGTATCGTAGCGCTTAAACAAATGGGCCGATTTTGATGCGTTTTTTTTATTTGAAAGCAAACTTGATTAAGATGGTTCTTTGCTATGTTTGATGGAAATTGGTTCAACATTTCTTTTTTTTTTTTGTTTTTCCAATTTGCAAAGTCATTTTAAACCCCTTGGGATCATACAAATAAGTTTAACATATCTGTGTCTGTCTGTGGTATCGTAGCACCTAAACAAATGGGCCAATTTTGATGCGGTTTTTTATTTGAAAGCAGACTTGATCGAGATGGTTCTTAGCTATGTTTGATGGAAATCAGTTCAACGGTTAATAAATTATGGGGGGTGACCCCTTGAAAGGCGGGGGCTTTTATAATTTACCTGGCGAAATAAACTTGTAATATGAATTTTTGCCCATACCAAACAAGCGTACATTTGGCAGACTTAAAACGTAATTAAGTCATATTAATGAGCACGCTCGATGATTAACGCAAACAACTATTAATTTGTACTAACTACGCGCGGAGTTGTAATTAAATTCGGTACAAATTAATGACAAATTACGCGAATTGCTAGAAATGGTTTTGACGAAAGTGAGGTTGGGATTGAGTATTAGCGGTTCGAATGAAATCACGGTTTCTGTGGTGTGTTTTGATCTACAATAGCAAATGAATGACGCCATCTTTGTTTTAAATTACAATAAGGGAAATTGCGATGAAAGTGGCGTTCTATTTTCTTAATTATTCAAATTAGGTATATGGATTTGAATTCAATGCGTACTTACTTGCGTTATTTAATTTTATCATTGATATTCAAAGATTCAAAGATTCAAATTTCAAAGATTCAAATGTTTATTCAGTAATTAGACCTTTACAGGCACTTTTACACGTCAATAAGTATAATTTATGTTACGTGTAAAGTATATTAAAATTTAATTTATTTTTTAAAGAAAAGCTACCGATACCAGCGCTTCGTAACGACCACTGCTGAGAAGAAACGCCGAAAGAAACTCATTTTCACAGTATTGGTCGCCTACTCGCCAGAAGGGCTTTGTCATATTATTATAATTGTCTTTTAATTAATAAATACTTATAATATAATACAATGTTGACACATTATAACATGTTATGCTTGCGAACAAGTAAACTAACATAAATTGCGTAATAAAAAATATTAAGTAGTCAAAAAAAGCGAAGCCGAGCTGACCAGTCCCTCCCGGCAGCACCCGTTCACGAGTTGACGCACGGATCAGCCATCGTTAAACTCAACCATATTAGAGGGAATCCAACGACCCGACCAGCGACGCCACCACCGGATTGGACATTTTAGTGAGCATGATAAACCCGAACTCGCAGACCTTGTCAAGAGAAAATATTAATTATATGTTGGTCACTTATTACACACTAAGTACACTTATCAGTAGATTGGTCCAACTTGAAAGTAAGTTTTCGACAATTTTGTAAAGAATGCTGACTTACTTAGAGCGCTTATAATACAGAAGAACCTGTTTACCTGTGAAGAAATATATGCTCAATGTATTATATTTCTTAAATATGAGCAAAAGCGAAAGAAGAGACCTTTGCCTTACAATGGAATAGCATATAGATAGTTCATTTCACGTATGAAATCAGTAAATATTAGTAATTGGAATATGAATGTTAATTAGATGTTTTGACTTGTAAAGGTGCCTGCACAAGCCTATTTACTGAATAAATATTTTATTTTACAAATACAACATAAGTTTCAATTACTCTAGCAGAAGCACTCTACCCTTCGTCAAAGGAATTGCGCTGTTGCTACAGCAACCGAACTTGCGGTTTATTTCATTAATCTTAATTATATACTGCTTCTAGTGAGTAACTATGGTTTATTAATACCATTTAAATACGTATTTAGGCTGTCAGAACATTATTATCTTGTTAGGTTTCTATGTCTGGTTTAGTCCTTTATTATAGCTACGCCAGATATCGTTGGCTAGCTCGAAAATCTGATACTAGTGTTAACTTTTTATAGTTTTACACACTTGATGAGAGAGAATTTGTATTAAATACATAAGTGTGACGTCATGCTTCTTTGGAGTCAAATAGCGTACTTAATATTAGTTTTTCTGCATTAATAAATCTTAAATCATGTTGAAAACGCATATGATAAATAAAATTGGCACAATTTTGTGACTTTTATTCTATAGACTGTACCGAATAATTTATTTTTGACCCAGTCATCTACCCAATTAAGTCAATATTAATGTCACATTTATATTACTTTAAAAAAGTATTATTTTGTGGGGAGTTATTAATAAATAGAGACTTGAAATGAAATGATTTAAAAAATATGGATAATTTACTTTAAATTCGTTATAACTTTAGTTACATTTTTCATTTAATTAAGTTTCAATTTAACTTCCTATGCATTTTGTGTAAAGTTCATTAATAAAATAAAAAATATGAAAAATAATCGAATACTTCAGTCAGATATGTATTCATTTATCAGTTACCCGATTATTTACAAACCTAAAACTTTTCGATTGATTCACAACCTCCTTTAGTTCTGCTGATAAGTGGACTTAATTAACAAATATTTTGATTTACAACACAAGTTTCTATAAATGTCTGTAGTACCTATAATTTCAACTTTAATTACTACGTCGTAAAGTATATATTTGTGTGTGTCCGTGAAGGCTATCCGAGGTCTTTCATTAAAGTGCTCCGTCAAGGACCTTTAAAGTTTAATTGAGTTGTGGATTTCACTCACAACTATCGGAAACTAACAAACTGGATTAAGAAAATTTCTGTTTCGATCCCCTGAAGTAAACAACTCGACTTGTTTTCTCGTGTACGATGTACCCTTATAAGGTTAGACCTTAGGTTTGACACAACGATAACACCAATGGCGCACTCAATTGGCTATTTTCCAACAAGTCAATTAGATACTTTTTCCTAAACGTAAAAACAAAAATTTTATACGGGATTTGTATGAAATGTCATCTGCCTGTAGCAGATGACGTCATAGTTTCTTGGAGTCAAAAAGCGCTCTTATTTATCGGTTTTTCTGCAATAATTAATTAAAAAGACAAAACGATAACACCAATGGCGCACTCAATTGGCTATTTTCCAACAATTCAATTAGATACTTTTTTCTAAACGTGAAAACAAACACTTTCTATGAGATTTGTATGAAATGTCATCTGCCTGTAGCAGATGACGTCATAGTTTCTTGGAGTCAAAAAGCGCTCTTATTTATCGGTTTTTCTGCAATAATTAATTAAAAAGATAAAACGATAACACCAATGGCGCACTCAATTGGCTATTTTCCAACAAGTCAATTAGATACTTTTTTCTAAACGTGAAAACATACACTTTCTATGAGATTTGTATGAAATGTCATCTGACTGTAGCAGATGACGTCATAGTTTCTTGGAGTCAAAAAGCGCTCTTATTTATCGGTTTTTCTGCAATAAAAGACAAGTGACATTCTTCTGCGACGTTTTATTTTGTTATCAGTACAAAATAATTTCTTTTTGACGCAGGAAAGTACCCACTATCGCGCCACATTATAACAGAGTCTTCAATTTCGGGTTCATTCCAAACGAAAAATTATTATTTAATTTTCTTGTTAAACTTTCTTACGTTTGGGTTGGGTTGATACGTTTCATGATCTTTTTTTTTACTTTCAAATAGGTTTAATATTTTCTAAAACGAAAACACTTTTTCTTAGTGAAAATAAAAATGTGAAAAAATCAATAGCATACAAAGTTAATTTTGGAACACCAGCAACATTTTACTAGCAAGTTCAATCCATGATACTATAAATAAATAAATAAATATATACGGACAAATCACACAGATTGAGCTAGCCCCAAAGTAAGCTTGTGTTATAAGATACTAACCCAACGATACTATATTTTATGATATATACATATTTAGATAAACAAAAAAAACCCAGGATAATTTGAAAACGGCCATTTTTGAACTTGCCTCGGCTGGGGATCGAACCCAGGACCGCCAGATTGGCGGACTAAACTATTGTCTATAAAAAATCGATAAAAAAATTCTTCCCCCCACACTAAATCCATTTGGCTGATGGGTGGTTGGTGGTTGGTGGTTGGTGGTTGGTGGTTGGTGGTTGGTGGTTGGTGGTTGGTGGTTGGTGGTTGGTGATTGGTGGTTGGTGGTTGATGGTTGATGGTTGGTGGTTGGTGGTTGACTGGTGTTTTAAAAGCCGCCCTGTATTATAAACAAGTATGTTCGACGATTACTCAAGTGTCTTTGAGCCGAATTGAGTAGGACCAATAAAAAATTTTATTCAAGGGGTGGCAAGAAAGCTAGGTTTCAATAAATTATTGCGCAGTAATATCAATATAGTATTTTTTATAGAACAATTAACATCTTTTTCGTGATTTCAGCGTAGTTCTTTTTATTAAAGCTTATTTGTACTGATCGATACATTGACCAGCTAATTTAGGGGAAGTTTTTTTTTAACTGCGTAAATATTTACAATATGTTCAGTCCACGCTAATTATGACAATTCAAAAAAAATTGCGTTATACGTAAAAAAGAAACCAATCAGTTTCCTATACCAACCAATGCGATCAGCTAATTAAATTTAGTCTTACCAGGAACTTCATCATCATTTCAGCCGCATAACGTCCACTGCTAGACATAGACCTCACCCAAGGATTTCTAAAATAACCGATCTAGAGCGGCCTGCATCCAGCGCTTTCCAGTGATCTTGGTCAGGTCGTCTGGCCGCCTTGTGGGTGGGTGTTCTAAGCTTCGCTTGCCAGTACGCGGTATAACTAGGATGTCGTTATCAAATTTGCCTACTATATATTGAGAAAAAAAAAAAACGGATAAATTGCATAATAATATCATTTAATACAATATTTAATTTACTTCAATGTTGTCTCTTAGCATGAGGTCAACTCAAGTCAAATCGTAAGCGACGTAACATTTTCCAAGTAACTTGAGCATCTGCATAACTTCGCTTTATTTTTCTCAAGTATATGCAAAGAAAACAGTGGACTTTGTTCTCGACAAGTCACCCAAGAAATGCAAATGCAGTTTTTCCCGCAGTATGTTGATTTAAGTGACTTTTTATGAATTTCAACATTTTTGCGCTGTAATAAGCCAAGAACTTTTGCTTTTACAATGAAATCGTTATTGTTAGTCTGTTATTGAATAAATTAATAAGTAAAATTGTACGTATAAAAAGGGAAAAAGTCCAAAATTAAAGAAAACAAAATAAAACTTTTTAAAACTTACTAGAAGGAAAGATTCAAGTTTTAACTCCGAAAATTCCTGTCTTATGATAGGTACACTATGAACCCTGTCGGGTATCGCATACAAAAAGTGGAACGGCAAGCGAGTTTTTTGTAATTTAATTAATGTAATTTTGTTTTGTGAAGAAGAGGTTTTTTTTATGTCATATGGCGGCAAACGAACAAGCGAGTCACCTGATGGTAAGTTATCACCGCTGACCATGGACAATTGCAACACCAGGGGTGTAACAGAAGCGTTGCCAGCCTTTAGGAAGGGAAGATGGAGGGGGAGGGGGAGGGGCGGGAGGGGGGGTAGCATCTGGCTCTCTCACTCACAGAACAAAACACAGAAGCGGTGATGCTAGTACATACTCAGACGTCGATTTTCTGTGAGAGTGTGGAAAACAGAGCTTTTCCGGTAGCGTGGCTCTACCACAAGAGGTCCAGGAAGACCAAGAAAAAGCTATAGACCTAAAACTAAAAGCGAAGGCAGAAGTCATGTCTTATCAAGCGCCTTATTTAGTAAGGCTGATGTCCAACAAGTTTAGTGCATACTCCACTGTACTATAGCCACTAAGCTTTTGAATAATAAGAAGAAATTTTCTTGCATGACTTTGTCAAATATATTTAAAATCAACACTTACTTAAATATCAACAACTGAAACAAAAATACTGCGCGCGCACGAAGGGTTTTGTTCCATTATCACGTTTGTTGTATGGGAGCTGAACATTTCTTTTATTCTGTTTTTAGTATTTGTTATTATAGCGGAAACAGAAATACATCATCTGTGAAACTTCTGTTTCAACTGTCTAGCTATCACCGTTTCCGACAGGTGGCCAGACGGACAGGCGGATATACGGACAGCGGAGTCTTAGTAGTAGGGACTCGTTTTTAACCTTTGGGTACGGACAGCTGAGTCTTAGTAGTAGGGACTCGTTTTTAACCTTTGGGTACGGACAGCTGAGTCTTAGTAGTAGGGACTCGTTTTTAACCTTTGGGTACGGACAGCTGAGTCTTAGTAGTAGGGACTCGTTTTTAACCTTTAGGTAGGGAGCCCTAAAAATCCTTAAAATACGATTATAATAAAAATTACAATAACAATATTGACATGCCTGCCAGAGATAGTGGCCGCTTAACTCAATGAAAGTAAGATAGATAAGTCCTAATTTTTTACTTTATTACTTTAATGTATCATACATAAAGCATATCTTTTTGTAGAATAGTATTTACAAAAACGAGATCTATATATTTAAAAAAATGCCTCAATTTTTTCAACGAAACTAACAAAAATACTGTTCTGATCTGAAAAGTTGCACAAATAACTAGATTGGTACCTACCTACTCTTTCTAGATTTCTCACTAGCTTTTCAGTCGTCAAGCCACGTAAGTGATGGCCACTTACTCATGCGAAATAAAGAACGTTTTTGCGTGGTACCTTCTTATTTCCCAATTTAAAAAAATATATATTAATAAACACTATCCATTCATAAAATTATCGTATCCATAAAACATGAGCATATCTAAAATTGAAACGTTGCACCTAAGTTCTTCTCTACAACGACGTAATATTCCATTCTTCGCAAACAAACAGCGCTCGGGATGGAATTAAAATTTCCATCAGCTCACTTGTTTGTAGAAACTGTGTCAGCAAATTCTTGCTTAAAAGCCTTTCTGCATAAAGATAAGTTCTTTTTGTGATCACGCAATAACCTAAATTAAATGCTTTGGGTCTGTGCAAGCAATTTTGCGAGGCGCCGTTTTGGTGTCTGAAGTGGAAATTTGAATTCTGATGTAGTTAGATGATAGAGCTGAGGAAAATTAAGAAAATGAAAGTGGTAAAACTGTTTTTGTTTCCCTTGTTTATAAAAGACTAACAATGTCGTTAGATTTTCCCAGGGCCGCATGACTTTGCAAGCAAAGGGCACTGGCGTTAACATGGGCGACAAGGTGAAAAAGTTAATCAAAATGGTGATAGGTTACTAGCCGCATCATTTTTGGACCATTTGCTCAAACAACTTCTACAATCTGAGCGAGCAGATAAACAGCTGTATATTCTAAGTTTTTCCTTTTCTCCCAGATCAGTATAAAAGGGTATTTGCTCATTTGCTCAAAGTTCAGCAAAGTTAATTAAAGAGCTCTTGTCTGTGGAGCAACAAATCTCCTTTACTATCTCTTTCCAATGCCATTATCAATCTATATATGATAGTGAAATTACATAAATGTAACCCAACTAAATCTCACTGGAAAGCTAGACAGAACAATAGTTTGATGGTACGAAGTTCGGCAACTGTTGAACGGTTTATCCCAACATTAGCATTTGGAAAGTTGCGGAAAGAAACGCCACATGTACGCTTCTTACGATATTACCGAAGTTACGGGTTTGGGACGCTATCAAACTGGGATTTGAATAAGGACTTTTTTTTACATTTAAACAATGTGTGAGATTTGATTCTTGTGTCTATGCGCGTTTCTGGTTGCATCTTTGCTCCAAAAGCTACACGACATAGGTACGTGTCTACTTGCCTGCATAGCTGCTATACATTGTCGGTACGCAAGTATGTCATATTTTAATGTCACATCAAAGTAGGATGCTACGTCCAGACAGGTACTGGCGTTTGCCGCAAATGCCAACGCAAACGCAGGTAAACCAAACCTTGACCAACCTCTAGCCCACAAGTTTGCGAGAGCTTGCTTTTAAGCAAACATGGCGGACATCGAAATTAATGACATTGTTAATGAAAAAAAAAAAACTTTTTTTTTATTTCATTCCTCCACTCCACATTCTCGTCGATTGTTACTCAAAAACTACGAAGACCAGTGTGTAGTATTTTTTTAATGTACCATATTCAATACCATATTGTTTACCATTATGATCACCATAATATTTACCTACCATTCCTATCAAACCACATGAGTTTCAAATAAAAATCAGAATAAGTAATTATTAAAAAAATTAAAAGGAACAAGCTTTTATCAAAAACAATGAAATTAAGAATTTGAAGTGTTCCTCGATGGAGTTTCGTCGTTTCATTCAGAGTTCCTATGGCCACCTTCCAGCTCAATCATCGGATCAGCTCTATGTAATCATAATACCTATTGCGTTGTCACGCGAAATACATATGCGTACAACATGCGTATACGTTCAATCGGAAATCGAGAAGCGGGTCAATTTAAATTGCAAGATTTGATTACAGATACACAGACAGTAGTTCGACGACGGGACAGGTAAATTAAACAAAAGCTTTTAAAAACAATTGCTTTATTTTAATACATAAAAAAACAAAAAAAAACGCGATATATGAGAGATATGAAAAGCCGTTAGCAAAAATGTCATGGAATTTTACTGAATTGACCGAAATGTTCTTCTATTACATTATCCTCAAAATAAAATACAAATAAAAAATTAGTAAAGAAGTTATTTCCAAACACGTCTGAATGAACTATTTTAAGAAATAGCTATGAAAATGATTTATTTCTATACAAATAGGCGTCGCTCAGTCGATTTCATTTGCTTGAAGAGTTTCCAACGAAACTAAGTGAGATTTAACAACGGCAAATATCTGCTAGTCTGCTACTTATAATGACTGCCTAAAGTGGCGAGTTTACCAATAAGGGTATCAATTATTTATTTTTATGTTCTAGAAATAATATTTTTATGTTATTTGCAAATATTAATGATAGGTTGGCTTTTCGTGTGTGTAAGGCCCGCACTGGTGTCAGATTTTTTAGTCTGCCTAAATGCATCGGACATAGCTTGATGATTGCCGTACAATGACAACAGCCGTCACCAATTGTTTATACGTGCCTTCCGAAGCACGGAGGAGCTCGAGAAATTTTTATGGCGCTTAAGGTCACCCGTCTAAGCCGGACCTCGGCCGGTCTAGCTTTACTTGTAAAAGCGGTAGTAATGACAGCTACCAGCTAAAAATCAATCTGCGTCTCTAAATATTATTTTATTTCTCAAGTTCAAAGTTCAACGAGCCGCGAATTCAGTAAATAGGTACAATTTTATTACGCGGTCTCTTTTTATCGCAATATTGAGTATTCCAAGTAGAATCTTTTGAATTTTTTTCAAGTGTAAAATTCGCTTTCATTTCATTTACTCGGCGTTTAATGAAATTTTCGATACAGTTCGCTTTGCAGGGGACTGAATGACGCGACCACAGAATTTAAATAAAATTTTAATGCTAATGTATTCAATAAACCGGAATCTTCGCGCGATTAGATCCAAAAAATTAATTGGTTTTGAAAAACCTTATTAATATTCTGTGTTGATGAAATAACAATTAAGTATGATAATTTACGTTTGTTCTTTAGCTTTTCGTTTTTTATAGGCCAGCATTCGTTGCTATTTTTTGCAATTTTCACCTGATCGCATGTCCACCATTTTGCGTAAATTTTCATCTCCGGTTCCGTTTTTCATTATGTGTGTATGGGTTGGGTCATGATTTGACGAAGCTATTTGTAAGAGAACTAAAAAAGTTTTTACTTATTTATTTCTCCAAATCTATGGAAAATACTATACCTTATTTCTCTTAAAAATAAATATATACAAATAAATATATATACGGACAAATCACACAGATTGAACTAGCCCCAAAGTAAGTTCGAGACTTGTGTTATGGGATTCTAACTCAACGATACTATATTTTAAAACAAATACATACCTATATAGATAAACATCCAAGACCCAGGACAATTTGGAAAAGGCCATTTTCCAACTTGCCCTGACCGGGGATCGAACCCGGAACCTCTAGTTGGCGGACTAGCGTGGTGACCACTACGCCACGGAGGTTGTAATAATAAATAAATTAAAAAGTATTTAATTAATTTATTATTATTATTACAAATTAATTTAACTTTAGTTAAAGGGTAGTTAGTAATAATGATTCGAAAATCAACATTAATACAATTAATGTTGATTTTCGAATTAAAAATATACTATCGTCGATTTGGTATCCCATAAAACAAGTCTCGAACTTACTTTGGAGCTAGCTCAATCTGTGGGATTTGTCCGTGTATATTTATTATTTATTTAAATCTACTTATATTGTATATTAAATGTCAGAATTTCGGCGAAATGTTACATAAACAGATTTAATAACAAATATGTCAGATGTAAACAAACGTGAACCCTTCAAGCGAATCTGTCCGGATTTCCGGTCCTTTTAGACTCCATATTTCCAATAAGTCAATAACAATTGTGAATGTCGCTTGATTTAGTAGCTCAAGGAAAATTAAGCGGAAGTTGTACCAATAGAATTCTCCGCGGATAAGGACGTAGCCAGGTGCTGGGAGAATGTTAAGCAGCTTTATAGCTCTATAAAGCTGCAAATAAAATATATGCCTTTTATATTTGTTGATAACGTCATGTTGTAATGTTTATATGTATTTAGTTGAGAGCGTCAGTACTAACCAAGTCAAAACAAAATATCCGAAAAAACTGAATCACGGAGTTGGTAAATAAAATTTTAATATATACTCAAGCGTTTTAAATTTTATTTGAAATACTTTACGTGAAAAGATTTTCTGAACAATAGGTTTATGGTGTTAGTTCTTATTTCTTGATTCCTACTATTAATACTTCTAAGCACTTTACAAGACGTAGCCATGCAGTTTGAAACTTTAAAACCCGCTCATTTGGCGCCGGTCAGGCCTGTGTCACTCCCCGTTTAGGTATCAAAAAAATATACCTACATTATTACTACGCGCGGCGACCACTTCGAATGAGAAAATCCAGTTACATGAATCGTTTGTCAAGAGTAATAAAAAATGAAATTAGTTTGCAATGGATGTATAAGTATCTATACAAAGAGGTGAGGACTTCTGGCGCGAGCTTAAACTATAGCGCTAATTACATTGAGTAGATATTTCTTTGAACTTTTTTTTCTAAGTAAGACTTCTGTGCCCCAGTTTCGAATATTTCCTACCTTCCCTTGGCTCAAGCTCTGGCTACGCCTTTGCTTTACGTTGTGCTCAAGAGGTCGGTAATAGGAGGAATGATAAAAATTGGCAACGTCTCTTTGTTTTCCATTTCAATCTGAAGGAAATCGATCGCCCCGGGCGCCAAGATTACAAGGGGAGAGGTATCGGATGGAACACCCTGTTTTTAATAAATGAGAAGTGCCTTGGGCTACTCATATTGTCGATCAGCGCTGATTTTGATGTTTATTATCTTATTGAAATTTTGAATTAATGACTATGTACAGTGTACACTTAAGTGTAGATATATAGGTAAGTTTATAAAATTATAATTTTTATATATACACTATCAGCGTACATAGTCTAGGGCCACAAAATTCAAAGGCCACGACTAGCGCATTGGTGGGCGTGAAGATGCGAAAATGGCATAAAAATAATTATAGTATGGTAGCAGCATGGCTTGTATGTTCCGCTTTGTATATTTTTTTAAATAATTTAAAAAATCTTAATCAAAGTTGCAAAACCTCTTATTTAACAAGTTAAGTACAGGATTTACTTAGTAACAAATACTTTTTTATAATAAAAAATAATGATTTTATACAGATGCACTATCAGGTTTATATGGCAGACATTGTCCAGGGCCATAAAACCCAAAGGCCACGACTAAGGCATTGGTGGGCTTAAAGATGGGAAAATGGTATCAAAATAATTAGTAATCAACAAAGTTCAATAAAATTAATTGATTGAAAATTTATTCCCACAGCAAAAAATCTCTGAAGAATATAAATAGCTAAATGCTGAAATTTTGTAACGAAATTTAGATTTCCAAATCTTGGTATACTGCCAAAGGCCGTAGAATTTTGAATACGAATTATTATTCGTATTCAAAATTGATATTAAAAATAATAATTTATTAATTATTATTTTTAATATCAATTTGCAATACCTGAACTGTTTTGCAGTTTAATACAGAAACCGTGTGCCGTGGCAGAGAAGAATATGATTTGTTACCACCACTTTCGACAATTATTTCACAGTTCTCATTTGTCCCCAACAAAAATCGGTGGTGACAATCGAAACACGGAAAACTAAATTTATCCCATGTGTCCCTAGTGGGGATATTCCCACTAGGGACGAATGGGATATACCCCCACTTTCCTATCCCATAGTTGTAAGAGGCGACTAAGGGAGTTACAGGTAACGGAGAACGGGCAGTAGCGTATTTTGTGCAAATACTTTATTCTACAGCTGATCAAGAACCCATCTGCCTAGCGTGGTGATCATGGGTTTATGCTCCCTTTATTGGAATAGGCCTTTAATCTAACACTGAACTGATAAAGGCGGTAAAGAAGGAAAAAGTTCAATACACTGTTTCGTTACAGTCGCTTTTTTAATGCAAAGCCACTAAAGTAGCAATGTGCTTGAAACTGCGTACATCCAATTATGTACCAGCAAATAAGGATCCGGAATGAGGAGCAATCCGGCACTAAACAGCGGAACCAATTCCGAGCTCATCCGTGTTTGTCAAAGTGCTTCCTGCGACGCTACTATTGGTGCATCGTGGGGCTGAGTCGCAGAATAATTACTAGTACTCACGTACAGAAGTATCACTTAGCAAAGAAACTCAAAGAAATATCTAATCAATGTGGTTAGCGATATGGTTTAATTTAGCATGCGTCAGAACTCGGCACCTTTTCGTTTAGATACCGAGAAATCTATTGCAAGCTAATTTCATTCTTATTACAAACGATTCATAATAACTGAATTTCCCACTCTGGAATGGTCGCCACACGTATAGTAATACTTAATGTAGGTATATTTTCTTCACCTAAACGGGTAGTGACACAGGCCTGGCAAAGTCCAAGGTTTACTAAGCATTCGCTTTAAGCAATGAGACCGCTCATTGTACTCATTTGATGTTAAAGTATTTCTTTGTGTTACATTTTTTCGTTTTGGTGTACAATAAAGAGTTATCTGTCTATTCAGGTTGATTTTGAATGCCCTAGCTATTCATAGAGCTGAGAGAGGGGTTTGGACATTTAATTCACCGCACTTGTCCAAAGCGAGTTGGTTGATGAACGAATAGTAAGCCTACTGCCTGCGGAACGCCATTTTTGACGTATGTATAAAACGTTATTCTGCCTCCTTCCTGAGTTGATACCTGTACCGACTGTCCAATCATACCTCGCTTAAATGAGAGAGATGTTTTGGACATTTAATCCACCGCGCTTGTCCAATGTGACATGTTAGATGAACGAACAGTAAGTTGGCCTGTGGAATGCCGTCTTTAACGTATGTATAAAACGTTCTTTTGCCGCCGTCCTTACTCCTGAGTTGATACCCTGCCATGGCACCAACTGTCCAATCAGACCTCGGTTAGATGAGAGAGGGATTTGGACATTAAATCCACCGCGCTTGTTCAATGCGAATTGGTGGATGAACGAACAATTAGCCCTCGGCCTGTGGAACGCCGTCTTTGACGTATGTATAAGTCTGAGTTGATACACTGCTCTGGTATCAAATGTTCCATAAGACCTCGATTAGAAGAAGAATTGGCATATCACACAAATGCATATTTGACATTTGATTACGTGACAGTTTAACGTCGTATCGAGAACTATTTAAGTCTAGTAAAGACTAATATGATATTTACACAAGTTCGTTTGCTGGGCAAATTAAAAAGTCCCCGACGGCACCATCTAGTGATGAGTGGCAGAACTACATATTCTAACAGATGTTGAGTAGAATGAATATCCGTAGCGCCAACTATTATTTAAAAGGTAAATTTAAACACCCTGACTTTCAAGCGTTAACCCCCCAACAACTTTTAAACTACTGAACCGATTTTCATCAAATATAACTAAGAACCACCGCAAGATAACTTTACTTTTTGCGTAAAAAATCTGATCGAGATCGATCCATCCGTTGGATAACTACGATGCCTCAAACAGACCAACTTATAACACCCTTCTTTTTTGTTGGGAGCTAAAAAATATAATCGAGAACCAGTAGTAACGCCACCGTTGTAGGTACGTCGCAGCCACGTCTTTGAAACTAAAAACCGGAAATTGCGTCGCGTCGCGTTGTCTTCAATGGCGGCCGTGCCTAACCTCTTCATTAGTGGCTGAATTAAAACGCTGTGAGATTTTAATTTTAATTGTTGTTCAGGAATTTTGTAAAGCAGGTTTATGAATAGGTATTGGAGTTATGAAAATCCTTAGTCCCTTTATCGTATTTGTTTTAACATGACAATAAGCCAGTCACAATGCAAATTACAATTGATTTAACACGTTCGCTGCTGGTATTTCTATTACTTTACTACAAGTATACTCGTAGTTGGCAGCGAACGTGTTAAGTACCTACGTCTGTTGCAAAAAATGTAAAAAATAACATCTAATTTGATTGGAAAGACAACATAACATCAATACGCATTTTCATGATTTCTTTTTTTATCTATTCTTTTAATTTTACCATACTTATGACTATTAAGGGCGTGTTCGGATGACACGCGCACGCCTAGCCCACGCCTAGCTTATGCCTAGCACATGGCTAGTACGCTTAAAAATGTTGAAATTTGTTGCATACAATTTGAGTTCTATCACACATCTAAACAACTCAAATTGCATTAACTCGAAGTCAACACGAGCACACCTCGTCTACGCCACGCGCTTGCCTTGCCTCCGCTTTGTTTTCGCCTTGCCTCAATTTGAGTTTTGTTGATGTGTGATAGGACTCAAATTACATGAAACAAATTCGTGCGCTTGTCGTGCGTAAGGCTTGGGCTTGGCATACACCTGTCGTCTGATCGCACCCGATTCAATTCAAACGTTCTTTGAATAAAATAGAGGTTTACCGATAAAAAAAAAAAAATTACTAAAAGGAACTGACATTAATTGTTAGTTAAAAACGATATGTTAAAACAAAGCCGCTTTATGAATACCAAATCCAAAGCAAACTTTCCTCTTAGCGTTACTAAATTATTATTATATTGAAATGAATGGAAATGCTTTTAAATTGTTGCTCCAAGATGACGCCCATGAATAATTAAAACTGGGAACTTTCAGCGAGTTATTAACGGTGAACAGTGAATAAACATTGTGTTATAAACTCCGGTTTGATGTTTGAGAATAATTATGTATTTGTAAGGAATTTTTTGAGACTGAGATAAGAGAATTCGTTTGCGGGAGAAAAACTGTTTCTTAAGGTTCCGTGCCTAATGCGAGCCCAAAGATGCCCAAAACATAGAGGTCATCGGGAAATGTATAGGTATATTATTGTAAGGTCTGCTGAAAATATGTCGATGATGAATATAGATAAACGCTCAACGCTAATTTGATAAACTGCGCTTTGATGATAATTTAGCCAAGAATAAATTTGTGTTTGAAAGGACTTGTTGAAAGAGAATTTGCTGGCGGTACTTATTAAGTATTTCTAGGGCTCCCATCAAACTTCCGCCGTCTTATTATAAAACCCGGACCCAGACAGTTTGTTACTAGGTTTAAACCACTATCCGCCCAAATTAAGTTGACATTGACAGGTGAGATAGTGTGTGATACTAGATTTTTTTTTTCTGTGTGTTAACGTGTCTATATTCTGAATAAATACGTTAATTGTATTACGATCTAGCCTAAACTCAGACTAATGAGTAATTGATCATTGACCTAGTTTTATAAAATACTTATTTAATAAGAATGTGTCCATCGGCACTTTTCTTACTGTCTCTATTAACGGGAAGGCACTCTGTTCATGTGTCTGTAGTTCTTTTAAGTCTTCGCACAATGTCTGTGTTGTCGAGGAGCTGGATCGCCTCAACGTTCACATGGTGAAGCAACCTAAAGTGATACTAGATGTCAACTTGATTTGGGCGGATAATGGTTTAAACCTCGTAACAAAGTTAGTTTTATAATAAGACGGCCGCTGTCTATTGGACCATCCGTCAATTTGCAAACTGTATCTCTTAAGGGGCTACCTGAATTTTTCGGGGTCCAGTGCTGCCCCCATTTGAAATCAATCATTTAAAAGGAAACAGAGACATCATTTAAAATTTAGTCTTGACCAGGCTCTAGATAACCCAAATATTTTATAAACTACTGTTTACAGTTTAAAGTGAGAACGTGAAGCTTTTCTATGCACAATTTCTAAAAACGTCGCCACTTTTGGCGTATGTGTGTAGAAAAGCTTCATATTATCACTTTAAACTGTAAACAGTAGTTCATAAAATAGTTTAAAGGGTTACCTAGAGCCTGATCAAGATAAAATTTTAAATTATATCTCCGTTTCCTTTTAAATGACTTAATTATAATGGGGACAGCACTGGACCCCGAAAAATTCAGGTAGTCCCTTAATGGGTAACCCTTATTACCATCTATATACGAATGATGTTACTAAAGTAAATCATCGATGTTATTACTTAAAGAAGTTACCAAATAGTTGGTATGTGAATTTACAAAAACTGCTATTTGAAAAAATAAAGGCAATAATTAAAATATTTTCTCTATACCACACAGGTATTTTCTTCAGCATTTCTTGGACCGTTGTGCAGAACTTCTCACGTACGCGTCCAAATCACGCTTGGCTAGTTATATTTTAATAAACTCTGTTGAACTGGTCTTTACCAAATAATGCTAAGAGGGTTAGCAGTAAGGAAGGAAAATCGGAAATATCTAAAACAAATAGGATTACTTCACCGACTTATTTTTGCAATTCTTCTTTTGTTTTAGTAAAACCGTAGAAAGCATCTTGTACCAGAAGGTCCCGGTATAGACTGATGAGATAAATGAAAATCAGTGAAAACGAAAACTAAAGTATATTTTGGGAATTTTAATTTAACTTTGTATTGTACACATTTACTTTTTTTTCTAGCCGTTCAGGTTCCATAGTTGGGCAAAGGCTTCCCCTTGTTGTTTCCAGCTGTTTCGATCTTTAGCTACTTCTTTCAAATCCTTGTCGAATGCAGACAGGTCGTTACTCCATCTCATTAATTTAACTTATGTATTGAAAATGATGATGTACAAAACTTGCTACACTCTTGGTGGCCGGCTAATTGAGAACTGGTTTAAATACGACTTGATTGTACACATCTACTTTTTTTAAAGCCTGCAGTGTTCCATTGTTAGGCAAAGGTCTCCCCTCTAGTTATATATATATATGCATTCTCTATTTAAAATATATCTAAGATCTATCTTAAATATGCTTTTACTCAAAAGGTTATTAGTATCATAATATATTAGCGTATGAATCAGAACAACTTTTCCAAAGTGAGAAATAAAGTGTTATTGACTTCGTTGGTATCACACCATAAAGTATAAGCTCTGTCCAATGTAAAGTTAAAATTCAATCCGATTTCGTATTATACTCGTATTATGCGCTTAAAAAACTACTTCACTTTGTACACAGCAACTCGATCGAGTGTGTAAGTCCATATTGCATAGTTACCCATAAAATAAGGCAAGCCGATGGCAGGCAACTTCAAATAGCGGGGCGTGATGATGAATCACCGCACCCCTCCACTATCTGTTTGTCTTGTCACCCGATCGGACGGCTTAATGCAATAATTGCGTAGTAATATTGCATGGGTTTTGTGCTGTGGGGAATGTGGAATTTGAGATAATTTAGTAACTTTATCATAGTAAATAGATGATGTATTGGCATAGGTAGCACGTGCATTAGTGACATGTGGTGTTTGGCAGTTAGACGCAATGCTAACAGGGTAAAATATAGTTCTTTCGTCAGAGTGTAATAAGATTGAAAGATGAATAAGGTTTTCTTTATGAAATGAAAAGTAATCAGATAAGGTTTTCAATTTTTTTTGTTAGCCCTTCATGTCCCTCTGCTGGGCAAAGACCTCCACTCTTTCTTTTCATAACTCTCTGTCCTTGTTAAGCTTTCGATATCTATTAAAATATTTATAAAAAGAATTACAGTCAGTTATTTCTCTCTATTGAAATATAGTATTTACAACATACTTTTATATTATTATAAAAATAATCATCATCACCATTTCTGCGCATTGTGCGCATTGTTTTTATATTATGGAAGTATTATTGTGATTTCTAGAAGAAATGCTCATGTTAGGTTCTTTAATTTGATTTAAGTAAGAACTTGGTTAGTTTTACGTTTTTAATCATAACAGGGTAGACATAGTTTAAAACCGTAAGACACAAGTCCACGTTGATACGTGAAGATGGAAAAAGGGAATCAAAATAATAATAGGTTGCTAGCTGAGATAACGCCTATGATATGAATTAAAGACTCGCTCTTCCCCTCGATCAGAAGGTATTCAATTGGTACAATCTAAGATTTTATTCATTTTCTCCCAAACCATCGAATGAACATAAATATTACATAATAATAAAACGCTTACTCGAATAAAAATATAGCGGCCCTAGGCATTCGAAGTATCACTTCTATGGATGCACCCGTGATACACTCACAAGAAGAAGACATAACGTTTCTCAAATCTTATTAAAGTTTCCCACACACTATTTTCCTCTCAAGCAGAGAGCTCAGGAAGTGTATAAACCGTCAAATAAATCGATTCTATAATACAAAGTTTTCTTAAACATATTCTCTACGAGTATATGGCTAAGTGGCTATCTGGACCGCGAGCGAAGTGCTGTTGTGGACCCAAGGTAATGATATTTACCCAGGCCAGCTCCCTCAATTGTAAAACCACATACATCCTTAATAATATCCAAGGAATTTTCAGCTTTATTCCCTTAAACATAAAGGTAAAGATTGAGTGTTTATAGCTTAAGATAGTGCATAGTACTAGCACTAGTCATGCACTTTAAAGATTTCCTGGAGAACTCTACAATTTACTTGTTTGAAATTCATTCTGATGTCTAGAGTTTGTTTTCTGAAAAGTAGGTAAAAGTTTAGTGCTGATTGGTATTGAAATAAATTGTTTTCATAGTATTTTTTTTATTTATAGGCCTGCACAATGAATGTGGCGTCAAGATTAAAACATGACTTCAATTAGATGGTTGGTCGTAAAACCACAGACAAACCGTTTCAATGATTCAAGCTTTTAATTTTCCGATTCTTAAGAATCACTATACCCTAGACTCTACAAACGTAGTCTAGCTTTTATTTTGAAATGACATGTGAGGATTTCGGCAGTATTATATAATTTTAAAGAAATTGCATATATCTAGGCATATAACTAGTTTTTGACAGTTAAATTAGAACTTGAAAGAAAATATGAGAGTTTACAAGTTTTTCATACTGAAGGTCAAATATGATATGATCCACTATATTCTCGTTTAATTTCATATTTTGTCTGTGAAAACTAGTTATATGCCTTAATACATGCAATTTCTTTGAAATTACATAATTTCGCCAATATCTGACATGCCGTTTCAAAATAAAGCTAGACTACGTTTGTTTGGGAAAGTCTCATTCTGTCTAGGGTAAGGGGACTCTTAAGTTTCGTTAATATTGACATGCATATAATAATTGGGTAAGAAAAACCCAGTAAGCCTAATGCAGAATCCGAAGCAGCATAAGCAGTTAAGGATGCAGCTGGGCTGGGACTAACGCTAAGCTGTTATAAAGCAAAAAGAACTTTTATTTATTGTACAACTGTTGGTCTCTCTAATATGCGAAGCCTAGATTTATTTGATAGATTTTATATATACAGTATCTATAATTCTATTTAAAAAAAACTTTTGCTTTTAGCAAGCTACGTAATCGGTGAGTTTGAATCTCAAAATAAAACGTATGTAACGTTTTATTTTGAGATTCAAAAAATTTGAGATAAATTTACAAAAAAATAATAAATGTAACCTTAGATTTAAATAACAATAGGTTAAACATATACAGTAAATATATGTTTTTGGTTAATATTTTATATAAAACAAAAAATACCACTGAAAACATTTTTTTTTAAGCAGAAAGGAAATTATTTTCCGAATATAAGAATGAGAGCGTAGTGAGGACATCTCACTATCTCTTTTATACGCTCGAGACCTAATATCTGTGTCGACGATGTGATCGCCGAAAGGACGAAAGAGCGCTGTACTTGCATCCTTTTTCTGTTACTTAAGGGGCTACCTGAATTTTCCGGGGTCCAGTGCTGTCCCCATTTGAAATAATTTGATAGAAAACAGAGACATCATTTAAAATTTTGTCTTTTCCAGCACTAGAAAACCCTTCAAACTATTTTTTATGAACTACAGTTTAAAGTGAGAACGTGAAGCTTTTCTACGCACATCCGCCAAAAGTGGGCGTTTTTCGCACTTGTGCGTAAACAGTAGTCCATAAAATAGTTTAAAGAGTTATCTAGTGCATGGTCCCCTTTACAATTTCCCTTTTAATCAGAGTTTTAAAGCTTATAACTTACTTATTTTTAGGTAGATTAAAATAAAAACATTTTGGTTTTCGATTTCGGATTATGTTACTTATTGATATGAATAATAAAAATAATTGATTGCCCTATTGACCACGCGGGCAACCCTATGTGCAATATAATTTTCATATGCACAATGCTAGATTCACCTAATGATTACATTCGCAAATATAAAATGAATCTACAAAATGATAATTAGTTTAATACGGGTATTCAAGGGTGAATTTTCCATCCAAAGAAGCCCCGATAAACTTTTTTTTTTCGGTTCCTTCATTTAATAAACAACTTAACACGATCATAATACATCGTTTACGAAAACGCCTCATTTCCTATCCCTATTTGAGCATTATTTATTAAAACATAACATTCAAGGCTCGACTATTATCCGGCCGCGGATGGAGGCAAGGCCCGCTAACGACTTCCGTTGACATGAAATGACACTTTAAATTGCTGGTTACGCATAATAAGTTACTTTAAGGTTAGTTGGAATTTAGTTCACTTATATTTTGGATATAGGCATACACCTAGATGAGAGCACAAGACCGATATAGGTGGTGTCGAATAGAAATGCTCAGCAATGGCTAAAAGAAGGGCTGGGATTCAAAGATTTTTTTTTTTATATATGGGGACAAATAACACTGATTGAGCTAGCCCTAAAGTAAGTTCGAGACTTGTGTTATGGGATACTAACTCAACGATACTATATTTTATAACAAATACATATATAGATAAACATCCAAGACCCAGGACAATTTGAAAAAGGCCATTTTCCAACTTGCCCTGACCGGGGATCGAACCCGGGACCTCTGGGTGGCGGACTAGCATGGTGACCACTACGCCACGGAGGTCGTGAAAGATTCAAATTTTTATTCAGTAATTAGACTTTTACAGGCAATTTTACACGTCAATAAGTATAATTTACGTTACGTGTGAAGATTATGGTGATGATATGCATAGGTACTTTAATTTAATTTCCGTTTCCGCCTTCTCACACACGTGCCCTGGTCTCTAAATGCTTGATTCTGATGCTCTGTCAGCTACATAAATGATAAAGGCGTGATTGTGTCCTACAGTATACACAAGTTAATTTTCCAGGAAAATTAAAAAAATCAACTTTCAAAATCGCTTGCAGTGAGGAGTAGTGGAACTACATATTCTAATTGATAACCGTAGCGACATCTTTTATTTGCTAGGCAAATTGAAAAAAAAACCCCGACTTTTAAGCGTTAACCCTAAATAACTTAAACAGTTGAACCGATTTTCATCAAACAAAGCTAAGAACGACCACATGGGAACTTGATTTTACGTAAAAAACAAAACGGTTTAAAATCGATCCATCCGTTCGAGCGCTACGATACCACAGACAGACAGACAAACAGACCGACTGACTGTCATTAGCGTGAAACTTCTAACACCTCTCTTTTTTGTCGGGGGTTAATAATGAAGATACTTCTGAATACTTATCTACTGCAAGCAAGATTTTTATTATTTTTTATTTAACGTTTTGTAGAAAGTTACACATTGTTTCGTGAATGGATACAAATACCAATGTAAATACCAATAAGGTAATACACTTTTTTAATACTGGATTTATATTGATAACGATTTTGAGGCTAATATATTAATCATCATCATTATTTCAGCCGCATACCGTCCACTGCTAGACATAGGCCTCTCCCAAGGATTTTCAAAATGACCGATCTAGAGCGGCCTGCATCCATAATATATTAATAAGTATAATAATTTAATGCCAACAGTTTTAAATAGTCTAAATGATATCCCGCGGTGAATATCTAGTGCAAAGAAAACCTCAATATAAGTTGCGCTTTATTAACATTCAACTGTTTTCTTTAAGTGTATTTTAATAAAAAAACGACCCAAAAGCCACTTTTAGCGTTTTTTTTTGTGCTATTCCCAACTTTTGACATACATATAAATACTGGGTTACATTTAATACACCTGCAACATTTCGGGAGCAAGTTCAGCCCATCATACTGAACTACTTTCAATAAAAACAATTTTTTTATAGATTTTTAATAACTTTTTTTATAGAAAGTAGTTCAATTTCATGGGCTATACTTCCGCCCAACATGTTGCAGGTGTATTAAAAGTAACCCAGTACATAACCGTATGGTGCCACGATATGACATAGAAATTCAATATTCACGCGCAGTCTTTCACGACTGTTTTCTATAAAAATATTGCGTAAAAGCATTCGATAGAGTGACTTTGCATTTTAAAGGTTTTTGCAGGCGCTAAAAGGGAAACATTTTGTAAAGCCTTTAGAATTCATTGAATGCTTTGTGGGTTACGAATTACGTGTTATGATGTTTTATTTCTTTTATTCGTTAAATTATAATAAAGCGCCACAAAAAATAAATGTTGAAAAAATAATTATTTACCTATTTTCTGTCACAGTATAATTATTGAGACTGTTGCCAGTTATTGAAAAAGATATAATTAAAAAAAAAAACCCGTCTAAGGGATCTTTTTTTACTAAAACGCATGTTTATCCAGTTAATGCAAACTCAGTGCGAAATGCAAAACACATATACACTGTTATTTGTATATGTTTTTATAGCGGCAACCGAAATAAACCATCTGTGAAAATTATAACTGTCTAGCTATCACGGTTTATGAGATACAGCCTGGTAACAGACAGATAAACGGGCGCACGGACGGACAGCGGAGAAACACATAACCTTCATTTTGGTCCGTCGGCAAATGGGACATAGCAAAATATGCGAATGGACATTCCGTCCCTGATATAAAAACTAAGACACGAAGATATTGAATAATATTTATTAAATATATTGAATAATAATTAAATATATTGAATAAATGAATATTATTATTATATTTTGTTATAATAGTATGAAGATTGTGGATACTTGAGACCCTGGAGAGTGACAGAGGAATGCATGTAAATGAACTTGCGAGAACATGCTAAATTTTATAAAACATTTTACTATCAAAAAAATTATATGTCATTACGACCACTTATAAAATATCGTCAGCAATTATCATAAAAGTATCTTGTCATTTCCATCGTCACGTTCAGCAATCAGTAGGTCGGTGACCTCACCCCCACCCCTAAGCCCTCGCCTCTGTCGCCCTTTCGTAATTAGTGATGATCACAAGCAAAAATTACAACCTTAAAAAGAAAAGTTAGGAAATTATGTTTTCTTAGACTTAAATTATTATCAAGATGAAAATAGAAACGAGAAAGGTTTCTTTTTATAAATTAGGTATTTTTTAAAGGTATTTTTTTTTTGAGAGTTCGACTTGAGTATTTCACTGCTACAAACTGAATCCGTCCGTTCTAGCCCCAGCAAATAAAGAGATTATGCAATTTTACCTAAAAAAATATTAGGTAAGAAAAAAATTGTACTGGCCACTGCCAGTTGCATTAATTGATATAAAATGTAATCTTTCATCGTTTTATCTTCTTCTAGTAGCCCGACATTTAAACAAAAACCCTTACTTACACAAATGCACTGCTATAACAAGTTGCATCAAATAATTTGCGAATTAGGTTAATGCCCAACAGAACTCTAATTACAGCTGCAAAAGAAAGAAAAGTAAACTAATTCGTAGAGAAACACGGAAATTACCCAGGAAGTAGGATAAACACTTTAAGGACCGTATCCATTGCATTAAATTGTCATTAAGTAAAAGCCTGGTGGAACAGAGGACTTACTTAATTAGGTCGCTGGACTCAAATTGAGATATATTGTCTTTGTCTTCAACTATCTACGAGTATTTAAACTTAGTAAAAACTTTTTTGTACTTGTAAAACAGGCTCAATAAAATGTTATTTATCAAAATTAAAAGCATCTTTTATAATGTTAAATTTATTCTATTTAATTTAAATACCTAATAACGGACAATAATGGTAATTAATTAATTTTGTGTTATGTAAGCAATTTATTATTTGCTGAAATGTAACAATATGTTTATTATTAACAGAAGAAAAATAAAAACAAAAATTTAATAATACTAGGTATTGTATTCCTAATTAACAAACGTTTGTGTTAAAATAATAAAAAGTTAATGTTATTTATTTTTATAAGAATTGAGATTTTTTTGGAAACTCAATCAATTATTTTAATAAAAAAGGTATGTAGAGCGTTCCGGTAGTGAAAACTCGATCAAGCTAGGTTTTAATTTTATAGAACTTCTTTTTCTTCGTCTTTTTATCGAGCGTAGCTCAGCTGTTACCCAGGTACTTTTAATAAAGGCTACGGATTGAAACTAGTATACATATTTCAATAAGCATATGCAACTATTCAGACGTGGTAGATTTTTACTTTTATTGCATAACGGATTTATATTTATTTCAATGAAATTCGTATTTATTTTTAATTAAGCACGCTTTCACATAACAAAGTTTATTGAATTGAAAAATATTTCTGAAAAAGACTGATTGCTGTGTATCCAATGTGTTACTCTGTTTTTGATTGGCAAATAAAATACAGCTTGCGTAAATTGCTTGATTTTATAGGGTCGAGACTTAATTGAGAGGATGTCTTATATGAAGTATTAGCCTTCAAGTTCAGTGTGACAGAAAAAAATATTTTGCCATATGCCGTAAGGATTTGAAAACATACAATCAAATTATTATTTTCCTGAATACTTTAAAAGCCTGATATCTACAAGATAAAAATAATTTATACTTATTTTAATTATTCGTGGTTAGAAAACCATCTACGCGATGACGTAAATACATGATTTTTTATGTACAACAGTTGATAAGTAACGACTACTTGATATACTAACTCAACAATTTGTATAATTTTGTATTTAGAATTAAAAACAAATAGCACCATAGGTACTAAAAAAAATTAATTAAACCGTGTGACGAAATATAAAAAAAATATTGTTCACGTATTTTCATATACACGTATTCACGACTAACAATAATAAGATACATTTTCATTTCGCGCTACGTCATGCATTGATACAATTTGTACACAAAAGTGACGTCACAAGCTCCCATTCCGAAACTTAAATGCTTTTATCTTTATGATTTTTAACCCCCGACAAAAAGAGAGGTGTTAAAAGTTTGACGTTAATGTCTGTGAATCATAGCGCTCAAACAGATAGACTGATCTCGATGCAGTTTTTTTTTACGTGAAAGCAAGTTCCCTTGCGGTGGTGGTAGCTATATTTTATGAAAATCAGTTTAGCTATTTTAAAGTTGTTGGGGCAGCAAATAATGGTATACTAGTAGTTCGCCGCGAACTTAGACCTCGCAATTATTATTAGGGTGCCGTACATAAAATGAAAAAAACCCTTATAGGATCATTCGTGCGTCTGTCAGTCCGTCCGTCTGTCACAGCCAATTTGCTCCAAATCTACTAGACCAAATCAGGTAAAATTTGTTAAGATGGTGTAATCCTATGACCCAAACACAGATGTGCAATGGCAATAAATATTTATTTTAAATAAGGGTCTTTTTCGAGGGACACATAAGGAAATTTTAAACAAATTGCTAACCTTACTGTGTCGTATATTAAATGAAAAGGACTTGATATGAGGATCTCAAATATATTTTTGGTATTATAGTAAAATAAACAGTTTTGGATTTATTCAAGAAAGAAGGCAAAAAATGACCATTCCCCTCCCCTCCCCTGATCTTCGAAACTACTGAGCCTAAAATTTTGAAAACAAAAAAAAACAAATGTCGTTCATTACTTGTAAATTAAAAGGAAAAAGGTAAATACTTTTTTTTTAAATTAGAAGGACAAATTAGGAAATTAAGAAAAAAAGTTTTGCATGCCTTACTGTGTTTGTTATCTATCAAATGAAAGGGCTCATTATGAAAATCACAAATATATTTTTGTTATCATTGTAAAATATAAAGTTGAAAAATGAAAAAAAAAAATAAAATGAAAATTGACCATTCCCCCCTGATCTCCGACACTACTGAGTATAAAATTTAAAAAAAGATTATTTATGTTATTTATGGCTTGAAGATTACAGGAAAATTTATAAGAATTCTATCAATTGAAAATAAAGTGCTTGTAGATTACAGGAAAAATAAGTTAAAAATAATATGTTTTTTTTTTTAAGAAAGAAGACGAAAATTGATAATTCCTGTTTTTTTATATACATCTCACATCACATCATAGACCTTTCTAACACAATTCGTAATTTTGACGACCTCCGTGGCGTAGTGGTCACCATGCTAGTCCGTCACCCAGAGGTCCCGGGTTCGATTCCCGGTCAGGGCAAGTTGGAAAGAGGTCTTTTTCAAATTGTCCTGGGTCTTGGGTGTTTATCTATATATGAATTTGTTATAAAATATAGTATCGTTGAGTTAGTATCCCATAACACAAGTTTCGAACTTACTTTGGGGCTAGCTCAATCAGTGTAATTTGTCCCTATATATTTATTTATTTATTAAAAAAAAAATTCAGTTCCCTAAGTAACACCTAGATGGCGCTATCCAAAGTAAGAACGCGCTATGGTTTCGTTTGCTACATAATCGCGGACATTTTTATTAATATTTCAAAAACTACTAAACCGATTTTGATGCCCAAAGAACTGAAAAAAAATTATTGATATTACCTACATGCCTACCAAATTTTATTAAAATCGAACCATCGGTTCGGCAGTTATCGCGGTACAAACATACATACATACAATGTGTTTTCGCCCCAACTCGATTTAGAGACCTCGCTCGCTTCGCTCGCTCGGTCAATCAAGTTGTATTGACAGTTCCGCTATTTATCACTAGATGGGGTTACCTGTCGGGGTTTTTTATATTTGTCTAAAAAATAAAATTTTCGCTAATTAGATGAATCGTGAATTAAGGGTTTATTATTTTTTGGATGATTAAGTATTTAAACGCATCCTTATGTCATATGAAACGTCACTGTCAAATATGACATCTGTCTTATATTTTTTGTATATTATCTGTGGCCCTTCACTCCCTGCTCTATCTTGGCCCGTGTCTTTAACTTGCTCGCTCTAATGTGTTTGCTGTGCATGTGCCGTATACCAATAAAGTTAAATTCAAGAAAATCTTTTGTTGTTTTGCTGATAGATAGATATCTACTCCAATCAGATTTTTCCCCAGCCATTATCCGTATTCAAAACAATAATCAATTTTTCGATCCTAGAATGTTTATTACGCAATTAAACCAACAGACCCATTAATGTAACAAACGCTCAAGCATTACTTTAACCACAGTTTCATTATATCCGAGATTAAATCTTCAGTAGGGTAAAGGTGCCAATAGTCGGTCGTTCCACATTGTATCGAGGGAGCGATCGGTGCGTTCCAAGATAAATAGTTTCATTATGGCCGTCTTTTGGACTTCAGTATTTTACTCAGTATATGCTTAAGTTTCAGATAAATTCAATAGAAATAAAACTTTATCACTAGATCTTCTTTATCATTTTGAGTTGATATTTTTATTTGTCAAGGAAAGAAAATATCTTTGTTTAAAATATGTAACAAAATAAAATAGGTTAACATAATAAAAATAATAATATTAAGTTGGGTTTTTTCCTGGGTCAAAAATAGATTATTTGTTACTATTAATAAAATAAAACGTCACAAAAAATTTCACTTCTCATGATCATATTCATTTTCATCGTGATTTAAGATATATTATTGCAGATAAAAATAAAATTAAAAGGGCTATTTGACTCCAAGAAACTATAATACTTTATACGAATCCCATACAATTTTTTTGTTTTAACGTTTAGAAATCTGATTTGAATTGTTGGAAAATAGCGAATTCTTTTGACGTTTTACCCATAGGTACAACGGTCAAGTAAATTCTAATCACACCAGACGAAGTCATTGTTTTGCCAACAGATTACGATGGTACCAGCACAATTACTATGGCTTCGAAAATTTTGTGTCTCTTGTAGTCACCCATCAAAATATGGACTAGGCGGGTTACTTAACTTTTGCTAGCTAAGTTAAACCACGGGTTAAACCCTCCTACATTCCTAAACTAAGAAGTAACCGTTGACTGCAACAAAATTATATGTAATACAAATTCGTCTTACCTTTAGCATGTACTACGCCCAAGTAAAGGCGAAGCATACCAGACGGAGTCATTATTTTGCCAACAGATGGCAGCACAATCGATTACGATGGCGCCGGGAGCGAGCGGCGCAATTTGCGAGTCTCTCACCCGTAAAATCTACTGAAATGAATAAAACTATCTCAGAATCGAACACTTGACTTGCTCGATTTTTATTTCGATGTTCTAGTCGGGCCAGTTTGCTGAGACGGTAATTCTTATAAATAATTTGTGGAAAGTTAGTTTTTTTTTTGTTTATCGTTTGTTTACATAAATTAATAAAAAAAAAACACACAACTGAATATAATATAGATGTATTACCCTAAATTGAGTTTTTCAGTTAAAAAAGTTGTTAAGAAAATAAAGTTCTGTCTTAGAGCAACAAGAAAGTTTTATGACATTTTTGAAAATTTTTCGAAATATCTGATATAAAATATTTTCAAAGATTAAAGAGAAAAGCCCCATATTAACGCCAATTTGAAAAAAAAAATGTTTGGACAAAAAATCTTTATAATTTTATCTTCTCACAAAATATCACCAGTATCTGTTGAGAAATGCGACCTGCAGGCGAGAACAACCGGACAAACTGACAACTAGACGCATTTTTGGCCAATCTCAAAACTAAGATTCTTTACTCGCTTTGCTCAGTTGGTCTTTTTAAGTTATAAAGTGAGTAAGTTTATAAAGTGAGGCTAAGTAATTACGCTTTATGAAAGCGTAGCTGGCAGCATTGCCGTGTTGAATGTCTTTTTAAGCAAATTAGAGAATAACATCAGAAAGTAATTAAAAAAATTCTTTTATGATTCTGTATTTATTTCCAATAATTTAGTTACAGTTTTTCATCCATCATCCGTAAGACAAACTATGTACACCATGCACAGTTGCATATTGCAAATACTATGTGCCATGTGCAAATATTGCTATGTGCATATGATAGTGTTGCTTCCACAAAACTATCATGTCGTGTTTCAATTACGTGTGCGGACTATACATGCCTCCCGGGTCCTCTCTATCCAATTAGGATTAAGGGTGTGGTATCATTACCAGCGAAGTTTATTCTTACCCGTATTTTTTACAGATGATCAATTTAATATAAACCTAAATAATCATAAACCAATCGTAACATGATAGTATTAATTTTCACTTGATAGCCATAAAAATTGCATTGCACGCACGTAACTGGACTCCACCCAAACTTTCCCACAACAACTGTCTCACTATAAATCTCTCAGAGAAGTATATTTCTACGGAGCGACTTCGTTTCTACTAGAACGCCGCACCATATCCTGGGTTGTCTCCATGAACACGGTTGGCGGTCTGAGGGTTGCCTAAGGACAAGGGCCACCCCTGCCGCACCATAACATATACATGACCGGGGTGATCTTCATGACCGTGCATTAGTGACCGAATTTTCCAGTGAGAGAGTCTTCTCAGAGATCTAGTGAAAGAGTTGGTAGTGAAAGAGTTTACCTGATACGGCCTGGAGCCAGCTTAAAATATCTAAAACTGAGCTTGGTCACTAATTAACACTAACACATGAAAGATGAAACGAAACCTGAATATCTATTTATTCATCTAGATAGTCTATAATGCTAAATTTTCAAACAAAAACCGTAGATGAGATTTGACTGTTCTTCGAAACAATAAGTATATATAAAAGTTATATAGAATCTTACTCCCGCTAGCAATGATGCCAAGCCTTTAATGGGGTCTGATCACTGGAATAATGTCCGGTATTAGTGGTTGCCTTTTTGAAAGGTGTCTGTGATTGGTTTTTAATCATTTATTGGGATGGACGGGGATTTAGGTAGCTTTTTGGGGGTTAATTTTGGGATGTCAAACTGTATAAAAGAGACAGCGAGGATGCTTTGGTAAAAGCATCAGAATTTATTAAGTTTTTCTTTAAACTTAGTCTTTTCATTATAAACTTAATCATAAATAATGACTTGAATAAACGAGTGATTCGCTCCGAACTATGGACTCGTGACGTATTTAAAGTCGAAAATCGTGATCCAGTCCCTAAGGGCGTTCGCTAAGTGACGCGGACGCACGCGACGGGTTCAGTCTATCTCTGTCACAAACTCTGCATGTGACAGAGACAGGTGACCCGCGACGGGTTCTGCTATCTCTTTCGCACTTAGAGTTTGTGACAGAGATAGACTGAAACCTGCCGCGGGCGCCCGATTCACTTAGCGAACGCCCTAATATGAAATAACTTTAATGTGTAATTTGTAAAACCACCTGAGTAGACGGTTGGTAGTTCTATGCCCTCTAAAACATTGTTGATCTGAAGATATATACCACATTGTGGTCACCACTCGCAGTAAGAACAGAACCATAGTCTGGGTTGCTTAAAATATTTAAACAAAAGTAATGCGTACTACCGCTGAGCTATTGAGCTCTTAAGATGAAGTGAGAACAAGTAGCCCAAGTAAATGTATTTATAGAACCTTCTAATGTCTATATGTCACAAACTTCCATTTTAGTTTAATGAACTTGTAGGGCTGTCAGCGCGCGATTAAATTGCCCGTTTTCGAGCTAAATTAACTGGAACACAACATGGCTTTATAAACGACATTTGCCAAGTTTGGATTTGGGTAAATTGATTTTGCATAAAAATTGACTCGATAGAATCAAATTATGGAAGTTTGTTTTTATTTATCGAGTTTGTCACTCTATAAGGTGCGAAAGTATAGAATCTTATAATACTGAATCTTATGAAACTATATTTGTTTTAGTGGTTATAAATATCAAATTAACCTATAATATTTTATGTTATGTAAATTCTTTATTGTGCAGCAAGGACACAACACAAATACAAAAGAAAACATTACAAAGGCGGACTTATCCCTTTAAGGAATCTCTTCTAGGCAACCCAAAATAGAGGAAAGAATGACATTTAGTAGGGTGGATTATAGTGGCAACTGTATAAGATGTCTATCTTTGAGGTAAGATCTATGTAATATAAAACTAAAAACACAGACTGGAACAATTTTAAGGGAAGATTGAGTCATTTATACTAAACATCTTTATCTAATAAAAATCTAATATAAGAAAAAATCTTCCCTAATTAGTGAATCAGATTAGCTAATCGGTCAACTTGTATGGGAGGGTAACTTTTTTTCCTTTTTTCGCTATAAATACCTTGGGGATTTTTTTTTCCATATTCACCTTCTATAAAAAATGTACTTACTGCAGCCTCGGACGTCCTTTGCTTCTCTGCTGTGACTGTTGTAATTGGTCAAAAGTCAAAAAAGCAAAAATAATTTATTTATCTTCGATATTTGTATCACTTGGTAATTGCAGATTTTTCTTTTGATTTCATTATAGGTAGTTGTTGACGTCTCATTTACTTACGGCTAAGTTTGTTGTGGTTGTGGTGGTCAACTTGCCCCTCGGCAAAGGCCACTCCCAGCAGCTGTCTCCATAGTACTGTTCCTAATTTTTCTTCTTCTCTTCTCTCCCTCTATCTCCTCCAGCTGCTTGCTAGGGTTCCGTCCCAAAAGGGAAAAACGAGACCTTATTATTAAGACTCCACTATCCGTCCATCCGTCTGTCTATGTCACCAGGCTGTATCTCATGAACCGTGATAGCTAGACAGTTGAGTTTTCAAAGATGATGTATTTCTGTTGCCGCTTTTACAAAAAATACTAAGAACAGAATAATAAATAATTAAGGTAGGCTCCCATACAAAAAACGTGATTTTTTTATAGATAACGCTACGGAACCCTTAGTTCGCGAGACCGAACTGCACTTGGCCGGTTTTTTTTTATTTAAGTTTATTATAAGTATATTTAAATTTAACTTACTTTCACGCATCTATTCTCCCATTGAATCAAGCAGTGCAGTGAATTTTGGACAAATTCCAAACATTTTTCACCTTACACTAACGCAATACATTTAACGGCCCAACCGTTTGTCAAACGAAATTCCCATTGGATTTAATTTGTCGTGTATTTACATAATAAATGAACGCCTCCGCCTCGGAGCGGTGTAATCCGGTTTTAAGCGGCTTTAACCGCTTTTATCCATCATTGAGAGACTTGATTCTCGATCGGGTACAATTTGCATGTTATTTCGCGTTAATATCTAAATAGTTGTCGTGTAATTTGTTTGTCGATATTTGCATGCTTGAATATCGCTTAAGCTTAAATGGAACACTTGTGTCACATAGTATAAATTCGGAAATGACTAGATAGTTCAATTAGGATTTTTATCTTTGATAGACGCGGCGAAATGCTAGCCAGCTTCAAATCCCAAGTTAAATCTTATTTTCTATCCTTATGAAAAGTAAATAAATATCCTTCCCTTGTTTCCATTTCTCTTCATCTCGTACTGTTAATATAATTTTTTTTCAGTAAGTTGTATGTATTTATGTAAGATGTATATGTATGTTTATTGTTATTATTGTATATACTATGTTTATACTGACCGCCCGCACTACCTAATTTCCCATTACTATTTTCTATATCGCGATTTTGCCGGGAAGAAATTGCTTAGCGATAAGGCCGCCTTTTGCGCATTTCCTAGATTTTGAGATAATTATGTTCTGTATTTATTTATTTTGTGCAATAAAGGGCAGTGTATTGTAATGTATTGTAGAACCAAGCAATGGAAGTATATAATAACCAAGTAAGTTTCAAATTTATCAGACTGGCAAATATGATTACAAAAGTGTGTACTAGCTTCAGTAAAAAAAGGAGGCAAAATGCTAATCTTTAAACATTATTAATGCTTTCCTCATCTGCTAATGGGACGATTGACATTAATATGAATACCCGCCTGAAATTAAAATTTCATCCACACCACTTGGATAGTTGGCAATCAACCACCGTACGTTTTAAAAGGATCTTTTTACCACGCATGACCGAACTGTGGAACCAACTTCCTGCAGCAGTGTTCCCGGACCTTGAAACCTTAAAAAAAAACGAGTGTATATCTTCCTGAAAGGCCGGCAACGCTTCTGTTACATCCCTGGTGTTGCATTTGTCTATGGGCAGCGGTGATCACTTACCATCAGGTGACCCGCTTGTTCGTTTGCCGCCCTATAACATAAAAAAGGCAAGTATGTATATGTACCTACCTCTACTCACCAGGTTATTTACCATATTATATGAAAAGACAACAATTATTATTTTAATATATTATAATTTTGAGCTAGATATTTCGACGACCCTACTGACGTCATGGTCGCTGGCAGACAGGTAAGTCCCATAAGGCTGGTTTCACAGCTGTGCGGGAGATCTATACGTCTCGCCTGTTATGCGGGCGACAAGCACGGCATGCGCCCGCATAGCTGTGAAACGATAGTTCAGTACAATTGAGCGGATGGCGTTGTCCGGGCGCTACCCGCAGCATGTTCCGCACGAAACGATCCGCATCGCTGTGAAATGATGTTTTAGCGCCTCACATGTGTCTCCGCTCCAGGAGCACGTGCGGACGATACGTACGGATCTCCCGCATAGCTGTGAAACCAGCCTAATACTAATAATAATGTGACCGCGAAACTCTAAAATCATATAAACGATTGTTGTGTGCGTGTAAAACATTTCGTAGCACTTACTACGAAACTGCTACGATTGTCTACGAGGGTGCTACGAAAATTGCAACAAATTCAGTATAATTTTCCAATGCATGTATAATGTTTTTCCCCCAAAAGTCGGTATTAATGAAATTGCGTAGACGTGTAAACAACGAGTGTCCCCATAACAGAATCGTTAATTCGCCATCAAGTCGGGGTTCGCTTTCCAGCTCGTCCATAGACTCGATTCAATTAAACTTTAACCAAGTTCTTGTAAACAACACAATTACTTCGACACCACTCCAATTTGAACTCTAATTCAAAGGGATAAGGAAGTGATTTAGGAAGGAATAGGATGTCGTGTCAATTAACGCATAATTCTATTGTTTTGACGGAGTACTCGAGTTTGCAGAAGTTTTTATTGTATGGAGATTGTATGGACCTATGTGGAGTCGTAAATATTCTATGGAATTGTTAACTATCTGGTTCTTCAATCTCCGAAAGGGTTTGATGATCTTTACAGGCTTGGATGGAGATGCTGATCAAACATATAGAGACCTTTCAAAGAAGTCATATATGTTACAGGCAAAGAAATATCTTTTCATTCTAAACAAATATATTTTCTAGGCAAATTAAAAAACCCTAATTTTCAAGAACGCCATCTTGTGATAAGTAGCGGAACTATATATTTGAATTGATATCTATCTATTATTTGCCTTACTATACCTTCTAAACAGCTGAACCGATTTTCAAAAAACATAACTGTAAAAAAACCCACATCGAAATCGGTCCATAGGTTACAGCTGTGATGCCACACTGTCTGTGGCATCATAGCCATCACAGACAAACATAAGTGTCAAACTTATAACATCCCTCTTTTTTGTCGGGGGTTAAAAAGGGTTGATATGTGGCAGGTGGCTGATCATAAAATAAAATCTCAGTTAATCTTTTTATTGTTTTCGGATTTCCTTTAACAGGTTGACTTTGAAACTTTATTGAAATCTTGGAACCAGAATCACTAATAGAATACAAAACCATAGGAAAATTAAAAACCAGTCAAGTGCGAGTCGGACTCGCGCATCGAGGGTTCCGTACAAACCTGAAGGTATAGTAAGTTTAAAATGATTAAATTATATGATTAAACTAAAAATTTACTGTTTTCGCAATTTTTCCTTTATCTGTGCTATAAGACGTTGCTTCTTGCGTGCTATAAGATTCTGAGTACACGTGAAATACCCTGTAGGTTTTGATTCCCTTGCGAGTGTCGAAAATGTGCGGCATAAACGGCTGTATCTTTTAATTGCGTTGGCTTAGAAGCTCCAAGGGACAGTAGAGTTAAGTACTTCATATAAATTCCAGCTTGATAACTCTACGCGTTGCTGAGAAAAAGGATCTTGATAGACAGATAGACGGACGGACAAAAGAGTGATCCTATAAGGGTTCTGTTTTTTCCTTTCGAGATACGGAACCCTAAAAGGACCTATTATTTGTTAAATATTTTTCTTCTTATTACTATATGCGTGGCCGTTGCTTTCCCGCTTGCCGACCGCCACACGCCAGTCGCCCAGTAGCAGGCGTTGACATTCAAGTGGGAGATTGTAGGTATACCTTGATAGCTAATATAATTGTTTTTAATATGGAAAAGTTACTTACGACAGAATATGTCTTTTTATCTAACGTAAAGCTTACTTTCCTCGAATATAAGGAGGTTCATAATCATTCAGTATATTTAAAGAAGAAATAACGAAAAACAGACTCCAAGCTGTAAAATAACACAGCTAAAGATGCAACAGAGAACACACCTAGATGTGAAGGAGAAAAGTCGAAAACAAATTCAATTCACCTGAATTACAGGCACACGCTCGTCTATCAAATTACCAATAAATATTATCGGGCAGAAACACGAGATCGCTGTCTGAAGACGTGGCAACGTTTGATCTCGGTGGGGTGTTCATGAGACGGAGAATTGGGGCCACGAAATTAGAGTCTTAATTTTAAATAATCAAAAAGAATACGTACGACGTATGATACGCAATACTTACTTATCAGTGGTGGTGGCGGCTTAGTGGTTTAGGCAGGTCGGATTAACCCTATCAGAGCCCCTAGGCAATGTAATTCCCGGGGCACTTTTTTTACTTTATAAAATACATTTTTTCTGTAACAAAAGTCGAGTCGATCAGATTGACTCCAAATTCGGTAATCAGAAATTTATGATAAAATTGTTTGATGAAACTTTTTTTTTGGACTTGCGTTTTTTTTTTCTTTGTACGTGCACGGGGCCTATAGTTAATGCGAGGGCCTTAGGCAGATGCCTAGTCCACCTTATAGATAATCCGACCCTGGATTAAGGCACTGGTTTTGCATCTGTGAGGCATGAGTCCCAGGCTTCTCTATGCGCGCAGACCATAAAAGCTAAAGAATCAAAGCGATAAACTTAGCTGTAAGTATATTATCTTACGTCAACAATTTTTATGAAATCTAAAGAAAAAAAATCGTGTTCGATATTCAGTAGGTATTTATTTATTCTCCAGTTATTCTATTTTTGCAGGTTTGCACCTAATACAATAGATCATTTTTCAAAACTTAAAGCCATTTTCACCTACACAACCGATTTTGATAAAAATTTATGGGACCATCTGACAAGTTATACCCATTTAAACAAAAAAAAATATTATCGGTTTAAGCGTCTTGGAATAATCGGTGAACATACATGAAAAAAAAACATAAAGATCGCGATGAATTAATAACCTACTCCGGAAGTCGATTAAAAAGCAATTAAATATGTCATAGTTGTTTACACGACAACTTATTATATACCCGGCTACCTTTGTAGATTCACACTGAGTACACTAGAAATTTCTATTCTGTCCGCGATCATATTCAGAGTGTGTATCGCCAGCCGCGGAGACTTGTTCACCAAGTTGGTCCGCCCGTGAAGTAAAAACAAGAGGCACGACTGCCTTCGGCGCTTCACGTATCTATTCGGAACGCAAAACTTGACTATACTGTTATCTGTAGGATTCAATCAAATACGCTGATTTTCTGGCCACACTTAGACCTGTTTTGTCCCTAGTCTCGGGAGCCTGGTAACCGTCGATTATTTCTGATCGCAGCATTTCGACTATTTTCGTCGAATCTGACCCCTTTCCTTTAATACCAATTGGTTAATTAAAACTTGCAAGGCGTGAGTTATTGACATATTTGTGAAGATTTCCCTGCCTTTAGAATATGATACAATTGTTGAGAGAAGGGTTCTGTGATCTATTGTATCAAATATCTGAATAGGCAAGACAAAGAATTTGAAATGACAACGTATTAATTTGAAAGTACTATCAATTTTCTTTAAGGTTTTCACAATAATTATGCTGCAAAGAAAAACATAAAGGGAATGTTGGTACTTTTGTGAACCAAGTCACAGTTAGGCGTTAACAGTATGGGGACTCGGACGAGCGGGGTGAAAGAAGCGTCGGACAACCCGCAATGAGATTAGGGTAGCACTTGGTCCACAATAAAATTGGCATTTAAATCAGCATAGGACCAAGATTGATAGTGGTGAGAGGTTTATGCTTAAGCAGTGGGTGGAAGAAGGTCAGCTACTGAGATAAGGATGATTTAAACATGTATAGGTATATATAATCAAGTCTGTATTCCACAGAAATAGGCATGATAATGATTTATAAATAAACGGCTTTTGGATTACCAAATTTTAGGGCGAGTTCTATTAATCCATAAGTTATCGGTCACGGGTGCGCTGGCTAACCAATTGACTACACATGACCATGCACATAAACTGCCCAGAAAAATCGGCAGTATTCTCGTTTCACGGACCATGGTACAGTTAACACAAAATATAAAAAAAATAGATATTAAGCTTTAGTAAAACGAGTCTCTGGTAATGCTTTACAATCGTTAATCCTTCGTTAATTATACATTAACTTTATTATTTGATGTACACTTTTACAAAGTAATTCGATAATAGGGAAGGTGTATTTCTTTTTTTCGTTGTGCTATGGAAAGTTTTCCCAAAAAAATTTTCCCGGACTTGCCTCCAAGAAAAAAATACCTTGCTTACCCAAATCTCTTTAAGATATAAAGGTTACAAAGTTTGGAAGGCATCTCGGAGCGCCTTAGAAACACCGGACAGGAGTGACGTTATTTATGTCGCATTTATAGGCGTTAAGTAAGAACATTTGTACGGGTGCTATGTCAAATATTGTGTTTACAAAATTGGCCTCATAACAAAGGAAGCTATAATTTTTTAAGATAATTTTATAGTTATATTATTTTTAACCTTTTTCTTACTTCTGTATTTGACTTTTTTAATCAACTTAAAACGAAAGTTAATGAATCGATACAAAAATATGATTGTGCTTAAAGGCCTTTTTACGTAAATGCTTAGAAATTTAGAGACATATATCAAAATCTTCTCAATTTGCATGTTCTCTATTATGATAGTCTGATGTTTGGTAGGCGAGTAGAAGAGACTAATAACATTTTAATGATTTACGCGCAAAATCGGAATGAAAATTCCCGGGACATAGAGTTGTCAATGACGTCGTTGGAGAAAATGCTGCAGTGCGGTTTTCTTTTGCACTTGTGCCAATGAAGTGTTGAAAATAATGAAAATAAGTAATAGATAAATAAATAATGTTAGCTTCTAAACTTTAATTTATTAGTAAATAAACTGGCCAATTGCGGGTTCAAAATGATTTTATTTTATCACATTTGAAATCCTCACAGTAAGATTGATGCAATGAACATGCGAGTTAACTACTACTAGCGCCATCTAGCGCTGTTTAAATAAACTATTTACTGTCAGTCAACGTATTATATTGAGTTTACCACTTTATTTTCAATTGATAGAATTCTTATAAGTTTCCCTGTAATCTACAAGTAGTGAACAATATTATATATTTTTATTTTTTATATTTAAATTTGGAGATGTTCAATTTTCCTCTTCTTTCATGAATAAAATCAAAACTATTTATTTTATAATAATAACAAAAATATGTTTGATATTATCATAACAAGCCCTTTCATTTGATTCATGACACAATAAGGTTTGCAAAACTTCTTTTTTTATTTCCTAATTTCTCCCCTGATAATGACACATATTTATAAAAAAAAATTTTTTGCACATCTGTGTTTGGGTCATAGGATTACACTATTCTATCAAATTTCACCTGATTTGGCCCAGTAGATTCGGAGCAAATTGGCTGTGACAGACGGACGGACAGACAAACGGACGCACGAGTGATCCTTTAAGGGTTCCGTGTTTTAATTGTTTGCACGGTACCCTAAAATACCCTACCCTCAAATTAAATAAACCACGAATAAATAACGTGAGACTGAGAAGATGTTTAACACTATGTGAGTCGCAGCTGCAACTGTTATTTATATATGACAGCATTCTTATAGTCGTACGTGATGTGGGCTAGGATATATATTTAATTAATAAGCAAATAATTTATTTTGTTAATTTAGTACATCACGTACTAACTCGACGTGTAGATTCAATATTACACTGTACAATGTTTTAGTATAAATACTCTGTATCATTCAAATAAATTACCCACTATCCCGTTGCCACTCCTGGCCTGTAGGCGGTGATGGATGGAACCAGATCCAATGGGTTTAATTAGTACCTCAGTGGTCACTATAGCTATGTATCTTTACTTTCTTTACTGTATGCTGTGAATTCAGGGCGGATAGAACACGCTCGTAAACAGCACGCTGTACGTTGTCCAAACTGAATTTACTGCAGCTGCATCGGAACTGGATTAGTTAAAAAATGTGATAGCACCCAAACACAAACTATCATTTCTTTATCTATAATGGAGTAGACAGAGCTTTTTCAATCTTGCGTCTCTAAGTAGTAGAAGATGGATATATATAATTAATGTATACTGAGCTTAAGTGTAAATCTGTATTGTAACTGAAACATAGCCCATCAGGCTGGGTAGGGAACAATTCTGAACTGGGTTTCTTTCGGCGTAATCTTCCCAGCAGTGGTCATTCCGAAGCGCTAGTTGTTTTTAGCTCTGGCACTAAAATAATATTATAAAAAATGACCTTCAATAAGAGATAAAGTTATCCTCAGTGAATAAAAATTTTTGACTTTGACTTTGACTAAGTAGATAAAACCCAGGGCCGCAAGACTTAAAGCACAGAATAAGTACTAGTTCTTACTTATAGAAGTCTTACTAAGAAAAGAAAGTCAAAGAAATATCTACTTAATGTGGTTAGCGCTATGGTTTAATTTAGCACACGTCAAAACTCCTCAACTCCTCGTTTAATCTAGACATCCATTGCAAACCAATTCCATTATTATTACTCTGGACAAACGATTCAGTTAACTGAATTTTCCCCCTCGGAGTGGTCGCAGTGCGCATAGTATTTTTTCGATGCGTAAACGGGGAGTGACACAGGCCTGCCCAAAGACCACTTTAAGAGTTGGATCTCACTTGTCAGCACATAGAAGCACTTTTCTATGCTGTTATCCTTTTCTGTAGCTCAGAACCGTAATTTGCCAGAGCGAGAGAGAGCGACGGAATGCTACCGCACCGGCCGTACTATAGCGTTCCGTCGCGCTCTCTCGCTCTACCTAATGACGGTTCTGACCGACAGAAAAGGATAGCAGCATATAAAAGTGCTGCTCCGTGCTGACAAGTGAGATCCAAACCTAAGTATGATGGTGGGAGAGAATTTGGAAAAAGGAATCGAAATAGTTATGGTTCGCTATGCCAGGCGCATCGCCTATGATTATTAACATGATTCATATTTACTTGACCCAACTTTTATGATCTGCAAGAGAAGATTTGCAGCTGGACTTTTTCTTTTTAACTACCGAAAAGAAACAGGGGTGTAATAAGTTTGAATTGTCCATGTCTATCTGTGGCATCGTCGTTTCTAAACGATAGAGCCGATTTTGATGCGTTTTTTATTTGTTTAAAATCTAACTTAATCGAGATGGTTCTTAGTTATGTTTAATGGAAATCGGTTCAGCGGTTCAGAAGTTATTGGGGACCGACGCTTGAAAGTCGGTTTTTTTTGTTTGTTTTCCAGACCAACTCACTTAATCGAGATGGTTCTTAGCTATGTTTAATGAAAATCGGTTTAGCGGTTCAGAAGTTATTGAGGACCAACGCTTGAAAATTGTTTTTTTTTTGTTTGTTTTCCAGACCAGCATAGAAGATGTGATAATTTTGATTATTGAGACTGTAGCTAAACTATCATTATGTATCCAGTGATTCGCTCGAAATTGTTAGTTCATGGTCGTTATTTTGAAACTATTTAAACGATTTGGCTCTTGTTCGAACTTAAAAGATTTTTATCTAGTATTTTAACTTGTCTACGCATGAAATTTCTATTCATGAGTAATTGTTAGACCAAATTCTTCTAAACCAGTTTTCGCTAACCCAGAAAATTCAAATATAGATCGCTAGTTTAGTTAGTCTAAAAGAAACATAGACAAAGAAGACTTAGAAATAAATTATGTCAATATGTCAAAATATATTTACCCCTAACTTGTCAAATTCAAAAATAAAGTATTTTAATAAAGTTAACGAAGGAATCTCCGGTTCAGTGAACTCGCAGTTTCGGAGTTAACGCTCCAAGTAAGTTCTGTGTGCTCCGTTACGGCACCACGGAGCGCGATTTTTGACCCGGAATTAGAATCGTGAACGAAAATAGCAAATTTCGCAATCCTGATTCCTAATTTCTATTTTGACTGACTTCAAAAAAGGTGGAAGTTATTAATTTTAATGTGTAAATATTTTTATGTACCTATATTCCCTGATTACTGTTGGCAACGCAACATAATAATTAAGAAAAAATAATGTCAACTTGACAGTTTGTTACTTTAACGTTTGTTATTTTTCTAGCCTCTCTCTTTTCCGCCTCAGGCTTCCTATTACGTACGGTTGTATTTTATGTGTCCTGTTGCAATAAATCCAAGTTTTTTTATTCCTATTAATACAGTCCAAGTCTTACACACTGTTCTTGGAGTCGGATCCCACGAACACGCCTGGATCATTTTGCAAAATTTCTTATTCGAAAGGACATACTTGTCAGGTATTTTATCGAAATGGATTGTGCAGTTTGAAAAAATCGCTTTTTAGTTTGGAAAATTATTTAGCCTGCAACACGCAAATCAAAAAATACGCTTGTTTATCACGATCTGGGTGGTATACGCTTGTATTTCAACAGTATTCAAACTGGTCAATCAATGTTAAAAAAATCAATGTTAATTTTTTACGTCTTCAAAGACATTACGAGTTACAAACTTACATTACCTATAACTTTACCTATTTATTACTGCCGGTCAGGTTGGTTTAGTCATTTTTAAAGTATTTTTTCTTTGAAAATTTCTATAATAATGTTTTGCGCCCGGAAATAATCACGTTACAATGATTCATCCTAAATTAAAGCTTCAAAACACCCTTTCGGCCTCTTTCAGATTCAGGAAGCTGAAACGATTTTCAAAGTATAAAATTATTTTACTACTTAATGGAAAAACACTGCAATTAACTGTCATTAACAACCTTAATTTTTTTACAGTAAAGACTATTTTCTTTTGTATCAAAAAGGTGTTTGAATTTTTTTGATGTAAACGATCAGCGGGAGGTAAAAGCGACAAAGTGGCAATATTGTATCTCAACGGGGCTCCTCAAACAAGGGGACTAGAAAAAGATGGCTATATGCTTAAGAGAATAAGAGTGAAAGAGACGACAGGAAGTTATTAATTGGAGAGAATTGACGGAAGTGCACGCAGAGCGGTGTTTTTGACAAATTTCTCTTTGATACGCCGATTACTTTCAGATCGACGCTTGGGGTGGCTTGACTCGAGGAAGATGACTTAACTAGGAAAGAAATAGAGATTTTATGAACCTCATTGTGTTTTTTAAAGAAAAAAGTTAATTCTTGATAAATAAGAAAAAGCTGAAATTCGGACCACTAGTTTCAAAACAAAGCCACAAATAGTACAGGAACCGAGAGCCGAGTGGGAACTGAGAGGGAAAAAATAGCCATGACCATATTTTTCACGGCAAGCCTAATTGGCATACGTTCAGAAACATATTTTATGGGTGAAGGTCAACTTAAGAGAAGTTGACCTTCACCCATCTGCCATCCGGATTAAACTACATGAACTCGCTAAACTAAAATGTATCGCTATAAAAATCCTTTTTAAGATTAAGGTGGTAATTGAAATCAGGATCAACCAGGCATTCACTGGCATACCTAGTACCTACTAGCCACAAGACCATGACCGTCTCGTTTTACGCGAAGGGTTAAAAACGCGAATTTATTAATTGAAGTGTTCCATCGCAATCAAAATAATCAGATTATTCGGGCGATGTCACAAACGAGAAATACCTTTGTCTATCCAATCCAATTAATTACTCGATTCGGACGGGTTAAATTTTATTTAGTCGGACTTTTTCGCCCCGCACAATGGGTTCGGTTGATCCTGTTTTACGCGTGACGGGTTTTTAATTTCTCCGCGTATGACCTTTGGCCGGTTCTAGTGATAGATACAGGATGTTTTTAATTATTCTTCCAAGCTGGCTTGGGAAATTACAAAAATGCGTGAGTATCGTGAAACACTCGGTTGGAACGAACTTTGAAAAAAAAAATCGTGACGGAAAAATTGACAGAAAAATCTTACACTTTTTCGCTATCCCCCACCCGCTAAGTCCGTACCGTCCAAAAAGAGACTTCGTTCCAAAAAATAATAATATATAATTACTTTTCCATCTCGTTTGGTCTTGAGCAACGTGCTTCACTTCAGGCCAGGATAAGCTGATCGTCTTCATTTCCGATGTTACCGACCGTCGCCAGGTTTGTTTCGGTAGAACACGCTTCCTCTTGCCCTGACGAGTCCATTCTAGCGTCTACCTTGGAATTTGAGTGGGATCCCTCCTGTGGCCGATCCATGTCTCTTTGCAATGCGCTATTTGGCGATCGCTCGGTGTTTCGACACAAAGCTACCATATGCGTTCAAAAGATACCCAATATTTGTCGAAGACAGTGATTTATAAAGACTTGGAACTGCTGCGTGATGTCTTTTGTGACCTTCCCGTGAAGAAGTATGTAGAGGTCCATAGAAATCATAAAAGAATTAATGAATACAAAATTCAAATAAACAACGCCCTGCGCAAGACTTTTGCCTTTCTTAATTTATAGTTTATGCATTTCGTTTATAGAAATAAACATGAAAATGCCTTCATGCAATAACAAAAAACAAACAATAATAAATACTACGACTAAACTAGATAAAAATCTAAATAAAAAAATATTTTTTAATTATATCTTAATTAACATTAATAAAAAAAACTAAATAAAATATAAAAACCGTGAAAATGGTTTGACAATAAAAGTACGCTACCGGCCGCTGTCATTCCATTCCGTCCTATTTGAAATAAATTTATTTTCCTAATAATGCAGGTAGATGAAAATAGTATCTAAGAAGTGAATGTGAAGTGTCCTCTTCAAACTGAGGACACTACTTTTCTATATTTACCTTTACTTAGCTACGAGCTACCAGGCTACGAGGAGCTCGGTGGCCCGGCGGGAGTGCACACTTTCGCAAGTTAAGCAACACCGAACTTAGTCCGCACTTGGATGGGTGACCACAAATGGCGTAAAAATTTCTCGAGCTTCTCCGTATTTCGGAAGACATCTATAAGCCATTAGTTCCGACTATTATCATTGTATGGCGGTCGTCTAGCTGTTTCAGATGCCTTTAGCCAGCCTGAAAACTCTGTCACCAATGTTGGTCCTATACATGAAAAACGAAACAACAAAACTTTACTAATATACAAGTAGACCATAAATACAAATCCGCTGCTCGCCTATTCTATACATCAAACTTCCTGTAACATTTATTTTTCAAAGCAAACTTTAGAACGAATATAACGTCTTAATGCACTTCCATTCTTAATAAACTTTATAACGCATCGTCTCGTACTAAAGAAACTATGAAGTTGGACACAGAGTAATTTCAAGCAGTTTGCGAGACACAATTGCCGTATATAAGCAGTAAAATGGCGTTTATGAGTCCACCAACAGTAGCCTTTTACGGGCATAGTAGCTGCATGGAATGGACCTACTTCTTGAATTGTCAAGTTAATATCTGGAGCACTGGGAATACATTGTATGTGGCTTATTGTGTCAGAGTTAGTAGTTTTGCATTAAAGTTGACTTAAACAGGAACACGAATTTGAAATTGTTTAACTTATTTTGTTTCTGTCTGTATGTTGTATTGTCTGTACGTAAAAGTCAACATTCAGAGAAATTATAGCTATGGGCTTAACTTTTTTTTTATAAAAAATAAATATATTTATTAGTATCATTATTAGCAAGTAACAAACGCTATTTTATCTACGATATTTTATCCATCGAAACGCAGGCAACCTTACGTCAACCTATAGAATAGGGAAGATGCATATTTTTTTTTCCGTTCTGCTATGGAAATTGTTCCTAAAAATAGGCACGTTCCAGTAAAACTATTTTGTTAACCCAAAACCTCTTTAAGATATGAAGGTTACAAAAGTCACGTCTGCCTTTGGACGGCGTCTCGGAGCACCTTAGAAAGACCGAACATGAGTGACGTCACTTATGTCGTATTTGTAGGCATGATGTAAGAACATTTGTTCGGGCGCTGTGTCAAATATCGCGTTTACAGGATTGGCTTCATAACAAAAGTAGCTATATTTTTTTAAGAAAATCCTATGGTCATATTATTTTTTAAACTATTAATTACTTTAAATTGCCTTTTTTAATCAACTAAAAACAAAAGTTAATGAATCGATAAAAATATAATTATGCTTAAAGGCTTTAATTACGTAGATACTTACAAAGTCAGAGTCATTTATCAAAATCTTCTCAATATGCATCTTCTCTGTTATTCTAAAGAAATAAAGCATAATCATATTATTCTGATAAGCATTTTCTGTAGTCAATCATACAAATGACGTGGTCACGGCAACTAAAAGATTTATACCCTTTCATTACTGACCATCCAGTGCAGGCCTACGCTATCTTCGCACTTATCTTCAGAGCAATCTCGCACTTTCTCACCTTTGTTGTAGGTAACATGTGTCCTAAATGTTCCTTACGCACTATCCCAAAACAACCTAAATCAATTGAAAACGCAATTAAATTTCCACTCTATTTCAATGGAATAAGGTTGAGTTTAGTCTGTGTGAAGTATAAAGGGTAGTCTAAAAGTTATGTGCACGAAGTAACTTTTTGTTTTTATGCCCTCTCATCCATTTTAGAAGCGAGTGTGTTGACCAACGTTGACCTGTTTGTAGTTTGTTAGGATACGTGTGAATCTTTTTGCTGTTTTGTTATTTATGCTGCAGTCCAGCAGGAAAGCTTTGGTTTATCTACTCTATAACTTGTTTACTTTTTTACCGACTGCGACAAATAGAGAGATGTGTTTTTCGACTTTATAACAAAGAAATAAATAAATATATAGGGACAAATTAAACTGATTGAGCTAGCCCCAAAGAAGTCCGAGACTTGTGTTATGGGATACAACGATACTATATTTTATAACAATAAACATCCAAGACCCAGGACAATTTGAAAAAGGCTATTTTCCAGCAAGCCTTGACCGGGGATCGAACCCAGAACCTCTGGGTGGCGGACTAGCATGGTGACCACTACGTCACGGAGGTCGTCTGTATGTATATTTATTTGACACATTGTGCATCCTTAGCAGCACAGGTAATAGATTTTATTTTGAAAGGTGTTGTTAGACCTTTCCTAATAGTCAGAGTAACAATGGTTAGATATATGTGGCGGTAGTAAAAATGAAAAAAAAAAACAAATTTGTAACGTTTTTCCATGTTGGTCTGAGAGAAAAAGAAAAAACTTGAATGTACCAGCTGTTTCTTTTCCCGTGCAGATCGTAGAAGCCGATCGAGGGTCTGGGCGAAAACGCTTATCATGCTAATAGGCGATGCGGCTAGCAACCCATCACTATTTTGATTCCTTTTTTCACCTTCTTGCCCACCATCACGCCTTTGACCGAAGTGGCCTTTGAGTCTTGGGGTCTGTCTGCTTAGAGCCGCAAGACCCAAAGAGCTCTGTCTACCCCGATAGGGATAAAGACATAATTATATGTATGTAGGTATGTGTGTTAAACTTTCCAGCTATTTGTTCTCGATTCCGCTTGGGTTTCGGCATCGTGAGACTGCATATTAATTAGGTATATTTGGGGAGAAAACGTGGGAATGCACCCCCAGGCTCCGTAGCAGCACCAGGCCTGTGTCACTCCCCGTTTAGGTATCGAAAATATACCTACAATATTACTATGCGCGCGGTGACCACTCCGAAAGGGAAAATTCAGTAACATTTATCGTTTGTCCAGAGTAATCAGAATGAAATTGGCTTGCAATGGATGTCTACATATTTCTTTGAATTTCTTTTTAGAGTAAGACTTCTGTACGTCAGTACTAGTAGTTATTTTGTGGCAGCACAGCTGAGGATTTTGATGCCTCGGAGAGTAGTCAATAAAGGTAATTTTTAAAACTAAAAACCTTCTACACCAAACTACACAACCGATTTTAATAAAAATTCTATTAGACTACATGAAAAAACTACCATATCAAACAAAAAAAAAGAAGAAGTTTCTTCATCGGTGAAAATACATAAAAATAATTGGCCAAGTGCATGTCGGGCCACGCGCAGTAGGGTTCCGTAGTTACGAACGCCAACTTTGAGTATAATTTATAAGTTAATCCCCTATAACTTTATAATTTGTAAACCCTACTTAGCTCTGATAGTTTTCCTTTAAATTCCGTTATATATCCTATAGCTGTGAATTTTTTCACGTGTCCATATATAACCCTTAAGCAGATAGAGGGGGGGGGGGCACTTGACTCTAACAAATTTTTTCACTTTAAAAGCAAATATTTCAAAGATTCAAAGATTCAAAGATTCAAATGTTTATTCAGTAATTAGACCTTTACAGGCACTTTTACACGTCATTAAATATAATTTATGTTACGTGTAAAGTATATTAAAATTTAATTTATTTTTAAAGAATAGCTACCGATACCAGTGATTTGTAACGACCACTGCTGAGAAGAAACGCCGAAAGAAACTCATTTTCAAAGTATTGGTCGCCTACTCACCAGAAGGGCTTTGTAGATTCAAAGATTCAAAGATTCAAATGTTTATTCAGTAATTAGACCTTTACAGGCACTTTTACACGTCAATAAGTATAATTTATGTTACGTGTAAAGTATATTAAAATTTAATTTATTTTTTAAAGAAAAGCTACCGATACCAGCGCTTCGTAACGACCACTGCTGAGAAGAAACGCCGAAAGAAACTCATTTTCACAGTATTGGTCGCCTACTCGCCAGAAGGGCTTTGTCATATTATTATAATTGTCTTTTAATTAATAAATACTTATAATATAATACAATGTTGACACATTATAACATGTTATGCTTGCGAACAAGTAAACTAACATAAATTGCGTAATAAAAAATATTAAGTAGTCAAAAAAAGCGAAGCCGAGCTGACCAGTCCCTCCCGGCAGCACCCGTTCACGAGTTGACGCACGGATCAGCCATCGTTAAACTCAACCATATTAGAGGGAATCCAACGACCCGACCAGCGACGCCACCACCGGATTGGACATTTTAGTGAGCATGAAAAACCCGAACTCGCAGACCTTGTCAAGAGAAAATATTAATTATATGTTGGTCACTTATTGATCGCAGAGCATTTACATGTTTTTACAGTAAGCTTATTATGGTAACAGAAAATGCAGCTATTTATGTTTCATGTGTGGAGTGTAATGGAAAATGTTTAGGAAGTATCCACGCGTTTTTATCTCTTAAATAATCATTGATAGTATAGTATGCATTGTTCAATAAAACTTTTTTAACATGTGTTTTAAATTTTGCCATTGGTAGGTTAACGATCGCTTCGGGAAGTTTATTAAATAATGTTATACCTAGACCTAAGAGTGACTTTCTAGTTTTAGCAAGTCGAAATTTAGGCGTATGAAGCTGATTTTTGTTGCGAGTATTATAACTGTGAACATCACTATTTTTCTTGAAATTATTTAACCTAGATTTAACAAATAGAAGATTTTCGTAAATAAATTGAGATGTCACAGTAAGAATATTTATAGATTTAAATAACTCTCTTAAGGAATCGCGTGATTTTAGTCCGTAGATCGACCGAATTGCTCTCTTTTGTAGCACAGAGATAGCATGTATGTTAGCCGCTTTACCCCATAAGAGCAAGCCATATGACATTATGCTGTGAAAATAACTAAAGTATACTAGCCTAGCAGTTTCAACGTTAGTACACCGTCTGACCCTCCTCACAGCATATGCTGCCGAACTAAGTTTCTTGGCAGTGGCCTCAATATGTTTATCCCATTTTAAGTTCCAGTCTACAGTTATGCCTAAAAATTTGGTGTTGGGTACCCATTCTAGAACTTGACCATTAAGACTCAAAGGTATGTGAGTATTAGGTTTATTCAATAGTTTCAGAAACGAATCCCAAAATCGAAAAAGGGTGTTCACAAACTTACAATATTTTTAAAAGACCTATTCAACTATACCCAACATGATTGGTTAGTCAAGAAAAAAAAATGACTTTTCATTTTACTTGTATGGGAGCTACCCTAAACAAAATTTTTTTTTCAATATTTTATTTTACCGTTGTTTTCTCCTAATTAATATACATATTCTTGCCAAATCACAGCTTTCTAGTACTTATGGTCGCTGAGTAAACCGCGGATGGACAGACAGACAGACATGGCGAAACTATAAGGGTTCCTTGTTTACTACGAAACCCTAAAAACAAAAAAGTTTCCGACAAATTAAAAACCTTCTCCATTCTTGAATTCCGTTAAAAAGCGCTTTCGCAAGTTAAGCGACAGCCGACTCCGTGCTTTGAAAGGCACAAAAAGTTGTTACTGCTAGCTACCATCATTATTTGACAGTTGTTAAGCTAGTTAAAGGAATCTGACACTAGTGTTAGCCAATTACACACATGAAAAATTAACAAACATGAAAAAAAGATACACACTTGCATGCCAATAAAACAATCAAATTAAAAAGTTCCTCAAAATAGTGAGAACGCAGTGAAAACGTTACTTCCGGCTGAAAGCTGCCGGATATGAAAGAGGGCAGAGCTTTCCAGCTACTTCCTGTTGAGTGCTAGCCTCAAAGGCAATGCATGCAGCTTTTAAACTCTTTGTGCTTTATTTCAAATTTTGACAGAATTTTAAATAATGCTTTGATTATGATGATTTTAACACGTGAAGAATTCATTATTGAAAAACAACAACCGTGACTGTATGATTTTGTTTAACTTAAGGGGGGATACCTGAATTTTCCGGGGTCCAGTGCTGCCCCTATTTGAAATAAATCATTTAATAGAAAACGGAGACATTATTTAAAATTTTGTCTTGATCTGACCCTAGATAACCCTTATAACTATTTTGTGAACTACTGTTTACAGTTTAAAGTGAGAACGTGAAGTTTTTCTACGCACATACGCCAAAAGTGGCCGTTTTTCGCAATTGTGCGTAGAAAAACTTCACGTTCTCACTTTAAACTGTTAACAATATAAAATAGTTTGGAAAGTTATCTAGGGTCTGATAAAGACAAAATTTCAAATGATATCTCCGTTTTCTTTCAAACTATTTATTACAAATGGGGGCAGCACTGGACCCTGGAAAATTCAGGTAGTTAAGTAAATGAACTGTAAAAATAGGTACAACCACAGCATGCCTATAGGATGAATCACTTCACATACGTTGTATATATAATTTATTTTATATTATCCTTTTATTAAATCCTTGAGTTTAATAACACAAGGGAACGGGTTTGAATAAAAAAAAATCTGTCTCATCATAGTCTAATGGAAATACCCATTCAGTTATTAAGGTCTTACATTTATATTTTATAAATTTATGAATGTCTGGTTGTTCATTTAATTTATTATATTTATATGCCGATATTATGTAGAATTGTCTTTTAGCAAAGCTTGTATTGCTTTGATAAATAGAAGCGACCCTGGGCCTCCTCCTACCAATTTGTTGATTGGGGTTTAAGGGTATTATTTTATGTAATCTCAAAGCTGATGACAAAATGAATAATATACTAACTAATAAAAATTAAATAATTTTTATTTTATTAGAAATAAATAAACCGTTGTGATTATTTAAAAAAAATAACACGACCTTATGTAAAGTTATTTTATTATTTATTATTAATGACAGTTTATTTCACTAATAATTTAAATGCAACACTGTAACATCAAGCTGCTAGCGGAACCAAAGGTGAAGATGAAGGTGCGCGGCAGAGAAATGACGCGCGAAGATCGTGCCGCGACTCAGGTCGAGTTTCAAAAACTATTATAAACCGATGCCGGCCGTGCCGTGCTTCAATCCGATGTCTCACCTACACTATCTGTGTGCACTTACACAAATGCAAAGCAGAGCTTATGTCTCGAGAGATGTACGTGGTTGTTCCTTTTTGATACATTTTTCGATAAAATTATAATATGCCGCTGAAATCAACACTATTTCGTCTGGCGACATGTTTTCTATGACTGACCATGCGGAGATAGACAATGTTGCTAAATAAAAGTTCCGATCCAATTTTCAACATGTTAGGGAAAGTTTTATGCAACATGTTGCGCGGGCAATGTTGCCAAGTGAATACCAGCCTGCATTTAACATTTTATAATATAATAAAACTTTATTCAACCTTTGGGTAATATTTGAAGTAAACAAACAATGAATATTAAGTATCTAGATGTTTTTATCTCAGAATAAAGTTTGCAGAACAAATAACAAATTGTCCGTAGAAGTCCACGATGAATGTCTTCGTATATTTCTGAGACTCTGTTTGAGATGTCCAACTTCGTTAATTGTGAGAGAGTTGCTGCAAAGAAACAATTAAAACGTTTCAGTCGTTGTTTACTTTCCGTTGAGCCAACAGACAATATGAAAATGAAACTTTAGATATTTCTTCCTTGTCACAAATAATATTATTTGTATACTTAAATAACAATAAATAATTATTTAAAAATATTTTCAAAACAAGTTTTTATCTAATAGAATAAATATAAAAGTAGTTGAGCCCAAACTCGGTGGAGTAGTGTTGTTTTTTCTACTTCTGTACTGTTATGTGTTGTAGTGTTCGGGACCATTTAAAAGACGGTCCCGAACACTATCATAAGAACATAGATAATATGATTTCAGAAAAGTCTATACTCTATTTCTAATATAATAGCACATATGTCGTTATTTCGCCAAAAAGATACTCCTAGCCATAGATTTAGAGATAGTGAGATGTCCCCACCACGCTAACACTCTTTCTTATATTTGAAATACTAATTGCTACTAAATAATTAACCAATTTTCTTGCTGATTTAAAAAAAAATTCTGGTTTCATATAAAATATTAACCAATAAAATTAGTCTAATAGACTATTTTACTGTGTATTTTTTTTGTTATTTCCCTATTCAATGAGATTTTAAACTCATTTATTTTTAAAATTAAAAAATCATTTTGTTTACGTTACAAAAAGGTGTCTTTTACACACCAGGTATTTTTTGGAGCAGGTTCAGTCTATAATACTGGACTACTTTCTATATAATACAAGTGACTTATAAAAATCAATAAAAAAATTCGTCCTCAAAGTGAGACTGATCCACAAAATCCGATTGACCGAGCGCTGATTTCAAAGTACCTAGTTCAGTATCATGGACAAGATTTGTCTCAAAATTGGCTGGTGCTTCAAAAATTCACCCTATTTGTAAAGATTTTTTTCATAAATCTATTCTCTATGCTTATAACAATTGTCTACCAAATTATTCCCAAATATGAACAAGTAAATAAATCTGTTCCCCATTAACTGAACTAACTTATTTATTACTCATTTAATGAAGGAATCCCACACTATATCTGTGTTACTGTACTTACAACTAATATCAGTCGAGCTGATCGATGTGCGATCGCTATTACATGCTAAACGGGAGTGATGGCTGGTGACCGGGGCGCTCTCATAAATTCACTGTCCTACCCTCGGGGGCGACGACCTTTGCACTCGAGATTCTGTCTAATTCTTACGACTTTTTTATCTTAGCGCTTTCCAGTCACATCATTAGCTCTACTGCTTTGGATTCCGGATACCGATCTGTTTATAGATAAAGACATTGTGCGGTAAGACGACCTATGTTTGTGGCCTGGTGGTCGTCATCATGCCAGACTGTCACACCTGGGGTCCCAGATTTGAACCCCTCAGGTAAAGATGAAAAATAATCATTTTTTAGTTTGACCTAGTTCTTAGATGTTTTCTTTATATGTATATGTTATAAAATTATAGTATCGTTGAGTTAGTAGCCCATAACACAAGTCTCGAACTTAATTTGGGGCTAGCTCAATCTGTGTGATTTGTCCGTACATATTTATTTATTTACAACCGAACGTCATCCACTTGCTACGATCCTGACAGTTTGTCAAACATGCCCTTCGGTCACGGATCCTTCTATAGCTAGCCCAAATTCTAACGTTATTCTGCATTTTCTAATGAGAAGGGTAAGGGTTCAGCTTTTTTGGAATAATTTGTACTACGTTTCACTCAAGTAAACATGTGAATAATTACTATAAAAACTTCAACACAACTTTGAGGTCGCGCTCGGTAAATCAGTGAGTTAAGTGACCGATATGTCTACTTGTTTTTGTTTATTTAAAGTTGGTATTAATGGTGCCGAAGAATTATAGGCTTTTGTTGTGTATAAAGTTTGGTTTACTGACTTGAATCTATGTGACAATGTTTACCTTCCTACCTAGTTTGGTTTTATTAACTCGTGTGGGTAATTAAATATAAGGCTTTAATATCTATGGTGTTGTTTTGACCCATTTTAGAGATTCGTAGGTATCTATGGATAATTTGTACTCGTATATATACTTCTATGTTGACCTGGGACAAAAGATGTACCAGCTGCTTCTCTTCGCATACAAATCGTCGAAGCCGATCGAGGGAATGAAAATGTAAATCATGCTAATTCTTTCTTCGCCCTTACGTATCAAGTGCCAACAGATGGCTCTACTAGAAAGCTTATTTTTGCTATAATGCGAAAAGTAACTCTGTCTTTAACTCATTTACTCATCTGTCATATCGCAAAACTGTGATTTTGCTAATCTGTTTTACTATTCTTTCCATTTGTGACTAATTACTAATATCTGAAGATTTGCAAATTTGTCGTGTCGTTCTTCGCCCAAACCGTCAAAAATGGCCTTTGAGTCTTGCAGCTCTGGCTCTGCCTGCTTAGAGCTATAAGACTCAAAATGCTTAGTCTGCCTCAATAAGTCATTTGCACATTACTCAACACCCCGCTGCGTAGCGCTGGGCCGGACGGTTTGTATGCAAGTATCTCAATTTGTGTAGAAAACACGCATAAGACAACACATTGACACCGCATCTACGCGCGTCGTTTTTATATGATACGGATCAGTGTGCCAATCTCCTAATGACGCGGGAGTGTATGGATATACGAGTTCAAACGGGACTTAATACTTGCCGTCGCTGTCTTTAATCAACCAGCAGCCTCTTTCAGAGGTATTGGCACTTTAAATGTAAAGGTACGTACAGTCAGCAAAAGAGATACCTGACCAGACCCTTTACATTTTACATTATATACTTACATTTTGAATTTTCTCTCGAACTGAAAGTAATATAAACATAAAAGTGTCTTTTTGAATATACATTTCCATGTTAATACTATCTTCAGTTTAAGAGAAAATTCAAGATATGGATATAGGGCCTGGCCAGGTATCTCTTTGGCTGACTGTACTATATATTTCGTATTCTGTGGTATTGGCACGGGTCTACGTGTTACGCGTGCTACAAAGCTGCGTGCTACGCCGTAGCACCTTAATGCTACGCAACACAATAGGATAACTATTTTAGCAAATGCATCTTCTCCGTTTCATATTAATCCACAATTCATCGTTTTATACCTAAATGTAATTTTTATTTATTTATTATAAACAAATGAGAGGCTTTTCCCAACTATGGGACCAAAATAGCTAAATAAACTAAGGACAGCTGGTTTGAAGTTCATATTTGTAAATAAAACTCCAATGTATTGTAAAATAACGTTATATTTCGTTTCTCGTAATTGTCATTAATCCATACAGAGTACATCCATACATACATTCACTTATACTATAAACAGTTACTTATTTAACATTTAAACATACATTTAACATTAACATACAATCACATTCATCTGGCACTCAACGTCTTATGTGACGTATTATACAAATCCATATTTTTATAAACTACTTACTATGGTAAGTACTTTGTAAACTCAATATAATATTTGTAAATAAAAAATACTTGATTGTATAAACTTATATAAGTATATGATATAATTCTGCGATGTTAAAAAATATTGCACAAAGTTATCTTACCACTATACAAGTGTCTAAAATGGACCAGTAAGACATTTAGAGAATAAATATTTCAAAAAAAATTAAGGAATTAAATATGATGAACAAATATAGGAGGTGTTTGACTATTGTATGTTTTGTTTGCATTTCCACCGAAATTCAGCTGATGAACTTCAGCGGCTGAACATCAGCTTAAATAGGGTGTCATCTCCACCGAATTCATTGAGCGGAACTTTAGCCGCTGAACTTCGGCATGGTGTACTGAGATACCAACAATGAGACCTGACCGAATATACAATATATTTTACACAACAATCTACATACCTTGTAAATTAATAATAATATTGCTTCCAATCCATTTCATCAAAAAAGACTGCATAGCGTTTATTAGGTTTTATGCAAGTTGTACCGATAACAATTGATATCTTCTCAAAATTAAATCAAAAGAAATAGTAAAAAAAAATAAAGACGACATATTTTATGTAAGTATCAAATACACTTAAGACAGAAAAGTTTAGGGTGTTTTAATTTAAATTTTACAAGAACACCGATTTCACGTTTAGATAAAAAGTTACAAGCTAATATTGGAAAAAGCGCAAACTATGTCCAACCAATTTTAGACGCATATAATGCCTAAGAGTTAAACACCCTGTATAATCCATAACGTGTTTTAATACAATTATATACGTATTAATAATAGCGTTAATATATTATACTTATAGTATTTAAATAAAGCGAAAGTTTACAGGGGTTTAGAGTGTCAAATAAAATAAAGTAAATGTTAAGTATTATATTTAGGGTAGTAAGTATAGATAAGCACACTTTTAAAGATAAGGTAAAGATAATATATTTGCCAAAAATATAAAACATATTCATTGCTTCGCTTAATAAAATGTAAGAATACAGATTTTATATATTACCTACCAATCAGGTTAAATCAGAGATTGTCAGTGTGAAAATTGCCTAAAAGAAAATGTTCAACATTAATATTCATTACTTAAACAGTGACGAGGTGGAATAACATATTATAAAAAATACAAATCACAAACAATTATATATTTAACTAATGTAAATTGTGCTGTATAAGTGATATTACATCATGTTACTTAAATAATATCCTTTCTGACTTTCAAAGAGGTATAAATCTGTAACTAAATAGATAGTCTAATGCATATCGCAAGAGGAAAATATATATATAACTGTTTTATGTAGCGTTTGAAACAATTTTATAAAAATTTGTAAAGGTATTGCTTGAAACCAACTACGAAAAGTACGAGAACAAAAACAGTGTGAGATAAACAAAATAATAATAGATATAATAGTAGAGCTTGGTAACAATAATCTTTAATAAAGAAATTATAATAAATATTCCATTTAATGGAATACTTTAACTGGACATGCTTTGTATCAGTTTATTTAACTGAAACATTGGGACCTCATAATAACCTAGTTTTATTGCCGATGGCTTCACGATTTAAATATATACAATATATTAGACTACATTTTCTAGTTTCATTACTGTATATCCTATGTTAATTCCAATATTCGACGCTTATCGTTTTCTATGTATAATTGTGGTATAATAGACAAATATTTCTCGATCATGGACGTCAACGTATCTGGCTTCAAGAAACATTCTATTTGTTATATATGGAAAAATATATAACTATAACTTACTTTTAATAAGACTGTATTTACAAACTCATATTTTAAAATATTATTTTCATTGAAATATTTTATCTTATAAATAAACATACACGCCAAATATTTTAAAGTAACTTAGATCCTGAATAATTTACCATTAAAAATAGCATAACATAAATATTTTGAAAAGACAAACCTTATATCTGCATAAATCATTCTTTGTCTTATAATATCTGTAAAATCGTAAAGAATGTATGCTCGTACAAATATTAAAATATATATATCATTATTAATATGTATTTGGTAAGTAGCTGTAATTAAAAAAAAATATATAATTAATTATATACGAAAATATGATATAAATTCTACAATATGTCTTGTTGATCGAAGCCACATCGTTGAATTTGCCATGACTATCTACTGTTTTGGTGTTTGATCCTTTTGTGGGCCTGGACGGACCGATAGTCCTCAGGAACTCTATTCTAACTTAAGATTAACATCAATATATGAAAGCACAACTTGAAGAAAGTGCAAATAATGCAAAGGTAAGTTCTGTAACGGTTCACAATTAACTTACATAGGACTAAATTATAAATTAAGGTTCACCAGACACACATACAATGTCCTTTTTAATTAAGTACAAATATTTTAGGGGGTTATTCAGTCCATCATTTTGAACAACTTTGCCCAATAAATATATATCGAAATACGAAAAAAAAAATTTAGGTTCTCATACAGATCGAAGTAGTCACGTGATATCGTTACTATGAAAAATGCAAAAAAATTTTTCGTATTTCGATATATATTTGTTGGGAAAAGTTGTTCAAAATGATGGACTGAATCACCTCTTAAAATATTTGTACTTAATTAAAAAGGACATTGTATACGAAATACTTGTACATTAGTTAATACTCATTATTTTAACCCGGCGTGAGTGAGGTCGGGTATGTCATACCCGAGAAATTTTTACACGCAGATTATTTAATGTTTCTGTGGAAATCCAATTCTTGCAGTAGCTAGAGGTGTGGCTGTGAGGTTTAAGGTACAGTTACAAGTTTGATGTTGCAATGGCTGCTACGGTAAATACACGTGTGCAAATGTGGCTGGGGCACGTCATACCCGACCTCGTAGTCGTTGTTATATTTTTTTTTCATTGTATTAGACATATTACCTCATAATACTTCACAACCTATTTTCATCATACTAATCAGAAAATACTATTTTCGTGTCGATTAATCAAAGTAATTGAAATATTGTAAGATTTTTATGTGAACAGAAGTTGAACTACCTTTTGAATTTTTTTTAAAATGAAATTTATTTTCGTTTTTGTTTCAGTAAAAATAACGCTTTTTGCACTTAGTGCTGGTACTTTATTTACTGATCTTGTTCGATAGGTACTAACAGTACTATATGGTATTAATGTTACTCAAGAAAAAAATCTATTTAACTAACTATAATATAAAAAAAAGATTTTTAAAGTTTCGGGCATCTCCTACCCACCTCATAGCTAGTGTAGTAGTTATTCACCTCATTTACGCCGGATTAATATGTGATTGTGTAAAAGATAGCCCTTTTTTGCATTGACTTGACGGTTTATTTCTAAGAGAGTAAAATTCAGTTAAAATTAATGTAGTTATACAAAAAAGTTATATTAGTTTTTGTTTATTGTATTGGAGAAAGTTTTTCAAGGTAACAGACAGAACTTACCTTTGAAATATTTGCACTTAATTCAAAATACCTTTTATTGAAAGGACATTTAACACAGCACAGTGTCTGCAAGAACTTTTAGCTCTAAATGGAAACGCGCTAACATTTGGAGGTGATTGTGCTTAGTTTTTCGGAAGGATAGAAATCAACGTGTCGCATATAAATCGACTGTATTTTATTATATATTTAAGATAATTTTTAAATGTATCGAAAGATTCTTGACATGATTAAAAATGTGTGTTTCTTAGAATCATCTTCATTATTATTACTTTAATCATATAAAGTCCTCATAGCTGTTCGGAAAAAATATCGATATGAAAATTTACATAACTTATTTCTTTATTTCCACATATACCTCTTTCTAATAAAGTTCTGTGCAAAAAAGGTGGTATGTAAATTGTCCCTTTTAAATGCACTAAAAGCCGTGTAGCTTAATTAAAAATTAAATTCCTTTTGCATCGATTTCACTTATGTACATCTTATGTTTATATTTTGGTACTAAATCTCACTAATTATTTACAGTTTTTGGTTTACCTCTAGCTTTACTCCAGTAGCTAAAGTTCTATTTATTTATATTACTTGTTCTCAAATGAATACAAATCTATGGTTAATTTGAATAATTTAATAATACTATTAGGTATTACACAAAGATACACATTTATACATTTATAAATCTTTATAAATTTGGTATAATCATTTTTTTAATGATCGATCAACTTTTCAATAATTTCGTTGACAACTACATCTTGAATAGTCTATTTTAATACCGCATTCTTTGTGTCAATCTAGCTTTTTTAAACCTTATTTTCTAAAAGTCATTCCCTCGAAATGACAAACTACTAAAATGTATATTAATATATCACTTTTTTAGTCAAAAATATATATTACATTGAAATTTTAATTTAAAGTAAATTAAGATGATAAATTTTTATATTTTTTTAAACAGCACATGAGTCACAGCCGGACTCTAGGCCTAGGCTGATTGTGGTAACTTTTTTATTTCTTTATATTTTTAAACTGTGCTTTTCTAATTTTTTTGGTCGAGCGTGAAGCACTTGATCAATTTCAACAAAAACTACTATGTTACCCTTTTTTATACCTATTATTTTGTACACACTAAATTATATATGTACATTATTGTACATGTTTTTATTTTTAAATTAGTTACATAAACAATTATTATGCTTTTAAACCAAAATCGTATTGCAAAACTGTCATTCTTTGGCAGGCACTTTGGACTAAGTAAAAGGGAAAGTGTAAAGAGTATGTAGTAGAAAATTGACAATTTGTGCTTTATGTTGTGTTTAGAAATTACTAGCTTCTCGTAGTATAGGCTTGTATTTACTAATATTTTCTTTTTTTATTTTAGTAAAAAAAGAATTATTAAAAAAACACAGTTTTATTGCGAATGCTACAAACATGGAACTTTGTATATATGTAATTAAGTTTTCTCATAATAGTAAAAGTTTTTTTCGAGCACTTTGGCCCCATTATTAAATGAAATTTATTGATTGAAAGAAGAGTATAACTTAGATATAAAATTATATCAATATAAAATAGGCATGATGACTTAACATTTCTTAATGGCCCATCAGATGAATCATTAAAAAATATTGTAGATACACGTATTTTTTCTGTTCTCTGACTAACAAAAATGATGGAGATACAGTGCATTTCAAATTCGTGCTACGTCACGCCATGGCACAATTTGTAATCAAAAGTGACGTCACAAGCCCACTCTCCGGAACGTTTTGTGTATCTTAGTAATTTTTCACTAATTGGATGAATCGGAAATTGTGTTTCGATTACTTTTGTATAATCTAACAGACTGACTAATTAGAATAACGTTTTTTGACCCAGTCATCATCCTGATAGAACTGCGGACATGAAAAAGTTTTAGCAACGTTCTTCAGATGTAAGTACTAAGAGCTTGCCTAAAGTCATGAAGGGCGGCAAGGAGTTGAGGGGCCGTGGGTCGAGCTGATGCCGGGGAGGTCCAACACCAAGACATAAGGCCGTACCTGTTGAAAAACATCCATGAAGTGAGGCTTACGAATTACTAATTCTTGCATTTAAAAAAAAAACCTGCACATCTTAAATCAGAAATATACAGAAAAAATGTAGAATAAAGCTACTGATTTAAGATAGGCGTTATTTCCCATATAATTTCTTAACACATTCTGGGACACTCAGCCAAAGATAATAGTAATTACAATGAGGTTAAGTCAACAGCCTTTAGTGTCCCAGAATGAGTTGAAAAAATATCAAGAAAGAATTAAATATACGGCAGATTCATTTCATTTGTACTCACAGTTCATCAGGACAGTTGTGTGGCTGCGAAGGTCGGTAGCCCCCGCTGAGGAAAGCACCTACATCAGCAGCATCCAACTCCGCAAGTGGTGAAGCCCCAAGGGTAGCCAGTTCCCACAGCGTTACCCCTAGCGACCACTGATGACAAATAGTAACATTATTTTAAGCCCGAGGATGACACATTATTTTAAGCCCGAGGATGACAACATCTGCTTATATATTTTTTATCAAATCTCCTCAGAAAACCATGGTATTAGTCCCTAACTAGTACGAATAAAATCACTTTTTAATCACGAGGGATCGAAACGTGTTTTGTGGTGCCATTTTTCAAAAGTGGGGTCCCTTAACTTACTGTTTTTTGTATGGAAAAACCAATTGTTTAGGCGACTCTGCGTTTCAAAAATGGCACTTCAGGTATTTGATCACACGAAAAATATTTCCTTATTTTCGCCCATACTCGTCTTTTACGATCTGCACGAGAAGAACTGATATATTCAAAGATTTGTCTTCATTCCCAGATTGGATGGCAGAATAGTGTATATAATCTTTTCTACTTTCATACCTACTAACATAACAGAAAATGTTTTAAATAATAGGTTGGGGAAAAAGTCTTTTCGCATTTTATATGAAAATTCAAAACATTTTTTTATATAGTTTATTTACATTTAACTAAAGTATGTAGGTACCATTTTGTTCGATAACTTTTTGCCATCTTAAAAGTAGGGACATGATTCCATTGCTATTTTTCTGATCAAAAAACTGCGTCAAGTAGTTTTGGCAGTCCTCTCGTGATGTTCACCTGACACTGCCTAAAGAATTCTGAAGAGACCAAAACAGGCGGAAATCTGAAGGTGCCAGGTCAGGACTATACGGCGGATGCATTAACACCTCCCAGCCAAACTCTCTTAATTTTTGCTGAGTGGTTAAAGATGTGTGAGGTCTAGCGTTATCATGATGAAAAACCACACCCCTTCTGTTGATTAATTCCGGCCGCTTTCTCTCAACTTCTTGCTTTAATCTTATCAGTTGTTCGCAGAAGAGTTCTGAATCGATGGTCCTGTCTGGTGGTTACAGCTCATAATGAATAATGCCCTTCCAATCCCACCACACACACAGCATCACCTTGTTGCGAGTTAACCCGGGTTTCGCCAGTCTGTGAAGCCTGACCGGCCTTTGACCATGACCTTTTTCGCACGTTCTTGTCGTACGTGATCCACTTTTCATCACCAGTTATCAATTTCTTCAAAAATGGTTCGGTCTCATTACGTCGTAATAAAGAATCACAAATGAGTACATGGTTCATTAGGTTTCTTTCAGAGAGCTCGTGAGGTACCCAAATATCGAGCTTTTTGTGTTTGTCAATTCCCAGTTCTTCAGCTACGTCGTAACTACTGATATGCCGATCTTGCTCCACTTTTTCAAAAATAGAATCCATTTTATCCGTAACAGGGCGACCAGAGCGACGTGCATCTTTGACATCAAAATTTCCGGATTGAAAACGCTTAAACCAAAATTGTGCTACTCTCACAGACACTGCACTAGGTCCATAAACATCGCAATTTTTTTTCGCGGCTTGCGTTGCATTTTTACCTTTTTGGTAGTAAAATTATAAATGTATCTAATTTCTTCATTAGATTCACTCATCTTGACGGTAAGAAAAACAAATGAAAATCACGCATTTTCCTAATTTGAATTTGGAATAATCTTCTTTAAAATTTAAACTTTTAAATGATACCAAAACCAGCCAGGTACAAATAGTATAGCCAAAGTGGTTTTATTACAAGTTCATACATATTAAATATACTTGAACACACTGTAAGTATATGATACTTACCACATCTGAAGCTGTAGTATATTGGTTCTGTAACAACGTCTCCGGAGCCATCCACTTCACAGGCCGGTTCTCGTTGTCCCCCAAGCAGTGGTAATCGTCTGGGAATAGATCTCGAGACAAACCATTGTCTGTCACCTTCAGTCTCAATTTCTCATCAACTCTGAAAATAAATATAATTTTAGACGTTACAGGTACGCGAGCACAAGTATTTTTTTTAAAATATTATAAGTAGAAAGCTTATTTCAACATCACTTAAAAAGAGATAGGTACTGTGTTAAAATAACAAAGCTTTAGCTAAAAACTTTTTGAGAAGAATTTTCTATTAAAATATAAAAATAATGTGTATCCATTTTAACGAAACATCCAATTATTTCGACGTCCAATATTGAAGTTAAAATAAATCACGTTTCAAATAGTTTACTTTCACCACAATATTGATTTTTGAATATGTTCTTAACAAGAATTATTCTAAGAAATAAGAAAAATATACGTTTTTATTTCTTGGGTGGACTTTTCTTTAATCGAATGATAAATCGGTTATATCGATACCAAGAGGTACTAATTGATTATTGATGAAGAACAGATGAACGTGTTGGAATTAAATTTGTTTTTGAGTTTAGCTTAGCTGATATTTTTTTTTACCTACCGAGTGATAATGTGAGATCTATAAATACAGAGTGGGCAATGCCGGGGGTAACAGCTTCATATTTAAGAGCTGCGCTTTTGTTGGTGGAGTGCTTTCCATATATCTCTTTATTCCGCTAATTTCTTTACCTCCTTATATGTTTTCACGTTTAAATCTTCTTTTATTTGATCGAAAAGTTTTCTTCTGAGTTTTCCTTCTCCCCTTTTTCCTTCTATCTTACATTCAATTATTGTTTTAAATAACGGATCATGACGATAAATAAATACAATATTTTTATCCTAAATGAAGCTACTTACACTGTAAAGATATACGACTAAGAATACAGGAGAGACCTTTCAACAAATTTTATAAAATTGTTTAGCAAAAAATGATGCACTTACATGCAATTTCTAGCTGCAACATCAGCATGCACTAGCCTTTGGACATGCAAATATGCAAGTCCACAAGCAACTTGTGCTCCCAGGTCTACCAGCTCTCTGGTAGCTGGAGCCGCTTGATGTCCAAGACGACAAGACGTGAGGAACCTTGAGAAGAAAATAGTTTTTTAAGCAACTTAATATTTCTTTCCGTAGTCCGAAAACATGTTACATTGCCAAAAGTTTTGATAAGGTGACCACGGTTTTTAACCGGTCTCTACTCATCAAAATTATTTATAGCTTTTTTTTTAAGAACGCTCAAATTATTTTATCCTGATTGTGGTTCAAATAGCATTACACTAATCGGCATTTTCGATTATACTACGTAATAAAACCATTTAGAAGCTAATTACCTCTTAAGATTAGAAGAGAGAGAAGCACGGTAATAAACTAGAATTGGCTTCCGTGCTTTTTCTGCACACGCCGCCAAGGGCAACACGTTAGCACGGGCTAACCTTACAGCCTGAGACATTTTGTTGGTAACATTAATATACAATATCGACGTTGACCACTAACACCCAATCAACCAGTACCATCTAATCAGAGAATTCTCGCTCTTCTTATCTTAAGAGTCTTACCTCTTAAGATAAGAAGCACAGCATTAAACTAGAGGTGGCTTCCGTGCTTCTTCTGCACACGCCGCCATTGGCGCCAACACGTTAGCAAGGGCTAAACCACACAGCAGGAGACATTCTGTTGTTGACAGTATTAAGTTTTACAAGGTCTAACAAAATGAATCATACATTAATCTTACCTCTTAAGATAAGAAGAAAAAGAGGCACAGCAATAAACTAGAAGTGGCTTCCGTGCTTCTTCTGCACACTCCGCCATTGGCGCCAACATGTTAGCATGGGCTAAACCACACAGCATGAGACATTCTGTTGTTGACAGTACTAGGTTTTACAAGGTCTAACAAAATGAATCAGGTAATAATCTTACCTCTTAAGATTAGAAGAGTGAGAAGCACAGCAATAAACTAGAAGTGGCTTCCGTGCTTCTTCTGCACACGCCGCCATTGGCGCCAACACGTTAGCGTGGGCTAAACCACACAGCATGAGACATTCTGTTGTTGACAGTACTAGGTTTTACAAGGTCTAACAAAATGAATCAGGTAATAATCTTACCTCTTAAGATTAGAAGAGTGAGAAGCACAGCAATAAACTAGAAGTGGCTTCCGTGCTTCTTCTGCACACGCCGCCATTGGCGCCAACACGTTAGCATGGGCTAAACCACACAGCATGAGACATTCTGTTGTTGACAGTACTAGGTTTTACAAGGTCTAACAAAATGAATCAGGTAATAATCTTACCTCTTAAGATTAGAAGAGTGAGAAGCACAGCAATAAACTAGAAGTGGCTTCCGTGCTTCTTCTGCACACGCCGCCATTGGCGCCAACACGTTAGCATGGGCTAAACCACACAGCATGAGACATTCTGTTGTTGACAGTACTAGGTTTTACAAGGTCTAACAAAATGAATCAGGTAATAATCTTACCTCTTAAGATTAGAAGAGTGAGAAGCACAGCAATAAACTAGAAGTGGCTTCCGTGCTTCTTCTGCACACGCCGCCATTGGCGCCAACACGTTAGCGTGGGCTAAACCACACAGCATGAGACATTCTGTTGTTGACAGTACTAGGTTTTACAAGGTCTAACAAAATGAATCAGGTAATAATCTTACCTCTTAAGATTAGAAGAGTGAGAAGCACAGCAATAAACTAGAAGTGGCTTCCGTGCTTCTTCTGCACACGCCGCCATTGGCGCCAACACGTTAGCGTGGGCTAAACCACACAGCATGAGACATTCTGTTGTTGACAGTATTAGGTTTTAAAAGGTCTAACAAAATGAATCAGGTAATAATCTTACCTCTTAAGATTAGAAGAGTGAGAAGCACAGCAATAAACTAGAAGTGGCTTCCGTGCTTCTTCTGCACACGCCGCCATTGGCGCCAACACGTTAGCGTGGGCTAAACCACACAGCCTGAGACCTTCCGCCACGAGGAGAGCAGCCTGCATCGCTGATGCTGCATCTGTTTGAGAAAAATCTTGAGCAGTGACAAAAAAAATGAAAAAATTCAACCCACTCGGTATCTCCTCATATGCTTTATTAATTTGAAATTTTGGAGATAGAAAAAGAATAATAAAGGTAACATTTGTCTTTTATACTAATACTAAAAACACTAATGTTTCACTCTTTCTTCTGTATAGATGTTCTATTTGTATAATATGCGTAGATTTTGTCTGGAAGACAGTAGCTGCCAGCTCCTTTTCACTGGCAAGCCATATTCACCATATGCCTAGAAATGCTTGTTAAACAAGAAAATAATAATCGCGGGACTCTTTCTGTTGCTGTTTCATAGAAATAAACGTAAATATGGCTTAAGACGAAGTGGTAGCTAAAGTGGCGCCCTCATTTGAAATAAATTGTTTAAAACTAAATATGGTGATAATTAAAAATTTGATTTGTATAAATGTCTAGACAGACCTTTAAACTATTTTATGAATAACCTTTGAAATTATTACTAATAGTCCGTCTAGTTTTAAAATTGTTTTTCGCCAAAAGTGGCCACTTTTGGCGAAAAACAGTCTTAAAACAAGACGGACTACCAATATTACTTTCAAAGGTTATTCATAAAATAGTTTAAAGGTTTTTCTAGACATTTATACAAATCAAATTTTTAATTATCACCATATTTAGTTTTAAACAATTTATTTCAAATGAGGGCGCCACTTTAGCTACCACTTCGTCTTAAAGTTAAAAGTACACTGCCGGCCTCCGTCATTCCAGTGAAAATCATACAAGTGAATAAAACATACTGTTCCACAGTACCTGACACAGTTTTCACCATGACTTCTTCATACGTGTCTCCTTTCTTGAACACTCCTTTGTAAACTCTACCGAAAGTGCCTTCGTGGACCAGAATCTCCAGGCGGATATTTGACCTGGCAGTCGTCAAATACTGTAGTTGCTCGGCCGGGTCGGTTATCCGATCTTTAGTTATAGTTTGCTGAAACAAATGTATTACTAAATTGTATGTTGGTAATAAACAGCGGGTTTTAACCGACTCCAAAAAAGAAGAGGTTATCAATTTGACTGTATGTTTTTTTTTTTGTATGTATGTTACGCGATATCTTCGTCAACCGTAGACCGATTTTGATTTGGTCCCATATTGATTTGGTGAAGATATGGTGAAGAACTTCGGAAATATGGAAAAATTTCCTGAAAGAAAATGAAGTCGGTCGTTTTTTTTTTTTTGGTATAAATTGAATTATATCCATGATATTTTGAGTTTAAACAAGGTATTATTTAAAAAAATATTTAAAACAATGAGTTTTAAAGTTTATAGTGCTTCTCAAGACGAATCAAACGAGCCCAAACTCGATGAAGTTGCGTCGTTACAGAGTTCCTATGGGCACAATTTGGCTTCATCATCAGATCAACTCTATGATATCATAATACTGCATTGTCACGCAATATACCTATACATACAAAATTTCAGCTTAATCGAAAACCGTGAAATGGTTCAAATTTATAAATAAATATATAGGGAACACTGATTGAGCTAGCCCCAAAGTAAGTTTGAGACTTGTGTTATGGGATACTAACTCAACGATACAATATTTTATAACAAATACATATATAGATAAACATCCAAGACTCAGGATAATTTGAAAAAGGCATTTTTCCTACTTACCCTGACCGGGGATCGAACCCGGGACCTCTGGGTGGCGGACTAGCAAGCAAATTTAACTTGCAAGATTTGACAGACAGACAACGGGACAGGTGAAACTAATAAAAAAGCTTGTAAAAAAGGACCACTCAATCTGAAATCAATAAGTAAATCTGTCCATATTTTCGTTGTAACTTTGGTACAGTGACTATCTGATATAAAAGGTACTTTCCGCTTTTAGCACTGCCGTCGTAAAAAGCCATTCCACCGACAGCACTCTGCAGAACTCGATTAACGGCTATAGACGGCGCTGTTCAATGCAATTATGTTCTACACCTGCAGCAGACGAAAGAAACGGGCACAAAGACTCGAGCTAACAACTTTTACAGATTATGTTTTGTTACTTTGTATTGTTGAACTAATAGTTTTTCAAAACTAATTAACGGCCAAGTGCGCATCGGACTCAGGAATGCAGGAACGGTTCCTTACCATTATTAAAAAAAATCACGTTTGTTGTATTAAAGATTTAATTATTCTGTTTATAAGATTAGTTGTTATAGCGGAAACATAATTGCATCACCAGCGAATATTTCAGGTGTCTAGCAAACATGGTTTCTGAGATACAGCCTGGGGACAGACAGATGGAAAAACGGACAGCGAAGTCTTAGTAATAGGGTCCCGTTTTTACCCTTTGGGTACGGAACCCTAAAAAATGACTTCACCCCTAAACTATAAAACTGATTTTGATAAGCTTTCTATGGACCACCTGACAAGTATACCCTTTCAAAGAAGAATTTATGAAAGCGGTCCAAGCGTTTTAGAATAATCGACGAACATACATATTAACAACAGATCGCGATGAATCGATAACCTCCTTCTTTTTTGGAAGTCGGTTTAATAGGATATCAGAGTGCAAAACATGTCGATAATATGACCGACAAGATGAGTGTCGGACCATACTCAGAGTAGAGTTCAGAAGCTACACGTTAGGTAGGGTAGTCGGAAGTCACACCAGAACCACATTCAGCGAGATGGTGAGCGTGTAGGTGAAGGCAATAGTATAATTAGGGATGTAGACTGAGTAAAAACTAAATTATTTTATTTAGATTATCCAAAAATAAAGAACTAATATTTTTTTTGTTTAGCAAAGTACTAAAAATTGACAAAGATTCGCTTCGAAGTTTTGGAGTGGGGGTGATGTACGTCACCTTTGGTTAAAAATAGTAGCTGATGGTGACGCCACGCAAAATTCAAATGCGCTGCATCTTTGTCTTTATTTGCTAATCAGAGAGTAGAAAAAATAATATATTAGGTTGGGGAAAATGTCTTTTCGCATATAGTATGTATGAACTTGTAATAAAACCACTTAAAAGTTTAAATTTTAAAGAAGATAATTCCTAATTCAAATTAGGAAATTGCGTGATTTTCATTTGTTTTTCATGGGTACACAAAAAAGCTCGATATTTGGGTACCTCACGAGCTCTCTGAAAGAAATCTAATGAACCGTGTACTCATTTGTGATTCTTTGTTATAACGTAATGAGACCGAACCATTTTTGAAGAAATTGATAACTGGTGATGAAAAGTGGATCACGTACGACAAGAACGTGTGAAAAAGATCATGGTCACAGGCCGGTCAGGCTTCACAGGCTGTGGCGAAACCCGGGTTAACTCGCAACAAAGTGATGCTGTGTGTGTGGTGGGATTGGAAGGGCATTATTCATTATGAGTTGTTACCACCAGGCAGGACCATCGATTCAGAACTCTACTGCAAACAATTGATAAGATTAAAGCAAGAAGTTGAAAGAAAGCGGCCAGAATTACGGAAGAAGGGGTGTGGTTTTCATCATGATAACGCTAGACCTCACACATCTTTAACCACTCAGCAAAAATTAAGAGAGTTTGGCTGGGAGATGTTAATGCATCCGCCGTATAGTCCTGACCTGGCACCTTCAGATTTCTACCTGTTTCGGTCTCTTCAGAATTCTTTAGGCAGTGTCAGGTTAACATCACGAGAGGACTGCCAAAACTACTTGACGCAGTTTTTTGATCAGAAGCCCCAAAATTTCTGTAGCAATGGGATCATGTCCCTACCTATAAGATGGCAAAAAGTTATCGAAGAAAATGGTACCTACATACTTTAGTTAAATGTAAATAAACTATATTAAAAAATGTTTTGAATTTTCGTATAAAATGCAAAAAGACTTTTTCCCCAACCTATTATTTACTTTTAAAAATCTATATAATGAGCCAAAAAAAAAAACTTTGTCCCTCCTCCGTTAATTGTCGATCAATAAATTTTTTAATAAATAAATAAAGGTGTCCATACGATTAAACTTTTGATAACTAAAGTTTAATTTTTAGTTGAAATATTCTACTTCATTCAGAATACAATTCACAATGCAATTACACAAATCCATTTGCATCTTGGGGGTCGTTAGCGCCTTTTTTCTGAAGAATACTAATTCATATTTCCTCAAGGAAGGCTGCGGGGCGATAAATTTAGGGACAAAGGGGTTGCAAATTAAAAACTGTTCTGTTACCAGTTGGGAGCCATGGAAGTAAAGTGATGGAAGTGGCTCTTTTAGGGAATTAAGATGAAGATGGTAAAGCCTTAGCCAAATGAATTAAATGGTCCGGCTTTTTTTCTACTTTGCTAGATCGTCAGTATCCGTGAGTGACCGTAAAAACGCGTTTCAAATTTGAAAAAAGAAAAACTAACTTGGTTGGACATTTTACCATGTGTATAGATGACAAAAATCTAAAGAATTCTGTTTTATATTCTTCTGTTCTATTAATAGATGATGCCGATAGCAATCCATCATTATTTTGATTACTTTTTCCACCATCACGCTAAAAGTGGCCTTTGAGTTTTAAGACCCTGGGCTATGTCCGCTTAGAGCCGTACGACTCAAAATACTTTATCTGCTCCGCTGGAATAAAGACGTAATAGTATGTATTTATTGTATTTACCTACACCACGCACCTAATTTTTTCGTATTTTTTTATCAAATAGCTTTAAGAAGGAATGGTATGTATGTACACACCACGCTTCTAATTTTTTCGTATTTTTTTTATCAAATAGCTTTCAAAAGGAGTGGCAGCAGGCTGCTATGGACAGGGATCTATGGAAGAAGGAAGGGAAGGCCTTTGCTCCACAAGCAAGAGAAAAAACAAAAAAAAGTTTATCGAACACTTCTAGTATTTTATACTTCTGTTGCCAATACTTGAACCCAGGGTCACTAATTGCATCACAGCTGTATCACCTGGAGGGACTTCTTTCAAATTGGACCTTAATGAGGAACTTTATGCACAATCCATCCGTCTTCACGGTTTTCGCTAATTACAAAGGATTTTTTGTCTTTTCTTTTGAGCTATTTTTCTTACTTTGTTCTTCAGTCGTTATTGCTTTTTGTATTTCTTGAATTCAGAAATAGTTGCTTCGGTTGAAATGTAGTTTACGGACTGTTTCATATTTTGAAAGAAGTCTGGTGGCAAGTCAGTTTATGGACTACCTACTTAAAAAATATCTGCTTATTCCCTACATCGGAAGCTTATTGTTACAACTACCGAAAAGAAGAGAAAATTTTATTATATATAAATTAAATAATAAGTTGCATAAGTTTAACAAAGTCAAAAATGGTTTCTTTCTAGATTAATTTTTTTTTCAAATAATCATCAAAATTGATTTTAATAGTACAATAATTATGACAAAAACCTGTCTAATTTGAAATCTTGCACAAGGAAAAACATCTAGTACATAATAGCAATAAATAAAACAATGAACCTATATTAAAATCCTGGGTTTTGGATGTTTATCTATATATGTTAGTATTTGTCATAAATATGCTATCGTTGAGTTTGTATCCCTTAGTTAGTCTCAAACTTACTTTGGGACTAACTCAATCACTGTAATTTGTCCCTATATATTTATTTATTTATTTATATGAGACTGGCACAAAATAATTTTAGAAGCACATGTTTAAAAAAAGATAAGGTAAGTAAATGATATCCACATTACTGCAGGTTTACAACGACATTAAAATGTTACATTGTGGGATTTGCTTAACTGAACATTAACAGAAACCACGTAATGTGGGTTAATTTATATGTGGCGGCAAAATTTAGGGCCTTGGTTTCCACTTGCGGGAATGCAAATCTTTATCCCAAATGAGGATTTTGAAGTCATGTGTTTAAAATTTATTTCCATACATATGCAGTTACACGTCTTTAACCGTAATGCGACAGATGGAGACTAGGTCGTAACTGTTCTACCCTTACCCCCTAGATAATAATTTTATTCTATTTTTAGTATTTGTTGTTATAACGGCAACAGAAATATCTATTACGGACTGACAGACAGATAGGCAGACGGACGGACGGACGGACAGCGGTCTTAGTAATAAAGTCCCGTTCTTACTCTTTGGGTCGGAACCCTAAAAAGGGAATTCAAATAGTGATGGTTTGCTTACATCGTTAATGGTATAAGTCAGATTCACGCTTATTTCGAATAACATGAATAGGCGAAAAGTCATATCATGTTAATCTAGCAACCCATCACTATTTGCGAGGTATTATTTTTTTCACTTCGACAATAAGATGAGACAGAGTAGAAAAAAAAGAAACTATATAAAATCCGGGAAAAGATTTTTGGCAAACAAAGAGACTCAACTTATTATTTTTTCTTTAAATAGACTTAAATTTTTTCTTAGTAAAGTTATATTGAGCCCAAGAGTACAATTTACTACAAACAAATTTGGACTTCGTAGGTTTTTCTTGGGAAAAGGAAAAAGTTGTTTGCAAACTTTATTTTTCTGTTATTATTCATAATAATCTAGCTATTCGTTAAGAAGAATATAACATTATTAGGCAAACATTTATAAAGGACAAAAGAAAAGATCAGGAAATCTCTTTGAACGATAAGAAGTAAAACCATGTAATAATATATTTTTGGATTTATTAGATATGCGATATGGGACAAGTGAAACGCTCTGTCATTAGAATCGTACTGTGCGTTTATTGGTAGTGGTTTTATTAACTTAGTTTATTGGTCTATCAGTGTAACGCTTTTTCATTAAGTACAAATATTTTAAGAAGTGATTCAGTCCATCATTTTCGACAACTTTGTTTATAAATATATACCGAAACACGAAAAAAAATCAGGTTCTTATACAAATCAAAGTAGTCACGTGATATCGTTACTATGAAAAAAGAAATTATTTTTTTCATATTATAATATACTCGTACATTTATTGGGTTGTTGAGAATGATGAACTGAATAACTCCTTAAAATATTTGCACTTAATAAAAAAGGACATCATATTACGGATTAATTTGGACAACCCCTTAGTCTCATAAAATAAAATTGCTCAAAACTTCACTATTAAAATCATGTAACGTCTTTCATTACGCAAATTAAAACAACATTGATGTAAAATCTCCAGCAATCAACGTTTTGAATAAATTGAAGCAAATGTTTTAATTTAATTAGATTGCCGATATAAACTAGCGCTCGAAAACCTAATTTATTTCGGGCATGATCCAAAGCGCGGTGTACAGAGATCTTATTTAATGTCGTTAGGCCTAATAAATGGAGGCCTGCTTCGAGGAAACGTATGCGGCGCTTAGTTTGTGAATACCACAAATTCGTTACACTTATACGCAAGAAAGCTATACATCACTGCAAGTACTTACTTACAGTACCTACTCCGTACTAACATACACTGTTTCAGGCCAAAGACTAAGGAAAAAATATACTTAAAGCTGGATAAAAAAAATAAATTAATTATGAAATTATATTTTATCACATTACGACCGTAAAAAGATACGTACAAAAAACCCAATTGTGGAGGTATTTTAAAACTCAATTGAATCGAAATCGTCCACTAAAATAGCAAATATGATGTCACAATATTTTTATGAGGATTTAATGCATTATAGACGTACCAATGCTTTCACAATTCTTGATTTCTTCTATTCATCGTTTGTTTTTTATTCTAGGTTTTTTTGTTAGAACACGCACTAAACTAGGAATGAAATAATACAATTCAATTCAAGTGAACCATAAAGATTTAAAATAAGAAAGAGGAAGTAAGAAAAATAAGTACCTAATCAAGAATTCGAGTGTGGGTTTGTGCGTTTGTAGACTATTTTAATTTTATGCTGTGTTCTTCTAATTTTGTCTAATCGATACGGATAAAAATCTTGCGCTGCAGTAGATAGCATACCAAAGGTTTGAAGCTAAGAGAAAGATACGATTTTTTTTTTAATTCAAAACTTATTCACGCCCAAACTACACAACCGATTTTGACAAAATTCAAAACTATGAGACAACCTGACAAGTATACCCTAAACTACTACAAAAAATATGTTGTTGTTTTTCAACAATTTTTTTTTTCATCCCGTTCCAGGCATTTTCGAATAATCGTTGAACATACATAAAACAGACCGCAACAAATTAATAATCACCTCCTTTTTGGAAGTCTGTTCAAAAATAAATTAGTGTAAAGTTTCAAGAAGGTACCAAATGATTAATGTTGGTAATTTACCTGTGAAACATGCGTGAGATTCGAAGCGGCATAGTACGACACCCTCGATTCTGGCTTAGCATAGATGTGCTCCCCAATATGCGTGGTTGCGTATGGTGATGGGGATCTCCGGCTTCCTGTGGGGCAAGAGGGCAGTGAGAAGAGAATTTAATTGCATAAAAATCTGTAGCCGGAGCTAGGTGGTATGCTTGACCGCCACAAAGGGAAGCTCTTCCCGCCTGGCATGGTGTTGCGCCTGTGGAAACACGACTCCGGCGGTGTATCGTCGGAGGTCGTATATACATATTTTAAGGATTCATCTGGAGATAAGAGTTCTGGTTGCGACTTAAGGGGATACATGAATTCGAGGTCTAGTGCTGCCCCCGTTTTAAACAAATTATTCAAAAGGAAACGGGGATATTTTTAAAATTAAAACTATTTTCAGTTTTTCTCCTTAGGCTTAGGCTTGGTACCTCTGTATACTGTATACATCCAGAGCTATTATTATATGGGTGTGAGATATAATATATGTCATTCAAATAGATCAACTAAAATGAGAATATACGCACAATAAGCTGATCAAGTACAAGAGTACAATTTTTTTTTTGCCACGGGATTGTTCTAGATCGGTAGGTCTCATTGACTGGATTACCACTTAAACTCACAAAATAATATTATAATTTGTAAAATAATGGGAAGACAGAGAGAGAAAGAGAGAGAGAGAGAGAGAGAGAAAGAGATTATGTGTTGATGATAAGTATTAAGAAGAAAACAGATGCTAAAATAAAACATCCTAGAATAAAGTAAAAGTTACTGGAAGCAACCTTCATAATTTTAGCATAAATATTTCACTTGCAACTACGCTAGACTAGATACCAGATAAGTTTCCGATAAGGAAACTATAGCGACCGCAACCTTCCTGTGGGTGGGATGGTATCGTGTTAGCTAATGCGTTGGTTATGATAATGTTAGGAGATATTATATGCATCAGTGGTTAGAGAACTTACAGTTCCTCCAGCCACAAATGACACTGTGACTACCTCTACGCCACTATACAAAAATTACTGAAAATTGTGTCATTTACTATTGAATGGTGACACGGAAATAGTTCAATTTCAAAACAAGATGGCGCTGATAATATATCCTACATCTCGATATCAGAGTTCTTGTGATTGGTTACCTATTTAAAACTTTACACAATACACCGTCGGAGCCGTCGAGCCATATTCATAATACCATACCTGGTGGTAATATCTTGACTCGACGCAAAAACAAGGTTTTTACTCACCAAATGGAAATTTATGTAGGCTTGCTATGGTGGCGTAAGAACCCGTAGAGCTTGGTGGTCGGCCCAGTGTGTCCAGCCTCAATAACACGTTCTGATGGCTTCCGTATGCAGCTGTGGTGTATGATGTGCTAAAGGAAAGGTAAAAAGGAATTTTCATATTATAATGTATAACCATTTATAAAAACTATGAGAAGTTTAAAAGTCTATACAAACCATGAATGCCTTAACATCTATCAACTTGCTAGGCAAGCATATTATGAAATATAAAATGAACCTTTTCGAATCATGGAATAATGATACGTAGAACACATTTGATATGTTTTTAATGATTTTCATTGTTACATTCTAATAAAAGGCGTAAATACTGTTATTTTTTAATAAAAGAAATATGAAATATTGCGATGACAATCTGGTTATACGAGGTCAAAGCTCTGAATAAAAGGAATTAAAAATAAATTTCTCCTTGTCTATCGAACCTTCGATACCGCATCATCCATCAACTTGCCAGACAAGGGCACTCCCCTATGTTAGTCATGCGGTGGTACAAATTGTGAGCGGTAGCTTTTTTGTAGCAGTTCAAGAAAAATACCTGCACTGCGTATCTGCTTCATAGTAAGTATTTTTCTTTTGTTTTGCCAGAAATAATAATTAAAAAACAATATTTTATTAACTGTGAGTTTTGTTATCGCTGTCAAAATTATCTAAGTACATTTTACATCGATAAAAATATCTGTATGTATTACGGTTGGATCTCATTTATCAGCACGGAGCAGCACTTTTCAATACTGCTATCCTTTTTCGTCGCTCAGAACCGTCATTTGCCAGAGCAAAAGAGAGCGACGGTACTCTAAAGTACCGGCCGTGCTATAGCGTTCCGTCGCTCCCTCACGCTCTGGCAAATTACGTTTCTGCGCAACAGAAAGGAATAGCTGTATATAAAAGTGCTACTGCGTGCTGACAAGTGAGATATAACCCTTAAGAGCGGCCTTCCCGTCTTACTTTTCACACAAACGCTCGGACGTGATTTTGGTCGGATACGGAAATCTTTGAACTAACAGGTATCTTGCGTGCTATTTCTTGGTCTCTAACAAAATAAAAAATTAAAATTTTGAAAAACTAATTCCGTAGGAGCCTTCAAAAAACAAATTTTAGCTGAAATTCGACCGTTCATAAAGTACTCATAAATTGTAAAGGTAAAAAAAGTATTTCGATACAAACCTCGCAACTGTATTGAATTTTTTTAATAGAAACCATTATTTCACACATTTGTAAGGCTTACTTATAGACACGTATCACCTGGAATAAGTTTTATGTAATTTCCGCACCCTATGAATAGTTAAAATTCGTTTAACTGATAGTTCATAATAATACTGATTTCGCTCAATAGAATGCAAACCGAGCCCTCAGGCACTATCTTTCTCTTTTTGGTTTGCCTTTTCTTCTAGCACTACCCTGGACGAAACAACAAGCTTTACAAACTATGCTCGCGTTGACGACAGAGCGGCCGGGAAGGGCCACCTTAACTCTTTTTAGCTCTATGAAGCAGTACCTATTGTATAGTTTGTAACTACAACAAACTTCGCTTTAACTATTTATAAAACGCTTTTGGTTAAATCAATAAATAAAATATGAATAATTACATTACATTATTGCCTTTATAGAGGCCAAGTTAAAATAATCGGCAAATGTGAGTAAAACTCGCGTGGAGAGGGTTCCGTACAATGCTAAAGATTTTTCGTAAGTGAACTTTGGTTTACTTCTTTATTTTCAATGATAGAATTTTGATATTATTTTTCCTGTAATCTAAAAGCAATGAATTATATTTTAATTTTTTTTTTCAATTTTAGGCTCATTAGTTTCCGAGATCAGCGGGGGTCAATTTTCGTCTTCTTTCATGAATAACAACTAAACTATTTATTTTGCAAAAATAACAAAAAAAAAATATTTGAGATCCTCATAACGAGCCCTTTCATTTGATATATTACATAGTGAAGTTTGCAAAATATTTTTTTAATTTCTTAATCTGTCCTTAAAAAATTACCTTCATTTAAAAAAATATATTAATCTACTTATTTTTCCTGTAATCTACAAGCAATGAACTATATTTTTTCAAAATTTTAGGCTCTGTAGTTTCGGAGATCCTCATAAAAAGCCCTTTCATTTGATATAATGACGCAGTAATGTTTGTATTTTTTTTTTAAATTTCGTAATGTGTCATTCGAAAATGAACCTTATTAAAAAATATTCAATTTGCACATCTGTGTTTGGGTCACAGGATTACACCATTCCACCAAATTTCACCTGATTTAGTCAAGTAGAATCGGAGAAAATTGGCTGTGATAGACGGACGGACAGACAGACGCACGAGTGATCCTATAAGGGTTCCGTTTTTCATTTTTTGTACGGAACCCTAAAAATGGCTGCTAAAATTTAAATAAATCTTCGAATTGCCTATTCCAAAAAATTATTTGACTTTTGTGAAATATTAGGATTAACAAATAAACAAAAGTTGTGAGCTAAGTTCCATTTCACATACAATATTATTCACATTGTTTGTAAGTATGCAGGATAAAATATATTAGTCGCTAGTATTTATTCACTTGTACCACAGTCCATTTTAGGTCAAACTCAACCCGATATTGTGTGAAAATTGATCCATTATTGAAATTTTCATAAAGGGCTACATGAAAAGGTGAAAATGTAAAAATACATCGAACGAAAAAAATTGGCGCCTATCGTGAAGGTATGCCGCCATCGAGTAAAGATTTTTCCGTCCGAGTAAACTACCTAATATCAAAATATTAGGTAGTTTCCTCGGACGGAAAAATCTTTACTGGGTAGGATAGCTTTTTTATACATAACTTTTGTACATTTTAATGACTAAAATAACATTTTAGATTACTCAGTATGTACTAACTTTGTATTAAGGTAATATTATTATAACTAAACATTATTCTAAATTTAATCGAAAACACAAATTATATTTCCATGTAACATTAATAAGATTTTTAGCAGACTCAAAAAATGAGGAATTTCACCTTCTATTTATATTTTGTATGATACCCGCGATTACTCGAAGACGCCAGGACCGATTTTTTTTTTATTTGAAAGACTTTACTATGTATTTGATTGCATTCATTTTATAAAGATTTGATGAAGGACGTTGGAAATATGGAAGTTAGTATTCATTCATGACGACCTCCGTGGCGTAGTGGTCACCATGCTAGTCCGTCACCCAGAGGTCTCAGGTTCGATCCCCGGTCAGGGCAAGTTGGAAAATGGCCTTTTTCAAATTGTCCTGGGTCTTGGATGTTTATCTATATATGTATTTGTTATAAAATATAGTATCGTTGAGTTAGTATCCCATAACACAAGTCTCGAACTTACTTTGGGGCTAGCTCAATCAGTTTTATCTGTCTCTATATATATTTATATCTCTTTATATTTATTTATTTTTGTTAAAAAATTAAAACTTTATCACTTCACTGACTTTTCTGACCAAATAATATCAATAATCAATTTTAGTATTTTGCCCAACCAAATAATTGCATAGGCTCTTAAATGAGAACAGGCAAACAAATAATCGCCTACATAATTCTTTTGGTTGATATTTTCAACAAGGAAGTAATGAAAATACATTTTTATGTAGCGTTAAGTGTAGCGTTGGGTGTAATTTTTATCGTTTATTGTTATTACCGTTCATTGTACAACTGTTATGATGCTTTGTTCCGGTGCTAGACCATTACGCTGTTCTAAATTGGACGTCATAGTGGCACTAATACAGCCACATAGTCTTTCATTAGATGTAGAGTACTAATAAAAATAATTTTTATTAGAACTCTTACTGTTGTATAATTGTTACACTTAGGTTTTTACGTTAAGGGGATACCTGAATTCGGAGACGGAGACATCATTTAAAATTTTTTCTTGACCTGGCACTAGATAACCCTTCAAACTATTTTATGAACTATTCTTTGCAGTTTAAAATGAGAATCTGAAACCTTTCTTCGCAATATTGCGAAAAGCGGACACTTTTGGCGTATGTGAGTAAAAAAGCTTTACGCCCTCACTTTAAACTGTAGTACACGTATCTAGTATCTGATCAAGATAAAATTTTAAATGATGCTTCCGTTTGCCAAAACCCACGTGTAGTGTGGGGGTGTCGTGTGAATCATCGATGCAATTGAACGTTGAGGAGTTTCTTCCATTTCTCCAAAGTTCCTTATCATATTGATAGTGGACCAACTAAATAGTAAAGGCTTTCAAAAAATAACAAAATCAGCTTACAACTAGCGAGAATATCGCGTAACAACTCTTAATAGCAAATAATAACGAAAATACAGCGCATTTAAATTACGCGTGACGTCGGCATCAGCTACAATTTTTCATCAAAGGTAACCTAAATCACTCCTATCCAAAATTTCAAAGCGCTGAATCTTTGCGAATTTTCACTACTATGCCAAAGCTTGAGGAACTCTATGGCCCGGCGGGAATACGCATTACAAGCGCTTTCGCAAGTAAACTGACACCGGGCGTGGTCCGCACTTGGATTGGTGACCACAAGTGGCATGAAAACTCGAGCTCCTCCGCGCTTCGGAAGGCACGTGTAAGCCGTTGGTCCCGGCTGTCATCATTGTATGACAGTCGTCAAGCTATATCAGATGCCTTTAGGCAGCTTGAAAAATCTGACACTAGTAATGGCCACTTACACACACGAAAAGCAAGCAACTACTATGCCAAACGAAAAAATATGAGTATAAAAACGGTTGTCTGTAAAGTCGGTTTACTGACGATAGTTGAACGTGACAACGTCATAAGAAAATACTGAGGGCAAATGCGGAGGCCGACTGTGCCTCTTTGTCGCTCGATGCGCGCTCTGCTTGCACTTCAAGCTTTAAACGGAACGCCTCAGAGCGAGGTAACGCCGCATGCGTCATGGTTTTTCGTGCGTGCAGCCGGCTCCATTGAATTATAAGACGTTGTCACGTCAAAAATATATTATTTTATTAAATCCGTCGACACAATTATTTTTGTTTAGCAAAGTAACCATTTAGAAGTTGGGAAAATAGCCGTATTTTGCATCGTTACTTTTTACTTACTGTATAGAGTCATGATGCCTGGCCTTGCTGCCTCTTTTGTACAATGTTCCAGCAGCCGCTGCAGCGCCTAGCAGCGCCAGGGCCGCCGCGGCGCAGCCACCAGCAACAAATAGGACTCTACTTGAGCCGCGCGTTGCATCGCCTGCAAGCCGCGCTGTTTCGTTATGCACCACCACGGATGACAGACCTGATATAAAAAAAAAACAATAAATTAATATAAAGTTACAACCACATGATTGGGCTAGCCAAACAGTAAGTTTTAACTTGTGTTATGAGATACTAACTCAACGATACTATATTTATTAACGATAAAAACTTATATAGGTCAAGAGCCAGGACTTTAATTTAAAAACGGCAATATGCCAACTTGCCCTGGCCGGAAATCGAACCCGGAGCCTTTGAACGCCAGATTATCGTGGTTACCCCTGATGGTATAGGTACATCATAATATATGTTTTTGTTTTAAGAAAGGGATTTTTACTCATTACCGGCGGGATGCATGGGAAAGTGATGAGTGTAGATGAAGCGAGAGAGGTCTGTCAGGATTATAGCAAGTGAAGGTCCATAGTCTCTGCACACCCTTGTTATAAAGGCGGTATGTATCTATTCTCAACATCGCAATTTCAGCTATCTAAAATCAACTGTAATCTTCGCAACTATAGAAGTTAAGACTTCTTTGCTAGGTATCCTAGCAAAGAAGCCGTAATTTTGTTCTAGTCGTATAGCTGATCCCTTTAAAGTGTATTGACCTCTTTTTTGCGTTATCTATTCGACTCACTACTACTTAACAATTATTTATTTTTTATAATAAATATCTGTACTTTCCAATGTTTTAGACAAAAACAATCTTCATGCATTGGATATTGTTTTTAATAATTATGAGTCAAACAATGTCTTGTAATTGTTTTTCGTTACCTATTTTATAATTTCCTCCTGTCAATCCGACTGCAAGCCACGGTGAAAACCTGTTCCAAAATATTTCCTCACGGAATTTTTGAAAGAACAAAGCTGCCGAAATTTACCACAGTCACGGTATTTTCGCACGTTTCTACGAAATATTCCAAAAAATCTGTGCGATGAAACTGGATAAATTTTAAAGATGCGAGGCCAAGCCATACAATTTAGATTTATTTTGCCATTACGCCAAACTTTGTTTACCCAAAAAATAACCTCCAAAGTATACGAAATTTTAAATCGTTCAGCAAAATCCCTACCGTAATGATATTAGCGGGCTAAATGAAATATTAGGGGTAATAGAAAAAAACTTCGTGAGGGGATTGAGTGAGGGTTATAACAGGAATATAATAAAGCCAGGTACTCTACAAGAGCTTTTATTATGCCTCCCTAATATTCCTTTTACTGCAGGAAATGCAGCGTTAACGGCCATTTAAAATAGTTTTCCTTGGTGCAAATTACTCACAAACGGAAATTGTGTTTAATGTTAGTTGAATTGGTTGGTTACGTGAAGTGAATTATGATGTCTTTGGGTTTATATTTATGTATGAAGTGTTAGTTTTTTAATGTATGGTGAGGTGATCGTTTGGTTGGCTTCGAATAAGACATATCCGCACCAAATACAGAATTTAACTGTACATAGTAGTGTAAATGAAAAATCGTGTAGAATAAATAATTCAGAACGAGGGCATGTATGTATATTTAGTACTTGATATAGAAAAAAATTGCCAAAATATGAAACAGGTTGCCAATACGCCTTTATTACAGAAATTCGTAAAGTCAAATGCTCAATTTGTAAGAGATATTGTCTCCTAATATTATCAAATAATTACGAGAGAGCTTTGCCCAGTAGTTGGACATTATGGGTTAATTTTTGAAAAATCGATAATAAATGTAACCGAACCGATAAATAAACTACCTATTAAAGTATGGTGAACGTAATTATAGTCATCATAAATCATGGATATCATCACTAATGTATTGTTTAAGGAATATTTTAACGATATCCCTCACATTCAAACATTTTTATCATTTCAAAGTTATGACGGAATAAAATCTCACATAAATGTACATTACCTATATTGTACTTACAATATAATCTTGTATTTGATTAACACAGGGACACTTAAAGATGAACCATTTTTCATGAACCCAAGAGTTTCACGCAAGCCAAAGAAACTCATTGCCACACCATAAACAACCCCAAAGTGGGAAGTCTCAAAGCACTGAAAAGGCAATATAAAACGAAATTCTGTAAAGCGAAACAAGAATTTCCAAGTCAAATAAAAGTACAATAGAACAATCGATACTTGTAAACACATTAAGAGGGCGCCTCGAGCCTCCTGTTGCATCTATCCCCATGCTAAAGTAGGGGAGATTCAGAAATGTAAATTTTGTATGCTACTTACGACTACATTCGACGCACCTATAGTCCATGTGTTTAGGTATTTAAAATAATGTAAACAATCTTGACATGTCTTTTTATTGAAATATACACTCTATAAATAAATACCTTAGCAAAATACAAAAAAAAATGTAATTATAATTTATTAAATAAATAATTTGTAATTTGCAAAGGTTTTGATTTATAAAGTGTATATTTCAATAAAAAGCCATATCAAAATAAAATTGTTAATCGATTTCAAGATTTTGCAAATTACAAAAAAAAATGTTATTTATAATTTATAAATTAAATAATTTGTAATTTGCAAAGATTTTGGTTTATAAAGTGTGTATTTTAATAAAAATACATGCCAAGATTGTTTACATTCTTTTAAATACCTTACCAAATGGAATATACATAGCAATATAATTTTTGGATGTTGTCGAAAAAATACAGCTTTTTTTAGAGTAGTTTGCATAATAATAATTTCACAGACCGTTGTGTGGTCAATTTGGTTATGAAATGAGCTATGAGTAATGGAGAAAGAAAGGAAAAAACTTCAGAGAATGGGCTTTATGAAAAGAGAAGGCTTAGAGGGCAAAATGACTCGTATCTGTCTCGGAGGGAATCCGACAAATGGGTATTTACTTTGTTCTCCATTCTATTCTTCTCCAGAAAATCTAAATATCTAACAATTAAATGAAAAAAAAAGTAGGGCTGCCGTAGATCGACACATTATACCCGAGTGTCTTATTCTGTATGGTAGTTGACAAGATAATAAATGTCAGATTTGTCGACGAACCGATTTGCGGCGACACTGAGGAACGTAATCTTGCGGGAGGGCGTGCTTCTATTCTGTGCGTTACTTACCTTATTAATTTTGTAGTAGCAGGTAACTATTATGGCATTTTGCAAAATATCCATTTGAAATTAAGTAACTACATGCCTAATTTCAAGAAAATTAAAACGTTTACTTCTTTTTCTGTATTTTTAATGATGCCCACATGCATCTGACATAGCTGCACGACAGTCACACAATGGTGGCAGCCGTGACTTCAGAAGCACGGTCGAACTCGAAAATATTATATGATACTCGTCACCCATCAAAATGCGGACCACGCCTGGTGTCGCTTAACTTGCGAAAGCGCTAGTAATGTGCAATCAAATCAAATAAAAGACAGCCCCTGTTCAAACTCATAACCGAACCAATACTAGAATGGCGACCCCACCTCGTTGTCGAAATTTATTGTTATTATTATTGCCGTGCCAAGGAAAGTGTTATAACTCGCTCTTTATTGCTTTATGTGTTTTTAGTGCACCATCGTTGGGTGATTTGTGGGTGGGAAACTTCTTCCGTGAATTTTCAATTGGTCTATTTGACAATACTTGTTTGACAATTTGCATTTGTAGAACTTCACTGTTAAGTTCGGTTTAACTTATAGCTGTTTCAAAATATCTTTACTTTTTGTGTACCAGACTATAAATGTGCACAGTAGCCAATTTTTGGTAAAAAAAGAGCTGACTCGAGTCATTTCGTATGTATGTTATTCGGATCCTTACTCGAGTCTAGGTTTGGAATTCAGACTTGCTTCCATCCAAGATTTGATTGCGGGGTTGGGCTCCAGGATTTCTGGGATTCTGGGATTCGAATCTTGAAATCAGCGTTTGTCATGAAAACACCTGATGCAGAGAGTCCAAAATTCCTTTTTTGACAAAAACATAATCTTAACTTATGCTCCTTCTGGAATAAACCCTATCTATTCTTAAAACCGCACCAACGTCGGTCGTGTCAGCCAGAGACCAGTACAGGCGTCGAGACAGTCAGACTCGAGTCCATCAGACTCGAGTACTGGAATCAAGCCCATTAGACTCGAGTACTGGAATCTAGTCTAATAATAAGGGTATTCGTGTAAGTCCACAATAGGAATCAAGTCTCACTCGAGTAACGCTGTACTCGGCATATCACTAAATAAAACCACGCTAGTCCGACACTCGGGAGGGTGTGGGTTCAATCCTCGGCCAGGGCAAGTTGGAAAATGGCATTTATGAAATTGTCCTGAGTTTTGGTTGTTTATCTACATACAGACATAATATCACGCCTATATCCCACAGGGGTAGACAGAGACTATGGACCTCCACTTGCTATGATCCTGACAAACCTCTTTCGCTTCATCTACACTCATCAATCTCTTCATACAAGCCTTTCGGTTACGGGTTTTTAATTCTCCTTTAGAATATTGTTATTTATCGTTGTTTATCTATAAAATTATTTATCAAAAAAATATAGAATTGCTGAGTTAGTATCCCACAACACAAGTTAAAAACTTACTTTGGGGCAACTTTATATTATATATATATATATATATATATATATATATATATATATATATATATATATATATATATATATATATATATGGTTTGACGGTATGATGGTTTGACGATCTCTCAAAATTTTATAAAAATTGGCCGCTACAGATGGAGAAAATAAAGAAGTCTGAAGGGGAGGCCTTTGCCCAATGGTGCGACACCACAGGCTAAAGAAGAAAAAAAAAATTTGTAAGAAATTATTCATAGAAATATCTTTAAAAAGCTGTTTTCATCATTAATGTACATACGCATACGCTAATAGCCAAAAGCGATCACTTAGCATTCATATTGTATAAGCCGACCTGAAATTTCCGTAGTTAAATGGAAAGATAAAGATTGAACAATTAGTTTGATTAAAAACGGAAAGCCTTTTTGATGAATGTTGAATGAATGAATGAAAAACTTTTTATTGCACCAATACAAAAAAAAAACAGAAAACAGAAAAGAACATTTACAATTTAAAATACATAGATACAACGGGCGGTCTTATAGCTTAAAGCGATCTCGTCCAGATAACCGGTAGATGGAGAGGAATGTAGACACGTCAGAAATACTCGTAACGGTGGTGCAAAGAAAACTATAAGTTAAATCAATAGGTAGCTGAGGTTACTTTTAATTTACATAATACACGACACGTACATTCTATAATACACTTACTTAAGAAAACTACACATATTCAATATAATATAACTGCATATATAAGTTTAGTAAAATAACATACATACAAATGAATATAATACAATTATTATGCAAGGAACTTTAAGTTTAGTTAGTTTTAAATTTTAGTGCACAGGCCAGCATATGTACTGAATTAATCGATTATTGACATAATAGATTATTGACATACGGAACGAAAACTCGCTGCGTCCCGCACTTATCCCACGTTCTCAACGACGTTAGGTGGCTTTAACACTGAAACTTGACGTATACACGGGTGTATAGTTTGGTTTATAGTAGCACAGAATACGTAATAGTAATAAAGTACAGAAGAATCACTCTTGGATAGGAAATTTGCTAGATAAAACCCAGCTGCAGCGAACTAAAGTCCCATTTAGTTTGTACGCCGCGCATATGATTTTCGACTTATTAGCCTATCGTACGCCGATCGAGCCAATATGTACCTTACGTCTCAGAAGCGACGGTCCATATCCTTTTCTCTCCAGCTTGTCTCTAGCGGAAAATTTTCACCAATTTCAACCTTATGTCTATAAATTAGCCATGTTAGAGGGGCCGCTTAGCTTCATGCCTAAACTGCGGAGTGCACCTGGCCTGGTAGTACTAGTAAGCAGTTAGGCATAAATGTTACTCCGCTTATATGAAGCGCTATTACTTTACTAGGGATTTGTACCACACAAATCCCTATGTTTTTCTTGGTGCCATAGTTATAAATTCCTCAAAATCACTAAACAATTTTTCCAACGCACGCTTTCCCATAACACGCTGGAAGTACGACACAATTTTTGTAAGAATTAATTAAACATTTAAACAAAGTGTCTATCAGTACGTAACATTTCAAAGGTATGGTACTCAAAGCGTAAAGTACTGACGGTTAGCAAGTTTATTTGCTAGCCAAATTAAAAAACCATTGACTGTCAAGAACGCCATCTCGTGATGAGTAGCAAAACTATAATTGATATCCGTAGCGCCATCTATTTATTTTTTTTGCTATAGTTAAACCCTGACTTTCAAGCGTCAACCCCCAATAACTTTTCAATAGCTGAACCATTTTTCATTAAATATAGCTAAGAACCACCGCAAGTGAACTTGCTTTCACGTAAAAAAACACATCGATGTTGGTCCATCCGTTCGAGCGCTACGATGCCATAGACAGACAAAAAACAGACAAACAGATAGACAGATAGACCAACAGACATTTGCGTCAAACTTATTACACCCCTTTTTTTTTATTGGGGGTTAAAAAGTAATTAATTAAAAGCGAATAGTGGCAAAATTCTATCCCGTATTTTATGATGTGTAATAATGAGCAATCAACCTGATTTACGAGATTTATTTACCTCGGCTGATGTATTTACGCAGTAGTAGCGCAGGGTAGGGCTCGGTTAGGCTAAAGCACAGGGACGATAAATACAAAGGGGCACCTGCATCTATCTGTTTTTTTAGAACGAAGTTCTTTCTCGCAGGTTACGAGAAACCTAATTTGCATTTTACGTTGTTTACACGTTACACACGCGACGCATGCGATGATTGACAAATAATGTTTAATTAAGTATTCCTTTACCGTCCTTGGCCTGCCTCTACTACCACCGTTCCATACGTCTACCGAGAACGAGATGGCGACGACCTTTGATACTTATGCTATATAATAGGATATAAATAAATAAATAAATAATTAAATAAATAAACATATAGGGACTTATAACACTGACTGAGTTAGCCCCAAAGTAAGTCCGAGACTTGTGTTTTGAGATACTAACTCAACGATACTATATTTTATAACAAATACATACATAGATAAACATCCAAGACCCAGGACAATTTGAAAAAGGCCATTTTCCAACTTGATCTGACCGGGGATCGAACCCGGGACCTCTGGTTGCAGACTAGCATGGTGACCACTACGCCACGGAGGTCGTCAAACACACAGACCAGAAAACAGAGACCAATGGAAAAAGAAAGGGGAGGCCCTTGCCCAGCAGTGGGACATAACACCGACAGGCTAGTAAAAAAAATGCGTACAATTTTCCAGTGGGGTTTTGCGACTTTTGTTTTCACACATTTTTGAAGAATCTGACACTAAAGTATTTCAATAAAACCTGGTTTCACAATGATATATCAAAGAGTACGCGAGAAAAAGTTCTTCTTTAAACTTTTGGTACTTATCGCATAGAGAAGACGTAGCTGAAATTATAATGCCCAGGGGCATCGGTAGTGCTACACCGGCACTGTATTTACGTGACCCATTTATTACAGGTTTATTGACCCATTAAGTTCGGATGTAGGCACCAATAACACATATGAAAACACCATTGTTTTTGCTGGCGTTACAAATGTAATTGTTATCGAAGGTATGCAATATGTAACAAAAACCCTGTCCGATTCTTGACGGGGCAACTCAGACCATGCAACTTTTTCTCAACTCGAAGACAAAATCTTCATTTTCATACAAATTGCCGGGCTGGCCGAACACTTTTTTATGAAAATGACGATTTCTTTCGAGTTTCAAGCATTAGTCTCATAGGAAAAGTTTTTCATATTGACGGTCTGAGTTGCTCCTACAAGGGACCGGACAGGGTTTTTGTTTCATATTGTTTAAACGAATTTCAAATTGATTTTGAAATTACAATAAAAGTACGAAATGTAAATTTAAGTCTCACAAATCTTCTTCATGTCCCTTACTTTGTCTCACTCAACGTGGGATCGGGACAGCATATGTGAGTTTTGATTGCCTTTTACCTCTTTCCTTTGTTATTGCATTAGTTACTTGTTTACGGGTTCCGTACCTCAAAAGGTAAAAACGGAACCCTTATAAGATCACTCACTTGTTTTTCTGTTCGTCCGTCACAGCCATTTGCTACGAAAATACTAGTCCAGCTGAGTTAAAATTTGGTACACATAATTATGTAAGTCAGTGACCTGGGAGGTTAATCCATAACATAATACGTTAGTCGTACGATAGTGATGTCTTATTCCTATGTCAAACCAAATAATACTAAACATCGTACGTTAATTGTACAATGTTGCTTGACACTAAAATGCGGATACGCAGTAACTCCCAGAAGACTGACGTTTAAAGTAAAAATATAATTTTAAAAATGAAGGTCACTTATGGGTGAATTAGATTAACATTAAATAATCAATAATATAATAATAATAATCAAGAACATTAAAATATAGTGTTGTGAATATCAAATGAAAGGGCAATATTGACTCGTATGAGAATTTTAAATTAAGACCCGTATCTCTTAAAAACAAAATACTAAGTAAAGCGAATGATAAGAAAAACATCTCCTTTTTCTCAGCTTTGGTCAATCATCACTTTTTTACAAGAATCAGGTAAAAAAGTGACGATTCTTAGAAAAATAAAGAGCCAAACGAGATAAGAGAGAAACAACAAACATGCTCGGAAATATAGTATTATTGTAGTAAAAAGAAGACACGAAGTTTGTAATTCTTAGATCAATCATTACTTTACCGGCCTAGGTCAAAAAGTAGTATGAAAATTCATTCCTGGTCGCTGCTTAAAACAAAAAGACAAGAAGGAAGTGTTTTCAGAATGACAAGACCATGACATTGACGTTTCAGATGACAGTTATGTTTTGACATTTGGCAAAGACATTTAGCGTTTAATTCCATAATTTTTTATACAGCCAATTGCTACCACATTATAACTCTTCGAGCATATATGAATTTATCCACAATTTTATTAAAATATTGGGTATAAAATCACATTGAAATATGCTTAATTTTCGTTGTGAGAGAAATAAACAATAATCTACGGTATTACATTTTTTGCGTTACATATGACTGGGCTATATGGGCTGTTTCCTATGCACTAAAAAATGCGGGAATGCACATTTTTCATTAAAACACATATGATTAGTTACCGAAAACAATTAAAATTTACTGTAAAGAGTATACTCTTTACAGTAAATATTAATTGTTTTCGGTAAATTTATTTGCATGGTTGGTTATTTCTTTAATTAATTCCTCAAATTTATTGAGAAAAGCACTATACATACCTCGGCGGGTATGGAGTCGTATTTATTATTAAGGCCTCGCTAAGCTTGGCCTTGAAAACTACTCTTCCGGCAATGCCATACATCCCGGCTTCTATCAGAAAAACCCACAATCATTCATTCACTTGAAGAAGCGTAAAATCTACCAGAAGATGTTATTGATGGGTCAATTGCATGCTTCTGAATCAAGGATACAAGTCGGAGGTGAAAAGAAGGTCAGATTGATTTGCTCAACATTTCCGTCATAGGTTTCAAGTGGCCAGATTATCGTATTCATTGGAGCAACTTAAGATGCTCTAGGTCAATACAGAATAACAGGAAAAATATGAAAAAGAAAAATTGAAACATACTTTATCTACAGTGAATTAACTATTCTTTTTCTTTTCGTAATTTTTCTAGACTGACTCCCACTTGACCGGTTTATTTTTATTTCTATCCTTTTTTACAAACTCCATCAAACTTTTTCTTGTCCTTTCTGTGTTTCTGAACCCAGTAACATTTAAGTTAGGTAAGTACTTTCTTATTGACATGGCTCTCCTGTCTCATCAGATATCCATACACTCCCAGTCTCAGTCAATGGCTTCTCAGTTTTTCCACTGTCTTTGGATCTTACCGATCCACAAATAGGAGTAGGCTTAAAACTATTTATCTTTTTATTTTCTTGAAATGAACTTCTTCATAAGATTAGATAGATTAAGATTAAATATTTAATATTTATAATATATTGCCTTCTAATACAATGTGTATTTTTTATACTTGATCAAACGAAATCTGCGGATATTAGACGAAATATTATCGATAAAAAATCGAAAAAAAAATCGTTATTAACATTAATTTTTTTTTCTAAAGGTCGTGTTTTGATTTTTATTTTTTTTTTCTTTAAGTAAACGGCGTATTTTCTTCAAAGTTGTCACATTTGAAAACTACAAAGTTTAAAAAGCTAAGAAATTGAAAAATAATTAACAATACCAAACAGGTAATTAGTTAAAAAATAATTTACGAGAAAATTAAGTTGCCTGGATTTTTTAAATAACTAACATAACGATTTTTTTTTCGTTTTTTGTCGATAATATTTCGTCTAACATCCGCACATTTTGTTTGATCAAGTATAAAAAATCCACATTGTGTATGTAATAGAAGCATGGATATATTAGAAAAATTGTGAATGGCCTACAATGCTGTTGCCGTTTGCACAAGTGGGCGATACTTAACATTTATATTAAAGGTCCATGCAGTGTTTATGTGGACGTGAGGGTTTTTTAGCTAGATTCAAAATGTTGACCTTTCTTTAAGCTCACGCCTAACTTGTTCATTGGAATTACAATATGTCTATTTCTGTCAAGGGTCAAAGTGAACATTATATAAAAATAAAAATGTGTCTTCGCGTACGTAAGTCTACATTATTTTACTTGTGTGTATGATAATACTAAAAATTAGACTTATTTGTGGTTTAATCATTTTATTTATGTAACTTCCACTTTTATAAGAATTTAGGGTAACATTTTATTAAATATAATTGAGTAAGTTTTTTTTAATCTTGTGTTTTAGTTCGCCGATTACAACCTATACGCTCATTCGCTCACACCAGTCTACGTGACGCCTACCTAACTACATAACAATGATTTCAGAAAATTTTAGTCTGTAGGTATCTAGTTTAAAAATAATGATTTAAACATGGTACCTTTCCAACAGATCTTGTTCCTCTTGATCAGCAGTTTGACGTCTTTGTGTGCTCGGTCCGGCGAGGATATATTCAGTTGCATTGTGACTAAGATCTCGGCGCTGGTCGTACCCGTGCACGGCAAACGGACCCTGGGAAAAGGTATTAGTTTTAGTTTGTAGCACAATATAATAATGCGAGACTAGTTTTTATTGCGAGTAGAAAATGTATGAACTCGCACTAATCACTAATCGAAGTGTAAAATAATTTGTACCTCTAGTTTGTAGAGTAGTAGGAACTAATTCTTGCTCTTTAATGTTGACTTGCGGCGATAGCATGGCGCCCGGACTCTCAAGGTCTATGACTTTTAACTAATTCTCATTATAAAAAAATTAATAACAGTCCTTACCTGAAAGACTGGAGGGTAACATGGCGCATGGAATCGCATTATCTATGATTAATAACTAATTCTCATTTTAAATTTTTTTATATTAATCCTTACCTAAAAGACTGAAGGTTGGTAGGAACAAAACCGCGCTCGGAAATATTGACTTGCGGCGGCAGCATGGCGCCGCGACTCTCATAGTCTATGGCCATCACGTACGGCAACTGCACAGAATAAACAACCCTTTATTAATATTTTTCTCGGTTTATTTTTGTATCGGTCGGAATAGAAAGATGTTTTGTGACGAAATACGAAATTTTAAAGGTTTATAATACGACATTAAAAGACAACACTGACGTACCTACATAAGTTGACTGGTAAAGTCTTTGGGTAAATTATATGTATAATTTGTCGTATCAAGATGTTAAGAGTTTGGCGGAAAACAGAATAGAATAGAAGAAACTCCGCCGACAAGAGCACTGCTCTTAAATTATGATGATGATGTTAGGTACTTTCGGTGTAAGTTTAAGGCATTAAATGATTTCTCCAAACGTTTGAATAGTTCTTTAATTGATTTTATGTTACCCTATGAATTACGAAGTTAGGAACCAGTTGATCCAGTATCTATGGACAAAAGATTTTTTTATATGATTCTCGAGGGAAGTTTTCTGTTTCAGTTATCTCGAATAATTGTGATTGGGTAGGAAAAAGGAGAAAAAACTGGGGGAGGCATACGTCGTTGAGGCGACTTCAAAAAATTTATGTCTATAAAGTATAGTAGATTGTGCTACAATGGACAAAGGTAATATTTTGAATGCGAGGATGCTACTTTGAATCCAGAGCAAAACGTGATTCTACGATGAAATCCTTAGTGAAGCGAGGGATTAATTTATATCACACGAGATAAAAATATTACCACACACGACTAGCACGCTCTACTTTTCATCTCTATCTATGAGAAAAACTAGCAAATACATAACAAAATAAGTATAAAAAAGTAGAACACCTTCAGTGCATAATCATAGTTCAACCGATAGATACTAATCTTTATTTTGTGTCATTGTTTTTATTCCATAAATACTTATAGATAATTATTCGACTAGCACCAACTTCTAATAAAATGATCACTCATGACTTTGTTTGCGTAGTCCATCATATATTTGTAATAGGTTGGGGAAAAAGTCTTTTCGCATTTTATATGAAAATTCAAAACATTTTTTTATATAGTTTATTTACATTTAACTAAAGTATGTAGGTACCATTTTGTTCGATAACTTTTTGCCATCTTCTAGGTAGGGACATGATAGTAGTTTTGGCAGTCCTCTCGTGATGTTAACCTGACACTGCCTAATCAGTGTTTTACTCATATTTTGTATGAGTAAACTATACACTGAGCCACAGCCCATTTGATCTGCTAAACCACACATAGGAATAAAAACTATGTTATTTCCTCTTTGTGTATAGTGTTTTTTTATTATGTATTATGTGTGTTTTTAGATCAAATAAATCTATGTCTATGTCTAAATACGACATCCGTTCTTATATTTTATTGTTTTAAAACTTAATTCTTCTTTTTTTCTTGCTGGACTGCCAATATTATTTTTGATTTTATGTAGAATACACTCGAGATCAGTTTTCAAATTGTTTTAATCACTAGAATTTTGTTTTTTTTTTGAATCATCAGTAACTTTAGCTGTAAATGTTTTGGGATGAAAACATCGTTTTTCGAGTAGATGAGATGAAAAATATTTAAGAGATTAATATAATTAATGTTATTTTTGATAGAATAAAGGCTTTTTTTTTTTGTTAATTTATAGATCGTATTTATTTAATTTTATGTAGGTAATGTAATTAAGTTCAAATCCTAAAACCCATTTAGGTAAGCAAGAAATTAATATAGTAGCCACAGATCGTAGCAAATTAAGATTCCATTCAACTTTGTAGCTTCGTAGAATTTCTCGTAGCTCGGCTCGTAGCACACCTACGACTTACATTATAAAGAGATTTTATCTCGTATTGTATGTATATTGTAACAAATACTCGTTGTAGTGTTCCCACACTGCTGTAAAAAATGTTTACAAACATTTTCTAACATTTAAATAAAATAATTTTGTTATTATAAGTATTTATTATTCATTATTATAATAATTATAGTAAAAATAGTATTATATTTTTAGATTAATATGCCTTTTTATAATATTAGAAAATGTTTATAAATATTTTTAACAGCAGTGTGGGAGTTCCAGTAGGTTTCACATTACATATTATGTTCAAAGTGTTTCGTCAATGTATACACGTTACAAAGTGGTTGTGGAAGGTCATGGGAATTCGTCAGTTTACCGTAATATACGTATACATTGAAGAATTCCTATGATCTGTATTTTATTATTAACTTATTTAATGTTAATTTAAAAAATTCAATAAAAATTCGCGTATTGTACAGACTAATAGGCGAACTTAACACAAGAAGCGTTGTCTACCAGTCAACCTTTTGGTTATACAAAGTCTAAATGTGGGTTGCGAGATAAAATTTAAGTAAATAAAAAATATATTAAGAATAATATGTTACATTTTTATACATACATTATTATCAATGAAAATATTAAGTTAAATTAAAAATATACTTAATACAAACATATATTAATACATATATACATAAACTGTACTATAAAGGTAATCAATTTAACAATATGTCATACCTACAAATTAATGTATGTCCACTTGTAATATTAATATTAAAATTACCTATTTAATAAAAGATTCATACAGAAAAGTAATTTGTAACTGTTCAAGTTTTCACTCCTACATTTTGTTTATATAGTCAAAAATAAACATACATATCGAACACGTGGCCGCAGGGTATTATATATGTATCTATGATCTCATTCAAATAACTCAATTCCTAATATAACGCTTCGGTACAAGTAATTTAATTCCATCATTTCCTTTTGACAAACACTCAGTCAATTACCAAAGGTCTAATTGTGTCTGTCGCAAATCGTACTTTCCAATTTGACTCGATTGCGATTTCATTTTGTTAAACAAAAGGTCAGGTTAAAGTCGTCGTTTTTCACTGACATCTAACGAATATTTATGGGATCCAAGCCTTTCTTCAATTGATATATTGTCTGAGGAATAGCTGTTGTAAATGTATCTAAGGAAGTAATTTGAAGTTGGTAAGGAAATCTATTGATAAATTGATAAAACAAGTTTATTACTTTTTTTAATACACGATTTTGTATTACTACACGTTACCATCAAGATTTCAAAGATTGTTTGGTGCTAAGAAAAAAGAGTTTTAAATCAGACCCTAGGCTAAGATAAACAATAGTCAAATGTACAAACTCTTGCCTTAAAAGTACCTATTCTAAATTTAGATAAGCAAAGTCTCTCTCTTTGCATTGAATATAAAACTAGTTTTTTTTTTCTCTATGTGCGACGAACTAGCATTTCTCTACTAATATTTCCAGTTGTTAATCAAATTCACAGTATAAGAATATATGACTACTTTTAACTGGTATGATGATTTCTGACATAATCTCTCTCAAAGATGTTCTGAATTTTCTTCTTTATTCTATCAAATATAAAGCGGTTTGAAAAATAAAACCTTATTATACCATGAACCTTGATAGCTAGACAGTTGAAATTTTCACAGATGATGTATTTCTGACGCCGCTTTAACAACAAATATTAAAAACATAATAAAACAAATTTTTTTTCGTTGTTTGCTCGATATTATTAAATTATAATTAAATCAAAATAAAATAACAATTTTAGGGGGATTAAAAAATGATGTTTTATTGATAATGGTACGGACCACGAAAGAGATGGCGGGACGATAAAGAATCTTTCAAGAGTGGATGGCAGCAGACTACTCAAAATATGGACGTGTGGAAGGTACAGGGGGAGGTCTTTGCCCAGCAGTGGGACACAAAAACAGGCTAGTAAAAAAAAGGTACAGAACCCTTTGTCGCGAGTCCTACTCGCACATAAATAAATAAAAATATAGGGACAAATAACACAGATTGAGCTAGCCCCAGGTAAGTTCGAGACTTGTGTTATGGGATACTAACTCAACGACACTATATTTTATAACAAATGCATAAATAGATAAATATCCAAGACCCAGAACAATGTGAAGGAGGCCATTTTCCAACTTGCGGAGATCGAAACTAGGACCTCTGGGTGGCGGACTAACATGGTGACCACTACGCCACGGAGGTCGTCACATGGCCGGTTATTTTAGTAGATTTCGGACTTTTGAAGTTACTCACTGGTTTTCTGCCAAGTGCCTGCCACATGAACTCTAAGTCAGCTATATGGGCAGGAACCGGGACTATGAAGCTGGTCGCGTATGTGTTCACCTCCCCCTTCCTCACATAGTAAAGCTCGGCGTCAAGCCCTGTAACAATGGAAAAACGGGTCAAAATAATTGGGTATTTTCCTGGGTCAAAAATAAATTATTTTGTACTGATAAGAAAATAAAACATCGCAAAATAATATCACTTGTCTTTGAACATAACCATTTAAACGCGATTTTAGATTAACTATTGCAGAAAAACTGATAATAAGAGCGCTATTTGACTCCAAGAAACTATGACGTCATCTGCCTGTATTTCATAAAAATCCCGTAGAAAATTATTGTTTCGACGTTTAGAAAAAAGTGTCTTAGTTAACTTGTTGGAAAATAGCGGATTCCAAGTAGGAAAATACTTTGATATCATAAAAAGGAATATGAGTGAATAAAGAATAGATACAGGAATACTTTTAGACAAACAACAATGTAAAAACGTAATTTGAATATTTATGCTAAGCAGGTGTGTACCTCGTTGGTGTTTTTGTTAAGACATATACTTCACCAACTTGTTAAAAAAAGGTAACTTAATTTATCATATAACTATAAACTAAAAGTTTTTAAGACAATCCTCGAAAAATGGTTCACTCAGAAGTTTTAAGTAAATAAATACATTCAAAGAATAATTCGTTTTCCATATATCCTGAAAATATACATCATTATCATCATCAGGTCCTTTTGTCTCCACTGCAGGAGCACGACCCTCTCTGTACTACCAGAGCCATACTTAGCCAGGGCAGCCAGAGGACATGGCCTACACTCTCCTCGCTGGTCAGACGGGTTGGAGAGGTCCATTGATATTTATAAGCTTTGTTTAGCTTGTATTCCCTAAGTCGCTTTCTACGACATCCACGGGCGGAGTTGGAGTGGCCCTATTCTACTCTGCCGGAAACCACACGGCATTTTAGGTTGTGTATATATAAAAAAAAAATAGAAATGTCTACATTATCATAAGAAAGACTACGTTTCATCAATATTCCAAATGCTAGAGGTAAAAAGAAGAAAATTGCATTATTCTAATTTTGCCACCATTACGTCCGATTGCATAGCGAACAGATGGATGCTCCCCCAGATGCAAGTTCGATTCCCGGGGGAGGTGGCGCAGCGTCAAATTATCCAACTAACTCTATTTGCTTAGCCGAAAAAGTGCATTTTGAGAGAGTGTCAACTATTGGATTTTGATACTTTGAGAATTCATTGTTATACTATGTATGTCACTACAAGCTGGGTGACCGAAATTTGTTCGATTACTTTTTTTTCATAAAAATCATTGTTTTAGCTTTGTCACTCCTTAAACAACCGGTTTCATTAGAATCGTTGGAGCCGTTTCCGAGATCGTCATTATTACAAGAATTGCTCGCTTAAAGTATAGAATATAAGTATAACAAAATAAAATATAAGTATACATTTTATTTTTTTATAAAAACCGTAATGAATTAAAAATCTATTTTAATAACAAAGGTATCTATCATACTGCACCGCCTATCTCTACCCAAAGGTTGACTGGAAGAGATTGCTGTGATATCTGCCTATAGGTATATCGGGTATTCTGTCTTTTTTCAGTTTTTGTATTTCCTTTTATTTATGGTGCTGTAAAGAGTATTGTAGATACGACGACTAGTTTCGATCAGCTTAAATAATTATCATCAGGATTAGGAGTCAAATATGATCAGTTTTGACCCACATTAGTTGTTGGAATACCAGTACATACATTGACTGATTCGTAAACGCAAAAAAGGTATGAAGCTTTTATTCATCTTTAACTTATTTGTATGTTTTATTCTGCTGTAGTATCAACTCATTAAGTACTGTAGTATAGTCATATAAAAAAAATTGTACCGTATAAAGTATACTCGACACACGCATACATACCAATCTAGCCACAAAGTAATTTCGAAACGCAGAAAATTCAAATTGTGAGGTAGTACAAACGCACAAAAAGGCAATCAACTCTGAATACGAGTAATCAGCTTTTGAGCCCCAAATAAAAAAGAGACACCGAAAAAACATTTGAAAAGTTAAAAACGAAACGCTCGAGATCGTTCAATCCGCATACGTTTTAGGCGGCAAATGGTTGGAGTGAATCGGACAGAATTTGAAGTGGCACTTTGCACAATTGATGAATCACTACCCTATTCTGCCCTGTACGTCATCTTTGGACCCCATGCCCTTAGGCTACCTTGGAATTAGACGTGATATCGTTTCGACTTGGAAAATTGTTTTAAAAAACAACGGTATTATTTTTCTTAGTATTTATTTTACGAGATGTACTCGTAAGATGAAGCATTTATTACCAAAGATCAAGTAAATTAAGTAGTGATTTTCTTTCATTTCGGGAGTCGTTGGTGCTTGATTACAGTGAGTAGTACCAAGCCTGTGTCACTCCCCGTTTAAATATACCTTCATTATTACTATGCGCGCGGCGACCACTTCGAAGGGGAAAATTCAGTGACATGAATCGTTTGTCCAGACGAATAAGAATGAAATTGGCTTGCAATAGATGTCTAGGTATCTAAATGAAGAGGTGAAGAGTTCTGACGCGAGCTTAATTAAAACATAGCGTTGACCACATTAAGAGGATATTCCTTTGAATTTCTTTTCTGAGTAAGACTTCTGTACGTGAGTACTTATCATGTTGCGCAAGGGGGTGTATTAAATCAAACACACTCGAAGTAGGTTCGTAGGTAACTGCCCTTTATTGTTGGTTTTCCTCGGCTTATATACAAGTTTTTCACAGCGTAGACTTTCGTCACTTGACATTGAACTTATAAGATAATAACTAAAACAATTCTTTATTTATCTAGGTCGAGTGACGTTACTCTACGTAGATGTACGTAGAGATATAAGATAATAAAATAATGTTATTTAATTTTCGAGGTCGTGTAACGACACATTACGTGGATGTACGTACACTACAACTATTACTCATTCTGTGGTAGTACGTGAGTATTGATTTCTTGAACTTACTTGGGTGCGCTTGAATTTTAGATATTAAGATTACTTTATCAAACAAATAAAACTGATAAATGTTTCATTTTGAGTTAATGACTGCATTTTCTGTGACTTGATGTAGTTTATGTGAATGTTGCTGTAGACATTTGATATGTTTAGTTTATTTTGTATTTAACATTTGTATTATGGTACTGGGATGCTGTACTGCGTTTTTAAGTTTAACGACGTTCTTTGTTAGTAAGTAATTCAAATTATAATATATTCACATATCTGAACAAATGCTGGATTCCGCAAATTTCCAAATGTCCGCATCTTTTCTGCAAATGTCCTTGCTGCAAATGAACTTGATTTCCCAGAAAAACAAAGTATGTAACATATATTTTTATTTTGTATTACAAATTCATAATATGCTTATATTACAAAAGCTGTTAATGAGCTGAAAACGTCTCATATAACTGAATATTCACGCCTTTGATTAATACAAAGCTTCGCCCCGGGCTTCGCACGTACTCATTATGTTAATAATTACAGAATACACAAAAGACCGAGCGTAAATTGTTGACGAGCACCTTGTTTGTGGACTTACCAAAGGCATCATAGTAATTGGGAGTTACAAGTGTTGCGTCGCAGTAGTAAGGTGTTTTTGCCGGAGATACAGACAGAATATACTGATTTACAATTTAAAGTAAGAACAACAAGTAATGTAAGGTACAAGATGCAGCTTTATCACAGAAGCAATCTCTCACAATACAATACAAAATACAATACAATAAAAAGAACTTTATTGTACCAAATGACATTTACAATTTCAAATTTAAAGTAAGGACAACAAATAATGCAGGGTTCTAGAGGCGGCTTATTACCGAAGCAATCTCTTACAACCATTCATAAAGAGGACGGCGAAGTATATACGTAAGTATTCGATCGGTTCTTGCAACTCTTTCTCTTACCGACTTCCTGACTGCGAATATCTCTTACACTCTCTATCTACGAGCCCACCTAGTTTCTTGAGCTGTGGGAGTGGTATAACCAAGCTTGGCATCGCCATGCTTGAAAAAATGAAGACGGCATACGTATCGGCTTTGGTCTGCCAGCGTGACAATGCACTTTCCTAGGTAGGCTTCATTCATATGCTCTTGCAGCGTAACTGCTGGCTGGGTGGACTTAGAACAGAACAGAGAGACTATAAAAAGAAGTTTCTTAAAAAAATAAGTCATAAGTCATTTATTCGCAACATGTAAGCAAAAAGTTAACATTATATTATGCAGTATATATTATATATAGTTATATTAAATAGTTTTCTACTATTTACTTAATAGTTTTCTACTAGTACTACGATCTTCATTGGGTTGGGTGATAGTGATGATCATAACAGAACTGCCGCCCAAAAGGTGGTCACACCTGGCCAAGGTAGCTGGATGCAGGCCACTCTAGATCGGTTATTTTGGGAATCCTTGGAAGAGACCTACGTCCAGCAGTGGACGTTATTCGGCTGAAATTATGATCACGACGATCATGACACGTAAACTTCAGTAGGTATCTAATTTGGTGACCGTAAGTAGAAACTTATTTAGACGACACAAGCTTTGCCCGCAGCGTCACTTTGTAATTTTAATGAGTCAAAGCCGTGAATATTATAACTAGACACGAAGCTAATGAGGGGTGAGGTTTCATAAAGGACTGTTATGTTCATCGTTAGTTACAAATAATGAAGATTTCACACAATCCAACTTAAGGTTAAGTAGAAAATAGAAAAAGAATTTTATTTTGGAGGTTTACTTCATTTGTAGATCGTAACAAGAGTTACCTAACATAAGTTAACGTTTTGCGAAATAGGCTTACTTTAAAAAATAAAGATAGAATATAGAAGACTAATCAAATTAAAAGAAACTTTAATTACTCAAACTAAATACAGAACAACACATACTAAACAATTAAACTAAAACCTACTCGTACCTACATTAGACAAAATTATGAACGAATAATAAAAATAAAACATTATACTATACAAAAAAATAGATCTCACATCACCACCGTAGCAGGGCAGGGTGCCTAAGAGACCGGCGGCATTGCATCGTTGTATGGCCAGACTTAATCTTTGGCCAAAATGCGCACCAGCTCTTAGGTCCCCAGAAACGAAATATGTGCATAATTTGTAATTATTTCTTATTACTAATTTTGGTAAAAGCATTATGATGCGAAAAAGGTCTGTCAGGATTGTAGCAAGTGGAGGTCCAAAGTCTCTGCCTACCCCCGTGGGAAACAGGCGTGATAATATGTACATATTATATATTTGTACCTACAGCTAGGTAAGTATCTCACAAACGATATCTTCATATATAAATCTATATACGAACATAATAATAACTCTACCTACTAAAATAACGAGCTTAGATTACAAGGTTAGAGCTAAGTAGGTACTTAATTTGTAGTACCCGTAACCTTACGCAACGGTTGAGAGCCCAGTTTGAGGCCAATCTCACCATTACAGTTTCAGTTCAGGTGTTAATGAGCCATTCATTGTAACTGCCGAATGATACTTATAGCCATTTCGTGTTCGCAAGTTAAGCGATGCCGGGCGTGGTCCGCACTTGGCTGGGTGACAAGTACTTACTGACCCGAAGTGGATCTTGGCCTCCGACATTAAAGTGCGCCATTCTTCCCTTTTCTGTGCTAAATCTGACCAGTCGCTCACTTCCAACTCTTTCAGGTCTTTGGCGACTTCATCCTTCCATCGATATCTTGGACGCCCTACCAGACGACAAGTGGCATAAAAAAACTCCTCCGTGCTTCGAAAGGCAGTTAAGCTGTTGGTCCCGCCAAAAGTTGTCAAGCTGTGTCAGATGCCTTTAGGGAGTTAATCTGATAATAGTGTTGGCCACTCACACATACAAAAAGCAACGTATAGCGGTTTCACGCCATTGTCTTACTATTGTTCTTTATTAACAGACATTGGAAGGGCTAACCTAACCTTTTTTTAGTCACAATACTTAACCAACTTATTTGCATTGATAAGTAGTTTATAAACATTTTATTCTTCTTAGCTGCTAAAATGCACGAACAGGGTATTGGGACTATAGGGTATTAGGGACTTTTGTGTCACTGCAACGGGAACCTCACAATTTTCCGGGATAAAAAGTATGGGATACCTAAGAGATGAATATGAAAAATACATGTTCTATTTTGCAACAAAAACTTCTCTGAAATACAAGTGAAGAGTACAGTTTTCTTTAATACAAAAAATTGAGAAACAAACTTCTCAAGACATGGTTTTCAAGTTCAGTTGTCCTCGCAAACTTGGGAACTGAAGACAAACGTGGTGGAATTATTTGTGTAACGAAAGTACCGCCTGTTGATCGTCATCTTTTTATACTAAGTTCTAGTTTAATTTTTAGCTAAATTTGTTGTTATAGCAGCCACATAATTCTACAAATATCAAGCCACATAATTGTATTTTCAAGTAGGTATTACGGTTTAAGAGATAGAGCCCTCTGACAGACGGACGGACGGACGGATAGACCGCGAAATCTCTATAATAGAATTCCGTTGGCATCCTTTGGGTACGGAACCCTAAAAAGATATTCATTAAGTCTCCTTTTTCCGTATGAATTGAGAAAGAATATTAAAAGAAGCATGCAATATTAAGTCAGGTTCTCATTTTGGTCAAAAACATGGTTGATATATGTTTGTAACCTTGACTCGGTAAAGAGGAATACCGACCATGTTTTGTCATTATCGTCAGCTCAGCTCTTCTTCAAAGAACTGACTCTAAGTATAAACAAATTTACCCATACGAAGTGCTTGAAATCACATGAAGGAACACCTAATTCTTTTGTTCAATATCAACAAAAGAAATGAACCGAGCAAACTGTATATTAAGACCTCGGACAATATCGAAAGAATATCCAATATCAACCGTCGGATTTCCGGCTAATTTGCCCACAAGGATGGGCATTCCTCGGGCAGAACAATAACGTTATTTCGGCGCGGAAAATCCGCACGCACGTACGAAGCCGCAACAAGTGGGCGAATGTTTTGGGGGAATTTTATTGAGTCCCTAAATTGTATTATTAGGGAAGATGTTCTCTTTTTGTCTCTATTTATTTACTAGGTAATATTAGAAACATGACTATTACTGATTAGAAATTTATGCGTTTTATTTTTGTAAAAAAAAAAACTATTTTCCTCGTGTTTATTTTAAATACAATTAATAATTTAGAATTGATTCTATAAGATAAAATTTGATTTGAACACCCGTTTCAAAGCTTTTTCGTTATTAGCATACACTTCAATCTTGTTTCCTCGGGGAATTTTATTGTGGCAAGGCCTATATATATACTATTAGATATATAAAGACAATACTAACAGTTTAAATAAAAACTACTTATATAATATAATAATAAAAATACATAATTGCTATAAACTTTTAAAGGATCTGACAAAATCGTTAGATACGATATAAATACATTCTGTGACTATGTAAAAGAAAAAGAATATTGAACTGAAACTATAAAAATATAGCACTTAAATGGTCCACGATTTAAGGGCATTTAGCTTACACAGCTTTAATTCATTAAAATACTTTTATGCCATTTATCAGTTTCAAAATTTTGCTATGTTGTAATAAAAGTGCCTGTTGCAAAATATTGCGGTCGCGTGTTTCGACATTCAAATGAAATCAAAGCTTTTTATTTACTTAGCAACCAAAGTGACTTAAAGTAATCTAATTTAACCAAAAAGCCTTCCCAAATAAACAACAGCAAAAACGGAGCATTTAACATTAATGGAATTACTGCTATAGCTGTCTATATTTAAGGCGAATACAGTCCAGAAGTGGTGCCCTCGTTGGTAATAAATTGTTCAACCGTAAATATGGTAATTATTAAATTAATAGGCATTAGATAGCACTTCAAATTATTTCATGAATAGCCGTTGAAAGAATCATTAGAAGTCCATCATAGCTTTAAAAGGAGTTTCCGCCAAAAGTAGCCACTTTTGGCAAAAACATCTTTTTAACTAGACGAACTAACGGCCCAATAGTAAGCAAAATGATTATTATTGCCATATTTACGATTAAACAATTGTATTCAATGAGGGCGCCACTTCTGCACGGTATTCGTTTGAAGGGGCTGGCGGTTTTGCTGGTCGCTAGATTTGACTAATGGTGCACTTGTCGCTTGCAGACTGCTGTTCCCACGGCCTCTCTGTGACGTACAATTTAATGTGGGTACGGGTACACCACAGAACATATTATTAAGAAAAGGTCAGAAGGCAATTTCACGATACAAGAAAAATAATGACACCTTTATGCTTTAAGTATAGTGGGTTGGGTTACTTAAAATTATATTTTTTTCAATGTTTTGGGTGAATGTTGCCATTTACAAAAAAATATATATAATTATAAATAAATATAAAATTATAGCAATAAAAATATTCAGATACTTTTAGCAGGATTCAACAGAATACTATTTGATGGTAAGAAATCTTAAATATTTAAGTTATTTTTATAACATATAATAATAATATATGGGTAATATTTAAAAATATAATATTGGTAATATTATATTTTTCAAATGCTTTTAACTCCATCAAAATGAAGATATAAGAATCTACCTGAGACAATAGTCATTTTCAGTTTTGTTATCTTTTGATAGAGTATTTATTAACCGATTTCAAAAAAAGAGGAGGTTATCAATTCGATATGTAATTTTTTTATATGTTACGCGATATCTTCGTCAACCGTGGACCAATTTAGATAATTCTTTTTTTATTTGAAAGACTTTACTACTAAGTTAGTCCCATATTAATTTGGTGAATAAATGATGAAAAACTTTGGAGATAGGGAAGAAACTCCTGAAAGAAAATAAAGTCGGTTGTTTTATTTTGTTAAATATTGAATTATTTTAACTTATATTAATGAAAAATTTCATTAGGAAACAGTCCGCCTACTACTACGTCCGAGACCAACTGACGGTTAAATGACATATATGACAATATATATATATATATATATATATATATATATATATATATATATATATATATATATATATATATATATATATATATATATGTTTGTGTGTGTGTGTGTGTGTGTAATTCGAGCTCACAACAGTAGACAGTAGACCGAAATAACCTTAACCGAGCAACTGTTTAACACAAAACCGTTCTTCATTGCACGGTTGGCCGAGAGCACTGTTTTTCCTTTAACGGCCGGACAAATTTATCTTCACTGAGTAACTGTTATACAAAATACCGTTGGTCCCTTTATGGTTGAACAAAATTTCCTTCACCAACATTTCATTCTATTACTTTTCATAACGAAAGTTAATAACAAATTAGATGCATTTCTAAAAGTGTTGTATCTAAAATCGCGCGATTCTTGCAACAGACGTAATTTCATTGTCATGGAACTTTTAACAGCAACGTAGCTGTGTAAAATGTCGCCCAATGATTTCCTTGCCCGTAATACTGCTTATCATATTTCATTACTCCGGTGACTTGTTAATTTTTGCAGGAAGCCTGTCAACGTGCCGGCTCGCCTGCAAGCGACGTTTTTAATATTTCGTGGAAATTACGTGCACTATACGGGCTTAGTCATTTTGAACGGGATTTCATTTTTAACCACTGGCATAAAAGATGGGTGTTATAAGTTTTAAATCTGTCTATCTTTCTATGTTTCTGTCTGTGGCATCGTAGGTCTCGAACGGTTTGTTTACGTGAAAGTAAGTTCTCTCGACGTGGTTTTTACTTATGTTTGATGAAAATCGGTTTTGCCATTTAAAAGTTATTGAGGGTTAATGCTTGAAAGTTGAGGTTTTACAATTTAACCAGCAAATCTTTTTTTAGGATTCAGCACCCAGAGGGTGCCACTGGAGTTATATTATTACGACATCGCTATCTGTCTATCTAGCTGTCCGTCTGTCACAGTGCTCTAGAATTTTTTACCGATTATACAACGTAGAATGGACATTCCTGTAATAAATCGAACCACAGTTTATACTAGATCACTAAAATATAATTAAATTAAAACAACAACCAAAAATAAAAATAAAAAAATCAACATTCCCATAAAATTGCCCGCGCGCTGCACACATATGTATGGAATAGCCGATTTTTTTTGTGTTTTGACTGTTATATTAAGTTCATTATACTATAGTTATGAGTATCTAGTACAGCATGTGGTTTGATTTATTACGGGTATGTCTCTTCCACGTTGTATATTACTGTGGCTGCCATAACAACAAACACAAAAAAAAAAATCGGTATTGTATGGAGCTAACGTTCATGTGCGAGTCCTACTCGCAGTCGCACGTATATTTTTGCTCCTATTATCTGTTATTATATTAATAATTTAAAATCACGTTAGAAGTGAATATGATCAATGAAAAGACATATGAGATTATTTTGTGACGTTCTATTCTCTTATCTCATCATCATCATCCGAGCGTATTCCCGGTTGCATCCTCAGCAGTAACGCTTCAGAGCCCGGGGTCCGCTACTAACCAAGGAGATTTGACGAGGTTTCTGGTTTTAACACAGAGCGACTGCCGTCTGACCTCCACAACCCAAAGGGCAAACCAGGAACCAATCTATGGATAGTTTGATGGTCAAACGCTAGGTGGCGTTCGGGACCCACAGTTTTACGTGCCTTCCGAAACACGGAATCATCTTCCTTTTCGGATAATCAGGTGATTCAAGCCTGCAATATCCTATCCAGACTGGAAACAACTTTTCACAAATTATGCTTCCCAGTGGGAATCGAACCCATGACCTCCGGGTCACAAGGCGAACGCCTTGACCACTGGACCACGGAGGCAGTCCCAGGATAAAATTGTATTCTCTTATCTATAGGTACAAAATAATTTATATTTAACCCTGGATACGACCCTTTCTACCCATAAATTATAACAATGTTAAACACATAGACCAAATTTTTATTTTTGTAAAACACAACTTCAAAATATAGAAAAAAAGCCTTGAGAGGCCGAAGCGAGACGAGTCAATTAAGGATGTAATGATGTTAAAGTTATCAAAGGGAAGTTTCACAAAAAGGTGATAATTAAAATGCTATGTAACGAAGCTGATTGTGTGCTGAGGTGTCATCAAAGGCTAGCTGAATAAGCGAATACTTTCTTTTATTCCTTCATCATTGATGTGTCCTTTTATATTGTTAAATAACTAACGTGACATAAATCAATCCATCCGACGCGACGTATTGAAACGCTAGCCATCTTTAAATCTCAAGTAAAGTCACACTATCCATCCCTGTCATAATGACTTCTTTCTTTTCCTTACTTATCTTGTTCAGATTATTTTTTCTGTGAGATATGTATTTATTTTATATATTTATGTAAGTACATAATTTTAATTGTATTTAGGTATATTATGTAATTGTGAGTATAAATATTGATTTATTTATTTAACTTTATTACAAACTAGCTGCGCCCCGCTGTGTTACCCGCGGAAAAAGCCTATGTGTTAATTCAGACTGTCGGCTTCCAGCATACCAAATTTTATCAAAACTGGTCCAGCTGTTTACGCGTAAAGAAGTAACAAACATACACTTACACTCACAAACTTTCGCCTTTCTGATATTAGTATGATGTGATGTAATAGGCAGACTTCAAGCCATAGGCTTTATCTACCAGTCAACCCACTGGTGATGCCGAGAGTAAGAAATCTTTTGAAGGAGGTGCATAATATGCAATTTTATAAGATATATCACCAATAATAATCTAACTTATAAACATACTTTAATTCAAATAATAATATATATCAATAAATTAATACCCAAAATAAACATAAATATAAGATATAATAACCAATACGTATACTACAAAAATATAATTTGTATTCTACTTGACAGTTCCCAAAAAATTTGTGCACGCTCTGTAGTTTAAACGCTACACGAGTACGAGCCTTCTGGATGTTGATTGGTAGCTAAAGCTTTGCCGCTTGAACAGCAAACGAACGTTCGAAGAACCTACTCCGGTGAAATGGTACATCAAGACGGAGATTACTAGAAGAGCGAAGATTTTTAACATGAGTGTCAACAAGAAAAGTGAATTTTGATTTAAAATATGAAGGAGTTTCAGCGTCAAAAGAATAGAAAAGAGAGTTGTAAGAATATGCAGCCGGCGACGCTGACGAATAAGCAACTACTTTGGTTGAGTAAGGTAAGCAGACACATGGTCGTACTTACGAAGGCTATATGTAAATCGAAGACAGCTATTTTGAAGTCTGTCGAGTTTATTTAGGAGGTCACAATTAAAGTCCGAGCAACGTACATCCCCATAGTCTAGAATAGGAAGAATAAGAATTTGAATAAGCATAGTTTCTATATTTACCGAAAGGATTTTTTTTTTAATTTGTACATTGAGCGAAATCCATTGGATACCTCGAGCGGTCTCAGAAACCCGCACAATCCAGGCAAAACTGGTATCTATTTGTAGGCCCAAGTCTTTCACGCTGGAACTAAACGGAATGATGGAGTTTTCATTCAAAACTGGTAGTAGGGTTCCATTCTATATACGACTTAAGAGACGTGAGCTGCCGATCAGTATCGCTTGACATTGGTTGTACCTACAGCTATTTTTTCTTTCTTGCTCATAACTTTGACCTCACCTGTTTTCGTCAAACATCTAAAAAGAAGTAGCCCCGTTGCCTGAAAGTGATTGCAGATGCGATAGGGCCGCCTTTTGACGTCTGTTTTATGTCATCTATTATTCTTTAACATTATGTTCGGACGCAATTAAGAATTTCACTAAACTACATATAATTAATTAACCCTTTCACCGCGAGACTTTATATCAGTTGCCGTGCCCCCAGCGCAAGGGGTATGAAATCTAAAATAAATACCTACAACCAAAAAGGGATGTGGATACTTAAGAGCAATACGAGTGGTTTTTATTTGTCGGAAATATCCGACGCTCGCGGAATGGGCACGACAATTTTTGTCGGATAAATCCGACGTTCGCGGTGAAAGGGTTAGATGGTAGATTAATGTTATTAACCTTTATCTTGATCAGCTTCTACATTACAAGATATTTCCTTTCTCCCAGACCAAAATGAAAGGCAAACACAAAAATTAAATACAAATTTAGAGATTCTCATTTAATTTTCTTTAGTTATTATTAAAAAGTAATTGAAATAACAAAGTCATTTTCAATTATGATCGGAGATCGCAAACTCGGAGTTCGCAAATGTTTCCACTGTGAATATTTGAATAAGGGCGCGAACAAACTGGAATTTATTGCCGCGATAAAGAAACTTCGAAAAGGCGGCATAAATTCTGCTTTAGGTACTTGTTCCATTTGAAATTAGTAGACTTCAACTTGCTTTTAGGTAAAACTTTCCCGTTTTTATTATTGTTACAAGATTTTATTTAGTTTCACCTGTCCTGTTGTCTGTCTGTTTTTAATCAAATCTTGCAAATCAAGTTTAACCCACTTCCAGATTGCATTGAAATAAAATTTTGTAATCTAATGTCAATTTAACAATGGAATATTATTGTGATATGAACCTGAACTGATGATGGAGTTGGAAGGTGGCCATATGAACTTTGTAATAAAATGATGTACTCGTAACCCCTTCAAGTTCGGGCTTAAAACATTTGTCTCGATAAGAACTTAGGCCTCACAATAAAGGCTCGTACGTATAAACTCATTCCTTTCTCACTTTGTTTTTAGGGTTCCGTATCCAAAGGGTTAAAACGGAACCCTATTACTATCCGTCTGTCCGTCCGTCTGTATCTCACGAACCATGATAGCTAGACTGTTGAAATTTACAGATGCTCTCCATATTTAGGATTCCGTACCCAAAGGGTAAAAACTCCCCTAATACTAAGACTCCGCACTCCATCCTGCTGTTTGTTTTTCACCAGGCTATATCTCATGAACCGTGATATCTAATTTTTTTTTTCTCTTTTTTTTATTTTAAGGCTTTGGTTTTTTTAAAAACATGAAACACTTATCATAACATAACCTATTATATTTGTCTACATTAAAGGGAGTTACAGTTACGCAGCCGCTGCTAATTTATATACTGCAATCGCTCTATTCTAAGATACATCCTAAGATATAAAACAAAAGATAACGCCAATATCAAAATTCAAATTCCGACTGCTTAACAGTAACTGTCTTTTCCTTTCATTTCGTACACATTCCAATAGTAAGTGTTATACAACTTCCAGGGTGCCACACACACTACAATTTGGGGAATCCACTTTATTCATTAAAAATGCAAACTTTGCTAGTGGCATATGTCCGGAGCGGAGTCTAAGGGCAAGTTTAATAAATAATCTATTTAATTTACTGCCTAAGAACCATGGGGTCCGGAAAGGTTGGCATTGTAATACTCTGAACCAAATACCTTTTTCTCTAGATCTTTCATCAAAATATAGTTTCCAATTTGACGACCTCCGTGGCGTAGTGGTTACCATGCTAGTTCGCCACCCAGAGGTTCTGGGTTCGATCCCCGGTCAGGGCAAGTTGGAAAATGGCCCTTTTCAAATTATCCTGCGTCTTGGGTGTTTATCTATATATGTATTTGTTATAAAATATAGTATCGTTGAGTTATTATTCCATAACACAAGTCTCGAACTTACTTTGCGGCTAGCTCAATCAGTGTTATTTGTCCCTGTATATTTATTTATTTAATTAGTAAAAATTTTAACATTTTTGTAAGATGACATAAATTCCGAATATTGAGGCTTGGAAGTAAATTCGTTTTAAACGACTGCTCCAAGTTTCGCCAATTTGTCCACCACTTCATTGCCATGCAATCCTACGTGGCTTAGGACCCACTGCAACCTCAGCTCAACACCGCTTTGCTTACAAGTATGTATTTTTTTCCAATATTTCATATACTATCGCGAGGCCTTTGAGGCCAGAGGCACACCGAGCTATAAGCTGCAAGGCGCTCTTACTTTGAATTTGAACCTGAACCCAGGACAATTTGAAAAAGGCCATTTTGCTGGGCTGGCAGGGCTGGACCGCATGTATGCGATGATTCAGATTATCGCCCTTCTCTCGATTTGGCTTTTACAATCTACACAAAAAGAAAAGCAGCATTTTTCCTTCCAGGTCACGTGGAAAGAAAAAAAAGTTGGAACAATAAAGCGATATGCCTGTAGTTTCAAGACTGGCCATCTGTGTGACGTCAATTTTGTTGTTTATTTATTGTATGTATGATTATGTATGTAAATACATATAATAAATGTAGGTATATTTATTAGGTAGGTGTTGGATTTCTTTAGGTAGGTAATTATATTGCGCCGCAACTGGATCACTTTTTATCCTTATGATTGACAGGAAGAGAACGCTTTTGGCGTTAAATCCGCCAATTGTAAACAATTGTATATTGTGGATCAAGTATAATTATATATAGGGGCAAATAACACTGATTGAGCTAGCCCCAAAGTAAGTTCGAAACTTGTGTTATGGGATACTAACTCAACGATACTATATTTTATAATAACTACATATATAGATAAAAATCCAAGACCCAGGACAATTTGAACAAGGCCATTTTCCAACTTGCCCTGACCGGGGATCACAGAGGTCGTCAACAAATAAATTAGTTTATAAATAAATTCTCATTGCTAATGGATTTATTTGTGCGATTTGTGTGATATTTTTACAACTGCTATTTTGATATTTCTTCAAATTCAAGGAAAATAAAAAAAAAACATATTGAAATCTCTTATCAGCCACAGAAAGAACTGCTGTAAGTATTAAAATAGTAACAATAAATTATACTGAACGCAAAACAATCATCATACACATTTTACGCCAAATTGGTACATCAAATATTCCCATTTAATAGGCTTTTGTGTTCTGTCAAGTCAACGTTGACATAATAAAGGCTATAATTGGGTCAATTTTCGATAACGACACCGTTCATACAATTCATCGGAATTACTTGATGTAATTTGCTTTTCGTAATTAAACGGTTAAAATCTTCATTTATAAAATATCAATGCGTAATTATACTTAAGTGTAGTAATTAACTGCGAGTAGGGTTAAGTCATTGTGTTATTAAGTTGTCTAAAGTTCTTCACTTTATTTCAGTTTATTTAATTGTAATTATAATAAAAAGCAAGAAGAATTATAGTTATAAATAATGTATAAAATGATGGTTTCTTAATTGTATTGTTTTTTTTGTAAAGAGAGGAAATATAGACTCCGATAAATCAGGAACAAAGTCTAAGATCAGAATCTTTATACATCCTTTTTTCAATACGCCAAATCCAAGACAATGATGAATTATGATGACCTAGTCGTCGTAAGTGACGGAATTGCTTATGAGATTCTATCACTCCCTAGCGAGGCTCTAAAAGAAGCTAGAGTTGACTGCAAACTGTTGTGGAATGTATACTTTGACGAGCGTTTACGACAAAAGGGAATCTGGTACAAAACCATGCAATGTCAGGCTTCCCGATACCCATGGTTCGATGACCATCGTGGTGGCCGAGCTGCAGCAGTCGCACTGATTCGACTTCGTGCCGGACACATTCCATCAAACAAGTATAAGTGGTATGCATGATAGCATGATAGGTCGGGCTGATTCACCAAACTGCCCAGAGAGCGAATCCGTAGAAGACGAAAAGCATGTGTTAATGGAGTGTGTCCGGAACGAAGCACTCCGTCGCGACATGCAGCTAGGTGGGGACGTGGGAATGTGTAACAGCATTCTGGCTTCTCCACTATCTGAGGAAGCCAAAAGGCTGTAACAACTATATTCAGCTGCATTGTGAATGTGTTGTACTTCTAATATCAATTTTTAATCTTTTTTTGTATACCTTACGGGGGTGACATAGTCACTGCGTGACAAAACCCTTTACAATTTATAAAGAAAATTAAAATATTTTTTCGCCATGCCAAATCCAAGCCAATGATGAATAAGTGTGTAGATACACCATGAATATGCAAGCACGTCCGTTCCGTATTCATAAAGGGCCATCATAAACCTTCCTGTCTTTTTGTCGCGCACGGAAATTCTCCAGATAACGCTTTTATTGCCTTACGAGGCTTATTTATTCTTAGTAAGTTCCTCGCACATTTATTAAAATGGCGATAAAGGTGTATTTATTGTCTCCATGCCTCGGCTTGAGCACGCGAGTCAAGTGCCGCAAGTTCGGTTGTTTTTTAGCTTTATCAGGCCCGGACGGAGGTAACTCGAAACGTAGATTACGTTTATTTTAAATGCACAATTTTACAGAAAGATTTACATACTTTTTCATATTTACACCTTCTGTATCGTTTCTTTACCTCTTTGCGTCTTTGGTTATGTAAGTTAAACCAAAAGTTAAGACTATAATAACTCATCACTATTTTGATTCCTTTTTAGCGTTCCATGCCGAACTGAATAACGGGACCCTTACTAAGACTCCGCTGTCCGTCCGTTTGTTTGTGTGTCACCCGGCTGTATCTCATGAACTGATAGCTAGACAGTTAAAATTCTCACAAATGATGTATTTCTGTTGCCGCTATAATAACAAAAAATTAAAAACAGAATAAAGCTACTACTATACAACAATCGTATTTTTTATAGATAGTGAAACTATTCGTATGCGATTCCGACTCGCACTTGACCAGTTATTTCAACTACCCACTTTTTAATAATAATAAAATACTATAATATATATAAATATTTATAATAACTTGTACTCTAAGTATGGTATTTGGGTCTTATAGCCCTGACCTCTCGTCAGGGATAAAGACCATTATCACGTATTTATCTATATCTGAACAATTTACAAAAAGATTTCAATTTTTTTTATATTATATTTACACTTAATTTTTTTATCTCTTTACATCTTTGGTCGAATCAACTGTTGTTATATGTAAGTTAAACTAAATGCTGAAAGTAGCAACCATCACTATTTTGAAAACCTTTTTCATCTTCTGGCCCACCATCACGTTAAACGTCGTATTAGTCTTACCAGCCGTTTTAGGCTCAGTCTACCCCGCTAGGGATGAAGACGTGATATTGTATGCGTAAAACTATCAGTAACAGCAGTGTCACTCCCCGTTTAGGTATCGAAAATATACCTACATTATTACTATGCGCGCGGCGACCACTCCAAAGGGAAAAATTCAGTTGCATGAATCGTTTGTCCAGTGTAATAAGAATGAGATTGGCTTGCAATGGATGTCTAGGTATCTAAACGAAGAGGTGAGGAGTTCTGACGCGAGCTTAATTAAACCATAGCGCTAACAACATTAAATAGATATTTCTTTGAATTACTTTTCTGAGTAAAACTTCTGTACGTGAGTACTATTACTTACGTCGTAACAGTATCGACAGGAACCTTGTCAAATAGCGGACCAAAGGGTATAAAAAGTTAGCATTGAGAATGCTACCGGGAATACGATCGGATGATCATGATGAATGTATCTGTAAAACTAATCAAAACGGACCGAATGCAATCTAAACTACTCAAATACATATAAGTACTAAACAATCTAGAAAAATATAAAAGAAAGAAGAATAACAGTAATAAAAGTAATACAAGGAAAAAGAAAACCAATCAAAAAGCCCACGTCCATATAAATTAACAAAAACCGAGTACTGGCATTTTTATTGTGAATTCACTGACACTCTACGTAGTAAGTATCATTTTTCTCGAAACTTGTAAAGCAAACAGAAAATAACGGAAGTGCTACGAATTGAATTTCAATGCAACGCTTCCTTCGGGGCTCTCCATGCATTGCGAAAGTCTTTTCAATGCTATTTGCCAATAAACTGAAAGTGTGAACTCAGTGTGTGATGATTTTTTACTGCTTTTCAAATAGAACTGGCTTTGAGTTTTAATTTCTAAGTGTCTTCATTGACAATTTCGTAAATACAACATTTTTGTTAGGACTAGGACACGACGATGGGATACCTATTTGAATTCCAAAAATTCGCGCGATGATCGCCTACTCGCTTTAGAACAACGCCTAAAGATATATAGTGGTAATTTATGTTATCTAGTCCAATTTCAAGGTGTGCCTAATGTGTAAATGTAGTGTGAACGCTCCGCATTAGTGCTACTTACTCTAATTAACCAGAATGATATAAAAGTTAAAGCAGTCGTTATGTCTCCAAAATCGTACCTAATCAGGACAGTCGAATAGTAGTTGTAGAGGTATAACATTGCTCATTAATTTCGAAAACCTGAGTGGTATTTAAAATGGTTCTTAATTTTATCATAACGACGATTTCAATGTTTTTTTATAAGGCAACATTTTATTGGTTTCTTTAATTTCAGTTCATGAAGATGGAAAAAGGGATTCAATTAGTTATGGATTGTTACCTACGTCGGTTTTTTCCATCTACGCGGAAAGAGACGCTGCTAATATGTATATATACTACGCTTTTTTCTTTTCTCACCATCACTTAGCCTACTTAAATAATGGCTGAACTAAAGCCTAATCGCATAAAACAGCTACTTAAAGGCGTTATCCTTATACAATGCGATTTCGTTACCATCGCGCAAAATGCGTGTATTCGCGTTATATGAGACAACGCCTAAAGCTATAGGTCGTATAGTTGGCGTAATGTGGCTCCAAAAGCCGTAATCTGTGAGTACCATCGTTGTAACACAGAATGGTCCATTAAACTCTGCAACCTGAGTGTGTATCTAGAGGGTTCTTTATCGTTAAACAAAGGTTATTTGTACGAAATATTCAGTCAAAATCTGTTACAACAACATTGATTAGTACAATTAATCTGTTTTAGAGAATTAAAAATTGTAACCCAAACTTTTTCTAAACTGTCTTAAAGTGGTACTCCAAGCCCTTGAGATGAAAAACGGAGCTTTGGGCGTCCGGCTTTTGCGAACGAATTGCTGGAAAGAACTGGATTACTAAGGCTAGAGGTAAGATTAAATGATGTAGATAAAAGGAAGCTTATGCCCAGTTGTTGGTCGTTGAGAGCTGACGATGATGATATTACTGATCAAATATTTATTTTTCATCTTATCTACTCAAAAAACAATGTTTTCATCCCAAAACATTTGGAGCTAAAGTTACTGGTTATTCTCTTGGGACGTAAAAAAGAAGATCTCTAGGGATTAAAACCAACGCAAAAAAAAAACAGAACGCGAGTTTAATCTATGTAGAATCAAAAATAATGTTGGCAGTCCAGCAAAAAAAAAGAAGAATTTTGTTTCATATTAAAACATAATTGGCACAGACTTCGTGATTTTTTAAATTTGGAATACATATCGTCTTCAACATGGATGAATGTAGGTTATAATTTTTATGTTCTTTACTTCAGAAAAAGAAATAAGTATAATAAAAAATCGCAATTTTTCCCTTTGATTCGATTAATTACAGAAGTTTAAGGTTATTTGTATTGAAATGTAATTATTTATGTAAATGTGAATACTTTTTCGTGAGATTAAGCCAATAGTGAATAGTTATCAAGTTTACGTATAAACGTATAACGGGTCCGATTCCCCGTCAGGGCCAGTTCGAAAATGGCCTTTTTCAAATTGTCCTGGGTCTTGAATGTTTATCTATATATGTATTTGTTATAAAATAAAGGATCGTTGAGTTAGTATCCCATATCACAAGTCTCGAACTTACTTTGGGGCTAGCTCAATCAGTGTAATTTGTCCCTATATATTTATTTGTCATTTATTTATTATTGTGTCGTAATTTTGCCAAAAAGATACACCTAGACCTAAAACTTTTTTCTTTAGATCTACCATACTGCCATCATAAGATTTTTATTTTACATAGTCACTAGTAGTACATACCTAGTATCTGGGTGTGGTTCATAAAAAATGTACCAATAACCACTGGAATTTTCTTAAAAAGGTAAGAACTCATTGAGAAAAAAATTGTTTAGAAATATATTTTGGACGTTCTAATGTGTCAAGGATGAGTGCCGTATCCGTATATGCGTGACAATTATTTAGACATATTTAAGTTAGACACAATTTAGAAATATATATTTATTAGGTATTGAAAGTTACACATTTTTATAAATGAATATTAACCTTTGCGTATAAAATATTTAAAAAAAAAACTTAATTAAAAACAAATCTTAAAAAAGCAAATAAATAAGCTTTAAAAGAAGGCATTATGAACCCACCTTTACATTTTCCAGCGTGTTATGTAACGTGCAATGTAACACGCTGGAACTAAAACACAACGGTAAACTTGCCTTTTTTGATTATTCAAGCCGAGAAATCATAGTAAATACGTATTCTAGATCTCGATGAGTATTTATTTAAAATCCGAATTGTAAATAGTGAAATCTTGACGCTCAATGGAGTCTTCCAACGCCACTAGCATTTTTGAATATTCAACTGTTGCATAAAATACTATAACAGCATCCGGAAAGCATATTGTCTAAAATAAAACATGAAAAATAAGTTGAAGTCTCAGCTGAGATTTATAGCCCAACAACGTGATCTTATATTTGTAAACAAGCTTTAAGTTTATCACGCACTGCCACTTCCAGAAAACTTTGGCTAGGGTTGGCCGATATGTTCTTAAAAACATATTCTTATAAAAATAATAATAGGTATATATTTTAAAATAGAGAAGTAAGTTAAAGTCACGGCTGAAATTTATAGTCCAACAACGTGATCTGTAAACAAGCTATAAGTCTATCACGCACGGCCACTCCCAGACAACTTCAGCTAAGGATGGCTGGTACAAGTTCTTTTTAAATAAAATTAAATAAATGGGTTGTTACAAGACATACATTTTCAAATAGCACAAGAAATATAAGTTAAAGTCACGGTTGAGATTTATAGCCAAGTGACGTGATCTCTTATCTATAAACAAGCTATAATTCTATCACGCACGGCTACCCCCAGAATCTTCAGCTAGGGTTGCTTCAGCCAGGTTAGCTGAAAAAAGTATCCCAATTACCTAATCAAATGTGATGTTAACATTTTGGAGTACCTAACTGTTCATATTACTGGTTAAATATATTCTTCTTGCATGCTTGTCGGAGAGAAAAGAAAAAACTTTGAATGTATATTAGCTGCTTCTGCATGTATAGAACGTAAAAGATCGTCAATAGATAAGGGTTGGATCTCACTTGTCAGCACAGAACAGCACTTTTCTATGCTGCTATCCTTTTCTGTCGCTCAGGACCGTCATTTGCTAGAGCGAGAGAGAATGACGGGACGCTATAGCATGGCCGGTTCTATAGCGTTCTGTCGTTCTCTATATAACTCTAAAAGTATAGCAGCATGCCATTCTCTGCTGACTAATAAGATTTAACCCTGATCCTACTTCAAATTGATTTTATTTTCACTACATCACACTAAACGTCATCTTTATCTTATGGCAGACTTTATCTACTCCGTAAGAGATAAACACGTCAATGTGTGTATATCCTATATTTTTTTCTTTTTCGTAGCAACCCTACTAAAAAGGTTTGCTCTCACGTAACATAAACAGGTTACGGTTCGTTTACCCACAACCCTAAGTGTCCGGTTCGGAAAGTTGGCTGGTGTTTAATTTATCGAGAATTACTCATTTGGTACATTATGATGTCAACACTTTGCAGTAAGTGTTTATGTTTAGTTTCATTTATACAGATTAAACTCGACAACAAGATGTATCTACCTGTTGGGTGTAAATGGACCGTTGGCATATAATAGTGGATTTTATTATGCAGTAAAATAATCTAGGTATTGTAGAGTGACGTAGTGAAGGCGGACCTGCGCGAGCTTCAAATTGGCGAAAACTAGCGAGAGCGAGCACAGGACCGAGAGCGCTGGCGTACTCTTGTGCTGGAGGCCAAGACTCACTTAAGTCGCTGAGCAAGGATATTAAGTATCTAGGTAATTCATCGATTTAAACTGTACATTATCTGAACCTATTGCTAAGAATAGCAAAGGAAAAGCTATAAATAAACACGACAAAGGGTTGTGGGAAGCAGATGGCCGCACGGCGCGCGGAACCGTTTGTCAACCCTAGCAATTACTATTGAGAATGCTTGCAGACTGTACGACCCTGTCTAGCCTAGACAAGATTTTGTCTGATGTATATAGTAATTTTGCACAGTTTTTTTAGGTTTTATTAGCTATGCCACTAATTATTCCCATAACTCCTGTTAACACCTCTTACATTATTTACTTTTTTACTGACTTAAAGAAGGTAGAGATTACATTATTTGACTGTATGTTTTTTTTAGTATATGTTACGCCATGAGTTAGTAGTGAACCGATTTTTATGATTATTTGTTTAATTTAAAGAATTTGCTATTTATTTGGTCTCATGTTCATTTGGTGAAGATAGGATGAAGAACTTTGGAGATATGGAAGAAACTACTCAACCACTAGATTTCGGTAGAAGTCAGTTGGTTCTTTTATTTTTATTTTTTAAAATTTTAAGTACTTACCTCTTTAACCACTGGAAGTAGGTACATAATTTAAAAAGTATTTCATAATATTTTTTGTACGATCCTTAAATTTTACTCAAATGTAAAATTAAAAAAACAAAATGAAGAATATGAGAAGGTTGATTTTAGTTCATCAGAAATGTCTTATAAGTCGTTATTTGTTTATAATTCTACTTTCGCGGAAGCCTGAAAATTAAATGACGTCTCGAAATCGCTTCGCCGACTAATAGTCGGACTTAAATGGACTTGGCGGTGGGTGGGTTAATTCTGCAGAAAGTTTGATGTGTGAACAGACATTCTGCGTTTATATCATTATGCTATTATTGTTGTCCGGGATAGATTTATGTTTCATGATACTATTTATCGACGAAAATTGCCGGCTTTCTAGTAACTATGCGTTATTTGTAGTGTACTATTACGTATAACGTAGTATTTAGTGAATTAGTTGTTGACGTCTTTTTGAGTTCCTAGTCGTTATGGTGTAGATAGATGATACATGTATTTTGCTCAACAGATACACACTACATGCAAAACAACGATACAAAACCGGTCAAGTGTGAGTCGGATTCGTTCATGAAGGGCTCCGTACCTCCGAACAATGTTTTTCAAGTATTTAGTTACTGCCATTTATTATAAAGCTTAAGTCAAAAACGCTGAAGAAACACGTTTCTTGTATGACGACGTACGAAACAATGTAACTGGGGGGTTACTCCATTAAATAATACGTTAGTCGTACGATAGTGACGTCCTATTTCTATTTCAAACCAAATAAGACTTAACATCATACGTTAGTGCTCAATGTTGCTTGACACTGGAACGCGGATACGCAGTGACGTCGGTCTTGCGGACCGCTTTTGGAGTAACCCCCCTGAAACTAAATTCATAAATCATATTCATGACCAAATCAAGTCATTTTTATGAATTTAGTTTCGATGAGTAGAGACATAAAGGTAAATTTTCCAAGCCAAATAATATTTAAAAGAAAATTCTCATTCCAAACACTAATTTTACATACCTACTTGAAAATTTTTAAACCAATCAAATGGCGACAAATATATTTTGTTTGTTGCAGAACTCGACGTGCACAATGTTTTCAGCAACACCTCAATAAATCGTGTTGAAATCAAACCCAAGCGGCCTATCAAAGCGCCCCCGCGGGCCGAAAAACGCAAATTCTCGCCAAAAATGATAACAACAGAAATTTACGCGTTACATTCATCCCATCCCTTTTAAGTTGTGGGTTCCCTGGAGAAAAGTTATCTGTAGTGCCGTTGTTAGCAATACTAAAGCCCTTGGGCAAGGTCGCAACGCCCACTCCCTCGAAATAATCACTTGTTAGGGTTCGGTACCCAAAGGGTAAAAACGGGACCCTTTCACTAAGATGCCACTGTCCGTCTGTCTGTCTGTCACCAGGCTGTATGTCATGAACCGTGATAGCTAGATAGGAATTTCCACATTAAAGTGTGCTGCCGCCCGGGCAATTTGTATGGGAATGTCAATTTTTTTATTTTTTTTGTCTGTTATTTTAATTTCATTATAGGTACTATAGTGATCTAGTATATCCCGTGGTTCGATTTATTACAAGTATGTCCCTTCCACGTTGTATACATTCGAATTCATAGCCTCTTTCTTTTTTGGAGTCGGTTAAAAATACACTGAAATACGCTTGCTTGTAGAACCCAACCCCACTGCTTCCTGGTATCAGAAGCCTTTGGACACTCGCCCTTCCGCGCATTGCCCTAATACCGCCACTAGCTATCTGATGGCCCTGTGGGAGATGTTATCGGTGATTGCAATTGTGCTCGAATTGTAGGATGAGATGATAATTTCAAAATGGAATGATTATTGCTTACTCGATAATAATCTTTGTTTTTGTGTTTATTACTGCCACGCGCAACTTTGCGCTTCTATTTTGACATTTAATCTTCGCTTAAGAATATCTGAGAGGAATGATATTGACTACGATAAATAGCTTTTATTAGATTTAAATAGCTTTCATTTAATAATTTTGACCAATGTTTTTTATGCTTTTAACCTTTGAAAAAAAGACATATTAATGAAAAAAAAGTTAAGTTTGTATTTTATCCGTAATGTACCGTTTATCGCAAATAAATAAAAACATAGGTATGTAACACAACAAAATACTAAACACATTTTCAATTTATGTGTCTTATTATTTTTTTAAGGGAAGTATAAAAAAATCCTTATTTAAACTAAACTAAAAAATACATGCGGAAATCTTAATTTCTTAACACACCTATTGATCGTACATATACTTAATATAACATTTCTACAATTAAGGACATAAGCTTGATCTTTACTCCAAAGTAAACTAGAAAGAAGTCGAGCTTATCTCCACCTTTAATAAAATATAATTAACACTGTATCCTTCCACAATTTACAGGTAATCCGAAGACTTAACAAATTTCCCAACACACCACCTATTTATCAACCTCTAAGTTCCTTATTAAATTTCAACATGAATTTACGACCGCATTCGGAATCTGCCAGATTAATTTATTATCTTGCAGTCAAGGCAATTTGTATTGACTACCAACACTTCATCGTGTGATGAATTAGAAATAAGGGCACTTTCATACGGCTAAGTCTGTTTATTTATAATTTTAGATAAGTAACTGTATGAAAAAATACAATAGTATAATATTTCAAAGTTGATATGTCAAAGTCAAAATCATTGTTGGATATTTATATAACTTGATTTTTTTTGATTTCATAATAGGTAGTTATATAGATGATTCATACGTTATTACACGTTAATCCCTAACGAAGCAGACAGTGCATTTTCTTCTTTTTCTTCATCGAGTCGAAATGGCTCAAATTAGATATTGTTAGACCAGAACCTAGACACGACAACTGCCCTGTCATTAGCCACATTCAGATCTGCCTTAGTACAAGGAGTACAGTTGGGACATGACAACAGATGGTCCATGGATTGTGTGACCCACAGTCACACAAATTGATGGCAGAGTTCCAACCCCATTTGGTTTTGCTCTCCTGGCATCGCCCTGTACCAGATCGGAGTCTGTTTAAAGATTTCCAAACAGCCCAGGGGAGATCCTTACCCGGGGGCAGCTTCTCATGAGGTGGAATATCAGATGGTGAGAACGGGTACTTTTTTTGCCACAGTGTGAGTTTACACTGCCTAAGGCAACATGATACAAAGGCCATTTTAAGCGCAATGATCAAAATACTGATGGGTTGAATGATAGACTAAAAAGTTTAGAGCAAACAAATATCTTTATTAATACTCCACGAAATAATACACCACACGTGAACGCAACTTTATCGTCATGGAACGCCATGAAAAATGTTCCAAGCACTCGCCCTAATTAAAATGCAACAGGAACCATCTAAATGGACAGACATTTATAACATCATAGTAACATAGTGTTGGTACTGTTTGCTATGACGGCTAATGTCAATTTAGAAGTAACTGACTGCTGACTGACGTATAGGGTTGACTGGCACATATACACTCTATGCAACTCTTTTAAAATCTATTCAAAAATATGAAAGTTTTTGTAATTAAAATGCAACAGGAGCCATCTAAATTGACAGACATTTGTAACATCATAGCAACATTGTACTGGTACTGTTTGATATGACGGCTAATATCAATTTAGAAGTAACTGACTGCTGACTGACGTATGGTTGACTAGCACATATACACTATGCAACTATGCAACTCTTTTAAAACTTATTTAAAAATATGAAAGTTTTTGTAATTAAAATGCAACAGAAGCCCTCCAAATGGACAGATATTTGTAACATCATAGTGACATAGTGTTACGGTTTGTTATGGCGAATATCAATTTTAAAAATAACTGACTGGTACTGACCTATGGTTGACTGGCACATTTTTTGATAAACGTGCTTTGGTGCTTAATACGACAAAATTAAAATGACATCGTCAAGTCTAATGACATTAACGTTTGTTAAATTGACTTTTTAATCAAAAAATACTTCTTTAAATCCTAATTAAAAATATGAGAGATCTTGTAATTAAATGCAATAGGAGCAATCTAAATGGAAAGGCATTAGTTACGTCACAACAACATTGTGTTGTTCATGGTTGACTGATGCATGGTTTTCGAGATTGTGACGTAAATACAGAGTACCTACATTTTATTTGACTTGTAAAAGTGACTCTATCGATGTCATAAAACATAATGAAAAATATGGAAGCTTTTCTAATTAAAATGCAACGGGAGCTCAATGGACAGGTATTAATCGACTAAATCACATAGGAACATAGTAAGTAGGTATCAGTTATCACGGCCAGTTGTATCAAAACATGGGTTATAATTCTATGATAAAAACTACGTTTTGTATGTGACGTGTGAAAATATCTCCAAATGACGTAAAATAAATTCTAAACCTTACTGTGGCAATAACAAATGTGGCCTTAAGGAATGTAAGAAACACTGAAAAGTATTGGAAACTTTCCCAATTAAAATATGTCTAGCCTACAATGCTAAAAAATATGTCTAGTTGTCTAGCCCTAATATTAAATGTCTATCCTACCATGCATCCTACTAAATCAGTGTGCAGTTGCAGTACGCTACCAATTTAAGCTACCAATTAAATGAGTGTAGAGTTTTTTTAAATAAAAATGGGACAGTGCTCCTTAAATCTGTAGCGTTATAGAAATAGTGGCAAAATATTTTTTTCTAGTTTTCGTAAAATCTCTACGAAGTACGAATTATGTTACTAGGGAAGGGACACAGGAAGCTGTAATATGTCTTGTTTACGCGTCATTACTCTGTAATCTCAACAAGTGGTCCATTTCTCGCTAAGTTGATAAAAATGTCTGCCATTCTCCTATTCATAGATTTGTATTACAAGATTCACGTTAGTTGCCGTAATTGCATACTTATTTAGATTTTTATTAAAGATTGGATTTGTAATTTTAATATTTCCTAGTACAGGAAAGTTTTCTTATCTTGAACGTCGTAGATATGGATAAATAATAAGCGAGGTTGCCTGTAAGAAATGGTTTAGCTATAACGCAGCCTTTTGCGTATTTTCTAGCTTTCATGATTATGTCCTATATATTTTTTTGTACAATAAAGGGTAAATATGTACATTTTTTTGGACAGGGCGTAAACGTCGTAAATAGAATAAGCTATTTGCTTGTAGCAAAAATCAGTGGTGCTGGCTGTGCGTAGGCGTAGTGTTGCCGAATAATCGATAGTTTCTATCGGAAAACGCCAAACTATCAATAGGCCTATCCATAGCTCTTTTAGAGTAATACTATTGCTAACCAACAATTCTATCGATACTATCGATCCTGATGACAAACAAGCTACCGATACTATCGGTAATATTACTATACAATACAATACAATACAATACAATACCCTTTATTGCACAAAATAAATAAATCAGGACATAATTATCTTAAAAACTAGGAAATGCGCAAAAGGCGGCCTTATCGCTAAGCAATTTCTTCCAGGCAACCTCGTTATATAGAACATAGTAATGGGAAATTAGATAGTGCGGGGCGGTCAATATAAACATACTTAAATACAATATTAAAAATAAACATACATATATATTATCGATAGTTTATGTATTATGAACAGCAATATTATCGGTAGTAACTGAACTATCGACAGACTATTGTTACTGTCGGTATTGTAAACAAAACCGATAGAATCAATAGTCTATCGATAGTTGACTATTGAGCGGCAATAATAGCTGGTGCGTCTGTGACGCACGATCAAACCTCACTACGAGTAAGTGCGACTTGTACCTCTGAGTACGGTCATTTTCAACTACCACCAAATGCTTCTGGTGAAGGAAAAAATAATGAGGAAATCCTCACACTAGTTTACTTGTGTGTATTAGTAACTATTGTCACTAGAAGGTTACAGCCATTAAGCTACGTCAGATGTCTTTAAGCGACCTGATGGGATCACGTTAATTCCATGGCAAAAAGGACGAAGTTTGATGTGGGATGCGACATGCGTCATTACCTACGCGGCGTCCTATCTTAGTAGCAGCTTACGTATATTTTTTAAATAGACTCCGGACTGGCATTTGGAGATGTCAAGAGAACCGAGTTAGGTGGCGTTTCTCCAAAAACGATAAATGCGAGTGTGGGGCTGTCCAATCAATGACTCACTAATTATCCTGCCCAAAAAGCCCCACTTTCTGCACATTGCAGGACCTTAATGAGGCAAATGACTGGGGCGTTGCCGTGGCCAAACACTAGTCAAATTTATTATAACCTTTTCGACTCGAGAAGAAGCAGCACGTCATTTAAAATTTTAATGCACTGAATATTTGTCATTTTTTATTTCTTAGAGAAAAGAAATACGTGTACAGTATTTTTTAATAATCTAACCGATGGGCTAACGATATTTTCCCATTCGTCATGTCTATTTAGGATTCGATTTTTGACCTGTGTTTGTTTTATTTTTTTTTAATATTTTTTTTCTAATAGCAATATGTCACTATTTTTAAATCCTGTATTCTATTTTAGAATCAAAATCTAGCTAACGTAACGTAACTTTGTCTCGTTCTTTGTACTATAATATCAAAAAATGAGTATAAAAAAGTTTATAAACATTCTGGCACCTTCACGTAGTTCTTTGTACCGAAACTAACAGTATGTTATTCCATGCCCACCCCTGGTAAACATTAATTAAGATCTAAATACAATCTGACCCACACAAAAAGCACAATTACGTGTGCATCTAGTTGGTTGGACGTAAGTAGGTAATAAAAATAATGAGAGTTTAGAAGGATACGTCATGTTCGTATTCACTTTTTACTTGCAGCTTACGTTAGGATCGAGTAGGCCTCATTAAGTAGTTTTTAAGTATATAACAATTTACTTCTCGATAACAAACAAAATAATAGTCTCGTATAAAGTAAAAGTAAACAGAATATAGTTTTAAAATGGCTATACGTTTATCCACTGAATGAAAATAAAAAAATGAAAAAATCTTTATTTCAAGCCTTAGTTGATAAATATACATATTTCTGGGACCCACCTAGTAAGCTTAGATAAAGCCTGTGGCAGGGGGATCTAAGCACAGTAGGGAGAAACAACCAGTGATGTGTTTATTTTTGGAACGTGCTAATTAAGTCCTTTCATTTAATTGCAAATACGATATTATTCTTTAAATTTTTTTTTTTACAAACTTTTTGGCCTTTAGAGGGCGCCCTATTGAATTTATCGTGGCTTAACCAACTTATAAACAGCGCACAACCAAAACACTTCAAGCAATACCTCATTTGTGAAGGCACCGTTGATAATATAGAAGGTATAAGGGAACAGATAAACATACATACAAATACATGGCGACGAACTACAATAACCCTCCTTTTAGCTTCGCCGTAGTCTGGTAAAACGTATGTCAAATATCATGATCTAATTGAAATGCAAAAAAAAAATCTAATCAATATGAACTTGAATGAATGAAGCAAGCATTATCTATTAAGTTCAGTGAGAGAAACAAATGCATAATTAGTAAAAATACGTAAATGTATAACAAATGTTGTGTAAAAGAATACACTATGTACATATACCGAAAAACATACTAACTTATATCTTGTAGAATGTTAAAGCGCATTTCGTTATTTTGTTACTTCCGTAATATATTTTATTTTTATAAGTAGTCAACCCTGCACTGCTGTAACGGCGCGATAAGACCCCATCCAAATTGATGTTTGAACTGTCATTAATTCCCAGCCCGACAGATGTCGCTTTAGTCTATTATTTTTGACACATACGACTGTCATTTGTCATTAGAATGATTTATATTTGTCGTAATCGAATGAAGGATTGAGTTTATTGAACTTTCGTTCCAATTGAAGAAATTGTATGATGGTTAGGCAGTAATAAATTTACATTTGATTTATATAAAAAAATTGAGTTCCTTAAGAAAGAGTCGGTACTTTACAATAATAATACACCCACAGTTACACCTAGCACTCACAACATAATACAATCAAATCTACCTTTAAATTCACAGGTCCCGAATATTCACCCCGCGCTCTCTAACCTAAACACACCAGGTACAGACAATCCTGATAATATTATACGAGTAAATCTCAACACATGTCCTGAAAATATAAATCAGACTATTACCTTACCTGATGACGGCGTAGAATCCCTGCCTGATACATACTTGGCTTAGGCTCGTAGTATCAGTGTACCGGTCTGACGAAAACCGAGAATAAAAAAATATAGATATAAATAATAATAATATAAAATGTGGTCTTATATATCATTCACATTTATTTAATTTTGTGTTTAAAACATAAACTTATTTCGATTTATAGAAAATATTGAATAAAAAATACAAAAAACCTCAACCCAATATCAAGTCACTTTTATTTATTTTTACTCAAAATCTCTAGTACATTCCATTTCAAATAAAACAAGTTGAGTAGAAAACATTTTTGTAATTACAATTTATATTTCAAAAGCTTAAACAATTATTTTATGGGACCATTATTTTTAAATAATCTAAAAGACGGACTAATTACAATAATTATACTTTTCTAACACTGTCGTCACCCCTATTACCTATTGAATTCTAACAGAATTGCAATGTTCGGATTAATTTATCCAAATTATTATTAATCTACGTGGTGACTCGCGGCAAAATTTTCATCATATGTTTAATTTTGGAAGTTTATGGTTTATTTGTAGTAACTTTTCAATAATGATTCCAATATATTGCCATCATATTTTACATATTTATACAGGTAAAGCCTATTTAATAAAATAATAGGAGAAGGAAATCAATTCGTCGAAATATTTCTTTTATGTTTGTTCACCGAAAACTCAAAGAAGTCTGGACCAATTTGGAAATTTCTTTTTTATTTGAAAGGGCATATTTGTCAGGTGGTCCCAAATAAATTTTATCAAAATCGATCAATGGTTTGATGTTAAAATCTTTAGGTTTTTAGTTTTTAAACATAATATTTTTTTACATCAGATTATCTTCAGGTATATCTATTAATAACCTTAAACATCTTTTCCAAGGACAATATATTAGGTTGGGGAAAAGTCTTTTCGCATATAGTATGTATGAACTTGTAATAAAACCACTTTGGCTATACTATTTGTACCTGGCTGGTTTTGGTATCATTTAAAAGTTTAAATCTTAAAGAAGATAATTCTAAATTCAAATTAGAAAATGCGTGATCTTTATTTGTTTTTCTTACTGTCAAGATGAGTGAATCTAATGATAAATTTTAAAATTTTACTACCAAAAAGGAAAAAATGCGATGTTTATGGACCTAGTGCAGTGTCTGTGAGAGTAGCACAATCAACCCGGAAATTTTGATGTCAAAGATGCACGTCGCTCTGGTCGCCCTGTTACGGATATAAAATGGATGCTATTTTTGAAAAAGTGGAGCAAGATCGGCATACCAGTAGTTACGATGTAACTGAAGAACTGGGAATTAAACACAAAACAGTTTTGGCGCATTTGAAAAAAAATGGGTACACAAAAAAGCTCGATATTTGGGTACCTCACGAGCTCTCTGAAAGAAACCTAATGAACCGTGTACTCATTTGTGATTCTTTATTACGACGTAATGAGACCGAACCATTTTTGAAGAAATTGATAACTGGTGATGAAAAGTGGATCACGTACGACAAGAACGTGCGAAGAAGGTCATGGTCAAAGGCCGGTCAGGCTTCACAGACTGTGGCGAAACCCGGGTTAACTCGCAACAAGGTGATGCTGTGTGTGTGGTGGGATTGGAAGGGCATTATTCATTATGAGTTGTTACCACCAGGCAGGACCATCGATTCAGAACTCTACTGCGAACAACTGATATGACTAAAGCAAGAAGTTGAGAGAAAGCGGCCGGAATTAATCAACAGAAGGGGTGTGGATTTTCATCATGATAACGCTAGACCTCACACATCTTTAACCATTCAGCAAAAATTAAGAGAGTTTGGCTGGGAGGTGTTAATGCATCCGCCGTATAGTCCTGACCTGGCACCTTCAGATTTCTACCTGTTTCGGTCTCTTCAGAATTATTTAGGCAGTGTCAGGTTAACATCACGAGAGGACTGCCAAAACTACTTGACGCAGTTTTTTGATCAGAAGCCCCAAAATTTCTATAGCAATAGGATCATGTCCCTACTTATAAGATGTCAAAAAGTTATCGAACAAAATGGTACCCACATACTTTAGTTAAATGTAAACATTAAAAAATGTTTTGAATTTTCATATAAAATGCGAAAAGACTTTTTCCCCAACCTATTTTAGGTAAGTAAAAAATCTAATCCTTACAGCAATTAATATTTTTTTTTACTTTATTCTTATATAACAGTTAAGTATAGAAAAAAGAGCCTGGTATTTTTTTTTACTGAATAATTAATTTCACTCATAAATTCTAGAAAATAACAGATGGGTTTATGACTCAATTCCAAAACTTGTGTATTCATAGCACGACGGTAAGTTTCTTTTATCTCTAATAAGATTCCAATTCGGATGGCTGATGTCTCGTGCTCCCTAAAGTAATAAACTACTAGTAGTGCGACCGCGGCGCGTTTCCATTGTCTGATGGTGTGACGTATTGCGATTTTGTAACGTGACAGCTGAAGCAGCTCTTTATATGGATACATGTAAATAATTTATAATGTAAATTATGTTCTTAGAAATAAAAGATAGATTATTTATGCTCTTATAAAATTCTTTTGAATAAATATTGTAAAAAGTTTTGAAATTTTAATAAAATCAGAATAAACAAAACCAATAAAATACATGTATTTACTTAAATACCTGGTAAAAATTATATGAACTTTGATATTTGCATCCGGCGGGATTAATCAACATTTAATAGGAGTGCCATAAACCAAAAAAATAAATATCGTTAAGTACATAAAATAAAAATTTTAATTGTTTCTAGTTTGACGTGTTCTATATTGGCGAAATCTCCACATTCTAACATTGCTTCGTCAAATCGTGTGTCAATGGTGACATACCCAATTGCGTATACGAAATACGTCGAATTTGTAGAACAAATATAAATGGTTGAGGGTAGATCGGGGGTAGATAATTACATTTTTTGATCTTCGGAAGCTGGGGCCACGTCACTGGGTTCTTTGTATTACGTTGTGATAGTGTCAAAGATAATGTATAAATAAATGGGAGTGGTTGTGACAGGAGTGACGTGAATAGTGAGGAAAACAGCAAATAACTGAAGGTGTTTGTGTTATTATGGTATTGTTCTGCTTTTGTGGTCAGGTTTTGGTATGAAGAAAGTACTTGGGTTATATTTCTTGTGTTTTTTTTTATCTTGTGAAATGTTCAAAAAGGGCACTAATATATTTACCGATCCAAATACCAAAATTAAAAATTCAGATGTTTGTTCAGTAATTTTAGACCTTTATAAGCGTTTTTACACGTAATAAATGTTAATTTACGTTACGTGTTGTGTATTTCAAAATTTAATTGATTTAAAAGAAAAGGTACCGATACCAGCGCTTCGCAGTGACCACTGCTGACAAAAAAACGCCGAAAGAAACTCATTTTCACATTATTCTACTTACATTCTGCTTACTTTCTATATTAACTTACATATTATATGCACTCGATGTGGTCTGCAACTATTTTGTATTAAAAAAGTTTGAACATTCTGATAGGAAGTTAGCGGATATAAAACCAAATTCAAAGTGTTGCCAGTAATTAATCGCCATAGATTTAATTTTATTTATTTTATTTAAGACTTTATTAAGCAATAAAATAGTACAAAAGGCGGACTTAATGCTAATAGCATTCGCTACCAGTCAACCTTCGGGTTAAATAGAAAGGCGCAAAAGTAGGGTACTCAAACAGTATGCTCAAAGCATACATCATATTAAATACATATGACATAAACATATAAAATACAAGATACATACCTAACCATATATATAATGAATAAATTATATAAACATGTCTAATTACTATAGAATTATAAAATTTTCTGCTGCAATCAATGAGAGTAAACGCGTGTGGATATTTTTCTTAAACAAGTATCTGTTCGACGTGACGATAACAACGTAATTATTGCAAAAATGTTTATAAATTTTATTTGATTAAACATGATTTTAATAAGCTTAAATATAAAAATTACACTGAAAACAGCTCGGTCGGACACAATAAGTGCAATATATTATAAAATACAACATCTAACCCATTATTTAGTGTCCAGTGGACACAGTCAGCTAAGCCGACCCCAAACTTTGCTGATCGATTGCTGTCTAATAGCAAACTCCGAAGCTCAGTAAAAGCTCAGTGGCTTTTCGTTACCCAACGGATTAAAAGTATAATGAGAGTCTCTTATCTTAACGTGGTCTGTTTCATAGGTGATAAGCATTATGATAATGACCGAGCGGAAAAAATAATAATGAGATTAATTATAAAACCAAAAGATAAATCATTCACATCATATCTTTTGGTTAAACCCACTTTTGAAGAAGAAGATCTCTTACATAAACATCTCCTGTCATAGGCCTTCTGTATATAAATAAATGTAAAAGCCAAAAGAATATTATGAAAAGATACTTTATGTTAAACTATGGTTATGAAAAGAAAAGTTTTGACAAAGCCATTATGAATAACTATATAATTAATGAATAAAAACAAGAATCAATGATCAATGTCTATAGAAACATTAAAATAGCAAATTTTTTTGTTAAATTATTATGAAAAAGTCGTTATAAGAAGACATATTATATTTTTAAAAGTTAGCAGAAAAATGGGATACACGTCTAAAATTGTAGTAAAAAAATTATGAATTCAAATTTTTTAGAAAAATAATTTTTTTCTGAACATAATTAACAATTAACTTGTTTTTAATTTACATCAACGACCTATGTAATCTGAATCTACAAGGGGGGAAAATAATTTCGTATGCCGACGACACAGCTCTTTTATTTTCTACTAACTCTTTAAACTTGCGCAACAAGGTTTTAATGTTGTAACTAATTGGCTTCAGCAGCATCTACTAACTTCAAACACTGAAAAGACTAACTTTATTCAGTTTTCCATGCGCCATTTGCACTCATCTCATTCTAACACAAAAATGTATGCACATCACTGCTCAAACCCTGCAACTAACAAGTGCCAGTGCCCAGTTATTTCTAGCACCGACAAAACAAAATATTTAAATGCACCGATAAATCTTAAATGGCAGAATCCGTAAGTTAATATTTGTCTTCAAAAAATTACGCTCTATTGCGGACTCAAAAACAATCAGACAAGTTTAATATTTATTTTATTTTATTTTTTTATTTAGTACGTCATGGGGTGGCACAGCTAAAACATCCCTACTAACTATTGAGAGAGCTCAGCGATTCTTTAGGTGTCTACTTTCCGCCCTTTCCTTTTTCCCACAGACCTGCTCTATCAATCCTGTGAGGTATTAACAGTTAGACAATTATTTATATTAAGCACAATCCTCAAACAGCACGCAGCACTGCCATTCAGCACTCAACTGACGAACAAAAGACGGAAAGATATTGTTTGCACAAATAATGTTCAAACAAAGCACGCCTTCTCCTCTCGATTTTTTCTAATCCTTGGCCCACTTCTCTACAATAGACTTAATAAAAAACTAGGTTTTCATCCCCTCACTTATAGTACAACTAAGAAAATTCTTCAAGAAGTCCTACTTAATATGTCCTACGAAGAAACAGAGGAATTGCTAATAGTTTTAAAACAATAAGCGTTTCATTTGTTTATAATACATTATTTTTTATTTTCTTTTTATTTTTTTCCTAACGATTATGATATCATTGTAAGTGTTATTGTTTATTAAGTTTATTATGAGTATATAATACGTGTGTCTTTTGTAACGCCTGAAATACATGATGATTTTCATCCTAGCTCAGGTACCGTTAGATTATAATATATCCTTAATAATGTGTTCCTTATAAAATGTCTAACTCCTAATTATTTGAATAAAGATTTTATTATTATTATTATAATTAACTCTTCTCTTTTTAGAGTATGTATCTAATATGAGAGGCATTCGTGATATCACCTTCACACATTTGATGTTAATCATTTAGGGATTGTTCTCTTCTCCCGAGGAGCTCAGAAGATGGCCCAGCGACACTACAAATTACTAGCGCTTTGGAAAGTTAAGTGACAAAGGGCGTAATCCCTTGGATAAATAAAGAAATATATACGGACAAAATCACACAGATTGAGTTAGCGCCAAAGTAAGTTGGATGGGTGACCATAGGGGCCACAAGGGGCATGAAAAAGTTCTCCAATTTCTCCATGCTTCTGAAGGACCTTATTATAAGCCATTGGTCATGGCCATCATCATTGACCGAGTGAACGAAGCGTCTCAGTTTCTAGATTGGCCAAAAATGCTTTTGCCCGGCTGTCGCATTTCTCAACCGATTGTTCTGAATTGTGAGAAGGTTCGAAAATTATATAGATTTTTTTTTAAATATGTGGGTTTAAAACTTTTTAAATAGGTATCATATTTCAGCCAGTTTGTAAAATTTTCAAAAATGTCGTAATTTTTTTTACCCTTATTAAGATGAAACTTTTTTGTCTAACAAACTTTTTTATCCGATAAACTTCAACGCATCGGGGTGACTCGTAAGGTCTACAGCTCACAGAGCCACTATTATGGCAGTCGTCAATATGTCAGAATATGTTAGTCAGTCAGTAATAAGTCAGTCGTCAATATGTTAAGGTAGCTAGAAAAATCTGATATAAGTATTGGCCACTTACGCACACGAAATAATTAAAAACAAAAAAAAGTTCCCGTCTATTCTCGATTAGACCCTTGAAAAGGAATATGTCGCGGGCGTTAACCTGCAGAAACCATTTCGCGCCCTTTTTTGAGAACACTATGCTGAAAGTATTCTCTTGGGAAATTTATGGATTAGTGATATTCCAGCTAAAGATAGTGACATGTCAAGAGTGCTATGCGTTATTAATAATCGACGAACTGCCAGAAGACTAATAAAAGGAAAGTTTGTAAGAAAGGATTTCCAAGATTCAAACAGCATTCTTTATATTATTCGACCCAAGGTAAATGCTTAGATTATAGATAGCTTAGTTCGTTTCTCGTCTAGAATCTTCTATAAGTATTTTGTTTGGTCTTTGACATCCTTAAGAGTCTCCTTACGCTAGACGGAATCAGACTTTCCCATACAAACGTAGTCTGGCTTTTATTTTGAAACGGCATATCAGATATTGGCGAAATTATGTTATTTCAAAGAAATTGCATATATTAAGGCATATAATCAGTTTTCAAAGTCAAAATACGTACTTAAAATAGAATATAGTGTATCATATCATATTTGACCATCAGTATGGAAAACTTAAAAACTCTCATTTTCTTTTATGTTCATATTTGACAGTTGAAAACTAATTATATGCCTAGATATGCAATTTCTTTAACATAACAAAATACTGCCGAAATCTCACATGTCATTTTAAAAAAAAGCCTACTTCGTTGTGTAGAAAAGTCTAGGGTAAGGGGACTCTTAAGATTTAGTTGACACGCGTATTAATCATCTTTGGATAAGAAAAGCAGGAAAGCGCAGTTCGGCTTCGAAGCAGCGAAGGTAAAGATGCAACCGGGAACATGCAAAATTATTAAGATATGTCTGATAACACAGCGCAGTAGCTAGAATCGCTGAGTATACCTGATTCATAAGTTGAGGAGATCGGTGGCCCAGTACACATTACTAGCGCTTTCGCAAGCTAAGCGATACCGGTCGTGGTCCGCACTTCGATGGATTACAAGTGGCATAAAAATTTCTTGAGCTCCTCCGTGCTTCGGAAGGCACGTATAAACCGTTGGTCCTGCTTCATCAAGCTATGCATCAGATTTAAGGCAGCCCGAAAAATCTGATACCTGTGTTGGCCATTTACACACACGAAAAACAAAAACAAACATAATTAATAATGAAGTTTCGTGGCGTACATCCGTACTCAAATTACTCGGAAGAACCAGAATACTAAATCAATTTTAATGCGTTTTTTATTATTATGAAGAGTACATTTCCAGCAAGGTTCACATTTCAAATACATACAAGTGCAAACTCGGGGCGGGCCGCTATTATTTGATAAATAAAAGCCCTAAATATACGTGTGTGTGCAGTTTTTACGAATAAACGGTTTATCTATCATCTATCTATCTATCATAAAAGCCTAAAACATTGCTGGTTTCTACTCATTTTTCAAAGAACTGAAATAAATTCAGTTCGTGCTCGTTCTCACTCAAAATTCACGATTTCGGCTTTTCTCCTAATAAAAACAATAATATACTGCCAATTTGTTTTTGTTTGGATCCCGAGATATTTACCCCTCCTGCGTACTTTTGCTAGGGACGAGCAAGTTTGCTTGGGGTGAATTTGTGATGTAGCCATTTTTTGCCACATTTGTTAGGCACCCGACGTGACAGGTAGCGCAACTTTACGCATTTCATAAAACATAAAGGTCGTTGGCATGTAGTTTAATTCTTTGAACGCTATGATGGTCACTTGGTGTCCGAAAAACAACCAAAAATCGATTGATCGCTGGCATTCAAGGTGTTAAATATAGTTAAATTTGTTAATTTTAATCATTTGACAAAATTTTTAATGATTTCTCCGTTTCAAATGGGGGCCGGTCCTCGACCCCGAAAAATTCAGGTATCAGGTATAATTACTGATCATATTTATAAAAAAACGTTGAAGTTTGCTAAAACTATTATGGTTAAAATGTGTTTTGTCTCGTTCTCATTCTGTTAAATATTAAAATGACAGATTAGTACAAAACATATTTTAACTAAATAGGTTTAGCAAATGTTAGACATTTTTAAGTATCATGATTAATGTCAGTGACACGTGATTATCTCTTTGTCCACTTACAGCCCTAGGGCCTCCGAAAGATTAGGATAGTTCCCAGAAAAAACCCCATTTATCAAGGGTTGAGTTTGCCCTTGAAGTTGTCGGATTATCTCGTAGCCGGAAGGCTTGGCAAAGATATGAAGAAGTTTGCCCATCATGCGCAGACAGAAACAGGACTAACAAATTTATCTTATATTTTCTTAATATAAATAAATATTTTAGACTTATAGGCCATGGCGGTCTCCTGGTGTCCGACATATAATTAAAAATCTATGTTGGCTGCAATACTGCTAGCATTGCAAGCAAGGTGTATAAAGATTTGAGATTTTAAAACTTGCATTTAAGCCAACTACTATCATATCCCAAAATTGACAATCGCCTTTTAGAAATCTTGTTCAGGTCGTCTTGTACCTAGAAGCAAAGCTTTTAAGAATTATAAGAACCTTAATTTAGGAGCACAGGTTCTGCTAGCTCAATACCCCACCTATAGCGACTTTGATGCGATCATTTACTAGGTTTAAATGTCAAAACCTAGTAAATGATCGCACCATTACATATAACATAAAAAAATAAGTATAAAAAATTGCAGCATGAAATTTTTTATAAATCATTTCAACTTGACAACCCACAGTACAAACTGCGAGCTTACATTGGTTTTGTTCTATTTACTTAGAATTTTAAGTAAAACAAGAAAAAAATGCGGTAATGTACCATTTAACAACAACATTTACACAGTAACTCATGAGATAAACAAAGTTAAAAATGCTGTTACGCTCTTTTCCAATTGTCTTGCAGAGAGAAGAGAAATTTCTGTGAAATGTTACAATTATAACAAGGTAAAGCCATAGATTTTCCAATCAAGACTTACCCAACAGCTTCTTTACTTCAGCTTTGCTGATGAGAACGTTAAGATGGCTCGTTGCCAATGGCAACGCCAGCCACACGGCCCAAACGATAACAAGTCTTCTAGCAGCCATTGCTCTTCACTCAGTCATTTCAATTTCACTTTTAAGTACATTTTCACTATTTCAGACCAAATAAAGTCATAAGTTACGTCGTATCCATATTTTTTTGATCTCGAAGAAAATTATAAAATTAAAAGATATGGTTTAAAAAAAGATCGAATTTATTTTTAAATTGTAGAAAGTAACTGGCTGAACTTAAATCCCTTAGTTTTTAAAATGCTTACAAATTTAAATCACAAAGGCGAAAAATAGCAGCCAGTATTTTTTTCGGAATAAAAAATATCGCGTTTCAGCGAATTCGGAAGTGTTCGAAATTCAGATCTCGCTCGAACGCGCGTCGGGCACCCGCGGAACCGCGCCGCACTGCCGTTCGGACTCACATCCGAGAGCCAACAACTTACTGTCATGCGCCCTACGACTCCACTATACATCGACGACTTACTACTACACTTTCGCGACATTCCCAATCGGAAACTCAATGTATCGCGAACGTCTTTCCAAACTTCGCTCAAAATGTGTTTAAATTTTAAAAGGCTTTCATTCTCAGTTTTAAAGGGAATTAATTGAGTTTGTCTCAAGGGAGTGGCGTTTCCGTTTTGCATTAGACCCGTTCGAGAGTACTAATGAAATTACTCTTCTATAGAGCCAGTTTTAGACTTAAATACATTGATAATAGAATTATGTTACAGGAACCGTTTGCTGAGATAAAATAATTCACTTGCTTTCACGTTTCCGAACGAGGAGTAAGTTTATTAACGACAGTTCATCGTAACTGGATTTTATTTTGTAGTCCGAGAATTGACCGCAATACTCGTATTTCTTTTCTTTAGCTGTAGTACTTTGGAGATTAATTTTCCAGCCTCATTTCAATTTCAATTTGTAACATCAATGTTTATTGTGGTTAAAAATCTTTTAAATAAACAAAGTAAAATAAGTAGTGATCAAATTAGATTAAAAAAGAATAAAAATCAATATAAGTAAAAAAAATGCAAAAGTTTGTTAATACTTCTTCTTACTTACATTTCGCTTGCTTTATTTTACAACATCGCAAGGCTTTTGGTGGTCTTATGACCGATGTGTTATGATTTTTTTTCTTCTCCACGTATTTAATCATTAGTAATTTATTTTTTATTAATACAAAGCTGTATGTGGCCAACTACTTTGTACCATAAGCTGAATTTCCTCGCCTAGTTCCCTTTAGTTTTCCTCCCATACATCAAACAACAAGTTGCACCGTAGATTAGTTGCGGGAATGCATAAGTAATCGAAGCCACAGCATAAATTAAAGAAAGTCATAGATGTAAAACTTTAGGGTCAGCTCAGACAGACGCGAGGTGGCGTTTGAAAAAACATACAACTTATTTACTACTCAAAAAGATAAAATTTTTAGTGTATCTTTTTGAGTCGATGCGACGCAACAGGCCCTTGATGCAATAAGTATATTTTTGTGTGGTAAACAAGTTTTATATTTCTTCAAAGGTGCGCGCCACTTCGCGTTGAGTAGCGTCTCCGTCTGAGCTAACCCTAAATAGAACGTCCGTAGACATGTATCACAAAGGCTTAAAAACAGAAGGATATTTTCTATCTTCACATCACTTTCAATGCCCATATATATATATATATATATATATATAATATATATATATATATATATATTTATACTTCGTAGGTTACTTATCAAAACTGCGTTAGATTTGAGGCTTCAACAGCATTGAGTCTTACAATGTCTGATATCTCGTGAATTTAAAAACTATGATAGAAGTTTCAAAGACATTTTTTTAGCTGCACTGGAGTTCAGTTAAAACAATGTCTATAATAGCATACATTCACAGATATGATACCCAAGGCTTTGGATAAATCCAACTGAATGACATGTGTCAAGGAATAGCTATCCAGCCTGCAAACTGGGATTCGCTTTGAATACATACATACAAACGCTGGATTGATCAAGCAGACCCGGAGATATTCGCTCGCTAGTTCAGACATGTACGAGTTGTTTTTCTGTAATTCACTTTATTTTTAGGACCTGATGGATGGTGTTGTACAAACAGCCACCTACTTCAGAAACACCTCATTACGGGATCGTTTATAACGGTATATAAGTATAAACTTGATCAAAGGATGGATTGGTGTAGTGGGTGTGACTGGTGACCCTTGGCTGCTCCTAAGCGTTGAGCGATGGACTAATACTATGTATAGCCTTTTTTCTAGCAGTATTTGTTTTCACCTTTGTCTTATACATATACTTATAGAGATTTAAAGCCTAAAATATTATCATCTATGTATATAAAAGCGAAAATCACTCACTCACGAAATCTCGAAAACTACTTAGCCAATGAAGATGAAATTTGACAAGAAAGTAAATTGTGACTAGGAGACGTCCGCTAAGGATTTTTGGAAATTCCATCCCTAAGGGAGTGAAATAGGGGTTGCCAGTTTGTATGAAACTTCGTAATTTTTAAAGGGAGACACATGAAGTTTTAAATTAATTTTAGGAATAAGTTGTAAATAATAATGTATTTAAAAGATTTTGAAAATAATATCCCTGTAGGGGTGAAATACGGGTTGCAAGATTCATACAGAATCTTTGTCATTTTTGAAGCGAGACACTTGACATTTTTGAATTGGTGATTAGCAAAAAATAATAATTAATAATCCATTAATAAGATGCAAAAAAATGGCATTCCCGGGAATGGGAACGGGAACTGGAACGGGAACAGGGAATACCTACACTTTAATAAAGATTGTTATATTTTATAAGTATTCAAATATTTTAACATAATATTTTTTTATGTTTTAATTATACCAAAATTAACTACGTAAAAAAGTAATCAAAAAACGTATTAAAACCATTTTCGACTTCTACTTGGACGAAGTCGCGGGTTACAGCTACGGGTCTTTTATAAACGCTACATTGTTAATAATAGTCTTCAGTATTTACTTAAAGCTTTTTATTTATATGGAGATAATTAGGACGAAAATAACAGGTATTACAGCTATGCTGTACACAAATAGCCAAATCTATATAATTAATCCATAGTTATAGATGAAGGGGTGGACAAACAGACGCGACATTTATATTCGATCGTGGGTATCCATTCGGAGAACCTAGACACGCGGCAACATGTAATAGCCAAGTTCAAAGAAAGGAACTTGAAACGTAGCAGCCATATATTTACACGAACAATAAATAGTCTTCTTGTCTTTTAGATTATCCAAAAATAATGGAACCATATTTTTCAGTTTGCCGAAAAAGTAAAAATTTACAAAGATACGAAGCATCAAAGTTCTGAAGTAGGGGCTTGCGACGTCACCTCCATGTAAAATTTGTACGTAATCGTGACGTAATGCGAAATTTCAATCCGCTGTATCTTTGTAATTTTTTAGTTTTTCAGAGAAAATAAAAAATACGTGTACACTATTTTTTACGGCTATTTATTCGGGTTTAAAATATTTTTCCATTCGTCATGCCTATTTCGAGCTCCTTTTGACCCCTTCATAACTCAAAATCTTTTTCACCTAAAACCATGTAATGTAGTTATTTTGTGCATTTCATGTTGTGTTAGTGCTTAGCACATACATCTTAATTCTCAAGCGTATCTTGAATCCAAAATTTTAATAATGTAGTTCAAACAGTTATTGATATCATAACGTTCATAAACCCGGAAAAATATTATTGATTCAATTAGCAATGATCAAAATGATAACCTTCCACCATATGACCTGGAAAGTTGATATTTGGCTTCTAGGAAGACTGTTACACGTATTATATACAACGAAAAAAAATTCATTTTTTTTTTCAGATAAAGCGCCTATTAAAATTATAAGACCAAAAATTTTTCCTTTCTGATTCTTTCTAATACTGCTGCGCAAAAACTATTGATATTCTACCAAAAACTGACCGCTGACCAGCATTGCAGATACAATAGATTTTTAATTGATTGCCAGCATTGCAGATACAATAGATTTTTAATTAACAGTCGGTCACCAGCTTGACCATCATGGCGTCTGAGTAGGTTAATGGTCAACTGAATTTCTTTGAAACTATATCTCAACTAATACTAGAAATAAAACGAAGCAAACACATAAATATTTATTTCAAATTGGCATTTCCCTTTCACTTCACTTCAATTCCACGTACATAAAGACGGAGAAATTTCATACACATATTAGAGCTGCATCTCGAGACTGCAAGCGCACTCTGTCGGAAAATTCCGGAAACTCACAGACGCATGAACCGTGCCCGCTTGGAAAACTTTCCGCTTTTTTATTTTCCAGGAAATACTACGTCTAGCTCATAGCGCCGATTTGCGCAGTATACCAGTATATCGAAAACTTAAAGTAAAGTTTGTACGTATGGTTTTCTTGTCTATACGGATTGTGGAGAAAACTTCTTTAGGCAGCCTGACACCAGTGTTGGCCACTTACACACACGAAAAACAAACAAACAGTAAACTAATGTAATAAAGTGTATACAAAGAGAACAGCGAAACCAGCGGGTCGCCACTCCTAGCACTCGCTCTGATGATGATCGTCTAAATCGAACGAAACCTGGTCGGCCTTACCGACTATACATACATTCATAATATCACGTATTTATCACTAATGGGACAGATACTCAGAGCATTTGGGTCTTTCAGCTTTAAGACGGAACCCAGGACAGCAAGACTTAAGGCAGCCCTTCCCGACCGCTCTGTTTTCAACGCGAGCATAGTTTGAAAAATTTGGTGTTTCATCCAGGGCAATTCTAGAAAAAGAGGCAAACCAAAAAGAGAGAGATAGCGCCTAAGGGCATGGTTTGCATTCTATTAAATGAAATTAGTATTATTATTAACTATCTATTGAACGAATATTAACTATTTCGTATGTTGTCTTTTTTAATGTATTTTTTTTGTACAATAAAGTTATTACAAACAAACAAACTATTCGTAGGGTGCGGAAATTTCATAAAACTTGTTCCAGGTGATACGTGTTTATCAGTAAGCCTTACAAATGTGTGAAATAAATGTTTTATATTCTAAATTTTCATTACATTTGCGAGGTTTGTATCAGAATATTTTCTATATTTTTACAATTTATGAGTACTTTATGAACGGTCTAAGATCGGCTGAAATTTGTTGAAAACAACAGATTTTTGAAGGCTTATACGAACTTTGTTTTTCTAAATTTCAATTTTTTATTTCAATAGAAACCTAGAATAAGCGCCAAAAATACCTGTCAGTTCAAAAGTTTTCAAGAAAGATCAGATACGACGTCATAATCACGTACAAGCGTTTGTATAAAAAGTAAGTCAAGAAGGCCGCTCTTAAATGCCGTTTTTAGTGATGGGCGGAAAGGTAAAAAAAAAAAGAATCAAAATTGGATACTTTTCAGGTCAAATATAAATTATTTGATACTGTTAAGAAAATAAAACTACGCTAAATAACGTCACTTGTCGTGATTATATCCATTTTAATGTCATTTTAGATTTATTATTGCAGAAAAACTTACATTAAGAGCGCTATTTGACTCCAAGAAACTACGACGACATTAGTATATTTCATTCAAATCCTACAGAAAATGATTGTTTTGACGTTTAGAAAAAGTATCTGATGTAAGTTGTTGGGAAGTAGGCACTTCCCAACAACTTACATCTGATACTTTTTATTTTTCATCACCAGTTATCAATTTCGGTCTCATTACGTCGTAATAAAGAATCGCAAATGAGTACACGGTTCATTAGGTTTCTTTCAGAGAGCTCGTGAGGTACCCAAATATCGAGCTTTTCTGTGTACCCATTTTTTTTCAAATGCGCCAAAACTGTTTTGTGGTCCATTCTCAGTTCTTCAGCTACGTCGTAACTACTGATATGCCGATCTTGCTCCACTTTTTCAAAAATAGAATCCATTTTATCCGTGACAGGGCAACCAGAGCGACGTGCATCTTTGACATCAAAATTTCCGGATTGAAAACGCTTAAACCAAATTTGTGCTACTCTCACAGACAATGCATTAGGTCCATAAACATCGCAAATTTTTTCGCGGCTTGCGTTGCATTTTTACCTTTTTGGTAGTAAAATTTTAAAATGTATTTTATTTCTTAATTACATTCACTCATCTTGACGGTAAGAAAAACAAATGAAAATCACGTATTTTCCTAGTTTGAATTAGGTTAATTTATCTTCTTTAAAATTTAAACTTTTAAATGACACCAAAACCAGCCAGGTACAAATAGTATAGCCAAAGTGGTTTTATTACAAGTTCATACATACTATATGCGAAAAGACTTTTTCCCCAACCTAATATTATCCGCCTACGAACGGATTAACTGAACACTTTGTGGAATCTTGTAAGTCACATAAAAAAAATGTAGAAATTGGCCATTCAGTTGAATATGCATGTAACTTCTTTTTGTTCGATTATAGAGCTACCCCACATAAAATTACAGGATGTACAGTAGGTAGGGAAATGAGGTGTTATTTCTCACTGCTTAGATCTAACCCAGTGAATAATAAAATTAAAACCGAACAAATAAGACAAATAATAAACAGTAAAAATATTTGTAAAAGTTTTTCTGTGGGAAAAAAGTAATGGTGAGAGATTTAAGAAAATATGAAAAGAAATAGTCACTGGGAAGAATCAATAAAGTGTTGGTTGGGGTGACTTATGATGTGGAGGTAGAGGGTATGCTGTGGAAACGACACTCTAACCAACTATTGAAGTGTTAGCAAGCACAAGAATAAAAAAAAAATTCAAATCTTAATATTTAGTTCTTAAATTTTTTTTAAAATTTATGGTATTTTTTAAACGTAAGGGAGGTATTGCATCAAAGAGCAAAAACATTTTTTTTAGGTTCAGAAAGAGATAATCTGGCATAAAACCCATCTTGTGTCCCTTTCTCTGTTAACCCTTAACACCACACGTGGGGGAGTAAGCTCCCCCACCACTCACATTTTAGCAAATATTTTAAGTATTTTAAACGCGACGCACTTGAGTTTTCGGGTATTCCCGGTGCCGCCCAAGGTCTCGCTGGGAGTGGACGCGCTCCTGGCTACTGTGCCTAGTTTAAGAGGTACGAGTCGATGGGGGAGCCTAGTCCCCCACGAGTGTAAATAAGTTAGTTTATTTGTAGTTTCTTTTACGTATTTATTTGTGTTTTTTTAGTTTAGTGGTGTACTATAAATAAAAATTTTAATCCCCAGCAGATAGTAGATCTGTTGAATGACTTTGATTCTGACGAAAACGTGAATGAGGACATTTTGCCTGAACCATCATCGGATTTGAGTGACGCGGAGTCTGAAATCAGTGATCACGATACCGAAAGTGAAGAAGAAGCGGAAAGTATCTCTGAAAACGAAGACTCAAGTGACAACGATGAACAAAGCCGAAACAGCAATGCTTATTATGGCAAAAACAGGTACAAATGGTCCAAAGTACCACCATCGCGATCACGGGTTGACTGATTTTTGATATTTGCTAAGTACTATGTGCATTCCTCTTGTGATTTTAGACGTTTGAGTGTTTTTATAGATTTTAATGTATGTTTTGTAATTCATAAGATAAGAGTAACTACAAAAATGACTTGATTTATGTATTTGTTCCTAATTTTAAGTCACAACTGCTTTCTAAAGTAACCTCTTGAAATTTAACGCGTTTTTGTAACTTTTTTGTCTGACACTAGTAATGTCTTTTTTTTAGTTTAAAGTTATAAATAAAAACCTTATAATATTAAATTAATGTATTTTATTTGTTTTGTAAAAAAACCTGGTCTTGCGATAAAAAATTGCACTGATATAGGATTTTTCTTTTTGGGGGACCACGCTCCCCCACGTGTGTAGTTGCGTGGCTACAAATAGCGTGTGGTGCTAAGGGTTAAGGGAATTTACTGTTGCAAGAATGAGACTTCGTTAAACGTCAAATTTGAAAGCGTACACTGTTTGTGAACCCCGAGGGAGGTATGACATGAAAAATATCGACATCGATACTTTTGAGGAATACTAATCCTCGTGCACGGGTAATAGGGTTAGCAAATAGTCAGTAATAAAAAACTTTTAAATTATAAAAAAAATGTTTTTCACTATCTAAATATATCGATCAAACGTTATAAATCAACGTTTGATCTTGGAGGGTTGGTTGATAGTAGCAATGTTGGTACGGCCCCTTCAAGTAGTGCTCAACATTGGCCGTCAGAGCTATATAAATAACAAGACAATTCAAAATACTTTGAGACATTTTTGCGTTCCGTACAAATGTTAATGTGTGATGATTTATGTGCCGTAAAAAAAATTATAAAACGGAACCTTTATTTATAGAATCACTTGTGCGTCTGTCTGTCTGTCCGCCTATCACAGCCAATTTCATATGATGCTGCTCCCATAATTTCGATCGAACTTCACAAGTTCGGTTGATCATCAATTCTTTCATTCAAGTTTTTTCTCTCTTATGATTATGTATTATTATTAGTATCGATATTTTTTATCGACTAGCTTTTTCTAACCATATTGTCAAAAATTTCAATAATTACGATCAGCTTACGAAACACTTCAATATTAAGAAATATAAGCATAAATTACTATGTTGTCTATTTATAATAAAATGGGAAGGATTGCACTCAATTTCCAGACAAAAATGTATTATGTGTACCTATAAAAATCTGTAATTTCAAGTGAAAAATGTGTAAATAACTTTGAAAGCCAATAGTTTTGTCACAATTTTCTTTATTATTCCATCGGGATTTGCATCTCTGTACTATGTAATTTGGTGGCATCTTACTTATAAATAATAATGTGCAAATGATGTTTTTATTTTTATTTTTACCTATTAGACAATTCGATTTCAAATACACTCTAGCCGATATGTTTATACATGAGCTGTTTAATACGACAAAATTTAAATGACATTATCTATTGACATTGACTTCTGATCTCGCGACGTTTTTATTTAGCAGTGTCTAGAAACGTAGCGGAAGGCAAAATGCCTTCCGCTACAATTCAAAACAGTGTACGTTTTGGAGCCTTCATTGCGGAATCTGTATACCTCCTATATCTTTGTGTTGCATGATCATATCCTGTTATCTAGTCTCTGGTTTCGCTATTCCTATTACAATATATCGCCAACTGACATGTGTGCACTTGTGATACTTACCGCAGTTTATCAATATGTTTTTTCTGTGTATTGATTAATTACACTCCGTTGGCAAGAATCGGATAAAGCAATTTTCATTTTCATTTCAATAAATATTCAATAGCACGGCGGAAATATCGATTTTATTTAAATTCCGCAAACTCTCGGACGCGTGGAGCGCACGTTTGGCTGAAACTTCACTTTTATTTTATTTTTCAATGGAAAATACACATACTGGCGAACACAAACTAAAAAATGCTATAGATGCGATGGAAGGATTTGGTTGGAAAGTTGCGATTTTATAACAATATTATTTTCATAATCATTGGTAATATTATCAATAAAACCTGTGTAATACAATTCTTTGAAAATTAACTGATATACAAAACGAAGGCGAGTCATTACATTACCTTTTTTTAAATAAACCGTTAGCTGGATGTGCATTTTTTAAAACCTCTGCTAGTTACATTCTACTCAGCGACAAACGCCATCTAGTGATGAGTAGCGGATCTACCTAATCCAATTGATATCGGAAGCCCCTCTATTATTTGCTAGGGTAAACGCTGACTTTCAAGCGTTAACCCCCAAAAACTTTTAAATAGCTGAACCGATTTTAATCAAACATAGCTAAAAACCACCGCAAGGGAACTTGTTTTCACATAAAAAAACACATCGATATCGATTCATCCGTTTGACCTACGATGCCACAGACAGAGAGACAGACAGACACTAGCGTAAGCCTGTAAGTTATATCTACACCAAAAGAATGAGCTACGATTCTGTATTTTTTCATTTTGATCATTTGAACTACATTTGACGCGGATATCATCGATTTGTAGTTTTATATCGAATTCATAGAGATTGAGAGAAGATTCTAGATTGCCTCATTTTCTCATATCTTTTATAATTTTAAAGACTTTCGTGCTTGTACAGAGTACAGATACAATTCTATCCAACTTGAGTTAACAATTTTCTGGATTTTCTCTTGTTCAAATAAAAACTTACCTAAATATATGACGTAGATGTTTATTTTTCAATCAATCATTTATTTCTCGAACATAGGTCCAGTTTTTCGGCACGGCACAAAGATTGAGAATATGCAAGTATTGCATGGCATGCTCAATCAGTGATATCAAACAGGTCAAATTTAAAAGAAATTTATGGCTACGATTTTTTTTCATACAAATTTAGCAATCGGCCGATCTTGTTTCTATTTAAAGGAAAGAATATTTTTTCGAATTTAGAAATTACTTTTCGATGTAACCTGTTCAATGTCACTACCGTATTTTACGGTATATTTCACCTTTCTGAAACACACAATAAATTGGCTCAAAATCAGATGTATTATTTTTCCATTCCATTATGTCCAAAAGAGGTGAACAGAAAGCTATCGCAAAAAAGCCGGCCAAGTGCGAGTCGGAGTTCCGTACAATTATCAATAAAAAATCACGTTTGTTGTATGGGAGCCTCACTTAAATAATTATTTTTTTGTATTTGTTGTTATGGCGGCAACAGAAATATATGTTCATGAGTTACAACCTGGTGACAGACAGATATACAGACGGATAGCTAAGTCTTAGTAATAGGGTCCCGTTTTTACCGTTTAGGAACAGAACTTCAAAAAAAATTTTTATAAGTTAATGCCTCTCGTTATTCTGAAATTAACTTCAACAACATGCAATATGTGAACAAGAAATTATCCTCGCACTCCGATTAATATGAACAAAAAGTGTTCAGAGTTCATACAACGCGGCCGCAGCAAAGCAATTTGCCACTGCAAACGTTGTCCGAACAATATTGAGAACGTTATTCATGCATTTTTTGCTACGGAATATGCTTCTGTGATAACTGGGCTTTTCCGCTTGTATCTTAATTGTAGCGAATATTTTTAATGGATTTTGTGGGGCCAAATTTTGTTTTAAATCGTTAAAGAACAAAGAACTATACAGCTTAGTAGTACCCATAAGTAGAGGACATGTATAAAGAGAGAGATAAGTTTAGATAAAGTGAAAGAGGTCTTTCAGGATTGTAGCAAGTGGAGGTCCATAGCCTGTGCCTACCCCTGTGGGAAACAGACGTAATAAATGTAAGTATAAAGGACATTGATAGAGTATAAACAATATTTGTTGTTCATGTGTGTAAGTGGCCAACACTGGTGTCAGATTATTCAATCTGACACAGTTTGACGACTGCCATAAAAGATGATAGCCGGGACCAACATGCTTTCCGAAGCCCGGAGAAGCTCAAGATTTTCAAAAGTCACTTTGTCACCCATCCAAGTGCGGACCAAGCCTAGTGTTACTTAACTCATGAAAGCATTAGTAATGCGTACACTCATCGAACTATATTACACACTGTACTCGTCGGATGTTGACAGTGGCATCTAAATGCACAAAGTGCATCCCAAGGAGGATCGACTTCCAGCAAACCTTATTGAATCATTTTAATGCTTGGCTCGTGGTATTTTTTCTTCATCACAGAATTATGGGAAAATAATTGAAAAAATATAAAGTGAATAATGAATAACAAATTAACATTGGACATTTAAGAAAAAATACATTTAACACAATAAGAATAACAATATAACTGGCCATGCAAAAAATAGTACATAAACAACTGAAATATTGACAAAAGTAACAAATAAATAAAAATTCAGACATAAAAAATATTTAAAAATAATATAAAAAGTCTATAAAAAAATTATAAAAATAAACGACATTATTATTATTATATATTATTTAAATAAACAAATATAGCTAGTATTAAATAAAAAAATAAAAGACTGACTTTTTATAAAAACAAATTATCTAAAAATCTAAAAATCTACCAGACAAATTGGTCTTTGTTGATTTAATTACATAATAATTGTAGCAATTATTTATACTAATTAAAATCCGCATGCCGTTCCATTGTTTTCTGATGCAATGCCCTATCAGCGTTCATGTTGTTTATATACCTACTAATTTAAGAAGTGAATATGTAGTCAAGTCGATAATTTGAAAAGCAATTCATAAATTTAATATTTTTTTCCATAGGTGATATAATGGTCATTCATTTTAATATCAGTTTGATTGTAAGTTGACGGATTTCAAAAAAAGGTTTGGTGCAATTTATTGCTCGCTTCTTCTGCACTTGCGTTATGAAGCGGCACTAAACTTAAAGTCAAAAAACCATCATGAACGAAAAAAACAATTGACAAATTATCAAGTGATATAAAACATCCAAAGATAAATAAATGATATTAATTTTGATCGGAGACATGTTACGTTATGTTATGGTACTTTATTGTACACCAAAAAATTACAATAATCAGAAAAAATACACACATAAAAAGACATTTTAATGTACAACGGGCGGTCTTATCTCTAAAAGCGATTTCTTCCAAAAAACCTATGGATGGAGGGAATATAGTGATGCATGTCACTATATTCTCTCCATCCATAGGTTGTCTGTCATTTTCGGCAAAGAAAAAGTTGAAAATCGCACCCCGGTATAAAGCAGCACCTCTAAATATGAATAAGAAGTCATAAAGCAAATCTTTTATCTAGTCCATAGTGAATAAAAACGTGCATTTGTATTTATTGATAGTCGGTCGTGTAGGCGCTATCACAAAACATGTTTTGAATAAAGGAATGTTACAATTTCATCATACATTAACAAGTGTTTATCTAAAGTATATAAACACGTAGTTTAATATTATAGTGTATTAGTTGACAAAACGGAATTATGAAGACTTTTTACGGTAAGTACCTATTTTAGAAATTATAATTTTACAACAGTTTTCGGATTTAAAATGGAGGTATATTCCAACTCAAACACAAATGTTGCCTTAATTCTTGATTCACAGTACTTGGATTATTTTCTATTAATACCAGTCTAAGACTGGAGTACTCTTTTGTGATATTTGTGTATGATTTTATTTGGATCTATAGTGCGTTTGTTTAGGTATTTAAAAGAATGTAAACAATCTTGACATGTCTTCATTAATTCAATTTATTAAAATATTGATTTATAAATAAATAAATATGAACAAATCACACTGATTGAGCTAGCCCCAAAGTAAGTTTAAACTTGTGTTATAGGATACTAGCTCAACGATATCATATTGTATAATAAACACCCAAAACCCAGGACAATTTGAAAAAGGCCATTTTCCAACTTGCCCTGGCTGGGGATCGAACCCAGAACCTCCGGATTTCCGGACTAGTATATATAAAGTGTATATTTCAATAAAAAGACATGTCAAGATTGCTTACATTCTTTTAAATACCTAAACAAATGAATTATAGTTGAAATAACCGGGCAAGTGCGAGTTGAACTCGCGTGGAGAGGGTTCCGTACAATACCAAAGATTTTCCGCTAGTAAAAGTATTGTATTGAGCTTATCACTTTATTTTCGATTAATACAATTCTTATAGATTTTCCTGTTATTTACAAGCAATGAACTATATAACTTTTTTTTTTCAAATATTTAGGCTCAGTAATTTCGGAGATCAGGGGGGGAGAGTTGTCAATTTTCGTTTTTTTTTCATAACTATAATAAAATCAAAAATTTTATTTTACAATAATAAAAAAAAATTTGGATCTTCATAACGAGTTCTTTCATTTGATATATGATACATTAAGGTTTGCAAAGCTTTTTTTAATTTCCTTATTTGTCTCTCGAAAACGACCACTATTTAAAAAAAAATATTTATTTTCTTTGCACTTCTGTGTTTGGGTCATAAGGTTACAACATCCTACCAAATTTCACCTGATTTGGTCCATTAGATTCAGAGCTAATTGGCTGTGGCAGACAGACGCACGAGTGATCCTATAAGGGTTCCGTTTTTTCATTTCTTTGTACGAAACCTTAAAAATTCCCGCTTAAAAATTTTCAAAAGTGTCACTTTTATGTCTATTATATTCAACAAAGTATTTTTTTTTTGCTGATAGTTTTTTCAGTGTTTCTGGTTATTTTGGCTGTCAGGATCAATGCTGACAAGTTCTGCCTACAAGTGTACGACCCAGTGTGTGCCACCAATGGAGTAACTTACTCAAATACTTGCACTTAAGTGTATTGGACCTAGACTAAAATATTTAGAAGTTTATTTTAAAACAAGGCCTAGCGGCTATTCAAATGAATGAGATGATATTGTAATTCAAATATTTTTAGAAATAGTTAAAGAGAATACCATTAAAAAAAACACTCTTAGAGAAAAGAGTTTCCAAAAATATTCACTAACCAGAGGTAGAGAATGACGTCGACAACGGTCGACGGAAATACCCAGGTAGCATTTATACGTCATTATGTCGTCCGTTTACGGTACTGCTCGACGTAAGAGACGTCATGTCTCGACGTCGGGGGGTCCCAGCAGATGACGTCAATTTGTCACAGCCTCAAGACGTCAGTTTACAGACGTTAGAGAGACGTCATATACTAAACTTATAGGGACGTTATTGGGCCGTACATATTAGGGCAGCCACTGACGTTGAAGTGACGTCATATAATGAATTCGTAGGGACGTGACTGGGCCGTACATATTACGGCAGCCACTGACGTTGAAGTGACGTCATATACTGAATTCATAGGGACGTTACTGGGCCGTACATATTAGGGCAGCCACTGACGTTGAAGTGACGTCATATACTGAATGCCTAAGGACGTTACTGGTCCGTACATATTACGGCAGCCAATGACGATAAAGTGACGTCATACACAGACGTTACTTAGACGTACACATCAGGAGTAGGACCTACTGGAGCTGCATTATGCTGAGGTGCTCATGATATCAACAGTGTGTTTTGTACAAGCAAGCGATTTTTACTTTTATTAAGACCAGTATTATATAAATTGTAAGTGTAACACACTGCTGATATCGTTAGCATAGCAATATGCTCCCCGTAGGTAGTATGAGTGGATAGTATGTTAAAAAACGTCCTGGTTATTGAGTGAACTAACGTGCTGGTAAAACAAAAATGCCACAAGCCTAAGCTGCACATTTAAGCTCTACGACGGTTGGTCAAGGGCTCTAGACCAAAGACGCCTACTAGCGCATACGCTACGCGTTCTATTCTATCCTTCTTCCTTCCCATCACAAATTCTTACGCGTAAGAGTAGGATTGAATTTAGCGCTTAGCATGTAGCGTTTGCGTTAGCAGGTATCTTACCTACATGCCTTGAAAAGACTCAAAGACTTTTATGGATGAAACTAAAAAAAACACAATGTTAGTAGTATAATCTATATTTTAGATGCATTAAAGGACAGTGGGGCACAATAGCCATAACAATGGTATAGGGACCATGTTATTTTAAGACCATAGACTTAAGGACATGGAAAAAAATCAGATTTAGAGACAAATGAAGACATAAAATGGATTTTTGGAACTTCTGTTCAGAATTTCCAAACAAAAAACGCTTACAACTTTAACCCTTTCGAGGCCTCGTCAAATGCAAAAGTTGTTACTCATCCGCTAAGCATGGCTGAAATGTAACGCGAATTTAAATTTTATTTGTGCGTGTTTAGGTCGTTTTTACTGTACACAATGACCAATATAGGCGACGTTGGCGTCGAAAAGGTTAAAATAAAAGAAAATTGCTAAACATAGGTACATGTTGAATTGTTAGGTATCGACATTCACGACAAAACTGCCTTTGTTTGATACGCCCTCCGATTACATCCTGTATATTCATTCATAAAAACAAGTTTCATTTAAAGCATAAAAAAATCAATCACAATCATAATCATGAAGCATTGGAATGCTTAATGTATAGCCGTTATTGTGGACAACCACACATTTAGTTATAATGTCATTAACAGGTATCAATTTAAAATGTGAATATTTTTTTACTACCATAACATCAATATCTACTGAATTAAAAGGGTACTCAAAGAACGGCTGATAGTTTACAAACTCCTTTCCATAAATGAATAAAGTACTTATGATTTTTAAGGATGTTGTGTATCTTAAACACTTTCCTATCCTTAGTAAGACAATAAGGCCTTTCCCTGTATAGGTCGCACTCTCAACCGATTCTCCTGAAATGTTGTAACTGAAATAGCGTGCCCTTCTCGAGTTGTCTCAGCGAGTGTGTACAGTTGGCATAACATAATTATATCGCATCGTATATATATATATAGCAGCAAATATATCATAGCGGCCAAAGTAGTCTTAAGTCACGCTCTTAAGTTCTTGACAATAAAGTCTTGTTCCGATATATTTGACCACTTAGCACTTTCGTCGCTACGATATTTTCCGACACTGACCCTACTAATAGGTACCTGCTCTTTATTATTTTTTTAGGTTACCAAGCAAAAGTATTGTCATTATTGACATGCATAAAAACCCAAAATCAGCAAATAATAAGCCTTTTAAATAATACAGGCACGAAAGGTACTCTAAAACCGGAATTAAAATTCCCAATTCAAAATGCTGAGGAATTAAATGTAATCGAAACGTTAATAGAGAACAAGGAAACTTATGATAATTTGGTAAGTTGCAATACAATTACTATTTATACCAGATAATAAGCATTACAGAAAAAAAGTTAAATAGTGAAAATTTGCCCCAATAGGCGGCCTTTTACCTATAGAGCGAGCTTTTGCCGGCAACTTACATAAAAAGCTCTGACGCGCTGCCGCGTGTCAGAGCTTTGGTCAGTTGTTAAGATTCTTATAAATAAAATTCGATATTCTCTTAAAGAACTTGGTGGCTATTTAGATCTCAATTCTTTTGTCGTATTTTGATCTTGGCTCCCGTTTTCACATTTATGTTTTTGGTGGGATTTATAATCTTCACTCCTTTGGTCTGATCAGCAGTTTATTTTGTATTTTACAAATATACATTATATTATTTGTTACAGGTTTCATACATGAGGACTTTTGGAGGCTTCACGAGATTCTGCTACATATAACGTATATTTTTGATATGTTAGTTTTTTATAGCATTCATATATATTTTACTCAGGTAAGGGTCCAGAATAAAACTGGTCAGAAACAGTTATTTTCGATGAGGAGCTATATAATTTAGATGATTCCATTTCTTTCAATCTTCTTACAATATGTTGTAATGGCTTATTAGGCGATCGTACTAATTTCTTTACACTCTTTAAATGATTTTCAAATGGGAATGCTGAATATTCATCTAGTGTACCAAAGAGGCGTACATCATCGCATATATGACATAGCATGTGAATATTATATACCAAAAAATGTAATCCATAAACCGATTTTGAATGATTTATAAAAATCAGAAGTAATTCCTGAGCCAAATCTATACCAAGTTCTCTGATATGTTTGTTAGAACATAAAATCGTAATAGCTGAATGAAAAAGTAGAAAGTTTTCGTAAAGTGAACATGGCAAGATGTCCTTTAACACAATAGGACCTACATATAATAAAAACATTCGATATTCAGTTGCTTTCCATCGCGCTAACTCTGTTAAACTCCGCGGTTTTCTATTAAATTCAACTGGAATAAATTTCGAACAATAGATTAGTTTTTCAGATATTATTTTAATGAAGTGACTTTGTAAACGAACACATAAACCGCCACTAATCCACACATTTAACAGCTTACGCATTACGCCCAAACAAACATTATGCATATATTCAGTAGGGAATAAAGATATCAAATCTATAGGGAGCCGTAAAAGTGGTGACTCTCCAACATGATGGTCTTCATCAAGCTGCGAACGAAATGATTCATTGGTCCTTGTGGGTGCTGACACACTTTCATAGATAACGCGGCCGCGGTATTCGCCTGCCTCTACACACTTGTCGCAAGCTGAATAACCACCATGTTGTTTAGTACACTTGATAAATGCTCGTGCTGGAGCGTCACAAATAAAGCTATGGATTCTAACCGTGTAGTGAATATTTTCAAGATCTAAACCATTTCTAAGTAATATTTCTAGTTCGTCGACAAATTGCTTTAGAAAAACATCTAATGGTGAAGGTTTAGCTCGACCACAGAAAAGAGCGACGACAAATCTGACAACAAGTCTGGCATTAGGAATATTTTTTAGCAATCCTAAAATGGGCCACAATTGTATATTGGTACTTTTGAATAATGGAAGCCCATCAATGTTAAAAGAAACTTGAATTTCTCTATTACCAACATTTTTATCAGTATCGTCAAATGTTTTATTTGTTTTTGAATTTGTGAAAGAATACCTAAATAAACTAATTCTCCAGTATTTAACTTTGTAATCTCTAGTTGCAAAGGGGTTGTCAACAATGTTCTGCTATCTTTTGGTAATCCAGGGCATAAAGGAGACACAATTTTTTAGAAGACTGTTAAAGCATTATGTGGTATTTGATATTGAGTGGCCCAATGTTTTAACTCTGTTTTGAAATCATCGCCTTGCTTAGACTTAACAGAATCTGAATCAGATAGTGAATCTCATCATCAAAAGTAGCAATATGAGTTTCATGAGAAATGAGATGTTGCATCAATAAATTAGAATTATTACTAGAATCTTGTAATACAATTTTAGATTGAGAATTAATATATAAATTACATGGAAAATTAACTAAGCAAGATGACGCATTTACAGCTGTAGTTAGTACCCTCTTGTAAATTTGAAATTACACTTAACTCTGCTTCCTTTGCTCTTCTTAATAATTGACGTTTGCCAACTACAGCCTTTTTCGAGTATTTTATTTCCTCTGCCATGTTAATTTTTTTTATTACTCTTCTTCAATCTTTCAGGGGCATGCTTTAGCCAAATTTTAATGAAATCTTCTACTTCTTTCGCTGTAAACCCAGATGTTGTGGTTACAACTCCTTCTACAAAGATATAATACATTTGTTAATGTTAGAACGATGCAAAATTAAAACTTTGCATTACATCTCCAGCCCATATATGCCCCACTGCTAGGCACAGGCCACCTCTCAAATTGATAGGGCTTGGGCTGTATTTCCAATGCGGGCCCAGTGTGGATTTGGAACTCTACACACAACATTGTAAGGTTGATATGTGCAGGTTTCCTCCCGATGTTTTCTATCAACGAAAAGCTCAAATAGAAAAATTACAACCCGCAACCTTCTGCTTGAGAGGCTGCAGGTGAAACCACGAAACTGCCATGGCTTTTAAACTCAGTTCAGAGTTCCCTTCCTTCGAGATACAAGTCGAATATCTTAAAAAACAACTGAACCGATTTTCACTTAACAAAGCTAAAAACCATTTCACTTAATATTTCGGAGCTACGAAGGTGTAGAGAAATAGACTTTTGCGAAAGGGGTAAAATAGACCAATACAAAATTTAAATAGTCTTCTGAACTAAAGACTGTATCATGTCCATTAGGCGCACAGTGCGCGGCTAACTGTTTGCTTCCAGTTTGCCTCCCTATAATTTTCACAACTCGCCTACTGGAGACACGGCCTTACAGTTATAGTTTATTTTTTGTACTGGGCTCTATATGCTATTATCTGCTTTTGTTCTATTATGTCCCTGTCGTAGCAAAGGTGGTTAAGAAGTACACAGTGTTGAATATGCTATTTTCCTCTTTGGCCATTTTAAATCTATTCAACGAGGTATAAGGTTGAAAATTCAGTATACATACATACATGCAATGTAATTCTAACATCTTTTTTTTTGTAAGTAACAGGTTGGCGGGTAATAGAACAAAAGCAGATAATAGCATTCATGAGCTCAGTTCAAATAATATAAACTAATACATGCTATGTAAACATACCCACGATACACTCCCGCAGGCGGAGTTGGCAGAAAGGCTTTTTGTGCGATCTCTTCCCATAAAAGTTATATTGCTCAGCCAGGTGGTCAGTCAAACAAAATTTCATTATTCGTGACACTTTGCTGGATAAATCTCTGCCTCCAAAAGTCCTCATGTATGAAACCTGTAACAAATAATATAATGTATATTTGTAAAATACAAAATAAACTGCTGATCAGACCAAAGGAGTGAAGATTATAAATCCCACCAAAAACATAAATGTGAAAACGGGAGCCAAGATCAAAATACGACAAAAGAATTGAGATCTAAATAGCCACCAAGTTCTTTAAGAGAATATCGAATTTTATTTATAAGAATCTTAACAACTGACCAAAGCTCTGACACGCGGCAGCGCATCAGAGCTTTTTATGTAAGTTGCCGGCAAAAGCTCGCTCTATAGGTAAAAGGCCGCCTATTGGGGCAAATTTTCACTATTTAACTTTTTTTCTGTAATGCTTATTATCTGGTATAAATAGTAATTGTATTGCAACTTACCAAATTATCATAAGTTTCCTTGTTCTCTATTAACGTTTCGATTACATTTAATTCCTCAGCATTTTGAATTGGGAATTTTAATTCCGGTTTTAGAGTACCTTTCGTGCCTGTATTATTTAAAAGGCTTATTATTTGCTGATTTTGGGTTTTTATGCATGTCAATAATGACAATACTTTTGCTTGGTAACCTAAAAAAATAATAAAGAGCAGGTACCTATTAGTAGGGTCAGTGTCGGAAAATATCGTAGCGACGAAAGTGCTAAGTGGTCAAATATATCGGAACAAGACTTTATTGTCAAGAACTTAAGAGCGTGACTTAAGACTACTTTGGCCGCTATGATATATTTGCTGCTATATATATATATACAATGTCCTTTTTAATTAAGTACAAATATTTTAAGGGGCGATTCAGTCCATCATTTTGAACAACTTTTCCCAATAAGTGTATAAAGAAATACGATAAAAAAATTTTAGGTTCTCATACAAAACGAAGTAGTCACGTGATATAATTAGTATGAAAAATGCAAAAAAAAATTGCGTATTTCGATAAACATTTGCTGGGAAAAGTTGTTCAAAATGATGGACTGAATCACCCCTTAAAATATTTGTACTTAATTAAAAAGGACATTGTATATATATATACGATGCGATATAATTATGTTATGCCAACTGTACACACTCGCTGAGACAACTCGAGAAGGGTACGCTATGTCAGTTATCCATACTAATATATAAACCACCAAAACTGCTGAATTTGCCGGCACGACCACGACTCACCCGGTGTTGTTTGCTTTTTCACCGAGATCAAAGGGCCGGACATACGAAAGCATGTTTGCCCTACAAATATCGAACTCACTCACAAAATTTCACGAAAATATGTTGAGAGATGCGACATATAGAGGGAACATTTGGCTAGCCGGACATACGAAAGCATTTTGCCCTATCAATATCGAACTCGTTCACAACATTTCAGGAGAATCGGTTGAGAGTGCGACCTATACAGGGAAAAGCTGCTAGTATGTACTTAGTTACCGCGGGGTAACGATAACCGAAATCTAAGCAGACGAAATCGCGGTCAACTGCTAATTTTTAATAAGTTAGAAAAGGATAAGCCTGTCCCTTAGTGTCTCGGCAGGTACGTACAGCTGGTGTTAGTGATAACTGATTACTACATTATAGATACACATACACTAAAAATATTGAGAGTTCTAAAATCTCAATAGTCTAATAAAAAGTACTACCAATAAAAAGTAATACATCATAGTATTTTACCTACCTGTTAATTCTTGAACACACGATGGCGTTGCTGGTATGTCACTGTCGAGATTCGGCGGTTGTTCATATCGGCACCGAGGACTACCTAGGCGTGCAACCGGAGTTACCCGCCCCTCACCGTCTTCTGCTAAATCTAAAATCATAAAAAATTTAAACAATCCAGTACCTATTAGTAAATAAACATGAATCCAATAAATACGTTATTTTTGAAAATCGTTCTAGCTGTTTACACTATAGCAGAGAACACCTCACACATACATACAAGACGGCGAAAATAAAACCGCCGCAGGTGGGTACAAATATGTAAACATAGATATATCTTACCTTGCAGTACACTGTTTGTTAAGACAGGAAGCCCGTCGTCTACATTCAGTATGGAGAGATTCTCTGTTGGCAAAAAACACGAGAATATATTATATTTTCACATGCACAACATCTCTACAAGTATTAATAACACAACGCACGCTTAGGTCGACTTAACACCGGGGAAGCAATTTTCACAAAAATTACTATTCACATTTCAACAGTTAATCAGGTATGTCAGCCAGCCTGAACAACCTATTTTTTATGTCAAAGTTTCACCTTCCAAAATGTGATGCATTTTTATGAAGCCCTACCCAAAACTAATCTTTAGCAGGTAAGAATAATATTCTAGTTTGTGTTAATTATAATTTACTTACTTTCTGTTAGTGAAGGGGTTTCTTGGGTAATGCTTGGCTGAGCTTGACGGGTATCTGCACAAAACATAATACATTATTTTAGAGATTACTTGGGATTTTATACTTAGGTACCTATACAATTACAAGTAAAAACAACAAGTGTTTAACAAAAAGATAAGTTTGACTACAAGAAAAACTTTTATATAACAGAGTAAGCAGTTCGGTACAGCTAGCTACACTGACCAAATTTTGTTTTTGTTAAAAATTTAATTTGTAATACAAGCTTTTTTGCTGACTGTACTCTTTGTTGACTGTACTTTTACTATCAAAAAGTACTCAAAACAGCGAAACAAATAAGCTGAAATTCAACCACCTCATCACTTTTCATCATTAGGAATGTTCCAAGTATCTACATCTGCTCAGCTCGATGGTACCATAATATTGCATTGTCCCCAAGTTTACAAAAGCAGTTAGTATGCAAAATTTCAGCTTAATCTTACACCAGAAAGTGAGTAAAATTTGATTTGCCATATTTGTCCCACACTAACAAACATGTCTAGTTAAATAAACACTTTTAATAATTAGGCTTTCCATATTTTTTGTATACATGGGAACAATGGGACAAAAATACATTTAAAATATTTCAACAGGGCTCTAATGAACTAGCTCAATGTTCTTTGAATATGAGAATGAGGCAAATATATTAATAAACTGCTAATAGCTGTTATGAAGTAAATCCTGACACTTTTCACATCAAAAAAGTTGGCAATATAAATCTTAAGGAAAAATGCTATGGTATTTTTAAGTACAGCATTTTATCCCATTATTTACATTTTCTATAACTCAGAAACTTCATAACTGCAATGTGTCAGGATCTACTTTACAACGGCCATTGACTATATAACTCACCTTCATAATATGCTTCTAAGCATAAATTGCCAGCAGCTTGAAATGTTTGCAATTTCTTAAAGGTCTTTTTCTTTAATGGTGGTGGCCTTATGTGATTGTCATTATCTTCTTCGCTGCTAGAAACATATCTTTTTGCCCTTTTTCGTTTGAGACTTGGTTCTGCTTCTGCATCAGTCTGTAAGTCTGATGTATTCTCAGCCAGTTTCAGTTTTTTTTTGGCTTTCTCTATATTATCTTTACATGCAAATGAAATAAAAAATACTTACACACAACATGCAAAAATACTAAATGAACACAACAAGGTACCCCTCAGTCAGTTAAGACAAGGTAATTAGTAAATATGCAGGATGGAGTTGCATTAGTAGGAACAACCTGAAATTGTATGGTCAACCAATGACATGCCAACATGCCTGCTTTAATTAAATTTGACGAACGGTTAGCCTAGTGGTTAGAGACACTGTCTATGCTATAAGCTGAAGGTCCCAGGTTTGAATCCTGGTAAGGACTGTTATTATGTGATGAGCATGAATATTTGTTTCTGAGTCTCGGATGTTTTCTATGTACTTAAGTATTTATATTTATTAAATAAGCCATCATCTAGTATTCATACACAAGCCTTAGTAAGCTTACTATAGGACTAAGATTTGTGTAAGATTGTACCGTAATATTTATTAATTAATGAAGTTATTGCGAAATTTATAGTAAGAACACTGAAAATTACCTAATAATCAAATTAGTTGACTGTACCTGTGCTGTGACTACTTAGCAACACAGTCATTACAAAATCTGTGTTTTTATGTGTCATATGGATGTATTATATTGTAATTTTTGCATCCCAAGTTAAATCTTATTTTCTATCCTTATGAAAGGTAATTAATATCCTTCCCTTGTTTCCATTTCTCTTCATCTCATACTTTTAATATAATTTTTTTTCAGTGTAAGTTGTATGTATTTATGTAAGATTTATATGTATGTTTATTGTTATTATTGTATATAAGTATGTTTACATTGACCGCCCCGCACTACCTAATTTCCCATTACTATTTCTATATAGCGAGGTTGCATGGAAGAAATTGCTCAGCGATAAGGCCGCCTTTCGCGCATTTCCTAGTTTTTAAGATAATTATGTCCTGTATTTATTTATTTTGTGCAATAAAGGGTATTGTATTGTATTGTACCCTCAGTAAATCTAAACAAGACTTAAAGTTTAATATTTGCATGCAATACAAATCTTGCCCTATAGCACATTGATTAATTAGCACACCATAGCAGCAACTCATATTTGTACAAGCAGTTTCCAAAATTATCCATCTTAGGTAGTAGTTCAGTGCAAAAAACCCCCCATAGCATCAGTTATCCTCAAACAAGGCGACTTATTTTAAGATCCAACCCAAAATTATCCCAAAAATACTGCTTCTTGTCTAAACTCTAAATAAAAGGTTTTAACCATTGAGTTTTCTTTATTAATATTATAGTGTGAAAGCAACTGTATTTGTCTGTCTTTTTGTCTGTGTATCGCTAAACCAATCTAAAAGAAATTTGTCTAGAAAATAGGTCTCATACTGACAGTGGACATACTTGACCCATGAGCTCGTAATACCTGATAACCCCATAAGTTTTAACCCAGAACTACTACATAAATGATTGCTATATATTTTTTTTAAACATTATACACCTAATTTAAAAGCTTATTGGGTTAAGTAGTTTATCACTAAAGGAAAGAGAGTCCAGGACTTTAACCAGCTATATTTTTTAATATGTGACTGGTTTTTTAAGATCTTATTGTATAGAATGTGTTAAAATAAGCAAATTTGTATGACTAACTTCTTTGAAAAATCAAAATTGTGTGTGATAAATGATGTGAGGAGTATCAGGGTAAATTGCGATCATACAGATTCAGAACTGAACACTTCAATATGGGATTGTTAAATATGCAAACTTAAATTATGTTACTATGGTAAATTTGAATAAATCCATAAAACTGCTGAGACAATGTCCTTACTATGACATATTTTACTCAATATAGCAACAAGAATACATAGATACATATATTATCTTGGAAAAACTACACGGCTATCACGCAAATGCGCTCGAGCTCTCGATTTTTCTCGCACTATCCGTCTCTCTCATAATAGAACACCTAGAACAAGAGGTATAGTGCTAGAAAAATTGAGAGTATGTCGACGTGCTGAACTCGTCACATAAAACAGTTAGAAAACTTTCACCAACATAAGTAAGTTCACGGTAAATCAGAAAATATTGCATCCAGATACCATACCTCCAAGTCAGGAAACGAACTGTAGTTTGGTTATATAGGTACCCTTAGCCAAATCCAAGTGAGTAGTAAAAAAATGTATATACGTACCAGTCTCGCAAAAAATTCTTTGAACGTTGTATAATTTCCATTTTTCATCTGGTGTCGTAGCATCAGCCAAAACCTTTTCAAACGCTTTAGTGCCCTTAACGGGTGGCCAGAAAACTTCACAACGCCTTGGCGTAAACCACCGATTGTTTATCACCGATACGGTCCCGCCGTCTTTTTCACTGAATTGTATCACCGAGTACATGTTAGTTTTACCTTAGAAGTCTTGACAATGAAAAGCGACGCAAACACAGCACAATTACGGACACGTACGACACAACAGACCGGGCACCGGGCAAGCCGCAGGCAAAGCAAACGAAAAGGAGGGAAAGAATACATGACAATGACACTTCAATCAAAATGTCAGAATTTGTTCCGTTCCAAATTCGGATGTTTATAAAAAGTACCTTTTTAAGCTAGTATTGATATTATTAATTAAAAAACCTGTAATAAATTACTTTAAATCAACTTTGGAGTTACCTTAAAACATAGACAAGTTTGTTTTATACTTTATAAATATTTTACAACAGAAGATAGAAAAATTGATATCAAGAAATGAAACGTGATATTTTTTTGAGTTATAACGACTATGAAACTAGTACCGGCTATAGAAAAACTTGTTAAAATGTATTAATTAGTATTTGCCCTTAGTATTAGCTTTGATGGCAGTAGACTTCACTCATGGCTAAATTGGTGTCAGTAAAATAAAAACTGATACTGACCCTAAATATTTTATAATTATTAAAACATCATTAAAACGTCCTCTTGGCGGCGTATATGCTACGTCCTGGTATTGACCCCAAATATACGTCAGTAAAACGTCCACTTTGTGGCGAATATTAGGTCTAGATACAGACCCTAAATAGACGTCAGTAAAACGTCCTCTTGGCGGCGTATATGGTACGTCCAGATACTGACCCTAAAGAGACGTCAGTAAAACGTCCTCTTGGCGGCGTATATGGTACGTCCAGATACTGACCCTAATTAAACGTCAGTAAATCGTCCTCTTGGCGGCGTATATGGTACGTCAAGATATTGACCTTAAATAGACGTCAGTAAAACGTCCTCTTGGCGGCGTATATAGTACGTCCAGATACTGACCTTAAAAAGACGTCAGTAAAACGTCCTCTTGGCGGCGTATTTTGTACGTCCAGATACTGGCTTTTAATTGACGTGACTACGACGTCCTGTTCAACGCTTGACCCTAAACTGACGTCACTTTAACGTCTGCTCTCCACGAATAAATGACCGACCTTATTATGACCTATGAGTGACGTCGCTTATACGTCGCTGACGTCAGTTTGCTACCTGGGTATTTTAGTTAAATGCTCGCTTTCTTCTTCTTCGCTTAGGAAGCGGCTTTAACTTAGCTGTTATATTATACATATCCTAGGATATTAAAGACATACCGAATTTGAAAAAAAAAAAAATTGTATCCAAACACTGATATTTTTGTTATTTTAGTGTGATGTGGTGAGGCAAATATTAGGCATTCCAACAACAGAAGTAAAGTTAAGCAACTATGTATATTCATTATTATAATGTCACTTAATTTTTTAAATATTTTTATTCAAATAAGTAGGTATATAATTTAGCATTTATTTTCCCAGGATGGACAACGCAGGCGCAGTTTTTATATATGAAGGACCTTGCGTTAACGGATGCAACCTCTGCAACATTTGCAAATCTTTTCCTGGACCAAATATCTACCAAAGGAACGGTCCGCTCTTCTAACACGCTTCTTCTCAATTATGAATGAATGAATAAAACGAGTGAAGAACTCTTCAAAGTAAAAAAAAATAACTTAAGATATTTATACATAAATACAATTCGCTAGTTTCCAACAAGTCAAATCAGAAACTTTTTTTTAACGTCAAAACAAACATCGTCTATGGGATTTGAATGAAATAGCACGGCGTTTCAATTCAATTCAATTCAATTTATACATAAACAATAATACATTGCATTCGAATATTACAAAAATACAAAAAAAAATATTACAAAATTAAAATTCATTTTAAATGCATGCATATGTCCTATATTACTTAATTAGTACATTTCGATAATACATTTAAGTCTATGCAAATAATATATCAGTTCCAAATTGCAATTTAATAACTAATGCGAAATTAAAAGTCATCAACACTATAGCAGCACTTCTTCAGAAGCAGAGTTCTCAATTCACTTTTAAATTTTGAAAGTTTTCGTACTACCTTTAGATGATTTGGCAATTTATTAAATAAGACTACTGTTTGATATCGCGGACTGTGTTTAACAATTTCTAAAGTTGGAGTAATTTTTTGTTGAACGTCTTTTCGTCTGGTACTTTCCCTTAACAACATTTCCTCTTCCGTCTCAAATAAAGCTCTATTTTTAATAAAATCTACTAAAAGCACAAAAATATATAGAGAAGGAACGGTTAGAATTTGAAGCCTCTTAAAGTGTTCTACACATGATTCTCTCTTCGATATACGAACCATAGTACGTATCGCTTTTTTTTGCGCAACGAAAGCTTTATTTATGTTGTAATCGTAACTTCCTCCCCAATATTTAATACTGTAACGTAGTTTAGATTCTACCATGGCATAGTATAAAGATTTCAGTTGGTCCGTCGTCAGTTCATCGCGTAAAGTTCTAAGTGCACAGCAAGAACTGCTACTATAATTTTCCACAGCTTGTAATTCGGGTTTCCAATTTAAATATTCATCAATTTGAATACCAAGGAGTTTTACTTCGTGCACTGGTTCAATCCTCTCATTATTTCAAATAGCGCTCCTATCAATCGGTTTTTCTGCATTATAAATCTAAATACACATTGAAAATGGATATGATCAGCAGAGGTCGGAATTAGGTAGAGTTATTTATGTACTTACACTGATTTCATATAGCGAAAGAATAAAGTGGATATGCCTCAAATCCCGGAATTAATTTTAAAGAGCAGAAAAATCCAGTGATTTCTTAAATAAAAAGTTATTAACTTCTTCATAATTTAAACCACTGCACGCGCGACCTTGCCAATATGTTAAAAATAATAAAAATACTAATATAAATACTAATAAAAATTGTATGTAATTATCTTTGTTTTATTTATCTTATCTGTCTCTGAGGATTTTGTGATTATTTATTTGTAATATTGTTGGCAACATGGGATTGTCCATTAGAAATCCCGGGAAGACTCATATTAATATCAACATTTCGATGCAAGTACATAAATAACTCTACCTAATTCCGACCTCTGATGATCAGTGACTAGTGACATTATTTTGTGACGTTTCATTATCTTATCATTATAGAATAATTCATTTTTAACCCTGAATACTTCCCAATTGGCGGTCTTATTGCTTAGAACGATCTCTTCCTGGTAACCGCTGAATCTTACACACAATCATATAATGTTTATTTTTTGAAAACCTAAAATCGTTTTCCTAATACTTATTTTAACGTGAATACGCGGTCATCGCAAGTTCACGCGAATTTTATTTATGACAAACATGCAATGAAGCATTGATCCAAAACAAGTGTCCAAATTGGCAATCGAGCGATTGTAACTTGAGATCCAAACTAACTGTATATTCTTTAACATCCTAAAATTTTGTCCAAATCCGACGTCATTTCAAAATAAAAGTCAATGAAATAAATAATAAAAAATGGAAAAGGGTATCAGGGATCGCTTAGAAGTAACATTGGTAACTAACTGTTCATAGTTATTTATATGTTAGTATGCCTAAGTAGCTGTATGTGTGTATTGTATAAGTAGATATTTATTTTGATATTTATATATAGGTATAATAGGTACACAATGTATTTTTACATTATACAATAATATTTTATTATTTAATAAATGTTTATAATTTATACACAGGTATGTGTACCTTACCTACTGCAGTTAAAAAAACTAAATTGAAAAAAATCAATATTACATTGAATTAAATTTTTTTTTTACTAAATTATAAATCTAAGTGTGCATTTGTTTTTGTGCCGCATATTTTTTTTCTGTTTATCCCTACGGCTATGACTGGGAGAGAATACCGCCATTTGTTATAAGTATATTTTTACTTTAGAATAATAAAGTTAGATAAATAAAAATAAACACGTATGTAGCTGTTGTATATTTGCATCAGGGTCTCCCCTTAGATACCTGTGGTCACAGGTCGTGGTTTAAACTGTCAGCAGCACAGAGCTCTAATGCATTTTGCGGTGTTTCTGCTGCTAACGGAATATCAGATGTGTTTGTAATGATCTGTGGTTAGGATTCAACTGAAAATACAAACTTAGTTAATACATTTATATTTTGTGCGTACTTACGAAAAATTGATACCGTATATATTTAAAGAAATCTTCACTCTTTAAATCAGATTTTTATTTTATTTTATCTGTCAAATTCATAACAAGCCTGCTTTCTTCAAATTGGTAGCGTTCCTAGTCATTATATGACTTATTTAGAAAAACAGAAAATAAGATGGCAAACATTCCAGATGGCTTTAAAAAATAATCTTGAAAAATCTGACACCAATATTGGCCGAAAACACAGGAAAAAAACTGCGTAGATTGCATTGTTGTCAGCGTACACAAACGAATAGGACGAGCAGTTTTAAATTAGACGATCTATACAAGACTAAACAAAATTTGCTTCATCTGTGTCGAGAAGACGTAGATTATAAAATTCTCATCACGAGTTTCTTGACATGGATCATTATATCGGATATTTTGCGATGCAGAATTTAGGTCTTCCTGATGTTAGACGGTTTCTCTGAAATATGAGATGTGTTTTTTTTTTTTTTGATGATTCGGTCGGAATTTCATCCCAAAGTCATTGGAAAATAATGTAAATGAAGACATAGATTTTAATGTTAAAAATAAAACAAATTAGTTGCACAAGTTTCAGTTTAATAATCAAAACATTTGCAGTACAATATTATTCATTTTTAGATGTACTGGAGTTTTACGCAAATGTGATTAATATGTACTTAAAAACACAATAACCATGAATTTAAATAGATTTAGATGCCGTTGTTTCCATCATTCGACGCACATGTTACCCTAAGTAGGTAGGAAGAAGAATGTTCAGTTCAGTTCAGTTCAGTTCTGTGCTCACCCAGCCAGCGTTTCGCAGCAAGAGCATTGGAGCTAGGTCCACTTTGGAATGAACATGACAGCACTTACCGCTACGGGCCGATATGGGTACTTATCACCTCCGTTTTACTAGCGCAGCCACGTCAGACCTCGTTGAACCAGTACCAGGCTCGAGAAACCGAATGAGCACGTTTATAGGATATTATGGAGCGTGTGGGAGATTGCAGTCTAGGGGATGGGAGAGACAGAGGAAGTTAGAGTCTACCGTATTCTAGTACCGTATTCTGACTTCTGGTTTCCGATTTGCGAGGTGCGTTTTAGGAATTCTCTCTTACTTCCATCGTTTACCTTCGATCTTTTGACTTCTGACTGCCAGCTCCTGGTTCTTAATTCGTGACCGCCAAGCTCAGGGCCCTGACGGCTTCTGGCTCGTGACGCCTGGCTCCTGGCACTTGACTTGAGATTTCTGGCTTCTCGCTTCCGACTTCTTAATAAGTAGGTAGGAAGAAGAATGTAGCTTTATTTTATTTTGACAAAGAATTACAAATAAAAACATTCTTTTACTAACCAATGTTGTCGCAGAGTACGAAAATTAAAAAAGTAATTTGACGGACACAGCGAGAAGAAGAGAAACCTGCAAAGAAATAGGAACGTATAAAGATTTTTTCAAAAATAAATTCAAAATTATACTGTTACTTTTATTGAAACATCAATCCATAAACCCCTCTATCGTAATAATATTTGAAGTGTTTGCTAAATAAACATCGTCCGGGTATTTGGCAGCGTGTTTTATGATAATCTCGGATCTCGGCAGCGGATGCCGGAGCCGGATGCTGGGTATCGGATCCAGTGAAACAAACAACTACATGTTATGATGTGATATTATAGATTTACCTAGTTGTTTAGCTAATTCAGATTCGGGAGCGGCTTTATAAATTGAAATTATTAATTATGTGAATGTGAAAGATTTTATTTCAGTCATTTACAATAATAATACTTAAACCAAGACTACAGATTTTATGTTGTGCCTACTCTGATACAGGGACGTGCATTGGTTTTTTTTTGGGAAGTCCCTGTGATCAGTACATACCCTATAAAATATGAAGCTCTTCTTGTAAAATAGGTAAGATTACCTAAATTACGAAAACGGCTTCATATAAAAAAAAAATAGGTAGATTTCTCACTTTGCCGTCATTATTAGGGTAGCGCAGGGTAGACAAATTGCAGTTTGTCTGTATGGAGTGCACGCCACTGCCTGATACTTAACTGCTAATGAATTCGTCACAGACTGGATCTATTGAAATACTTTAAAAAATGTTATATACGAGCGTTCCGAGGGGCCGAGTTATGTGGCGCACTTGATGTAACCTAAAAATTAAAAAGGATCGGGTTAGTGTTAACGGTGTCTCAATGTCGGCATTACGTTTATTATTTATAATTCTATGATAAACATATCGCTGATATATAACTAGCTCGTTGATATATCTGCAAAACCTTTAGGATGCGTTCAGAATACACGCGCATGCCATGCCCATGCCTTGCGCACTTACCGTTGCATTTACCGAAGTTCAGTCGGGGGGAAGCCCCTGGCGGGCGCAAGGAGGCAGGCCTGCCGGAAGCAAAGCGAAGGCAAGGCAAGCGCGTCGTGCGGGGACTCGAAAACTGAACTCCAACAACCTATACTGAAAAGGTTTTTATTTCGACAATATGCAACTGCGACACGACTTCGGCTTTGTCAAAATACCTTAGCTCCGACATTACCGTACTACGACAAGCCGTTTCTTCGACGTGACTTAGCTAGGAAAAGATGCTACTACGACGATGTTCTTTTCCGACAATAATGCTACTCCGACATGAGTCAACTTCGAATTATCATACTTAGAAATGGTGTACTTCGACAATACTTTATTACGACATGCCTGTTCTCAGACAAAAAATACTAAGAATATTAAGGTCGCCCGCAGCGTCGGCGCATAGAAACAATATCTTTTATGATGAGAGGTCTTATGTAAACCCTCGTATTGTATGCGAAATTTTACGATTATCGGTTTAGTAGTTAAGAGGTGAAGGCGTCACCGACAAACTGACTTTGGAATATATAAAATTAGTCAGGTTATCACTTAAAAAAAACTTCAGATTCTAAAGATATTAAAACTTTCAATTTTTTTAATCCAAGAATATATAAAATTATGTAGGTTATCACTTAAAAGAAACTTCAGATTCTAAAGATATTAAAACTTTCAAATTTTTTAATCCAAAATATATATTGATAAAAAAGTAACAAAATCATAAAGTAACGAACAATTAAAAATCATACCTTAACGTTAGTATCATAGTAGTGAGTTTTAACAATTGTAGGCGTTGATTGTAGGTTTATACCTCTACATAAATATTAAAAATATGGTTTAGGTATAACAAAAAAAAAAGATAAACTGAACCAAATTTGTGTCAATCAAAAATCTCGACGTTGATTACGATTTTTTTTCTCGTGATTGCTAAAATAAAAATTTTATTATTTTTAATTTAATTATTTTTTTATAAATATACTTCTAATAAATCGACCGTTTCCATTGTTTCTTTTAAGCTTAAATAATTTTCTTTTTATTTGAGCTCTAATACGAAATATTTTATTTTCTGTATTTTTTGTTCTTTTTAATTGTATAGTAAACTTAAAAATATTTATTTTCTTTCTATTTTAAAGTGCATTCCACCTACAGTGGCAACTGTCGCAAGAATTTTCAGTGGTTGGAGCATTGTATTCTATTGAATAAGAAATAGAGCAAAGTTCAGGTGGAAACCTTAGAGGGAGATTTTTAATTAAAAACATGCGTTTTTTTACGTATGAACATAGTAACAAGTTTATTTGTCAAGTAATTAAAAAAAAAAACAGGCCAAGTGCGAATTGAACTTGCGTGGAGAGCGTTTCGTACAATGCCGAAGATTTTCGTAAGTGAACGTATTATATTGGAGTTTACCACTTTATTTTCAGTTGATAGAATTCATATATTATTTTTCCTGTAATCTACAAGCAATGAACTATATTTCGTATATTTACAAAATTTTAGACTCAGTAGTTTCGAAGATCAGAGGGGGGGGAGGGTTAATTATCGTTTTCTTTCATGAATAAAATCAAAACTATTTATTTTACAATAATAATAAAAATATAATTGAAATCCTCACAACGAGCCTTTTTATTTAATATACGACACAATTCTGTTTACAAATCTTTTTTTAATTTCCTCCTTTTTCCCTCAAATATGACCGTTATTAAAAAAATATTTATTTGCTTTGCACGTCTGTATTTAGGTCATAAGATTACACCATCCTATTTTTCACCTGATTTGGTCCAATAGATTCGGAGCAAATTGGCTGTGACAGACAGACATACAGACGCACGAGTACTCCTTTAAGGGTTCCGTTTTTTTATTTTTTGTACGGAACTTTAAAATCCCTGACGACACCATTTAGTACTAAGTGGCGGATTTACATTTTCCAACCGATGTTAAGTGGAATTGATATCCTTAGCGCCATCTATTTATTTACCAGGTAAATAAAAAAACCCCGACTTTGAATTGCACCCCCAATATTTTAAACTGCTGGACCAATTGTCATTAAATATAGCTAACAACCACCGCAACTGTTCCATCACGTGAAACTTGCTTTCACGTGAAAGAACCGCACCGAAATTGGTCCATCCCTTCGAGAGCTACGATGACACTGACAGACAGACATTAGCGTCGAACTTATAACTCACCTCTTTTTTGTCGGGGTAACAAATTGGCCTCCCCAAGGTTGTTTTCGGCCTATAATAATTATTAACGGCCTTTATACCTATGGATGTCGTAAGAGGCGACCAAAGAATAAAGCACTAATATCTCGTGCTGCAACTGCAAATCGTTTTAAATCCATTCCAGCCATTAACATATTATAGTTGAAGAAGAAAGAGCAGGAAAGTACACCCCGGACTCCCACAAACAGCAACCGGGGGTGCGCTAAGATAAAGAATAAAAAAAAACATTAAAAATTATACGAACAAATTAAACTGCTATTGTACAACTGTGAATGGGAGTAAATGCCTAGGTTAGTATTCAACAAGCTATATCTAACAAATTCATGACACGCATTGTTTTCCTGCTTCTTCCGGTAGCTGTTCAATGGCGGAGTTGCCGAACTTGCCCGAAGTTTATCGAAGTTCGCTTAATCTGGCTCGAGACGTCAACCGCGATAGTTGAGACTTGTATCGTAAACTTGAAGATAAAGGTCGCCTCTCACTACACTGCAATGCATTTAGCACAACTTCTTCACTTGTACATATGGTACAGTCGGGAGCAGATATACCTGCCCCCCCTGACTTTTAAAGGCCTTTCGGTATGAGGTCACTTTCATATGCTGCTGACTGTAGATCAACAGAGCTTCAACGTAAAATATAACTTTGATGTCTATCACGTTTTCCACAACACAACGGGATAAATAGTGCCACCAGGATTGCAAAATTCAAATGTCATGCTTCGAAAATCGCGTGTCTGAAATGGTAAACGGAAATTTAAATTTTATTTCTAAATACACGAATTCAGAAATCGCAATTCAAAAAATACCTACCTAAGTTCAATCATGTGCCAAATCGGTCTTCTTTAAATTTAAGAGCTTGATCTTGTCGGTGGAGTTAATTGAAGATGTCTTTCTTCATTACTCTTTTCTATTGCAGATAGAAAAGAGTAAATGAAGGCATCTTGGTAGCATCGATCAAATATTACTAAAGATGGTAGGTTTTAATGGCAAATTGCTTAAATAATTAAAACTGTAATAACGGTCGCGACTTCTAAGTTTTGGTTTAACTAATAGTAGATGCAAGTCATTTATATTAGTTCAATACGCGGCAGGCTTTAAACGTAGCATGAAGGTGGCTATTAAAATCGAGATGGACCTGCCAAAATTACTTTCAGGAAGTTAGACGATGGATAGAATTTGATGGTCACGCGGTACTATAGCTAGTTTGTACTCTGTCAATAGTGTACCGTAATAGTATGGGACGAAAGGTAACTTAGTTCATCTACACCTATGCTATAAATCCTCTATAAAAGTTTCTGAAACAGTTAGCTTATTGCCAACACCCAGTGTCATAATAACCATTAAATCATCCAAACGAGTGTTACAATGTTGTAACAAATTTTATTATGCAACGCAAACTTGATCCCTTCCTTACTCATCAAACAGCCACATTTTTTATGAATTTCGAAAAAAAAAACACTGTCATATACGCGCCGTTCACTACCACAGCTCCGTAATTTAAAAAAGGAACTTATTGGTTATTCGAATTCACGTCGTATCCCGCCGTATTTATAGTATATAACAAAAATAATTTACATTCAAAAAATTATACAATCCAAAATTTTAATAATAATTAAAATAATTATTAATTTTATTATTACATGTACACATATATAGTTAGTTTGTATTAGATACTCAGCAATTAAACTTACCAGGGATTTACATAGAGTTCTTACAACATTGTACAACACCCTATGGATTTAGAACCTTTTATGAAGGATTCATATCATGGATGTAGATAAAGTAAGTCTTGTATGTAAACGTAATAATTAGGTATTAAAACACTCATGTGATACTATTATCACACTCGGCTTTTCCTCGTGTGATAACCCACGTTCGTGTTTTAATATCCCTTATTATACAACAGTTGCATAAATAACAAATATTCACGAAACAGCAATTATTAAGGTAACCACGGTGGGTTGAAAATAAGCTGTCCTAGATCTGCAGATGGTGATAATGAAGATGATGACTTAGTACTATATAAGAAATATTTGAAAACTGGTGATAGTCTTGCAATTTCAAACCGATGATGAAAACTTTTATAAGAATAGAGGGGAGGTCTTACCTCGTACAGGGATTGAAAATTACATGCAGCGGTCGTTGTAATTTAGAAAATTCAATTAAGTAAAATATCTATTTACCTCTTTTCTAATTAAATTTTCACAAAAGTTGCTTATTTTCTAGAGTAGGTAGAACTTCCAACTAGACATATCTTTCTGATATGTAAGTGAAGCACACAGATACAGATGTATATGTGCTAGGCAGTTACGTTTACAGCACGGTCTACATTTCACTACACACCTGTAGTTACCACAGTGCTTTATAGAAATGTCGTGTAAATATTCTGTTGTACTTATTATTTAATATGATAGTAAATAAATAAAAATAAATAAATGTCTGCTAGAAAACGTTTATAATAGGGGTGACGACAGGGTTAGAAAAGTATAATAGTAATTAGTCATTCTTTTAGATTATCAATAAATAATGGACGCCTATTTTTCAGTTTGCCAAAAAAAAGTAAAAATTTACAAAGGTACAAAGAATCATTCAAGCGTACGTAGCCGTGACGTCATGCGAAATTTCAATGCACTGTATCTTTTTCATTTTTTGTTTCTCAGACAAAAGAAAAAATACGGGTACAATATTTTACAATAATCTAATCGATGGGCTTAAAATATTTTTTCCATTCACTATGCCTATTAAACAAGCAAAAGCATGCCTTTATCTAGAGCAGTAGGTAAGAGTTCTATTAATGCACTACTTTTCTTGTGATATTCTAATGATATCAATTGTTCTTTATTTCTTTATTAATTCTAAAGTCTTTATGAGTATTACCCAATGTCCATGGGGTAAAACAGTAGTAGTGTGTATAAAAAAACCGTAAGACTTGACACATTTACGGTGTTTAGCGCGTCGTTATAAAGTCGTAAACCTAGAAACCGCTAATGCCTTGAGCATTATAATGTTTATGGTCCATATTGTGAGTGACAGCGGGTTATAGGTACACTTACGCGTAGTTACGAGGCTATGAACTGTTGAAATTATACTATGAAGGTGACTATAAGTACTTACTCGAAGAGTCGAAGTAATTTATTTTTAGATCTGAACCAAAACATGTCCATACAGATTTTTTTAAGTTGTAAGTTTTACAACTTGCCATCTAGTTTTAAATCTATGCAACTTCCACTCTCTAGGAACAATCATGTATGGTATAAGTTCCGAGAAATATAAATAATCTTATTAAGTTTTTCATATTTTTTTGAAGAAAGAACAGACTCTTTGAATTTCCAAACCAAACATAGGTAACAATAAATAAATACATTACTGCGTAGGACAGTAAAGAAATATGGCGTCGCGGAATTAGTAGCCGAGCATTAGCGAGGCCTTGACAATATAATTACGAGTTCGGCAATGCCATTCCCGCCAAGGCATGTATAGTGCTTTTCTTAATAAATGTGAGGAAATCATTAAAGAAATAACCAGAAATATGCAAATATTAATCGACAGCAGTTAATGTTTACTGCAAAGAGTATCTTCGTACCTACTTTGAAAGAAAAGAAACTGCTTTCCCGCGTTCTTTAGTGCAAAGGAAAGATAGCAGTCCATACGGCCCGGTCATATTTTACGCACAAGATGTAATACCGTAGATTTATTTTCTAACGCAACGAAAATAAAGCATATTTTTGTGTGATTTTATAACAACATTATTTTAATAAAATTGTGGTCATTAGATTATAAATAACAATAAATAATGCTCGAAGAGTGCATTTTTTATTATGTGGTAGCAATTGGCTGTATGACAAGTTATGGAATTAAACGCCTTATGTCTTTGCCAAATGTAAAAACAGAATTGTCATCTGAAACGTCAATGTCACTGTCTTGTCATTCTGAATACACTTTATTAGTCTTTTCGTTTTGAGCAGCGGCCAGGAATGAATTTTCATACTACTTTCTTGACCCAGTCCAGCAAAGTAATGCACGAGCCAAGAATTACAAACTTCGTGTCTTCTTTTTACTACAATAATGCTTTTTACTACATTTCCGAGCATGTTTGAGAAAACATATATAGTTATATATATCATTTAAACTAAAACGTTGGGTATTTTCAAAATGGACTAAATATTATCTGCCAAAGTATTTTTGTAGAATGATATTGATCGCCGGTTGACTGCGAGAGATTCCATTATGGGATAAATCCGCTGTTGACAATTAAATCTTTACATTGTTATGAGAAGAAGTCTGTGTATAACTGTGCGTTTTCATACTAACTATAGTAAAGTTATAACAAACCAACAAGCAAACAGAGGTGACAAGAGGGCTGGCAGCTTTTTTGCTCAAAGGATCAGCATTGCTATCCAGCGAGGGAATACAGCGTTCTTGCTACCGTGCATGGGCAAGATAACTTTTTTTTAATTTGTTTATGTTATTTATTTTTTGTTTACTTTTTTTCTTCGTTTAGTTAAGTTTTTGTTCTTGTATTTTTTTTTCAGTAAATAATTATTTTAACAAACAAACAATGAGGAACTGAAGATTCGCTCTTTATTTCTGACCTAGACCAACCGCTAGGCATTGAATCAAACGGTTGACAGTCATGCGAGTGGCTAGCATGTCACCCCGACATAAAACTTGAACCCAGGCCGTTCGCGGCTCTACATTTTATACTATCGGGCCGTTTACATTACCTACCGTATACCTACTGAGAGTCACGAGAAGAAAGAATAGAAATATAAATTTATCGAGGGGAGTCATATTCATCTTTACATTTTTGCAAGTAGGCGCTATGCCTACTTTAAACTTATAATCTAGTAGGGGGGGGGGAAACAACGAATATATTTTATAAAAAAATATTACCAACCAGCCTTATTCTTACACGTTAGAATCCCTAGGTATACAACGTGTGATATATTATGCGTAATAAATAGATCCACGGGCTATACTAGATTACAAATGTATAATGAAATTAAAGTAACAGCTAAAAAACTACATTTTCACTCAAAAGTGCTGTCTTTTTGACTATTATTTTAATATCATTATACTATAAAATTTATCTAGCACGTAGTTTGATTTATTAGGCATATGTTAAACTTTGGATAAAGCCAATTGCAACTACAATCTTTTCTAGAGAACAGTACAATACAATACAAATTAACTTTATTGCACCATAATAGACACACAAAAATTACATGCAATACATCGTTATAAATGCAATCTCTTCAAGCTAATCTTTGGGAGGAGGAAAAATTTATTTGAAACAAGGCTGAGAACCAAGGTTTTGAACACTAATTGACAAAAACAGGTAAAAAAGACGAATTCTCACAAATGAAGTATCATTTCCATCTACTTGAAGCCTCAAATACTCCAAGTATTCCACCCGATCTCACCTGGAACGTAACAAACTTCAGCAATAAGAAGTTTTCCACTCGGGCGAGTCAAAACTAAAATCATTGTAACGGAACGCACCGCTGCGCTTCCATTGCCGTGAGTCGGGCGGAATTTACATCGGATTCCTTTTTTATATATAAGGAAAAGGCAAGTATACACAAGTCCTTTTTTATAAAGTACAAATATTTTAAGGGGTGATTCAATGCATCATTTTGAAAAACTTTTCCCGATAAATGGATATCGAAAAACGAAAAAAAATAATTTTCCGTAATAACGATATCACGTGACTACTTCGATTTGTATGAGAACCTAAAAAATATTTTCGTATTTCTATATACTTTTATTGGAAATAGTTGTTCAAAATAAGGGACTGAAACACCTTTATATGTCTAAATATTTGTACTTAATTAAAAGGACATTGTATATATATCACTTTTGGTCAAAGGGTTGAGATAGCAAAGAGCGATGCGATATTTAGAAAGGCAGTAAGTCCTTCTAAAAATAAGTGTGAATTATTCACATATTGATATTAAGGTTTTTGTTTTAATTTTGTGAGTTTAATTAAAACACGATGAAATTATAACACGAAACAGAAATATAAAATGGAAATCCTGGAATATAAAATGGAAAAAAATATACATATATTTATTGATCGCTCACAGATTCAGGTTTTAAAAATGCTCAGCAAAATATAATCACGTTTCAGAATCTTCTTACTCTTTAAAATATTACTAAATAGTTTTGCAGAACCAACTGTTTACCTAAAGAGTATCATATTAGGTGGAAACGCACTTATAAAATAAAATAATTATAAACTTCTACATTGTTTTCATCTATATTCGTATAAAAGCAGTCTACATTTTACACCTTTGGGACGTATTAGAGAATTTAACTGCATTAAAACTTTTATTTCCTCTAATTGCTAACTATACCGGTGTAAGAGGGTGCCTTAGAATTTTAAAATGCGACAAAGAGAAAGGGGACTAAGTGGCTGGAATAGAGAGCATCTACCCTTTGTTATGTGCAAAACGGTCCACCCCCCGTAATTGGAAAGCGAGAATTGGCCCGTGAGGCGAGATACTGTCCTTTAGCTTTGAAGTTGCGTTTCGTATGTTTCTGTTATTTGTGAGTGAATGTATATTCTGTTCTTACATAAAACCTTTTCTAAGTTTTAAATGAGAATATTGAAATTGATTCGAAATTGAGCGTTAAAGCGCTCATATTCGGGTCAATTTCAATACTGCTTTTAAGTATGTAGGCGATCATATTCGACGATCTAAGGGGTGAGGTGTGGGGCAATTGCGGAGCAAACCTATGTTATACCACAGAATTACGTACTAGTATTCACGTACAGAAGTCTTACTCAGGAAAGAAATTCAAAGAAATATCTACTTAATGTGGTTAGCGCTATGGTTTAATTTAGCTCGCCTCAGAACTCTTTACCTCTTCATTAAGATACCTAGACATCCATTGAAAGCCAAATTCATTCTTATTACTCTGGACAAACGATGTATGTAACTGAATTCTACCCTTCAAAGTGGTGGCCGCGCGCATAGTAATAATGTAGGCATATTTTCGATATTAACGGGGAGTGATACAGACTTGGTTATACTTACTCACGATTGCGACTGACGGGGTAAGTATAAGTTGATAATGCCTTTGCCCAACAGTGGGACACAGAAATAAGCTAAAAAATGTTTTGGTTTTAAAAGATTGGAATTATGAAAATTTTATAGTTTGGAAGGTTTTATTATGTGTTGTGTTCGTATTTCTATCAAGTTTAACTTATCGTGTATCGCGTGGAACTCGTGAAAATGGTTCGATTATTCTTTTTAGGGTTCCGTACTCAAAGGGTAAAAACGGGACCCTATTACTAAGACTCCGCTGTCTGTCTGTCTGTCCGTCTGTCTGTCACCAGGCTGTATCTCATTAACCGTGAGTTAAAATTTTCACAAATTATGTATTTTTGTTGCCCCTATAACAACAAATACAAAAACATAATAAAATAAATAATATATATTTTATTGTTTTTGTATTTGTTGGTGGGGTTCCTATACATCAGACGTGATGTTTTATAGATAATGGTACGGAACCCTTCGTGCGCGAGTCCGACTCGCACTTGGCCGGCTTTTTAAATTTTTAAACTACATAACGAATACTTCTACTTTGACATTACTGCTTCGCGCGTATTTTACAAGCTTTTATTTAGTTTCTCCTGTCCGTTTTGTCTGTCTGTAATCAAATCTTGCAAGTTAAATTGGACCAACTTCCCAGTTTCCGATTGAGCTGAGCATTTGCAAGCATACGTATATCGCGTGACACTGCAATATTATGTCAAGGAGCTGATCTGATGTTGGAGCTAGAACATCGTGGTGGTATGGGCCAACATAGGTGGGCATGCCATCTCTGCGATAATACAACATAACCCCACCTAATTTGGGCTCGATTTATTCTTCTTGTGGAGCATTAACCTTTTTAGGTCATTGTTATAGATAAAAACTTGTTTTAATGATTTTTTTTTTAATAATAATTACTTGTTTCAAATAAAAGGGCCTTAAAATTATCATGCGAATGTTTATTTTATACTATAAAAATAATTGTTTATTGAACCAGTAACTTTATCTACTCAAGTTGATAGAATATTATATACAATACAATAGATATTCCAAATAGGTAGGCAAGATATGTAGCTAGTTTTGTGTATATTATTGAGTTTACACCAAGTTATTCCTTGAACAAAATTTCCCAGTCCTTGTTAAAATTTCTTTCTTTGCGCAATCAGGCAGTGTTTCAGTTTTATAGTATTTTTATAGAAACTTCCTACTCGTTTAGCTTTGTAAGATATGGTAAATATTTCCTGTTCGTGATTCAGAAGTACAAAAATGATTTAAATAGCTGATTAAGGAAAACCAGTCATGCTATGACGTTCGTTGTAATAACAGTACCGAATGTGGTAGGCCTCTATTTTATGTACTTTCGTAAGTACCTACCCATTTTATTAAATAACATAAATATTTACAGATCTACAAATATTAAAATAATAATATTTATAACTAAGACTTAAAAGACTATATAAATTAAAAACTTAAAACTATAAATAAATAAATAAAGTATAAAAATTAAAAAAAGTTTTAGGTGATTATAGTGCAGATCCAAAGGGGCTCCTGGGATCAGACATTTTAAAAGACGGTCCAATAAGCGAAGGTACTCGTATGTGTGTAAGGCTGTTTGTGATTCGCATTTGAATTGGCGTCCACAAGTGGCATAAAATTACCTTGAGATCTTATACGCTTTAATAGGGAAGTTTTAAGCCTGTGGTCCCGGATTATATGCTGGAGTATTTAGAACATAAAAAAGAAGATAAAATAATTATAATCACAGTACATCGTAGTTCAATCCTGCAAAAGGTAAATAAATAAAAATATAGGGAAACTGATTGAGCTAGCTCCAAAGTTAGTTTTAAACTTGTGGTATGGGATACTAACTCAACGAAACTATATTTTATAGTAAATACATATATAGATAAACACCCAAGAACTAGAGCAATTTGAAAAAGGCCATTTTCCAACTTACCCTGATAAAGACCTCAAACCTCGTTTGTATCAAATTTGTTTTTCATAACCTTTTTCCACTTTTTAATTTAATGGAAAGTTATTTCTATTACTCATGTTAAAGGTCAAAGCCTTTTTTACTAGGCAACCAACAGATGAAGCTGAGAAAGTAATCTTTAGGAGTAAGTACAAACGAAAACATTCAACGTTACAGACATATAAATGTTTTCTTAGCACATTCAAAACGCAGGTGAATTTTAAACTGCACCCTTTATGCACTTTGAAAATAAAAGTACACCTGTTAACAAACGTTTGCATCAGGAAACCTTACACAGACTGACGGCAGAACACAATCTAGAGGTTTCTCTGAGAAAATAAAGAGGCAAATTTGAAAAGTGCGCCCGTGTACAGTTGGTAACGAAGCTTGGGTTGGGCAATTGTTCAGGGCGTTTGACATATAGGGTGCCGGCCAAGAAGTCGGAGGCTTCATAATCTCCCCTTACCCTAGACGTTTCCATACAAACGTAGTCTAGTTTTTATTTTGAAATGACATGTGAGATTTCAGCAGTATTTTGTAATTTTAAAGAAATTGCTTATATCTAGGCATATAACTAGTTTTCGACGGTCAAATTTGAACTTCAAATAAAATATGAAAGTGTAGAATACTGAACGTCAAATATGATATGATACACTATATTCTCTTTTAAGTTCATATTTTGACTGTGAAAACGAATTATATGCCTACCTATTAGGCATATAATTCGTATGCAATTTCTTTAAAATTACATAATTTCTCCAATATCTGACATGCTGTTTTAAAATAAAAGCTAGACTACGTTTTTATGGAAAAGTCCGATTGTGACTCGCAAGGGGACTCTTAAGGTGTGAGGTGCCCAGCGTGGCATACTACCTATATAGGCGTGTTTCCTCACTGCTGTCACCTACCTACGTTCATAGTTATTGTGGGCATATTTTATTTAATTGATTAATTGGTTTTTAGATTTTTTTATTAATAAACAACAGAATCTAAAATTTTTTGATTAAATCTTACGTGCGACATACAATATTAGCACGAATTAACGGGTTACTAGTAGTGAGTGTGTTGCGAGGCAGCTTCTAGTCACATTCGCCCTGATGAAGACCTCCGGATGGGGTCGAAACATGTCGGCCATAGCTGACACTCTGAGAGATCTAAGTATTTAGATTTAAAACAGTTATTGTTATGTGTATATTAAAACGTAGTGGTACTTTTATTTTTAGGATACGTACATACATACTTTCACGTCTTTATGCCTAACGGAGTAGACAAAGCATTTTGGGTCTTGCGGCCAGTCCGTCCGGAGTCCAAGCCCACAAGACTCAAAAGCCACTTTTATCATGATGTTGAGCGAGAAGGTGGAAAAAGGAATCAAAAAAATGATGAGTTGCTAGCCCCATTAACATGATTCGCATTTTCGCACATTCCCTCGATCGGCGTTTTTCTTTTCTTCCAGACCAGCATGGAAGCAAGTGGGGTTCGTAATGTGAATAACCAACCACAGAAAGAGAGGGGGAAGATATACCTTTTAATTCGATGGCCCAATCATTATAAAATAGTCTTCTCAGGGACTTGTCGTCTTGCCCACGGGCGCTAGTAGTGTGCTAAAACCAACTCTGTCTACACTCCACGGCGAATGATTTCCACTTTTAAAGTTTCGCGTCCATGCGTTCAGTTCATCGGTGCAGAAAAGTGAAACTATTCTGTATAATATCTTCGAGCTTTGCTATGCGCTGGTTCAAGATGAAAGGGATAAGCGAACTCTGCTTTCAGGCGATTGAACTGCATCAAAATGTGAGTTAAAAAATATCCATTACATTTTGGTTCCATAAGGGTTGGATCTCATTTGTCAGCAACGAGCAGCACTTTTCGATACTGCTATCCTTTTCTGACGCTTAGAACCGTCATTTGCCAGAGCGAGAGAGAGTGACGGAACGCTATCGCACCGGTCGTACGATAGCGTGCTGTAGCATTCTGCGCTCTCTCTCGCTCTGGCAAATGACGGTTCTGAGCAACAGAAAAGGATAGCAACATAGAATAAGGATAGCAGCATACATAAGGTGTCAACAGAGCATTAGAGCCCAAAGGCCACGTTCAGATTTATGGCACAGTAATATAGCACTTAATGTAGTGCCATGATACCTGTGCAATAAATCTGAACTGAAGCGGAGTATCATTTATGCTAATACAAATGTGATTGAATCACAAATGAGGAAATTTGTAGGAGAACAAAAATCACTGATATAGCCCAGCGGATTAGCTCATTGGAGTGGCAGTGGGCGGGACACATAGCGCGACAAACCGATAGCCGATGGGGCAAAAATGTTCTCGAATGGCGACCACGTACTGGCAAGCAAAGCGTAAGACACCCACCCACAAGGTTTTCTGACGACCTGACTGAGGTCGCTGGAAAGCTCTGGATACAGGCCGCTCTTGATCTGTCATTTTGGAAATCTTTGGGAGAGGCCTACGTCCTGCAGTGGACGATATGCGGCTGAAATGGTGATGATGATGACTAATACAAACTAAACTATACATCTATGCACACGTCAATGGGATAGAGGTGCGGGGTCGGAGAACGGGAACGAATATTGCTCGGGATTCTATAGGTTTCCTTTCTGTATGTTATACTAATATTAATTCTGTAATTATGGTGAAAATACGGGAATCATAATCATGTCCTATCACCTATTGACAAATTCTGAATCTGCAAGGGAGTCTGCAGTGGAATCAAACATTCTAGGTTTTTTTTTTCTACTATTATGTGGCATTATCTATTTTTTTTTATATTATTATATACTACTATGGGGCATTATCGTGGGCGAAAACAGATTGACTAATCTACGTTACGCCGACGATATTGTCCTTTTTGCATCTTCCTCATCCGAACTGACACAGATGCTCCAAGATCTGAGCACGGCAAGCCTGCAGGTTGGCCTTCAAATGAATCGATCAAAAACACAAATTATGACCAACAGCACAAAAAGTAGGGTAACGGTGGATGGGCAAGATATACAGTATGTCGATGAGTACACATATTTAGGACAAATAGTCTCATTCGAATATCGCCAGGAACTAGAAGTCGCTCGTAGGATCGACAACGCGTGGAAAAGTTACTGGTCGATGAAGGAGCTATTTAAAGGCAGCCTTCCAACTTGCCTAAAGAGACGGCTCATGGACATGTGTATCTTGCCCATCTTAACCTACGGTGCTCAAACTTGGTCGCTGACTAAAAAACAAAATCTCAAACTGCAGGTTTGCCAAAGGGCAATGGAGCGCAGTATGTTGAGTGTAAAACGTAAAGACCGTGTCAGGAACACTATGCTGCGCTCCATCACCCAAGTGGTCGACGTTGGAAGAAAGAGTGCCAGATTGAAATGGGACTGGGCGGGTCACGTTTACCGAATGGCGCCGGACAGATGGGCTCACATAACGACGATGTGGATTCCAGAAGACGGGAAACGATAAAGGGGCAGGCCTAAAATGAGATGGAGTAACGATCTGTCTGCTTTCGACAAGGATTGGAAAGAAGTGGCTAAAGATCGAAACCACTGGAAGCAACAAGGGGAGGCTTTTGCCCAACAATGGGACATGAATAGCTAGAAAAAAAACTATTATGTAGTCCTAAGAACTTTTTTACATAGAAATATTGAATACGACAAGTCCACAATTTTCATCGATAATATATAATTCCTTAAAAGGCACTTCTTTTATTGAGCTTGCTCTTGTCGGTGGAGTTAAGTGGAGCTGCCTCTATTCTCTGCCCGTCGTTTTAACGTCCTGGTTTTCTTGTTGTCGAGTCAAAATGGTTCCGATATAGTTTCTATTTCAAATTATATTGGACCAGTATGTGGCCATGGTGATACCCCTGCCGTTAGTTAGTTAGTCCTTGATGGTACACGACGTAGGGCAATTCGGACACGATAGAAGGTGGTCGATCGACTGAATGGCACCGCAGTTGCAAAGGACGTTATCAGGCACCTAACTCGGTTTTCACGACTCCTCGCAATACCAGCCCGGAGTCTATTGAGAGACTTACAGACTGACCAAGGGAGGTCTCTACCAGGTGAGAGTTGCTCTACAGGTGGTGGTAGGTTAGGTTTATCGTCCTGGTAGGACTTTTCTTCTAACTCTCTTTAATTTGTTGGAAAAACGTTATCCGTGTTCTTGCTTATCCTCTTTTGTCTTAGTTCTACTCTTATTCTGAAGAAATTGTCTTATTAGTAAGTACAACATTATATATAGTTACACAAGCCCATAAAGTTTTTTTGGTATACTGTTGTGAGCTCTATATATATGTAATTATTTTAATAAAAACATGTTTCGAAGTAAAAAGAAATAATGATTTGTAGAATTTTAAAAGAAAAAAAAATCAATGATGACTTGTACCACACAAAAACGATACAAGAATGTTTAAGGTTCAAGCAAATATTCCATCCGATATGTTGTTTGATCGGCGAGACATGTTTACCGACAAATATGGGGTTCGTTTGTGCTATGTCACAGACCTCTGTGCTATGTTGTATTTTATGTTAGATATGTAGTTATATAGTTTTATTTGTTCAGTAATGATAAGCATTATCAGCATATAATCAGCCATTCTCGGCATAAAACTACAAGACTGAGTTCGCAACGTGGAGATTCGCCGTCGGACGAAAGTTCACGACGTACTCTCTAGAATTGCAGCTCTTAAGTGGAACTGGGCGGGACACCTGGCTAGAAGGGACGGGCGATGGTAAGTGGAGTAAGGCTGCCACCGAGTGGCTGCCACCGAGTGGTATCCCAGAAATAGCGAGCGCAGTGTGGGGAGTCCGATGGCTCGGTGGTTCGACAATATCAAGCAAGTCGCTGGAAAAAACTGGATTGCAGCGGCCGTCGACAGAGCGAGATGGCGCAGATAAAAGGAGGCTTATACCGAGCAGTTTTGTAAGCTGATGGTGATGATGCTGACATAGATTGGCATTGAATTGTAAAATTGTACAGATAGCAAGTTTTGAAAATTTTGAGCAATGAATTCTAGCCACGTTTTTTACTCCTCGTATAGAAGAGGCAAATGCGGATGCATTTGCCTTCTTTAAACGAGGAGTAAAAAAGTGGCATTTGGGAAACATGACTCTTGACTGACTCTCCCTTAAAACAAATTATAAAATAATGGTCATACTAACAAGCTTTCAAATTAAATAAAAAATATTGTCAGTTTACTTATTGTTTCAGTTCAGAAAATTTAAAAATGTCGGCACTTCGCCAGAGAAAGCAACTGCCGCAGCCTCTTGACCCACATGCCACTGCGATTGTGGCTGGCACCGGGAACTACTACTAAACTAGTTTAAACCAGTTTCAGAACTTTTACTTTTCGTCAGATTTATAAAAAAATATATACACAATTAAGCCATAGAAGAACTCGACATAAAGTTAAAATTTAATGAAATTAAAGCAGTGTGCGAACAATCAATAACTAAAAAGAACCCACGTAAAAGAATGCAGATTACAATAAGAAAAAAATGTGTAACGAAAAGAGGGTTTTTACCCCCTTTTCGTTGCACATTTTTTTACCCAAACTAAAAGGGAGCTAACGTACTAATAAAAGTGAAAAGTTTTACAATGGGTCAAACACGGACATCACAAAAAAAAAACAACTTTATTCATTTTAACACGAGAGCTATTTACGAGTAATATTGTATGGAGATGCAATTATTTTTTCGCGTTTTTAGGGTTGGTTCCACAGTAAAAGTAGTTCACTTTGATCAGTTTACTCCCTTTCGAGTGGATACGGGACACCACGGGTTACACTTATTAATTCATATTTCCCTTCCAGGATCAGAATGCTTTCTCGTATAATAATTACTTAGAAACCATTTTTCTACTCGATATTCTAAATAACCTTCAGCAAAACTTGTATTTGCGTGAGAATATTATTCGAGGAAGCAATTTGGTAAGTTTGACCCTCGAGTTTGCGGGTTTTTGTTGAGTTCTTCAGGGTTTGCTCTAACAAGCGGACGGACAAATTGGCTGGCTGTTTTCGTAAATTTCCCTTTGAATTTTGGTTGATAACGAATGATAGCAAGTTTGCGAAATAATGATTCTGGAGAGACTTTTGAATAACTTTTTGGCAAAAGTAAAAGCAACGAACAACGCACTTTTTGCTTAACATATCTATTATTTAAAGTACTTACTTGAATGAATTTATCATATTTTGAAATCTGGTTAAAATCTTTTTTAGCTACACACATGCCATAATAATAAAAATATATATTTTTTTTTTTTTTTTTTTTTTTTGGACAAATAACACTGATTGAGCTAGCCCCAAAGTAAGTTCGAGACTTGTGTTATGGGATACTAACTCAACGATACTATATTTTATAACAAATACATATATAAATAAACATCCAAGACCCAGGAAAATTTGAAAAAGGCCATTTTCCAGCTTGACCTGACCGGGGATCGAACCCGGGACCTCTGGGTGGCGGACTAGCATGGTGACCACTACGCCACGGAGGTCGTCAAATTGAAAATATAAAAAAGAATTGTCCGGAAAAATTAAGGGACGTCTCAAAAAATAATTTTCATTTTATATACTTCGGGTACATTTTTTCCCATAGCGTGGGACATTTATTAAAAATAAAAAATTGATTATGTTTAAATTAACTTTAATATCTTTTCAGCAGTCAATCTAAATTAAATCTTTACTTTAATTGTACTATAAATGTAAAAGTGTGTTTGTTTATTTGTTATTCTTTTTTTTGACATCAGAACTTTGTATCATAGTCTATATTTAGTGTTAGTAATCCACGGTCGTAGACTGTTGAAGGGATAATGGAACAAAGAGATGCGTGCAGATTCAAACCCAAAAAAAGTCTAAAAATTTACACATCAGTTTAGATTTAAGTGAGTGGCTAGTCTATAACATAATGCTTCATATCATTAATCTCTATTAAACAATTTTAACTACCACCTAATAAACGGTAGGAAATCGCGTCACCCCTTCATAACAGCATAGGGTTCGATCCCAGTGGACCGCGTGCAATTCGAAACCCATCAATGTACCTAATGGAGAAAATTTCTGCCGTGCATCGCAATTACTGTAATGTGATTAGAAATTTTCTTTTTTTTGTACTCTACTCACGAAGAAGAGTAGTTACCTACAAACCTATAATGATGTATCTGAAAATGTTATGGATTTTTTTATATAATCATTATTTTAATCAGTAATCAAGCTACGTCTTTCGGCAGCTTGAAATATCTGACACCAGTCTTGGCCACTTGCACATAAAAAAACGGAAACAAAATAACAGGCAACAGCAACAATTGATTTATCTGATTATTATAAGTGATCAAAGATCTGATCTGTTTACATCAAAACCAAAAGATTTTTATTACTTAGTAAATAATACTTTGCCTAAATTCATCATCACCTAAATATTGATGTGGTACTTTTGAAAGTTCACAAATAAAAACTTTTTTATACATATATAAAAAGTTTATTTCAAGACCTTTAAGCATTCACTTCCATAACTTTTATACCACTGAATTGATTTTCATCAAACATAGCTAAGAACCACTGCAAGGAAACTTGCTTTCACCTATAATAAACCACATCGAAATCGGTCCATTCGTTTGACTTTAAGACAGATACAGACATTAGCGTTAAACTTATAACACCCCTCTTCTTTTTCGGAGGTTATAAAAGTAAATAGGTAGGTACTAACGTCAGAAAATGATAAAGTAAATTTTATAGTCATAGATCCAACATCGAATATCACTCAGCCAAATGGAAAATTCTCCTTCGCGATTCTAAAACCATTACAAGAGGGCAGTAACAATTTCTCAAAGTTAAATAAAGATAGATGAGTTTTAAATTAGATCAGTGTAACGAGTTTCGAGTCACTTGTTCTTGTTTATTATTGTATTGTTCACGGGATGGAAAGTCTTGGAAATTATATTACTTGTACGACACTATGGCGATAAAATATTACTGTAGGTATACTTTTTGAGTATTAAAATGGGTCAATCGAAATATAAGTATATTTCGTTTCAGTACTTATAAATTTATATATATGTATGTATATATAAATATGTATGTATATATATATATATATATATATATATATATATATGTATATATATATACATATATATATATATATATGTATATATATATACATATATATAAACGATCTATTACTTATATTGAAAATTGAAAAAAAATATTTTTCCATATAAGTTGACTGAAAAATTTCATACGTGTCCGTCCGTCCGTCTGTCTGTCACGAGGCTGCATGTCACGAACCAAACACTAAAAATTTCAGCTACACAGCTGAAATTTTCACAGATGATGTATTTCTGTGGCCGCTATAACGAAATACGAAAAACAGAATAAAGTAAATATTTAAGGGACGCTCTCATACAACAAACTTTTTTATATATAATGGTACGGAACTTTTCGTGTGCGAGTCCGGCTCGCTCTTGGCCGGTTAAGTATGTTCACCGATTATTCGAAAACGTCTAGACAGATTTGATTTTTTTTTCTTTGAAATGATGTACTTGTCAGGTGCCATATACATTTTATCAAAATCTGTTGCATAGTTGGGGTGAAGTCGATTTTCAATTTTGAAAAATTGTACATCATTTTTCATTTAAAAAGAAAAGGTAAAACTGTAGTTTTCTTATCCGTCGCTTTATTTACTTCAAAATAAACGCTCAACCCAAATCCATCTGCAAGTTAAATAACAAACAATAACTGAAAACGGTTATAATAATTAACAGCGGAGCGAGCAAACGCGTCTGAGTCAACACTGCGATTAACAATAAGATATTAAATTGCAAGCCGGGCCAGAGTAAACAGGAATCAATCATCTCCAGGATGGGGTTAACGCTATTCAAATATATCCGTTCCGAGGAGTTTTCGATTGACTTGCCAGGAGATTGGGTTTTGTTATTTCGTGTTATTTTTTGGGATTTAGGTTGTTTGGTTATTACACGCCCTAAAAAAAGGTGGGGAATGTATTTAGGGTATCTATTAATGTGATTTTTATTTTGGCCGTAACTTCAAACTGCTTGAACAGATTTGGTTCTATTGTAACATCGTTCCAAGTGACTTAGGCTATTTTTTAATTAAAAAATTGTCGTGTTTTTTTTTATTTTTAATTCAGGTTGACTTTTTACCCAGCAGCCAAATTTTTAGTGCAAATTCAGTCTATGATACTGGACTACTTTCTATAAAAAAGTTATTAAAATCGATAAAAGAAATTGTTCTCCCATACGAAATCCGTTTGGCCGAGCATTGATTTGTATGGGAAACAGGTTTTTTTTTTTTCATTTTTTGTAAATTCGTTTTTGGAAAGTACTTAGTTAAATATCATGGGCAGAACTTACTCCAAAAATTTGGCTAGGGGTTAAAAATGGAACCTGTATAAATGACCTGTTTAGTAGTTGCATGATGAAATGACCATGGGATTATTGACACTGACTGCTAAGTCTTATAATTCAATTAAACTTACACTTACACCACACACGAAACAAAACGTAAAAATTTTTCACAATAGCTTTGGCGGTACATTATCGTAATTGGCTGGAAATAAATCGTAATTACTTAGTAAGAGAAGACAAGATTATTTTTCCGTATATCGTTAAATGAAATTTTTCCCGATGAATTCATTGTCATAAAAAATCTTGTTGCAAATATTGCGTATAAATAAATTATATCCATATTTAAGAGTAAAGGTATAAACTTTTCACTATCAACTTTGAACTAGCAAACAATCTTCGGAGCTCGCTGCTTCCACAAAATTCTTAATTGTAACAAAATTTTAAGCGCTCTTCCCTGAAAAGAGATTATAAACTTCAACAAATATTGCGAAACACATACTTCAACTTAAAGTAAAGAGTACCGTAATGTGCACACATATTAAGCGGGCTTCGATCACAACTTAAAGTGGTAAGAGATGAAGATCACACGAGGCACTTAAAAAGAAAGAATATACTTTTGACATCATTGTCAGAAATAATAAAGAAAAAAAACAATGTTATGCCTGCAGGTTATTTTATATTAAGTAAGTATAAAACAAAATTTAAATTCTGTCAATTCAAATGTACTCAAAATTAAGATGGAAGTGTAGCACTTACTCTGTCTATATAAAAGAAGCAAATGAAGATAATTGTTTCTACTCATAAATGTTAACTAATCTCTCTTATTGACCCAATAAAAAATTAGGCTTATAGCATAGTAATTATAGGTTTCTTTTTTTTTCAAAATTTGCGAATATATTTATTACTATTTTGAAAAAGGAAAACCTACGAAACTCATATTTTATTGTCTAAATAACATACTAAAAAATATTTGAGATCAGATAACATTCAGGAGTAAAAAAACATTTTCTCTTTTTATATGGACGAGTGCGTGTTAAAGTTCTCTCTTATGAATATTGAATTACTAGCAGCCTTTTGATTCATGCGACTGTATAATGCGTTTATGTTCTGCTCAGTTACTAAAGAGGTTCCTACTGTTGCAATGAATACTTACTTTAAGGTTTCGTCAGAAAGCATTTTTAACAAAAAAAGTAGAAAAATCTGCTTTAAAAACTCCAATCAAACACTACATAGAATAATCTAAAAACCATAAACACACTTACATAATAGAGAAGAAGTAGGTATACTAGCCAAAAAGTTTCACTTAAAGGATTAAGACATGATATTCTTCTATTATTTTTTATTTTGCTCCTGAACTATCCTAAGATGTTCGGAGTAAGTTCTTCACATTAAGTAATTACAAGTTAAGAAATTCAAGACTTCATCAACTCAGCAGGCACTTAGTGAATTCGTCTGCGATTTACGTAAAGCCATTACCTACTTCAATGGAAACTTTAGAGGTTACAGTAAATTACGCGTATAAGTTGTGTAGTAAATTAGAGAAAGTTTATACCTACTTCATCATCTATCTCCTTTACCGGCAAGGCTGAATCGTCCTTGTTACCAGCCTGTGGACACAGATTTAATAAGTTTTACGTACAGAACGGAATCTCCTAGGGTCTCGCGCAATATGCGTCCCCGTCCCCAGTTTGCACATCTCTCCCCAGATCGGGGGTTTTCAGCGGGCGGCTGCAGGTGGGCGCCTGCAGCAACCTCGACGAGGCAAGAACGAGGGAGAGGTGTGGTGTGAGGACAGAAAACGGGGACGCATATTGCGCGGTATCTTAGTAGATTCCGTATTACTTGTATTAATTCAGTACTATTATGTATCTCCTTTAGTTTCACGAGTCTTTTCTAGTCGCCATGTCATTAAAGTCACGATACCGATGTCGAATAATAAATACCTGCTAATGAATTATTGTACATCATTTCGATCGATACATACACTACTGACATTTGACTTGATATTCTTCTATTATTTTTTATTTTGCTCCTGAACTATCCTAAGATGTTCGGAGTAAGTTCTTCACATTAAGTAATTACAAGTTAAGAAATTCAAGACTTCAGCAACTCAGCAGGCACTTAGTGAATTCGTCTGCGATTTACGTAAAGCCATTACCTACTTCAATGGAAACTTTAGAGGTTACAGTAAATTACGCGTATAAGTTGTGTAGTAAATTAGAGAAAGTTTATACCTACTTCATCATCTATCTCCTTTACCGGCAAGGCTGAATCGTCCTTGTTACCAGCCTGTGGACACAGATTTAATAAGTTTTACGTACAGAACGGAATCTCCTAGGGTCTCGCGCAATATGCGTCCCCGTCCCCAGTTTGCACATCTCTCCCCAGATCGGGGGTTTTCAGCGGGCGGCTGCAGGCGGGCGCCTGCAGCAACCTCGACGAGGCAAGAACGAGGGAGAGGTGTGGTGTGAGGACAGAAAACGGGGACGCATATTGCGCGGTATCTTAGTAGATTCCGTATTACTTGTATTAATTCAGTACTATTATGTATCTCCTTTAGTTTCACGAGTCTTTTCACCCCAGTCCATTGAGAGGCTTGCGTGGGGATAAAAATCCAACACGTAGAGGCCCTTTGGAGATGTTGATGTAATGTGGCGCTCCCGCTAAAACCCATTCCTGAATATACCTATGAAAGTACACCCTTAAATAGGTTTCGGCTGGAGAAAGATCTATTGCAAGAAAGAGGGAAAGGTCTATGTGTTATGGAATGATTGGGATGAACTGATGCTGGGATATTGCAATAGGAACGTCACCTGCCATAATCAGTTCTATCATTATGTATATTGTGTATGCCTAATAATAATGAACAACGAACAACAAATAATAAACAACAACTATGGAGCTCGTTGGCCCGGTCCGAAGTATGTGGTCCGCATATGCTGGGTGATCACAAGTGGTATAAAGTTTTCTCGATCTCCTCTGTGCTTTGTAAGGCACATAAAGCCGTTGTTCCCTGCAGTCATCATTGCATGGCGGTCATCAAACTATATCAGATGCTTTTCGGCAGCTTGAATAATCTGACACTACTTTTTGGATATTTACACACACGGAAAACGAACAAACCAACTAGCCTATACCAGACCTGGGCCACTACCCGTGGAACAATGTTACAATAAACCTCATCCTTCATGTTCCCGTTTACCTCTCTTCTCCATTTCATACTTTCACCTACTTAAAAATAATTTCATTTTCAAATTTGAGATTCCTTCCTCGTCATTCTGACTCCACTACTATTCCACTCTCGAGCTGATTACATTTCTATCAGTATTGTTTTATAATAAATAAAATAACTTTGTACTATTTATTGTGCTATTTCCCTCAAGCTCTCCACTACCTACCTCCCATACCTTACCTGCCTCTTCACGTGGGAGCACTAGCTGCGCACTAGCTGGGGCAGTTGGAGCTCCTACACCCGTTTAGGTATCGAAAATATACCTACATTATTAATACGCGCGTGGCGACCAATCCGGAATGGAAAATTCAGTTATATGAACAGCTTGTCTAGAGTAATAAGAATGAAATTGGCTTGCAATTGATTTCTAGGTATCTAAACGAAAAGGTGCTGAGTTCTGACACGCGCTAAATTAAACCATATCTTTAATCACATTGAGTAGATATTTCTGTGAATTTATTTGCTGAGTTGAGACTCTTGTACGTGAGGACTAGTACTTATTCTGTGCCTATACTTATCAGTTCAATGCTAGACTAAAGGCCTCTTCCAACAAAAAAGGATTTGCCCATTATCATTACGCTAGGCATAAGTAGATTGCTGACAGTAGTAGATTGTATAAAGAAACGGTAACGCCACTAAAAGCTTAACCCTATTAAAAATCATATATTTGAGAGTACTAACCTTATTTTTAATGTTTGAGTGCGTGTCTTATCTAACCAAATTTCTATACCCGACAGGATCCATAAATGATCTATAATTGTATTAGTAACATCTTATGTACTTTATGGTTTGCAATAAAATATTGAGTATTGACAACGCCGCGGATTTTGGTTTCTCGTGTGTGCAGGTGGCCTACCCTGGTGTCCAATTTTTAAGCTACCTAAAGGTATCTGATATTATTTGACAAACGCCATACAGTGAAGGACAACAGCCGGGGCCAACAGCTTAACGTGCCTTCTGAAGCACGGAGAAGCTTGAGATTTGTGCCACTTGTGGTTGAAAAACGAAAATTAAAAACAAAAAGACTTCCAAAGAGGTTATCAATTCGTCGCAATTTTTTTTTTGCTTCGTTCACTGAATATTCGAAATTGCTTGGACCGATTTAAAAAAAATGTTTTTTGTTTGACAGGGTATACTTGTGGTCCCATAGAAATTTTATCAAAATCGGCTGTGTAGATTGCGGGTCTAAGTCGGTTTTAAGTTTTGAAAAATTTTTGGGATTATAATTTAAAACCGCAAACGTGAAATGTGACTGTCTGTCATTTAAGTTGCATCTCCAGTGCGGTTTGTGTAGGATCCAACGGAATAAGTATTTCACCGCATTTTATGTACTGATATATTTCTTTTCAATTTAATTGTATTTAAGTAATACATAAATTTTATATAAATCCACCATGTTCCCTGCTAGGGGGCGCAAAGAACTCTTTCTTTTTTTGCATTTCGTCCGGTCATGCGAAATAACGTATTTAAAAATATGCGTGATATAATATAATAACTTTTTATGCAAAAAAAAAGTCGATCTACTTAATAGTTAATGATTTGAAACCTTATAAAATATATTTTTTGGTGTACTTATCTTTACTTACGTTATAAACTCCTGTGGTGTAGATTACATCACGCTACGTCAAATATAATTCTTCAAAAAAGATTACGGACGTATGAAATGTATACCGAAGCGGACTAATGCAAGAATGAACATAATTTATAAGCATAATATTTTCAATTTTCTAGTCGCATTGTCATTAAAGTCACGATACCGATGTTGAATAATAAATACCTGCTAATGAATTATTACACATCATTTCGATCGATATATGCACTACTGACATTTGACCTTTTGAGGCACAGAGGAATTTAGGTCATTAAGAGCCAAAGGTACATATTACGGCACGTAAGTTTAGCGCTGAGCGACATTTTGAGGAGATACTGCGCACGAGTACGGTGATTTGTTAAGTTCTGCGCAAGCAAGGTCAGCGCTAGAGTTTCGTGCCGCTACCTGCAAAGTTCTACATGATATTGAGCTTTTTATTGTTAGGCCAAAGTGCTTATTAGGACAAATGAAATAAGCCTATGCGTAATTCTATTTCTGAGTTCCATCGACCACCTTCCGTCTCTGTAATCAAACCATCGGCATCGGCTACCATAAAGTGCTCGTCAATACAAACTAAACAATTCCTACTCAATGAGGTTATATAGTTTTATAACACTAAGTTCCGTCGAATATCTCTCGATTCCATCATCAGAACATCTCATTGTCTGTATAATATTGTATTGTCATTTTATTTATACAAAAATGCAAAATGTTGGTCTATCGGTTGAAGATAACTGGTTCAAAATTAAGTTGCAAGATTTGACCTAAACAAACATAGGTACATACAAGCTTCATTGCAAGTTAAATAAAAGCTTGTAAAATTAAATAGTGCTCGTTGCTAGCAGTAGCAGTTATTTATGTGATTCAAAATCATGTGTTTGAAAGAGTTTGTGAATTTGCCTTAACTACATGCGTGGCTAGGATACATTTTTTGTTTTCTTCCTGACCAGTATGAGAGCATAATTTCGATACAATCAATTCGTAATTTCGTTGCGAACATCGATGGTCAAAATAAAGAAAAAAGGTCAATATTTCCATCTCAACTGACGAGAAATAGCAACCCGATTACAATCGAAGCCAGCGATTTCATAAAGCGAATAGAATTTTAATTTGGCCCGTAAAAAAAGCAACAAATGCTTGTTGTGACGAGGCGCCGCTTAACCGCTAAGCGATTCAGCCAAAGGATTTTACGGCCGGCAGATTTCAGCGATCTGCCTCCGGACACTGACTGCTGGACTTATTACGTAACAGAAAGCCAAATAATCATGTCAGATGCTATGGAATATATTTGTTTCGCAATTGCGCAGTTCCTTTGGCTTTTTAAGAATTAAGACCAAGAAAGTGGTGGGTAATTAAATAAAAGTAAATAGCCTAAAAAACCCACTGACCTGAACCTATTACGTGTAGTTTGTATGAATCTCATTCTCAATAGCTATAAATTTACGTGTCAGCACTAGTACCTAAATAGTCTTCCCCGAACAAGTTTCTGTTTCATTCAACATATATCTTGGCAACCACTGGTCTCTTCTATTGTCTACCGAGGTAGAAATTCCGATTAAAATTGAGATTATATTTAGTGTTTGAACTTGAAAGTTATATTGATCCCATCTAAATTCATAAACTTCAGATTAAGGACACACACACCTACACAATCCAAGAATTTCACAATTTTTGGAACGAAGTTCCTTACGGCAGGCTTGGAGGAGATAGGGATTTTGCTGCGCGACCGAACTGAAAAAAATGTGATAGTAAAACCGTAAGGATGACCTCGTTAAATGAGACGTGCGCAGGTGCGACAGTCGTATACACATTGTTTCGATTCTACATTAGCCGAAGGAACTTCGTTCCTACCTGGTGTCCCACGACACCACATTCTTTTTTTATGCATATTTAACATTTTACAAGAACTAAGGGTGTTCCAAACATGACATCGGTATACCAAATAAAAAGCAACAAGGAAATAGCTACTAGCATACGTAATAAAGACCATGTCGTCGCCTGCGGACAGCGTGGACTGTTCGTCCGAAATTGCGAAACCGCGTGCGGTGGGCGGCCGACGCGTTGCAGGCTCGTGTTGGTGCCAATATTGTATACGCAGACCTTAGTGTGTCTAGAAGTGGCAAAATGTTAGATAGTGTCACAGAATTAATATAACTATTACATACAAAACAGAAACTTATAGGGTCCCGTGCAATATGTGTGGCCGTTCCCCGTACCCGCACCTCTCCTCCGTTCTCACTTTGTCGAGTGTGTTGGTGGGCGAACACAAACACATTAACCTGTGCACAGATGCGTTTCGTAGGCATAAATGATACTCCGCTTCTATGAATTGCCATACCTGTGATAGTTTTGTAGGTGCGTTCAGGCCTGTTCATGAAATTGAAAAATTGCGTACGGTGGGCAACCTATGACGCTTTGCAGGGTCGTGTTGGTGCCAATATTTTATACGCAGACTTTTTATCTAGAAGTGGCAAAATTTTTGACAATTAGTGGGTACAGCCTACAGGTAAAGTACTGTTTCTGTAATTGTTAAAACCACGTGCAGTGGACGGCCGATGCTTTGAAGGCTCGTGTCTAGAAGTGGCAAAATATAAGATAGAGTTGTAGGTGCTTTCAGGTCTGTTCTGAAATTGCAAAATTGCGTGCGGTGGGCAGCCGACGATGCGTTGCAGGGTCGTGTTGGTGCCAATATTGTATACGCAGATCTTATTCTATTTAGAAGTAGCAAAATGTAAGATAGTGTTTTAGGTGCGTTCAGGTTTTTCCATGAAATTGCAAAATTGCGTGCAGAGGGCAGCTATGACGACGCGTCTAGAAATAGCAAATGTTTTGACAATGTTGCAGGTGGGTTCAGGTCGCGTACTGTTCATGAAATTAAAACCGCGTGCGGTGGGTGGCCTACGCGTGTTAGGCTCGTGTTGATGGCAATGTTGTATAAGCAGATTTTGGTTTGTACAGAAGTGGCAAAATGTAAGACAATGTTACAACAGGTGTGTTCGGGTCGCATACTGTTCATGAAACAGCGTGCGGTGGGCGGTCGACGCATTGTTGATAGGTACGTTTAAACACATCCAGTTTCCAGTGGTATCCCTAGCTGTGCCGATTTGGAATCTGGAATGCGCTCTCAAATTTTTTTGCCGAACACCGTGCGACGTGGAGACGCAGTGTCGTCTTTAAAATCCAAGCCATGGCATGAGGCCTTCGTATGCCTGAGCCACAGATATACAAAGTTAAGCAGACTAAACATTACATACTTAGAACGCGTGGCAATTTTTCCCTCGTAGTTTATATTTTATTGTCTAAATAATATATTTATAGGCAGTTATTGCAGGTGTTTGTATACTAAGTACTCTTTCACATTTATAAGTATAATACTTTACTATTTTTGTTCCAAATATTACTAATTATGTTAGAGAAAAACAACAAAACTTATGTAGCTTAGGTGCAAATTCATGCCACGCGGCATTATTTGTATTACACAATAATTTTTAGTCTGCTTCCCTTTAAATATCTGTGACTTAAATCTTGAGCTAGTTTTTTAGTTTCATAATGTTGCAGATTACAATTTACTAGTGTATACTAGTAAATTATACCCTGGACACCATCCTTGTCCCGTGCGCTTTTTCCTTCTCTCTTCTCAATCACAAAATACGAACAATATGTATTTGCATAAGTAGATTCTTCTCTTCCAAACATAACATAACTCGTTTTTAATCTTCTCATAAATAAAATCTTCTTAGCAAGTAGGAAATCACTTTTAATTCATATTCGTATTACAATATTAATTATTTATTTCAATAAACGCATCTCTTCATTTTTCCTGCTTTAATTATTTTTAATTATCTCCATATTTCTTTCTTCAATTCTTCATATATAAATAGAACTTCTGTACAGAAGTTCTTCTAAATTTGCAACTTCAATTAGTTTAATTTAATTTTGTGAAATCTAAAGCGGTATTTATTCTAAATATATTTTTTTCATGATTTGAAGTATATCATATACTTCAAATCATGAAAAAAATATATTTCATGACACTTCCATGCTTTAATTTTACTCTATGTTTAGTTTCGTGAAACTCAAAGAAGATATTTTGCATAAGGGTTGGGAGACATCCTTTGAGAATCACTCGCTTCGATTCCTATTAGTTTGCTAGTCTTTTGTCTCTCTCTAGCACTTTGTTTTTGAGTAACACCCCAGAAAGCTGTTAGTTATCGACCGACAGCCTTCTGATTTAATTATTTTGAAATCTATTAGCTGCGTTTACTATACTGGCAGTAGGTATGTAAAGAACTCTACAAAAAACAAAAGAATATTTGATAAAAAGTAACAGTACTAAAATCTCTTTGGAACCTTCAAAATCTGGCCAGCAGTAAATGGTATCTGTTGTTTAAAATAAATGAGCTAAAAATATGTTTATTGTAACATTACTATACTGACACTAAAAAATTACTTTACATGTATTAAATTTACCTGAATGCATATTAATGTTTAAATTATTTTCATCTCATATTTTGCGTAAAAATAAATTTTCATTTTACGTCATTAAATAGGATTCAAAATCGAACAAAAGAACCAATTTTCCACCGGAAAAACAATATTGCAAAAAAAATCTAAAACCGCATTTCCCCAAGCAGCTTGACAGGCGATGAAAAAAACACCCCACCTACCCTTGATGGCGCGTTTATACTGTGTAACACGAGCTAAGTGAATCAAACTGTCATTCGACGCATTACCTAGGTTACGATGGGTTGGAGTAGTGTGGATATGACAAGAACTAAGCTCTTGCCGATTTCATCGTATTTAAAAGGTGCATACAATGGCGATGTTTTTGGCAGAGATAAAGGACTGGAATGGTTTACCATCGCCTTCTCCACTTCACTGACTAGTTTACTTTATATTCACTAGTATGCAAGTTTCCTCACGATATTTTTATTCACCGGCAGCAAGTGTTGATAGTTAAAAATGACCATACCTGAGTACAAACTCTGCAGCAAAAGTCATGTCTATATTAAAGACAGAATTCGTATTTGACAGACGCACAGCCAATTGGCCATCACCGCCGCTTTTTAATCCTAATGTGGATATGACAAGAGTATACTCCTACTTAGTTATTTAATATTTTTGAGTTTGCAAGTGTTCAAAACTTGTGTCAGATTTTGCTAGCCAATTATAAGGCATGTAACATAATAACTGCTTTTTAACGATAAAAACAAGGACCAATGCAACGGCTTAACATGCCTTCTGTGCGAAGAAGCTTCTGATTTTTTATAAGTGTAAGCCACGCTCATGGTTGCTTAACTTGTGCAAGCGCCAATAAAGTGTTCTCTTCCGTTAAGCCACTCCGGGTATGACTAGCACAAAAATTTGTGAGCACTAGAGGCATACAATTTCTCAAGCACATATATTTGCAGCATGAAAATCTGACACAAATACTGGCCATTTATACACACGTAAAAAAATTAACAAATATGACGATGATTGTAAACGAAATGTCCATACTATTGCAAACGCAACCCATCCTCACTTCTCGCTTAATATCATCCCTTGGAGATGAACAAGGGGTGCACCTTACAAATTCTCGTCCCTCTTTGCACAAGCGAAATCACTTCCACTGTGAAAACACACCCTTAATTTTTATTACGAAAGTATTGCAGGAAGGAAATTAATGAAGCGGTAAATATTAGGGCGGAGCACACAAAAAAAGCAATAATAAAAAGAAAATCACGCTTTGATACAAAGTAAGGGTTTGGTTGCGATCGAAAAGGAGTATCTGTAAAACAAAAATTATTTTTTAGTGATAGACAGGGTCTATCACTATACAAATACGTGACAGTCATAGTCCACTGTGGTCCAGTGGTCAAGGCGTTCGCCTTGTAATCCGGAGATCGTGGGTTCAAATACTGAGAAGCATACTTTGTGAAAAGTTGTTTCTAGTCTGGTTAGGATATTGCAGGCTTGAATCACCTAATTATCCGAAAAGAAATATGATTCTGTGTTTCGGAAGGCACGTACAAATTGTGGGTCCAAAACACCGGCTATCCAAGGATTAGTTCTGGTCTACCCCTTGGGTTGCGAAGGTCAGACGGCAGTCGCTCTAAGTAATAACCAGGAAAACCTCGTAAAATTACCTACGTTAGGTAGCGGACCTCAAGCACTGAAGCGTTACCGCTGAGGATGCAACCGGGAATACGGGAGAATGATGAAGAGAGCCTAGGTCACGCCTAGGTAGGAAAAATAAGACTATCGCTCGATATAAACTTTAAATGAGTTTATCTCCGGTGTCATACTATTGAGGCAGAGTTAATTGTTAAATTCATATCACGTCTTTAGCCATAATGGCGTAGACGGAGCATTTTGGGTTGTGCGGTTTTCTAAGCATACAGAGCCCAGGGTTGCAAGACTCAAAGGCCACTCTTAGCATGATTGTGGGCAAGAAGGTGGAAAAAGGAATTAAAATAGTGATGGGTTACTAGTGGCATAGCGCTTATTGACTTGATTCACATTTTCGCCCATTCCTTTGATCGGCTTCTACGATTTGCGCATGAAGAGGAGCAGCTGTTGCATTCTAAGTTATTTCTTTTATCTCCTGAAAAACTTTATGTTCTTAATTTAAACTATACACAGTAGTTTATAAAACAGTTTGAAGGGTTATCTAGGGCTTGGTCAAGACAAAATTTCAAATGATATTTCAGTTTCTTTTCAAATAATTTATTTCAAATGGGGGCAGCGGGACCCCGAAAAATTCAAGTATCCTCCATTCCGCCAATAGTGGCCATGGAGAGTATAAGATTTTTCTATAATGTAATGTAATGCAAGAAGTGATGGACCTATCTCGCCGTAAGGTCGGCCGCTCCATTGCATCAGTCTTATAGAGACATGTTCTCATCAATCACTGAACTGTATGTACTTCACACTGAACCAGTAACTGGACAAGTACTTACCTTTATTTCATTTGTAGCTCTTTTCTAGAGAAATTGCAATTTGATTGTGGATTGGACTCGTCAGGCTGGTGGATGCATGTCAAAAGAAATTTCAGACGCCTGCCAGAAGGCACTCTACCCATACATTTTTTCTAGACCCCGCATAAATTAAGAATTCTGACCTGTCTGACCTCCGCTTCTTATAGCAATGGATGCAATCTATGGGCAGTCAGATTTTTTCTTATCAGAATTCCGAACGCATATTAAATCTATCGAATAATCGTACGATCAATCCGCGTTCTGCCATTGTAAACAGAGATGCGCGGGCGCGCGTCATTGATCTATGTCGCGTCGTTTCGTCATTTATGAGTATTATTCGCCCTGCTTCGTCGACAGATTTCGCCGTTCAGCATTTAAACAAGCAGGCAATGAACGAATAATACGAAAAAAAAATGTTTGTAAATATTTGTATTCTTCATAACTTTAATTTTAACTTATTGAGTTTTAATTTATTTATTTTTTCCTTAGGTTTTAATTGTGTTTTATTACTTACTTTTGCAATAAATAATGTTTCTGCAGTCTTATGTTGCTTCGTAATTTCCTCTTATTTCAGTTTGTTTTGGCTCATAAGTAAACGAATATATTATCTTTTAGCCGAACAGCAGAAGCAATTTTAAAACTAAGTCATTCATATCAACCAATGTGAAACTTAACTTGCCTTAACACCCCTTACAGAATAGTCCTTTAACCAATACACTTAAAGGCTACTTTCGAATGATAAGTGTTGCGTCCACTATCCTAGAGCCATTTGTAAGTTTCTAAGGATTGCGTCCGTTTATTTCAATTTGTTTAAAATGGATTATTGTGATATTTCTTGGAAATATTGTGTACAAGGATTGCATCTTAGGGCGTCATTCATTTAGACTATAGTGGCTTAATACAAAGTGCAGTGAAATATTAAATTTACGGTTTTATTTACTTTACTTAAAAAAGGACATTTTTCAAAGAAGATGCTTCGAATCGTCAAAGGAGGTTTATTTAGGAAGGATATTATTATGACACTGATTGTACAAAATATAAAATTTTCAATATTTTAGCTATCAAACATTATGATCGCGTAGTTCGCAGCCCCAGGATATCTCGGAAAACCTTTGATCTGTGGCTCACGTTCGAACTTAAAACGCCCGATTATTCAAGTAGACTCTGAGAACTTCGCTTGCTTCGCTCGCTTGTCCAAATATCTTCTACATTTTAATACATTCCGGTATCGTAGCAAGCTATTACCTATTCATAAAACGGAAAGTTAAAACTCCGGGGAATCCAGTTAGCGGACAGAGTCAAGGAGATTTATGCATTTTAAATTACTCCTGAAATGTCGGGGGTCGTTTTAGAGAACGATACGTCAGCGATACGATAATTAAATTTTGACAATGCGATGTTTGTAAATTTTAATTGCCACAATTTTGCAAAAGGCGAACTTTCTCCAAGTCAAATTTTATCTCTACAGGTCAACCTATAGAAATAGGAACTAGACGTAGTAACAATTCGATGCTATGATTTTGATAACATAAATGATCTTTAATCATTTTACTACCCTGATAGTAATGACACGTATTAAGGTATATACACTGCCTTGTTTAATAAGCAGACAGTGACAGTAAACTCGAGAAAAAAAAGAAGTTTAAAATCTTGAGTTAGGGTACATTTCTGATGGTGAACGAAATTGAGATTAATTTTATATTAATATTTATAATTAATTGACTGGAACGAGTAAGAAAAAGTTTCAGGCGTTTTTTAAATTTTCTTCCCCATTTCCATTTAGCACGGTAACTCGGCTTGTGTATAGGGCACCTTTGCAGCGGTAATGGCAATGGGCGCGTTAGAAAAAAAATATTTCGTACCTATAATTGAAATAGGTTTTTTGTACGTTGTATGTAAGAGGATCTCTATTCCCGATAGCAAATTTATCATAATAATAAACTGACGTAGGCAAACTTAAATAAGGCTTGTCTCTTCTTCTCTCAATGGAATAATATGCGCCAAAGTAAATTTTGTAAACAAGAGCGAAGTATTAGAGCATCCTAAAAATTATTTAATATAAATTATTGTTTTCAGATTGACCTGGGACATAAAATATAGTACCGTTAAGTAAGAAATACCCCATAACACAAATCTCGAACTTACCTTGGGGCTAGCTCAATCTGTGTGATTTGTCCGTATATACTTATTTATTGATTCTTCAACATTACGTCTAAATCGTGAGGTGTAAAATCCGTTCTATCCAGCAAAGGTCCGGCTTAATAGCGGGACGATCAACTTTGATTCGGTGTTTCGGGATTTCTGCGAGGTTTAACTAGATTTTGATGCGTCTTACTCGTGTAAGCGATTTGTTTTAACTGTTTCAGTTTAGTTTAGTTCATTATAGAAGTTACATAATATGTTAGTAAGGGCTTCTAACAACATTTAAATACCACGAACTAAGCACAAAATATTTGATCGAATGATAGATGAAATGATCAAACAAATATCGCGGTTTCTTACATCCCCGAAAAACCACGTTTTTGTATTTTTAAAAAGTATTTCTCATTTTAGAAAAGTCTTAAAACATTCTAGGCATTTTTTTTTCTCTAGATTATACGCACTCAAATCTATTACCGTTTAAAAAAAATTACCAATAAAAATTATAAACTTTCTTAAATCTGTCCATAGACTTAGAGCAGAATTGATATATCTGCCAGATATAAGTAAGAAATGGTAAGTACATTAAAAGTTACAACACCTAACTTCCGTAACAATTACTACTAAAATAATTAGACCGTAACTGATACTACTACGAGTACTAAATAAATTAAAAATCACACCAAACTTTAACACCCTTAATAGCATTATACGTATAACGAATCTCTTTCAATCTGGATCCTCACTTCAAATGCAGATGGGTGCAAATACAAATAAACACCGAAAGAAATGGACTGGCACCAAACCCCTATTCGTCACCGTGTCAACAGTCGTGTGAAACAGCCCCATTTTACATTTAATTGCATTTCTTTGTCGATCTCCCTGTTAATCTGAATGCACCCTTAGCTTGTACAGTCGACAGTAAAAATATATTATGAGGACTCTAAGTAAAAAAATCGTTTTTGTTTTTTTTTTATTGGTATTTCATATACTCACATACTAATCACGATGTAATCCCTTCTAGGGTAGAGACAAATACGATCATATTCATAATTAATATTTTAGTTCAATGAAAAAACTAAAAGAACGCTTTTATTTTATCCAGTGTCTGGTTTCATAAAAGAAAATTAAACTAAATTTAAAAAAGTAGAAATATCACAAATAATGCCAACCTCTCCATCTATACTAAAAATTGTGATTTTGATCATAGACTTTGTTATTGACTGTACATTCGCCAAACTTACTTGAGCTCCCGCACCCCTCTCACTCAAACTCATTTGGTAATATTTTCAGGCGCAAAGTGTATTTTTAGGGGTCAAATTTAAGTGGTGACGTCTAGACCTGTTTGAAATTGAAGAAAAGTGCGCGAAAGCAATGTTTGCGGATGCACTTTAGCTGATAAGGTTCGTTGAAGTATATTTTTCGGAATTATATTTGAACAGCAAGGAGTTCTTGGAGTGAAGTGTAATTTAAATGCAAAAAAATCTGTGAAAGCGAATGATGAAATAAATACGGTTCTTTTCATTCGGTCGCGGAAAAAAGTAAAATGTACATAATCTTTGCTCCATTTGTTTAGGTACTTAAATAAAGGTAAACAATCTTTATATTTCTTTTAATTAAAATATACACTTTATATATCAATAATAATATAACACGAACCAGAGTATTTAAATCGGCTATATTAAATAAAATTCAAGCTATGTAACTTATAAGAACGAGAGACAACTATTTACCTATCTTACTTTAGTTTTTTAAATAGGTATCTAATAATGTAAATGCAATCTCAACTTCTTATCGAATTATTGTTTACCTATTCTATAGCGAACATGGTTAGCGATTTTGATGGCACATTCATTTGTTTATTTTGTAAGATTTTCAAGTATTATACAATTTACCATTGTTTGCTTACCCAAATAAATTGAAAAAATTTGTGTTTCAAATCACAAATAGATTAATTTATAAATTACATAGGTACTTAATTTGTAATGTGTAAAGATTTGAATTTTTAAAGTGCATATTTTTATAAAAAGGCATGTTAAGATTGTTCAGATTTATTTAAATAAGTACCTAACCAAATGGAGTAAGTATAAAAAAAACATACGTGAAATTAAATTTCGACAAAGATACTTGTGACGAAAAAACGCGTAGACACTTCCTAAAATTTTTCCATTACACTCCACACATAAAACAAAAGATAGCTGTATTTTCTGTTACCATAATAAGCTTGTAAATGCTCTGCGATCAATAGGTGACCAACATATAACTGATATTTCCTCTTGACAAGGTCTGCGAGATCGGGTTTTTCATGCTTACTTAAATGTCCAATCCGGTGGTGGCGTCGCTGTTCGGGTCGTTGGATTGAGTTTAACGATGGCTGATCCGTGCGTCAACTTGTGAACGGGTGCTGCCGGGAGGGACTGGTCAGCTCGGCTTCGCTTTTTTGACTACTTAATATTTTTTATTACGCAATTTATGTTTGTTTGTTTGTTCGCAAGCATTACATGTTATAATGTTTCAACATTGTATTATATTATAAGTATTAATTAATTTAAAGACAAATAATAATAGGTATGACAAAGCCCTTCAGGCGAGTAGGCGACCAATCTGTGAAAATGAGTTTCTTTCGGCGTTTCTTCTCAGCAGTGGTGGTTACGTTAAGCGCTGGTATCGGTAGCTTTTCTTTAAAAATAAATTAAATTTTAATATACTTTACACGTAACGTAAATTATATTTATTGACGTGTAAAAGTGCCTGTAAAGGTCTAATTACTGAATAAACATATGAATCTTTGAATCTTTGTGATTAGGGTTATCTGATAGTAAGAAATTGCACCATATTTTGACTCATCGTCTAAGAGCTTACTGTTTTCACGAGTTTTAATGTTTGATGTCTTTCTTTGAAAAAGGCAGTCCATCAGTTTTTGACCGACTTCAAAAAAGGAGAAGGTTATCATTCGACTCTGTTTTTTTTTTTGTACGTATGTTACGCGATATTTGGACCGATTTTGATGATTCTTTTTTTATTTGAAAGCCTTTACTACCTAATTGGTCCCATATTAATTTGGTGAAGATACGATGAAGAACTTCAGAGACATGGAAGAAATTCCTGAAAAAAACTGAAGTCGGTTGTTTTTGTTTTGTTAAAAAATTCAATTATTTAAGATTTTTTTCTTCGCGCTGTGGTCAAGAAAAAAGGTATTATTGTTACACATTCCTATTTTTTTTTGTTATTTTACTGTGTCGGGACGGGATTCTCTTAACGCAACGTGTCACAATCATAAAATAGGTACCTTCCAAGTAGTTTTATTGAATGTCGACATTGACGTAAGTTGCACTTGCTCTTTACGCTGAGGTCTTCTTCTTTTACAGCCTAATCTATCCACTGCAGGATATAGGCATCCTCCATTGTAAGCCACTCCTCACGATGTTGCGCCTTTCTTTTCTATAGTTGGCCAGCTGCTTTGACTATGTCATCTCTCCATCGTGTCATTGGTCTGCCGCGACTTCTGCAGCCCATCCACGGTCGCCAGTCCAATGTTTTTGGCTCCATCTTTTTTCCTCTCTACGACTGATTTAATCTGCCCATTTCCACTTTAGTTACGCTGAGATATCTGTACAAAAATCTAACATCAAAATAAAAACGAGAAATCACTAGAAATAGTTGTGAAAAGCGTCAAAACGTAAAAAAACAACGTCCAACTTTCCCCTCGAAACTATTCCCTATTTTTGCGTTGACCATTCAAAAATGCACGAAATGAAAAAAGTGCCCGCGCCAGTCACGCGTGTCTTTCGGCGTATCTCTGTTGCACACGCGTTATTCTGCCCTTTTACTAACATTTTCAATTAAATCTTGTTTATAGTGGTCTGGTTAGCTTTTAAAGATTTTTCTACCTAGGTACATAGTCCGGGAGCAAAGAAATAATAAATATAATGATTATATAATAGGGACAGATCACACAGATTGAGCTATCCCCACAAAAAAGCTTAAGCTTATGTTATGAAAGACCATGCTACGGGAAATTTGTACCCAACGATACTATATATTTTATGATCAATGCATTAAATAAACATCCAAGACCCAGGGCAATTAGAAAAAGGCTAGTTTGCACGTGCATGTTCTCTATGTTTTTATATAATTTGACTGTATTAACCCTTAACATGTAATATTTTTATTGAACCTATTTCTTACTACAGTGCAGATGATTTGATGAAAAACTGTATGTGATTTATGAATAAATAAATGAAGAAATAAACTTTCCAAATTTCCCACGCCGGGATCGAACCTCCGAACGGCGGACTAGCAAAAAAGGAAAAATTTAGAATGTTTAATATTGGTCTTACATCCACACAGATTATTATTCGCCTACAATAAGGCCAATTCATTGCTTCCTCTGGATGTCGTAAGAGGTGGCTAAAGGACTAACCACAAACATTAGTGCTACGACTATTTCCATGGAGAGTTGACGCTTGGACCGCGTCTGAATGCAACCGTCCCCAGGAAAGCAGTGGTAGCATGAGATTTTCGTTCTTCAACCACCACTATCAATCCACCTACTCTAGCCAAGCGGCCAGGTTCTTTCGTGTGTGTTTTTTCTCTTAACTATATATCAAATATAAAATATTCCACAGAAAATATGCTATTCATTTTCCTACCCTTACATCAATAGAACAAAGGACATTTTATCCAACATTCATCGTACTATCAATACGAGTACATCAGTAAACCATTATTCGATATAGGTCGCCTCGGCCACAGTACAGATATATGTATACAGTATTGTATTTTCAAACAAACGGTCGGAACTCAAGTCATACCTACGCGCCTCCAAGGTCAGCATACACTTGTTCCGTGATTCGGCGTACAAACAGTCGCAGTTGGGCCGCAGTGGCAGTGGCGAACGGTGTGTTGTAAGCAGTGAGCGTGCAATGTGGGAATACATTTATTATATATAATCTTATTCGTGGAATAATATGACAAAACATAGACAAAATTGTGCTGTTTTTGGTTGCTTAAATACAACATTAAAGCACCCAGAGATATTTTTAGGTTACCCCAAAACACCGAAAGGTAAGACAAAAAATAGTTTTTATATAGGTAACTACTAGGACGTAATTTGTTTCTTTTTATTATAAAAGTATTTCCTTTTTCCACAAATTAAAATACCTTGATTGAAAAATAAATTTGTGGGTAAGGTATAAGACAGTGACACAAGTGACGTATCTTACCTACCTACGCCCTACGCTCGCGATAAAAAAACTAGTAGTTAGGTAGTCGTTTCCTAGGCTACATATCTTACTAATGTGGTACTTAGCTACTTACATTGAAGTAGAATATAATTTAAAGTTATTATAGTGTTACCTACCTTTCTAGTAAGATTAACGTTGGGTACGAGTAGGTACCTACCTGTATTTTTTATTTTAAGTAAGATTTTGTATTAGGATTTTGATTGCTGTAGGTAGCACACGCGATGATATGATTGATGTTAAGTAACAACCGTAGCGTTTGGATATCGGATGGGTCACCAATTTTTTTTTATTACGAGTTGCTCCGTACTGTACAAAGTAGGGATTGCAATCCGGCCTCATTTTCAAACTGGCCTATTGAACAAACTGGAATAACTTAATTTTAATTTTTAACCGACTTCCGAAAAGTATTTTTTAAAGTATGTTCACTGATTATCAGAATGCGGATTTTTTATAAATTAAAATTTAATAACAAAGCCTTTCAGTCGAGGCGCAAATATTTTTCTGTCGCGTGAAATCATGTGTGATTTTTTTTCATGAAATCTACCAAAACTAAAAAAAAACATAACATGTATTTTTATTTAACGCTTCTTTTTTCATTCACATTACAATCACAAAAGTGTAGGTGGGCGGGCAGCCCTAGCGCACGCGTGGCGGCGTAGGTATTTTTTAAGGACAGCGCCGAGTGCGAATACTGTATGTCTCTATTCTGTGCCTCGGCATACACAAAATAGAAAAATTACAAAATAGTCTACCTTATTTTACGAGTGAATTTTTACTGACTAGAAGAAACTGAATGACATTAGCCTAGCCTAGGCCTTGATTATTATGCATTTTTTAATTGACTCGAAAAACGAATAGTATGTGCTGGCGATTTCTCATTTGATATCGCATACAATTGGATCATACTCTCACATTGTAGGATACAGAACGTCTATAGACGTGGGAATATCAATTGTTAATTCTATTATGTCTGGCTAAGTAGTTAGCAATGTGTTAAAACACCAAAAGATAGAAAAGGTCATTAATAATAAGAATGAAATGAAAAACTAGAAATCGCAATTGACTAGGGATGCGCATTTTCATGGTCACCTATGTGTGCTTTTTCACATAAATCTGAAGCGTTAATTCTGTCAACCTCTTCATTTTGTGTTACACTACACGAATCATCATTTTAATAGTAGGTTTTCTAACGATTTAATTGCTTAATTACTTTGGAAATGCGTTTAGAATTTCAGTATATGGATTGGTTTTGGTATGGGTGTTGTCATTTAAAATTGTATACTAATTAACTGTCACACTATATCTGTAGATATTTATTAAAGATATTAATTTAGCTGCCACGAGACCTCTAGTTATCTCCATACAATTAAACATCATTTTGACAAAGCTATGGAAGATATTTTAAAGTCTTTTTTACTTCAGGCATCTTCAATTCTTTGATATCGACTACCTTAGGTGGCAAAAAAAGCTGTGACAGTCAATTTCATAACTTGCCTATGTAAAAATTACCGGGAAATGTTTTAAATCCTGCAAAGTTCACTTTCATGATAAATATAAATTTAAAAAAAAAAACTTGAGAGCGGGTTTCCCCGTAATTACGCCATTACGTGCAATACACTTCCACCCTGTTTTGTTTTGCTCTTGCGACTCCAGTCTTGCCGGCCAGTTAAGGCAAGACAGAGGCGAGGAGAGACGAGTGTATGTATGTGTAAGCGCATGTGTGTATGGTCCCCCTGGAGGTAGGGTACGTGGTGTCGCCACTCACCATCAGCTCGCCACAAGCTGCCCTACGTGAACTGACTGCACTGGGAATCCAGTGGGCGATAGGGTTGTCACGTCCCGACGCCTTTTTATTATTATTAAATACAAATATATCATGAAAACAAATAGTTGAAATAATAAAAACTTACCTGATATGACATCATAACAAGGTATATAGGCATACACGGTGAGTAAAAACCGTGTATACATAGTTAAAACTATTTAGTTACTGCCCGCACTTTGTCCGCGTGATTAAAGTTCGTTTTTTGTTAAGTAATTACATGAGCAACTTATTGTTTTTTCTGTAAAAATCTAGGTAACAGCGTTGTAAATAATTAATAATCTATGGTATTGTTTCAATTCGTTCTGCCGTTTAGGCTTCAAAGCGGCACAAAAATAGTAGGGAAGTATATAAGAATCGATGTAATCCGACTATTATGTTCACCATTAAGTGTTTCGATTTACGGATATTAAAGCCAAAATTACGAGTACGCTATTATTACAATCCAATTACAGTCACACGTCGCCCCTTGAAGCCCTACGTAAAATCATCATGAACCTATCACCCAAACAATATGACCCATAACCTGTCATTCTGTCAATTGGAATGAAACGCCGAAATATTGATCGACACTGAGGTCAATAACCGCTGATTGCCTTCATTGATGAATTAACTGTAGGTGTAGGATTGTATCAAGGTTCCTACTTCAATTGGTTATTTTATCGAAATTAAAACAAATGTTTTCTTTTTTTTTCGAAGTTTCAGATTTAACGAGTTCGGTAGATTTAGCAATATTAAAACCAACCGTGCTAAGTTTCTGCTTCGATATAGAAAATAGGGTTGTTCTTAAACAGTTTAATTTGATATCTATACTGAACAGAAAACACAACTTCACAGTTCAATTAAAAAAAAAATAAACTTGTATCCTTACAAAGCGGACTTCTCTCAAAGGGAGAAAGCGGTCTCTTTAGGAGTCAATCAAAGTTTAGAAAGGACACTTAAGGAGGTCAAAATTTACAACAGAAAAATTTGAATAGCCGTAAACTAACATATTACGACCTACTGGGTCTTAAGAGTCCCTTACCCTATACAGAACCAGACTTTCCCATACAAACGTAGTCTACGTTTTATTTTGAGACGACATGTCAGATAATGGCGAAATTATGTCATTTCAAATTTTTGCCCAAATCTGACATGTCATTTCAAAATAAAAGCTAGACTACGTTTTTATGGAAAAGTCTAGGGTAAGGGGATTCTTAAGATGTTAGTTTACGGCATCGCAAGTTTTCAGTTCAGGGAAAATTCTATTGAAGGCCCTGTCATCCAACGGCCTTGTTGGAGTAGTAGCGAGGTGATCCGCGAAGCACACCGCAGAGTTTTTTTTATACAACGTGCAAGGGACATACCCTTTATAAACCGAACCACGAGCTATAATATATAGCTTAATCACTATAAAATAATCAAATTAAAATAACAACCAAAACACAAAAAAATCGGTATTTCCATACAAAGGTGTGCAGCCGCCGGGGCAATTAGTATGGGATTGTCGATTTATTTTGGTTTTTTGGTTGTTATTTTAATTTCATTATTCTATAGTGTAATGCATGTATAGGCTATGTCCCTTACCTTCCACGTTGCATATATTTAATATTACAACAAGAGATTGCTTTGGTTTTTTTATCAAGTGAAGTTAGTTAGATCATGCAACTAAATGCGAACTTTGACTAGACTAGATCCTTAAGAGCGGCCTTCCCGTCTTACTTTTCAAACAAACGCTCGTACGTGATTACGGCGTTGTAAATGACCTTTCTTGAAAACTCTTGGACTAAAAGGTATCTTGTGTGCTATTTCTAGGTTTCAATAGAAATAAAAAATAAAAATTTAGAAAAAAACAAATTCAGTATAAGACTTAAAATTCAAATTTTTGCTGAACTTCGACCGTTCATAAAGTACTCATAAATTGTAAAGGTAAAGAAAACATTTCGATTCAAACCTCACAAATATAATGAAAATTTTAAATAAAATACATTTAGTTCACACACTTGTAAGGCTTACTTATAAACACGTATCACCTGGAACAAGTTTTAAGAAATATCCGCATCCTATGAATAGTTAATATTCGTTTGATTGATAGTTTATAATAATAGGTACTTATTTCGCTCAATAGAATGCAAACCGAGCCCTTAGGCGCTATCTCTCTCTTTTTGATTTGCCTCTTATTTGAGCATTGCCCTGGATGGATGAAACAACAAGCTTTTCAAACTATGCTCGCGTTGACAACAGAGCGACCGGGAAAGGCCGCCTTAACTATAAGACATATCTTTTTTTAGGTTACAAAACACTATTCTGTCTCAGATTGTCTCAAAAACTCGGCCTACCGAGCCTTAATACAGGTAACTCTACCATAAATTTCTCTACGAAACTTGTAATCTATAAATCCAAACCTGCACTTGAGCCAACTTTGTACATTTGCCCAACAGGAAAACTGTTAGAGGAATAAAATATGTAAACACTTATGACGGTCAAATACTCGGGTTTGGGCCGGGAACTAGGGGCTTTTGTCAAGGAAATTGCATTCTGCGAGTCCCCCACTCAAGCCAGTCCCCTCTGTGAGCCTCAGGAACTGAATTTGTTAAATAAATTCTACTAATACTTTGGATATTGGCAAAAAAATGTGATGCCTTTACATTACTTAAAACTTACACCTAAATTATATCAAACCATTAAAAAGTATTTGTGCTTTTTCATGACTTTAATATTTAGCAAAAGCATTTTTACAAAACACTTAAAAGCTGATGAAAAATAGTAATTTCAATGAATTATATTGCTTGTACTAAGTTACGTATTAAGATAACCGGCCAAGTGGAATTCGGACTCGCTTACGAATGTTCCCGTATGACGTTACATATCTATAAAACATTACGTCTGTTGTATGGGAGCCACACTTAAATATTATTTAATTCTATGTTTAGTATTTGTTGTTATAGCGGCAACAGAAACATTATCAGTGAACATTTCAACTGCCTAGCTATCACGGTTCATGAGATACAGCCTGGTGACAAACAGGCAGATGGACGGACAGCGAGTTCTTAGTAATAGGGTCCCGTTTTTACTCTTTGGGTACGGGACCCTAAATGAAACATCATAATCAGTTATTTGCGTCTATTTCCCTTGGTAGTAGGCAAAAACTTTGGATCCTTACTTGCTACGATCATTGCACATCTCTATCGCATTTTTATTTTTGTGATTTAATCCGATCCAATACCATGAACGAATACCACTGGTATTACTTTGAATTTTTAAAATATTTTCTACTCCTAACGGATTAATCACCACTAACTAATAACGGACCACTGTTTAAATCAATACCAAAACATATTCAAAGGTACAGTCAGTAAAAATGCTTGGAATGTAATAACAACATGTTTATTCGCAAAAAAAATTGTTATATCAATATAAACAAATTTAGTAAGCTCACGTCTAGTTCAATTATATAATAATATTTTTTGTAACAATTTTTATTTCTGCTAAACTATCAAACAAGAGCAATTTACTTAACAATCAAACAATTGTAAAATATCACATAAAATCAATATTTTTTATAATAAAATCAGTTATTCATCATAGACTACGTAATAATGGATGATTAATTTCAACGACTACCTTGAAATGAAGTGAATTTGGGAAGTTTTAGCATTATATTTCAATGACATAAAAATATAAGAAAACAAATTTAATTTGACGACTGATTTTGTATTTGTTCGGACATAAAATTAAATAATTTAAAAAGTGGTATTTGTTCGGAATAGAAAATAATTAAAAATTCAAAGTAATACCAGTAGTATTCGTTCGTGGTATTGGATTGGAATAAATCGTTTTTGTAATAATAAATAAAAAGAAAAACAATAAAGTATTCATAGTGGTCTAACCAATAAAATCTTTAGTGTACAAATAGATTTTTAATCGGAGGGTCGTTGGGTATATCGTACTTGATTTCCCAGTAATTTGGAAAAATATAAAGGGTAAAACGACTAAAGAAAAAAATTATGACAAGAAGTGTAATAAAAGATTTGCCTACGTATAGTCGCTGTATATATACGTCAATATCAGAGAAAATAATAATTTGATTATAACGCGAATTTACCTATCATAAAACATTTTTCAGTGAAGGTTTACCATGCGACAAATAAACTTCTACTAAAACTTTTGACACCTTAATTTTTTTCCATTACGTAATTTATTTTTGTACTTGGTGAAGATGAAACACAGAATAATAATCAAAAATGTTGTCAATATATTTTATTGGTACAACAAATTGATTTGGCAAGCGAATTAAAAAACATCGACTTTCAAGCATTCACACTCAATAACTTTCAAACGGCTGAACATAGCTAAAAACAATTTCGATAGACAGAGCTTTCGATTTAAAAAACTGCATTAAAATCGAAATCGGTCCATTTGTTTAGGAGCTACGAAGCACCAAACATGTATTACAGACACACAAACACAGCATGCAGGACACAGAAACTCGTTAAACTTAGGTATATTACCCCTCTTTTTGCGAAATCAATACGATCACTGCTCACAAATAATTCTTCCAAGAACTTCGCAAAGGAAGAAAAATGTGGTAGGATTTAGAAAATACAATTTTCTACACATTGAACTCGCGGTGGCGATCAACCGCCTTATATGTAAGGATTTGTATGACAGGAGCACTTCAAATCGAAATAAAATTGATTTTACGAAATGAAGTTGCGACAAGGATTTCGCTCCGAGGCTTTTGATAGATGTGTTTTGCTGAACCAGTTTTATGGACTGACAAATTCATATTTTACTTCAAACAATAGTTCTTTGTTTGAAGTAAAAAAAATAAATTGATCAGTTTTAACAGCATTTATAAATAAAAACCGGCCAAATGCGTCGGTCTCGCACTTTTATCTCTGTGTCTGTCTGTCTGTCACCAGGCTGTGTCTCAAGAACTGTAAAAGCTAGACATTTGAAATTTTCATAATTGATTATGTATTTCTGTGCCACTATAACGATAAATACTAAAAATAGAATAAAATAAATGTTTAGTTTTTGCTCAATATTATTAGTTTTTAGGTTATTTTTGTTTTTTGTTTGTTTTTCGTGTATGTAAGTGGCCAACACTGGTGTCAGATTTTTCAGGCTGCCTAAAGACATCTGACATAGCTTGACGACTGCCATACAATGATGACAGCCGGGACCAACGGCTTATACGTGCCTTCCGAAGCACGGAGGAGCTCGAGAAATTTTTGTGCCATTTGTGGTCACCCATCCAAGTGCGGACCACGCCCGGTGTCGCTTAACATGCGAAAGCGCTAGTAATGGGCACTCCCGCCGGGCCACCGAGCTCCTCAAGTTTTTCGGTAAGTATTGTAATCTAAAATCACTTTAAAAATATGTGATCAATGACAAGTGACATTATTTTTTGACTTTTTATATTCTTATCAGTACAAAATAATTTATTTTCAACCCAGTCACATCACTATTTGGTCACACATAATATCCAGGTGATGTGTTGATAAAAAATATATAAAAACATGCAACTTTAAAAAGAAACACTTTAAAGCTTTTAGAACACTAACACTTAATAATAAGCTCACAAGCGCTAAAAGCACCTCACGACCTTTTACACCAGCTCGCATAAATTTTTGAAATTATTCATTGTATTCATAAAATTCAATTTCCTGGTAAAGTTAGCATATAATGTTAACGCTGTACGGAACTTCCCAACTGCAGGTGACGATGTTCCCACACTACAGGGAAGAGGGATGTGGGAAGATCTAGTTGCAGTTTGGATGAGCTACTTACGGTGAAAATATTAGTACAGTCAGTTGTGTGTCGTTCTACCTAGAACATTATTCTCCATCTCTTCCTGTGAATGTCGTAACAGGCAAGTAAAACCCGGTTTACATATTAACAAGTGACAAGTGCGAGTGACAAGTGGAAAATAAACACTGACAAGTGACAAGGAGGTGTTCACGCGTCACTGAAAAGTGGTTATAATGCAGTCCAAATTAAAAACATGTGATGAAAAATTTCGCCAGGAGTCGGATTCGAACCCACGATCCTCACGTTAACGCCGTGAATGCACTACCAATTGTTCATCACATTTTTTTATTTGGATGTAATCCAAGCATTGTAATGCTGTTAAATAATAATAATAATAAAAATAAGCAATATACTGATATTCACTTGCCACTTGTCACTCGACACTCGCTCTAGTCAGAGCCTGTTCACATGCACTTGCCAGTTGTCACTCGCAGTTGTTAATATGTAAACCGGGCTTAAAGGAATCAGGACAAACTCACTACTGCATTCCCAAGGAGGGTACTTTGACGTCTTTAAGCTAAAGGCAAATAAATAATGGGTGTAAAAAAGGTGAAAAGCGCACCCTCACTTCTTATCAATATAACTAGGATAAACCAAGGAACGCGCTTAGATTCTAAGAAGTAAGTGTCTTACTTCATCATCATCATTTTTCGCTGCCTTGAAACTCTCACTGGAAATTGGTCTATCTCAGTGAATGCTTTTTTATTATATTGTAAGACTTGGTGATGACAGATTGAACTTATTATTATTAGAGTGATGGCCCAGAATACATGGACCGTTACTTGCAAACATCGACCGTTTGCAAGATGGGTCTCCGACATAAGAAAGATCGCGGGACGAACGTGGACCAGAATAGCTCTTGACCGTGATAAAAAGGAAAGTACCTCAGAAAGTTTTTACCACGGTCATAAGCTATTCTCATCCTAGGTGTCGTGCCCAACTCCATTTGAGTTCCAACACTCGTTTTCCAACAGTTGCCTTACTTACCTGTAGGTACAAAAATAAAGACTAGAAAATTACCTCATATTAAGCTTCAAACATCCATGCCATCATAACATTCTCTGGACAAGTTTCTAGTGCGTTATTTAATGAAGTTAGTTTATTAGTTGTCGTCGGGTAGTTGATGCAAATGCTTTTACATGCTGGCGCTGGCATCACACTAAGAATAAACGTTAATAAAATAAAGCGCAACTATTTTATGCATTACATTTTTTTTTAATTTAATTTGCTAACTGGCTGTACAACAAACAAGTTTATATAAATACAAATACAAATTAATTTGGCAAATAAGTTGCCAACCTCCTTAGAGCGGCAACAGCATGCACATTGCTCTCAGTAATTTTAAAAAGAGAATTATATATTACATTCTTCTTTCTTTGTCAGCCGTTTCTCCAGCCAGCCTTCTTTCTTTATCGGGGAGGATTTAATCATAATTAACACGCGCGCTGAAGAGGCAAATTGGTGATTTCAGTATTCACGTCTTTTATCTCTTACAGGGTAAAGATAGTCTAGCTACAAAAATCCAAAAGGTCGCGTCGTCTTTAACGTGATGATAAGCGTGAGATCAATAATTTTTCAGATCTAGGAACCAACTTAACCCCCAAAATACACAACTAATTTTGATAAAATTTGACAAGTACAGCTTTTCAAAAAAAATTCAAATCGGCCCATGCGTTTTTGAATAATCATCAGTGAACACACATAAAAAAAAGATCGCGACGAATTGATAACCTCCTCCTTTTTGGAATTCGGTTAAATAAGGAATCAAAATGTGTCAAGTGTAAGTCGCGTCGCCTATTGTACCTAATTCGCGACTTTCCTATAGAACCCACGTCAAAACAAACATTTTTTATGGAATTTGTATGAAATATAGAGTTTTTCTGCAATAAAAAATCTTAAATGTCATGGATTGAATCAATTGATATGATCAGAACAAGTGAAAATATTTTGTGACGTTTTAGTTTCTTAACAGTACCAAATAATTTATTGTTGACCCAGGAAAGTATCCAATTCGGATTCTTGTTTAGTTCTTCGAAAGACAGAGTAGTATACGTTATTTTATTGCTTTTTTTTTTGGATTGATGAAATTAAATCTTTTAATCTGAACACGCAACTTTTGAAGTTAAGGAACGCCTACGTCTAAATCTAAATATATATAACTCAAAGGTGACTGACTGACATAGTGATCTATCAACGCACAGCCCAAACCACTGGACGGATCGAGCTGAAATTTGGCATGCAGGTAGATGTTATGACGTAGGCATCCGCTAAGAAAGGATTTTGATAATTCTTCCCCCAAGGGGATAAAATAGGGGATAAAACTTTGTATGAAACTTTGTCAATTTTAAACCGATCGGGCTGAGACTTTGCATGCATAAAGCTACTATGACGAAGGCATCCCCTAAGAAAGGATTTTGATAAATTACACCTCTACGCGAGCGAAGCCGCGGGCAAAAGCTAGTTAGGCATTAAGTTGTTTTTTATTGAACTCACAATATTATCGCTTTTATGTTTAACTAACAATTTTCCTATACAAAATTTACGCACGAAATAGCCGACTTACAATGTAAAAACTTCACAAATAATTAACATAAATATAATCGTTCAAAAGACAACAGGGTAACAATATCGCCGGTGGCAATATCTTGTTTTTATCAAAAAAAGATATTCGATTTCACTTAGCGACATTTAACCATTGTATCCAGGGCTCTGAAAACGGAAAATAGATCTTTCAGTCTTTATTTTTAAGGGTTGTTTTCTTTTGTTGGGAGGTTGAGAGATACTGGCTGGTGATTACTCGCAGATTCTTGTAGGAAAAATATGAAGATGAAACTTGGCTCCGATCCTGGCTTGTTTCGTTTTTGTTGGGCCTAGAAAGAGGATTGCCGACGACGGGCGGCGCGAGAACATATTTTTTGCAAGAGCAGCGTGATTTATCGCCAATATGAGGAGCTTGTGAGCGGATACGGGTTAAGATATTTTTTTATAGTTGATAAGGAAATTATGTAGGAGGGTTAATGGAGTAATCAGTCATGTAAAGAGCTTACTTGTACTAAAAATGGATTGTATTCATCAAATAGTAATCTGAAACTAGATTTCCTTATTTGAATTGTAAATCAAAAATCCGTTAACTCATAAATAATGATTTCTCTTACGCTTTAAGACATATTCACAAATGAGGTTATGGTTATAAATGATATCCTATGCCCATTAAACTTCTAAATATCAATAATAAATCCCTTAAAACCATGATTAGACATACGAAGCGAAAATACCACACCCTTTACTTAAAACATAAACTTATCTCCATTCCATTGCCCAATTTCATAATCTACAAAGAACATAAATGCCCACTGTTTTATTTAAACTAAAACCACTTACCGCCCTAGTATCTACAAGGAGGTGTTCGCACCCCCGCTCCGATCAACATCAGCCACTGAAGAGCTCTTCGGTGCTGTTATAACCCCCGGGCAGTTTTGTGAAGTACGCGGCAGATTTGAGAGTTGATTTTTTTGGATGTTTAGACTGATTTTGTATTTACAGAGAGCTTTTTGTCTTGAGAATTTATTTTCTCTTGTATTTTTCTTCACGTACTTAGTGCTCAATTTTAAAGCGCAACTCTTTATGTGCAACTCAAGTTTGAAGATGGTATTCCGAAAGCTTGGTCGCGGAGATCCGTGTCTCTAAACTCTTTTACTCTAAAATAAAATCTCCTTAACTGATATTCATTAATTATAATATACACCTAGATACCACTTGATATTCTAAATCTTTGTACCTAGATATACCTTAGATTACTTATTGAAACAAGTTTTATATTCAAAACTATCGGTTCACTGAAGGCGAGAAGAAAAAGAAAGCGACTTTACCCAAATCAAAATAAAGTTTGTAATTACGCTACACCAAATATGTATATAAATTCAGAACGCGAAAATGAATGGTTTTGCCACGTTTTCGACCGTTAATTTGATACCATTTCAATAGGATAAACTAGCTATTACACCAAAGCAATGCATTTTAAAATAAAAACATTTTCCTTAACAATATAACAATTCGTAGCCATGTCTTTCCTAGAAATTCATTAAAGTTGTTTTATTTTAAATAGCCATAAATAGCCATTCCTTACTTTTTCCTATACAGTTTTTCGTTTTTCTATCAGACATATTTTGGAACAATGTGATTCCATAATACTGTACTGTATTCTGAAAAATAATGATGAAATTTTGATTAGCTACCTTGTAAAATAAGTCAGTCAGTAGTCAGTATACTGGTGTGTTACGCAAAGGTGTAAATGCGGCCGTCAGTGTTCCAGCGTTCCGCTACAATCTCGGTAAATGCAAAGGAAATTGTCGAGTTTCCACAGTAGTTTAACCAGCAAAATAATTTTACAGCTTTACAAAATGTAATTAACATTTTTAACTTCGGGCGAAAAACTATATTCTATGAATTAAAATGCGCTGAAATAACACGTCTGTTCTTATGAGGGAGCGAGTTTATTTAAAAATATAAATAATATTCCTATGTACGTGCTGAAATAATAAAATACTAAAAAGTTTACTCGTATAGTATAATGTTTATTTTCACAACTTCTATTTTATTTATAAAGCTAATAAATATATAAATATATATAATAAAAATAGAATAATCATCATTCATCTTTAATTGTTTTAAAAAAATAATAAAAACCTAGAATATTTCATTTCGTTACAATTCATTGTAAAGCATGATCGAGTGATCACTTTCATTTAGTGTCAATATACATCCCGCAATTTATACTATGAGGGACATTTTTGTCTCCGAGCTCGACCCAGTAATAACTTAGTTTCGTGTTACATAACTTATTTATAGACTGCGAACTTGCCCAACTAGTGTCGCCGGTATGATTCATGGGAACCTTGCCCATAAATTATGGCGGATAGTAAAACATTGCCTGATAAACCCCTCGGTTATTTATACTGAAACTTGTTGATTGAGGAACACCTTTTTAGAACCAGTGCAGGAAGATATTTACGAAATACTCTTTTTGATTCTTTTCTTAGATCTCACTCAGATTTTTTGCGTGCAAAAGGCATTTGACGTAGCTCCGACTGTCATCTAGTGACTACTGTTGTTTCTGCACAGCAGTGGACTAGTGGGGATTCTTCACGATGTTTTTGATAGGAATCTTTTTCTCCTACTGCTTGCTCTCGACTACTTGAACAATTTCGTATTTTTAATTATGATTGTTTGTACATATCGAGTATCACTGAATCTTTAATAAAAGCTAGTTAAATGCGACATAAAAAATAACTTCGGAAATAAGTGTTTTGGTCAATTTAATTTAGGTACTTGATAGATACGAGCAAATACAGTTTGAGCAAGCCATAAAGTGAGTTTTTTAAAACTTGTGTTATGAACTTATGAGATATAGGTACTAACTCAACGATACTATATTTTATGATGTGGCCTTCGATTTTTATGATTCTTCTCGGTAGTATTTAATACATACCCATGCCTCTTTATGTAGACAAAACCTAAGTAGATATGTCGCAGCCATGTAGTTGAATAGGCCAGCTAACTCGACGCCTAGTCAGTTCTGTAAAAGCCGGCATCCAATTAAATAGCTGAAGGATGACAAGCCAAGTCGTTGACAGCAACGTTTCACGAGATGGCAGAACAAAAATTTAAATAAATAAATGTACTTATAGGGACAAATTAAACTGATTGAGCTAGCCCCAAAGTAAGTTTGAGACTTGTGTTAAGGGATACTAACTCAACGATACTATATTTTTTAACAAATACATTTATAGATAAACATCCAATACCCAGGACAATTTGAAAAAGGCCATTTTCCAACTTGCCCTGACCGGGAATCGAAACCGGAACCTCTGGGTGGCGGACTAGCATGGTGACCACTACACCACGGAGGTCGTCAACATAGTTACCTAAGTATAGTCATTTAGTTAAATTGAATATTGATGTATTTGTGATATTTGGTTAGGGTTCAAAAATCACTGACAACTACTTTTACTAATACATACCACTACGTAACTAATAAAAGAGAAGCGTTAAAAAAATGAGTTTTGATGAAATGTGTGAACGAAAAATAACATTTACAGTCACATATGTTTACGCTATTTGCTTTGTTGCGCTCATAGGCCGTATTGAAACAAAAATGAATTAAATTTCATTACATTACTTGAGTCCAACTTCAAAGGGCTGACTTTCAATACGCCAAGTTGTTAAACGTTGAGTGATTCTAGAACTATCGGGCTAGGCATGTAAGGGTTGGATCTCATTTGTCAGCACGGAGCAACACTTTTCTATGCTGCTATCCTTTTCTGTCACTCAGATCCGTCATTTGCTAGAGCGAGAGAGAGCGACGGAACGCTATCGCCCCGGCCGTGCGATAGCATGCTATAGCATTCTGCGCTCTCTCTCGCTCTGGCAAATGACGGATCTGAGTGGCAGAAAAGGATAGCAGCATAAAAAAGTGCTGCTCCGAGCTAACAAATGAGATCCAACCCTAATTGAATGCCGGCCTTCAAGGAACGACCTGGACTAGGCCTGTGTCACTCCCCATTTATTTCGGTATCAAAAATACTACATATGAAAATACATTATTACTATGCGCACGGTGACCACTTCGAAGGGGAAAATTCAGTTACATAAATCGTTCGTCCAGAGTAATAAGAATGAAATTGGCTTGCAATGGATGTCTAGGTATCCTAACGAAGTGGTGAGAACTTCTGACGCGAGCTAAATTAAACCATAGCGCTAACCACATTGAGAAGATATTTCTTTGAATTTCTTTTCTAAGTAAGACTACTGTACGTGAGTAACTAGTATTTATTCTGTGTCTGGACGTCCAATGAGCTGGCTTATTTAACCAGATATCAGTGCGACAAATATATTTTTATTTAGATAGAATAAACGTTAGCGTTTAAAAACAAAATTATGAAAACAAAACTCAACGGCTTACCTCGCAGCAGTTGCGTTCTGAATTCGCTTCAAAGGCTTTGAGGCTTTTTATTTGCGAAACACCAGAAACTAAGCTAGCTCTCATTCTGTTTACGCTGCAACAGTTTTGAATGTTGCTATGAATGAAATAAGGCTTTAAAATTAAAAATTAAAATTGCTACGAGCCCGGTAGCGTAACATATAAATGGCAGTAAATTGGTATACATTTTCTGGCTAATATCTTTAGTTTTTATTACAAAACAAGGTAATTATAATGACAGAATAATGTATTCTACATTACGCTCAAATAGTGAGGTAGGTATAATATGACATTTACTTGAATGTGGCTAAAAGGTTAGGTAAGCTAAAGGTAAGGCAAGATAGTTAAGCTATATTTTATGGCTGTGATATCAATTGAAACCGTTTCATTTACAAGCTCACAAATCCTCACCAGAAACTCATATCATCGCAATTACTTGCGAAATTATTAGTACGGCTTACGTACACGATCTCTAATACAAATAAATTGAAGTCGGCAGACGGAAAACGGCACGCAAATAATGAAAGTTCGACACCGCACGTTCGACACTGACGGGAGTTTAAGGGGAAGATTAACATATGGTAGATTAAATATTTAAGCTCATAAATAGGTAACTATTTTTGTATTGATTTTTTTTTTTGTATTGGGTGTTTTTCGTACTGGACGTTTATAATTTATGTCATTGAAGTAGTGTAAATTGTTAATCAGAAAAATTTAAGGATATATCGCTCATGTTGAGATAACCATAGAGTAGGTTTTTAGCTTGGGATTAAAGCACGGGATATAGGTATAGTTTTTTAATTATTAACATAACAATATCTAAATAGACAGAATGGAGAATTTTTAATTTCTAACCCACGCGTCTCAAGTCTGTACCTGACCCCGACGTATGTATTTCTTCTTCACATTTATTCACGCATCTGAAACATGCGTAATTATTTAGTAGATATAACGTCATCTATTATAGGCCATGAAGTAATGAAATCAAACATAAAATATATCTAATCGTCCCGTGTCATCATCAATCATATCAGATAGTACATTTAAAAAAAAAATTAGTATTACCTTTTTTCTCACGGCTGTGCCTGCATTATCTGTTTATACGGACTTAACAGGAAGAATTTTCTCACAGATGGATTTCAGTTTTTAACCCCCGACAAAAAAAGGCGTTTTATAAGTATGACGCCAATGTCTGTCTGTCTAACTGTCGGTCTGTCTGTGTCATCGTAGCTCTGGAACTCATATACTAATTTCGACAGTTCTTTTTTTACGTGACTCCATGTTTAAAAGTTATAGAAAGGTAAACGCTTGAAAGTTGTTGTTTTTTTAATTTGCCTAGCAAATAAACTCGTTTGACTAATATTTAAGATATCTTCAAGACAGTCTTAATTTTTAACCCTTTAACGTGTTTACAGTTCATAACAGCACGACCCCTTAATCGCAGGCTGTTTCTGTCGCAGACTGCCTAATTAAACTTTGCTACACGCGCCAACCTCACTTTGTCACCATGTGGACATAAAATACAGAAAGTTTAAAACTAACCCCTAATGTAACGTAGAGTCGTCATGCGTACGCCTTGATTTACTATAAATAGGTGTAAAACAAATATTATCAAGCACTTCGGTGTGCCTTAACCAAGGTTTTTCATCAGAATCCTCAAATAATCAAATACCTAAATTAATAATAATTGATGAAAAAATTAACCTTACTAAATTTCTTTATCAACCCAAAGGTTGGCTGTTAGATAATGTTTTTGGCATTAAGTCCGCCTATGTACAATAAAAATTAAATAAAAAAATGAAAATGTATATGAGAGTATAAACGTGAGGGCCGTGAGTTCTAATTTCACTCGTGGTGAAACATTTCTTTACTAATTATTAATTTAGAAATTTTAGAGCATGATAAATGCTAGTTAAATAAATATTTTAAATCAAATACATTAAGAAACTAGGCCTTTGCACGCAATCTATCACATCAGCACTGTAATATTTTAGTTATGGAAGATTTATTTATTGTTATTTAAAAGAAAAGAGCTACAAAGCCGACAAACTCAGTAACGCCGAAAAAACCATTTACTTGTTTCAAATTGTAATCAAAAAGTACTTACCAAAGCAGTACATCATCTATGTTTGCTGTTCATACAAAAATATCACAAAAAAATCTCAGCTATCCAAAGTGCGTTTCTCTAATTTAATTACAAACTCCACTTCTATATTCGCCATTTTAGTATACCTGCGAACTCTGTTTGCGTCGATTTGATTGTCAACTGTCACAATAAACAAAGTCTAGTTTTGTAAAAGGGAAAGGTTCGTTAGTAACTTACAAGTGTATACATGATCACTTATTGTGACACTTATTTAGAAAATGTTTCCTAATTTTAGTAAAATGCACTTTATATTGCAAGAAATATGAATAAACCACATTCATTGTGAATTGCAAGACCCTTTTCGCAAAGATTTGCAATCTTTATGATTTTGAAGCGAGGACACTCACTATTTACGCTTAGAGCTATAAGTAATGCGTTATGTACATATATGCATGTTAATAATGTCTTGTACTCTATAACAATGTGTATGTGTGTATATTTGAACTTTAGTAATTACCTTTTGCCGTCAACTGTACAATACCTGCCTACATTGAAAATGAGAACAAAGAATATCAATAAACCGAGCATTAAAGATTAATCATGTTAATCTATCAATTGATTAAATTAACCCGCAGCATCACACAGATTAATTCGCTGTGCGGATATGTGCATCGGAACTTACGCCATTAGCGATATTGATGACGTGCAAATTGCATTTCAAGCTCTTGGGATTATTGAGTTCGTGAATTTGATGAAGTTTTTGAGTTTGGGTTTTATCTACTTTAACTAGAAGTTGATATTAAATTTAAGAAAGTCCAGTGATATATAGAGATCTGTGTTATGTCGAAATATTAGAAATTTACCCTAACCATTGAGAACAATTAAAGATTTACGTCATATAGGAACCAACCTGAAACAAAGGCTTCAGCATGTTGGATCAAAACTATTATTTATTTCCTTTTAGAATTATAGACATACTAATTATGCCACTTTTCTCTTTATACTAGCAATGTTCACTCAGATCACACTCAGAGGTTGTATCAAGTTTTTTCAAAATTTTAATGGTTATTTAAAACGAGTCCCTGGAATTATATACATACATATTTTTTCGCCTGTTTCCCATGGAATTGTCAGGCAAATTATTATTGAGAAAGATACAAAATAGATATAAATATAGAATTCATTCGTGAGGCACAAACTGGAAAAAAAATATTTGACTTTTTAAATTTTTTAATACCTACATTTATTAAGAAAAACAGATAAAGTTACTTTTATAATAAGCTCTTATAGACGCCCTACTGTCAGAAAAGTATCCCGGCGCAGTCATGTAAATGAATCAAATTCGAAATGCATTCACAGATTTAGAATCACGCTTCAAAATATTTAAAAACATCTTACAAACTCACTGAGGCAAATATACTTGCTTACTCAATATTCATATTACCTTCCACTAGACTAAACAAAACATCTCCTGCATCCCTCCTTATACATAGGCATAATAATCCCAGCCAATAACGTGATTATTTCAAAATTTACCCTACGGGGATGGTAGGGTTGCCAACATTTTTTGATCCAAATACAGCACATTTCAGAAAAAGTGCCGGAAATATTGTATTTCTGGTAAAACTGTAAGCATTTATTTAAATTTTCGTCAAAAGATAACAATGTTCTTATGTTTTACAAATTACAAAATTATGTATAGTTTCTAAGGTTACACTCTTTTTCAGAGGCAGGTACTCATATTCAAACAAAACAATTAATGTATTTTATCGAATAAAAATGTAAAAAAAAGGATGAATGAATTTGGCTAAAGTATAGTTTTTTATATCGTGAATCGATATATAGGACCTACAATATATTATAGTACGGTGAGCAACCCTAGAGGCCACATTTGAGATATTTAAGCGGATTTGTCAAGTTCCGAGGCGTCCGACCGTAGCAGAAATTACGTCCACCCTTGTTAAGGGAGTCTGCAAGTGACAACGATCCACGTATGATGCGAAATTTATTTAAAATTTCGTACTGCATTTTAAATAAGCTTCGGAAATTTTGAAAAAGTTTTTAAATATCCAGTATGTAAAATTGAAATGAGATGCCAAATGCAGGGTATAAAATACGTTAACTACGTATTTTATACCTCTGCATTTGGCATTTCATCTAAATACGTTACTATATACGCAATGTATATAATAAAGTTAGAATATGGGTACTGGAAAAGAAAAAAATCCTTGTCATCTAAATTACGTATCTGTGAAGAACTTACAGTCTTATATATTTTATATAATATTTTTCAGTATAGAGTGAGCAAAATTGTTAAGAACTTATTTTGCAGCTTACTTATCTGTGACAATCTTACAGTCATATATATTTTATTTTGACGACCTCCGTGGCGTAGTGATCACCATGCTGGTCCGCCACTCAGAGGTTCCGGGTTCGATCTCCGGTCTTTCAAATTGTCCTAGGTCTTGGGTGTTTATCTATACCTATATATATTTGTTATAAAATATGGTATCTTTAGTATCCCGTAATACACAAGTCTCGAACTTGAGTGTCATTCTGAAATTCAACAGTTAAATATTTCGTATACTTCTGTATTCGAAAAATCACAAGATATCTATATCTATTTTATAAATCTATTCTATTGTATTATATATATAATAAATTCGTAACCGATCGCTGTCTGTACATGGAAGATAAATGAGAAAAAAATTTTTGGGGGCTTTTATCAACGCAATAGAACACAAAACATAGAATTTTTATCTGTTTGTCTATTTGTCTGTTTGTCTGTGCGTTTGTGCACGCTAATCTCAGAAACGGCTGCACTGATTCGGTTGCGGTTTTCACTAATGCATTTTGATAAGCTTCACTTAATATTTAGTGTTTCATCTGAATCCGTTCATACATAAAAAAGTTATATCAATTTAAAGAATCAGGTAAACAATTTTTGTTTGAAAATTGCTATAAAATAACTGTTCCGTTACATTGGCTAAAATTTTTGTTATAAAAAGATGATTGTAAGTTAATATAAAGTTAATAAAACTGGCCAACTGCGAGTCGGACTTGCGTACGAAGGGTTCCGTACCATTATGTATAAAAAATCACGTTTATTGTATGGGAGCCCCTCTTAAATATTTATTTTATTTTGTTTTTATTATTTGATGTTATAGCGGCAATAAAAATACATCATTTGTGAAAACTTTTACTGTCTAGCTATCACGGTTCATGAGATACAGCCTGGTGACAGACAGACAGGATGGTAAAGTCATAGTAATAGGGCCCCGTTTTTACCCTTTGAGTACGGAACCCTAAAAATTGTCAATTTCGATGGATTTGGAGTGTTCTTAAAAATTAGTTTTTTTAGTCACCGATAGATAGCGTTGTTCAAAAATTTAAAGTTTCAGTGAGTCTGTGGGCCCCTGCAGACAGAGCCTAGGGCCGCAAGACCTAACGACGCCCAACCGCCATTCTTAGCGTGATTGTGGGCGGGATAATGAAAAAAGGAATCAAAATAGGTAGTGACAGGATAGGTTCCTAGCTGCTGATTACATTTCCGTCCATTCACTTGATCGGCTGTTACGATCTGCGTGGAAAGAGATGATATTCATTTTTTTCTGTTCTCCTAAACCAGCATGGAGACAAAAGTGCGGTGAGTGCCGCGCTATCTGGTACTACTTGACTACGAAACAGATTAGGTTAGGTTAGGGTCACACCCTGACGGACTGCCCAGACCGCGCTGTACTGTGCACGGTAGTGGGGGACGACCTTCCGCTGTCGACTGTGGTTCGTCAAATGAACGTCATGGTCCGCAAAGAAGTATCGGAGGCAGACCGACAGGGAACAACCAACCTGGCCATATATCCCCGGCGTACAGGGCGTAGGAGGCGGGCCTATAACTTGCAACTGCTACCTCCATAATGTGGGCCAGTCGGGCGATGGAAGTTGAAAGCGCGTTTGTGTCAACACGCGCCTTTACCCTAGCGGGTACAATTTTTCTTGATTCGTTTCCTCGGGTAAAAAATAGGTAAGGTTTTGGAGCACCCATGCCAACATTATTTAGGATTGTTGTGTGACCTCTTTCCTGCTTTTTTCCATGGTAATATGCGTAATAAACCGACGACATCCCAGTTGCCGGCCAGGCTCAGTTGACACTCTTCGCCAACGACACGGCGCTTCTTGCAGTTAGTTTGAACTCAAAGTGCTTGACAGGCCTTCAAATGGAGGTTCTTAGTGAACGTCAACAAGAAGCAGACATTGATTTTAGAGAACACCAACCTCCTGACACCCTTAAATCTATTCGCGGAAGATGTAAGCACTCGCACGTCAAATATCTGGGAGTACCTGAAGTTTGGCAGATGCCTCAGCTTGAAAGCCCACATCGATAAGGTGGTGACAATAGCAAAGATGGACCGGTGGAAGATCTACCCAGTACTTTTCTCTCGCTTCCCGTTATGGACGCGGCTACGCGTAACTTGAGGAACGCCGTCATCCGTTGGGACTTAAAGTAGGAATGCTTATTTCTCGACTTTTATCTCCCGCCTATCGAAAGACATGCATGACAAGGCTTACCGTTGCACCGCCACATAAGGAGGGCGGGAGAGATGATACCAAAGTACCTATAGACTTTATTTGACGACCTCCGTGGCGTAGTGGTCACCATGCTAGCCCGCCACCCAGAGGTCCCGGGTTCGATCGCCAGTCAGGGCAAGTTGGAAAATGGTCTTTTTCAAATTGTCCTGGGTCTTGGATGTTTATCTATACACGGTGATTTTTTTATTGGTTTTGGAGCCGAAGGCCACTTCATACGGATCGTTAGTAAGATCTAATTAGCTAGTCAAAATAAAAATTCAGGAACAAAGTAAGTTGACTAAAACTCGAAAGTAAAATCGTGAGATCAACTAGTAATACCGTTGGCCGTCTAGATTTCGAGTTCATCGGGGTCATGCGTCAGTTATGAAAGGTCGTAACTACGTGGTCTCGATCGAAAATCATTTTCGCAACTTTTTTATCTTATGTTATACACAAATTTGGATTACGTATATGGATAGAGGAATTTATTTACCAAATGACATTCTTTTTTCCAAAACCAATGAAAAGTCAGCGTGTATATGTATTTGTAATAAAATATAGTATCGTTGAGTTAGTATCCCATAACACAAGTCTCGAACTTACTTTGGGGCTAGCTCAATTAGTGTTATTTGTTCATATTTATTTATATATTTATTTATTTACTATAGCCGGTGGCAGCACTCCGCTAAAGACAGCTAAAACAGAGCTGTGGGGGCTCCTGCCGAATGACGGAGGGTGAATGAAGTACTAACAAAGTCACTGCCTATTGCATAAGCATTCAGTTTTTAAGCAGTACCGGATCTAAAATATGTGAATATGCCGCCCCTGTTGGTTTTGCCACCTATTTGATTACCTTTCTGAACAGCACGTCGTGTCTCAGTCCGTCCTGACCCTAAGGTTTCATTTTGCAGGCCCCTAATAACTAGACGCCACCCCTTTTCCGTATCGGTAGCATGGAAGGGATGGATTTATGCGACGATTTTGCCACCCCTCTTATTTCTCCGCCCGGGATAAGTGCAGTTCCTTTCAGTACTAAAACTAAATAATTTAAATTAATTAATTATTTTTTACTCTAAATTGCCATTCGCAACTATGAAACCCTTCACTGCGCGTGGCCCGACATACACTTGGCCGGTTTTATTGAAAATACTAAAATGACGGTGCTCATAAACTAAAGTCCACGCTGACGAAGTCGCGGGCAACAGCTAGTATAAAATATATTACCATAAAAGAATTTCATATCAAATATAAAAATAGAAATCAAAATAAGATAAACACAAAATTTGCAAGAGCAAAAGTCTAGAAGATTCTTTTTATATTGTATATACTTGTATATACGTCAAAAAAGAAATTATTTATATTTGTGTTTACTGTTAACATATATAATACTCAAATACATAACCATATCAAGTTTAAAAGAAATCCAATATATCATTGACTTTCACAACATGGAAAATTTGGAAGTAAATGAAATTAAAATGAATCGAAGACGGCTTTGTGAGATTCTTAAATTACATAAGCCATAAAAAATCGAATTCTCTAAGACTCAAGCAATATTATTGAGTGATGTATGTACCTATCCACGGTGTATGGTGCAAGGTATAAGATTATTATTTTCACACACACTATGCTTTTAGGTCTTACGAGGTAGTCAGAGCAGAGGCAAGGCACGCAATTCACAAAGGTAATTTGAAGTTATTAGACATAATTACTATTTGTTCCTTTTTATTTTTAGATTATGCTATCCCACTGAAAATCACTCCCTTCCTGCCTTCTTATTCTTGCAGACGAGAGTTCTTAGGCTATTTACTTTCTTAATTCTCGATAGTTAAATAATGAGTATAGGTAATAAAAAAACTGAGTCTTGATAGAGTACGTGGGTGCGTGCATTTTTAAGTGTGTATTTGTGCGAATGTGAATTTGTGTGTGTCAGTATATGTGCGTGTGTGCAGTGTGAATGACACATACACACAAAATGTGTGGGAGTATGTAACTAGAAAAACTGAAAAGAAATAGAAACATAGATACTAATTTGGTTCAAGGCTCTGCTCAGGGTCGGCAAATTTGGTTCTCCTGATGAGCACGCGATGACAAGCTAGTGAACTACGACTGCTGAAAAACGCATCGTGTATGTTTTCTCTATTGGAAAACTCACACAATGCATTTTCCAGCAGTCAAAGTGCCTGTTATGTTATGTAAATTATTTATTGTACAAAAAGGACACATCAAAAACACAAGAGAAAACAATACAAAGGTGGACGTATTCCTATAAGGGATCTCTTTCAGTCTATATGTGGATTGTGGAGGGTAAGATTGGTAGGTAAGTTATCAACAGGTAGACCGCATCCTGAATAGCCTACTTAGTTATTGGAACGCAGCCTAAAATTTGCGATTGTCATCAGGCCCTACGGCTTTCTTAAGTTTGTAACTTGCCTACTACTTCCTGTTCCCATTCCCCTCGGATCAGCCACGAATCGGCGATGTAACTCGATCATACTGTAACGTGATTATCGGGTCTCCAGTGCCGGAGCTTTTATCTGTAATGGCGTGTAACAATGTGTACCCAGCCTTATCCGCCGCTTGACAAATTTTATTTGTCGAGATTTGGTTGGATTTGGTAGTTTTGCATCCTACTCTTGAACGAAAATATATCAGAGAATAGAAAGTAACATCTAAATAGGAGTGAAAAGAAAAGCTTAGATAAAACCACTTTATCTGTGTATATATATATAAGAAATCAGCTTTTCACAATGCGACACAAATAAGTTGAACAAAAATAGCGGACTTCAAAGCATTTTTGTACAAATTCTCGTCACGTAGGTTGAACTAAAATGGCGGTTTTCTGCGCAGATACAAATAATGCGCCGACGACCGCCATTTTAGTTCTGTCTATCTGTAATATACTGTCTATCTCTAAAGTTGGGAATCATCTATCAGCACGGAATGGAACTTTCTGATGCTGCTATCCTTTTCTGTTGCTCGGAACCGTCATTTGATAGAAAGAGAGAGAGCGACGAAACGCATCGGCATGGCCGGTTCCGTCGCGTTCCGTCGCCCTTTCTCGCTCTAACAGCTGAGCGACAGAAAAGTATAGCAGCACAGGAAAGTGCTGTTCCATGCTGAAAGATGATTCCCAAATTTCCAATTCAAGCTAATACCTACATCTTTTTAAAGAGCCACTTCTTGTCGCTATAGAGATGTGGACTGGTTAAAAAATATATAATTTCAAAATTCACATTCAGTAAGAGTACCAATTGTAAAACATACCACACATAAATAAAAACATTTGACTTTAGCATTGTACGGAACCCTCTCCACACGAGTTCAACTCGCGCTTTACCGGTTTTTTTTTATTTAGTCCGTCAACAAGATTATTTAAAAAATAAAAAATAAAAAACATATTTTATCGTTTAGCAAAGTAGTACAAATTCACAAAGTTACAGCGCTTTGAAATTTCGGAGTGGGGGTGTTTCACGTCATCGTCAAGCGAAATTTAAATGCAATGTTTTTTCGTCATTATTTGCGAATAAGATAAAAGAAAAAATACGTACACCGTATTTTTAATTTCTATCTAATGAGCCAAACAGTTTTTTTAAGATATGCATACAATGTCGATTTTTGGCAGAGATAATCGAGTGACTTACTATTACTTTCTTCATACCACACACTAGTAAACTTACTTGTCTTTAGTGTGCAGGTTTCCTTTCCATGTTTTCCTTCATCGGAAGCATGTAGTGGCAGTTAAACTGACCCTTTAAGCTAACGAACAGATAGCAGTCGCGTCACCTTACTAGTCCGTCAACAAGAGGTTTCGGATTCTATCCCCGGTCTGTGCAAATTGGAAAATGGCCCGTTTTCAAATTTTCCTGGATCTTGTATGTTTATACTTATATGTATTTGTTATAAAATATAGTATCGTTGAGTTACTATCCTATAACACAAGTCTCGAACTTACTTTGGGGCTAGCTCAATCTGTGTTATTTGTTCCTAGATATTTATTTATTTATATTATTTATTTTAACTTTATTGGACAGTTAAAAGATGTATAAGTGGCGGACCTAGTGCCATATGGCATTCACTCCCGGTCAACCATAGACCAAGCATGTGTGGCTGGTCGTGAAGAAGTAAACTAAATTTAAATAATTATATTTTATCTGTACCAAAATGTTGTGACTAAAATTTTTCTATTTTCTTCCTACAATATCATGTTGTTACACACAGCGAGGTGTCACGTTGATGTCACGTGACGGGACGCCCAATAGTGTCTGGATGCACGCTGCATGCTGAAAGGTCACTGGTAAATATTTTAGGAATCCACAATGCAGCTCACTTCGTTCTTTTTTGTTGTTAGTTGTATGGAGGAACATCCTATTTTCTGTAAGTAATTTTTTTTTTGTTTTAGGTAGGTTTGTTTACCTATAAGTAGAACTTACTAACTTACTAACTAAAAAAATGGAAGAATAAGTATAATGTCCGCTATACCAATTCTCTAGAGGACTTAGCGGACTCAATACTTTACCTCCACCAGCTGTTGGCTAGCTAAAAACCTACCATTACATGTTTAGGATGGGTCCCCTTCGATTCGTTTAAAATTGTTGTTTCTAATTTCACTTCGCCGAACCTCATTGGCCTAAGCTTGTAATGCAAAATTATTTTCTAGGCTAACATCTGCATGCTTGCTTGCATGCTGCATGCTTGCTTGCGTTCTGCATGAATATTTTGCTGCACAAAAATGATTAGGCGTTTCTCTTTTGTGCTTTAGCTTTTTGGGCGAAATAATATTTAGTAATTATGAATATTAGAAGTTATTAATTATTGGATCTAATGACTAATTTGCGAAGTAAATATTCGGTGATAAAATCTTAGGGAGGTCAAAAATAGGCTTTACTAAATTAGAATTAATAAAAATGTACGAAAAAAGTCTGTACTATAAGTTTGTGTACTAACCTAAAAGAGAAATAATAAGTCAAGCCACATAATATTTTTTTGGCCACGTGATGAAGTTTCTTAATTTATAACTAAGCAACGGGAAAATGAGATAGCCTCTAATAAACTAATTCGTCTTTTGTACGACGCCTACTAAATTTCTAAAGAAAGCGTCAAATAAAGATCAGCAATTATTTTAAGTTGTCCTTCTGATTTATACATTGCCACCAAATTTACTAATTCAGCCCCGGATTTAACAGCTCATCACTATTTTACGTTTTACACCTTCAATACAAGCTCCTCAAAAAATACAATTCAAGCCTCAATAGCCATCATCATATATCATAATTTAGCACGTAAATAAAATAGTTTCATATTCTTTTATCGTGAAAATAGCCACTGCACAATTAAGCGCGAGTGCGCGAGACGACTAGAGTAGTTTTGAGGTTGAGTTATCGCTTAACAGTTTTTGTCCAAATCCACCGCTACCGCTGGTACTTCATCGGAGGATGAGGAGACTGGAGAACCCAAAGTTTTTGGTGGCTCTACTGGAAGACTGAGGAACCCCATATCGGAAGAGATAGCTCAACTTGAACAGGATAGATGACAGAAATGGTTCCAGAACACAAAACCAATTTTATTCACATGAAAGTTATGGGCAAATGCGAACTGGCCAACCCCGACTTCACGTAGTCTTGTTTGCTCTATACCCGAGTGTTTTTTTTATAGCCGGAAGCGCGGAGGGAGGTCAGCCTCCGCCCGCTGTAAGACAACGCAAGCACCATGCGAGCCGTAACGGCTAAGGCTGGTCGCCGAAGACGACCAGCAAGCCGAAGCAAGCTGCGAAGGCGAGCATGAGTGCCTGCGTTTTCTTACGCAAGGGCGGAGGGGCTGCACTTCCCGCAGCGCCGTAGGTGTTACGTTTCAAAATATCCGTAGAGAAAATTTGGCACGAAATAAAACAATATCTCGGTTTGCTAGTTTTTATTTACATACATCGGTTACCTAGCCTTCCCCTTTCTTTCGCTCCTTGCCGTCCCCTTTCAACTCCTAAATCAACGGTCCATAATAGAATTTTTTACCAAAATAAAGTTTTTGATTTTGTCTCCCCTCAATAGTTCCGAGGTTATATTAGTAGTCATTATTTACTATTTTATGACAATTTTACTTTTATTTTATTTAATCTTTATTGTTCATCAAATACAAATTGTGCAGACCAATAGGCGAACTTAACGCTAAAAGTGTTGTCTACCAGTCAACCTTTGGGTTATACAGATAGTCTAAATATGGGTTGCAACACTTGCAAGACAACACTTGCAAGTGTTGCAACCACTTAGCTTATTACTTTTTTGGTGCCATATATTAACATTTTAGAAGTTTATAGCTTAAACGCATGATACAAATCTAGGTGCTAAAAATATCCACCATGCTGAGTTGTATTTAGAGTGGCTTACATAGAAGATAATTAGTGGCTAGGAAAGTATTATTCAGATGCACGTTGGTTGTGGCTGACTTAGTAATTTAGAAGGCAAAGTAGATTTTTAGAGGCGAATAATGCTATTAAAAAGAAGTTTGTTTAATTAGCACCCAACCTAAAATAGGAATACAAAAAATTTGGGGAGGCAATATAGACCCGTTGTAATATGCTATACGACATGATAATGAGTCTAAATCAGTTAACTTGTTTAGAAACGACGACGATGCCAGACACAGTCAAACTAAAAATACCCCTTTTGCTACTCGTAGGTGGGATAAAAAGTGCTGTCAATTTTCACCATTTGGAAATAGTGTTGTATCTAAGAGCAAAGACCCAACATGCAAATAAAGTACATTTTGTGAAACCTTGAAAATCTTCAGTTTTAACATTAAAAAACCAATTTCTCTCCCCTTGAAGCCTCAAATCCTGCAGCGGGGAGCTGTCAGGAGCACTGCCGATTGACGAGGGTGCCGTTGTTAGTGAGCGATTATTTAGTTGACCTCTAGGCGATTTTACCCTAATTTGCGCTTACCGACTGTCTAGTGTGGCGGGATCGATGGGTTTTGAATTTGTGCTTCTGAGTAGTTTCCAATGTAAGGCTCATAAACTATAAACATAAAAAGACTTGATTAAAAGCATAGTTAATTTTTAGCCCCGTATTCCAACATCTTCCCGCACAAGATCTCAGGGAGAAAGGGGTGCCTGTAAAACAGCGTTACCTCAAACCTTGGTTCGAGGTAACATGAGCTGAGGCATTTTTTTGCCTTAAATAAGAGTGAATAAATAGTTATAGAAAGGTAGAATTAGGTCTTAATTGAGTTTGCTCTGCGCCTCATTTTTTTTTTTGCAATAAATGATTTAATTATTATTGAAATATTTTTTATTGAAAAACTTGCATGAAAAGTTAAAATTGAGACTACACTATATTTTAGCTAAAAATATTTCCAAATCGAAAAAATTATCCATTTTGCACCAACAATGTCATCTTTAGATCTTTCAATAATAATAAGTTAAAAAAATATTTTATTTGTACATGATTTTATTGGAAGACCAATGTACAAATATTAGTATTTAGATAAATAAAATAAGCCCAAACTCGATGGAGTGGCATTATTTTATTACTGAGTTCCATGGACCACCCGCCCGCCTTCGTGACCAGACACTAGAAAATTGTCTACCATAAAGTACTCGGCAAGATAAATCAACGAGTCCTACTCAATGAAGTTACGTTGCTTTGTAACTGAGTTTTGTAGAATATCTCCCGGCTCCATCATCAAAACAGCACACTGACTTCATAATATTGTATTGTCATCCGATTTACACAAGTATGAAAATTTTCGGCTCAATCGTTTGAGAATAACTGGTTAAAAATTGGGTGGCTAAATTTTACCTTAAACAAACATACATGTATACCTATAAGATGCATTGCAAGTTAATTATTGTTGGAATATCTGTTCAGAATGGGCTAAATTAAAATACTATTTGTCTGGTGAAGTATGAAATTATATTGTTTTAACTTTTACTTGGAACTCTTGGAAGTAATATGTCTGATTCCTAGCACACAGCATAGAAAAGACAGATGAAATAAGTGGGGGTTGCCAGAACCAAAAAGTATTGCCAGCCATAGTAAAAAATAAAGATTTTATTTTTTGCAATTAAAATAATATAAGTCAACAATTATAATTTGTAAATAGGTAAAAGATAAGATTGTACCTATTTAAGACAAAATACAAATACAAACTTATGGTTCAAAAGACTCATATTTTTCGCGCTTCTTCAAATATTTCTTCAATTGTATACCACCTTCCTATAAATACTACCTCCTTCAATATTTTGTTTGAGCATTGAAAACAGCAGAGTAAGCCGTAGCTCCTCGAAGACATGCTGTAGACATCCGCCCGACTTCCGGATCCGGACTCCGGAGCGACGTTACTCTTAATTTATGTTTCCTGTCTCTTGAACTGCCCGATTGGTTTGTAGATAACCAGGAGGATAAATATTCCTAGTGGAAATTACGTGTTATAGGCTAAATACAGTCATTTCTAAACCACATAAATCGAAAAGTTGATAAAATACAAACGTTAGTTTACAGAAATCACCTCTTTGTAAAATTTTTTTGTGTATTTTTGGCTTCTGAATAATATCTAATTTCTTAAATTTAATTTCCTCCTTACTCTATCAGATTTTTTCTACCTTGGAAATCTTTCTTCCCTATAAGGGCAAAAAACTGTCACAAAAAGTCTCACGCTTGCTTTAAAATGAATTGAATAAGTGGTCAGATGATTGGGTTCCTTGTCTATTTACAATGCTTTTATATTAAAAAATATGATACTTTTATTAGACGTGTGGTTTCCGCATTAATATATTTATATATTATATTTGGCGTCTTTTGGCTTCTGATATATCATGAATAATTCATTAATTCATGATTAATTTGTGCACTTGTCAAGACAAATGAAATAAATCCAAAATGTATGTGATTGAATAAATAAATATATAGGGACACATAACACTGATTGAGCTAGCCCCAAAGTAAGTTCGAGACTTGTGTTATGGGGTACTAACTCAACGATACAATATTTTATAGCAAATACATGTATAGATAAACATCCAAGACCCAGGAAAATTTGAAAAAGGCTATTTTCCAACTTGCCCTGACCGGGGATCGAACCCGGGACCTCTGGGTGGCGGATTAGCATGGTGACCACTACGCCACGGAGCTCGTCATTTGACATTGAAACTTTATATGTTTCAGTTCTTACATCTATTTTTCAGCTCTATCATCAAACCAATTCTATAATATCATTGATATCATTATTACATAAATTGAATCGTTGTCAGCTTATCATTTGCTTACCTAACCTAAACTTAATTTGATATGATTGTTTATTTACCAACTAACAGTTTAAGAAATAGGAAATTAAAATAACATTTTCTTAAAGAAGATATTTATTTTTAGCAAAAGAAATCTAAGCGTTGCCACCATTGCTTACCGGAAAATAAAACCATATCGCACCGTGAACACTTCAGTACAAAAGAAATTCCCCCGGTAAGAACCAAACAAACTGTTTATTATCTCTAATCCAACCGAACAATACAATTTATATCCGTATTGCACAATCCTAAGCCTATAGAACCCTTTGTGAACGCAAAAAGGGAGCAAGGAATATGTGAAAAACCGCGCACTGTTACGCGTCCGTCATTCAATATCCACTGATATCTCATTTTGCCGCGCGAATAGAGGCAACAGAATGGATAGCGATTCTGGGACCCTTAGGAGATGGTGCAAGTCATAAAATATTAGATGAGTTCGGCTCTAAGCAGACAGAGGCTAGAGCCGCACGACCCAATGGCCACTTTAACGTGATGGTGGGAGAAGATGGAAAAAGGAATTAAAATAGTGATGAGTTCACAGATATAGATGGATGAGTTGCTAGCCGCATAAATGAAGTAGCATGCCAACAGTACCATTTAAACGAATAGAAAAGCGGTCAAGATAGTTTGATTGGATTGGTACCAAATGGGGTGACGACAGGGTTAGAAAATTATAATTATAATTAGTCCGCCTTTTAGATTATCCAAAAATAATGGACCCATATTTTTCAGTTTGCAGAGAAGTAAAAATTCACAAAGATAACAAGCATCAAAGTTCTGGAGTGGGGGCTTGCGTCCTCACCTCTATGTAAAAATCTTACGTAGCCGTGACGTCATGCGAAATTTCAATGCGCTGTATCTTTGTAATTTTTCGTTTCTCAGAGAAAAGAAAAAATACGTGTACAATATTTTTTAATAATCTAACCGATGGGCTAAAAATATTTTTTCATTCGTCACGCCTATTTTTTCATCATTAATGTAGGTACTTAAATCTAGACAACACAAGTATTAATACTGCTTACATAAATGGGGTTTAGTTTCCACCACGACGAGTAGCAATAGCTATCCAATTTAAACTGTCTATCACTTACTAAACTATCCTGCTTTTCCTCGTCGTGCGTTACATTACCAACGGCTGGTAAAATCGGAAACAATGCCATACAATAGATGTTATGTTATCTCTTATACCTTATTAACACAACACGGGTTACTCACGTAGAGAGTCAGCTACTGCTGACATGATTCTACCTCATCCGGAGGTCTTCATGTAACCCGTGCCGTGTTAATAATGTCTGTGTCTCACGTTGGTTTTATTAAAAAAATATCTCTTATGCCCCATGAAAAGAATAAATAATGTAAAAAAGAATCTAATAAAAAAAAATAATTTGAACAGGAAGTGTAACCTAATTTTAAAGCAACATCTCAGTTAGAATAATTTTTCGACCTCATCCGGAGGTCTTCATGCAACCCGTGCTGTGTTAATAATGTTTGTGTCTCATGTTGGTTTTATAAAGAAACATATCTCTTATGCCCCTTGAAAAGAAGTTAATATAAAAGAGAATCTAATAAAGAAAAATAATTTGAACCGAAACTGTACCCTGACTTTTAATCCAAAATCTCAGTTACAATAATTTATGAAGTGAATCAACAATTCAGTTTGTATTTCACAAAGCACACACACACGTGGTGTAAAAAAGTGACGCAAGTAAAAAAAATAAAGGAGAAATTACAATAATAGACAAATGCACAGACTTAGGTAGCTAGCCCCAAGTGTCTTATGAAACGCTTCTGCTTGTAATTTTTAGGTTAAATCTTTGATCCCACTGGAGACTCCAGCCTCTCGGCGTCAAACATTGAATTTTGTGTCGCGAATCATTTTTCCCAAAATATTATTTCGAGAACACGTATCTAGACAAGGGATGTGTCATGTTCTTGCACTATTTGTTATAATTTTATCGATAACATCGATCTTTCGTGTTGGTTTGGGAGAAAAGAAAAACTTAGAATGTACCAGCTGCTTCTCTTCCCGCGCAGATCATAAAATCCGATCGAGGGAATGGACGAGTTTTGAATCATAGGTGATGCGGCTAGCAACCCATCACTATTTTGATTCCTTCACCATTACGCTTAGCATTTCCTTTCGGTCTTACGGCCCTGTGCTCTGTCTACCCCGTCAGGGATAGAGACGTGAAAATGTAAAGTATCTGTTACATCGATATTTTTTTATGTATAAATACAAGTTTACTCTTTGCTTAAAATAAGATGCTGTTACTTACACATTGCCTATAAATTACAAGTATTTATTTTCGTATTGTATGAACAATAACTGAACTATTTATATAATAAAAACATTGAATTTTTGATTAAAACTAACGTGAGACTCAGACATTATTAATACAGCACGGGTTACTCACGTAAAGAGTCACCTACTGGCCGTAATGTTTCGACCTCATCCGGAGGTCTTCATCAGGGCGAATGTGACGCGCTCGTGCACGTCGAAACATGTCGGCCAGTAAAACATGACTTTTTACGTGATTAACCCGAGCAATATATTGAAAATTGATAAAAAAATTCGTACACCCATACAAAATCAGTTTGGCTAAGGGCTAAATTGTTAGCAAGAATTTTTTTTTTCTTTCATTAGTACATTCTTAAACTTCGTTACAAAATATCATGCGTACGACGTACAGATTAAATAAAAATCGCTCACCTTTACTCCCCCTAACAGCATTACGAGTCAGACACCCTAGGCTGTAATTAGCACGGCACTGCTAGATATTTGAATACCGTAGGGGTCTCCCCTAAGGGGCTATTTACAGAGGAACTAAAGGAATTCGGATTAAGGTGCAAAGAGGTAGTAAGCAGCAATGAATGTCTTCGATAAGTGGCTACTTTGTGTAAAATTCTACAGTTTTGCAGAAAGACGAAATAGTAGTGGAGGGAAATCAGTTCATGGTTTTGAACATGTATAAAAATTGTAAGGGTGTAGGCACGAGTGCAGGGTGAAACAACCTCAGTAGTTTCAATCTATTTTGTTTGAAAAAACAAAAGATTATAGATGACACGTTGTCATTGCAATTTTTTTTATTTAATTGTATATACTGCTAATGTTATTATGGAATCATACGTATGCTTATCTTGGTTACCAAAAATAACTATTGCCTAAGTATTATCCTTGATTAAATTTAATTTCCTCCTTACTCTATCTGAATTTTTCTACCTTGGAAATCTTACTTTCTTATAAGGGCGAAAAACTGTCACAAAAAGTCTCACGCTTGCATTAATGAATGAAGTAGGTGGTCAGATGATTGGGTTCCTTGTCTATTTAAAATGCTTTTATATTTAAAAATATGATACTTTTATTAGACGTGTGGTTTCCTGCAGAACTAATACAATAGGACAATTCCACGTCTTTCAGTGGATGTCGTAGAAGGTGACTTGGGAAATCTAACAAGCTAAACAAAGCTTATAATTATCAAGGAGAGTTCTCCATTCTCCAACCCGTCTGGCCAGCTTGAAGAGTGTACGCTAAATCCTCTGCCTGCTCAGCTGGCCAAGTATGGCTCTGGTAGTAAGCAAAGGGAGTGTTGTGCTCCTGCTGTGAACTCGAAAAGAGGGCTGATGATGATGACGATATTATTTTTTCTTTTAAAAGAAAGCAAGTAGGTACAAATAAAGTAACATCAACTATTATAATATAACTAGTTCAAAATACAACACAAATCATAATAGTTAAACAATGCTTGTCGACCGGCTCCCGGTCGGTTCACAGACAAGAGGATATTAATAATATATGGTTTGGTCTTATTTGAAAACAGGTTGAGGTGGTTCCTATTCTGCTCAAATGCCAAATTTTTTAATGGTCTAGTAAGTTTCTGTTTTTAGCAAAGATGCGAAAATAATAAAGAATCAGATTTACCTATCTGCAAACTCGTATCTGTGATCTATGTACGCGAGTGTTTGTATTGTGTGTATACGCCCTAACCCGTGGGCGCGTGTTGGGTGCGTTAACGCTCCTCTGGACACGTTAATTGAAAGTAGATTGGAGGTGACAGTGTAGAACGCGGCTTTTTTGTTCCTAATATAACCCGACGGGTCCTGCTTATCTACAGTCAAAACTCAATTTAAATGCAAAGAAATTAGGCAGAGTTTCCCTTGACTTAATTTAATTCAGATTTATATCTTTTGGTTCGGCCTTTGTTCTATTTTTGAGGTCGGTTGTATGTCATATAAATTGACACTTGATATTTATAGCGTTTAACATATTGACCATACTGAACAAAAGGCGAAAAGCTCTGTGGCGAAAAGCAAACAAGTCATTCAAAAACATTCTACGTTACAATATCATACCAACAAAAAAATATACTATATTTAATATATGTATAAAATTTTGTGTACGACGTGGCCCAGCGGATAAGTTCGTTGAAGTGGCAGTGGGCGGAAAACATAACGCGACGAACCGATGGCCGATGAGGCAAAAAGTTTCTCGAATATCGACCACGTACTGGCAAGCGAAGCGTAGGACACCCACCCACAAGGTGGTCTGACGACCTGACGAAGGTCGCTGGAAAGCGCTGGATGCAGGCCGCTCTAGATCGGTCATTTTGGAAATCCTTGGGAGAGGTCTATGTCCTGCAGTGGACGTTATGCGGCTGAAATGATGATGATGATGACTGACCCTTTTGAGATGGAAATTGTCAGCTGGCAAGATATCGCTCAGAACAGAAAATTGAAGCGCTCTTACGTCTCGGAGGCCAAAATCTACTTCGGGTTACTGAGACAGCGGAGTACTGATCCTTATGTATAACTTATCTTTCCAATACTCCAGGTTTCGGCCTTTCGTTCCCGGGAAGCCGCGATGGTTTTTATTCTAGCTGACACAACATTTTGTACTGTTGAGTATTCATAACGACTAAAAACACTGGGAAGTTTGAAACATCCATATAATGTTTGGAATAAGCAATCATAACAATATCATCAAAGGACAGCGTTCTTCAAACGTATGTACCTACGTCGGTACCACATTTAATTAACTCGGGCACGGGAGCGTTAACTACGCAAGCCGAGTAAGGGACCTCTCACATCTAGTAGCCCTCAGTAAAATAATAGCCGGCAAAGTGCGAGTCGGACTCACGCACGAAGGGTTCCGTATTATAAAATCACGTATGTTGTATGGGCACTTACATGTTTATTTTATTCTGTTTTTAGTGTTTGTTGTTACAGCGGCAACAAAAATATATTATCTGAGAAAATTTCCACTGTCTAGCTATCACGGCTCATGAGATACAGCCTGGTGACAGACAAACGGACGAACGAATAGCGGAGTCCTAGTAATGGGGTCCCGTTTTCACCCTCCGTGTATGGAACCCTAAAAAAACAGACAAAAAAGATTTAAAAAAAACAGCTTCTTTGACAGCTTTCGTGACGTAACGGTCAACACACTAGTCCGCCACTCCGGAAGTTTTGGGTTCGATCCCCAGCCAGAGCATGTTGGCAAAATCGATTTCAAAAATAGGGATGTGAACTGTTTGAATAAGTATATTCTTTTATTTAGTCCGTGAACATCAGAGAAAAGAAAAAATATACCTATAGGTAAAAAATCTGCCATAAACAATTTTTGTCCCCATCTCTATTTTCCTTGGTCTTGGGTGTTTACCTTAATATACTTATCTATTTTAAAATATAGTATTGAGTTATAAAATATAGTATAAATAAATAAATATAAATAAAATTTAGACCTTAACCTTAAGACTAGCTCAACCAGTGTGTTTTTTTTTCACTAAGGTTATACAAACCAATGGGTAAAAGAAATAAGTACTAAGAATAATTCATAATTAGCGATTGATTAGCAACTCATCACTGTATATAACTGTTTTAGCATGATGTTTTGGTTTTTAACCCCTGACCGTCAATTTCACATAAGTTTTTTTTTTATTTATTTCTTTTTGTATCATCAGTCGAAGATCAGTGTGATAAATAAAGAAAATTAAAAGAAACTCATGTATTGCCTGTATGTGCGTGAAGACCCTCAGAAAATACAAACAGGAGAAATATCATAATTAAGACTTGAAATTGAGACACGATGTCGACAAATTAAGTGGGCTGTTTAATGTTGTCGGGATGCGAGCAATGCTTACACCATGCTGTAACTTTCCCTTAGCTCTTGCTTCTTTACCTTGCTCTCTCTCAGTCGTAAAGGCTATAGTGCTTCTTTGCCATAGCTCTTGCTTCTGTACCTTGCTCACTCTCAGTCATAAAGAAAAGGCTATATTGCTTCTTTGCCATAGCTCTTGCTTCTGTACCGTGCTCAGTCGTAAAGTTAAGGCTATATAATAAATAGGGCTATACAGGGCTTCCATACAAGTATCTTCAAGATGATTCACCTCCTGAGCATATCCTGAGCATATCCTTCACGTAACTCAAAAACAAAAATTACATTGCTGATTGATTGGAAGAGATGAGATAAGTCCGCCGTTTTAATTTACTCTTTATGTTGTTATTTTATATAATTGTTTTTATAGTACAATAAAGTTATTACCAGCAAACAATATATATTCTGTGACATTAGACCATCGAGACTTGGTTGATTTGTCTTGACAAGTACTTACATTTTAAATAACATCCAGGGTCTGTTGATGAAGATCACAATAAAAACTTGTATCTACATATAAAATATCATGTCTTTATCCCTAATGAAGTAGACAGGGTATTTTGGGTCTTGGGGCTCTAAGCACACCAAGCCCAGGGCCGCAAAGGTGAAAGGCCACATTTAGGGTGATTGAAGATAGAAAAAGCCATTAAATTAGGTTGATAACTGGATCGCCTTATGGATGTTAACACGAGTCACATTTTCGCCCATATCCTGGCTCGGTTACAACGATCTATGATTTTCTCGAAAAAAAAAAAAAAAATTTCGTACAAAATTGTTCGGCCGGCAATTGGTACATATGAAAATGTCGATTTTTTTCTTCGAGTTTCAAGCATTGGTCCCATAGGAAAAGCTGTTCATATTGACACGGTCTGAGTTGCTCTTACAAGGACCGGACAGGGTTTTTGTTACATATTGTATAGGTACGAGTATGTATTTATGTAGTCTCGACTAAAAAAAGTATCGTAGTCTCGACTTACTTTAGGGCTAGCTCAATCAGTGTTATTTGTCCCTGTATATTTATGTAGGATTTTTGAACGGACACCATATTGTCTTTGTTATTATTTCTAAACGTTTACTTCCGTTGTAATGAATACCTCGGTCTCGCTCACAAAATCTATGGTGCTCTCTCTCTCACGACGACGCCATTAGAAGCCGCACCCAAAATTGTGCTCTGCATATTTTTTTTAAATATAATAAGATAACGAAGAATTTGGGAGTTCTCATTTAGACCCATCTCCACATTTATTTATTTCTTTTATCTTAGACTAGAATAAAATAATACATACAATAAAATAAAATAAATAAATAAATATAAAGAGACAAACCACAATGATTGAGCTATCCCCAATGTAATCTTAAACTTGTGTTGTAGGATACCTACTAACTCAACGATACTATATTTCAAAGCAAATATTATTAATTGAGTATATGAGCAAGTTACCTATAAATTATAAAGGATAACCCTATTTTATAACCCTGAGCTAAAACACCGTACATGTCAAAGCAAATTCAATTGGACGGTCTTAAATTGAGGCTCCTCCGTAAGCCTTCATTAATTGCTGGCAAAAATCGACACTGACGTATGAAATATTGGCTTTAGCATACAGCTACTAAAACGTTTTATTGATTTATGAAAGTTCAAACAAAATATACTACACTGAAAATAAGGAAAGAATTAGTCCATTTAATTAGTTTCTATTATATATAAAACATAGCAAAATATGAAAAGGACACATTTAGTCTATGAAGATATAAAAAAAAAACAATGGCACTCCGCGAGTGCCGACAGAAGTGAAAACTTGGTGTTGGTAACGGTAACGTTAACAGTTTTGCGAGTTCAATGGTTTTTTTTTCATCTCAAACAATGCTTTCCGTGCATGCCCATTGCGGCGCGAAGATTTCAGTTCAAAAAATCATGCGAATTGATAGATACGTTTCTATTTATTCGATATGTACATCTCTCCTTAGAGAAAAATTCAAATAGATAGTTTCATTGTATTTCGTAAGTAATTATTTAAGTCTATTAACTTTAGGAAAAATTTCATTTAAACTTAATGAGTTTTCTAATAAGTTCAGTCTGATGATGCTTTACAATTTTATGAGAACATCATCAAAATTGCCCTAGTGTGGCATTTTTGAAACGCGGAGTCACCTGCACGAATGCTATTTCTATACAAAAATACTTCCATTTAGTGATTCCACGTTTGAAAATTAGCATCATCTAGTGATTTTTAAAGTTACAGACTCAGACCTAAATCAGGCATCGCCAATGAACATGGAATAATACGCATATTTCAAAGTCTAAGTTTTATTTTTCAATACTTTGACTTTAAACGTATATCAGTCTATATTATAATTCTTGAAAGTTTTTTTTTGTTTTTTAACTATTTCGCTTTGAAAAAGGTTCGTGCTAAGGCCAGTTTATATACATGTATTAGGTTTTTTTAATTTAATACAGATGGTATAAAATACTATAGGTAGTATTTGATCAAAAGATGCCTAAAACTAAAAGTAAAAGTTACGAAAGTGTGCGCAATCTCAGAAGATCCACATCCAAGGATCCAAACGTCGAAATAGCCTCAACATAATATTAAAAAAAATATTAAATTATCATAAACATCTGTGCGTTCTGTATAATCTGTCTCGATGGCAGATTTAATGCAATTATCCCGGGTACTGGCAGCTAAAAGCTGTGCATAACAACATTACTTTCATTTTCGAAGCGTCGGATAACCATATTACTGAATCTCGCTTAGTTTCCATAAAGTATCCAGTTTCAAAGGGGTGCGCCCTGTTTGGGAGGTAAATGTTTATATTTCAGGTGATTCAATATCATTATTTAATATCACTATAATTATACAACGTGTAAAGGACAATAAATCGAACCACGGTCTATACTAAAAATAAAAGTTAAAAAACTGAGAAAGAATCCACATTCCCGTACAAATAGCCCAGGGGGCTGCAAGGGCGGATCCACCGTTGTGGGCACGATGGGCATGCCCACAACCTTAATAGACTTGTGACGTCTCACTTTTACGGTCTATTGAGATCGATAGGCTGATGATAATAAACAATATGCCTGAATAAAATTTAAAAATCACAATGAATCATGAAACGTGCGTGATTCGGAACGCAGCAAAGAGCCATAGACGATATGCTGACATGTTATGACTTATGTCACATTTTTGACAACTTACCTATTGCCGTGCCGCCATAACTTCCGAGCCACGTATAGCGAGGCGTGCGTGGCCAGGGTTGCCAGAAGTGGTCGCTCGAAAACCGCGACGTGCCACGGAAAAAGCGCACACTACTGTAAAAAAGCGCCCAATTTTTCAAGATACCTATTTACCCAGTCTAGTGCCCCTATATTGGCTTACTGGCTACTAGAAAAAAAGAAAAAAATATAAGTTATTGATTGAAATATCTATTATATAAATATTGACTACCTCCTAAGGCCAAAGTCCTGATGCTCAGAAAAAAGGAAATAATCTAATTCAAAAGTTCATAAACGACTTGCATGATTGTTAATGAGCATGTTCATGCTCCGAGCTCCGACTCGTACTTAGCCGATTTTCTAGTAGCTGTGACCACAACCTTTTTTGAGGGCTGGATCCGCGCTTGGGGGGCTGCACACTTTTGTATGGAAATGCCGAATTTACTTTTTTTTTTGTTCTTTGACTGTTACTTTAATTTCATTCATTATCATCATCTCCAGCTTTCAGGGACCCACTGTTGGGCATAAGCCTCCTTCTGTTTGCGCCATCTTGTTCTATCCCTTCGGTTCGTTCGTTCGTTCTGTCTCTCGTTACAGCTGAGGATTCTAATGGGAAACATCGTCATAGACAGATACGTCAAACTTTCAACCCATCTTTTTGTGTCAGAAGAATACGAGTTTTTTTTTTTGTTTCGCGCTTTTTTGTATGCAACATTTGTTATATACGTTTATTGCATACAAATTGTAGCCCATGTCACCCGAACAGTAATCAAAGAGAATTCAAATTGACAGTAATGATGAATCGATTGACATTTCATTTGTCAAAATTGTATAGGCGATTCGGATGCTATGGTGGAACCAAAGAGCAAAAAAAATGGTGGGACAATATAAATACCCATATACATACATACATACATAGACTGTTAAAATCATTGTAAGTCAGTCGGGTAAAAATAGCATCAGTTAAAAGTAAGGGGAAACAAAAGAGTGTCGCGGATTTATCGCTCCCATAAAGTTAATGTGTGGACAGCGAAAAACTTTTCGCTCGTCCAGCGGAACTATGTAACGTAAATAACTTTAAGGCTTTTACGGCTTCGTCCGTCACACCGCCTCGTAAACTTGTTGACCACTGTCTGTTAACTGTTACGTAACACTGTTAAGTACGTAATTAGGTATATTATTCGTACCTACTGGGAAAAAAACACCACCATCGGAAAACCCACTGCCACCGGGAAATTCATAGCCAGCGAAAAAATCTTGTTAATAGTCGATGTGGCGAGCAAACTCATCACTGTTTTGATTCGTTTTTCCACCCTCTTGCCCATCATTACGCTAAACGTGGTGTATGTCTTTGTGTCTGCTTAGTGCAGCAAAACCCAAAATGCTGTGTCTGTCCCATTAACCAATATTATTTCCCAAAAAAGAAAGTTACATTTTATGTTCGTATGTAAGTGCAAATGTTAGAGTAGAAGGAGTCTATAGCTATAATACCCAAAAATGCATAAAGGTGTAAAAATAATCATAATATTAACCTAGTCAAATTAAGCCGAAAATAGGCAATCAGTGGTAATAATTTGTGCAGTCACAGAATAAGTACTAGTACTCAGAAAACTGCCACAGTTATACCTTGTGGTGTCCAAATGCATAAATACACTTAAAGTCCTCAAGGCCCTGGGCCCTTGAGGACTTTAAGTGTATTCATTTGGACTTGGCTTTGGTTTGCTGAGGATGTAGGGTTAAAGTAACAAGGCCTTTTTTCACATTTTTGCTCATATTTAATCATATCATATCCTTAAACATAGCTTTATGATAATTTCTGACAAAAGTTTTTACATCAAATTTCCTACAAATTTAATTATAATATTTATTTTTACTCTACGATCAATACTTTAGCAGCTACAGGATGTTAAAGTTAACAAAGAATTAACAATTTTTCAAAACGAAAAATCTGACTTTAGCTCCAAACTGATTTTGATAAAATTTCCATGGGACCACCTGACTAGTATAGTTTTAGGTATTAAGCTTCAAGGAAAAAAAGATTATTCCGAATTGGTCCAGGCGTCTTCGAGTAATCAGGGATCATACATACATAATGTTAACTTCCCTGATTTTATTTATTTTCCTGGACTATATTGTAGGAATAAAAACTGCACCGCCTATTAAAATTAAAAACATTAGCGCCCTTTCCTTTGGACAGCATTTACGATTTACCAAGTTTAAAAAAGACTACTTTCTTTATAAAACTTAGCATATTTGCAAATGAGAATAGGTATGAACAGCAAGTTTTCCGAGCACGTCGTCCATGCAAATGAGAACAAACGCGTCGAGCGAGCGGCGTCTATCACATGTTGACGTTCTCATCAATTTATGCACAGTAACGAACTCTGCAACATAAATATGGGAGATATTGCATAAAATACAAACTTACATACGTATCTTCATATTTATCTCATATGAAACAGACAAAATCTATGGCCACAAGACTCGAAGGCGTGATGACTAATAAGGAAAAAGAAAACAAAGAATTACTTGGTTGCTAGTTACATCGGCTATTGACATGAATTAGGTTCTCGCTCATTATGTCGACTGGCTTTTACTAATAGTGTGCAAAATTTTTGATGGACAGCGTCCGAAAGGTGATTTTCTGTTTAAAATTAAGAATATTTGCAAATGACAATGGGTATGAACAGCAAGTTTCATTCAAATGAGAACAAACGCGTCGCGCGGCGTCTATCACATGTTGACGTTCTCATCAATTTATGCGCATCGGTGAACTCTGCAACATAAATATGGTAGATATTGCAAAAAATATAAACATACATTCATACATACATCTTTATCTCATATGAGGTAGACAAAGTCTATGATCATAAGTTGGTTGTTTTTGACGACCTCCGTGGCGTAGTGGGCACCATGCTAGTCCGCCACCCAGAGGTCCCGGGTTCGATCCCCGATCAGGAGCAGTTGGAAAATGACCTTTTTCAAATTGTTCTGGGTCTTGGATGTTTATTTATATATGTATTTGTTATAAAATATAGTATCGTTGAGTTAGTATCCCATAACACAAGTCTCGAACTTACTTTGGGGCTAGCTCAATCAGTGTAATTTGTCCCAAAAAAAAAGTGGCCAACATTGGTGTAACATTTTTTGGTTGCCTAACAATAATGACAGCCGTGACAAACTGTTTAAATGTGCCTTCCGAAGTCATCCGAGTTCGGACCATGCCTATATGTAGGTATAGTCACTTAATGAAAGCGCTAATATGCGGGCCTGACGGGCCACCTCCTTATTTTGATGGGTGTGTAGGTGGAAAAAACAATCAAAGCAGTCACGGATTGCTATTTACATTACCTATAAAGACCATGTGGTAACGGCAGAGAAGGATATCGATTCTCACTAGGCGCGAAAACCTCGAATCGAGGAGTCCTGCTCACTAGTTCATCATAATGTGTAACTAAGTTACTTTTGATACTAGATAACAATCATTAAAATCTGTCAATCAATCAAAAAATCTGTCAGTAGTGTTTACGCACTCGATAAGAGAAAGAAAAGTAGATTACAATTTGCTTCTTTTCATCTCCCACGAGGTGTCGTTAGACGCGACTGGAAGAACAGTCAGCCAACGAGATACCTGGGCCGGCCTTGAATTATAATATTAACATGAAATGTACATTTAGAAGACTTCATTAAAATCTTTCTGAATATCTACCTATATATTTTCATGTTTATATTATTTTGAGTTTCAGAGTGGTCTAGTAGCCCTTGGTTCGATTTATTACTAGCTGTGCCCGCGACTTCGTCCGCGTGAAAATCCGTTCAGCAGTTATGGACATTTGGGTGTACAGTGTGCATACAAACACTGACATACAAATAAAAATCTTAAAAATCTTTCTAGTGTTCTATAACTCCTCATATATCTTGCTCACGAATACATACTTTATTATCTGTATTTGGTGCCCGCAACTTCGCCCGTGTGAAATTCAGTTTTCTTACACACCCTTGTTGATGACATGACAAATTTAATTTTTTTGTCAAATTAGTCTGTATATAGTTGATAAGTATCTATAGATGTATGGATATCAGTTACTCATTCATACAACAACTTTTGAATGGATTATAATGAACCCTTACAATAATAATCATAACCTTTGTTTATAAATATATAGGTACGCAGACGAAGTCAGCAGTCAAACGTAACTCCTTATCTGTAAAAGTCTCCGAGGCGCGGGATAGTGTGTGACGTTCTCGATCAGCAGTCAAACGTAACTCCCTATCTATAAAAGTCTCCGAGGCGCGAGATAGCGAATGACGTTCACGATCAGCACTTAGTCGAGACTCCCTTTGAGTGGAACTCTCCGAGGCACGAGTCAATTATATTAAATGTATTTACACTAGTAGGAGGAAATTATATGAACTATATGGTGAAAAAAGATATAATTTTAATGCGGATTTTTTGGCATATGTTAAAAAATATTCTAAATTGTTCAAAAAGGTGTGTTTGGCTGCGAAAGCATTACATCTAACGAACAAAATTAAAAATTCTAAAGATAAAGTTAAGACAACATGGTCAATTATTAATAATGAGACAGGAAAAACCAATACTAGGGACTCAACATTCACATTAAAAATTGGAGATAAAACCGCTGACTCGGATATCGAAGTAGCTAATGAATTCAATACTTTTTTTGCTAACATTTCCAAAGATATCACCCAGTCATTGCTTTCATGTCCGAACGCCGCCGATGAACTATTGAAAAGTAATTCATCTACGCCCAAAACAACTTTTACCTTTACTAGCACAACTCCATATGACATTATCTCGGCTTACAAGGCTCTTAATACTAAAAAAACTGAGGACCTATGGGGTATTTCGGTTTCCGTTTTGAGCAGTATCATCGACCTGATTGCTCCTCACTTAACTTTAATATTTAATAAATGTATTTCAGAAGGTGTTTTCCCTGACTTAATGAAAGCAAGTAAAGTTATACCACTGTTTAAACAGGGATCCAAAGATGATCCGAACAATTATAGACCAATTTCAATATTACCGGCTTTAAGTAAAATATTTGAAAAAATTATATTAGACCAGCTAGTATCGTATTTTAATATTAATAAATTACTTCACTGTCGCCAATATGGATTTACAAAAGGGCGCTCTACCACTGATGCCGCAGCGACCTTAGTTAAAATTATTTACGAAGCCTGGGAGAATCGACAAGACGTTATAGGTATCTTTTGCGATCTGTCGAAGGCATTCGATTGTGTCGATCACATAATATTAAAAAATAAACTAAAATTTTATGGCGTTACTGATACTGCACTCTCTGTTATTTCATCTTATCTTGATAATAGAACTCAAAGAGTTGAAATCAACAGAGTATCCTCAGATAGTGCACCTGTGAGCATGGGTGTGCCTCAGGGTTCAATAATTGGTCCATTTTTGTTTTTGATTTATATTAATGACCTCCCCTGTCTTGCAGAAAAGTTGTGTGAAGTAGTATTGTTTGCTGATGATACATCTTTACTTTTTAAGGTTGACAGAAAATGCACAAACTATGACGATGTAAGCAATACTATGTCTCAAGTACTTAGTTGGTTTACGACTAATAATCTGGCCTTAAACACACAAAAGACTAAGTGCGTTAATTTTTCACTATTGAATAAACCTAATACTCACATACCTTTGAGTCTTAATGGTCAAGTTCTAGAATGGGTACCCAACACCAAATTTTTAGGCATAACTGTAGACTGGAACTTAAAATGGGATAAACATATTGAGGCCACTGCCAAGAAACTTAGTTCGGCAGCATATGCTGTGAGGAGGGTCAGACGGTGTACTAACGTTGAAACTGCTAGGCTAGTATACTTTAGTTATTTTCACAGCATAATGTCATATGGCTTGCTCTTATGGGGTAAAGCGGCTAACATACATGCTATCTCTGTGCTACAAAAGAGAGCAATTCGGTCGATCTACGGACTAAAATCACGCGATTCCTTAAGAGAGTTATTTAAATCTATAAATATTCTTACTGTGACATCTCAATTTATTTACGAAAATCTTCTATTTGTTAAATCTAGGTTAAATAATTTCAAGAAAAATAGTGATGTTCACAGTTATAATACTCGCAACAAAAATCAGCTTCATACGCCTAAATTTCGACTTGCTAAAACTAGAAAGTCACTCTTAGGTCTAGGTATAACATTATTTAATAAACTTCCCGAAGCGATCGTTAACCTACCAATGGCAAAATTTAAAACACATGTTAAAAAAGTTTTATTGAACAATGCATACTATACTATCAATGATTATTTAAGAGATAAAAACGCGTGGATACTTCCTAAACATTTTCCATTACACTCCACACATGAAACATAAATAGCTGCATTTTCTGTTACCATAATAAGCTTACTGTAAAAACATGTAAATGCTCTGCGATCAATAAGTGACCAACATATAATTAATATTTTCTCTTGACAAGGTCTGCGAGTTCGGGTTTTTCATGCTCACTAAAATGTCCAATCCGGTGGTGGCGTCGCTGGTCGGGTCGTTGGATTCCCTCTAATATGGTTGAGTTTAACGATGGCTGATCCGTGCGTCAACTCGTGAACGGGTGCTGCCGGGAGGGACTGGTCAGCTCGGCTTCGCTTTTTTTGACTACTTAATATTTTTTATTACGCAATTTATGTTAGTTTACTTGTTCGCAAGCATAACATGTTATAATGTGTCAACATTGTATTATATTATAAGTATTTATTAATTAAAAGACAATTATAATAATATGACAAAGCCCTTCTGGCGAGTAGGCGACCAATACTGTGAAAATGAGTTTCTTTCGGCGTTTCTTCTCAGCAGTGGTCGTTACGAAGCGCTGGTATCGGTAGCTTTTCTTTAAAAAATAAATTAAATTTTAATATACTTTACACGTAACATAAATTATACTTATTGACGTGTAAAAGTGCCTGTAAAGGTCTAATTACTGAATAAACATTTGAATCTTTGAATCTTTGAATTAATTTCGTTCTCGAATAACACTTAGTCGTGCCTGTCTTTTGTCATTGGATTCTTGGGATCTACTTATCCGCTGTCTTTTCGCTTGTCTAATATTCTGAGACAGATTTGACTTTCTTCGTAGCATTTTTGAAAGCAAAGCACAAAATACAATAATATATATATTTAATTCAATAAATCTGTGTAGCCAAGAATTTTTTAAAGATAATATCTGACATACCTAACCAATCCACAAAGCAAGATCACAAAATCTGTATTGCTATAGCCAAATGTCAAACTTAGTTCAATAAATCTATAAAGCCAAGAACTTTTGAAAATATCCGAAATATCTAACCAATCCACAAAGCAAGATCAGAAAGTCGTCATATAGGCTTTGTTTCATAGAAAAGTTTTCAATGAAACAAAGCCTATATGTTGCTCAGAGATAAGCTTAATCTTTTAGTGAAAACCGTGTAAAAATCTGTTCAGTAGTTTTAAAGATTAGCGAGTACATACAGACAGACAGACAAAAAAATCAAAAAATCTTTTTTGTGTTCTGTTACTTTTTCTTTTATCGCCCACACCCATTTTTTGTTAATTTTATGAAATGTACAGACACGCGGTTCCTACTATTTTATTATATGAATTGATGTCCCTTTCACGTTGTATATCAAGAAGGTAAAATATATTTTTTTGATAATTTTTATGAAAATTGTTATGAGTTGAGCTCGTACCTGGCTCCTTGGACTTTACGACCTTCCCCAACAACTTAGTTCTTCTGACAATGAAAACCACGCTCAAATCAATTAATGTTTTTTCATGCTACAACGATTTTTCTTAATGACGCTATCTACGATGCACCCAAAAGACTAACAATCACGACAGGATCGCAAAATAAATCGATTTAAACAATACCAAGTTTACCGATTGTAGTAACATTTTATTTCAATAATATCGTCGTCGATTTCGTGGACTGTCACTGAGAGGTAGCGACAGTCTACGTCATGCACATTCTGTCGCAGCGAACAGTCAGTGACATCGTGATATAATCACATTTTACGTCCGTCCATATTATATGAATTCGCTTTCAATTTCATTCAATTAAATTTCTTCATGAAAAAAAGGTGATTCTGTGTTAATTTATTTTGCCCCATAGGTAATAAGCGTAATGATAATTCCCGGACAATTCGATAATTTTAAAAGGTTTTGTCATATTGCCCGCTTGTTTTGGGCATTTTTCAAACTGCGCGGACATTTATTATACTGTCTAATTGATCACTTCGTCCATAACATATACTCGTATAACAATGGTCATACATATTACGCATATAAGACATTGTTTTCTTTGTGTTATAACAAGAACAATTCGTAAAATTAAACAAATTGCAAAACAAATGTATTGCGTAAACACTATTGTAATTTGGAAACGATTGTTCGGGGCAGTTTTATGTAAATATTGAATAAGCATAAATTTGAACTAAGGAGTATTGACTATTTTCAACCGACTCCAAAAAAGTAGGAGGTTATAGATTCGTTTTTTTTTATTTTTGTTTCCTAAGAAATCCGTCACATCGATTTTTTTTTACATTAGATCTACAGAAATTTAATCAAAGTCTGTTCTGCAGTTTGCTTGTTGAATTAAAATACTAAACTGGAAAGATATGTCATTTTAAGAATTATATTGCAACGTGTAGGAAATATGATACGTATACCGATTTTTTCCAGATTAAGTCCACAGAAATTTAATCAAATTCGATTCTGCAGTTTGGTTGTTGATCCAAAATACTAAACTGGAAAGATATGACATTTTAAGAATTATATTACAATGTGTACAAAATATGATATGTATATAATTGTAATATAACTAGATACAATACAACAAATAATTATATGTGTACTTATATAATATTGTCACGGATTAAACAACCAATTACGATGTTATAAAATTTAAAACCATTTATAAAAAATAAAATAAAAAAACTTATCGAAAATATTCGACTTCGATTCAAACAAAATAAAAAAAAAAAACAAATATTTAGCAGGCTTCAAATAAATATCTATTTATACAAATAGATAAGTACATTACCACGTCTACAACGTGTAACGAAAAGGGGTATCAACCTTAAAGGGAGTAAATATACCTACTAATCAATGTGAACAACATTTACTTTTACTATAAACCATCCCTTTACAGGTTCATATTGCAGAGGTTTCTGGAAAAGTAACGGGGGCTCTCCGCTCTTTGTACAGGTTAAAGAAATTTCTCCCTATTATTATTAAGACTATGTTGGTGTACTCTCTCATCTTTCCAATTTTAGATTACGCGGATGTATGTTGCTCAGATCTGAATTGTAACTTTCACAACAAACTTGATAGACTTCTAAATAACTGTCTGCCTTTTATTTTATGCCTTCGGAAGTACGACCATGTGTCGGCTTACCGGTCTAAACTCAAATGGTTACCTATCCGTCAACGTCGCAATTTGCATATTCTCACTACTCTATTCTCCATACTCTTCGACCCAAAAACTCCGATGTATCTCAAAAACAGTTCATTTTTCAGGGTGATACCCATCTCAGAGTTCTTTGTTCTTCCAACAATCTTCTTCTCGATGTGCCTCGCTGCCGGAGTGGGTATTTCGATCAATCATTCACCAAGCAAGCCGTGATGCTTTGCAACGCCCTTCCCTTTGACATCCTCAAAGTCCCTAGTCGTCAAGCGTTTAAGAGAGCTGTGCGCGCTCATTATCTTCACCAGTTGTCATAGAGTATTATAAATATTTATGTAGTCTATGTAGGGTTTATGAATTTATGCAATATTTGTGTATTTTTACATGTATGTTAAGAATATATAGATAAGTATATAAATATATAAAATTATCGTCAAATGTATTTTTGGAAAACTTGATGATAGTAATTAAATTATAGTTAAATTAGAATGTACCGTATCGTCTGAAATTAGCTTTTATCCGCATCACCTGTAGGGTGACTGGTAGAAAAGGCCCTGGGCCTTAAGTCCGCCTGTTACAATTTTTGTAATAAAGTGTAAAAAAATCCCTGAAATAGTAAAAAAAATCTTCACAAATTTAAATACCTACCTATACCTTGCCAAAATGTATTGAGGTGCAGATTTTTTTTACGATTTCAGGGTCCCGTTGTAAAATTTGTTCACACTGATAAGTATGTTTACTCTCTTTTGGGTTGAAGCCATTACACGTATATCCTTGATAGGGTAAACAGAGCCAAACGCCACGTTTAGCGTGATGATGGGCGTGAAGATGGAAAAATAGAATCGAAATAGTAATGGGTTGCTACCGGCATCGCTTATTAATATGATTCTGATTCCCGCCCATTCCATCGATTGGCTTTTACGATATCGCGGAAAGAAGAAGGTCGTACATTAAAACTAGTTTTTTCTCAGACCAGAATGGAAGACAGCATTTGATACAGATCAAATGCTGTCTTCCATTCTGGTCTGAGAAAATTCCTATCATTAAATGATCAATAATTAAGTCATCAAGAAATGTGAGATGCCTTTACGCAGTTTGTAAAATCTGACACTAGTGTTGGTCATTTACACACAATATATGTAATAAATATACATTAAGTAGCAAAAACCCTGTCAAAACCTTGTACAACTCAGACAACAGCAACTCAGACCGTCAATATGAACAACTTTTCTTAAGGGACCAATGCTTGAAACTCGAATAAAAAATATTTATTTATTTAACATTTTCTTAGAGAAGTGTTCGGCCGGCCCGGCAATTTGTATGAAAATGACTATTTTTTTCTTCGAGTTTCAAGCATTAGTCCCATAGGAAAAGTTGTTCATATTGACGGTCTGAGTTGCTCCTACAAGAATCGGACCTCCGGTGTGCCAGCGTGCCATGATGACCCCTAAGCCACAGAGGTTGTCAAAAAACAAACAATATCAAACTGCTTATAACCTACTTTCACTAATGTGTACGCGACATAATGCGATCTAGATACCGATTGCGCTCGGAACTGGCCTGGGGCCATAAATACTTGTCCATTTGCCGCATGCTACTTGCAAATAAGACATTAACGTTCAAGTTTCCGTGGTGTAGCGGTTATCACATCTGCCTAACACGCAGAAGGCCCCCGGTTCGATCCCGGGCGGAAACATATCTTTTTGATACTTTATATGTAGTACTATATTAGCTGTAACCCGTTCTGCAGTTCATTATTTCTCAATCCCAATTTTTTTCCTCTGGATAAAAATAAGTATCATTGTTAGTCGCATTTTGCAAAATTGAATAAGTAATTAACACGTGAACTATATCATTATTTCGTTCCTCCATCTTTGCAAAGTCTAAAATCGACGAAATACTTATCTATTAAAAATAAAACATTTTCAAACGTATAATAAAATAATACGCCTGAAAAAAAAATGTAAGCAATTTTTTAAAAATTTTCGCCTCTGATTTCGGAGTTGAGTACTTGTTACATGTATATAAGCTGATTTAACAAAAATTCTGAGATAATTTTCTGGGGTATAATTTTCTTTTTATTTTATTTTTACCACTCATATTTTATTTTTAAGTATTAGTAATGAGAATCTGTAATTGGCAGTAAGTAATAGTTTATAAGATACAAAAAATATTTTGTAAAGTAATGTTAATTTTGTGATGAATAAATAATAAAAAAGTAGGTACCTCTACCTAAATATGTATTTTAGGAACACATTTTTTATACACTATACAAAAATACTGTATAACGTATAGCTCATTGATTGATTAATTATAAGGACGGTTATGTTCACGTGCCTAAAATTATTATAGCTTTACCTTTAAGCCACTACATAATAGGCAAAGTTCGTGTTTACAATCAGTTCAAATTGAATCCCGATGATTTAGTTATGGGCTTTTAAACCCCCCATCTGCGCCCTAGTAATTGCGTTAAAGTGTACAGACACGGTAGGCAATATCAACTTAAAGTAACTCAAACCTAGAGATCAAGCAGCTAACAAGGTCGGAGTGTCAGTTAAATATAATTTAACTACTCCTTTTTATGCAACTTAATAACCCTATGAAGAGTACTGCATATCTGAATGTAAGTGAAAGGTTAGAAACATGGTATCCATTTATTACCGACCCTGAAAAATCCATTCTCTCTTTTGTTCAAAGAATGCCAAGCAATATTATTGTTTGTTTGTAAAACTTTATTGTTCACACATAAATACAAAAATACAATGAGAAAAATCACAGTACAAAGGCGGACTTATCCCAAATAGGGATCTCTTCCAGTCAACCTAGGCCTGAAAGGAATAGATTTAAAAAAAACAGCTGGTACAGAGTAGGTACAATATGATCACAAATAACTAATTTCTACACTGCTTAATTACTATTAAAAATTATTATTTTTATGATAGGTGGAGTATCTCATGTCCGACAAGAGCTCAGCTCTTAATATAAGAAGAGACTATTCCACGTTGGGGAAACGCTCGTTCCTTAACTTTAACGCACCAGAAAATTCGTACAAAACCATACAAATTTTGAATGATTTAGTACGAAAAACAAGAGGATGACAACTTAGTGTAAGGATAAGGTTGGCGTGAGATGCGATGATAGAAAGTATTTAATAAATCTTGGACTCTGATATTTATCTCCTCTTCGTCATCAGTGCTTTTATCCATGTAGAGTAGATAGCTAGTTAGTCTGTTTTGACGGTGTTGCCGTGTTCGTAAAATCCTTAATACAATCAGATGGCGACTGCTGAGGGGATGCCAAATGAATTACCGAACAACAAACAAATTAGAATTTAATTTTTATGAAACGTGAATAGTCATTAGAATTTATACTATCTGAAACTTGAATAGTTATTAAGAGCATTTTCACCTTTGGTTGACTGTATCGCTCGCACAATCAAACATTTTTAAAGATTATTAAAAAAAGGTAACTCATTTGAAGAAAAGTATGTATATCGAGAATAAGGTCATCAAAATTTTAAATTTTTGATGACCTTATTCTCGATACATACACACATAAACAATAAAAAAACATGTCTATAATATCTAACATAAAATATATATAAAAAAGTTTATGAGACACTTTTCTTCAAATAAGTCACATTTTTTAATAATTTTTAAAAATGTTTGATTGTTCAAGCAAGAATGCCAACCAAAGGTGAAAATGCTCTTAAGAGATGGTCATCTTTTTTTTTGAGATATTTTTTTTTATAAACATTTTCTTCATCTTATCGCGTTCTCCTCCTTCTATTGTGCTGCTTTGGAGTCCAGGGGCGCTACCGTTTTTCTTCTCCAAAAATACCTAATATGCATTTCAATGGTCAATCAAGGATGCCGAAGACCATGCAAAATCGAGAACTAATAGTCGGAGTAGTTTAAACGACTAAACGAGATGTTTGTGCTTAGTCCTTTAATCGCTTCTTATGACATCCACAGGATGAGATGTAGTGATCCTACATATTCTAAGCCGAAATCTACACGACAGAATTTATTTCACTGATGACCGTATCTATATCCTCTTTTGCCTAATAACACTTTAGGCTTAGTGGGCTTCTCAAACGTATCAATTTAGTGTGCTTCTTAAATGTATGGCAATCCTCGACGGATTGCTTAATAAGGCTACAGCAAATTTCCAATCAAAAGTCGCAATCTACTAAAATAATAAAGATTAATTAACGAACTTTAGTGCCAGTTTTCGTCAATAGCGGTTGAAAAATGCAGACAGATCGCTCGCTTAAATTCGCTCTATTACATTCTTGATTTATGACAATATATTGCTGATCTGCAGTATTGCCAAAATTGTAAGAAGAGTCAGCAATATACTGTTTTAAATTAGACAGCGGATCCCAAAAATAGTTATTCGGCATTCTGCTCAAAGACCCGGCCGACTCCCTCGCATAAGGATTTCGGTAATTAGTACCGAAGAGCCAATCCAGGGATTCACCGCGGTTCTCAAAGTTTTCTAAAAAGTTTCATAAGTATAATGACATCAGTTACGCTAGTGTGTAAATAGTGCTAAGTGAAAATTTAAATAAACAAAAAGTTCTTGCCAAATATAAAAACTTTGTTTTTTTTTTTAATATTTTCTAACTGGCTCGAATAGGGAAGTATCCAGGATCAAAAATAATTATTTTGTACTGATAAGAGGATAAAACGTCAGAAGGAGTTTTTGGCGGGAAGTCAAAGGGTTCAGTTGGAGTTTGCTTTAAATTATTTTGCAAATTGATTCTAGTGGACTTTATAATATAAAATCGGTGTAGTTTAGTGTTATAAATGCTCATGCTCATGGACAATATGTAAAATGGTTAAAGTGGACACTCATAGTATGGCTGTAGTGATATTTATTTGCGGACTGTGGTGGGCGTCTTTAGGCGCCGTCCGCCACTCATTCGGCTATGAAAACCAGTGGACTCGTATAGATTTGTTGCCAGAAGCTCCCTTGAAGCAATCAAATGACCTACACCAACCTTTGATTGTATAGTTAGGGTTAGGATTGGCGCCCGCGCCATCGGTTAACTAGACACTGGCAAAATAAGCTTCAACGAAGTTTAATCGCCAACAACAAGAAAAAAAAAACGTCAGAAAATAGTGTCACTTGTCATTGATCATATACATTTTCAACGTGATTTTAGATTTATTATTCCAGAAAAACCGATAATAGGAGCGCTATTTGACTCCAAGAAACTATGATGTTACTCTGTGCTATTTCATACAAATTCCATAGACAATGTTTGTTTTGACATTTAGAAAAAAGTTTCTGATTTGACTTGTCGGAAACTAGCGGATTAACAGCTCGCTTCGCTCTTTCAGTCAATAGGTAATAGTTGCCCCATTCTTAAGTCTGGTCTATGAGTAATTTTTAAACGATTGTTGACTAATACCACACTAATACCTTGTAATTAGACAAGCTGCAGTGGTAGCAACGTTGGCATACTGCCACTTCATTTGGCGAAGGCTTCCCATTCCAGGCTATTGCTTCCGTTTGCCAATTCCAATTAACATGAAAGTCTTTATTAGTAGGTATAGAACATACATATAGGGAATAATTGAGTATTACCATTAAGGGGCTACATGAATTTTCCGGAGTCCAGTGCTGCCCCCATTTAAAATAAATCATTTGAAAGAGTCTCATATCTCCGTTTTCTTTCAAATGATTTATTTCAAATGAGGGCAGAACTGGACCCCGAAAAATTCAGGTACCCCCTTAATATAATAAGTAGGTTTATTAACCGAGCGAGCGAAGATTGGCCAAAAATGCTTATGTCTGGCTGTCCGTTATTGTCCGGCTGTTCTCCTCTACAGTTCGCATTTCTCAACTGATTCTCGTGAAATTTTGTGAGATGGTTCGAAAATTAAATAGAATTTTTGTCGATTCAGTCTTCTGAATTTTTCTTTTTAGTCGCAGATGGTAATATTGGGGTTGAAAACTTTCTAAATACCTTATTTGAGCCATTTTAAAAAAAGAATAAAGAATGTCCAAAATTCTTTTCGTTATCGTTATCAAGACGCTTTTTTTCGTTAGCACAACTTTTTATTCGATAAACTTTAACGGGTCAGGGGTAAGTCGCGAAGTGTACAGCTCACAGAGCCACTATTAATATTATGTATCCAGTATCCACTCAGTGATGAAAAAAAAGGTGAATAACTGCCCTACCTCAGGTACCACTGAAGTCAACGACAGAGGAATTACCGTGGCCACATACATGAAATTCATATTTCGAATCGAAGATCATATTTTGAAACTACATTAGATATACTTTAACAAATTCGACTCGTCTTGAAGATAAAAAAAAGGAAAATTTTGTTAAAAAAATATATTGTGTCATATGTTGTTTATGGAGCTATATAGTAGGATTAGATCCATAAAGAAACGTTAACTTAATTGAGCACTAAAAAGAAATGACTCTACAGCACTTACGATTTCTAAAAAGCCCAAAAAGATCGAAGAATCATTAAAACTTCCCGAAATATTTTCCAGAGCCGGACTCCATCATGGCTATCGAAAGTTAAATGTGGCATAAAAAATAAACAACTGCGTTGGTACATGTACAATATTCAGTTTACTGATTCCGTCCCTTCCGCTCGGCCAGATTTCCCATATTGAACAAAATAGGTACGTTTACGCACCTAATTTGAAATTTGTTTGTTTTTCTGCTCCATTGAATTGTTTTGGATTGTTGTTTTTGATAAGCTCCCTTATGTTTTCTTATTTTACTTGATGGAAAAGTACCTACTTACGTAGATTCAAGATCAACTTGATAGGTAGCCTTTCTTATCTGGATATAAAGGGTCATAAAATGAGGGTACTTCATTAAACTTCGACTCTTTAATACTAGCCAAATTTTTGAAGCGAGTTCATTCCCTGATATTGAACTACCTACTTTCTATATTTGAAAAAATTGAAAACAAAAAAAACCATCTCCCCATCGAAATCAGCCTATAGTCAAACAGATTTTATATGGGACGATTTTCAATATTATTATAGAGAGTGTTCCAGTAACATGGTCTGGATATGTTCCATCAATATTGGTTGGTTAAAGTCAGACGAACATATTTTGATATTGTGATCTTTATCTGAGTATCCTACGCACTTGCTTGTTGCACGTGGTCGCCATCGAGGAGCCCCAAACCACCAATCCTAACTACTTGCAAAGCGTCAACGCTTTCATAAACAAATTAACACTAAACAAACGGACTGTCCCCAATTAGAAAGGAAATCTCATGTCTTCGGCCTATTACGCGGCACCCTATCACACCGTCAAGTTTGTCAAATGTCCTCCGAACAGAGTAGTTAACCCACTGACCCCTGCCAACTAAAGTCCCTATGACATATGTTTTCACAGCAAAAATTACGTTTTAACACGCAACACGCAAAAACGCAATAAATTCTTCACAATACATTAAAAACTCTCGAACGGCCATAGTTTAAAAATATCTAAAATATTTTCGTGACGAAACTTGCAGTTTAAAAATACTTTCTATGTTATTTTTTTAGTCTGTAGCGATGACGTCAACTATTCAGTAGGTGACCACAGGCGACCTTGCGTGATAAAAATGTGTTACCCCAAAATAACTTAATAAAAGGGTTATCAGTTACTTCCTAGCTTTTCAGTCTTGTTTAATTTATGATATCCTCGTCGAGAAATGCATGCATAGTGCATACTTGCGGAGGAATTCCGGGACTTGTAAGCGAAGTTGGTTATGCAGTACAAACTAGGACACGCATTAGCATTGTAATTAGTTTATTTTTGACATAATGCATTGCACTTTTGTATATGTTTGTGTTTTTTGAAGATAAACGTTACATTACTGAAGCACACATACTAAAACTATTTTAAGAGATTTAATCTAAGATAATAAAAAACTTTTCCATATTTAAGAACATATTTAAAAATTTTAAAAGTATGTTTTCATACAAACTCGGATCTGTCAATTTATATTTGACGACCTCCGTGGCGCAGTGGCCTCTATGCTAGTCCGCCACCCAGAGGTTCCGAGTTCGATTCCCGGTCAGAGCAAGTTGGAAAATGGCATTTTTCAAATTGTTCTGGGTCTTGGATGTTTATCTATATATGTATGTATTTGTTATAAAATATAGTATCGTTGAGTTAGTATGTTAGTATCCCCTGCCTGACACAAGTCTCGTACTTACTTTGGGGCTAGCTCAATCAGTGTGATTTGTCTCAATATATTTATTTATTTATTATATGGGAGGCCAAAAATTATTTTTCATATTTCGATATATGTTCCTCGGGGAAAGTTGTTCAGTATCATGGACCGAATCCTCCCTTAAAATGGTTTCACTATATTGTTTAGACCGTGTATAAGATAAAATCCGTGAATAGAGTTAATGCCAGTCCACTCAGTGTCGTTTGGACCATTAATGGTCAAAATAAAACTTATTAGTTCCGTTTGCACCATCAATGGTTCTGACCAATGGTGCAAATGACACGTCGGCCCTCTACTGCAATCACGAACCCACCTGCTTAGCGTGGTGAATATGGGCAAATCCTCCCTTTAATAGGAAATGCCTGTGGAGTCCAGGAGTAGACTTGTCTGGGCTGTAGAGTTGTCAAGTAGAGAAGCGTGAATTGATGGCCTACGCTTTATTAGCTTAAAAAACCGAAAACCCAAGGGCTCATTACACTCGAAAATAGCGACTAGCTGCTTCCGAATTCCACGCTTATTTTGCCAGACCAGCATGAAATTGACTTAAGTTATTAAAAAAATAAAATATAGTGTACAAGTAAGAATCTTACTTTTACAAAAACTAATAAAACAGTAAAATCACACCTACAAATACACGAGCAACAGGAAACAAAACTCTGTGGTAACTATTCGATAGCTGCAAACAATTCCAATTACATCAAGTGCGTAACATTTTACGAGCCAAGTCATGTGATACCTCTCCCCTGTAATGCACATGTTTAGTGATTAAAAAATCGTCCTCGTATCGGCCAGTAACAAGGGATGCAACACGATTGCAATTTGAAGATATTTTGTATCGATACTTGCTTCTCTGATTTTTCCCTACGACTTTCATACGTTGGGGTAACGTTGATAGGGACGTGGTCCAAGTCACAAGCTGAAACGGGTGATTTTCTGATAATTATAATGTATGAAATGATAGGTAAACAGAAATAGCGGTGATGGCATACACATGGATGAAAACAAACAGTACCATTATGTGTTTACTAGATTATTGTATAAAACATAAATGACCTGCATGTACGAGTAGGTGATGAATGCTATATTTTCTGAAATTCCGTGCCCAAAAGGTAAAAACGGGACCCTATTATTAAGACTCCACTGACCGTATATCACCAGGCTGTATCTCATGAACCGTAACGTGATAGCTAGCCAGTTGAAATTTTCACAGATGATGTCTTCCTGTTGCCGCTATGATAACAAATACTAAAAACAAAATAAAATTAATATTTAAGTGGGGTTCCCATACAACGTCATTTTTTAAAAGATAATGGTACCCAACCCTTCGTGGTCGAGTCCGACTCGCACTTGGCCGGTTTTATTTATTTTAGGTACAAAACAAATGGACTCGACCCGTATCAACACTAAACAACAGAACACACTCCGTATATCTGTCTCTGTGTCCGCTTACTACCCACTTAGGACAAAAAGGTACTAAGTACCTTTAACCACTGGTCAGATTATGGTGCGGTTTTTATATAATTTCGTCTGCATATAATATCGGGCAGATTTTCGTGTACCGAACGGATTCGTGTATAACCGCGGGCCGTTAAAATAAAGGAGACAAATGAGAACTGGAAGCGTAATTTTGTAGCTTACACCACTTATTTCTTGAAGGGTGCATTTTTACAACCTTAGGGAGAAACGAAATTCTGTTCCATTCAATTTCCAATAAATACTTACCACGTCAATTTTTATTCTTATGTAAACTGAGTATTTGTTTACATAAGAAGTTTTGGATAGGAGTAGAAATAATACTAAAAATTCTAAATGGTCTGAGAAAGTATTTAACCTAGGGATTTTCTAGAAATTATTACAGTAGAGAGTTAGTTACCTATTCGTTTCATTTTCGTGGACCTCACACAACATGGCCTTGGTCCTGGTTTAAACGTACGTTTTTGACTGTATACTCCCAGTTAGACATATTATTTTGGGGCAGCGACGTAGTTAGAATAAATTAAGGCTTATTAAATGTTATTTCATATATATTATATAGATCATTCAATAAAACTTGGCCTAGTAGCACTTACCTATATTTCCCAATATTCCCACGGAAACTGACCAAAAATCAGTTCAATAAGAGCCTATTCACCCACAAACCCGACCAGGTCGCCGTAAATCTACGTCAAGGTCGTACGTGAGCGCATTACCACGGGCTCGATACATCGGGACGCGCGTGATTTGTGTGGGAAGGCCTTTACGGCAAAGAGTTGGCCGCAGAAGAGCCATTAGGTACCATCGTCGACATATCTCTGAGAAGACTATGTTTATGTTATCGCCACTTTTGAATTTGAGTTGCAGTAGTCAGCCATTTAAGTCTATTGGCTAGGCTCCACAGAAGCTGAGCAAAGTATGATGTCTTATGATACACGATAATGATAGCTGAAGACATGATAGTCTTGGTGTTAGCTACTTATGTGTTTAATAGTCCATTTTCTATTTTTATGCCGTGTGGTTCAAAGATATTAGAATTAGACTAAATTAGTACGGCTTAAAATATACTGTAGTTGGTGTATAGGTAGGTATTATATATTTAAAGAAAACAATATTGTTGCTTAATCTTTTTTTAAATCTAAATAACAAAAATTCAAAACATTGTTATTTTATACATAAATTATATCTAAAACCAAGTGAATGAATATTGAAAATTCTTTGAAACTGTTTTGATTTTTAACAGGGTACAAAATATACCAACACCAATGTCACTTAAATATACATTAAAATGATATTTTTACTCACCATACTGCAAATAATGTAAATTTCAGCTCTTTGAAAATATCTTACTTTGAAATAACTTATATACCAATTATAATATTATACCTCTAACTTATTATATTATACGTAACAATGTAGCAAATAGTGTACCAACTCTGCAATTTACTTAATCTTTGGGAAAACCCATGAGGTTTGCTCACCACTCTCGGACGCAGTAAAATGATATCATTCCATATTTCTTCTTAGACACAAATTGTTTCAGACACCGCAGTATAGAGCAACTAACCCATAAAAAGGATTTGTTCATATAGCTTATAAATCTTATGGTATCGGTGGTATTTTTACTTCAAATCATCAAAAATTAAATAAATTCATTTTTAGTCCCGCTGGGCTTCTATGCAACATGGCTAGGGATGCATCCGAGAAAGCCTTAGTAAGTTCTTCTTTCTCAAACGTCACCTTTCTAAGCATTTAAGTAAGTATATAGCATTATGCACAACCTAATAAGACACAAAAGCTTGTAAAAAAGTAATATTTTGTGGAACATTAAAAGTATTAAGTGTTTTTCAATATAATAATAATATATTATTCTTTTCTTAAAAAAAATCTTTAGATTTTTTATAAATTTGGTAATAACCTCGTAATATGTGTGGTACATATTATGAGTATTAGTATTTAATTACACAAAGTAAGTACTCAAAAAACCTCCACGCAAGAGGTTCAGTGTTATTTACAAGACATAATTTGGGTATTTCAGATTTGGTGTATTTAATATGGTTAATAAACCTACTGACACCAAATCTGAAAAATCCAAAAAAAGGAATATAAAAGGCAAAAACTTGCTTCATTATTCTTTTCTGGAGCTAATCCCACAACAGCGTTTACAGTACGTAATACTGGTAGTTTTCTTTAAATATTCCATTCATTAAAAAAAATGTATCATGTCCGTTCTCTGTGCATTAAAATATTCTCTTCAGGCGTTGTGGAATTAACGTCATTAAAATTTTGCTTCTTTTATATTTTTATGTTTTAATTATCTATGAGTACTGCACCTGTAAGTACATCATATAAATTAAATTAAGTGAAATAAATAGGTTTTTTATACATATGATAATTATTATAGGTTCTGATCTTATTTGAGATTACTATATCAAGTATACTTAAATATAACAATAGTGGCGCCATCTATGGGTACCAATGAACTTTATGCAACACCTATAAATTAATTTCTTAACATCATCATAAACTTTCCTCTTTTCCCACACCAAAAGGCATGATATTATACTTAACAAAGCAAGAGAGACAAGCTCATGCTCTAGAATATATTTATTCCCCTTTCGGGGAATACTTCTGTCGGTGGGAAGTGAAAACTCCCACCAATTTGTAAAAGGCACAAGATGTTGTATGCCTTATATGTCCCTTAGTCGCCTTTTACGACATCCACGGGAAGAAATGGAGCGGTTCTATTCTCAGCCGGGTACCGCACGGCTATAATTATGAATTTAGATTAAGAGTAGGTACATAATCAAAATATTTACTTTGTACGAGACAAGCTCGCATATTTTGGCTGCACGCGACCACATATTATATAGGTCGCGTGTCAGCTGTTCTTACTTTACATTTTAAATCATATTATAACATTCAATGGAGACACTATCGAGCGGCGATCGACAGAGGACCCGTCACAACCAACTCTACAATGTAATTAATATCGACAATAAACAGTTTCTACGTGACGTGGTTTTATGTCTCCATACCATCAACAAGCTAACAACATCATCATCTCTTCATGTATGGCAAGGGCTTTAGGTGACAACCGAAGCCTGCGCCGTACAACTAACTGTAAACTTTCGCAAACCACTCATCATATTACATAAAAGTACACATATAAATATCTGTCTATGGTTGTTTCAGATTTGGTGCAGATAGGTGGGTATATTTTTTGAAAAGTACTACACCAAATATGAAAAATCTAGTAAAAGGAATATAAAAGGCAAAACTTGCTTCATTAGTCTTTGCTTGAGCTAATCCCAAAACAGCTTTTACAGAACGTAATACTGGTAGTTTTATTTAAATATTCTATTCATTAGAAAAATTTATCATGTCCGTTCTCTGTGCATTAAAATATTCTTTTTAGGCGTTGTGGGATCAATGTTATCAAAATTTTGCTCCTTTTATATTTTTTTTTATGTTTCAATTTTCTATGAGTATTGCAGTTGTAAGGAACCCATAGTTTAAGCAGGTGGTAAAATAAATTTTATAAAATTTTAAATTATCGTGACTAGTTGCGCCATCTATTGGCACCTACCAATAAATTTAAGCACAATATCAAATTACTTTCTCATACAATTATTTTATACTATTTCATATTTTCCCATACCATATAAGACATGGTACTAAAATAAAGCAAGAGAGTCAAGCTCATCATGCTTGTTTCCCTGTTCACAACACTGATTGGTGTGAATATACCAACAGTGTGAATATAACTGTTGGCGGAAGTCTCCACCAATCAGTAAGATACGAGATATTTTGTGTACTGATTCCCTTGGAGCGATCCTATTCTTGAGCCGGGACCAGCACAGCTGCATGTGTTTTTAATATTAGTACTAGGGACTTTTTTTTCTGAAAATATATCGAACTATCAAGAATAGTTTAATTTGACAAAAAGACTTATCTACCTAAGTCATTGAATTATTAGTTCCCTAACCTACAAGATTATATGAATAAATTCTTGATACAAATGTTAATGCAATTAGTATATGAAAAGCATAAACGGCCTATTTTTTTATATAAATTATTATACACAGGTTAAATTATATATAGGTAGTACCTCTAACTTACACCCTCTGTAAACTCTACACAGTTTTTAATTATTTTTCATATTTTAGGTTATTATTATTTTAGGTACTTGAGTATATACCTTTATGGTTTTATATGTGCGTATGTAGTAAAATTGTTATTAAATGTTGAGAAAATTTCATTAGATCTTAAAGTCGTTAAACAATATTGTGAAAAAATTAATACCAAAGGAAAGGTCGTGCTTACGTACCTACTTATTGCTTATTTATTCATTAAAGACAGGGAATATGCATGAAAAAAATATGTGTTATGTAACCAGTTTACCCATAAAAATTTAAAAGTACTGTAGTAACAGTGAAAACAGAATAAGAATTGGTTAAAAAATGAAACGAGATATAACGATTTTACGAAAATATGTCTTACTCACTCGCAAAAACGCTATTTTCTTTGGCAAATGTATAGATGATATGGACTTTGACGTCACCAGTCCCTATCGGACTTCTCTTTCTAATTGAAACTTTAAAGTATCACATGTTCATAGCTGATTAAGATATTTTATAAATTCTTTCACGTTTGTTTACTGTGGTTAATAAAGATTATAAAAGCAAATAAAAAAAATACGGGCATAGGTATTCCCTAATTTTGATATTCAGAATATTCAGAACAGCTTTGACCAAATCTGTATAAATAATAATTTTTGTAATGGTCTAACCATAACAAAAATTATTACTACCACTCTTATATCTACAATCTATAACTGTAATGAATAACAATGATTTTTCAAAATTAAAAATCGACTTCTTCCCCAGTCTCTACAACTGATTTTGATAAAATGTCTATGGGACCTTCTGACAAGGCGTCTTGGAATAATCGATGAACATACACAAAAAAAAATCGCGACCAATCAATAACCTCCTTTTTTTCGGAAGTCAGTTAAAAACACTGAGCCATTCACAAATACCATTTCGTGCATACTTTTCTTTACCATTGAAATAGTTATTTCTCTAATAGTCAATTTTTCTTTTCTGCCGAGTGAAATCGAAGAAACTATCATTTTTACTTGTCGTTGCAATTTCTTGATTTTTTGTTATCTGATCTTCTATATTTTCATCAAACTTTTTATCAAGAGGGCTATTCTTTTTATTCACGGTTGTTTTTGCGCGGGAATTTGGTTTTTCATTATCTGTTTCTTCATTAGATTCTCCGTTAGAAACACTCACCTTTTTGTTTGCCATCACCTTTCCTCTACGCCTCGGTTTCTCAGCTCTTTCTTCCTCAGATTCTTCACTAGAGAAAGTATTATTTTTATTTGTCATTGCCTTTGCGTGACGGCTTGGGTTTTCGTTGTCAGCTAAGATTTTGTCCCTACTTACAGTTCCTTTTGCGCGATGCCTCGGTTTTTCATCGTCAGATAAGATCTTGTCCATATTTATTGTTACTTTTGCGCGATGCCTCGGGTTTTCATCGCCAGATAAGATTTTGTCTCTATTTATCGTTTCTTTTGCGTAATGTCTCGGTTTTTCATCGTCAGATAAGATTTTGTCCCTATTTATCATAGCCTTTGCTCGACGCCTTGGTTTCTTTTCTGCTTCTTCATCTTCTTCAATTTCATCGAGCAAATGCGACAAGTCTTTCTCATTATTAAAGTCCTCTTTATCAGTTTTCTCAAATTTTCCGGGTTTGACTAATAGTTTGTCATAGACCAAGTAGGCAATTTTACCTTTCTTTCTCTCTTCTTTTAGTTCATCAAGCCACAACTTACGTTTCTCAAGAACATCCTTAGGAAAGTCTTCTGAAACAAATATGTTTCTGAACTTCTTTTTATTTCTTAGAACTTCGTTTCTTTTCCATGTCTGAAGAAAAGTTACTATTACTGGTCGAGGCTTAGTAGACTCTGTTTTTCTTTTCCCAACCCGGTAAACATTATTTATGTCGCATTTCATAACGGAAATCTTTAAATCTTCACAAATCTTTTTTGTTATCGCTTGTAACAGTTCACTGACACAAGTTTCTCTTTCTTCAAAGCCAAAAATTATAATGTTGTTTCTTTTATTATCTCTTTCTAGGTACGAGATCTTCTTTTCCAGAGCTTCTATTTCTAATTTCAAGGCTTGGTTCTCTTGTTTAAGAGGTTTTATTTTGTGTTCGAGTTTTAGCGACAAATTCGTAGTCAACGAATAAGTAAGTTCCATTGTCTGTTTCTTAAATTCTAATTTCATTCTTTCGAATAACTTATCAAATCTCTCTGACATCGACATTTTTGCAGTGTAGAACAGAATAAAAATTTTAAAATGAACACTAGCAACACTTACTTGGTAGATGCTTTATAATCAGCTGCGTTTACGCTTCAAGGTCAAGTCAAGTCAGGAATAGATAGATTAGATGCAAATGTCAAATAAAATGATCTCACACATGGGCTGGGCTGATATTTTGTCTTCTTTTTTTCTTTCTTCGTATAATAAGTAACAAGCAACACCAACAAACACATAGGACGTAAGTACAAAATTACGGATAGAGCATAGATTTTATATTTTTCTCTAAAAAATGATTTTACAAATAATTTTAGCACTCATTATAAGCGCTCCAGTGCGCACATTGAATTGCGGTACAATCACTGTCAGAAATATTTACGGCAGATACTCAATTTTTTCCCTAACTAGATATACGATCCTGCTTTTACCTGCTTTTGACGACCTCTGTGGCCTCCTAGCGTAAGGTAAGAGTTGGATCTCACTTTTCAGCACGGAGTAGCACTTTTCTATGCTGCTATCCTTTTCTGTCGCTCTAGCTACTTAATGAAGGTTCTAAGCGACAGAAAAGGACAGCAACACAAATAAGTGCCGCTCCGTGCTGACAAGTGAGATCCAACCTTAATCATGCCAGGCAGTCAAACCGGAGGTCCCGGTTTTGATCCCCGGACAGTTAAAGATGGAAAATGATATTTTTCAGAAAGACCTGGAACTTAGATGTTTATCTAAGTATATCTGTATTTGTTATAAAAACCTAATAGTATCGTTGAGTTAGTATCCCATAACACAAGTCTCGAAATTACTTTGGGATTAGCTCAACCTGTGTGATTTGTCCGTATGTATATACTTCCATAATTTAATTTATTTTATTTTTACAAAAAGATCGGTTTTCCTTAAAGACACAATTATACCTACCTTAATAAAATACTAAAAGGCCGTAAAAAGGTTTATTCAGTATCGATAACGTGCGTTGAGCACCTCCTATACGTGTAGGTACCTGTTGCGGACAGGCGTCCTCAGTCTCGTAGATAACTTCAAGTATGGTTACTAAACCATACCTAAGTATACCTACTAAGGTAAGTAATTTTATTTCTTTTAGTAGGTAGATAGGTACTATCAAGTCGACCCATTTAAGGCACTTTTACAAACGCAAAAAAAAGATAGATTTAGATACCTAAGTAATACCTTTTGGCAGTATGTAAGGAACAAGGTTTACTGCCAAAAGATTTCTTTGAAGTTCTTAGATAGATGATATCTACTTAAGAAGTAATATTATGTACTTACCTAGGTAGGTATATTAGTTCAATTTTATATTGTGATCAATTTTTTTTATTTTAAATAGTAATATACAATCGGATAAGTACTTAGATTACATATGATATACTTACATATTATATAAATAAAATAATTCACTTTTCTTAGTCATTGTATTGATATTCCTCATAAAACGCCATCTATGACTATCATCGCGAACTAAAATTGTAATGCTTGATATGAAAGTGCCGAATCTGTAGAATATGTTAGAACCAAAAATTTGGGATAGCCTTTTTTAATTTTATTTACTATTATTTATGGCGTATTTTGTCTAAAAATAAACGAAAATAACAAAAAAAAATATATACGAACAAAACATAATGTGGTATTTCCGATCGTAATAAATGACAAACCATGATCTGTCAACATTATTTTCATGTCAGTTGCTTTTTCTGAACGTGTGGTGTTGCTACAATGTGTATTTTAATTTGCACTGAATCTTTGCAATATTATGACCCTATATACTTTTTTTGGGTTCCTAAGGGTTTTTAGGTTCAGTTTGAGAACAGAGTATATTGTTTAATACATAATAATAATAAACACGGAACAGAGAAATTGGTGGAAGTGCCAAGTGGGCGTGGCGCGCGTGTCATAATCCGGTAAAACTACACAAGATCGACCGACTCCGTACATCAGTCGTATTCTAGCTACGTGTTGAGATCGTTTTGTCCGCCCGACCAACATTTTTTAGCTAAATGTGCCGTGTTGTAGTGTTTTAGTATGTAAAAATAGCAGTAAGAACAAAAATAAAAGTAATGTAGGTATTTCTTTCCATCAGTATGTACGATAACATGCAAGTTTCTTTTAAAAAATTACGAAAATCATTCTGGTACGATCATATTAACTAGGTAGTTCTAGAAAGTTCGTTCCCGTAAGTTGTCGCTACTCGATTAGTGATGTACAGATTTTGCTATTCGATTAGTGATGTACAAATTTTGTCGATGAACTTCGCTACTCGATTAGTGATGTAGTTGAGTCAGATGCGGATTTTGTCGATAAAATAAATCAAAATTTCAGGTATAATTTAATAGAATAACGCAACTATTTTAAGTAATAAATAGATTTATTATAAACATGAACATTTTCTAGTATTTTTATTGCAATAAAAAAATTAATATTAGTCTAACCTTTCGAATTATTTTTAGGCCCAAATGTAAAAGAAAAGTGGATGTCCTTTATGTCAATTTTTTTCTGCTCTAGCTCCTGCTGCTGCTCACAAATTTATATGTAACTAGCTTTAACCCAAGCCTTCGTTAATGTAATGTAAGTAATTTGAAAAAGTCTCCATTTGTATGGCAAAATAAGATTCACCATGCCAAGTTCCATCACTCTTTTTTGGGGATATAAATCTATGTCCTTTTCCGAGACTCTTAAACAATAAACCTACATATTCAATTTCAATTAAATTGGTTAAGTAGTTGAAGCGTGAAGAAGTAACAGACAGACGGATTTACTTGAATATCACTGTAATACTAGTAATGGATCTACAAAGTTATTGACACAATTCTCTGTATTTTAAGCTCACCATGCTGGTTTGGGTGAAAGGGACAAAAGAAAATAAATAGAATGTACCAACTTCCCGCATTCCCGCGCAGATTTTAAAAGCCGATCGAGAGAATGGGCAAAATGGCAGAAGAGAAATTCCTCTGCCATTTCGACCATGCGGGTAGCAACCCATCACTATTTTGATTCCCTTTCCCACTTCCTCGCCCGCCGTCACGCTAAAAGTAGCCTTTGGATCTTGCGGCCCTGGGCGATTTCAGCTTAAAACCGCAAGATTCAAAATGCTCTGTATGTTCCATTCCATTTGGGATTAAGATCGCTACAGGGATAAAGACGGATTTTTCATGTTCTCAAAATAATAGATCTTTAATTATTTGAGACTGGCTTCGCCCACGATTTAGTCTGCACATCCATACTAATATTATAAATAAGAAAGTTACGCAGACGAAGTTGCGAGTGAAAGTTAGTGTTAAATAAAGATAAGAAAATTCGAAAAAAAAATGCCTTTGCGTCGAATGATATCGATACTGTTAATCAATATTAAATAATATGGACATCACTATTCGAGTAGCGCACCTGTCGGCAAGTAGCAGAATTATTTCGTAGCTTGGGATTCAAGTGACGAAAAAATTCTGCTTCTCGACGATAGATGGCGCAATTATCAGACTTATTAATTTGAGTTAGACAGTAAATAGCAAAACATCGTAAGTACTTTTTGAACCGTAGCAAAATAAACCTTATGCTTGAGACTTAATATGTCGTTTTTAAAATGTAGGGTCTATTGACTTAGGCCAATACTGAAATAAATATATTCGACCAATCAAACGAATTTTCCGTATGTGTGCAATATGTGATTATTGGTTTATTTGTGTGAGTTTGGCGATGCTTGTTTCTTAACTAATTTAGGCCCAAGGCACTTCCACCTATTTCTGTGTTCCGTGATAATAAACATCTTAGCTTTACTCAAGGAAAGCACTCTTTAAGCGAAATAAAACTACATACCTGTTATGTCATAACATAATAGTATATAGGTAAGTATCTTGTTTCCTAACAAAAACCAAAGATATCAGCCGATAAATGCATCCCGAAAACCTTTCATTTTAATGTCACCATAGGCAACGGTTAGTGCGCGGGATGAGCAACGGCCTCACATAAAGTGACGTCGGTAGGTTAGCCATTTATTAGAATTTTGAGAAAAAATCGACAAAAATAAGCCGTTTTTCTTGCGGTTTAGTGTTTTCAAAAATTTTCTTATTTTGATATTTCAATATAACTAGGGGATGCAAAATCAACCTGTATAGATCAACCACTAATTTAGTGGACCTGAAATAAAGGCACCACCAAAACTTTTTACATTTTGAGCCGTGGCGGCCTATTCAACGGTGTCATGTTAGGTAAATAAAGTTTTCGGTATTTCCGGAATATGGTGAGTTCCACTTATTCATAAGTCAACTTGACCTGTAAATACGTAAAGAATGATAGCTCACTTCCTCCCGCGACACTTTGAATTCAAGGTATGAACGCTTACTATGTTTCATGATCATGACGAATTTAGGATAAATAGGTTTTGAGTTGTGAAGGGATCAAAAGAAGCTCGAAATGGTTCATGTAAAAAGACACACGGCTGATTCGTCGTCAGTTTCTTTCTTTGAATTTGGCTTTGACACGCTGCTCCTTGCATATGGGTACATACAAAAACAATATGTTTGTCTTTGCTTCTGCACTCGCTAAAAATCTAACATACCTAGTTTAACAACAACTAAAAATAATCAAAGACAGAGAAAGGTTTAGGCTTAAAAGAGTTGATCTACGACAGCCCTGTGTTACACTTTTTTTGTCGAACGTTTTTCCTTCTCACCTACATATCACATTTGCTTGCTGTGGTTTTAGTACCGTTTTTCATACGTTGATACTTTTACTGTCATAATTTGTTATTGGTTTTCATCTTGTAGATAATCTTCTAGATAATCCAGCATTAGTGTGTTTGACAATGACAATGAACATACTTTATTTGAACATTTTTCGTCAGATCTTTGAGTTATGTTAAGCAATATGTTAGTAAACCTTGACATATGGCGAAAAAAATTGAGTTTAATTTAGCATGACGGATAAAAAAAGTTCGGTGGCACTGTGGCACCATCGTTCTTGACCTTTATGACAGCTATGATTATGATTATGACACAATTTCAGTTCACATTAATCAAATTTAATATAGTACCTATGTAACTACATTAAATACTTTATCTTTTTGTTATAATTTTTTCAAAGTATACCTACCGTATAATTATAATAATTTTAAAAGTTTGTGGGTTCATAGGCCGGGGCTTATTTATACAGGAACATACATACATACATAAGTATGTACATAATTATTTTTACCCTTGTTTCCCATGGGGGGAGGCAAAAGAGACTATGGATTTCCACTTGCTGCGATCCTTGTAAACTTCTTTTGCTTCGTCAACACACATTACTATTTTCATGCATCCACTCCGGTTATAGGTAATCCTTAATCATCTTTCTCCAGAACATCTGCAATTTGGTAGCAGAACTTTCGCCGAGGTCGGCCCGAATGACTTTATGTCCACGCATGACTCCCGGAATTGTAGTAAAATGTTTATAACTGGCAACTCGGCGTATGACGTTAGTAAAGTTTGCGGCTATCGATCGATTGAATTTGTGTTGAAATAATACGTAAACACTTGTCGCTTCAGAAATAAATTTATCTCGGATATCGTCAGCCGTGCTATTTCCCGCTAAATTCAATTATCTTTCTGTGCAAAATTGTAATTTTAATTAACGAAGGCAACGGGACTTTACCGAAGCGCTGTATTGCAAAGTTGTGATTTTATTTAGATTTTCCTATAGTTTATAACTATGGATCGGGTGTATTTTCCTCTTTTGGTTACGTTAAGTGTTTGCGGTTTATTTGCGACTGCATATGAAGTGGATACCTATGATTTACTTATGCCTAATGTCTGGCCCCATAGGGTAAGAATCTTTACCTAGCTTACGCATATTGTTTTAATTTGGATTTTGTCAGCCCTTATTTAAAATTCAGTGTTTGTTGGTGTGTTTATTTTAATTTGGTAAAATCTAGAAGTTAAATAACAAGAAAGATTGTTAGAAGACTTGGTTTATTTACTGAAATCTTACAAATGCTTAGTGCAGATTCAAGAATTTGCAGGTGTGTACATTTCAAGTGGTTAGGTACTAGAACAATAAGTTCAAAAGAAAATTAAACATTCATTGTGTCCATAAAGTAGTGGCTTATTAAGTAATTTTATACTAACGAGAAAGTCTAGGCAGCGAACTTGATTAGGTTCTTTAACAGCGGTGATGACAGGGTCAGAAAAGTATGATTGTAATAAGTCTGCTTTAGATTATCCAAAAATAATGGAACCATATTTTTCAGCTTACCAAAACACTAAAAATTCACAAAGATATGGAGCAGCAAAGTTCCGGAGTGGGGGCTTGCGAAGTCACCGCTAAGTAAAAATTTTGCTAGCTTAGCTGTGAAGTCATGTGAAATTCAATCTGCTATATCTTTGTAATTTTTTGTTTCTCAGAGAAAGAAAAAATATTTTACAATATTTTTTTATATTTTCTAACCGTAGGTATAAAAATATTAGTTGTCATGCCAATTGTTTCGATTTCAAAATAATAGGTTGGGGAAAAAGTCTTTTCGCATTTTATATGAAAATTCAAAAACATTTTTTAATATAGTTTATTTACATTTAACTAAAGTATGTAGGTACCATTTTGTTCGATAACTTTTTGCCATCTTATAGGTAGGAACATGATCCCTTTGCTATATAAATTTTGGGGCTTCTGATCAAAAAACTGCGTCAAGTAGTTTTGGCAGTCCTCTCGTGATGTTAACCTGACACTGCCTAAAGAATTCTGAAGAGACCGAAACAGGTGGAAATCTGAAGGTCAGGACTATACGGCGGATGCATTAACACCTCCCAGCCAAACTCCCTTAATTTTTGCTGTGTGGTTAAAGATGTGTGAAGTCTAGCATTATCATGATGAAAAACCACACCCTTTCTGTTGATTAATTCCGGCCGCTTTCTCTCAACTTCTTGCTTTAATCTTATCAGTTGTTCGCAGTAGAGTTCTGAATCGATGGTCCTGCCTGGTGGTAACAGCTCATAATGAATAATGCCCTTCCAATTCCACCACACACGCAGCATCACTTTGTAGCGAGTTAACCTGGGTTTCTAATTGAGCCCTTACATTCGATTTGATACCCTACATGGTATGATTTGATTTATTAAATTTTTTTGTAACTTTCTTTTTGGCTTATAGAGGGCTCCATTTAGAATTTATTGTGATGTCTCATAGCCTATAACTAGCTTACAGCAAAGACGTTTCCATCGATAGGTACCTCATTTGTAAAGCTAGCTTGGATATCATAGGAGATACAAGAGAACAGATGATCATACATACTTACATACATACCTACATAGCAGTGAAACATATAACCCTTCTTTTGGCTTTGCAATAGTTGAATAAAAAGATGGATTTTTTATGTACCTACCTACTTACTTCTAGACTTTTGATATGGAACATATATATTCATATTTACATACATACACAATTTGCTGATTAATGAAACCACTTCAACGTTATCTCATCAATAGATATTATGACTGGGAGCGTGGGCAATTATTGGATTAGATAGGCTTTTATTAAATGCCCTTTTAGGAATCCATAGAAGTCTACCACCCACCAAAGGTGGGTCAAACCAATTATATAATAGCCCTGTGCAGGCCTGTGTCATTCCCCGTTTAGGTATTGAAAATATACATAAATTATTACTATGTCTGCAACGACCACACTGGAGTGGGAAATTCATTTATATAAATTGTTTGTCCAGTCTAACTAATAAGAATAAAATTGGCTTGCAATGGATTTCTAGGTACCTAAAGGAATTGGTGCTGAGTTCTGACGCAAGCTAAATTAAACCATATTGCTAACCACATTGAGTAGATATTTGTTTGAATTACTTTGCCTATTCTGTGCCTTGGGCAATGTGCTCTGGGCCCTGTGGCAAAGTAGACTATGATTTGCAAAATGGATATTAAACTCAAGAAATGGTTTCAATTAACGACCACAAGGATGCCATACATTACATGTACACAAGAAATATAAGGCTTCCAACTACTACCCCTTTCCTCCAACAAACGTGTCGTAAGAGGCAATTTAGGGAGGTATAGGTAATGGTGACAAACACATTTATCCGAGCCGAACGCGTCGAATCGATCGATGTTTTTAAGACTTCGTATATCTATCCGCACCGAAAGAAACGACCGCGCCGACAGAATTGTTTCCATTTCTTTTACACCTATCGCACTGTAACTACATGTGGATTGTGATGAATCTTGACGATATTTTTATTGTCAGTGCTTTATTAATCAATTATACTTAGAACTTACTTTATAATTATAGCAATTATTACAAATTTTTTGTAACATTAAATCTAATTTGATGACGTCATCTGAATTCGTCTAGGAATTCTGTGTTTTTTCCAGATTCGGACGATTCGACGCGGTCAGGTATGCGAGGTTTCATAGGATTTCATATAAAGAATTCGGAAATACGTTTCGGTCGGCACGTGCGACGCGTTCGGCTCGAATAAGTGTGCGTTCACCTTAACAGAGAATGTGCCTCTATACAAAGATTAACCATCAACGGAGATCACCAACCCGTCTGTAAAAAAGTCAAAAATCATTTTTATTTACCTTTATTATTACCACTTGATAATTTTGTAAATTGTTTCGTTCGATTTCATAATAGGTAGTAGTTGACATCAGATCATTTACTTACAGCTAAGTTTACTGCCGGTCCCTAAGCGCAAGTAACTACAGAAGAAGCGGTAACAAACTGTACTGCTGCATTTTCTTCAAAAACGTCCACTTATAATAGGCATGACAAATGGAAAAATACTTTTAGCATAGCATCGGTTGGATTATTAAAAAATATTACACAGTACACATTTTTTCTTTTTTCTGAGAAACAAAAAATGACAAAGATACAGCACATTGAAATTTCGCATGACGTCATGGCTCCGTACGATTTTTACATACAGGTGACGTCGCAAGCCTCCACTCCAGAACTTTAATGCTTCGTATCTTTGTGAATTTTTACTTTTATGGCAAACTGAAAAATATGGGTCCATTTATTTTTGGATAATCTAAAAGACAGACTATTACAATTATACTTTTCTAACCTTGTCGTCACCCCTATTATACTGAAATTAAAATTAGATATGTGGACTGAGATACGGATCAAGAATACATTTTTATGTCATACTTATACAATGTGGTGAATTTGGGCAAATCTCTCTTTATTGGGAGGGGTTTAGTCCTACAATTCATTGATATAGGGTGTAAACAGAATACTTAGAGCCAATTCACACCGGAACGGCAGCAGCTAGCAGCGCACTTTCATTGCAGGGTTGGCAAAAATCATGATTTAAAAAAAAAAACGAATAAAGCCCATTTTTATAATCACAATTAATCATGATATTTTTCGTTTTATTATTTGATTTAACTATAATTCTGCGCAAAACGGAACGCGCCCTCAAGGCACGGACACAGCGCGGGAATTTCCCTTTTGTCTTACATGTAAATCTCAAGCAAAAGGGAAATTAAATATTTGCCATGCCTAATGACGAAATTTCAAAAGAGATATAAGCAAGCAATGACCCCCAGTCACTTTTTGGCATTTTTATTCTCAACTTAAACAAAATTCACACTGACTGATGAAGAAAAAAATGCGTTGGAGAGAGCACGAATGATGGTTCAGTTTTGCTTTGATAGTAAAACTGAAGTCAAAATCAAAACCATACAAAAGTGTGATGTTCGCAAAAGAAATAGTATAAAATTTGACACCACTAGTGTGGTGGACGTCGCCGAAAAATATATGTATTTAGTGAAGAGGAACAGTCAAAAATATTTCCAGTGGTGAGGCATTTGTTTGAGGAGGCGGTAGCTTCTTTAGCTGCTAGCGAAAGTGTTTTCGACCTTTGGCGTTATTATACACAGCAAATTAAGAAACCGACTGGGAATTGAAAAAGCTGGAAAATTAGTTTTTTATTCAAATATTATAATAATGATATTGATTTCTCAGATTTAAACGACCCTAATCTTAAACTTATTTTATAAATCTGTTTTTTATATGTTCATTCCTGTAAAAGAAAGTTTAATTAAACATTTTTAATTAAATAACTTTGACAAGGATTGGAAAGAAGTAGCTAAAAATCGAAATAGCTGGAAACAACAAGGGGAGGCCTTTGCCCAACGATGGGACCTGAACGGCTAGTAAAAAAAACATTGTTTTTATTTAAAAATCATTTCATTTAATTCAATTGATTTAAATTGTTGATTTAAATGATTTAAATCAAAACGTGCCAACCCTGTTTTATTGTTACCTTTATTTCTATTTGCGAAATGCACAGTATAGCTTGAACAAAACAAAAGCCTCGCGACTGCTCGCAACTGCCAGCGGCGCAGCGCGTCTACAACCGGCCGAGTTTTTTTGAAGCTATTCTATGCACTTCACAGATTAGCCTTCCAGGACATAGCTGTTCACATGACTGAACGTCCAATGATTAGATTGCCTTTGTACTAACTAATATGAGTGTCAAAATGCATAACAAACATATAATACCATTGTTAGAAAGAACGATTCTTAAATGCATCATGCAAATGTTAGAACGATCGAATGTCGGAATGTATAACATTCATCACGACATCATGATATGTTGAATAAGAGTCAAAATGTACAGTTTGTATTAATGTCTTAATGAATAGTACAATTCCCGGTACGTAAGTTGAACCAAAAGCCATCGGATAAATTGTTAATTGAATTCGTTTTATAGTAAATTGTAAATGGTTCAAAGATTCAGTATATTTTTATACTGTTAGTGTTAGATTTGATAGATGATAGCCTTACTTTTTGCTGCACACCGGTGATTATAAACATGATTTAAAAGAAATCTTAAAAGACCATTTTTGTTTCAGGATGAAGCTTACCTATGTACCCCCATAAGAATCTCACCAGTCAACAACTACTACATAGGTACAGTATGAACTACTTCTTAAAATGTTTAATAAATAATTGTTCATCATGATCAGCAGCGGCCCTTCCATTCATTTCTGGATGTAGGCCTCCTCCATTTTAGAGTTCCGTACCCAAAGGGTAAAAACAGGACCCTATTACTAAGACTCCACTGTCCGTCTGTCTGTCTGTATCTCATGAACCGTGATAGCTAGATAGTGGAAATTTTCACAGGTTATGTATTTCTGTTGCCTATAAAATGACAAATACTAAAAACAGAATAAAATAAATATTCAAGGGGGGTTCCCATACTATACAGTACAACAAACTTGATTTTTCATAGATAATGGTACGGAACCCTTCGTGTGCGAGTTCGACTCACACTTGGCCAATTATTCTCATTCATTGGTGGCCTTTGGATATTGCCATCTTATCTCATCTCGACGATCATCATGCTGAAGTTTGTCTTTGTGTCGTGCAGTCCTGGGCAGACAGAACTCAGGGCTGCATGACGACGTGCTCCATCTGCCCCGCGAGGGAAAGAGACGTGGTAACTAGTGAATCAAAGACAGTTTATGTTTTGAAAAATTTATCATACGCCTTTGGACTCTATATATCTTACAAGGAATCAATATATGATTCATTGAAATCATGGTATAAACCCTATTACAATAAAACTTTATTGCTTTCTTGAAAGCATTAAAAGTTATAGAGATTTTACTGCTGCATATGTGACCATGAACACTTTATTGATTTTGACATACTATATCATACAATTTCAAATTGTGTGATTGTCTAGCTATTTGTATAACTAATAATATACATATGTCTATTATGTGCAGGGCAGTTATTTGTTAGAGTTGCTGGCCTTTGGACAGAAAAAAGAAAAAAATTGTCGCAATTATTTTTTTGCTGCATATTACATCATCATATATCATTTAGTTTTGTTATTCAAAGCTAAAAAAAGCCTGTCTAATAGCTTGACTTTGCAATTGGAGTATTTTGCAGTTTTGAACAATAAAAATGGTATATTTAATATGGTCTGGTATAGTAACTATTGTCGGTAATTGTACTGAAGAGAGAAGCACATGAAAGAATATGGGGATTTGGGAATTCCATTGCCCAGAGTTTCTTTAAATAATAATAAAAACAAGTATCATTCATCAATTTTTAACCAGCAGTTAAGTGAAATATTTAGTATAATATGTGACGTAACTATGTCGGTTAAAAACTACAAATATTATAATAGCCTTTTCATACCCTTTGAATTATTACCGGCTGTCTAAAACCGACACCAGTAAACTTATTACACTCATTAACTAGGTATTGCACCTCTATCTGTGCGTAGAAGTGTCGTTAGTGCTCTTGAAAGGAAAAAACAAGTCTCTCAAACACCCAATGTATGGAGCTTATCTTAACCTTATGATAGTCAACTTATAAGCCGCAATAGTTTTATTAACACAAAACCGTTTCAAGGCGACCCAAAATCCTCTCAACTCGAAATGTGGCGCAACCGATACCCACCTCCCTCTGATTTTATACCGCCTTCAGAGGAACTGCCAAGGTCCATATGGAAGAGCCTTAACCGCCTTCGGACTGAGGTAGGCCGATGCTGGCATAACTTGGCTCGATGGCGTTACTTTGATAAATCCGCAACACAGTGCCAGTTTGGCCATAGCGACCAGACTATGTCACACACGCCTACTTTCCTGCCCATCGTGCCCCACCAGCTGCACTAAACGTGACCTTTATGAGGCCTCGGACAACGTTGTAAGAGTGGCATTTTATTTATTCATTTATTGAACTTTATTACATGAAATTATAATCGGCGGACTTAAGGCCGTAGGCCTCTTTTCTACCAGTCAACCTACAGATGGTGCTGACATGAAAATATTTCGGATAAATATGTGTAAAAACGCTAATGTTAAAAACTGTGAAAACTTACTCAAAACAGACCACGTAGTAATGATATACTACGTACAAATAAATATTAACTGAGAATACACATCACTCTGGAGGGAAAAAATAGTAATAATATACTACGTACAAATAAATATTAACTGAGAATACACATCACTCTGGAGGGAAAAGAAAAATGTGTTTGAACCAACGACATGAAAAGAAGAAGTATCCGTAGCCCTGAGCAAGTTAGGGGTCATCCGCGTATAACGTCACAGCGATGGGAGAGCACATCATGCCAAATGTGATATACGTGTTAAAGGGATCGAAAAAAGCGTGACAAAGGGGGTTCGAAAAGTCATTGTTCTATGAACGAGGCCCCTTAAGTTCATTACCAATTCTGTTTTTGTTGTTGTATATGATGTTTTGATTCGGAATGCATCTTTGCATATTTATTAAGACCTAGAGTTTATGTTAATAATCTAAAATTTGTGTCCAATCTCCAACATTGAATAAAAGGTCATATGTGTAAGGTCAAGCAGATTTTGCGATTCTGATATTGTTTATGCATAAGCATAATAGATTAGGAAGTACATTATTAATATATTTCCTAGTTGGATTGCTGGTGGACTTTTATTACAATAATATAAGTTTACACTAGAATACAAGTAGGCGACCAATACTGTAAAAATGAGTCTTTCGGCGTTTCTTCTCAGCAGTGGTCGTTACGAAGCGCTGGTATCGGTAGCTTTCTTTAAAAATTAATTAAATTTTAATTTACTTTACACGTAACGTAAATTATACTTATCGACGTGTAAAAGTGCCTGTAAAGGTCTAATTATTTAATAAACATTTGAATATTTAAATCTGATATTGTTTATTCAAAATAGATTAGGAATTACAATATTAATTTATTTCCTAGTTGGATTATTGGTTTGACTTTTATTACAATAATATAAGTTTACACTAAAATACAATTAATAATATATGCACTGTAGGATAAAGTTATGTAAATTGAATTATAGTTGTTTATAATGCATAAACTTCTAGCATTTTAGAAAGAATTTCAGCACCTCAAAAATTATATCTGATGTCAAAGTAAAATATTCGTATTGTTTTCAGTGGGTTTCAGGCCGAACGCGACCATGCACACTGCTCATCATATGCTGCTATATGGCTGTTCCGCACCAGGATCTAATGATCTAGTGTGGTACGTATTTTTGTCTTTGTGTCTGTCTGTGGCATCGTAGCGATTAAACGAATGGGCCGATTTTGATGCGGTTTTTTTAATGTTTGAAAGCTGACTTGATCGAGATGGTTTTAATGAAAATCGGCTCCGCTGTCCGTCTGTCCGTCCGTCCGTCTGTCCGTCTGTCCGTCTGTCCGTCTGTCCGTCTGTCCGTCTGTCCGTCTGTCCGTCTGTCCGTCTGTCCGTCTGTCCGTCTGTCCATCTGTCCGTCTGTCCGTCTGTCCGTCTGTCCGTCTGGCCCTGTGTCCGTCTGTCCGAAGGCTTTCCGCCCAGTAACAAAAGTAGACAAAGATTGTCGTCGCGATATCTGTTTCATAGTTTTATGAGAAGTGATAGTTTAAAACTTTTTTGCGATTGCAGGAGCTGTGGGGAGATGCAAAGCAATGAGATTGACAATAAGTACAACACAGCCAGTCCATGCCAGACAGGATCACAGGTTTGTAATGTACTAATATTAATATATAGTACTTAGTCTGGGACTCTGATATGGTATCTACACGTACTGAGTATTGCAAACCTCTCTGCGAGCTCGTATCGCGTAGATCTATTATTCCATAAAATATTACGATAATCTTCCGATAGTGACGTTCTATTTCTAAATCAAACCAAATTAACATTAATTTTTCGGCGTCTAGTGCTGTTACCATTTGAAATAAATCATTTAAAAAGAAACGGAGATATAACATCTTGTCTTGACCAAGCCGTAGATAACTCTTCAAACTATTTTATGAACTACAGTTTTTAGTAGTGGTCACCATGCTAGTCCGCCACCCAGAGGTCCCGGGTTCGATCCCCGGTCAGGGCAAGTTGGGAAATGTTTTTTTCAAATAGTCCTGGGTCTTGGATGTTTATCTATATATGTATATGTTATAAAATATAGTATCGTTGAGTTAGTATCCCATAACACAAGTCTTGAACTTACTTTGGGGCTAGCTCAATCAAAACGACACATAAAAAAAATACACAGTAACGTCCGTCTTGCGTACCGTGTTTGGAGTCACCCCCAGGCCTGTCGCACTCCCCGTTAAGGTATACAAAATATGCCTACGCGCGGTGACCACTGAGCAATGGGAAATTCAGTAGGGACTGGCGTTGCATAACTATCGATAGTTGACCTCGAAAAACAGTCACAATATCGACAGGACTATCGATACTATCGATAGTATCGATTGTCAATAGTTGAAACTAGACATACTATTGATGAAAGGTAAAATTGACGATAGTATCGATACTATTACATTTAGATACTATAGGCAGTATTCGATACTATCGATAGTACCGATAGTATCTTAAATCAATAATATCGATACTATCTTAATATAGTCTTATCGCTATTGTGACTGTTTTTCGAGGTCACGATAGTACTCGTACCGATAGACTATCGATATATTATACTATTGCTTGTATACACTGTGTTAAAAAAGCATAAAAATACAGTGCAATGTTTAATTGTTCAAACACGAATTGCGATCCAAACTAAACTTTTTTTAACCTTAAGGTCGCTGAAAGGTACTTTAAAGTTGTTATTACTATTATGGTATTTATGATAAAGATACTTTGTGTATGTTTAATACCTAGGTACCTACTTAGGTTACGACAAGTTTATTAGGTAGGCAAATTAAAAATCCCCGACTTTCAAGAGCGCCATCTTTGATGAGCAACGGAACTACATATTCCAACTGATATCCGGAGCGCCATCTCTTATTTGCTAGCAAATTAAAAAAAAAAACCCGACTTTCAAGCGTTCAACTCACATAATATTTAAACGACTGAACCGATTTTTATCAAACATAGTCAGGAACCACCACAAGAGAACTTGCTTTCACGTATAGAAACCGCATCGAAATCGGTCCATCCTTTCAAGAGCTACGATGCCACAGACAGATGAGACAGGCACACTTATAACACCTCTTTTTTGTTGAGGGTTAAAAATAAGCAGGAACGTAAGGTATACTATAGTCCATTTGTTTAGGTATTTTAAAGAATGTAAACAATCTTGACATGTCTTTTTATTGAAATATACACTTTGTAAATCAATACCTTCGCAAATTACAAAAAAAAAATGTTATCATTTGTAAAGGTATTGATTTATAAAGTGTATATTGCAATAAAATGTCATGTCAAGATTGTTGACATTCTTTTAAATACCTAACCAAATGGACTATACGTTGGTGTAGTATTCTTACATAATATGGTTAGAGAAATACGGATGTACTGAGCACATCCTATAGTTAGGTATTAATATAATTAATTTATGAGTTCGTAACCTATTTGTTTTAGCTATTTCTAGTTACCTACAACACGCGCGAAATATCTAGGCATTTTGGCTGGTGACGGAACAATGTATTTCAACGAAGTTCCTAGATATTTCGCGGTAGTGCTCGTACATGCGGTGCGCTAGATGGCGATAGTAGCGTCTTGTAGCCAAGGGCCTGACACGCTTTCATAGAGCGAGATAGTTTTATTGAGATTTTTAAAAGAAGAAAAAGAAAGGAGTGCCTTGTTTTGTCTCTATCACCGACCGAACATTTTTTCATGGTCTGGTTATAGATAGGCACACTTCAAATTGCATATACTTAAAGTGTGCCTATAACCCGACCATGAAAAAAATATACGTAGTATCATTAATATGTCCCCTGGACGCTGAGTGGCAAATCAACACTACTTTTATATTCTAAATCTTTGCTTGTAGCAGTCAACCCTAGGTGACATTAGCGCATCTATTATGAATCGTTTGTCAAGGTAATAAGAATGAAATTGGCTTGCAACGGATTTCCTGGTACTTATCTTAGCGAAAAGGTGCTGAGTTCTGACGCAAGCAAAATTATACCATATCGCTAACTACATTGAGTACCTATACTTTGCTTTGAATTCTTTTGCAGAGTGAGACTTCTGTACGTGAGTACTAGTAGTTGTGAATTATTTGGTGCAAGTAGGTACGGTTAGCCTCAAAAATGGAGTCTCAATTTCTCATACAGTTAGTATGAGAAATTGGGACTCCACTTCTGAGGTGTACCGTATCTATTTATGCAAATTTAGAGTCCAGTCCCCCTCTATCAGTTAAACGTGTCTCTATTTTTTCTTATAAAAATATCTGTCATAATTAGTGTCATAATTTAGCTTGACATAATCTTTTTAAATATAATCATAAAATATCCATAATATTTATTTCTCATATTTTTTTCTTTATAATTATTAATGGTCATAACATTTTAAAAACAATTTATGACAACGTCGTTATGAAAAACCGTATTATGATTTATAAAGTTAGGAGAAAAATAAGGTAAGGTATCCGCACAATTCACAGAAATAGTTCATAATATAACGAAGTTAAAGGAACATCCAGAGGGTAGGTAGGGTTTACAAATTAAAAAGTTTAAGTCAACCAACTAATAAAATGTATTCGGGAAATGAAATTTCATACAACTCAAAACTTTGCAGTTAACCGTGAGGCGTGAACTCCCGGCTCGCACTTGGCCGTTTTAATCATATTGTCTGGGTCTTGGGTATTTATCTATTATCTATATTCATCATAAAATATAGTATCGTTGAGTTAGTATTCCATTACATAAGTTTGAAAAAATACATTGAATCATGTTAATAAGCCTATAAATAGCCATGCGGCTAGCAATCCATCACTATTTTTTTTTGTTGTTTTCGCCCACCATCACTCAAAGGTCTCGCGGCCCTGAGTTCTGTTTAGAGCCGCAAGACACAAGATGCTTTGTCTGGCCATTAAGCCTGCTGTACACGGGTAGAGTAATTTTGAGCGTGTAGTTGCTTTGTTACATTGCTAGTTTCATTGTTACTATTCTTAGCGCGCACATCTCCCCAACGCTACCCGCCCAACATTACTCTACCCGTGTATCTATCTAATAGGCTTTGGGGATCAAAAGACGTATGATACATTATAGCATATACCTAAAATGTTTTTACTGCGTAAAAAGACCGCACTAGCCGAGTGCAACAAATAATACGATAACAGTCACCCTCACAAGAGCAATAGAGATAGCGATCAATTTGACAATGTGTAAAGTTTTGATACAAAACGTAGGAGTCATTAGCGGCCTGGCTCGGAACATCGTCACCCTCACAAGAGCAAAAAAGATAGCGCTAATTTGACAAATTTTGATACAAAACGAAGGTGAGCCATTAGCGACCTGGCTCGGAACATCGTCACCCTCACAAGAGCAAAAGAGAAAGCGATCAATTTGATAATGTGTAAAGTTTTGATACAAAACGTAGGAGTCATTAGCGGCCTGGCTCGGAACATCGTCACCCTCACAAGAGCAAAAAAGATAGCGCTAATTTGACAAATTTTGATACAAAACGAAGGTGAGCCATTAGCGACCTGGCTCGGAACATCGTCACCCTCACAAGAGCAATAGAGATAGCGATCAATTTGACAATGTGTAAAGTTTTGATACAAAACGTAGGAGTCATTAGCGGCCTGGCTCGGAACATCGTCACCCTCACAAGAGCAAAAAAGATAGCGCTAATTTGACAAATTTTGATACAAAACGAAGGTGAGCCATTAGCGACCTGGCTCGGAACATCGTCACCCTCACAAGAGCAAAAGAGAAAGCGATCAATTTGATAATGTGTAAAGTTTTGATACAAAACGTAGGAGTCATTAGCGGCCTGGCTCGGAACATCGTCACCCTCACAAGAGCAAAAAAGATAGCGCTAATTTGACAAATTTTGATACAAAACGAAGGTGAGCCATTAGCGACCTGGCTCGGAACATCGTCACCCTCACAAGAGCAAAAGAGAAAGCGATCAATTTGATAATGTGTAAAGTTTTGATAAAAATGTAGGAGTCATTAGCGGCCTGGCTCGGAACATCGTCGCCCTCACAAGAGCAAAAGAGATTGTGACAAGTTTTGATACAAAATGTAAAGCGTTTTAATTTTATAAGTTATCTTACTTTGGAAAGATAGTATCGTACTGCTTTACCGATAGTTCGTGTTGTAGGTACAAATACAACCCTTTTAAAGTCACACAAAAATATCTCATTTTTACAAGCTTTTATTAAGTTTCACCTGTCCCGTTGTCTGTCTGTTTGTAATCAAATCTTGTAAGTTAAAAACCCACTTCTCGGTTTCCGATTAGGCTGAAATTTTGAACGCATACGTATATCGCGTGACAATGCATATGATAATAATGATAATATTACCCTACTACAAATACCAACCAAGCTGCATTTTAGAAAATGATGAATATAGGATATATTGGGATAGGACCATACTTACTGATAAAACAGTACACTTTAACCGGCCAGATATAACCGTATTAAATAAACGCGCAAAATCAGTATATTTAATTGACATTGCAGTCCCGAACACACATAATTTAGAAACGACAAATTCTGAAAAGATCGCAAAGTACACAGACCTTTCAATAGAAATTAAAACCCAATGGCGAGTAAATTCTGTAAAAACAATACCCATCGTTATTTTTCAGTGTGTGTTAAGTGTGTGAAGTACGACGTCAACAGGCGTCGTACCTCACACACTTAACACACACATTCGCATACTTGACTTGCATCCGTCTATTTACATCCTCATGCAAAAAGCGGCTATTCGTAACACATGTAGAATTGTTAAAAAAAATTTATCTAGCTCATATTTTTAAAAACAAAAAGCCTCTTTGTGTTGGCTCTGGCTCCACAAATGCTTAAGCACCAAGTCTTCATTAAAGGAGGCTTGAGAAAAATATACCATGAATATAATAATAATAATGATGACATGGAGCTGACCGGATGATGGAAAGGTGGCCATGGCATCTCTGTGATAAAACAACACAACCGCACCGACTTTGGGGTCGATTGATTCGTCTTGAGGAACACTTTAACCTTTTTAGATCATTGTAATAGGTAACAGGTTGTTTTTAAAAATATTTTTAAATACTTACTTGCTGATCAATGATCACATTCTACGTTACGCTATGGCTGTCTTGTACCTTTAGATCTATGCAGTATAGTATTTATATTTAACAGATTGTATATGCCTGGGCCCGCGACGCTCCCAGTCTGGAGTTGCCGCAAGGAGTTGGATTCCTCATCGGGCAAGACTCGCCGATCAAGTACCTCGTTCTGCAAGTACATTATATGCACAAGTTTCCCGGTAAGAAAATGAAATATGTTTTTACTATTATTTTCCTGTTAATCACCACACCATAGTTTCTGAGCGATTTTTACAAGCTCATTTAAGTCTGTGAACGAACGAATCTACTGAACTCGTTTGAAATATCTATATAATTTTACAACAATGATAAGAAAACAAATAATAAAAAAGCTTTTTCGTTAAATCTATACCTTCGGAAAATTGGTTTTATGTCTTGGATCTCGAGTAATTATTTGATATTTAAATAAAAACAGCACTTTCATCCGTGCAGCTATTTAACCTGTAAATTTTCTCAGTAAATAAGTAATCTATGTTTTAAAATTTACTGAGCATGTTTTACTCATTTACTGTGCCAGAAGCAACAGCATGGATCAGCGATAAAGTTTATCGAGCGCTATTGAATGTCAGACTGTCACTATCTTAGTCTACTTAACTTAGGTAATAATAACGAGCGAGATGTACTAACTAGTCTGGCACGCGTCAATTATTTATACATATCAAGTTTCAGATTTTTCATGCTACCAAAAGGCATCTGACGTAGCTCACTTACCATCATCTAGTAACAACAGTAATTATTACACAGTAGTAAACTAGTGCGCAGGTTTCACGATTTTTTCTTTCACCGATATAATCTTTATCGATGGCTTATCTACATTGTCATGCTATAGGGGTTGGTATCCGAGATAGCAAAAATTTATAAAAATATATCCCCATAAATAAATATGGAAGTGGTGTGGAATTGCAATTGATTCAATATCACAATAAACATGAGTCGAGAGGATTCCTATACTATGACTTTTGTATTACTAAACAAGTAACAACTCTGTTTATTGTTATACGAATATTTGTAGTATCAACAAACATACTCTTATGACTGACAAGTCACAGTCGTTCCGCTGTTTGTTTATCAGTGTTTATTCAAGCCTAATGCGTCAGTATGCGGTAACAAATCGATTCGTTTTCCTTGCTATGGAGGTAAAAAAATACACGATGTTCTATATGATTGCTTTACAGTAAACGAAAAATTATGTTGCCGTGTGGTGTCAGAAAAGAATATAATTTATCATGTCAAAGGGTAGCCTTTCTTTTCCTTCGGGTGTCGAGGCGACTAAGGGTCAGTTTAGACATACAGGAGCGCAGCGAAGATTTATTTATGACATTCGAAAATAAACTTTAAAATATTAGCATAAACTTCAAAACGCGAGTCTCAAGACCGCGCGAGCATTTTGACATCTTTTAACGTTTATACACTTGAGGCTATGTAATGTGGTCTTATTTTGCTCGAGCATTTTTCCTCTCTGTCTAAACGGACTGTAAGGGAGGTAAAACTGATAGCGCCTGCGTGGTGATTATGAAAAAATCCTCCATTTATAAGTAATGCCTTTAGTCCAGCAGTGGACTGTTATTATAGGCTGATGAACTAAAAAAGAGGAACATTTTTTTTTATCAAAGAGATAATGAAATGCAATAGAAATCGTATAAAATTTAATTGCTTTTTATGACTTTTCGATAAGAATTTGAAGTAAATTGCAAGAAAAATACATTTTAGTTAGTTTAGATAAATACTACAGAAGTCAATAATATTCATATTTTAGGTTATATGCTTAGGTTTTAAGGTCTTTATTTATGTTTTCCAGAGGGCAAAACTGACAATTCTGGAGTGTTCCTGAAATACACAAAGACACGGTTAGTATGTTTACTTTTAGGGCAAAATTCCAAACATCTGAAGACCTTCTAAACTGATTTTTTGTGCAAGTTCCGACCATGATATTTTTAAAGTAGGTGCATTACTAAAAACCGATACAATAAAATATACCAGTGTAAACCATCTTATTTTAAATCACGGTCTAACTGGGTTACAATACAATACAAATTAACTTTATTGAACCATAATAGACATACAAAAATTACAAAACAATAAAGGCACAAAGGCGGATTGGTTACTAGGTTTGAATCATTGTTCATCTTAATGATATTGACAGTGATAAAAGAGAAGATTAATATATAATTTCTTTAAATAACATTTTCTTTTTCGATATCTGATAAGACGTTTCAAAGTAAAAACTGGATTATGTTTGTATGGCAAATTTAAGACTAACATCCTTAATCAAGCGTATTCCTTAGTTAAGCTGGAATTCCTACCTGATTGCGAAAGCTGTATCATCGAATTTGAGCTATGTTTGATGGAAATCGTTCCAGCCGTTTACAAGATAGGGTATGAAAGACGTTTTTACTCGACTGCGCCAGAAGTAGGGTTATCTTTTTCGAGTGTATGTTTGTATTTATGTATGTATATTTCTTTGCCATGCTCTAAAACATAATATTTCATACTTAAATTTTTGTCGTTCAGGCATGAATTTAGTTGTGGTGAAGTTTGAAAGTTGTTGTTAACTTCGCCTTGGTTACCAGATTGATATTGGGTATATATCAAAATTAAGAAAAAAAAATTGGCGATTTTTTGGAGCCAAAGAATATGTCTTCAATTTTTTCCATAAAACCCGTCGTTTGGGGTATTAAAATAAAGGTTTGTATGTTAGGATTATAAAAATATATACAAATAATATGTTCATGTGTAATTTGGAATGAAAAATGCTAAAAAAACAATATATTACCTTGCTCATCTGAGCGTACGACGTAATGCAGTTGTATCACGCAGTTGTTTTTTTTTGTTTTTTTTTTTTTAATAGTTTTTATATAGGTTTCCGTACCCAAAGGGTTAAAAACGGGACCCTATTACTAAAAATCCGTTGTCCGTCCGGCCAACAGTCTGTCACTAGGCTGTATCTCATGAACCGTGATAGCTAGACTGATGAAATTTGCACAGATGATGTATTTCTGATGCGGCAATAACAAAAAATACTACAAACAGAATAAATTGTATATTTAAGTGGGGTTCCCATACAACAAACGTATTTTTTTTAAAACAAAGATATGAAACCCTTCGTGCGCGAGTCCGACTCGCGCTTGGCAACTTATTATTCTTATATTGATTGTGTTAAATAACAAGCTAAGTTTTAATCTGACCCTGCTTCTTACAGAATGCCCCGCCAAGCAGGTGTTATCCTCCTGGGCACGAATGGCATAATCGCACCGAACAAGTTGGAGCATATGGAGACAGCGTGCTCCATCACTGAGGATAAGGTCATCCATCCGTTCGCCTTCAGGACTCACACTCACAGCTTGGGTAAGATAACATTTTTTTTTTTACCATTCCCCCTCTAAAAAGTTTACTTGATTTACTGAAAACAGTGAGTAAAATGTTTATTAAATGCTCTTGTTTTTCTTAATTTTAGTATTTGTTCCAGTTTTAATGTGCATTTTAACCTTCCTTTTTCTAAATTAAATTACTATTTTCCCTAATCTTTATTTTTTTCGTAGTTATGGTATAAAGTATAGTATGCTTCTCTTGAATAAAATGGACTTTTATCGAGGGCCATGAATCACTCGCGTCGCTTAGGATTCTAACACTTGAAGCATCTATCACTTCGATCATCATGAATCACTCCCTTCGGTCGTGATTCAGTTGTTAGAAACCTTCTCTTGCTCGTGATTTATCTAAGGCATTTAAATCCGTCATTTATTCACTAAGTGCATAATATACAATTTTTAACGGACCTTATTTAAAAATAGATGGTTTTTAAAACAAGATTTTATCTAAAACAATGTACTTAAAAGTTTAAAGTGCTTCTTAAGATGAATCAAACGAGCCCAAACTCGATAGGGTTGCGTCAATTCATTACAGAGTTTCTATGGCCACCTTCCGGCTACATTATCAGATCAGCTCCATACCATCATAATATTGCATTGTCACACTATACGTATGCGTGCAAAATTTCAGCTCAATTGGAAACAAAAAGTGGGTCAAATTTAAATTGCAAGATTTGATTACAACGGGAGAGTGAAACAAAATAAAATCTTGTAAAAAGAAGAAGTATATCAATTCGACTGTATTTTTTTTATGCTACGCGATATCTTCACCAATTGGGTACTTTCCTGGGTCAAAAATAACTTATTTGGTACTGTTAAAAAAATATAAATAATTTTTCAAAACTAAAAACCGACTTCGCCCCAAACTAAACAACTGATTTTGATAAATTTTCTATGGGACCACTTGGAAAGTATACCCATTCAAACAAAAAATAATTTTCCAAATCGGTCCACGCGTCTACGAGTAATCACTAATCAGTGAACATACATAAAAAAATATTGGCCAAGTGCGTGTCGGGCCACGCGCAGTGTAGGGTTCCGTAGTAACGAATGCCAACTTTGAGTTCATGCCACTAAAAACAAATTTTCTATTGAATTTGTTTAAATTTTCCTTTTCCGAGTACATTTTATTAGTTTCACCTATAACTTTTTAATTTGTAAACCCTTCTTAGCTCTGATAGTTTTCCTTTAAATTTCGTTATATTTACTATAGCTGTGAATTTTTTCACGTGTCCATATATAACCGTTTAGCAGATAGATGGGGGGGGGGACACTTGACTCTAACAAAAAATTTCACTTTTAAACCAAATATTTCAGAAACTGATCCCTAAATCGTATAACGGTGTTCACAAGCTCATAATATTTTTAAAAGACCTGTACAACGATACCCTACATGATTGGTTAGTCGAGAAAATAAAATTGACTTTTGAATTTACAAAAAAAATTATTTTCAATATTTTATTTTACCACTTTCCGCATAATTAATATACATATCTATACTTTCCGCATGATTATATAATATGTAACAAAAACCCTGTCCGATCCTTGTAGGGGCAACCGAGACCGTTAATATAAACAACTTTTCCTATAGGAACAATACCTGAAATTCGAAAAAAAATCGTCATTTTCATACAAAAGTGTTCGGCCGGCCCGGCAATTTGTATTAAAATGTCGATTTTTTCTTCGAGTTTCAAGCATTGGTCCCATAGGAAAAGTTGTTTATATTAACGGTCTCGGTTGCCCCTACAAGGATCGGACAGGGATGTTACAAATTGTAGAGTTATAGAGCGCCAATTATCTATTATCCAATGGGGAACTACCATAAAAATTCTTCATGTCCCTAAAAATCTCTTGTTTTTTTTTCAGGCAAACTAGTTACCGGCTATGTGGTCCGTCAAAACGAAAAAGGCGATGTGTGGCAGCTTATCGGCAAGAAAAACCCTCAAAAGCCACAAATGTTCTATCCAGTCGTCAACGACGCCCCCATTGGAAAAGGCGACATTCTGGCTGCCCGGTGCACTATGAATAACACTCATAACTATGCTGTTTATATTGGGTAAGTGTATTACAATTATACGCAAAGTAAGTCTTTCTATAAGCTAGCCGATGTGGGCAGCTAATCGGCAAGGAGGAACTTCAAAAGCACCCAATTGTTCACCCGGTCGCCATCGACGCCCCCATTGGAAAAGGCGACGTCCTGGCTGCACGGTGCTCTATGAATAACACTTATAATTATGCTGTTAATACTCGTATTGGGTAAGTTTTACAATTAAAAGCAAAGTAAGCCTTTCTAAGCCAGACGATGTAGACAGCTAATCGGCAAGAAAGAATTTCAAAATCTCCAAATTGTTATACCCGATCGCCAACGACGCCCCCATTGGAAAAGGCGACATCCTAGCTACATGGTGCACTATGAATAACAATCATAGCTATGCTGTTAATATTTGGTAAGTGTATTACAATGCAAAGCAAAGTAAGCCTTTCTAAGCTAGCTGATGTGGGCAGCTAATCGGCAAGAAGAAATTTCAAAAGCCCCCAATGGTTCGACCCGGTCGCTAAAGACGCCCCCATTGGAAAAGCTGGCTGCACTTACTATAAATAACACTTTTAACTATGATGATTATATTGAGTAAGTATTGAAACTAGGCGAAAGTATTCTTAAGAAGTAGATAATGTAAGCCAATCGGCAAGAAGACCTTCAAAAATTGTTGCAACCAGATTGGTTATGGGCAAATCCTTCTTTTATTGTAAGAGGCCTTAAGTCCAGCAGTGGACTGTTTATGTTTATCTTTATGAGTTTTCATTCATATATGTATTTATATTAACTGTGTTAGTTTAGTATTTATTTACAAGTATTAATTTTAATTAGTTTTGGTGTAGTTAGTAGTTAGATGTAATTAATTTTTGTTTTCTGTTTTGTGTCTTCTGTATATTGTACCCATTCTGTACCCTGTGTTGTAAATTATCCTCATATTTTAAGGTTGACAGGAAGACATCCCTATCTAGGATAAGTCTGTTCTGTACTTGTTACCTGTTTTTATTTAGACAAAGAAAAATATTTTACAACCTCATAAAGAAAAAAGAATATCGTCTAAAACAGTCTTCTTTTTACTCTATTCCAGACCAACAAACAATGACGAGATGTGCAACTTCTACCTAATGTACTGGGTGCAGGACGACTCCCCCCTCCAACAGAAGTACTGCTTCTCAACCGGCCCCCCCTACTACTACTGGAACAGGGCCCCGCAGTCCTTCAACCGCATACCAGACCTGGGGGCCAGCACTCCGTAAGAAGGTTATAATAAAACACTACACAGCTTCGGCAGTACGTATGTTAAGGGTTGGCTACATCTGTCAGCAAAGAACAGCACTTTTCTATGCTGCTATCCTTTTTTGTCGCTCAAAACTGTCATTCGCTAGAGCGAGAGAGAGCGACGAACCGCTTCTGTGTGAATGTGTAAAATTCTATGTGTCTGAACGTGTCAGCGATTACGCGGCGTTTCGTCGTTCTCTCTCGCTCTAGCGAATGACGGTTCTGAACGACAGAAAAGGACAGCAGCATAGCGCAGCGTAGCCCAACCCTAAAAGATCACTAGCACGCTCCATTGGATGTTAAACTTTTTTCTGACTGGATTTGACAGTTGACTGTGTAGCAACTGCCACACGTAACGTTAATGGCATAAACATATATATATATATATATATATATATATTCATAGAGTGTGGATGAACTGCGAAGTCATTTTTTCTCTTATTCTCTATCTTATTTTTTAGATTTCTGTGCAGTTCTGAACAGATTTGTTATATAAATAACAAGTAAGTTTTGTTCTGCATATTTGTCAAAGAATAGTAATTACTCCGTTGCTGCTGTTACTTTTACCCGTCAATTACTATTTTGTATTTTCTATCATGCAAGCGTTTTGCATATTTGAAATACCCTTTATGAGTTTTGGCTGACCAGTTCGGCCCGGTTCTTGTCGATTTCTTTGTATGGAGTTAAACGCACACAGTGACGAGTTATGCATAAAGGTGGGCTAATTAAAAAAAAATTGTTATGCCCTAATGGGCAAAAATAATGATGGGCACAAATGTTATCGCATCACAAATTATCATTTTATCAGCAGATATCCACTGTCAAATCTAGTCTGCGGATTTTAAATATATATTTATATCTTTTGTTCTAAATCAATATTTATTTCTTTTCACGTAGCAGTCAAACGGATAAATGGATTGCAACAAAAGATATATCAGATTTCCCTCTGTATCATCACTGTCTATCGAGTTTTCATTTATTTATAAGAAACGATTAGATCTGAATTTCAACTGAATACTTTTTTGACTCAATATTTTTTTTTAAATTATTAAGTGATATAAGCGTAAAGCTGCGTAATACGACGTGCTATATTAAAGGAAAATAAAATAAACAAAAAAGGGCATTTAAAATCAGTAAAAAAAAGTTTGTTATAAAAAGTAGGGTAAGTAGATGTTATTTAGAAAATCTGAATGTTCAATGTTATTAGTGAAAAAAAAAATGCAATTACAGGAAATATTTTAATATAATATATAATAGATGTGACAAATATCACCATGAGCCATAAGTAAATATAAGTTTTGTTCCACGGAGGGTATCGTAATCATAGTTGCATGTACGTAGTTTTAAGTTAACGTACCTCTTCTTTTTAATACATGTAGATTATGAAAAAGCGAAATGGGTCGATAAAGATTTAAAACATGAGTTACTTGAGGTACTACGGGACTTTACGCGATTATTATCATTTTTAGGCAGATATTTCGATGACGCTTCAGATGCTACGGGGGAACAGACATATATAGCTACGTACATACAAAGACTGCTAAAATCATTACCCTTCCTCTTGGCTTTGCCGTAGTCGGGTTAAAAGCACCCTTCTGCCTTCTTGACCTCCGGTAATGCACCTCGATTGATGCAATTGGCCTCTAACCTAATTTGCCGCCCTTTAAAATCTACGGGTCACTAGGCGTTTGACACCGCGAGTGGTTCGGACCGCGATGCGAATCGCCCAACCACTGTTTCTGAATGGGATCATACGCACCGCAAGGGTTGGAGCGGTGCGAATAGCACATGGTGTCATTTGGAATGGGTCAATGCGGACCACGAGGCGACACGACCCAATGCTCTTTTCGTAGGTCTAGTCGAGTTGTACTAAGGGATGTGTAATAAAAACTGTTTGAATTGAAGCGAATAACCTCCTTTTTTGGAATTCGGTAAAAAGGGAATTGTAGCCCTAGGCTCCAGCCTCAGCTTGCTGGTAAACCCGCCACTGATTGACGTATATTGAAATATATAATAAAAAACATCTCGCATTTACAATGGCCCTTTCATACGTCATTTTGTAGTGAAATATTTTTCTCATTATTATTTGCGAAATCAATTTTACAATTTCTAGTCAAAAGTTCGAAAATAAAAGGAGTTTAATAATTTAATAATATATGTGATAGTATATATTATGATATTATACATCTATTATATCCATGATAAGTAAGTAGATCATTTCGTTATATCATTCCGGTTATAAATGTTAATTTACTTCGCAAATTATATTTCTTGATAGTTTTCCTTTTAAATAGTAATTGTGTCCAATTCTGATAAATATGTTTTTGTTTACTTCAGGGTTAACAGATAGATGTTTCCTTAAAACTATATCTATTATATTGTCTATATAAAAAGTGATGTAATATTTTAAAAGATCCTAACTTTAATATAGGAACATAAGATCTGAAGTTTTAATCCTATTAATAATGGCTTTAAATATATGATAATATATCATTTGAAAAAACTATGACTGTAATATTTTGACCTAATCTTTGTAAATAATAATTCTATTGACTATTAAATATGAGAGAAATATAATCAAAACTATTATATGAATGAATGTATGTATATTTTTTATCTTTTAATATAAATTGTACCAAACCTCAGAGTCCTCAGACCAGGATGATGATAGATGTGGTCTAAGTTCTGTGCTTTTTACAACAATATTTTGATGATTTTTCTCGACTATGACTAATTTTTTTTTATTCTGTTCGTTAATATATTGATTATTTATTGGTTTTATCTTAGTAAAATAAGTAAAACAAAAAACTTTTTAAGTGAAGTGTGTCCTAGAGTGTACAATAAAGTACATTTTTTTAGGTACTTAACACATTCACAAGCCCGATTTCTGGTTAGAATGATGGAGGGCCAAGTCCTTATTTATTCATTTTATGTAGATATCATTCCGTAAAAATCAAAATGAATAGTTGAGTATTTATATAACATCTAAAAATAAACTGAATATATCGTTAATGTAGATTCAGTCCATGATATTTCAAAAACATAATAGTAGTAAATCAAACTAAGAAAAAAAAATGTTTTCCATAGAAACTGCCTTTTCGTATTTCGCTATTGTTCTTCGGGGAAAAATGTTCAATATCATGTACTGAATTAACCCTTCAAATATTTTCTGCATATTTTGTTAAACCCTGTATAGGAACTTATAAGTTTTATTAATATATACATATACTACTATAATACATAATACTTTGTAAATACCTTTTCTGCAAATTTTTAAGGGTCTCGCAATGCCAGTACAGATGGTGAAAATGCTTTACTTCTGCGCGATAATAATACACTTTTAAAAAAAGAATTAAATTAATTATGGAATAATTTAACTAAATATAAAAAAATGGAATAATTTAACTTAAATTATCAATGAATGTATATTAAAATTGCAAATAAAAGCAATTATAAAATATAGCGCCGTCATGCTATGACGTCCACTTTTATTGCTATATTTAATGTCAAAATAAATAATTTTTAGCCTGGTGTCGCGAAATCCTTACATGGACTGGTCTATCTATATACCTATATATGTGTTGGATTATATATTAGTTATACTAACGCAATGTATCAAGTAATTGTGCCTAAAACTTGACGACTCTGGCTTGAATAACGGACTTGATTGTGTAAATATAGTAGGAAAATCAATGAAATATAGTCATTACTTAAAACATCACAAAATAATATATTTAAAGGTCTGTCAATTTCAAACTACTTTCATACTTTTTATTTGTATCTTTTTTTAGGTTAATTTTTCATATACATTTTTTTAGATGCTTTACTATTTATTTTTTATTAGTTTACATTACTTTTTACTTATAAATTCGATCGTATACGAAGTTATGGTATCGTCTTTATTTCAAGACACTGTGGTATATTTTTAGGTACTTATCTATATAAATGTCTTCGTATACATCCTATTTTACTTTGTGATTCTGTTTTTGGTTATAGTAAAATTATAATATTATAGACGATTCATAAACACATTTATATATTTTTTATCCTGATTCTTTTGTACCATCTTTTTTATTTTTCTAGACTGCCAAAATTATTTACAGAAGTGTTAGGTATATTATAAACATACATTCCAATATGAAAGAGTTTTTTTACTCTGTTTTCTCATTGTACTTATACAGTTTAATTCATTAGATAAGTATATATTTAAGTGAATAATAATTTAGAAAAATATGTATACAATACATAAAAAAATGCACGAGTATGTTCCCCAAGCACTGAATGAATGAGTGTAATTAATTGTATCTGATGTTGATGGTTTTGAATTGACTTTATATAAGGACAATTTCAGTCCATGATACAATATCACGTGCGATACCTACTTACTTAATATTATGTCATATGTGAAAAAAATTAAAAGATGTTATTGAGATGTTCGTTATCTTAGATAAAAACTGTCTTCTAACATCAAGTTATAAGTAAACAAATGCACAAGAAAATTAAAGCAGAAATTCATTCCAATAATATTATAAAAGAAGCACAAAAAAACAAATGCTACGCCAAATATCGCTTTTTAAGAATCCCCTTCCCCTTAACTTTTCCATACAAACGTAGTCTAGCTTTTATTTTGAAATGACATGTGAGGTTTTGGAAGTATTTTGTAATTTTAAAGAAATTGCATATATCTAGTAATATGACTAGTTTTTGACAGTCAAATATGAACTTGAAAGAAAATATGAGAGTGTAGAAGTTTTCCATACTGATGGTCAAATATGATATGATATATATTATCTTTAAAGTTCATATTTTTAAAGTGAAAACTAGTTTTATGCCTTAATATATGCAATTTCTTTAAAATGACATAACTTCGCCAATATCGGACATGCCGTTTCAAAATAAAAGCTAGACTACGTTTGTACGGGAAAGTCTGATTATATCTAGGGAAGGAGACTCTTAACATATAAAAACAAAGGCTCATTCTTTCTCTGCAAGTATTAAAAATACAAGTCGTGTGAAACACGTTATTAATCAAAATGATGTATTTTACTATCTGTATACATGTAACATTTACATTAATTATATTTATAGACATAATATTGAATGTTTAATCATATCGATGTTAAGCTAAAAGCTGAAACTGTTATACTATAAATGCATAATAATTAGCTAAAATTGAATTTTATTTAACAGATGAATAACCCTTAAATTTTCTTAACGTCAGGAATGTTAATGTTATCTTGGGATTTTCAAGAAATATTAATATTTGTATTTCTCTTGTTCTTTATGTGTCGACTATACTATTTTATACATTTACACTATGTAAAAGTCATATTTTTTACTTTTAATTTAAAGATCCGCTTAAACAGTATTCCTACAATGTGTGGACCTCATATTTATAAATGTAATACGAGTGGAAATAAATAATATTATATTTTAAATATAGTTTTATTTAAATCGTGTCCGTGGCATCAGGGTCTCGCATACTCCTTAAACGGATCTTTGTGAGCAAGCTTAAACAAAAAGTAGGTATGCAAGCGATTTTTTCTGTTCGAGGGCGTTGATGGCACCCTGCAAAGCCTTGACCCGAAAATGTGGGAAGGGATTGAGAGCTTGTTCTGCCTTCGTTCATAAGATTTGGTAAGATCGTGGCCAATTGCTAGATTATGCGATTATAATATATAACAGCCAAATGCGCATTTAGGTATATTAGTTACTTTAGTCCCATTGGTAAAAGAACGGAATAAATAACTGGCCAAGTGCGAGTCGGCTTAACCACTTAAATATTTATTTTATTCTGTTTTTAGTTATAGCGACAAGAGAAATACGTCATATGTGAAAATTTTAACGGTGAGCTATCACGGTTCATGAGATACAGCCTGGTGACAGACAGACAGGCAGACGGACAGCGGAGTCTTAGTAAAAGGGTCCCGTTTTTACCCTTTTTTTAATAAGGAACCCTAAAAATCCCCTTATTCGTTCGTCGGGGAGCGACTCCACATATCCTAGTAAAATATAAACTAGCAGTCCGCCCCGGCTTTGCCCGTGGTACATACCGTACTTACTTATATTTCCAACGGTGAAAGAATTTTTAAGAACGGTCCAGTAGTTTCGGAGCCTATTTAATTCAAACAAACAAACCATCAAATCTTTATAATGTATACATAATGATAATGATAATTTATTCACATAAAATAGAGTACATACATAAGATTTTAAAAATTAAACATGACCTTAATCTATTTTGCTTCTACATAGTTAACAAGCATGTGAATATCGGTAATTTACAAAATATAAAATAAAAAGTTCATGAGTCAATTTAATCCACAATATTATTCTCAAAGATCGTCAATTTTATAATAAGCTTTGTCAATGAGCCATGTTGTTAATTTTTTCTTAAAAAGGGACAATGGCAGTTCCCTAATATCTGTAGGCAATTTATTATATACTTTAACACACATTGCCATACAATCTTTTTTGGTATAATACAGTCCTTGGTGCCTCTTTTAGAACAAGCCTGTCGCCGTTTCTATTGTTACGAGGAAAAAGTTCACTCGCTTTTGTAAATAAACATAAACAATATTCATACGTATACATGGCAGAGTCAGGATTTCAAATTTTTTAAAAGTGGCTTATAAGACTGCCATTGAGGGATGCCTTCGATTGCCCTGATGCACTTTTTTTTTGTAGTAAAAACGCTATATTTACATCACTCGAATTTCCCCACATAATAAGACCGTATCTTAGCACAGAGCTTACATAACCGTGATAAGCTAGCAAACTAGTCTTCTTGCTTGAAGTTCTGCAGAGCCTACTTAGAACAAAAACAAATTTGTCTATTCCACCACATAAATCATCTATATGAGGTCTCCAGTCACAATATTTGTCAATGGTTATACCAAAAAATTTCACATTTGTACGTTCCTTGATATAGTCAACATTTTCGATAATTGGTTTTGCTATTTTTGAATGAAATTGAATATAATTAGTCTTATCTAAGTTAATACTTAAATTATTATCATTTAGCCATAGAATTACAGACTTAATAGTTTGATTAATTTGATAATGAAATTTATTTAATTGGTTACATGTTATAACTATGGAGATGTCATCTGCGAAAAGTGTACACTTTTGAGGTGTTGTGTCCGGCAGATCATTAATGTATAATAGAAAGAGAAGTGGTCCCAATATACTACCTTGTGGATCACTATTTCTATTTACTTGATAATCTAATATCCTAATTTAATATTTAAAAGATATTATATATAATATATCTTGATATTAGTATATTTCTTCACGTCAATACAGTACCACGGAATAAGTACTAGTACTCACGTACAGAAGTCTTAAAAAGAAATTCAAAGAAATATCTACTTAATGTGGTTAGCGCTATGGTTTAATTTAGCTCGCATCAGAACTCTTCACCTCTTCGTTTAAATACCAAGACATCCATTGCAGACCAATTTCATTCTTATTACTCTGGAGAAACGATTTATGTAACTAAATTTTCCTCTTCGAAGTGGTCGCCGCGCGCATAGTAATAATGTAACCTAAACGGGGAGAGACACAGGCCTGACAGTACCTACAAACTCTCACCAACATATCCCAAAAAAAGCTTACCTACGCATATTCAGGCGGTTCTCGTACACGCGTTAGAACTGTTAGAAGGGGTCTCGGGGTGGGAGGGCGCACGTTTTCCCCCCCGCTGCGCTCATTCCCGCTACATGTGGGGCTTATCGATGCTGAAAACTTCACTTTCATGTAAACAACGTAATGACACGACCTTCTTGGCGTATGGTAACTACGCTAGTCCGCTAGTAGGAGTTCGATCCCCAGCCAGGGCAAGATGGGAAATTTTCAAATTTTTCTAGACTTGGGTGTTTATCTAATTTAAGTATATAAGTATTTATCATGACATACGATACGTAGCTAATTTTCGTTAACGATTGTCGGAAATATGGCGGTATCCCATAACACAAGTTTATACCTTTTACTTATTTTGGAGCTAGCTCAGTTTGTGTTATTTGTTATTTATAACACAGTAAACAAAATAAGGGGATACATTTCGGGGTCCAGTGCTGCGTCCATTTGTGATAAATTATTTAAAAGATATTGAAACGGAGAAAGTATGTAAAATTATGTCTCATGTGGCTCTAATATACTCCTTCAAACTATTTTATGAACTACTGTTTACAGTTTATGGTGAACGCACATTTATCCGGACCGAATGCGTCGAATCGATCGAATGTTTTAAGGTCTCGCATATCTATCCACACCGAAAGAAACGACCGCACCGAAAGAATCGACCGCGCCGAAAGATTTTTTTCCATTTCCTTTACACCTGTCGCACTGGAATTATGTGAATTGTGATGAATCTTGAAGAGATTTTTATTTTTAGTGCTTTATTATTAATCGATTATGTTAGAATCACTTATTTTTGTAACATTTAAAATAAATCGAAGTAGTAATTAGATCGTTTATCACTTGTTGATATATAACTATATGATATATAATATATTACTATATTGATATATAACTTGTTGACGTCATCCGAATTCGTCTAGGACTTTTGTGTTTCGTCCAGATTCGGACGATTCGACGCGGTAGGTGTGCGAGGTTTCATAGGATTTTATATAAAGAATTCTAAAATCCGTTTCGTTCGGCTCGTTCGACGCGTTCGGCTCGGATAAGTGTGCGTTCAACTTTAAAGTGAAAACGTGAAGCTTTTTTAATATATCTAATACTTTTTTATATATCTTATTCTAGACTCTGAAAAAATCTTGTAAAGTAGATATATGTTTTAACAAGATCGACTCGTGTATGGTTACTTTCATCTAGCACCACTTGCTTTCTGTGAAAAACATTGAGGAAATCTTTTTCTTTAGAGCTTTGTTTAGGAGAAAGAGTGTCCCATACAAAGTAGGCACTGCAGTACCTCATTCCTAATGATTTTAGTAAGTGAAATGGAGAAGGCAGTGCTAAACTGAGTCGAGTTTCAATGCTTGTTTTACTTGGCGAATCATTACAAAAGTACGAAAGAACCTATTTTGGCCGAACTTTCTAAGCCGTGGTCGTTTAGCTAGTTAGTAAGTAGCTATTCATCGTATCTTTTACATAAAATAAATAAAAAACCTTCTATTTAATAGATAACTTTTTAAGAGATAAACTAACTAACGCCTACCTTTTAAATACCTATTCATAACTCCCTCTACCCAAAGGTTGACTTGCCAAGACTTGACAAGAGATTGCCATCTGATAGTCGTCCGCCTTTATATCATATTTTCTTCTTTTTTTCTGTTTTTGTATTTATGGTGCATATATTGCACCATAAATACAAAGTATTTGTATTGTATTGTAGTGTAAGTACCTACATTAAAATACTTGACAGTGACTTATATTATGTGTAACCAGATGTTTATTCATTAGGTAGGTAGATATAAGTATACCTATTTGCACATTCATGGGTTTTCTAGACTATTTTAGTTAGCGAAACTTAGATCAGTTTTTTTAAATTAAAATTTTTTAACGATATCTGACATGTCGTTTAAAAATAAAACGTACGACTACGATTGTAGAAAAGTCTAGGGTAAGGGGATTCTTAAGCTCACCACGTTTATGAAAAGCTTACTGCTTCGAGTTTTCGAAGTACAAATCAAATCCAATTAGAAAGGGAAATCAATCAATGTTTTCATCACCGTTAAGTCAAAGGTCAAGCCATGTCGAAAACCAACTTGACAAACTTCACTCCATTAATTGACTTCTGAAATGTCTTCTGAGCCTTTTAACTTTGACCTTAAGCCGTAGGAAACTCGAGTTCAAAGTTCAAAACCTATGGAGATGTAATATTTATTTATAGTTAACATACATTTGAATACGAAAATAACTTCTAATTGATGTTCATATTGACTTACATTGAAGGCTTTGACCTCTATGTTTTCATGTTTAACATAAACAAAGTTTGATAAAGTTCAGCGAAAGTTGTTTTACTCGTGTAAAGGGAAACCGACAAGTCAGTGGACATCGCAATATTGCGGAAAATTTCAGGAACTAAATTAAATATGGCACCGCCCATAACACAGATTATAAAACATTCGGTCGCGGACTCATTTCAGGTCCACTAACTAGTTGTTGACCTTTACTGATGTAATTCGCAAGTACTTAGCATGTAGGACGGGCTACCTAAACTTCATGAACTTGTGTTCTGTGAGCTGTAAACCTCGTATGTAGTTGAATACGTACGTTAAATACGTTATCTGTCTTTAAATACTTAGTTTTAAGGGTTTCCTACCCAAAGGATAAAAAAGTGCCCTTATTACTAAGACTCTACTGTTCGTCTGTCCGTCTATCACAGCCTGTATCTCATGAACCGTGATAACTAGACAGTTCAAACTTTCACAGATAATGTATTTCTGTTGCCGCTATAACAACAAATACTACAAACAAATATTTAAGTGTATATAGGATTTTTTTTTATGGATAATGATACGGACACTTCGTGCGCAAGTTCGATTCTCATTTGGCCGATTTTGTTAAAACGAATGTCCACCATCGACGGGTTTTTTGGACAGCTATATACCTCAGTTTCTCAACATAGCGAACAAATGGCTAAAGACCCAAAAGCCAAGCTGACCCGACACTGTACCGAAGATATCCCGGACATCAGCCTGTACGAGATTAGGATGGCCCCTCAACAGCTTTAAACAACAAGGCGCCGGGCGAGGATGGAATAACAGCAGAGCTTCTGAAAGCGGGCGGAACGCCGGTACTGAAAGTCCTTCAGAGGCTCTTTAATTCCGTTCTGCTCGAGGGCGTAACGTCAGAAGCGTGGAACAGAGGCGTGGTGGTCCTGTTCTTCAAAAAGGGTGATAACACTCTATTGAAGAACTATAGGCCTATCACGCTTCTGAGTCACGTATATAAGTTGTTTTCAAGGGTCGTCACGTCTCGCAAACAGGTTTGATGCGTTCCAGCCTCCCGAACAAGCCGGTTTCCGTAAAGGCTTTAGCACCACGGATCACATTCACACGCTGCGGCAGGTTATAGAGAAGACGAGGGAGTATAACCGGCCGTTATGCTTAGGGTCTGTAGACTATGAAAAAGCCTTCGGTTCGATCAAAACATGGGCCGTGCTTCAGTCTCTCCAGCGATGCCGTATTGACTATCGGTACATCGAAGTGTTGAAGTGCTTGTACAGTAACGCCACTATGTCAATCTGAGTACAGGAGCAGTGCACGAGGGCTATTTCACTGCAAAGAGGTGTAAGACAGGGAGACGTTATATCTCCGAAACTGTTCACCTTCAAGCTTCTGGAATGGGAAGGATTTGGCATCAACATCAAAGGCGAGTATATCACTCACCTTCGATTTGCCGACGATATCGTTGTCATGGCAGAATCGATGAAAGACTTAAGTACTATGCTCGGAGACCTAAATCGAGCTAAATATGAACATGGACAAAACGAAAGTAATGTCGAATGTCTATGTCGCGCCCCTACCTGTATGTGTTGGGAGCTCCACACTCGAAGTTGTAGACCAGTATATCTACCTGGGTCAATTGATCCAGGCAGGAAGTTCTAGCTTCGAGGAAGAGGTCTTTCGACGAATCCGACTCGGCTGGGCAGCGTCCAGGAAGCTACGCAGTGTCTTTTCGTCCAAAATACCTCAGTGCCTCAAGACGAAAGTGTTTAATCAATGTGTGTTACCAGTGACGACTTATGGCTCTGAAACGTGGTCTCATAAGAAGGCTCAAAATCACTCAACGCGCTTTGGAGAGGGCTATGCTCGGTGTTTCCCTACGTGATCGAATCAGAAATGAGGAAATTCGTAGGAGAACAAAAGCCACTGACATAGCCCAGCGGATTAGTTCGTTGAAGTGGCAGTGGGCGGGACACAGCGCGACAAACCGATGGCCGATGGGACTCCGTCATGTTGAAAAATTATAAAACCTGAATTGACAAAAAAATCCATACAATCGATCATATTATTGTATTTGCCATTTCTGGGTAGACAGCCGAGACAGGCCTGTGTCACTCCCCGTTTAGGTGTCGTAAATATACCTACATTATTACTATGCGCGCGGCGACCACTACGGAGTGGGAAATTCAGTTATATGAATCATTTGTCCAAAGTAATAAAAATGAAATTGGCTTGCAATGGTTTTCTAGGTATCTAAACCAAAATGCGCTGAGTTCTGACGCGAGCTAAATTAAACCATATCACTAACCACATTGACTAGATATTTCTTTGAATTTCTTTGCTGATTGAGACTTCAGCTGTACGTGAGTAGGTAGATACTAGTACTTATTTTGTGGCCGAGGTTAGCAAGAGCAGTACCGGATCTAGAATTTTTTGGAGACGGGGAAAAAATATGAATATGCCGCCCCTGTTGGTTTTGCCACCTACTTGATTACCAGTTACGTAGTCAGTAGCATGAGAGGGGTGGATATATTCGACCATTTTGCCGCCGCTCTGACTTCACCGACCGGGGCAAGTGCCCCCACCCGCCCCAATAGATCCGGCCCCGAGCAAGAGTTGGTCTAGATATGCACTTATCTTCTTACTGAAGAAAATTATCAAAAAATGTTCTTTAGTAAGCCGAAATTGAACAATTTACGCCGAGAAAATACACAAAAGTAAAGGCTTATTCAGTCCTCGTAAATGTTCTCGTAGGTTGCAATCCTAGGCTTATTAAGTTTTTCTTAATTGGAACAAAATTTTGTCGATATCTAACATACGGTTTTAAAATAGAAGCTCGAATACATTTGTAGGGAAAATTCTGTTGTAAGGGGCTCAACATTCGATACCATGAACCTCACATTTGTATTACAGGGAGTATAATAATTGATCCCCCAAAGCTGCCTTAACTTCAAATCACCATGACTATGAAAAAACCCTGCAAATAATCAATATAAACAGAACCACGTAAGGCTTATTAAACCAACATAACTCATATCAAATGAAGCGCCCCAGTAACGTTGCACAACCGCATTAAAAATAGAAACATTAGGTAAATAATTGTAATAACCGGGCAGCAGCTAAGTCTAGCCGCGGAAGCCTAGAAATAGGCGTTATGCGACGGCTATAAGCCTATTTCTCGTGTTATGTCTGTGTAAGTGCCCTAGGAACAAAGATGTTAAAAAAATAATGGAGTAGGTATAAGGTTACAGGTTGATTTTGCACCCTAGCTTTATTGAAATCTTGGAATTAGAACAAAACCGTAAGAAAAAAGACTTGTTTGTTGAAAGATTTCTAACCTACTTCAAAAAAGGAGGAGTTTATCAATTCGACTATATTTTTTTACTATGTATGTTACGCGATATCTTCGCCACTTGTAAACCGATTTTGATAAAGCTTGTAGCACCGAGTTGGTTCTATATTAATCTGGCGAAGATATGATGAAAAGCTTTGAAGATATGAAAAAAACTTTAAAAAAAGAAGTCGATTGTTTTCCTCTTCCTAATCCATACTATCCATATCATGCTATACCTACTAATATAATATTAGAACACTAAGCCATAAGAAATAAAAAGACTTTGTTGAAAGATTGTTTGTATTTTTTGCTCTTCTAAATCCATACCTTTACTATCCATACCTACACTTATTTTAAATGCAAAAGTAACGTGTGTAAGTAAGAAGTAACAAAAAGACAGACAATTGTCTGTTTGTCTGTTACTTCTTCACGCTTCAACCACTAAACCGATTTAGATGAAATTTGGTATGGTTATAGTTTGAGACCCGGGTAAGAACATAGGATACTTTTATCCTGGTATGAGGTTCCTGTGGGATTGTCACAAATTAGGGTCAAATTTTGGAATCCGAGTCACTAAAAAATACAAAACAAGAAAAAGATATGTGTGTTAAAAGATTTTTTGTATATTTTTTTACTTCTCACTTTTTTAAAAATGGCTTACCTATTGACTACGCGCGAAAATCCTCAAATCGCGTGTGCCGGCCGGTGTCATTAAATTGATTTTTTAGTTAATTTAATAAATTTCTTTATATTTTATTTATTCAGAAGATTAACAGCAACAATAAAATATAAACAGAAACTTAAACATCTATAAGCCGATAACAAATCTTTATAAATATAAAAATATTATGGTAGGAACAAACATACTGGTTGGCTAATACTTTTGGTTTTTTATTATAAAAAATTATACAAAGTAAAATAATGCAATAATATTTTTTGTTTCGTAGGAGGTTCGTATGTGAATTTTGAACTAGAAAAGAAAAATAAAAGAATGGAAAAAAAGAAAAAAAATTGCACTTTGGGAATGCCGACTGAAGACAGTGAAAATTTGGTGACGGTTGCGGTAACAGTGTTGCGAGTTCAATGGATTTTTTCCCATCCTAATGTGCCTAAAGAAGTTTTCACTTCAAATTAAAAAAAAAAAACAAATAAAAAGGAAATTCCCTATTCTAGACTATTCGTACATCTCGGCTACATGCTGAAGCGTCGCGTGTCTGCCCTGGCAGGGTAGGTCGCGTGGCGCCACGCGTGTAGGTGCAGCTGTTATTGGCTTTGCCTGGATTAGGCGAGAAAGTGTTGTTACAAAGGCGATTGGCGATAGAGGCGTAAGTGTGTGAAGGTAATTACTAGTTACGCCATTGAGAAGATGGAGTTTAAGGTTAAAAGAGAAATCTATCAAAATGAGAATCATATTGTGATTAGCATTTTATAAAATGTGTCCTTGTATTAACCATGAAAACATGTCTACTACATTAGGCGTTGTTTCGTACTACATATGCGTTTTCGTTGGTTGACATCAGTCTGTACATCAGAGTCAGTATAGAATTAAGTAGATATATACGAGTATCATAGCCGCGATGAACTTAGACGACATTGCCTTTAAAGTATAAAAACAATATTATGATATGGTAATTAATACATACAAAGTACCGGTCGTAAAATCTAGCTTAAATGAAAACCGTCCATTCCCTTGGGAGTTTGTAACCCGTGCAGCTACGATTTCGATGCGTAGACCTGAATTCCGTAGCGCGCTACGAGAAATGTAGGCTTACTCCGTTTTCGTTGTAGCTGCTACAAAACTATAGCTACGATGAGTATTTTATTGGCTATTCTTTGATTAGAAAAGTACATTATAGCTCTTTGGCTATAATGTAGGTTTTTCCATGGTTTTTCTATCTATTGACTGTTGATGAGAATATCCTTTTTAGCAGAAAGTTCAGAAAGGAATAGAGTATAGACTTTTCTGAAATCATATTATCTATGTTCCTATAGTGTTTGGGACCATTTGAAAGACAGATAAAAGTACAGGAATAGAAAAACATTTTTATGTTCTGCGCTTTGGAAAAAAGTACAAGTATAATTTTAAAAAGCTCAATATTTGTCTTTAATTCAAAGTAATTACAGAAGTTTAAGGTTAAATTGTACTGACATTAAATTATTTAAATTTGAATAAGCGAATACCAAGTTTACTTATAAAAATAAAAAGATATAAAGGACTCAAACAAAGTTATGCGTGAACATTTTATCAGATGTTGGTGCTCTTCGAAAAACTTTCTATCAGAATTTATAAAATGGAAACGTCACCAAATAAAGGTTAGTAGGTATCTGTCGGTTGAACTCTGATAATATATTGTAAGTGTTCTACTTTTCTTTATATTTTGTTCAGTATTTGCTACTTTTTCTCTTAGATGGAGATGAAAAGTAGAGTGTACTACTCGGGTATGGTAATATTTTTATCTCGGACGATATACATGAATCCCTCGCTTCACTCAGGATTCCATAGTTGAATCACTCGCTGCGCTCGTGATTTAACTGTGAAATCCTTCATTTTGCGCTGGATTCAAGGTAGCGCCCTCACCTTCAAAATATTACCTTCGTCCCTTGTAGCACAATCTACTATTATTTATAATAAATAATTAACTTAAGACTCAATTAAACTTTTTATTTAGTAAAATTCTTTTTAAATAAAATTTGTTAGTTACAAGATATTTTTCTTAGAATTATAGAAACCCTTTCTTGAAATTAAAAAAGAAGTTACGTTACAATACAACAACTGCAGTTAAGTAAAACCACACGATTTCGAATACTTGCGTAATGACACTGGCATTACGTAAAAAATAAGTGTGAAAAGTAGCAATTTCTTAGCGAATGTTTTGAAAAAGAAGATTTATAAATGATTTTACGAGATGTATAAAGTTATTTGAACTTATTTGACTTTATACGATTTTGTTTGTGTAACAAACAGTTAGGCAAACCATTTGCGTAAGTTCATTGCAAATGGCACAATGAACTCTTAAAAGTTTCAATTTCAAATTGTAACATTTTAAAATTTTAATTTGTAGAACATTTGAATCGTTAAAGAAGACTTCCTTTTCAAAGGGTTTTTAAGCTGATTCACCATGATACTTATTGGCTAAGTACACTATGATTTGACAATATACGCGAAAATTGTTCATTACATACTTTTGTATGGTAAGTATATGTATAATTTTTGCGTAGAGACTGTCTGATCAAAGAAGTCCGAAATATTTTTATATTTACTTCCACTCTCGGGAATTGGAATGCGATGGGTATCACAGTATAAAAATGTTTGCACGACGGATAGTGTGTTGAGACCTGACATTGGTAATTTTTTTGAGAAAGTACAGTGATCTGTTTGAACTTACATAAGTTTAGTTTAAAGTTAAAATTGACTACATTACAGAATTCATTTTACGCGCTCACCATACCTACTACTAACAGCTTGAGTGTACCCCTACCAACAACTGATGCGTGTTCCCATGCGTGACAATGATAAGAGTTACCTTTTTAATTGAGTAAATATCCTCTCAATTTATCGCTGGTTGACTGGAAGAGATACCTATATGGGATAAGACCGCCATTGTATATTTGCTCTTTCGAAGTTTTTGTACTTTATTTTGTTCTGTGGTACAATAAAGTTATTACAAATAAGCAAGAGTTGTTGGTGGCAGGTATGCTGGCACTAACAGTAGTGATTGGGCGCCGGCAATAGTTTGAAGGAACTAGCTGGTAGCGGAAGCACACAAAGTAATCCAAATAAAATAGCATTGAAGAAATGTTTACTTGAACTGATTTTAAGTCAAAGTCAATGGCTGGTTTCGGCTGCCGTCCTTGTACTTGTGCGGCAGTCGTCAAGCTATATCAACCTTTAAGCAGCTTCAACTACCTAGTGGCCGAATTACACAAAGTAATTCAAATCAAATAGCATGTAAATTTGACTTCCTCAATAACACCTGAATCTATTAAGTAACCTACTACTTTCTTGCTAAAGTAACTCGACTACGTCTATTTTGGTACTCATTGAGGAACGTGAAAATCGTAGGTGGCAATCGGCAACATACGGATAAAACAATTGTTGGTTACGCCACGTGTGTTTCAGTGCCTGCAGCTATTTCACAGGAAAGCGTGGAGCTTAGAAGTGAATAGAGAATAATATCAGAAAATCAAATGTGCAAGGAAGTTGAGAGCCTAGGTATCACAGAAGCGTAAATTATCCGACTAAATTGTTAAAAATAACAATTTAATCGAATCATTTTAGAAAGTTGAGTTTAATGTAAACTATATGCAAAGATACAGTCTCAAAAGATAGGTATACTAAAAGAAATAAGGAGATACAAAATAGAGGGAATATACGATTACGACTTATAAATATACGACGGGAAGAAAAATATCGTGAAAAACCCGTAAGTTTCTCCCATTTTTTTATTCCAATTCCCCATTACATTTTTTAATTATATTTATTCGTACAACTTTGGACAGCTTAAAAAATTTGACATGATTAGTACCAATTTTTCAATCTTCTTTGTGGCTTTATTAACGCGGCTCACGCAATTTTCAATCGAAAAAGATGTAGTTACCTACTTACAAAAACAGTGCATATTGTTTACGAAGTATGAAATATTTACATTAATTTTTCACAGCATTTTACAGATAGTTCACGTTTGAGTTTATTTCATAGAGAAATTTCCATTCTATTCCATACTCAGCGTACAAAATACGCAGGTAGAGTAGTGACGCAGGCGGCCTCGTGGACGCTCACATGACGCCTAATGACGTCACGCCGCCCTGTGTATACCACCCCAAATTGAATAGGGGCCAGGGCAAATCTTACCTTCGGATTAGGGGATCAAAATAATAGCCAATAATTTTAAAGTTGATGAAATAATGATCATATTTTAGTACTTTGTTATTTGATAGTTACCTACTACCGAGTCATAGAAGCTCAATGGACTAGCGGGTGGCCGAAATAGTACCTACGCAAGTTTATTAACAATCAAACATTTATAGAGTTACTAACAAATATTTCTCATTTTTAGAAAAGTGTTTCAATTAAAAACATGTCTAAAATATTTACGATATATTTATCTAGAATGATAATGAAACACTTTTACAAAATGAGACACATACATATATACATATTTTCACGCCTGTTTCCCATGAGGGTAGGCGGAGACTATAGATTTTCACTTGCTACGATCCTTGCAAACCTCTTTCGCTTCGTCAACACTCATTACTCTTTTCATACATGCTCTCCGGTAAATGAGACACATTTTTTAATAATGTTTTAAAATGTTTGATTGTGCGAGGAAGACAGCCAGCTAAATGTGAAATGCCTCTTGACCTAGGACCAACGAACTTTAAAACTATCTAAGCATTAACAAGGAGAATGTTTGGGTGTGCGAGCGAGACAGCCTATTAAATGTGAAATGCCTCTTAACCTAGGACCAGCAAACTTCAAAACTAGGTACCTATGTAAGCATTATCTATCAAGGTAAAAACATTACTTCATCAAAAGTATGTAAGTACTTTTCATGAGGGTAATTTATTGCATTACGTCAATCTTCTGACGCATGACGCAGCGTTAACTGTCGGTCAACTTAAATAATCAAGTTGGTGGTACTTCAATATTTCATTTGGTTCCGCCGTTTCCGCGATCAGTCAATTAGTGGCTGCTGTATGTTGCTGCATCAAAGCAGACATTGACCGATAGTTTGACGCTGCGTCATGCGTCAGTCATTTGATGATGCGCGATGATAAGTAATGTTTTAAGTTACTCTTTCATTGTTTACTGCCTACTACGATTTGTTATTTTTTTTCGTGTGTGTAAGTGGCTGACACTGGTGACAGATTTGTCAGACTGCCTAAAGGCATCTGACATAGCCTGACGTCTGCAATACAATGATGACAGCCGAGACCAACGGCTTATACGTGCCTTCCGAAGCAAGGAGGAGCTCGATACGATGTACTATAATTTGCAGTTAGATTGGTGACCACTGGTGATGTGATGATGATTGGCATAAAGATACCTTTAGTTACTTTATAATAATAATAACCCATCCATAAAGCCCAAACCAAGTAAATCCCTCCCTGGCAATAGTTCGGCTGTGGAGGACTGTCCGTTAGTGCATCTCAATGGTACATTAAGGGATAGACCTCCATAGATGCTGCCATCTCACTTTTTAGATAAAAAGGTACTAAAAGGCCTCTTCATGTTGGCTTTGGCCCCATGAACGCCTCAAAAGACCGGGTCCCCATGGACCCGTGGCTGAAAAGCGTACCAACATAATAATAATAATAATACTTTATAATAAAAATATTATCTCTGATAAGTGCCGGAACAGACGGGGCGTAAGTTGCGTCGCGTAACAGCTAGAGAGGGGCGGTGGATATTACTCAGTCTATCCATTTGAGTATTTACTCACTAGATTTAATATATAAAGTACCTAAATAGAGCGTGCTCATAATATTGACATTGCATTTGATGTCTGTTTACTGATTTCAAAATATGTTTATGACTTTGTACACCTTCCAGCAAAAGAATGATAATAAGTCAAGCCTACTTTCAATGTATGATTAGTATGGTATTTTTATATATTTTTGTGTCGCATTTGAGTCTAGGTACATTTTAAGCATATTATAGCTTATACACACACTACGACAAAATTGCAATTGTAAACTAGATTTAAATTTCAAATAGTCATGAAAACATGAAAAAAATAAATATGAGAAATAATAAGTCAAGCCACATAATACTTTTTTAGCCACGTGATAAAGCTTTTTAATTTATAACTAAGCAACGGGAAAATGAGATAGCCTCTAATAAACTAATTCGTCTTTTGTACGACGCCAACTAAATTTCTAAAGAAAGCGTCAAATAAAGATCAGCAATTATTTCAAGTAATCCTTCTGATTTATACATTGCCACCAAATTTACTAACTCAGCCCCGAACTTAACAGCTCATCACTATTTTACGTTTTACACCTTCAATACAAGCTCGTCAAAAAATACAATTCAAGCCTCAATAGCCATCATCATATATCATAATTTAGCACATAAATTAAATACTTTCATATTCTTTTATCGTGAAAATAACCAATGCACTGCACGATTTAGCGCGAGTACGCGAGACGACTAGAGTAGTTTTGAGGTTGGTTATCAACACAAACAATTTTTGTCCAAATCCACCGCTACCGCTGTTTATTCATCGGAGGATGAGGAGACTGGAGAACTCAAAGATTTTGGTGGCTCTACTGGAAGACTGAGGAACCCCACCTCGGAAGAGATAGCTCAACTTGAATAGACAGAAATGGTCCCAGAACACAGAACCAATTTTATTCACATGAAAGTTATGGGCAAATCCGAACTGGCCAACCCCGACTTCACGTAGTTTTGTTTGCCCTATACTCGCGTGTTTTTTTATAGCCGGAAGCTCGGAGGGAGGACAGCCCCCACCCGCTGTAAGAAAACGCAGGCACCATGCGAGCGGCTAAGGTTGGTCGCCGAAGGTGACCAGCAAGCCGAAGCAAGCTGCGAAGGCGAGCATGAGTGCCTGCGTTTTCTTACGCAAGGGCGGAGCGGCTGCACTTCCCGTCCCGTAGCGCCGGAGATGTTATGTTTCGAAATATCCGTAGAGAAAATTTAGCACGAAATAAAACAATATCTCGGCATGCTAGTTTTTAGTTACATACATCGGTAACCTAGCCTACCCCCCCCCCCTTCTTGCCGTTCCCTTTCAACCCCTAAATCAACGGTCCACAATGGACATTTTTACCAAAATAAAGTTTTTATTGTTGTCTCCCCTAAATAGTTCCGAGGTAATATTAGTGGCCATAATTTACTATTTGATGACAATTTTAGTTAAAGTTTGACTATCAATTAATGTAGGATGAGTCACATTATAAACATACCGAGTTATAAAATAGGAAGGTAATGTAATTACTTTTTGATGCCATATATTAACATTATATAGCTTGTTTATAGCTTGAACGCATAATACAAATTTAGATGCTAAACAATATCCACCATGCTGAGTTGTATTTAGAGTGGCTTATATAGAAGATAACTTGTAGCTAGGAAAGTATTATTCAGATGCACGTTGGTTGTGGCTGACTTAGTCATTTAGAAGGCGAAGTAGATTTTTAGAGGCGAATAATGCTATTAAAAAGAAGTTTGTTTAATTAGCACCCAATAGATATGAATACAAATACGAGTTACTATTCATATAAATCAATCTATCACCAAATGGATAGATGCGGATATTTATCGGGTATTTACTCAATCTAAAGAGTAAATATTCAAATGGGTAGATTGAGTATTTATCCACCGCCCCTCCCTAGCTGTTACGCGGCGCAACTCTCACCCCGTCTGTTCCGGCCCTAAAGCTACTACGTGCGTGCTTTAAAAGGCACGTCGGTAACGAGCTTTCTAAAGCATATTTTCTTACGAGTCTTTTTAAGACATTCTTGAAAAATCTTTATAATGATACTATCTATCTAGGTATCATAATAAAGTTTTATTATCCCATTCCCCCCTGTGCGTAAATAAAGAACAATAGAAAACGATTGATTTTTTCATAATGATTCATGGGACAGGAAACCTGTTAAGATAGGAACTTAGATCCAAGGTATATTATTATACCATGCTTAGATCGTTGTTTCTTTTTCATTTCATGAGAGGATTACACCCAGCCAGGGAGGGGGTCGCTACCAAAAGGACCCCCATGAATCCCCACCCAAGGACGGAGAGCGGCATAGAGAATATATGGCGACCCTGAGTAGAGGCACGTATTATAAAACTGGCTAAATGCGAGTTGAACTCGCGTGGAGAGGGTTCCGTACAATGCCACAGATTTTCCGTAAATGAACGTGTTATATTGAGCTTACCACTTTATTTTCAGTTGGTAGAATTCTTATCATTTTTCCTGTAAAGTACAGGCAATGAAGTAAAGTTTGTATTTTTATCAAGATTTTATGCTCAGTAGTCTCGGAGATCAATTTTCGTCTTCTTTCAGGAATAAAATCAAAACTTTTTATTTTAAAACATTTACAAAAATATATTTGAGATCCTCATAACGAGCCTTTTTATTTGATATTTGACATAGAAAGGTTTGCAAAACTTTCTTTTTTAATTTCCTAATTTGTCCCTACAAATGACCCTTCCAAATGTCACCGGATTTGATCCAGTAGATTAAGAACAAATTAGCTGTGACCGACGGACGGACAGACAGATTCACGAGTGATCTTATAAGGGTTCCGTTTTTTTTAATTTTTTGTACGGAACCCTAGAAATAAAAAAGGTGTCTCGGGTATATTAAGCACTTTATTAGGGGATTTCATGATAATGTTTATATTTTATTAATAGAGTCGTCGTCTACAGAGTACCTAAACTATACCTTGTACTTTGGACAGCACTTACAACCTTTGGGTTGACTGCAAATAGCCTTCATCTTAGCGCATTCCCGGTTATGAACTGTACTTCTTCGGAGCCAGGCGTGCCTTTCATTTTTTTTTTTCTCCGAATATTATTTGCATGTCAATGCTAATCCAAGGATGACGAAGACATTGCGACGCGGAGAAGAAATAATCGAAACAGTTTATATGATTTGGCTTTAGCTTTAAAGAACTGTTTGCAGGTTCCAAACGCACATAACGAATGGCAAGTTGTCCGCAATCCGCAATTTTCCAACAATTCAAATCAGAAACTTTTATCTAAACGTCAAATCAAACATTTTATATGGGGTTTGTATAAAAGACAGGCAGATGATATCATAGTTTCTTGGAGTCAAATAGCGCTCTTATTTTCAGTTTTTCTGCAATGATAAATCTAAAATCACTTTAAATTGGATATTTTCAAAGACAAGTGACATTATTTTGAGACGTTTTATTTCCATATATTACAAAATTATTTCTTTTTAACCCAGGAAAATACCCATTGGCCAAACGATATAAGCTTGTGGGGCAGAAAGGACGTGCATGTTCGGCACCTGATGTAAAATTTAAAGCGGTGGACGTCAAAGTACCCTTGTTTACGACCAACCGCCTGCCTGACATCAACCTTCTTTGGAGTCTTCTATTTTGGCCTTAAGTCCGCCGATTATAATTTTATGGAATAAAGTTAAATAGATCAATTTGAAAAAAATGCATTTATGGCAAAGTTTTACAACCAGCCACCATCAGACGTCAACTCTCCTTGGGAGTGCATTTGCAGTACGAGATACTTGCGTAGCTCTTTTGTCGCCTCTAACGATCTAACGACATACACAGGATGAGATCGAGAGGCCTTATTCTAGGCAACTCAATCAAAAGTCAAACATGAAATGTATCCACACTGTAGAACCTAAGTTAACTGCTGCTAAATGCAAGATTATTTTTAAGTAAATAAAAAACCCTACTTTCAAGAACGCCATCTAGTGATAAATAGCGGAACTACCGTAACGCCATCTATTATTTGCTAGCCAAATTACACAAACCCCAACTTTTAAGCGTTAACCCCCAATAACTTTTAAACAGCTGAACCGATTTTAGACAGACAGACATTAGCGTCAAACTTATAGTACCCCTCATTTTTGTCGGGGGTTAAAACACTCAATGATACAATACACGAGTTTCGAATTATTTGACCTCTTGACAATTCCCGAATATATTAAGCTCTTGTCAAAGCGTTTGTATAAATACGAGAAATGCCATTGCTCTAACAGGAAAAGGAAATTTCCTACTTTACTTCCTTATTACTTTTACTTAGTTTTTTTCTTTTGATACTGGTATGGGAAAAAAACCTTGAATGTGTCAGCTACTTGTTATCCTGAGAAGATCGTAAAATCTGCTCGTGGGTGTTGGCAGGAAATCTAAAATATTTTTTTTTTCAAACTAAAAAACCGACTTCTACACTAAACTACAAAACCACTTTTGATAAAAATTGTTTGGGAATTGGTAACCGACTTCTACACTATGGCAATACCTAATAAGTATGCCCCGTGTCCCCATTGCCGGTGTCCCCATTAATGGGAACAACGGGAAATTAATAAAATAATTAAAATTATTTCCCGTTGTCCTCATTGCGTTAAAATTTTAAGTGAGAGTGACTTTACCGGGAGATAACATTAAAATAATCATGGTTTTACATATATTGATAAGACTTTATGTAGAAGAGGAAATCAAGAGTTATAATACTATTTTATATCGTGAGAAAAAAGTCAGGCACTTCTATGAAACTGTTAAAAAGAACAGGTGAGAGGAGAAGGAAATGTTATAAAGGAAATATTATACATAATATTCAAATAGATATAAAATTAAAACTAACATAATATTGAAATTAATTTATTATTTCATGGTTGATAACAATGCACTGTGCTAATTAAAATCTATTATATATAAAATATCTTTATTTTAGTCTTAGACCAGTTGCGCGTAATAGCGTAACTGGCTGGGGGGGTTTACAAGGGGGTAATAACCCCCCGTAAAAAATTAAATGGACAACGATAGGTTAAATAATAACTGACCGTTGATTCGATTGCCTTTACGTACAGTGGGGACAACGGTAAAGAAATTTAATGACGTACCTGTTGTTCCCATAATGGGGACAGCGGGAAAGTGAGAACGTGACAAAAGCCTTTCTAAGCACTAACGCCAAAAGTGGCCGTTGTTCGAAATTGTCTGTCGCCTGGTTAAGACAATATTTTAAATGAGGACTCTGTTTCCTATCAAATGATTTATTTCAAAGGGGGGCAGCACTGGACCCCGGAAAATTCAGGTATCCCCTTATACTAAATTCAAAACCTTCATACTAAATTAGTACTTACAACGGATCCTTTAAGGTAAATGGACAAAGCGAACACAAAAAATAAAGAAAACTACGACTACTGCCGTATAGATCTTGAAAATAAGTAAGTAGGTACAAGATTTACTTGTAGCACTTCCAACTAAATCTCTACAAGAAAACAAAAACCCACGCAATACAATTTCGCAGCAATTTCTCGCGGCGCCAAAAGTTACAGGCCGGAAAAACGCCAGTTAAGGTCAAAATAAAAGAATAAATTAAGACAGGAGCTCCAAGGAACACGCGCAGATCAGCTGAGAGGTCAAGGTCTCCCGGGTCAATGTTGGGCCCTGCAGGGGTGCGGGGTGGTAGGGAGAGGTGCGGGGGGTTGCTACGCGTGGGCGTCGCCATGGCAACCCACCCACGCCGCCTCCGCACACCAGGTATCAATCAATTTACCGACCGGTGAATTTCTTTGAACGTGATGTACTGTAATTTAATGGTATAATGCATTTTTGCTTGTGCTGGTATCTGAAAGCTGCTTTCAGCGTTTTAGGATTAGTTTGATGACTTTATTTCATAAAACATAATGGATATGAGGAACAAATTACAGAGATTGGTCAAGTCTCGAAGAACCTAAGTTGTTAATTTGTGTTCAAGGCTGTTAAACCAAATTCCTTTTTGGGTATGCTTGGCATGCGCATATCGGCGTGTTCGGACGATACGCGCAAGCCAAGTCCATACCTAGCGCATGTCTAGCACATGCGTAGCGCTTTGAAATTGAAAAAAAAAAGCAAAGCGAAGGCAAGGCGGGCGCGTGCCTTAGGCGAGGCGTGCGCGTGTTGACTCCGGTTAATGCGATTTGAGTTGTATTGATGTGTGATAGGACTCAAATTATGTGAAACAAATTCAAATCACGCTTGTCTTTCAAATTTCACAATGGGCCAGTAGTAATACTGGCCCATTGAGTACGTGTCAGGATTTTTTTGAAGTGCCGACTCACCCACCAAAAAAAACCACATGTATTGTTTTACTTACAAAACACTTTTCAAAAGAATTCTTGGATACCGTCGGGTAATCTCTAGCTTTAATATTTATAAATAATAATAATAATTTGCTTACATGTTGGGCGCCAATTTAGTTAAATTGGCGCCCAACATGTAAGCAAATAATATTGCTTTTTAAAAAAATATAACAGTAAACAATGATGCTTTTCCACTAATCACCATCATCATCATATCGGCCACAGGAAGTCCACTGCTGTACATAGGCCTCCCCCAAGGATTTCCAAAACGACTGATCGGAAGCATCCATCCAGCGCCCCCCTGCAACCTTGTTTAGGTCATCCGACCATCTAGCAGGTGGTTCTACTAATAGTACAAGTTTATTTGCTAGTCAAATAAAAAAAACTCGACGACATCATCTAGAGATAAGTGACGATTTTAAGTGGAAATTATATCCGCAGCGCCATTTATTATTTGTTTATTTGTTTCCACATTCAACTACTTTACAGGAATTTTCCCAACATTAAATTATACTTTGCCAACTAATTTGCCGGGTAAATAAGAAAACGCCGACTTTCAAGCCTTAACTATCAATAACTTTTAAATGGCTGAACCGATTTTCATCAAACCAAAAAACCACCGCAAGGGAACTTTGTTTTCAAGTACAAAAAAACATGTCCGTGGCCCCGGCGGGACCCTTTGCCTCATCCAATTAAGACCTATTTAGTAAAATTTATATCAATTAGTACTTATTGATTTGTATATGATTAAATTCCTACCTCGATAGGTCCACTAGTAATAAAACAAAATAAAAATATAACTTCCAGCGGGGCCCTTTTACTGATTGAAGTCTTATTGATTATTTATATAAATTTTTCAATAGCCTATTATTTCTACCTTCAGATTAGTATATTATTATAATATTATCTTACTAAATTTCTCCATAAAAAAATAATTTCATGTTTTCACTTCTAAGTGAAAGTGAAAATCACACTAAATGAAAGGTATACAGGGTAATGAAATACATTTCCATGCAGCCATTCATTTCTACCTTTCAATTTTTTTTATGTCTTAGTACAACTCATTACAATTATGTGGAAAAAATAACAAAAGGTAATTTAAAAAATCTCTATTAATAATATTAAAAACAAAGACACTTTGCGACGCATAAACTCAAATACATTTTGTAAAAACTGGTTTCCTAGCAACCACCAATTTTTACAAGATGTATTTGAGTTTATGCGTCGCAAAGTGTCTTTGTTTTTAATATTATTAATAGAGATTTTTATAATATTAATTTTATTCTAGTTTTCAGTATGTTGTTATAGCGGCAACAGAAATACACAATTTGTAAAATTTCAGCTTTCTAGTTGTCACGGTTCAGGAGATACAGACAGACAGACAGACAGACAGACTGACAGATAGACAGACAGACAGACGGACAGCGGAGTCTCAGTAATAGGGTCCCGTTTTACCGTTTGGGTACGGAACCCTGAAAAGGATGTCTTTGTTGGTACCCTAAACATTTTCAACAATTCTGTCGTGAAATGAAAACGATTTTTTAAGGGAAAATCTAATGACATAGTAACATAGTAGTAAACTAATCTGAAGGTAGAAATAATAAGGTATTAAAAATGTATATAAATAATAAATAATTCAGTTGGATCATAGAATGTCCCTATTTTTATAGGTTAACTTAATTTTTGTATCGATATTTTTTATTTTTTTATTTTTTTTGAATTTCATGAAAACTATACTTTTTTATTGTAACAAAATATTATTTGAAAATGAATAATGGTAGAAATTAATGGCTGCATGGAAATGTATTTTATTAGCCTGTACACCTTTCATTTAAGTAGGGCCCCGCTGGAAGTGAAAACATGAAATTATTTTTATATGGAGAAATTTTGTAAGATAATATTATAATAATATACTAATCTAAAGATAGAAATAATAGGCTATTGAAAAATGTACATAAGTAATCAATAAGGCTTCAATCAGTAAAAGTGCCCCGCTGGAAGTAATATTATTATTTTGTTTTATTACTAGTGGACCTATCGAGGTAGGAATTTAATCATATACAAATCGATAAGTACTTATTGATATAAATTTTACTAAATAGGTCTTAATTGGATGAGGCAAAGGGTCCCGCCGGTGCTACGGACATCAAAAAAACGTATTGAAATCTGTATATCCGTTCAAGAGCTATGATACCACAGACAGACCGTTAAATTCATAACACCCCTCTTTTATGTCGGGGGTTAAAAGTACAGCTCGTTAGTTGTAATGCTTAGCTGGCATTTGGTTAGCAGTGCGTATTGTGCTTTTAGCATTAAGTAAGAGAGTAAACAAAAGGATAAACGCTAAAACCGGAGCTTTTAGCTGTCCTGAGATAACTGTCAGACTGACCTAAATTTTCTTATAGGAGTTAAAATATTTTGCTTATACGTTTCGTGATTTGTTGAGCTTCAGTAGAAGAAAGAAAGAAAGAAAATATTTATTTGGCAAATAAATTCATAAGTACCAGATTTTGTTTCCATAAAAATTCCGTAACAAAAAGTGTCGCTCCAGTCGTAGCTGTATTCAGAGGCAATAGTGTGTACCTACATGGAAGATAATTAGAAAAAAAATGCTGGGTGCTTTTATCAAGGCAATAAAAGACGAAAATTATTTTTCAAATTTTGTCTGTTTGTCTGTGCATTTGTGCTTGCTGCAAATTAAGAATTTAAGTAGTTTTGGAGTATCCTTAGAAAATTGTTTTTTTGTTCACCGAAAAAGAGAAGTTATTATAAGAATGACTGTCTGTTTGTTTGTCTGTTCGGTTAGAAATTTTGTAGTTTCGCCAATTATCACTTGAAGGTGTCGTAGGGCGTTTATTAATTTGCCTAGCAAATAAACTCATCCTAGGTCTTTCTCAGGCTAGACTTCACTTCGTCAGTTGGAACCCATGTTGTTGTGTAAACCCATCTTTCGGGCAACATTTGGTTATTCTTATTATTGCTAAATGACTTTGATGCTATTTAAAAGTACTTATCATTTATTATTCATGTACTTAAGTCCGCTCCTTGACCTAAGACTTTTAATTTTTGTGAAAAATAAAAAAGTACTAATAGCACAAATATAATATAAGTATTATCGTCCCCGTTCTCCGCCCTCGCACCATTCCCCCGTTTTCGCCTTGTCGAGGTTGTTGAGCGGGCAGTTGCGGGCGAACACACACATTAACATGTGCACGGATGTATAGTTTCATTTGTAGTAGTGTATGTGTAAATAAATGAAAATTTCCACACCACTTGGATAGTTGGCAATCAACCACCATACGTTTTAAAAGAAACTTTTTACCACGTACGACCAAACTGTGGAATCAACTTCCTGCAGCAGTGTTTCCGGACCGATACGACATTGAAACTTTCAGAAAACGAGTCTATATTTTCCTGAAAGGCCGGCCGCTTCTGTTTCACCCCTGGTGTTGCATTTGTCCATTGGCAGCGGTGATCACTTACCATCAGGTGACCCGCTTGTTTGTTTGCCGCCCAATAACATAAAAAAGATACTCCGCTTGAAATGTCATACCTGTGCTAAAAGTAAAAGAAGGATTTTCCCCAAATTACCACACTGGGCAGGCGGGCTAGTGATTGCAGTTGAAATTACTTATATAACCAGCACAGAAGACGCTTCTCTATTCTCTGTTATCTATACCTCCCTAAGTCGCCTCTTACGATAGCCGTAGGAGGGGAAGGGACGGTGAGAAATAGTTTTCCTGCCATCATCACATGGCTCACGGCTTGTTTACTAGCTGAGCCGGGCTCCGCTACCGGTGGGAATTTTGAATTTCTCAAACTAAATTCATACCAAATTTCATGTGAATAAGTTCACTGGTAGAAACGTGAAGATATTTTTTTATAATATCATATATACAGTCGGGACGGGATAGACTTTAAACACCTACATAATGATGAAATATGGCTCTGAAACGTGTTCCCTTACTATGGGTCTCATAAGAAGGCTCAACGTCTCGTCGCCCAACGAGCTAGGGAGGGGACTATTCTCGGTGTTTCTCTACTCTCTAATCAGAAATGAAGAGAAGAATTCTTCGTAGAAGAATGAACGTCACTGATATAGCCCAGCGGATTAGCTTATTGAAGTGGCATTGGGTGGGGCACATAGCACGAAGAACCGATAGCCGAAGGGGCAGAAGTGTTCTCGATGACAGCCATGTACCAAGTAGCCATGAATCAAGCGCAACGTAAGACCAACAAGGTGGTAAGTGGTCCGACCTTAGCAAGGTTGTTGCAAAACTTTGTCCAGCAGTGGACTTACTGCGGCTGATATGATGATGATGATGACATACATAATATATTATCAAGCGTGTTTCCCTCAGGGGTAGGCAGAAACTTTCCATTTGAACGACAATGACAGAGTTCTTTCGCTTCATCCACTTCATCACTCTCTTCATACCCTGCGGTAACGGGTATTTCTAAAACAACAGCGTGGAGAGTGTAGGCCAGGTCCTTTGGTTAAGTATGGCTCTAGTAGTACTAGGAGTGTTCAATAAAAAGTAAAAACGAGTATGACGAAATATTTTTTTATCAAATGTAATTTTATTTTTCGACGTAGTCAGTTACCTTTCAGGTTTATACACTTGATATATCTTTTTACTAAAGATAAAATTTCCTTTCTAAAAAATCTTCTTGATTTCTTAAAAAATCGTGTACGGCGGCGACTACTGCGTCATCATCTTCAAATTTCTGGCCTGTGAGATGTTCCTTTAACCGTGGAAATAGGTACAAATCACTGGGAGCAAGGTTCGGTGAATATGGAGGCTGTTCCATCAATTCGAAGCAAGCTTCTTGAATTGCAGCCATCGCAACTCTTGACTTGTGCGCGGGGGCGTTATCTTTGTGAAACAAAATAACTTTTGCGAGTTTGCCACGACGTTTATTGCGTATTTCCTCGCGTAACTTTGCTATTTGTCCTGCGTACATAGTCCCCGTAATAGTGGCTCCATGATTAAAGTATTCGATCAAAACCACCCCTTGGCTGTCCCAAAAAAGAGAGCTCATGATCTTACCACCGGATAGAATCACCTTAAATTTCTTCGGCGTTGGAGATGACGGTCTCTTCCAAGTCATGGACTGTTTTTTGTTGAAAATCTCAGTCTCGTTTGTTTCTGCGCGCCGACACTTTTTTCATACCCAAATGGTCTCGTATTATATTAAAGACACTTCTTATCGAAATATTTACTACTTCAGCTATAAAACGAACAGTAAAATGACGATCCGCCAAGACAGTGTTTTCAACTTTTTTAATCATTTGTTTCCTCTCTGCCGCTGTAGGGCGTCCCGTGCGTGGGTCGTCGTTAGTGGAAGTTCTTTCTCGCTTGAACTCAGTACACCAACGCGCAACCGTAGAATATGGTGGAGCATGAACCTCTAATGATGCTCTTAAGACTTGATTTACCTGCTCCGTAGTAATTTTTTTCATGCAGAGATATTTTATTACCGCTAAAACTTTAATTTCATCCGTTTTTAAGAACACGTTCAGATAAGGCGCAAACAACCGACTTTTATTTAAAAAAAAAGAGTAGAGTTCTTTTTTAATTGTCGTCATATGTAATGTCTGAGCTATGCCTGTCAGTATTAATTTTTTTCTTTCCAAGGAGAATGTATCGCATAATCACTAATTATTGAACACCCGTCGTACAGAGAGGGTCGTACTCTTGCAGTGGAGACTAACGCAATGTTTGCAGACAGACATACAAATGGCTTTCATGCAATAATGCGCAAAAAAGCAGCTTCACTGTTTCGCAAAAAAACAGATTGCGAGATAGCGATAATTTTGCATCCTAAAGATGATAGCAGACCGGTACGACTCTCCCATCGTTAACCACATGATAAGGATAAGTATCGGTGCTGTTAAATAAAATGTAATTTAACAAAAATTTATTCTATACTAACATAGGATAAGAAAATACTACAACCAAAAAAATTTGGATTGACATCTGAAATAATTATTATTTAAACACATGCTGTGTTGCCGTGACCACATACTGGTCAAAAATTATTTAAAACTACATACTTTAAAACCATTTCGACTAAACTTACAAGTCATTTCTTAGTTAATGTTAAAATAATAATAATGCGTTTCTCATAATTTTCTAGCAGGACGAGTACTAGGCGCAATGAAGCTGCGAGGAGACACAAGCCGCGATGACCCGTGAAACCGGCTGGTGCGCTTCGCAGAGTGAACAACTAATCAACTACGGTTTATTTATGTAACTATACGTATGCTTACGTTATTATTTTTATTTACACAAGAAGACATGCGACCCACTTGATGATAAGTGAAGTTTAATTGGACACCAGGAGTTACGTGCAAGACGCGCATTGTTGGTACTTGGAACTCAGAAGAAATGTTATCATAGCTTTTTTGAAGTCCCCTGTTGTAGTCTCGGAGGAAAATTGTGCAGAGAAATTCGCTCGAACACATATTTAAAGTAGTGTTACTAATCCGGAATTAATTAAGTGGTAACATAGAAAGTCTTACTGTAGATTAAATAATAGTTAACGCTGGAGTAAAAACTTACTCCAGCTTAGTCGATTAAACGTCGTAAAATTAACTAACTCAAGTACTACATAATGTTCAAGAAACACAGGAAGCCGCCATCCTTTAGACCCACTTGTGATTAGAGCCAGGGTCAGGTAGCAGGCGCCGCTCCCGATAAGATCTCTTACCACGAGTGGCGATTGGAAAAGCATTAACTTTTATGGGTATTGGAATGAATGGAGGCCTGTATAACCGTATTTTGGTAGGACACAGAGATTAAATTGCATTCTCTGTACTTCAGTTAGGGTATGCGGGAGGTAATAGTAAGCATAATGTTGTGAGTGATCACGTCTGAATAGTTGTTGATAATGCTTTTTTTAACTGTTGATTTAAATATGTCTTTTATGCTACTGTATTATTAAAGACACATTTACAGAAAATAAAATGTCTTAAGACATAGATAGCTTTATTTAATAATACGAGTACACTATGATCTTTAATTCAGTAAAAATGTTTAAAGAGGTCATTATCAGTCCATAATTTTGAACGACGTTTTCCATTAAATATAATATAGGAATACGAAAAAAAAAAACACATCTCATAGTAATAGGTTCACGTGACTTGTTATATTTGTATAGGGAAACAAATATTTTTCGCAGTATTATGATATATTTTTGTTTGTATTTTGTTGTGGTAGTCTCCAGAAAAAATCATGATAGGAAGCCTCTTATACAATTTGGCACTAGACCGTCCATAACTGTGTTATTTTATAAAGTTTTATTGAGTTTCTGGGCTCATATATTTCCTTTTACATATTACCTATTCATGTACACATAAAGGTAACGGTGTGAAATCACGCAAATTTACATTGCGCGCCTGTAAAAAGGGTGGATTTATGAATGGATTGAAGAAAGGTGCAGAATTATTGTGAATTATGCGTTAATTATCAAAGGTTTATTTATGGTAGTTTGTATTTTATACGTTCATTATAACCTTTAAGGCCCGTCACATAAATATCGAATTTCCGAATCCATACAAATCTATAACTCTGCCACACACATATCATCGATAGTATTGTTGGTTATTAATAGTATTGCTCTAAAACAGCTATCGATACTATCGATAGACTATCGTAAGTTGAAGCAAAACTAATAGTATCGATAGTCTATCCATATTATCGATAGCTGTTTTAAAGCAATACTATTGATAACCAACAATACTATCGATAATATCGATAGTTCTATCGATAGTTTAGAATTTTTCAATGTAAACAAAGGACAAATGCCTAAACCAATATATTGTAAAAAAAAACTATCGATTGTAATACTATCGATTTTTCGGCCACACTAATGCTAAACTTGTTCCTCATTTTAACCTAAATTAATATTATTACACATTACATATTAAAAATTGTTTTAAAAATTAAAGGTTTTAGTAAAATAACGTTTTCTTATTTCAATATTTGCCTTTATTGCCAAATGTTAGCCTTTTTTAACAAACCTTCGGCCTTTTTTGATTTATGAGCTAGCAACACTGGCTCTCAGAGCGTAAGTGAACATCTGCACTCAAGGCCTGCAGTCTCTCGACTGAGCCGTGTTATTCCGTACGAAAAAAGCCGTATGTGTGTGGTAAACATTCGGAATTCCGAATCAGAATAATTCCATATGTATGTGACGGCATTTACATTTGTCAAATGAAAGATCTTTAGCACATTTGGTCATTTTCAACTACCAATAAATGGTTCAATCTTCACACTAGTTGACTAGTGTGTAATAATGACTTGTCGTAGTAAGTCAGATGCCTTTAGGCAGTTTGGAAAATCTGTTGCCGAGTGTCTGAAACATTTGATCGATACGGAAGAAATAGTTGCTGAGCTTGCTTAATTTATACTTTTCTTATAAATTGAACCGAAATGACGGTCGTCTGCGCATTATTTGTACCTGCGCCAATAAACACCATTTTGGTTCAACCTACGTGCCGGAAATTTATACAAAAATGCTTTGAAGTCCGCCATTTTTGTTCAACTTATTTGTGTCGCATTGTAGGTACTTGTTATTGGTACTACGGGACTAATGCGGTTATTATCATTTTAGCCAGATATTTTGATAACTTCTGCCGTCATGGTCACTGGCAGACTCAGGAACTGCAAAGGATGTTTGTCTGTCAATGGTAACTATATCGGTCTATCATCTTTCTTCGTAGTTTGTTGTAGTCCCTACACACGACACTAACAGTGTCCGTTCGGGAATTGTTTTTTGTTGCTGGCATACACTCTTTCCACAGCTCAATCACTGGATTCCACGTCCCCGATAACTTGAAGCCATCTTCCAAATTGAATTTGGGATGCTTCTTTATTTCAATCGCATCTCTAACTAAACGTGGTATATTATAACAGTTATTGTGACCGCGAAACTCAAAAATCATATATGTAGGTACTTGTTTAATCAGGCTACAACTTTTACCTCCACCTCCCATCGTTCTCATTTCATTACGAAACCTCTACGTAGGTACAAGGAAAACCGTGTCAAAAGGCTCGCGCGCTAATTTTCCTGCCATCATTTCAAACTCCTTAATGGTAGGTGGAGGATAGTTAGATTACCCACTATACGTATAACTGATTTAATAGGGCAGAATTTTTATAAAAATGACAGATAAATTGGAGTTAGAATCGAATGGTCTTAAACGCAAATAGTATATGTAGCAAATCGTCGGCGCTGGACACATAGAAAAGATGTAAGACGCTGACGGGACACGGACGGGGCACAGACGGAACGCCATCGCGACTTTTGAAAACAGATACAAAAAAGAGGCACAAACGTGATAGATATAAACAAATCCATATTTATGTCAACACTGGCGACGCGCGAGTCCCGCAACCCGCCCCCGACGCTGTTTCGTCTGCTCGCGCCCTCAATTTTCGTCTTTATTCATTAATAAAATCAAAAATATTCATTTTACAATATAAAAAATTTAGCTATGTTTGAAATCCTCAAAACGAGCTCTTTTATTTGATACTAGCTTTAACCCGCGACTTCGTCCGAGTAGAAGTCGAAAATAGTTCAAATAGGAATTTTTAATTAGTTTTTTACGTTATTAATGTTGTGATAACATATGAATTATTATGTTAAAATGTTTGAATACTTATGAAATATAACATTTTTTTATTATAACGTAGGGATTTAAAGGCCTAGCAGACCTGGCAAACCTCCCTTTCCCACTCCCTCTTCCTTTTACTTCCCGTTCCCGTTCCCGTCATTTGCTAGACCGAGAGAAAGCGACGGAACGCTTCAAAAAGGTTGAATCAATCTTGTTTCTATAAAACTTCTGACCCCCATTTTACCCCCTTAGAGGTTGAATTGAGAAAAATCCTGAAATATATACTTACTCATTTACGGTCAGGAGTACTCCTGCGAAGTTTCGAATAAAATAGTCTAACTATAAATCTTGTCACTCCATACAAACTTTGGACCCCCGTTTGACCTCCTTTGGGGGTGAGTTTTGAAAAATCCTTAATGTACTCCTACACCTTATTAAAAACCTATGTGCTAAATTTGGAGTCTCTAGACCCTGCAATTTCAACTGCGCGTTGATTGATCAGTCTCTATCTATCTATGTCAGCCATGTCTATGTCTATGTGTATGTCGAAAATGGTTCTTATAGGGCTCTCCTTCTCCCTGTTCCCTGTTCCCTGTTCCCTGTTCCCTGTTCCCTGTTCCCTGTTCCCTGTTCCCTGTTCCCTATTCCCGTTCCCGTCTCCGTTTTCGTTCCTGTTCCTGTCATTTGCTAGACCGAAAGAGAGCGACGGAACGCTTTAAAATGGTCAAACTAATCTTGTTTGTCTATACAAACTTTGGACCAATTTACCCCCTTAGGGGATGAATTTTGAAAAATCCTTAAATACGTATTCACTTATTTACCGCCGGGAGTACTCTTGCGAAGTTTCGAATAAAATGGTCAAACTAATATTTTTTCTCCATACAAACTTTGGACCCCCGTTTCACCCCCTTAGGGGATGACTTAAAAATCCTTAAATACGTATTCACTTATTTACCGCCGGGAGTACTCTTGCGAAGTTTCGAATAAAATGGTCAAACTAATATTTTTTCTCCATTCAAACTTTGGACCCCCGTTTCACCCTCTTAGGGGATGACTTTTGAAAAATCCTGAAATGCGTATTACTTATTTAGAGCCAGAAATACTTTTGCGAAGTTTCGAATAAAATCGTCGAACTAATCTTGTTTCTCCATAAAAACTTTGGACCCCCGTTACACCCCATTAGGGGATAAATTTTGAAAAATCGTGAAACACGTTTTTACTTATTTACGGCCGGAAGTACTCTCGCGAAGCTTCAAATAAAATGGTCAAACTTATCCTTTTTGTCCATACAAAGTTTGGACCCCTGTTTCACCCCTTTAGGGGGTACATTTTGAAAAATCGTTTCTTAGTGCACCCCTAGACCTTATAAAGAACCTATGTGCCAAATTTGGAGTCTTTTAGGCCCAGCGGTTTGGGCTGTGCGTTGATATGTCAGTCAGTCAGTCATTCAGTTTCTTCTTTTATATATATAGATTATGGCACAGTAAGGTTTGCAAAACTTTTTTTGTTAATTACCTAATTTGTCCCACAAAAATGACCTTTACTGCAAAAAATATTTATTCACTTTGCACATCTGTGTTTGGGTCATGGAATTACACCATTTTACCAAATTTCACCTGATTTGATCCAGCAGATTCGGGGCAAATTGGCTGTGACAGACGGAAGGACGAGTGATCTTATAAGGGTTCCGTTTTTTCATTTTTTATACCGAACCCTAAAAAGAAAATTAATAGAAGACGCATTAAAGAAAATATAAGTCGGTGTCTATCATTATTTGTTAATCATTATACTTATTAACAATGCTTTTTACTCAAGGCAAACAGTCGGCATCTCAAAGAAAAGTATTCGATATGTAAATGACATGGTACTTTGCAGATATTTATTCCCTATTCAGTATGGAAATTATCTGTCATTATCGGATTTATACTTTAAAAGTAGCGTGGGACGTTTGTTGTGTATTCTACGGGTTGTTTTCCTCTTTTTATTTATATTTCAAATGGCTTGTAATTATCAGTTTTTTTATAAGTGGGTGTATTGATGAAGATTATTAACGACTTAAAAAACAATTTAAATGTAGATAATATTTATTTTATAGTGTGTATGTTAGGGACCAATACATAAATGCCGGCAATATAAATAACGACAAACTACTTTGGGCTAAGTAATTAATCATAAATAATAATAATTTTATTTATTTTTTATAAGATTATAATCAATTATAATCCGAACTTTCTTATTTATCACATTGCCTAGACATAATGATTATTGTCATGTGGTTTTCGAGCAATCTGATGATAATACACAGGAACATTGCACGGGACGATTCACCTACAGTTAATTTATCTAAGGTATATCAAACAAGTGATGAAAGCGACCTTTGACTACTCCGAATTATGTACAAATCCACCACCACATACAGTGGTACCATTACCTCTACTACATGACCTGAGTGGTATGCATGACTCTGTAGAAACACTGTTGCCCTTGGGCCACCTCCGCCCCAACATAACCTATACTACATGACCTGGGTACAAGTACGAGCCTATTGTTGGCGGCTATTCTTCCCTATAGATGATAAGCATTATAATAATGCCCGGACGGTTTGATTATTTTCATAGTTTTTATCACACTGCTCTCTCATTTTGGGCATTTTTCAAACTTTATTATAATGTCTTATTAATCACTTTGTCTATAACATGCAAGTTGGTCTCATTGTCACCAGAATCAGTGGACCTATTTTTGAAATGTGGAATCATTAAGAGAACTGTTTTTATATAGCAAAAACGTTTGGAGACTTAGCGTTTAAAAATGGTACTCCAGGGCATGGCAATAACTGAGAATTGAAGAGACTTCATGCGACTGACGTTATTGTAAAGCCCTGAAAACCGCAAATAACTTGTCATGTCAAGAAATAATACAAAAGCGCGGTTGTAGCGGTATTTACCCTACCACCATGTAGAACGTTGCTTAGGAATTATATAAGGCGTTTAAATATTTAAATATAAAACATCTTCGTTCGTTTGCTTACTTAAGACCTAGAACCGGTGCCGCCCTCATCTATACTTCTTTTTTAATTTACCCTATGGTGTCCCATAATTGAGCAAAGGCCTCCCCTCCAGACTGTCTCTATCCGTAGAGGTAGTTTGTTGTTTTTTATAAAATCCTGAAAGATCATCCGACCATCGTTGTCTAGGGCCACCTCATCTATACTTTTATTTATTATAAAAAATATGAAGTCCCATCGTATGTCTGCCTGCCTATATTCGGTAAACTCTGAAACTAATAAAGCTATGAATTTCACTCACATACAAATTATTATTCGGAAAAGTTACATGGATGGATACCCACGCAAGTTGTGGGAGCGGGCTCCTGATTTTTTTATATGTATTGATTTTTATAATCTGCATGGAAGGAGCATGTAAAAACTATTTTACTTTGCTCTCCTCTCAGACCAGCTTGGGAGAAAATAATCATACAAATATTAAATCAAAATACGAATACCACCCAGGATAATACTTAATGAGGAACAGACAGTAGCTCAGAAATCTAATACAGCAAACACGCCGCCGCCCACGAGCAATCAAGTGCTTTCTCAACAACATAATGACATCCAGGGCTGCATCTCCCAAAATAAAAAAGCCGGACTCTGCGCTGAATAAGGCCGGACATTTAGATCCAAAAGCCGGACGGGTATAAATAGGGGGGTAAGATCTAAGTTATGGGTAAAATAGTTGTGGTCAGGCATAAAAAAAAAGCTCGTGCGTTTTGCCAAAAAGCCTAACAAAAGCCAGAATCTGGTAGTAAGGCTAAAAAAATACACACAAATTTAGCCGGTGCGACCCGAAAAAGCCAAAAATATCCGGCTAAAACCAGACAGATGGCAACCCTAGCACATATTACGGTAATGTTGGTATTATTGACAATGATAATATAGATAAGAAATGTGAACGAAGTCATGTTCAATAGCTGAAGTAATTTTTTATTGCTTCGGAAATTAAGTGTCTGGACATTGTTTTGGGTGTTTATATCCAAGTATATATGTATATATGTAATATAAAAGATACACATTCAGGTGCTTTTTCCAAAATATAATGGCATATAATTAAAGTGGTAATTGACAATGACAGGTAAAAAATTGAATAAAGTCGTTTTCAATTGCTGAAGTAGTTTTTCATTGAATCGGAAAATTTAAGTGTCTACATTGTTTTGGGTGTTTATATATAATATTTTGAGTATTTAGGTGTATATCGGTAAAATAAAACTTAAATTAAATTAAAACTATAATACATATCTACTTAATAAAATTTTAATCAAAACTAAATGTTTCCCATAGTAAAAGTTTAAAAGTTAGGAGCTAAGTCAATCAGTGATAATTGTCCTTATCTATAGATTTATATTTCATATTTATTGTTTTGACTTGAATTTCACAATTTTCCTTGCTCTTATTTACATCGAGATGAGTACATACAATATACATACACTATCCTGTCTGTATTCCTAAAGGGGAAACAGACTATTTTGGGTTTAACAGAGCCCAAGACCGCATACTAAGGTAACTTAGCGTAATGGTATAAAAGGAATCAAATAGTAAAAATAGCTAGCAACCCATTAGGGTTGCTCGCCGCATCTCATCGCATAGGGTAAGAGATCTCCCCCCCTCCCAATCTCTGAAATCAGGGACACGAAAATTTTGAAAAAAAAAAAACTAAACTTGTTCATTGTTTCTATATTATAGGAAAACCTATAAGAGTTCTATCAATTAACTTAATAAAAAACGTTCTATTATGGAAAAATACTTCTATAAGCACCACTAGATGGCGCTATATTAGATAACTCGCTCCTTATTATGACGATTTTAAATGTGATATTGTACATTAATTTAAAAACTTTGGCATTGCACAGAACCCTCTCCACGCGACTTTAACTCGCACTTGACCGTTTTTTTTTTTATTTTTTCCCAGACCAGCATGGAAGATTCTCGTCAAAACAAATGAAACCTTCGCCACTTCGGAGGTTTTGGGTTCTATCCCCTTCCATGACCAGTTGAAAAATGGCCTCTTTCAATTTATCTTGTTTTGGGTGTTTATCTACCTATATAAAAATATATATTTTATGAATTAACAACATTTTAATAATAGGTTTTGTTGCTGAAGTCTCCTTTTAAGCAAAGAAGATGCTTGTAATAAGAGCCTCCGCTCTTCTTAGCTCTAGGTTACCATAAATCTATAATATGTGTAATTATTATCATCGTAGAGCTAAGTATCCCATAACACAAATTAGCTTATCAGCGTAATTTGTAATTAAATATTTATTTTTTTTTAAACTACATTGCACAAAAAAAGTAAACGAATTTGTACAAGTGCAAAATCTAGCAAATATATTTATAAGACGTTGCTAGTCGATCAAAAGCTTCGCAGACTCTTATATGCTACAAAAACTGTTATATACGGGTAAAATATTACCATTTTTGCACGCGCACTAGCCACATCTATGAAAATTCTCGGAAATCGGGTTGAGATCAAAGTACCTTCAAGTATGTGGTTTTCAATTTACCTCGAGTGGGAACGTGTAAATGTTTGTATTAAATTGTTTTTACCGAACCTAATTCCCAATTTTCAAATTGTTTCATTTGAACAGTGATTTTCAAGACTTTTTCTCAAATTGACGTTTATTCTCTTGATGAACTATTAAGATCTGCGCGAGAGAAATAGCTGATACTTGGTATAAAAAAGTTACGGGATAGGAAATGGACAAGTTAGGAAAGTAGACAAAGTCAACCTAAAGGGTATATTTGCACAATATCAATCATGTCTTTAGCCCTTGCTGTGTAGTCAGCGCTTAGCGTTTATAAGACCCAAAAGCCACTTAATAATAACATCATTTTATTTATTTTCATCATTTTCACGTGTTTTCCTTGTTACAAGCCTCGGAATTCGAATATTATAAGACATTTTCTGTCAGAATATTTCTGACGCCCACCGAAAAGAAATCTAGAACAAATCACACAGATCGAGCTAGCCCAAAAGTAAGTTCGAGACTTGTATGTCGATTATAAAATATAGTATAGTTGAGTTGGTATCCCATAACAGAAGTTTAAAACATTCTTTTGGGCAAGCTCATTGACTAAACATTTATATATTAGTATTTATATTTATTTATTTTTGACGCTAGCTAAATCTGTGTGATTTGTTCTTGTCTTTTTATTCTTTATGCAATCTATTCCACCCTTAGCGTCTGACCCTCAGTCAGCCAAGGGTTGTCACTGGTCTTCGTGTGTGCTAATAGTTATCAGGATCGTGGTAACTCACCTTTCTCTAAGGGGACGCACGCCTAGATGTAAGAGAGGTCTAGGTTACGATAGTCTTAGTTTAGTCCTCGTCTACGTATCGAAAATATACCTACCTACATTGTTACTATGCACGAGGCGACCACTTCAGAGGGGTAAATTCAGTTATATGAATCGTAGAGTAATAAGAATGAAATTGGCTTGCAATGGATGTCTAGGTATTTAAACGAATAGATGCGGAGTTCTGACGCGAGCCAAATTAAACCATAGCGCCAACCACATTTAGTAGACATTTCTTTGAATTTGTTTTTTATGAGTAAGACTCCTGTACGTGAGTACTAGTACTTATTCTGTGGTTGAGCCAAAGTTAAAGATTTGTGAAACCGTGTAATAAACACTTGTCGTTATTATTCTCCAAAATGGTTTGGAATTCTATCCTGCTGTACGCTATTTAGCTTGTACGACTACGGCTAGATCCTTCAGATAGCAGGGGTCTGTTTATGTTAACTATAGTCGGGGTTCGACTCCTCGAAATACTTGTACTCTGTTGCAACCTTCAAGCCTTGTACGACACATCCCAGTGCGAGCAATCGATAGTTCAAGTCAACGATGGCGACCTTGTACCGCTGAATATTTCACGCCCGGCTCACGTACAAACTATTAGATACATGGGGGCTTCGAGACATGTTGTGCTTCGATAAACGTTTATTAGAGAGAAAATGTCAAATATTTATTTAGAAACTAAGCCGTTGTATGTTGTATGTACTTTTTCAAATACTTATCAGCCTAAGACCGGCCTCGATTGAGAAAGAATGTTGAAGCCTTGTGCCCCACCTAGGGACCTTAGGATTCCATTAGGAGTTTGCGGAATCCAGTGCTACCCCCATTTGAAATAATTTATTTTAAACGAAACTGAGATATAATAATAAATAAATAAATACATACGGACATATTACACTGATTGAGCTAGCCTCAAAATAAGTTCTAGACTTGTGTTATGGAATACCAACTCAACAATACCTACTAAATTTTAACAAATACGTATAAAGATAAACACCCAAGACCCAGAACAATTTGAAAAAGCCCATTTTCCAACTTGCCCTGACCGGGGATCGAACCCGGAACCTCTGGGTTCAAAAGACAAACTTATTCGATAAACTTCAACGGGTTGGGATTGACTTGCGATGTGTACAGCTCACAGACCCATTAGTATGTACAACTAGAAGTAAACTTTTCAGGATATTGTCGAGAATAAACTTCAAGCAGTGGTGGTTGCCGATACTTGGACCACGTAATTTACCAATATAGAAGAAACATCTTGTTCAATAAGGGTAACTATTCTCGTGGAGGAATTACCTTAAAGTTTTATTCGATAACCTGATTTAGCATATCCATAGATGTGCTAAGTAACTATGACGACCTTCGTGGCGTAGTGGTCACCATGCTAGTCCGCCACCCAAAAGTTCCGGGTTCGATCCCCGGTCGAAGGTTGGAAAATGATTTTTTTCAAATTGTCCTGGGTCTTGGATGTTTATCTATAATATCTATTTGTTATAAATATAGAATCGTTGAGTTAGTATCCCATATCTCAAGTCTGGAACTTATTTTGGGGCTAGCTCTATCAAAGTTATGTGTCCCTATATATTTATTTATTATTTATAAATACTATAGCGGGCGGCAAAGCCTTTTACCAACGACGGCGTCGCCCACTATAAGCAATGGAATAAAAGTCGCGCACTACGCGTGTAAACTATTTTATTCCAGGAAATATTTGCGTTTACAACTAATCTCCGTTATTAAATTAACTAACTTTTAAAGAATATTCAGGAGCAGAAATTAAGTTCGCCGCGCGTGAGCTCACAATCTTGTTCAAAACTCAAATTCTACTTTCATAATCGAAATCATAGACAGGACTCCTGAGGTGCTCTTAGCGGAAGCAAAGAGGTTTGCGACGGGTCATTCATAGTATCCGCTATGATACTTTTTAGTCTGGAAAATTGTGATGTTCCTATGGCAAACGAACTGCCAATTTTGGACCGATTGTGCAAAAGTTTTCCGATGTTAATTTCTCCACCTAATCTTACAACCACCTAACATTTTTCCTTCCCACGGCTCGTCGACAGTCCTTACGCTTCATTTCCGTACGATTATCCGACAAATCTTTTCTACACACGTCGCGAGTAACAATTCGTATTCAATACTTATTACTTTTAAGAAAATATAAAATCTTCACTCCTGGAATCTGATACATACAAGATCTCGAGTGTCCCGACATGTCATAAAAACTTTTTCGCACCATATTCCAGAGCAGGCGATCAACAAGTGTCTACCCACAGCTCCCAACATCCTGGAATAGGGGAATAGGGGGATAGATTAGGGTTGTCTCTGGTCTGTTAACCAGGGTATACCCCGCATCAGCGAGCCACCGTGTGGAGTAGCCGGTTGAATTACGTTTAACTAAGTAGCTCTTTCGCAAGTTATTCCGAAGATGAGATGGGTGACATACATTTTTCTCGAGCTTCTCTGTGCTTTTCGAAAAAGGCACGTTAAGCTGACATCAATCTATGGCAGTCGTCAAGCTATGTCATATGCCTTTAGATATCTTAAAAATCTATTTAAACCTCTATACTAAAAAGGTTTGAAATTATATGATTATGAAATCACGTTATTATGACCTGTTAACCTCGACAAAACATTGGTCACCAAGGAGTCGTCAAGCTCAACAGATGATATTCTCAATTAAGTACCCTATATAAAAGGTATCTAACAAAAGACCCATTAAGACTGTGCAAGTTTTTTGGATCTTGTGTACCATTTATTAAAGTAATAAATGATTTGTATGGCTGATGTTTCGTTTAAACCATGGGGCCTTACATGAAAAATAATACTTATATTTAAAAACCCCTAATGCGACCGCATTTTGTGCGCTACGTGAAATACTCGTATATTTTTTTAACTTAATGCCGTTATAACATCATAGATATAGTTAATGTATTTCCTTTTTAAGTAGTTTTATATGGCGATTCCAACGTTTGGAAAATCTCTAATGAGATTATATACCATTGTTTGTGCGTGTCTTTGATTGTATATATTATTATTGTTTGACATAAAATAAAATAAATCAATAACCCTTAGACCGCGAACGTCAAACATTTTCGTGCCCATTTCGGGATTGGCTCAAAGAATCCAAGGTCTTCTTATAATTTCAGTAAGAAAATTCATTGTCGGAAAAATCCGACGTTTGCGGTGAAAGGGTTAAATTGTATCTTGTTCTTTTGTAAGAAAACAACTTGATACCTCTATTTGAATCCTCAAATGTGTAGGTTATTTAGATAATGACAATGGTGGTAGCCCTACCCAAAAGGGGGAAGGGGTGCATCCCCCGTAGCCACGCAACCATGCGATATTATCCGGCTTAGACCCTGTTGTTTTATTAAACTTCCCTATCAACTTTGAGGAAAGCTATGTTATTGCTTTTTTTCCTAATTATCTTTTATTAAATATGTTATTGAAATATATGTCTTTATATTTAGTTTAGAACGCTCACAAAGTTTTGTTTTTTGTTTTTCGTGTGTGTAAGTGGCCAACTATGGTGTCAGATTTTTCAGGATGCCTAAAGGCATCTGACATAGCTTGACGACTGCCAAACAATGAAGACAGCCGGGACCAACGGCTTATACGTGCCTTCCGAAGCACGGAGGAGCTCGAGAAATTTTTATGACACTTGCGGTCACGCATCTAAGTAAAGACCACGCCCGGTATCGCTTTACTTGCGAAAGTAATTAGTAATGCGCACTCCCAATGGGCCACTGAGCTCACAAAGTAAGAAGTACAAATAAAAAATTCTGTGTTTTCACATATTCGATTTCACGTTTGCACAAATGTATTGTGATGACACACGTCACTTACATGTCATTCATAGCTGCATCACGTAGCTTCTAAAAAAAATCCTTGATAACAAGACAATGTAGTTTATTATTGTTATTCCTCGATAAGCTAAATGTCACTGACGTGTATCTAAAAATTGGAAATCAATATAGTAATCCTGTGTAATAAGAATTAACCAGTTAATATTCGATTAACATCAACTTCGGGTGTTTCATTAGGTACCCTTACCGCGTAACATCACATGGTGACCCTGCCAGGATATTTGTGTTGACGTAGAAATGGTGTGAAGAACTAAAGTTAAAGATTTAAGTATTAAGTATCTATAGATAAATAAGAACTAAAGGACTCACTGGCAAGACAAGGAAACAGAACAGAAGATAACCAGGTAGCTTGAAACATAAGGAAACGAAAGATATCGGTTGTATTTAAAAAATATGTAAGGGACTATTACTTCTTTTGTACGAATTTTTGAACAACTAAACGTTATTTTTTATTTTTTGTACTGTGGTCGCCATTCCAAAACCTGCTTACTTCATAGTAGTTTTACAACAGGTCCAGACCTCAAACATCCTTGGGAATGCATTTTTGAAAAGTTTTATGGCTAGCTGCTGCTTAACTTCTTCAAGTGTTACAATATCTACAGATTTCTGTGATTTTATTGTATAGGTGTGAGGAGGAGATTTCGGAAAAATCACACAGATTGAGCTAGCCCCAAAGCTAGTTCGAGACTTGTGTTATAATGGGATACTAGCTCAACGATACTATATTTTACAACAAATACTTAAATAGATAAACATCCGAGACCGAAGCCAATCTGAAAAACATAATTTTCAATCTTGACCTGACCGAAGATCGAACCCGGGACCTCCGCCGTGGCTGCCTGGCATGATAACCATTAGGCTGCAGAGGTCGTCTCATACGGACATTACTTTATACATCTCTTAGTCCCTCAGTCGCCTTGCCATACCTAATAGGTAAATAACAAACGTTAACAAAGTTTGTTTGCTGCACGCGACCTAAATACGAAAGTTTTCAAGTCATTATTGCGTCAATATGGTATTTTAAAATGGATCAAAGGAAGTTTGAAAAGTTGACATGGCCTGTGATTGGTTTGATTAAAATTGTACGTTTCCTTGAAATATACTCGTACTTACTTCAATGAGCTGTACGGCTGAAGTTCTGTTTCAATATTGTAGTATAGTTGCTTAGTAAATTTTTTTACACAAAATTTACGAATAGAATATTTTAGTGCATTTTTAAAAACAATCGTATTATATATGTCGGAGTATGAATATTGTCCTCGACATCGTCATTAGTGGTCACTGGTCTAGTGAGCGTCATCAGGGTTGAATACAAGCACAAAACAAAATAGTATTCACAAAGTGTTTTTAATCAAAGTGTTATCACTGTTCACTTTACAACAATTAATTATTATTTCGAAGTTAATTAAAATATTAGGCCTGAGCAGCGGGTTCAAGGCACCGATCTAACTTTACCGAACACAATAATCAATAATAATCTTATAACCACAAAGATCCAACTCGATCGAATACTCTTAAATCAGTTTGCCGCACAAAAACTACCCGCCTCGCCAAAGTAAAAAGGAAGATGGCGCCTCGACCCCACTCGAGGCGTGCTCTGCTCTGATTGGCCGAGACGTTTTACGCAACATTTCCTAACTTTTATTAAAGTTAAAATAAGACTTTACACAATATAAAAATGTAACAATTCACTTTAAATTAAATTTGGATTTTACAAAGAATTAAAAACGTAAACAATCATCTTCTCGAGATATGATAACCAGCAATCAACTCGACTCGTCACTTCCTCCGACATATATATTTATATGTATGTTATATTTATTAAACTTATTTATGTTGTTATATTGTTTATATGTAGTTTTTTTATGTAAGGGTATTATAGAATATACGTGCTGTGTATAATGTAAACTAAAAACCTTAACCACCTATTGATTTAACTTATAGTTTTCTTTGCACCACTGGTATTTCTGACGTGCCTACATTCCTTTCCATCCACCGGTTGTCTGGAAGAGATCGCTCTAAGCGATAAGACCGCCCGTTGTACCTATGTATTTTAAATTGTAAAACTTCCTTTTTATTTATTTTTTTGTATTGGTGCAATAAAGAGTTTTTCATTCATTCATTAATTCACAGAAGAAAATAAAAAAGGTCTATGCTTATTCCCGTTTATATAAATTAATATCATATGTTCAAAAAGTCATAGTTTAAAAACCAATAAGACAATATCAAACAAAATCGGTCAAAAATTTATGTAGTAATTCAGAAAGTACATAAAGAAAATGATTTAACATGTCTTAACGCACTGACGTCATTTCACTGAACCTGAATCATGACCATTCTTCAAAAGTCAACCGGTCCGGTTGTAGGGTAGGTAAAATTTTACTAGTCATGACTAAACCTATGCGTAATTCAGTTGATTGAGGTCATCTAGTAAATAGGTATGTAGCATAGCATTGCGACTTCATTAAATAACCTGAAATTTATGCGATTTTGCCAGCCAAATTATATGCGATCTCGTTGATGAGATCAATAATTCTGCCAAATAGTAACCGTAAACAATTTAAAATCTTGCTCCGCCCATTACATGTTTAACAAATCGAGCAATTTGCTGATCTAGATAGAAAGATAGATAACTCTTTATTGCACCCTAAAAGAAAAAAAATACTCAAATAAATAATTTTAAATTAAATGAGTACAATGGCAGCTACCTGAATTTTCCGGGGTCCAGTGTTGCCCCCGTTTGAAATAAATCCATTGAAAGGAAACCGAGATTTCATTTAAAATTTTGTCTTGATCAGATTATTGTTTACAGTTTAAAGTGAGAACGTAAAGCTTTTCTACGCACAATTGCGAAAAACGGCCACTTTTGGCGTATGTGCATAAAAAGTTCCATGTTCTCACTTTAAACTGTAAACAGTAGTTCATAAAATAGTTTGAAGGGCTATCTAGGGTCTGATCAAGACAAAATTTTAAATTATATCTCCGTTTTCTTTCAAATGATTTATTTTAAATGGGCACTGGACCCCGGCAAATTCAGGTAGCCTTAAAGCCATCTCTTCTTGAGCAACCAGTGGATGGAGAGGAATATGACAAAACAAAGACGGTGGTACAAGTGACTAAGAAGGAAAATAATATCTAAAGCAACTATTATAGTAACTAACTAAAAAAGTAAGTATAACTTTTTATATATAGTTTCTATGAAAACGGTATCTTTTTTGGGCAAGCTATTCAAAATCACGAACAACATAATACCTAATAATCAACTTGTGTACGGGTGTTGCCGGGATGGGACATCTCAGCTTCGCTTTTTTTACTACTTTGTATTATTTATCTTTTATTACGTAATTTATGTTTGTTTACTTATTCGCAAGCATTACATGTTATCATATGTCAACATTGTATTATATCATAAATATTTATTAATTAAAAGAATAATAATATTACAAAGCCCTTCTGGCAAGTAGGCGTCGAAGTTTCTCTTGGCGTTTCTTCTCAGCAGTGGTCATTACGAAGCGCTGGTATAGGTAGATTTTCTTTAAAATTAATTAAATACTATATTTTACACGTAGCGTAAATTATAAATATTGACGTGTACACGTGCCTGTAAAGGTCTAATTACTGAATAAACATCTGAATCTTCGAATCTCGCATACTATTTTATAAGGTATTTGTATAAGTTGTTAGGTGTAAAGTATATTAAAATTCAATTTATTTTTAAAGATAAGCTACCGATACCAGCGCTTCGTAACGACCACTGCTGAGAAGAAACACCAAAAGAAACTCAGAATATTGGTCGCCTACTCGCCAGAAGGGCTTTGTCATATTATTATTATCGTCTTAATTAATTAATACTTATAATATAATACAATGTTAACACATTATTACATATAATGTATGTATATACATCAGGCAAGAAACTTGCACCGTCTGAATGAGCCTTAAGCCTCATAAATCTAACTAGAAATCAGAGTAAAATGACACCAAAACACAACATCAATTGGCGGAAAATCCCAAGCCAGCGATTGGTCGGCGGTCGGCCATTACCACCTTATATGGAAAGCACGCCCGCGTATCAGGTTACTGCGCAGACGCATGCCAAGTGAAACAACAGACGGTTAGACGGCAAATGAAAATATTTGCTTGAAAATTGCAGTCCTTTTTGTTTGAAGTTGATGGATAATGCAGGTTTAATGAAAGCATTTCCCGTTGGGTAAACTAAACTTTAAATCTTGATTGAATACCTGATATTTTAATAGATACTGTGTATGTTTTTGGTTAATTTTTACATTAAACAATATATCACAAAAAAAAACCTTTTTTGAAAACAACAAGAAAATTGGTTAATTAATAAAGCAGACATCAGCATTTGATATCTTGCTATGAAAAAAAGTGGAAAAGTGGTGGGGATATCTCACTATCTCTTTCCTACGCGCATGATTTAACAACAGATTTGTTTGACACCAAAAGCGCTGTACGTGCATCCTTTTTTTTACATGACAGTTTACCTTTCCATCAGATTTTAAAAGATTTTAACTGATATGTCTTTGAGCATATTAAAAATAATTTATTTTGTTTTAGTTTCGGATTACTTATTGATACTTTTATGGATAATAAAAATAACTGATTAAAATATCGTATTTCTCTCACTTAAAAAATGCTGATCAAAGATGGATTTAAACATACCTAAGTATTATAGTGAATTACAAATCATGTTAATAGGCGACGCGGCTTTAAAGCAAGCCATTACTATTTTGATTTATTTTCCCACCTTCTCACCTACCATAGCGCTAAAAGTGACCTTTGAATCTCGTGACCCCTGGGCTCTGTCTGCTTAGAGTGGCAAGACCCAGAATACTCTGTCTGCCCTATTAAGTTTAACTTATCTGTTATTAATCAAAACGATACATACATCACTCTAGCTGATGTGTGAGAAATCGGAAAAACATTAAAAACGATCTATTTAGAAAAAAGTAAACGTTTCACATTTCTTGTAGAATAGGTACTTACATAAAATCACAGTGGATTGTTTAAGATATCTTGATTTCGAAAACAGTGAATAAACGTTTTCATTAAAGAGTTTCAGTGAGCCTATTGCAAACACACTGGCCTCAGTTTGTACCGGAATGTAAACTTATGTTAATCACTGAAATAAGACCGATTGCAACGCAGTATGTAATGTTCACGTTTAAAATGATTTAGGACAGAGTTAGTTTCTTTGTGTTGAATTACTTTGTGTACACATTCACTAATAAATAAAAACATTTTCTTTAGTATCTGCAACAAAAAATGGTTCATTAACCATTAAGAATTAATAAAAAATAATCCTTTAGAGATTTAAATAGTGTGATTGACTCTTACATGCTCCTATAGTTTATATTTGAAGTCGATTTTATCTGGTGCTACGTACGTACGCATGAAGTTCTGTAATTGAAACCTATTTTTTACCTTATGTTTTAAAATCTATGTTACGCTCCATTTGTGCAGTCAGCCTTTATAAACCAGCAGTGCAGCGGAAGCAGGGCTGATTTACCGCGCGTGTTTAACGGTAAACAAAGCAAAGCTAACGCCACGCATTTTTTTTTGTACATAAAAAGACATACTTAAATAAAAATACTACAACGTAATAGTACAAAAGTGGACTGTGATTAAAACAAACATGATATTTATACATAAAAACACTGTGGTAAGCTCTAGTTGGTGCAGCCAGCCTTTAAAAACTAGCAGTGCAGCGGACGCAAGGTAAATTTACTGCGCATGTTTAACGGTAAACAAAGCTGAGCTGACGCCACGCACGCGTGACGGCTGTTAAACAAAATCATATGATCTATATGCATAAAAACACTTTTATTAACTCTAATTGGTCCAGCCAGTCTTTGAAAATTTGCAGTGCAGCAGAAGCAAGGTCGATTTAAGCGTGGTCGAACAAGGTCGAACGGTACACTAAACTGAGCTGACGCCACGCACGCGTGCTTACTGTGATTGAATTTTACATAATTTTTATACATAAAAACACTGTGATAAACTCTAGTTGGTGCAGCCAGTTTTTGAAAACTACCAGTGCAACAGAAGCAGGGTCGATTTACCACACGTGTTTAACAGTAAACAAAACTGAATTGACGCCAGGTACGCGTACTTACTGTGATTGAAATTAATATAATTTGTATACATAAAAACAGTGTGGTAAACTCTAGTTGGTGCAGCCAACCTTAAAAAACTAGCAGTGCAGCGGACGCAGGGTCGATTTATCGCGCGTGTTAAACGATAAACAAAGTGGAGCTAACACCACACATGCATGACGTACTGTGTTGGAAACCTACATGATCTTTATGCATAAAAACACCTTTTTTAACTCTAATTGGTACAACCAGCTTTTGAAAACTAGCAGTGCAAGGGACGCAGGGTTGATTTACCGCGCGTGTTTAACGGCAAACAAAGCAGAGTTGACGCCACGCGCGCATGCTTACTGTGATTAAAACTTATATAAATTCTGTAAATACATAAAGACACTGTAATAAGCTATAGTTGGTGCAGCCAGCCTTTCAAAACTAACAATGCAGCGGAAGCAGGGTCAATTTACCGCGCGTGTTTAACGGTAAACAATGCGGAGCTGACGCCACGCACACGTAACTGTGTTTAAAACCTGAATTCCTATGTCCTCTGTATTTTTCAGACTTCAAAACTAACAAAAGGAAAAAAGGTTTAAGATACAATGTCTGCTGAAATCTGCATCCACTCAGTAATCTTTTTAAAATATTAATACGGTACTTTGCAAACAAAATATTTGAGTAAAATTATGGTACCTACCTACTTTGCTTACTTATTTATTATTTGTATACCAGTTGTATTTAAAAGTAGTTCTTAAACATAAAGCTACTAGAGCCATATATACAATCTATCGCAAAAGTAAACAGTTATAACTTTTCTCGTCTCTTGTCATGGGCTATATTAACTTTTTTCGAGCATGAGTTACGTAATTCCAACTAAGAATGGTATTAAGATTTTAATAAAAAGGTACCTACCGACAATATCACACCATACACAGAAATCGTAATTGAAAATCTAAACATGAACTAAAAAGAAAATGTAGTAAATTGTTGACCTGAATTGCCGGTTACCATGCAAAAAGAAAAATAACTAAACTGACATAAGTACATCGCGCGCCAACGCCAAATCACTACGTTGAGAAAAAACAAATGCATCGCGGCTGCCGTGTAAACAACGCACATAGTAGTGATTTCTAAGTATAGAAGAGACAGATAGGTATTAAACATTACAAACATAGTTTGGTATAAGACAGCGTTTAGAATTTGGTTGTACCTATTGTATGCATTGAGTAGATTGCAAGTGCAATAAACTGAATAAAAAATACTATATTTTATCATGGTCCTATACAAGTAAGAGTAGCTAACAGATGTTGAAAAATAAATAAATACAGGACACAATTATCTCAAAAACTAGGAAATAATAAATAAATAAATATATACGGACAAATTACACAGATTAAGCTAGCCTCAAAGTAATCTTAAGCTTGTGTTATGAGATACTAACCCAACGATACTACATTTTATGATAAATATAGACACTCAAGAAAATTTGACTCAGGAAAATTTGAAAAAGACCATTTTCCAACTTGCCCTGGCTGGAGATCGAACTCAGAACCTGCAGATTAGCGGTCTAGCGTGTTGACCATTACGCCACGGAGGTATATCGCTGAATAAATATTATGTATTATTAAGTTAAAATCAACGAAAGCATGCTAATATTTTGAAGGTAAATAAAGTAATTTTTATTTGTCTACACACAACGCAAAAAAAGCTATATATTTCTCACTGGAGTATCTGTCATCAGAAATTCAAATAGTTGGAAATTACTATAAATATAGAATTAAAGATGAACCAAATAGTTGCAAGTGTTTTGTCTATTTTGTACCTGCTTATTCTATGACGAAACGTGAGCCAAACGGCATGTAGGGCGGGCGGTGCGCGGCCGCCCTACATGGTGAACGACGGCGCGTGCGCTGCTCTATGAAACTTATGAGTTATGTTGATGAAATATTTAATTAAAGTTAATAATTTATTAAGTTAAAAATAAACTATCTACTAAATTCTTAGCTATTACCATGCCTGGTATTATTAATGATATAATTTCCTTTTTTTTGTTTTTTTACTATTTGTTGAACAATATTTTCATTGCACCATTAATATAGGTTAAAATATGTAAAAATCATGTTACTGACTACGTAACCAAGTTCAATATCATTTGTTTCAACTCTACAATCAGTTAGGTAGTTAGATACAAAAATTAATCAAGGCAAGGCGCTTTTTGAGTAGAAAATTATTTGATACCCAATAATTGCGATAAATTATTCCAACTTTCGATAGAAGAAGCAATAAAAAAGAAGAAATTGTGAAAGGAGTGGCAACCAATAATAATAATATATGTAGGATACGTATTGGTTATTATATCTTATATCTCTGTATATTTTGAATGTAAGTTTATTGATATATTTTGTTATTTTAATTAATATATGTTTAAATCTTATATTATAATTAGTAATATATCTTTCAATTTACATATTTTGCATCTCCTTCAAAAGACTTCTTAATCTCGGCATCACCAGTGGGTTGACTGGTAGATAAAGCCTATGGTTTTAAGTCCACCTTTTACTTTTGTAATAAAGTTAAATAAATAAATAAAAACGCGCACTAGCAAGCGAAGCGTAGGACACCCACCCACAAGGTGGTCAGATGACCTGACCAAGGTCGCTGGAAAGCGCTGGATGCAGCCCGCTCCAGATCGGTCAATTTAGAAATCCTTGAGAGAGACCTATGTCCACGTCCAGCAATGGACGATATGCGCCTGAAATAATGTTGATGATAAAAAATTAAAAGAATGTGTAACGGTATGTATTACATATGCAATAGTACCTAGTACGGTTACTTGCATCTCACAAAAATCCCATGTCAGCCTCATTCATTACACTACCGGTGGGCTACAAATCTTCAAGATATCTCCTAACGAACATTCGAACCAAAACGAATGCGATCATTTATCATTGTAGGAATTTTTACGAGCACCAGATAGCCATATACATCCGAACAATATCATAACCTGATTCGACTTCTTCTAGTAGGAAGACCGGACAGTATGTAGGTCGAGATCCTGGCCCCCTGCCAACGACTGAGTCACTGCGTGGCCAATCATTGCGCGCTGCTAAAGGTTACGATGGCCACCGGATAGTGTTGCGTACAGTCATCAACAGGGTGATGTACCCTGCACGCACGTAGAATACGACACAAATAAGTTGAACAAAAATGGCGGACTTCAAAGCATTTTTGTACAAATTCCCGACACGTAAATTAAACCAAAATGGGGATGTCGGCGCATTATTTGTACCTGCGCCGATAACCACTTTGGTTCTACCTTCGTGCTGGGAATTTGTACAAAAAAGCTCTGAAGTCCACCATTTTTGTTTAATTTATTTGTGTCGCATTGTAGCTTTATGTAGCCATCTCAATCGCAGTTAATCACTAAATCCAATTGTCGAAGTTCAGTTTGGGACCCATTATATTTTTATTAAATATTATTCTATAAAATTATGGTCATTCCATTTTACGATTCATCAAATTAGAAAAAAGTGACAAAGATAAATTTGTACCCAAAACAAACCCTGTTTTGGGTACAAATTTGTACGTAGGCATGACATAGCGCGAACTTGAAATGCATTGATCTTCGACATTTATAACATATGAAAAAATAAAAAATATTGTACACATACGTGTACAATATTTTTTATTCATCTGATAGTCCACTTTGAAAACTTTCAGTCATCATTTTCCCGGTATTTTTCACTCGGTATTTTCCCGGGTCAAAAATTAATTATTTTGCACTGATAAGAAAATAAAACGTCGCAAAATAATGTCAATTGTCATTGAACATATCGATTTTTACATGATTTATGATTAATTATTAAGAAAAAAAAAACAATAAGAGCGCTATTTGACTCCAAGAAACTATGACGACATCTGCCTGTATTTCATAAAACCCCCACAGAAAATGTTTGTTTTGACGTTTATAAAAGTAACTGATTTGACTTGTTGGAAAAAAAGCGGAAAGTTTACCTACATATTGAAATGGTAACGGTGGTGTTTTGATCAAAACACTTTTTAGTACAACAAATTAAGTGAACATACATGTAGCCTTATGTAGCTATGTTAAAAGCAGTTATTCTCATTACTCGAACCATCAGGCTAACATCAAACTTATATTGATTAAAAACTACTCAAATCCTTAAAGATAGTTTAGTTTACGTAAATATTGAAGTGGTTGCGGTGGATTGATCAAAACACTTTTTCAGTGCAACTAATTAGTTAAACTTACATGTAGCCTATATGTAGTAGCTATCTAAATCGCCGTTATTTCTCACCATTAAATCACGCTGACGTCAATTGTAACTTTATATTATCAATTAAAAATTACTGAATTTGTCACCTAAATATTTAAGTGATGGCGATGGTTTGAACAAAAAACTTTTTAGATAAACAAGCATAGGGTTAGGTCGTAACCTGACCCTATGATAAGATCAGGTAGCCGTAGCATGTATGTACGCCCTAATTTCGGTGAATTTTATATCTCAGTCTTTGGAAAAACTATTGCTATTGCATTAATAAGCTGTCGTGCTCCCAGCGCAAGGCATAGTAAATCGAAAATTAATAATAATAAAGTGCAATACGAGCAGTGGTTTTTTGTCGGAAATATCCGACGGTCAAAGATTCAAAGATTCAAAGAAGTGATTCAAGAAGGTCGCGAAGTGAGCACGAAAATGTTTGTCGGATAAATCTGACGTTCGCGGTGAAAGTCTTAAGGGGGTCTCTACCTAAATTTTCCGGGGTCCAGTGCTGCCCTCATTTGAATTAAATCATTTAAAAGGAAACGGAGACATAATTAAAAATGTTGTCTTAACCAGACTTTAGATAACCCTTCAAACTATTTTATGAACTACTGTTTGCAGTTTAAAGTGAGAACGTAAAGCTTTTCTACGCACATACGCCAAAAGTGCCGTTTTTCGCAATTGTGCGTAGAAAAGCTACACATTCTCCTTGAAACTGTAAACAGTAGTTCATAAAATAGTTTGAAGGGTTATCTAGGGTCTGGTCAAGAGAAAAATTTAAAGGATGTCTCCGTTTCCTATCAAATGATTTATTTCAAATGGGGGCAGCACTGGACCCCGAAAATTTAGGTATCCATTGATCCAATTTCAATATTAGGGGAAAAACTTCTATGAAAAATGCTCAAAAAATGAAATAACAAAAAAACTTCAGAAATAATAAATAAAATTATTCCTCTTAAGCAATTAGCGGCCATATATTTACATATCCATTGGAAGCATCATCAACATAAAGTTGAATATATAAATGCAGTAGTTCAAAACTTTGTCCTTTGGGGTTACCTCATAATTCCATAATATCTGGAAACGTGGATTCAACCAATAAAATACTTATCAAATAAAAATTACCTAATGTTTTGCAGACTGATTGACTATTGACTGGAGACAAGACCGAAATAATCTGCCTCCCGCAATGACTGAATGAATGTAAGAAATCGGGTCAGGGGGCTACGCGTGCTGTATATCGTAGCTGTAGTTGTGTCGACGCGTTCACGCGAAATATAATTAATGTAATTTTTTGTAACAATAATGTAAATAGGGATGGCAAATTGAAAAATAAATTTACATCACATTATGCCGTTTCTTCAGCCGCTAAGCAGACGTATAGTATGTGATGTTCAGCACGGTGAAATTAAATGGTAAATCCATATGCAGGAGGCCCATCTCGGATTTTAGAGGTAATACAACACAACAGTATTAGAACAAGACATTATCTATCAATTATCACAATGCATATATAACAGTAAGTTCAGTCAAGAGAAATGGTTATAATTTGTGTACTTATACTTACCTCTTAAAAACAAATTAAATAGAAAAAAATTGTTCGCTATTTAGTTTGATCTACTTATCAGGCCCTTGTATGCAAAACTTGTAAAAGATTGCCATCCATATAAAGACTTTATCAGGGAGAAAACTTGATTATGCACCCTAGCATACAATATTAGTTCTAATGTATTATTCTATTAGATCCGAATAAAAAACGGCTTAAAAATTCCAAGACCGAGGAGACTACATGTCTTTCCTATTTTTCAGTTTACCGAAGCGCAGAAGCTAAAAATACCGGCCTGAGTAATATCCTCCTTGAGGTGACACCTTAGTCCCATGTTTTTGCCGGCCTCCCGCCATTATTTTACGCTCTGACAGCTACAATAACATAAATTTCCTACTTGTTCGCTCATTTGCAATTTTTTAAAGCGTTTAACACTCGTGTTATGATCATAAGGGCTCTTGCATACGAGTGACAGCATACCTGCGACAACTGTAGGCGACGGTTGTCGCCAACCTGTGTCGCGCAACCGTTTTTGACAGATTGACATTTGTCACGAGACAGATAGTCGGCGACCGACGCGCGACTTCGCGTGACACAGGCCGGCGACGGCCGATGATCGTCGCTGTCAGGTGTCGCGGGCATACCGTCGCTCGTCTGTGAGAGCGCCAAGTCTTTTTGATTATTTTTGAAGTAAAGTTGTTTTCTTAATTGTTGTTTTCTTAATTAAAACAAAATGCATTTCAACAATTCAAAGGGTGAGCGGAGATTTATTGGTCACTTCAAGCCGTCACAGTGCCAGTGCGGTCACGACGACCATCGACCATGCAGAACTTCTACTCATGCACTTTGTGCCCCACCAGCAGCACCATTCTTGAGTTAATCTGCCTCGGAGCAAAACATAAGAGTAGCAACATATTAAAAAAAAATAAGCCATCGACACAATGAAAAGAATAAAAAGCCATCACCATATGAGAGAGATTCTGTTTTCCATAATTTAAAGTTAATTTTCTGAGCAAAATTGTAGTTGTATTTACGACCAAGAAGATAATGAAATACTAGTAGTACGTATTATACTTTAGAATTATAGTAACAGGTCAGTTATTGTATAAAACATTTTTCTTGTGGAAAGTTATAACCTAAATCATGTATATCAAGAGCATGCAATGAATGACACGAGTTATTATACTATTCTACTTTATAATTATATCAATCACGTCAATGATTGTATAAAAAAATTCGTCTGTCTATTCAATATAAAAATTGGGTATAAATAAAAATGAAAAAATACAAAAAACATAAAAAACAATACAAAAAAAGAAATTAACCCTATTAAAAAAAAATTTAACACTTTTCGACAAATATTTTAGCAACAGAAATAGTTAAGCAATTTGTTTTACATCATTTTACAGACCTCCCTAATGACGAAGATTGGATCTTTTGACACACCTATACTGTGACTCGTGTATTTATGTTTCCTCTGCCAAACACCAGCAAGTGGGTGTCGTCGGTGGGTTATCAATTCACTTTTTAGTGCCACTTTTGTTGAAATCTTCACATGTAATAAAAACTCTATGACGCGACTGTCAGATAGATGTTTCTTTGCAATACGTTAAACACTAAAAGATTATTGAAGACAAGGTTGAAATTATTAATACTTCTAAATGTGTGACGTTTTGCGAATTGCACGCATTTAAGGGCCGTAACAGACGCGGCGCAAGTTGCGCCGCGTAAAAGCTAGTGATGGGCGATGCATTAATACTCAATCAACCCGTTTGAGTATTTACTCAGTAGATTGAGTAAATACCCGATAAATATCCTTATTTATCCATTTGGTGAGTAGATTGATTTATATGAGTTGCGACTCATATTCATATTCATATTCATTATTTTATGTTTTCATGACAATTTTCAAACTTAAATCTAGTATACATTTGCAATTCTTGTCGGAAAGTGTGTGCGTACGCCATAATATGCTTAAAATGTAGGTAAACCTTATATGCGACGCTTAATTTATGAAAATACCATACTAATCATACACTGAAAGTAGACTTCTTTGACTAATTATAATTTTTTGGTGGGAGGTGTGCATAGACGTAATTTTACAACAGACATCAAATGTGATTTCAATACATGAGCACGCTCTATTTACTCTATTTATTAAATCTAATGAGTAAATACTCAATTGGGTAGATTGAGCACTATCCACTGCCCATCTCTAGCTGTTACGCGACGCAACTTGCGCCCCGTCTGTTGCGGCACTAAAGAAATTTGGCAGGTTTTGTGCTGTGTGCTTTATGTGTCTATGGATTTTAGCATATGACACTATACTTTCATGTAGATTCTACGGCAAATAGTGATGTGCCGCGCCCGAGAATTTTTTAAACTTTGGTTAATATTTCCGTAAAAATTTCCGGCAATCATGGGAATACTGGGAATTTCCTAGCAAATCAAGTTTACTACACGAAGTCTAGTATTGCCGAGACATATTATACCTAGGCATAAGGGCAAGTTAATGGATCATTTTAAAAAGATCAAAAACAATAAGTACTACCTAAGTATCCTCGAAATTTAGTATTTTTTGGGACTGTAGTAGTGTTGACACTCAAATAAAAGATGCAAATAAATATAACGCAAATAAAAAACAATTGTTTTGCATTGTGAATGCAAAAAAAAGGGCTTAGGAAAAAATATCTATCTTTTAATATTTTTTTTTAATGTTGAATATTAAACCTTGAAAAATCTATAAGAACTTGATAATGCAAAGATTGTGCAAAAATACAATTTTTCCAAGAAATTTCTGGAGACAAAATCAGTAAACATCAGATAATCCATTACGAGTATTCTTTTATCCCGCCAATCATCTGTTAGTCACGTCTCTTTATTTGCATCCGATACGAGTCTTGTAAGAAACGTGTTGGTTTCATTCACTCTGTAAGCACCTTTTTCTTATCAATAAGTATTAGAAATACTTATTTGTATAAACACAGTGTTAACAACAAATTTAAAGTGTAATTGTCGGTGGCAAAATTTGTGGCTATAATCTTAATCTAAATATATATAACTCAAAGGTGACTGACTGACTGACATAGTGATCTATCAACGCACAGCCCAAACCACTGGACGGAGCGGAAATTTGGCTTACAGGTAGATGTTATGACGTAGGCATCCGCTAAAAAAGGATTTTGATCAATTCTACCCCCAAGAGGTATAGGGAATGAAAGTTTGTATGAAACTTTGTCAATTTTAAACCGATCGGGCTGAGACTTTGCGTGCATAAAGCTACTATGACGTAGGCATCCCCTAAGAAAGGATTTTGATAAATTCTTCCCCTACGCGAGCAAAGCCGGGCAAAAGCTAGTTTACTTATGAAATCTGAAGTAAGTAAAGTCTATTCGTGGAGAGTTTATAAAGTAGTCAGAGCTTCTTAATAAATGAAAATGCACTCGACGCGTACGTTTTTGATGTGTGCTTTGGTATTAATAAACGCAATGACAGCCACCTGGTGACCGGCAAGAGATTTAAAATCTATTGTATCTGCACTGCTAGCAGTCCATTTGTTAATATCATCATCATCGTCTACTAAAGCTTTACCTACAGCAGCAAGTGGGCCTATGTCTGGTCAAGTATTTTTCTAGAAACTTCAGTACTGTCTACTTCTGCTTTCTGCCTCCTTTTATCACCAAAGTTTTTAAGATCCTATTCGTCGCCAACCAGCCATTCAGTTTTGGCAATAATATCATCCGTGTATAAACTCCACAAACTTTGCTCCACTCACATTGTTTGTATATCTGTTCACCTATTACGTTTTGTGTGGAGCTGTTTATCCATCGGTAGGGACGTACCACATTGGTATGCCAACATTTGGCTAGACGTCCATTCGAGGTCATCGTCTCTTAACGCGTACTGTCGGAAACATAAAATTTAAAAAAACTCTTTTGTTTGAAAATAAAAATTAACACCTAATATTACATCAAGAAGTTATTTAAATTTTTACGTAATCTATAAAATAAGTATTTATTTAATCGAGACACTTACAAATATTTCAAATATAATTGTACTTATTACAAACATTTATTACTTACACATTATTGTACAGTTAAAAAATGCTGTTCTTACAGTATTTTTTTTCCATCCTCTTACCCATCATCACGCTAAAGGTGGCCTTTGGGTTTTGCGGCTCTGGACTATGTCGGCTACGAGCCGCAAGGCCTTAAATGCTCTGTCTACCTTATAAAGATGTAAAGAAGTGACAGTTTGTGTGTATGTGTGCGTGCATACGTGCGTGCAAGTGTATGTGAGTGTGTATGTCTGCGTAACCTAAAACTGGCCGGCACTTAGCTAAAAGTATGAAAAAGAAATCTTTGAATGTTAATAATAGGTTGTGGAATAAGCCCACAGATTTCATAACATAATAACAAATGCTCACCTTTAGTAGTACTTACAATTAAAATTGTGGCCGCCTGAAAGCCGGCACTTTTTTTAAAACGTATGAAAAGTTCACTTTCCAGATACCCATAAATCATTGTGGAATCATCCTTCTGGTTTCATGCCATACTAAAAAATGCTCGCCGTCACTAGTGTTAACCATCTACTGCATGGCAGGAATCTGGCCGGCACTTAGAAAAAAAAAAGTATGAAAATAATAAATCTATGAATGTCAATAAAAAATTGTGGAATAACCTACAGGTTTCATGCCATAATAGCAAATGCTTACCATTAGTAGTATTAACAATAGAAATTATAGCCGCCGGATAGCTGGAACTTTAACTTTGAGCCCAATTTGAATTTTATCCTTTTGACTAAATAGGTTCAGTGGTTGATGCGTAAAGAGGTAACAAATATACAAACTCACTTTCGCATTTATATTATTAGTTAGTATAACCGAATACCGATCTCTATCAACTTTCTCAAGACGAAGTTTTGATTGAATGCAAAAGATAGAAGCCCTATAGACAACTACTTATTTATTTTATTTTGTCTCTAAAAATTTAAGCAAAAAAAATATTCCAGAGACTTACATAGATTCCCCGTCGCTAATTTAGTATTAAAAACAAACAAACTGTTTTAACAGTGAAGTAATTTTTTTCACGACAATCATTTGTTTATGACCATAAAATTACAATCATCCACTTTCTCTATTATCTCCTTAAGAGTTCTTAAAATGTTTCCAAGTACATATCTCGAGACAGATTTTTAAACTTTCTAATTTATTGCTTTAACAAAAGTAAAACATAGTCGTATTATTTATTCAAACCCGTACGTATACCGCCGCAATCTTCAGGAAGAAAATGTGTCTCGTAAATTTTCTAAACGTCCTTATAAACTACATTGTTTAGCCGAGTAAGTAGGTCGCTCGCAGAACTTTAAAAACATCGCATTAATACCGCGCGGACTGTACATTGGGTATATACATACAGATAAATTTTCACCACTACAACTTTCAGAACTGGCTCGGTGCCAGCTACTTCAGTAATTATCTGAGACTCGCCTCTCATTCGGATTATAATGAAAAACAAATCATTTTTATTAATGAGTATTTATCTTTTTTTGATGTTCTTATTCACATATTTTCATATATACTCCTACTTACCTATACATACTTTGTGTAGGTTATATTATGTCGTTTAGCTTTAGGGTCGTCCTCGCCTTTACTCGCCCTTATTTCAAATATTGGTATCTCGCACTCTGAACTATTTCTATAAAAAATATCTAAAAAAAATGTTCGTCATCCCATACTAAATCCATTTGTCTGAGCGCTGATTTGTATGGGTAGTAGGCGAATTTTTATCCGATTTTTGTTAATTTTTTATGGACAAGTTCAGTATCATAGACTAAACTTGCTCCAAAAATTTGGCTCGTGGTTGAAAAGTCATCCTCTATATACATACTTATCTCTACTTGTGAAATTGGTCACAAATTTTATTAGCAAACTAAACAATAATTGATACAATTATTATAGGCTTTCCACGTAAAAAGCACGAATTGTTATTTCTTGCTCGTAAATCACTGCCTACTTCCACAAACTAAGTAAACAATAGCATCAGACAAATCTCTTAAATCTGAAACTCGCTAACGGGTGGTTAGCGGCATATACCCTATATTTCATGTGACGCGGCCTGTTGCTGTTGGCAAGTCTCCAATATCGTGGTTGGTACAGCACCTACTATGTAGTTTGATGATGAATAACATCTTCGTTAGCCTCGTGGAAGGATGAGGTTTTCAAAATATACCAACTAGAGGCTGCTCTGGTTAAGTACAGCTCTGGAAGTACCTACATAGACGACCTCCGTGGCGTAGTGGTCACCATGCTAGTCCGTCACTCAGAGGTCCCGTTGGTCAGGGCAAGTTGGAAAATGACCTTTTTCAAATTGTTCTGGGTCTTGGATGTTTATTTATATATGTATTTGTTATAAAATAAAGTATCGGTGAGTTAGTATCCCATAACACAAGTCTCGAACTTACTTTGGGGCTAGCTCAATCAGTGTTATTTGTAGTTTATATTAATTTATAGACGGTCATGCTCCTGCATTGGAGACTAAAAAGACCTTATGATGATGACGACTTACTAAAAGATTAAAAAATGTGGTGCTGGCATAGGATGGAAAGCATAAGCTGGGTTGAAAAAAATACTAATGAGGAGGTCCTGAAAAGAGTAGGTGTTTTCTAGTAGTTAATAGAAGAATAGAGGGCGAAAAAAGTTAGGTCATCTGATACGACACGACAATTTCATAAAGATTGAATTCATTATTCATTAAAGGGAAGATTGAAGGGTTATTTAGGACTAGGAAGTCCAAGGCATAGCTACATGAAACAGATAACGGAGAAGGTTACAGCAAAGTGAAACACCTGGCGGATGAAAAAGACAAATAAAAGAAAATTCTTAATTCACCGACAAGAGTTGATGACTATCGGTCCACCCGGCTTTATACAAAGTGGTAGGGAACTACCCGTTATAAATCGAACCACATTCTATACAAGATCATTATAGTATAATGATAATAAAATAATAGTCAAAAAACATAAAGAAATTTCAGTTGCACAATTTTGTATGAAAATACCGAACTTTTGTTTTTATTGTTGACTGTTATTTTAATTTCATTATACTAAAGTAATCTAATATAGCCCGTGGTTCGATTCATTACGGGTATGTCCCTTCCACGTTGTATATAAATATATATATATAAAAGTAAACCTTCCCGAAGTAATGCTATATGTTGGTGAAAACCTTATTACATTTATTTTCTTACTCTAACCGAAACTACGACACCGTCTCAGTGACAGGCGCTTTGGCCTGTTGCTCTTTGGCAGGCTTCCAGCACTTCACAGCGCCATGGGCTATCGTGGTTTTACAGTACTAAGTGGTGTATCAATACGGTTTTATAACATGTGAAGAAAATATAATAATATGTGAAAATATTCGCCACGTGTGAGATTTCAACACACGCCCCTCAAGTCTGTACCATAAGCACTTTCAACTGTGCTACCGTGACTTCAAATCAACTCAAAGAATTTCCTCATCACATACCAAAAGCAAATCGTTTTTCACGATTTGATTTTGTTTAATCACTCATGGTGTATATGTTTCCCAGCACAATAATTTAGATATTTTCCGAGCTTTGTAATAATATTTAAATTAATGTTTGAACCATGTGATTTGTTTTTGGAAGAATAGGTCTTTTTAACATGGTTCTTCGGGAAGCTTATGATACAGATCCTACACGTACAGGTCTTTAGGAAAAGTTGCTATGTAGCGCTCTCGCCAGACCCCATTCTGGGATATATTCATGAAAGGTGTGCCGTTGAATAGATTTTAGCAGGAATTCATTAACGGCCTTTGTTGAAAATGCCGCAGAGAGAAGATATTTTTCTATAGGTTTATTATTTTTATATTTAGATATTCAATAAAATGAAAACACACTTAACAATTAAATTTAAATGAATGAATATTTAGGTAAAACCCAGACTTACAATGTTTTCAATGTTTGTTGTTGTTACTCGTACCTTTTCATATACCTTCCTCCTTACCTGGTATATATTATATTAAGGATCACGTATTTGGTAATTTATGAACCAACTAGCTATTACACACGACTATGTCTGCGTAAATTCAGTACCTTGTAATTATTAAGTCTTTATTTGTATGACAAAATAGGATTACCGCTACAAAATTCCATTCCCTTAAAACGGATGATACTTGGAATAAAAACTATCCTTGGTCCTTCCCCGGATCTTCAACTATATCTATACCAAATTTCATCTGAATCGGCTATGGTTGAAGCGTAAAGAGGTAACAGATAGACAGACATACAGCGTTACTTTCACATTTATAATATACGTATATATGGATACATATATGCAAAGTTCTCACTAAGACAAAAAATAAGCACAAACTCGATGGAGTAGCGTCGTTTTAATACTAAGTTCCATCGACCACCTTCCGTCTCCGTTATCAGACCCTAGTCATTGAGTACCATAAAGTGTTCATCAAGACTAATAAAACGAGTCTAACTCTATGAGGTTATGGTGTTATATAACGGCCTTTTACGTATCGAATACAGGATGCCAACATACATCTTTCTTCTATCTTCTTCTTCTAAATATATATATAACTCAAAGGTGACTGACTGACTGACATAGTGATCTATCAACGCACAGCCCAAACCACTGGACGGATCGGGCTGAAATTTGGCATGCAGGTAGATGTTATGACGTAGGCATCCGCTAAGAAAGGATTTTGATCAATTCTATCCCCAAGGGGATAAAATAGGGGATGAAAGTTTGTATGAAAATTTGTCAATTTAAAACCGATCAGGCTGAGACTTTGCATGCAAAAAGCTACTATGACGTAGGCATCCCCTAAGAAAGGATTTTGATATATTACACCCCTGCGCAAGCGAAGTCGCAGGCAAAAGCTAGTGTATATATATTGGCATTCTGCATCCGATAATCTCTATCTGATCTCCACATGATATTTTAATGTTCAAATGAATATGAAATATATGTTTGGGTTTTCTATTGACTCGTATTCAATGTTGTGCTAAAGCACCTACCTACTTAAATAATATTTCCGTCCATCAGTTTACTAACAACTTGAACAGTATGATGCTCTCAATCACTTTGATCGATTACTTTTATATAAAACTTTAGCGAGAAAATGTTACGTTCAGTAGACCTGAGGTTTATTGTTATAATACGAGTATAAAACTATATCAAAATAAAAGTTGGTGAAAGCCATTCTAAGTATTCTTTGTTTACCTATTCGTTTTTATTTTAGAGCTTATTATTGGCTCTTGTCAGTGGAATAAACGCTAAACTTCTCGGTTTTAAGCCTTACTCTTAGCGCTTGATACGACATTGCCTACCCCTGAATTTTCTTTCAGTTGGTCTTCATAGGTCTCGTCTACCTACCTATAAGGTAGAAACGACGCAGACTTGACGAACATCTCAGCCGTCCAAATGACCAACTTTTCTTAAGTGACCCATGCCAAAGATTTCTGACTTACTAACCCAGGCTAAGATCTTGACAAGAAGTTCTACTTTCTCATACAAATATTTTAGTTGCTGATCAGACAAACTGACGTGCAAGTGAAGATCCCACCATTGTTGCTAAGTTGAGACGAACCGTTAAGTAGTTACATGTCGACTGTAACGATTGTACGTATCTTTGTTCTACGAACCGAGCAGAAACTAAACTTCTTATTTAGGTGTATGTGTTGCGTGCATAGATCAGACATTTTAAGCTTCCTTGAAATGTCTGATAAAGAAATAATACACCACCCATATAATCTGATCATCAATAAACACAGGTGTGGTCTCATTTCCGATGTACACATTCATATCTCAAGTACGTAGCTCATATCTATAAAACTCAAGTTTCGAAACATTACAACACTCTACGAAGCCATGAAAACTCCTTGAAAGCTGGTCATGGGTGCGTGCGCGCATCTGACGCATGTCGAAGATGCGCGACGCTGTTTTTTCCACTACGCTCGCCCTGGCAAAGTGCCAGAGACGCCGTTTGGCTGCGAGCCAATGAACGGGTAAGTCCACTAGAATTTCATGATTCAAGTAGAACTATACAAGTAGAAACCGATCATTAAAAGGGGCAAATCTTAAGTTTTTCAAAAAAGGTTTGTCTTAAAAAACTATCTAGCATCTTTATTTCAATTCATTGATTATATGTGACCTGTCTCATTATTTTTTGTACAAAATGGTATCCGTATAAAAAAATGACATTTATAGAAGACAGAAAGGAGAAAATCTTGATCAGAGTAATAATATTGAGATAGAATTTTTAGGACAATATATATTTTTTGCGTAAATACTTTTTTACAAGCTTTTATTTAAGTTGCAATATATCGCGTATATATTTTTGTTAAGGTAAAATCGTGCAACTTAATTTTCTGCCAAATATTCCAAACCGATTAAGCTGTTTGCATACTCATGTAAGTCAAATGACAATATAATATTATGGAGTCAATGAGCTATTCTAATGATGGAGCCGGGAGATATTCGAACAAACTCAATTATAAAACACCATACCTCATTGAGTAGGACTCGTTTTATTAGTCTTGACGAGCACTTTATGGTAAACGATGTCTAGGGTCTAAAAACGAAGACGGCAGGTGGTCGATGGAACTCAGTATTAAGAGACGCAACTCCTTTGAGTTTGGGCTTATTTTATTTGTTTTAGGAACTTTGGCCTCACGAAAAAATTAGAAACTTATTTGAAATATAAATCAAAGTTTGATACTATTCACAGAAACTAGAACTCAGAGATCACACGATCCGAGTAGACTTTCCCCGGCGAACGATTCACCCCCACTGCGTAGCCGTAGATTTCGAAGCAATTCGACTGATAGTTGCCACCGTGAACAGTGGTTGACTAGATAAATTACGCATGATAAAAAAATATACTATAAGCTTTTTTCAAGGACCTCATTATGTATTTTAAGCCGACTTCCAAAAAAGAGGAGGTTATCAATTCGTAGCGATCTTTTATATATTTTTTTATGGATGTTCACCGATTTTATTCGAATACGCCTGAACCGATTTGGAAAATTCTTATTTGTGTGAAACGGTTACTTGTCAGGTGGTGGTAGGAATATTATCAAAATCAGTTGTGTGCTTTGGGGTCGAAGTCTCTATTTAATTTTAAAAAGTTATTGCTTTTTAGAAAAATAGTTTTAATTATTCTTGATCATAATAATAAACATGAATATATGTATATGGACTGTAAAGTAAAAACTATGAAGACTTATTATATTCAAAACTAAAAAGGGCGTGAAAATAAGTTTCCGTAGTTTTAACGTAGGTATTCATAAAAACCTTGACTGCAGGCAATGCAGACACAATATTTAGATTTTTAATTGTTTGTTTGGCACCAGGTGACCGTCATGGCGTTTAAGGACTTATATCAGTTATTTAGCATAATGGTACTGATTAAACAAACATTATTTTATGGCAATTGCGTAAACATCTGTCCTTCCACTCCGACCAATAGTTGATCCCTTTCTTGGTCAGTTTAGACCAAGAAAGGGATCAACTATTTTACTTTTTAGGTATCTCTGCAGTCCTTAACTTTGCAGCGTCCTAACTATACAACGTCAAAGGGAAATATAATCGAACCACGGCCTATAGGTACTAGACCACTACCTGCAGATTAATAAAACTAAAAAAAACTGTCAGAAAAAAAAAATCGGCATTTCCATACAAAAGTGTCCAGCCGCCCGATCAATTTGTATGGGAATATCGATTATTTTTTGTTTTTTGACTGTTGTTTTAATTTCAATATACTATAGTGATCTAGTATAATAATGATATAATATAATAATAATCATTTATTTCGGTCATTGTACAACCATATTATTGTTAGTAAAAAGAAACTTAAAAACTTAGTGTTAGTAGTGCGTTCATTCAAAAAACTTATTAAATATATAAATTAAATTAATCAAGATTACAAAAATATTCACAATTAGTACAATTACACACTAAATTAATTTAAGTATCTGGTGTGCACACCCCCGGGGATCCCCTTCACGTCACAGTGCATACGCGTCCAGTGCCACTGGATTGGACAATCCGGCTTATCAGTGATTACTTTCAGAATACTGTTACGGCTCCCACGAATTCTGCGCCTCAAGGAAGCCGTTCTTTTGCGTAATATGGCAAAGAAATCGTCAGTACGTGCCTCAGCAAACATTTTTGATGCGCTACAGAATCGCGGGAGCCCCATCAGCATCCTGAAAGCATTATTATATTGTACACGAAGTACGTTGTAGGCCCTCTGCGTATATCCGACCCATAGGCTGCAGGTGTAAAAAGACTGGCAATATGCCTTAAAAAGAGTAATTTTTACCTCCTTTGTACATTTTGGAAACCTGCGGGCCAACATATTACATCAGACCGACAACGCCCTTCGTTCCCTCTCAATATCCTCATCATCAGACAAATCATCGGTGAGAACATGCCCTAGGTACTTGAACTTGGATACCAAGTTCAGGCGTTTTCCGTTAGTACACAGGTGGAATTACACGGGGCTTCTTTGACCCTACCCTGAAAACCATGACTTCGCTCTTGCGCACATTGTACGCCAGCCCATGTGACCTTGCGTACCTCTCACATACACCCAGCAATTCCTGCAAAGCGTCTGCAGAAGGAGCCAACAAAATCATATCATCAGCGTAGCTAATGCTGTTCATGGTTAGTCCATCAATGGAGCATCCGATACCCGTTTCACTGAGTTCCTCAATCAGCTGGTTTATATAAAGACTAAAAAGTGCCGGTGAGGTCAAGCCACCCTGTCTGACTCCGCATTCCAACTCATATGGCTCTGACAGCGCACCTGACCATCTTACCTGGTTAGTCTGGTGGTTGTACCAGTACTGCAGTAGGTTCGATTTACTGTGAGTATGTCTCTTCCACGATGTATGACTGATTTAGGAAGACAGTATTTCTATCATACTATTAACTTGCAAAAAAATCATTTCATGCCATAGATAGGTTATTCGTATTATGTAAATAGGGTTGACGATAGGGTCAAAAGGGTATTATTATTTAAATTAGTCCGTCTTTTAGATTATCCAAAAACAATAGACCCATATTTCCAGATTAACAAAAAATTAAAAATTCACAATACAGAGCACCTCAGTTCCAGAGTGGGGGCTCTCGACGTCACCGCTATGTAAAAATCGTGCTTAGGCGTGACGTCATGCGAAATTCAAATTCGCTTTTATCTTACAGAAAAGAAAAAATACGTGTACGTTATTTTTAATAAAATCTAACCAATGGGCTAAAATTATTTTTCCAGTCGACATGCCTAATGTTTCGTAACAAAAAAATCTACTTTCCGATTGGCTAACTCTCGTTTCATTGTTGTGTAAGTGTTTGCGAAAGTTTGAAGTACCTGAAGAACTTTTATATTCGTTTTGTTTACACGAGCCTCAAATATTATTTCAACGTTTGAAATTCTGAAAGAAGTTTGCGAAAAAAATGTTTTCAAGGTTTTACCAGTTTTTATTTCTTGGGTATGATTTGAAATTGTTATTTATTTGCCAGATAAATGAATAAAAAAGACTTTCAAGCGTTCACCTCCCATAACTTTTAAACCTCTGCACTAATTACCATCAAACATAGCTTAGAACCATCTTGATCCAGTTATCTTTCAAACAAAAAAGCACCAAAATCGTTCCGTTCTTTTAGGCGTTACGATGCCACAGACAGACACACAGACACGTCAAACACCCCCTTTTTCAATAGGGTTTAAAAACGAAAGCGGATGTGCAAACTACGAGTGGAATTCAAACAAAATCTCTAACCAAAACATTGAAATTGCGTTCGACCGAATCCTAGCAGAAATCGGACACCGGCGCTCGAGTTTTGTCGCAGCGAATTGATGTTTAACCGATGATTATATAAGTTACTTTCGCTTGGAGAATAATAGGGATGTATGCTGTTTTGAAAGAAATGTATGGAAACGACACGTGCGCCGTGCGCAAAGTAAACCGAGAACCCTTGGCAGCTGCGGTTCGATTGTGACGTTTTCGTGACTCACTTGCTTGTGACTTCTTTTCGGTGAGCATTTCGATCAATTCAATTTAAAATTCATTTTGTAGTTCTTTCTTTTCTTCACGAGCATCTTCCCATAAATTTAACATTTGTCATAATAGTCGCGCTGTGCACGTCATAATTATCTTCTGCAATAACGATACGACTAGTTGGCGATTGCAGAAGATGGTACATTGTGACACAAATAAGTTGAACAAAAATGGCGGGCTTCAAAGCATTTTTGTACATGTTCCCGGCACGTAGGTTGAACCAAAATGGCGGTTATCGGCGCAGGTACAAATAATGCGCCATCGACATTTTGGTTCAATTTACGTATCGGGAATTTGCACAAAAATGATTTGAAGTCCGCCATTTTTGTTCGATTTATTTGTGTCGCATTGTAAGTCGTTTCATATAGGACTCTACTGCCAGTTCACAGTTATCCAACTCGTTCTCTTACAACTTACACACGATGACTGACTTTGTCTGACTGACGATTGTTTGCATGGACCTAAAGAAAAACTAGGCTTTCAGTTAACCGTGAGGAAAATTTAGAAAGATGATGTCTAGAAGCTTAGGTATTTTAATTACATGTCTCCCGGAGACACTGTACTGGTAGTTTGCATTCGGATTCTCGCTTAGGTTTGTAGCTGCAAAATTATCTTATTTTTATCATGTTATAATAAGCTCAACTCTCTTCACTTCTCATCTCTCTTTTTAGGGATCCGTACCCAAAGGGTCAAAACTATTATCTACCAATTTACTCAATAATTTTAAAATTTAAAAAATCCAGGTTTAAATATAAAACTAACACTTTTTAAATCCCGTGATCCAGGGTTAATGAAGGATCGTTTGTCGCGTGCGAGGTAAATCTTGTTTACGACGCGTGCGCAGCTGTTCCGACGTGACAGCTGCATTGTCAGCGACCTGTGACTTCGGTTTGTTTTAAATCCATTTTAAAAGATTTGTATTTTTTAAGAATTCTTTATTTTAGATTAATTATATAAAAGAATATGATGCTGGTCTGCGAGAGCAAACAAATACTGGATGCCCAATAGGAGCCGGGGACTGACAGACCCAGAACGCAATGGTACGATAAAATTAATAAATATAACCACGAAAGGAGAATAAACTTAAATGGAGGAGATACCGCTTATGTCCTAATGCTAGGCAAATGCCTTATTCGAAAGAGAAAGAATCCTATCTCTAGAATTACAAATCTTTTGGCCATATATTTCCATACAAACGTAGTCGCCTGATTCATCGCTAGCAAGTGACAGTAGGGCAATGATTTAAAAAAGAATCTTTGGATATATTAATATGTTTCATATATTTTTTTTTTATATTTTATTATTTTCCCCGATGTTTCAATAGGAAATCTTACCAAATTATTTATTAGCATATTTTTAGCAAAATTTAACGCTGTTTGAGATTATATTACAAAAATAATACATAGATAACACAGCCATAGCACTGTTTATTTTTTATGAAAACAAAAATTAAATCGGTTAAGCTTTGGAGGAGAAATCAGGGGACTACGAAACGTTGATTTCGTGTGCTTTTCATGGGTATTTTCGGTCTGAGCTGCAATTGTCTCTATCGCACATCACCGTTTCGGTTCGGACACAGCGCGACAGCAATAGATTTTACAAATACCTATTCTTCAATTTTCTCAACCTTTGTGTTTCCTATTAACCGTTAATTAAATGTTATACTATAATAAAATAAATAAATAAATATATACGGACAAATTACACTGATTGAGTAACCAGTTATTACCAAAGTAATATAGAGACTTGTATTTTTTTTCAACAAATGTACATATATAGATAAACACCCAATATATATTGTATATAATAATGCCAAATAGATACCTATTCGCGCAACAGTTTATCTGAACAACAAGTTTTTACATAGAAACAATATCTGAATGAGTTCGCTTCATAGGTAGAGTGCGTGGGGTGATTTTGACAGCAAATCCGGTAGTCGTTTGCGTGGGCATTTGTTAAATCTATGTTATTCACCTACTTTTCAATGACTACCGTTTCTGTGTTCTGTAAGATCGTGTTTTTACCGTAATACTTATATTACATATAGGTATGTACAGTCAAGTACCAAGATAACTGACCAGGCCTTCTAATTATATCTTGAATTTTCTCTTAAACTAAAAATAATATTAACATGAAAATTCATATTCAGAAAGACTTAATTAAAATCTGTCTGAATAAAAATTTACATGTTAATATCATTTTTAGTTTAAGAGAAAATTCAAGATATAAGTAGAGGGCCTGGTCAGGCATCTTGGATGACTGTACCAATGTGGACCAATGTGTGGCCACCTTTACACCTCTGTCATTAGCCGAGTTAGGTCTTCTATTATGCTGGAAGTTGGGCAGGTGGGGTATGATAGTGGGTGGACATGGTTTGGTGGAAAATTTTATGTTTATGTTACGTTAACATACTTGTCAATGTCAATAGGTTTGAAGATTCCTATAGGACTTTTTGTAGTCTTAGGCGTTACCGCGATGGACGAGAGAATCGCGACGATATAATCTATAAATCGATTTCATCGCGTCGATTTGATGTATTGACTTATGTCAATTCGTCGCGATTCTTTCACCCGTGAAGGCAACATCTTAGTCTAGCAAGGCCATCTGTTTTTTTTTTTGTATTCTACTTGCCATAACTGTCATAGATTTCGTACCTAAAGAAAATATTTTTAAAAAAATCTGATACAGCATATAAAAGTAAAAACGGCAACTATCTGACCAATTAATCACTATCCTTCACGTAAAAAAGTGTTATTGTTTTTTTTTTTTTCAAGTCCTTGAAAGCGAACGACATTACTAAATATCCGTTCATTTCTGCTCTAGAGACAATTGTCTTTCTATTCTTCTTTTGAATAACTCATGAAAGTATCTACTCGTAGACAAAGTCAGGCGCAAAGCTACTAAGAAACAAATAATTCAAAAAGAAATGTTGGAAATCTCCAGGCAGCTGAAGCCGAGTCTCGGCGGGAGGCGTTCAGAAGGCGCTAAATTTAGCCGCGCGCGCCGTGCATTGGCGCATGCGCGCTGCGTGCTGCGCATCTCTTCTGTGTGAGTGTGAACTGCTTCATAGTCGAAGATCTATTTGCAAGGTTTGTGCAATCGTGTCATAGGTACTTTGATCATCGTTTTAAGACAAAAGTGTTTTCTGAAAAAATAAAATGCATTTTGGATGTTAGTTTAGTCATAACTAGCTGGGCGAATGATTATATGGATATCAATTTTTTTGCCTCGTCACTCCCTAATACCGAGTTTCATCAAAATCATTGGATCTTCTTCCGAGATCTTCATCATATATTTATATATATACAAGAATTGCTCGTTTAAAGTTTAAGATGCATGTATTCTTCAGATGAATCTTTATAAAATACTACCTTTTGGGGTCACTAATTAGTTCGATGATATCTCGAGTAACTTTAATCGTAACTTAATGTAATTTAACAAAAACGTTCAAGGCGTTACCAATATTCGAGCTTGTAAAAGAATCGCGACATCATAGTTAGAAGTGAACTTACAAATTTAGATAAATTTCAATATCAAAAAAAAAAAAACTTGTATTTTTGTTGATTATTTTGTAGGTGACGTTATCTTAGATCTGTTTCTGTATGAGTGGCCTTGCCATTCATAGGTTGATTTAATCTTGGGGCATGGTAGTGCTCCTGCCAATTAAAAATACTACGGTGGGCTCTTCGACTGGTACTGGCATATACTCCGGGTAGTTTCGTTAGCGAATGTACCTGTGGAGATCAGTGAACCTGTATAGCTAGATCTAGAATTGAGGCTGTCTAATGGGCTAGTGTGCTTAATGGATTAATTTGGAACGTCAGGAAAGTTCCATGAAGGTTACTATAAAAAAATCTTCAAACTGGCAATAGCTAAAATTCTGACAAGTATACATATACTAAGGTGCTATATTACGGATTGTTGTAGATAAATGTCGTTCTTAACTCTATCTGCATTTCATTCAATCTGCAAACATAGCGGAAAAGAACGGACAACTTTCGAATCAATTTTGACAGATTAAAAAAAAATAAAAACACAGCGACGTGCCTTAATATTGATTTATGGGTCATTAAGGACCTATAAATCAATTTTACTAAATGTATAAGTTGGAAAAGCTCTTCTTCACAGAAAGCAACCGTGGTTAAGTGACAAAAAAAATTACACTTTTATATATTTGTTTTAATTATTTCCAGCTCAATGCTATATTTATGTATGTAAATCCACATTATATTTTCTTTTTTTTAATGCATATTTAAGTATTGAGTTTTTATTTTTAAATTAATCAATAAAAATATTATTATATTTTTAGGTACGAGTAGGTACTTAGTCATTAAATTTCAAGGAAATAGTTTGATTTAAGTATTATTAACCCTACCATATAAGATTGCTTTTTTAGTAGGACGATTTTATGAATGATTAATTCACTCCTTTTTGCCATCTGCGTGACTAAGTTTTTTTCTTCCTCTGAAACAATATCCTCCCTACCTCATGTCAGCATGATTCACAAAGCCACCGAAGTATGTCGGTGTCTGGGCCTCTGGAACACATATGTGAAATCACTTAGGTATTCGCACTCTTGGGAGGTGATGATTTGATTCATTGGCATCATCTGTTTCCTTGACTTTTTAATTAACAATATGTTTGCTGTTTTAAATAAAAAAACCTAGGGGGAGGCCTATGTCCAGCAGTGAACTTCCTGTGACATCATAATAATAATGATAATGAAGTGTCAAATAAGTAGAATTTTATGTAGATGTTTTATTGTTATCAAATTACTAAATTTTTTACCTTTGCTTTTAAAAGGCATTACACATTTACACTGCATGGAAACATGTACATGCTTAATTTATTAATCTTATTTTATAATTACTTAGGCACTGTAAATATATAAACGTCCAATGGTAATTCAGTTTCAAAGTCAAATCCAGAGATCATTGAAATTATTACATTACAGAATAAAACGTCCTAAATTGCGAAAGAAATACTTTGCCAAATTTTCATAAACGAGGTATGTTTTAAATGAACAAGCAAAAACTAAGTATCATTAAAGGTTAAGAACATTTTCACCTTTGGTTAGCTGTCTCGCTCGCACAATTAAACATTTTTAAAGATTATTAAAAAATGTGACTCATTTAAAGAAAAGAAATTTCATAAACTTTTTAATATATTATGTGTTAGATATTGTAGACACGTTTTTGTGTGTGTGTGTGTGTATCGAGGATAAGGTTATCAACAATTTTAAATTTTGATGACATGTAATATATAATTTTTTTTATTAACACTTTTCTTCTAATGAGTTACATTTTTTAATAATCTTTAAAAATGTTTGATTGTGCGAGCGAGACAGCCAACTAAAGGTGAAATAGCTCTTAAGTTTTGGCAGAATAAACTTGACCTTTAAGTGTTTCTCTCATTAACCAGACAGCATTATATACTTTATGCCAGAAATATGTGTTAATATACCATTATTTACACATATATGGTCCATAACTAATAACAATGACCATAAAACAAAGGCCCCTGCCGTTATTGCTGTGAATAAAACTGCGTTTTATGGTTGTTTATACAGCAACACATATTATGGCGGTCCTAATCTCTCGTCATAGTAAACGGCTCATTAAAAACCGCCGTCAGGGAAATATGCGCTTGCGCCGGCGACGACCGCTGCGACGCCAAAGAGTAGCAGTGCAGAAAGTAAACGTATAACATTTACGTTTTCCTTCTGCACTATCACAAAATACGTGTTAATGCGTGATAATGTATTAAGAAACGCGAACAGCAGAACGAATTGAACTTAATTCATAAACTTTGTTTGCTTGTTTGTAATAACTTTATTGCACTATAAAAATACACAATGAAATAAAATAACAACATAAAGAATAAATTGACAATGGTGGACTTATCCCATAATTGAATCTCTCCAGTGAATGTATGGAACTTTTTGAGGTTTTGAAATATTTGTCATTAAAGCAAAACTAGCTCCTAGTTTAAAAGCTTAAATGTAAACAACATTCTTTATGGTTTATTCAGAAAATATTAATACTACCATTTTGGTCACACAACCACCACCTCCGCACAATATGAAGGTTGCCACTTAACATCGTCAAATTGCTTCTTCTAATTATAGTTATTACGCATCTGACACTCATTGCGAAAATAATCATGCACAATATTTCGCAATATGTTTTTTTTCGTGTGTGTAAGTCGCCAAAATAGGTGTTAGATTTTTAAGGCTTCCTTAAGCCATCTGACATAGCTTGACGACTGCCATACAACAGTGGCAGCCGAAATCAATGGCTTATATGCGCGTTCCAAAGCACGGAGGAGCTCGTAAAATTTTATGCCACTGGTGGTCACCCATCCAAGTGCGGACCACGCCTTGAATTGATGACAACTATTTGAATATGCATCAAAAGAAACCCGTCACAATGAACCCAAACAAGTTATTATTACAAAAACAAAAAAACAAAAACTGACTGTCCTTTTTATTTCGATTTTCTTTTTGTTTTTTTTTTTTATATATAAATACTTACCCAATGTCCCTCTCACAGTAAATTCGAATCTAACGACACCTTTCAAGCTAAAAACCATCGAGCCGTTCAGGCTCCAAAGCGTGTCAAACAATTATACATACATACATACTCTCGGAAACATAACCCTCCTTCTGGCGCAGTCGGGTAAAAATAAAATAAGTGTAAAACAAATAGTTGCGTCTGCGCAACATGATCTTTGGCGTCGGTGAGGCGGGCGGCGCGGGGTAGGCGGGCGCCGCCCAAAATAGCCCGCACGTGCCGCTCCGCTCGCCGGCTGCCCACGCGCACCCAAGATGGCGGCCGCTGTATGTACGCGAGCTTGTGTGCGTGCGTAAGCGACGGTGTGCGGTGTGCGCCGTGCCGAGTATTGTAAATAGGGCTTGATTGGTTGAATGATAGTTGATATGGGTTGCTTTATGTTTCAGTACTGTGAAAGAAAATGAGTTTTCTTTCTTTTGAATTCACTGAGATGAATAAGATGAAGTTAGTACAAGCTCTGCTGAAAGACGATTCATTCGTTGGATTACTTTATAGAATCAAGATTAATTGAGGATAATCGCTTTAAAATTCAATTGCAAGATTTAAAACGAACAAACCTACACACATAGAAAATCGAATAAAAGCTTATAAATTACAATGACTTTATCAAGTAACGTTGTATACTTACTTACCGGGTAGACAAAGTCTAGCATCATAAGACCCAAAAGCCACTTTCGGCATGAGGTAATTAAATAGTGACGAGACGTTAAAAGCATGATTCTTATATGAAAATATGATACCACGAAATAATATTGACATGCTTTACAACAACGTAAGTTTATGGCTCTCATTTCCTAATGTATTCGTCTGGGCATCTAGTGGTTATTTTTGAATTTCCTCAGATCTCTGACGATACGACACGGCTCAAATCAATTATATTTTAATGTATCACTGTCATATTAAAGTGTTATGAAATTAGATATTTTTCATGTTATATTTTTTATACTTACTAGAGAATGCACTATGGAAAATGTATTTCGAAATTTAAGGTTTGGATTGGTAAGGAAGAGATATTCCTGAGCACCTACCAGTGTTTTAAAGTAATGTTAAAAAAAAACAGTTACAAGTGCATATTTCCGTTGGCCGTGTAGTCACGGCGGCAGGGTAGAATACAATTACACGTTATCCCCATAATGGGGACAACATTTTGGGGACAACGGGAAAACATGTTTGTCACAACCCCTTCCTCCACGGGTATTGTACGAGGCGACTAAGATATATCTATCTATAGGTACCTAATAGAGAATGAACAGCAGTGTTCTCTGTTAAGGCGATCACCAAACCGTATGACCAGCGTGGTCATTATTGGCAAATCCACCGTTTATTGAGGCTTAGAGCGAAGCTTTCCGTCCAGGTGTAGATAGGCTGTCACGCGGAAAAATATTTAAAAGGAATCTAACGAAATTGCAACGTATAATCTGACGTGTAACACCACAAGACTGGAAATCCGAACAACATAAGAAATAATAGAAGAGCATAGCCTAGAAGTCTCAAAGTTCTCAAAGCATCGGTACAGCAGACACTTGTTCGAGCGGCCGACAGGCACTCGTGCTCTCTGAATAAATGATAAATGCTACAGCCACTTCGTTGCCGGTACCCTGCTTGAAACATCGAGCTACGAATTGTCTGATTCATGATTGTGAGCACCCATATGTTAATAAATATTAAACACGATTTTACTTACGTAGTATAATCGGAAAAGGCCGACTAGTTTTGATAGGTTTAGATGATCTTCATCAGGGCGAGTATTAGGAGAGTAAAAACATGTTATATTAATTATTTCATCTCATGTTACTTTTAATAATAAATTTCTCTTATTTGATAAGATAAAATGTTTATCGCGCTGCCGCGGTAGCAGCGGTAGTATGTATCATCGCTCGGTAGATATAACGGTGAAAAAGTTTATATCGCGCGGCCATGGCGATTCTTATATTTCGTTAAACGACATGGAGATGGAATAAACGATAAATCCTACAGTCACTCCGTTGCCGGTACCCTGCTTAAAACAATGACCTACGAATTTTTCTTTAGGCACATATATGGTGGATAGAGCTCCTATTGTTTTCACGAGGCAAATGATTTTTACAAATTAGTCATGCAATATTGGCAAGAAGCCTTTGTTAAAAATTGAGGTATTTCGGTTTCATCGTAAATTCTAATAATAAAATAAAAAAGTAAGTAGGTACCTTGGTAGGGATATAATGATTGTATTTATTTATTTTATTTATTGCACTAAAAGTTTTTTATCACTAAAGATTATAGTACAAAAGGTACAACTTAATGCTAAGCATTTTATTATGCTGTATTGTATAGACATTGTCTCTTATTACTCGCTTTTCAAACCGACGTGTAAGGAAACACCTTTCAGTCTGTTAAAACCCGGAAAACCACACTTGGCAATAGCTTCCAACCGTCTCCTGCCAAATTTTTCAGCACTGATGTCATTATGACGTCATTGCGGCTGCTGCGAATTAGAATGATCTGATAATGTTTTTATTGCGACTATAAGTTTTATTGAAAACGATTGGAATAAATAACTTCGGGTGTTTTATGATAGAAATATACATTGACCCAGTTATTCATTCATTTGGCAACGATGTAGGTATCTATTGTCAAATGATTTTGGTTTTTACTCACCTAAAGTTTTACCCATATATGAAGTGAATTTAAAAATCCTGTCACACATTATAAAATATACTCTAGTCTACCTAGTCTAGAGGCCTCGATATCATAATCATTTTGTATTTCCTGTTGTAATAGTAGATTATTAACCAAGGGGATAAAGCAGTGTCTGCTGTCGCGGGTGACGAATTAAATCGCGAGCGCAACGAACGACTCGAGGTAGGACGAGTCCTGAGTGTAGCGAAGGATTTAACCTAACTAAGACTAAGACAGCTTTATCATCGAGGAAAATACTCTACTTTTCGTACCATTTGCGAAAATAAAGACAATAATAACAAGAGATAAGCATTTATTAAAAGATATATTAATTAATATTTATCCAGTTACATAAAAAATACAAAATGTTTTACGTTGTAAATAAATATAGGTACGCAAAAAACTTGGCTGTATGTGTGAGATGCAAATGACCATTTGCTTTTTCTTTTTGGAAAACTACTGGTGGAAAACTACTCAACAGCTGGTGTAAACAAACAATGACATGATTTAGTTTGTTATTTTATGAAATTTAAGTGGTTTTGTGGATTTGCGGATACATGTTGTCGATTTAAAATCGTTATATTTTTAACGCTTAACAATAAAGAAATAATTTCAGTTCAGTATACATTTTGGTAAGTATTCCAAACTTAAACCACATTCTCCCTCTAGAGGTTGAATAAAATTCAGTACAATTTTCTTTCCCTGTTGTCATTCTTGGTCTAGAGGCTGAATGAAATTTAGTACATTTGTCTTTCCCTGTTGTTAACAGATTAAAAATGACTATTTTTATGTTCGCTGTTTGTGCCATAGAATGTGACTTTTTTTAAGCAAGTGGTACGAAAAATCAGTTATAGGTGTACGAGTGCTCCAATTTGGATTGGTGATTACAAGAGGCATAATCTTCTATACTGGTCTAGGAGAAAAGAAAACCTTTGAATTACCAGCTGCTTCTCTTCCCATGCAAATCTTTAAAGCAAATCATGTTGCAACTCATCACTATTTTGTTTCCTTTTTCCACCTTCTCGCCCATTATGACGTTTATAGCCTTTGGGTCTTGCGACCCTGGCCTCTGTCTGATTAGAACCAACATGCTATTGTCAGCACGGAACAACACTTTTCTATGCTGCTATCCTTTTCTGTCGCTCTGAACCTGAGCGACAGAACACTATAGCACCAGCCGTGTTGAAGTGTTCTGTCACTCTCTCTTGGCCCAACTAGAAAAGTACTATTCCGTGCTGACAAGTGAGATCCAATCCTTAGGGATAAAGATGTGATAATGTGTTCGTAAGCTTCTCCTTGATCTAAAGTGTCGTGTTGACCAGTCTTGGTCACTTCACACACCAAACAAACCGCCGTTAATACCCTCTTTTTAAAGATGTCTCATCTTTATTTGTTGTTGCGACTATGAGGTACAGTACAGGTAAAACGGTCATAAACTTGAAATAGAACTGGGAACGTCATTTGGCTTGTTGAAGTGACGGCAAGTAGAGCAAGACATTGACAAAATGGTGAACGGATGGTAAATGGTGGTAGAACGGATAAAAGAAGCGTCGGACGTCCAGTTATGAGATGGTTTGACAACATTAACAGTCTCGGGTTGCACCTGGATGAGAGTAGCACATGACAGATATGTGTGGCAACAACAAAGAAAGGCTTATGCGTAGCAGTAGGAGAACGAAAGACTTAAATGGAGATGATGATGAGACGTCAGTTCTAATCAAAGTGGAGTTGTATCTTTGAGATTTTTTTTGAGACAGGTGTAAATCACTCGTTTCAGCCCCAGTAAGTCCACAATTCGCTTTTCAAAACGACCGATTGGAAGCAGGTTTCATCCAATGTTTCAGTATTGGGTCTTGGGTGTTATGTTATGTAAATTCTTTGTTGTACAAAATTATCTATACATGCATTTATTTTAAAATAAAGAATCGTTGAATTAGTATCTCATAAAACATCTCATCATACTTTGGGGCTAATTAAGTCAGTTAGTGTAATTTGTCCTTACCTATAATTTTTTTTAAAAGTAACAACTTTTTTTTATTTTTTTAACTTGTAATTTATCTCGTATATATCATATATATGTTTGTTTAGGTTCAATCTTGCAACTCAATTTTCAACCAGTTATCCTGAAACGATTGAGCTGAAATTTTGCATACTTGTGTAAATCGGATGACAATACAATATTATTCAGTCAAGGAGCTGTTTTGATGATGGAGCCGGGAGATGTTCGACAGAACTCAGTAATTAAACAACATAACCTGGTTGAGTAGATCACGTTTGAATAGGCTTGAAGAGCAATTGTTAACAATGTCTGCAGTCTGATCATGGAGACAGAAGGTGGTCGATGAAACTCGGTAATATAACGACGCTACTCCATCGAGTTTCGGCTTATTTCATTTGTCTTAATAAGTACCTGCTTTTGCCTTCACATTAAAGCTTATATACTTCTATTGTCTAAACCTTAATTAATTCCTTGTATTTCGTTCTTTTGTATGTACTTCTGTCTACCTAATATATATGCAACTGTCCTTTGTTTTTCTGGTCGACTGGAAGAGATTCCTTCTGGGATAAGTCCACCGTTTGTACCACTGGGTTCAAATTGATGTGTAATTTATGTCTGTTACATTTGCTTGTACAATATTTTTTTAATAATATTAATTAATAAAAGCTTATCCAAAAATAAAATTAAAAAACTTATATTTATTTATTATTTACTGCAACCTAGCTCGGGTCGTCTAGTTGAATCTAGTGGAATAACTATCACGTCTGGGTTTTGTAACTGCTTGGTGGAGTGATTGAAATGTTGCCTATCGTGTTTTACCTTTGTCTTTTTGCTTTCCAGTTGAGAAATAAAGTGCATCTGTAGGCTTTTGTGTATTGGAAGCTACGTTGTTAGAAAATATTAATACACACTTCGGCATTTGTAGAGTTGTACTTATGAGTACATTACCTCCCTTACATATTTGACGATCTAGTTACCAACTCTCTAGTGTCAGATTTTTTAAGTCATTTTCAGTTCAGTTAGTAAATATATACGGACAAATCACACAGATGGAGCTAGCAGCCTCAAAGTAAGTTCGAGACTTGTGTTACGATACTAACCAAAGAGCAAAAAAAAAATTTTATTCCTCCTATATCTTTGATCCTAACTCAACGATACTATATTCACCATTTTTTATTTGTCCAGTCTTCATACCGTTTGTACTTCTTCTTCTTTTAATTCTTTCTGCACTATCTATCAGTCGGTGGTGTAGAAAGTTGGAAAGAAAATAGAAACAAAGCTAAAAAATAAAATAAAAAATATTAAGTTGTCCAAAGAAAAGATTTGGAAGTCTTTAGCAAATACTGAAATCAACCAACTGCATAAACAAGGCGTGTTTTACGATATTTATACAAAAATGCGAGTATGATCAGTCACCTCAATCATCCTCGACCTGCATTATAAATTTGGATTTCATCCAAAATCTTTAGCTTTAAACAATACTACAATATTAACAGTGACATTTATATACAAATAATTTATTGTTTTTTTTTATATCACATAAATAATAAATAAATATACAGGGACAGAGAACACTGATAGAGCTAGCCCCAAAGTAAGTTCGAGACTTGTGATATGGGATACTAACTCAACGATACATATTTTATAACAAATACTTATATAGATAAACATCCAAGACCCAGGACAATTTGAAAATGGCCATTTTTCCAACTTGCTCTGACCGGGGATCGAAACCGGGACCTCAGGGTTGCGGACTAGCATGGAGACCACTACGCCACGGAGGTCGTCAAATTTAATAATTAACCTTATTTTCTAAAATGTTTGTTCAAGATTATTAAGAAGACTTTTAGTGCCTTTATAAAGAGATAAAGTACTTTTAGTCTCATGATTCGACGACTTCTGTAAACTAGCGGTCATCATGCCAGGCTGTCTGGCTGGAGGTCCGTTTCGATCCCCGGTCAGGTCAAGATAGAAAATGATATTTTTCAGATTTACTTAGGTCTTGGATGTTTAGTTATACCTGTATTTGTTATAAAATATTGTATCGTTGAGTAATACAAGTCTTGAAATTACTTTGGGGCTAGCTCAATCTGTGTGATTTGACAGTAATGTATATTTATTTATGATAGATTTATTAATTATAACATTGATTGATTTGTTGGAATTTGTTATTTATATTATTTGTCCGTCAAAATTGCTATCATAACTAATAAATAAGTAAGTATCATTTAACTAATTTTCCTTTATTGGGAAAACCCTTTGGAGAAAAATAAAACTAATATGGGCTGGGAAGAAAACAAAACTGTTATTTTCAATTTCATTGTTTCTTTCATATAAGTTTTTATGTACTTTATAGCTGCATCAGTTATGCTGAGACCTCGACCAGTGTAATCAGATTGAAACGTCAGCAAATAAATAAAAATTACCTCATGTAATAAGAAGTATAATGTAATATTAAGTACTAAAATAAACTGTAAATATTACTGTTTACATTACATCACTCTTTCATCGCAGAATGCCTAATCCTGAAACCTTTCTGACGCCCACTGGTCACCAAGGATAATTATCCTCTCATTACTATGGGTAGCGAACAAAAGGGCCTGAAACCCTTTGATTTGCCGCTCCACCACATTTCATCGGGTCAAAGCCACCAAACTTAATAGGGCCTAAAATTTAAAAGCCCTTGAGTTATGCTGTGATGGAGTTTTTGATAATTTTCGCTAATATTTCGGATCGATATAACCCGATGTTGTGTAGGCGTAGATTTTGTGAGAAGAGTTAAGTAACTTCCATGAATACATTTATTAGAAATTGTTTACATAGGTACGCAATTTTACTTAGTTACCTAATCCCCAAAATTACTAATGGAAATATTGGGTATGTCCTTAGTTAAAATAAAAATTTATTTGTACTTTAATTTCGTAACCTTTCAAGCAAAACTTGTGTAATAAGAGTTTGAAAATAATTCTATTCTTTTTTTCAGAATGCTACTAAATTGACATTGTCAAGGTTTCGTGGACGGATGCAATAAAACAACTAACCATTTGGTTCGTTGTTCTTTTTGAAACAGAAAGCAACAGAATTTTATATTTGCAATGGTTCTTTTGACATGAAATTTTTTGCAATGGTCCTTTTATTTTTCTGTTACCAGATCTTTTAATTTCTTAACAACAAATGACGTAACCAATTCCCTTGTTTATCATCAGTATCAATATAGAGCCAATCGATGAGAGAAGCGTCAAAAACAATCAAGATGGCCGCTTCACCTGGCAACATGGCGCGCAATTCGTAAATGGAATGTCATAAGTTTGGCAGTTACGTGTCCGTCGCCTGCGCTGGCGAGCTGAATGGCCGAGAAGCAGACAGCGTCTCTCGCAGCACAACACTAATTTTACCATCTGGCTCATGCGCACCACTAAGTTTAGCTGCCCCAAGATAGCACCGGTCCACGACCCATCGCGCATAAACTTTTCACAATTAGACTATTATTTTTGGTAGCAAAGTCAGTCGGTCGATTATTAATAGAGGCTTTTCCGAGTTTATATTCGTTACGTGTGTTGTGGTGTTAACTTTTAGTGAATTTATACATAGACGCTTATAAATAGGATGTGCTGAAGTTGCGTCTGACGGACGGGGGAATACCTTCCTGAAATATCGTACTACGGGTGCTGCTTTGCGTGTTTCGGACGCATTGGTAAACGATTATTTATACATTGATTGCGGGAATTGAGAGGGAGTGGTCAGTGCGGGCGCTGCGCCCGCGCAACTCACCTTCGTCACTCTTGGACTACTTTGTCCATATTTGCGCAATAGATTTAGGTAATCTTTTGAGTTATTATCATAGATTCATTAATCTGACTAGGAGCTAGGAGGCAAAGGCACTAATCGTAATTGGAAAGCTCATAGGAATCTTGCAGCCAGGCTAAGACAAAAGGAGGGCAGCAATGGGCAGTTGAAAGTTGATAAGTAAACTGCTGGTCATAAAGTTTTAATTGTAGAAATTGAAAAAGGGTAATCAGCATTCGTTATGTCAGGAAATCGTCTGGAAGGTCACTGACAGGATAAAGTGGAAGGAGATCGCAGAGGAGGACCAAGAACCAGCAAAGGGTTGCAGCACTTGTAGCGCCGCAGGCTGTAAGTAAGTCGCCGCTTATCAGTAAGGTAAGGTAAGGTAAGGTCTTGACTATATCGTCTAATTTTACGACTTCTTATCGATACTAGTGGATCTATCTACGATAATAATAGCTCGTGGCTGTTATTAAATATTTCTAATTTACCTCTATCCGTTATTTACTCTTATTAAGTACTGATTTATTTTAATCATTGTTTTTTGACGAATATACAGAAGAAAATTATTACTTATTTTTCATCATCATCACGCTGGCTTGACTTATACCAGGGTCTGAGGGGTATTTTTCATTGAAAAGTACGTTTTTTGTTACGGGTTTTATAAAAATCTAGTTATCAGGTGTCGAAAAAAAGTTACGAAACAAATAAAGCACTAGCTACGTGGATATATTTTTCAAAGTAGATAATTATTTGGTCAAAATGTACTTATTAAGAAAAGATTAATTGCACCTTTTACTTTTTGATTTACTTTGAATTACCAAAAATAATTCAGCCAAAAGTTTTTTGTAAAGTAGTAAGGCAAAGTCCATGAATTAAATGAAAACAATTTTCACGATAAAATTCTCTGAAACATTACTTCCTTCAAAAGAATTTACGCCAGAAAGCCTCAAAAAAGTTAAGAAAAGTGTTTTTTTTTTAGTTTTAGCTTACTCTGTCTTTATCTTAAGTTAAAATTTTTAGGTTGTTGAATGAAAATATCAAATTTTAGTAGAGATATAAATACACACTTAATAATATTTTCTTCAGATAAATATTTAAAAATACTTAGTTAATATTTTTCCGCAAATAATTAGGTAGGTTACCAAATACAGCTTGACAGTATCATTTAAAGTTATCAACTTTGTATGAATTGTTTATTTACATATTAATACTTATATACTTAATGCTAAAAATATAATATAACCAGTAATAATATATTTTACACAACATATAATAATTACAACAGACTGTATTAGGGTAAATTACCCTTCACATACATGTATGTATAAAGTGGCGAAAGCGCACCCAGGCCGGAGCCTGGGTGCGCTACATCATCATCAAGCAGCACATCTAGCTAAGGATGCGGGAACGCTCAACGACAAGAACTGAAGAAATATGGTGAAATTATGTTGTTTGATGTTGACTGTACGTTTAGTATGTAATACCTACTTACATATTACTTAAAATCGGTAGTTTATTCCACCCAACACACCGTAGTCCTGGAAGGGGCCCGTTCTGCTGTAGGTACCCTGAAGACTGACGTCACCATTCCTGCCGATCGGCCATTTTCCTCCAGCCGCGGCATTGAGAGAGGTCATGCCGTGCATCTGCCTGCTGACATCCAGGGAAGCCTTCGAGTGGTCCCCAGTGTAGTCAAGACGTCCGCCGAAGTGGTTTGAGTCTCCGTAGGGACTAATGACGTGCGCGCCGTATCCTGTAGCATCCAGCTTGCCACGTCCATCATCGAAGATGTTGTGCTTGTAGCCGGCTTTGCCAAATAAATTGTCTCCTCTAGACCCAAGGGTGCCGAACACAGCTCCTTTGTCGGAGACCCCGTGGCTGTAAGTGACGTCACCGGTTTTGGGATCTGCTGATAATTGCCGTCGGTACCTCAGGTGATCGGGGCTCACGTACCAGGATGGATATGTGTCTGTTGCCATCTCGAGGTTAATGAACTTCTGTGCTGATACTGCCACCAGTAGGCAAACGAACGCAATAAGAGACTGCATGGTCAGAATTTCTTATCGTTGTTTCTTGAATTGCTGATTGTGTTGCTACTTGGAGCGAAGATCTCCGACTAATGCCTTACTCTTCCTCAACCCGGTATTTATATAAAGAGCTATTCTACCCCGGGACTGTTTCCAGTACAATTATCTAACATGGGCTCAGTTATTCCCCTGCACCGATTTCATATCATCCTTATTGCATGTATAGTAAAGGTTATCAGGTACTGATGCATTGTGAACTATATTCGATCTTATTTGTAAAGCGCTAAGAATTATTTATAGTTTATCAAGGAAATTAATTTCGCCAATCTCTTTTATATACTGAGTTCATTCATAATAAATTGTTGGAAAAAAGTCCCTGATCCAGCAATCTCATCGCCAAAGTATATCTACTTTTTGTTTATTTGAAACACTAGCTCACTTTTTAGGGTTCCGAAGTAAATAAGGAACCCTTATAGTTTTGCCGTGTCTCTCTGGTTGCGGTTTTACTCAGAGACTATTAGCAATATAAAGTCTTAATGATCAGAGTGAGTAACTTCAGCGTCATCATAAAGGTATTGTGAGTTTGAGAAAATCGTTTTTCGACTTAAGGATACTTTTGTGAAATATTTGATAAAGTCTTTACACTTGTGTCCCCCCTCCCTCTATCAGCTAAATAGTGGAATAAGTACACGTAAAAAAATGCGCGGCTTTAGTAAATATAACAAAGTTATACATTTTTCAAAATCAAAAACTGCCTTCACACTCAAAACTACACAGCCGATTTTAATAAAGTTTCTACGGGACCATCTGAAAAAAAAAAAACAAATCGGTCCAGGCGTTTTTGAGTAATAAACATAAAAAAAAGGTCACGACGAATTGATAACCTCCTTTCTGGAAGTCGGTTAACAAGGAAAGCTCTCAGAGCTAAGTAGGGTTAACAAATTAAATAGTAGTCGACCAAATTGCTTTCCTTGTTAATTAAGATATTTTCAGCAAATCTCTTAAATTAAAATCCGAATGCATTTATGAATTCAGAACTGTCAAAAACCATTATGACAACACCGGATTGCATTCAGAGTTGCAGGAAAAGGGGGGTTCACCCCACAGTTGGCCAGACGGAGGTATTTTCGTCTGGCCTGATCTGTCAGTATGAATTAGAGAGTGGTGCATCAGCAGAATTGTTAATCATTGTACTGAACGTGCAGTTAATGTGCTGGGGTAGGTCGGGAATGTAATTTTCAAAGTTTTGATTAAGTGAGAGGAATTGATATTTGATTTGTTTGATTGAAAGTTTCGGTTGAGTGTGAGGGTATTTGACGACCTCCGTGGCGTAATGGTGGTTGCTGGATGGAAAATATATTTTGTTAATTGGCCTGGGTCTTGGATGTTTATCTATACATGTATATTTGTTATAAAATATAGTATCGTTGAGTTAGTATCCCATAACACAAGTCTTGAACTTACTTTGGTGCTAGCTTAATCTGTGTGATTTGTCCCTATATATTTATATACTTGAGGAAACAATACGAAAATTACGAATAGAATAATGTCATAAAGTAGATATCCTTTAGTTTTTTTTTTAATCAATTTACAATGAAACATTTATCTTATTAAAGTGTAGATATTGATTATAAATCAATTATAAAGGACTGCCTCCGTGGTCCGGTAGTAAAGGCGTCGCCTTGTGATCCGAAGGTCGTGGGTTCGAATCCCATCTGGGAAGCGTTTTGTGAAAAAGATGTTTCTTGTCTGGTTAGGATATTGCGGCCTTGAATCACCTGATTATCCGAAAAGATGGTATAGGTATGGCTCCTACTATTTGCAATAAATTGCCAGATAATTTGAAAAAATAGAAATGTTGACATTTAATAAGAAATTGAAATTGCTCCTGACTGAAAAATGTTAAAGATATTTCAACGATATTTTTTTTTTAATGTTTATTTATTTTCTCCATTAATCTAAAACAAAAATATAAAGAGTAATTGTATATTTTGATCATATAATTTAATTTAAACGTTTAAATTATTACTTGTTATAATATAATTTAATGACTAGTTTTAATTTAATGTGACTTTTATAATTGTTTAATTTTCTGAGCATTGTAAATATAACCATTTTATTATTGTATATCCATAAGGATAGGTCACAGTGATACTTTAATACTTATAAGCACTTCGTAACCTGTGTTCCACAATAAAGATATTGGATTTGATTTGATGATTTCGTGATTCAGAAGGCACGTATTAATGTGTCCCGAATGTCACCTAGCGTTTGCTCAAACCTGTCGAAGGATTTGTTCTGGTCTACGATTTGGGTTGCGGAGGTCAGACGGCATTCCCTCTATGTAACAACACCTCGTCAAGTGTTACCGCTGATGATAACGGGATTACGCTCGGATGATGATAATGGTAAATTATGAATAAACGAGGACTTAAAATAATCTATAAATTACTAAATCTGTATTTTTATAATATTTTAACTTTATTACAATACATGTAACTAAGGCTTTTTCTACCAGTCCACCAACAGGTGATGCTCAGAAAGCAATCTTAAGTTTTATTTTACGGGTTTAATTTTTCAAACAATAACCAACATCAGGTACCTATTTGAAAAGAAAATACCTTGTCTATCTATAATAAGTCCCAGAAGGTAGGTTAGGTTATTGTTGAACAGAGACCATCATAAGAGCAAGCGAGTGAAGAAAGTGACGGAGGCTCTGTGATGGATTTTAAAGATTGCCGCCTGAACATTTGATATTCTATAGAATGCCTAGGTATTCTATAGAATGTCAGTTATATTTATATATTATATACAGTTTATATTTTGTAATCTCCTTTCAAATGATGAGTTTAATTTAGATATTTTAAAATCGAACGGTCATTACGAATTTAAATTAAAAACTATCATTCAAATTCAACTTATATTTCTTTCTACTGATAAATACCCAATTGATAAAATTTTAACAAAAAGACGTCGTGAAAAAAGTCTAATGAATTCAATGTACAATTGCTTACTTTACTAAGCGTCTGAAGAAAATTAGGAACGAATGCTTGAAAAGTAGAAAAAAAACTAATTATTTTTTAATTAAACTGTCAATGTCTTTGACTTTCGACTTTGAATTTAGAGGTCCGTTTTAAACAAGGAACCCTTAAAGTTGCGCAATATCTGTTTGTCTGTATGTTTGTCTGTCCGAATTTCTACTCATAGACTTTAAGTACTAGTGAAGCTGTAATTTGAATAGGCTTGGGTATGTATATTAATTATTCTGACCAAGTGGTAAAATAAAATCATGAAAATATGTATCCTCCCCCTCTATATACTAAAAGGTTATATATATAATTATAGACATTATATAATTATACATATATAATTATATAATATATAATTATACGACGATTATCATCAGGGCGAGTGTTGTTAAGTGGGACGGCGATGCGATGGTTCAATATTTAGTTATGTCATCTGAAAGAAAGAAAGAAAGAAAGAAAAAGAAAGATCATCTCACGTTACTTTTAATAATATTATAGAAAATGAAAAAGTAAACTCAAAGACGGCATTCATACCTGCGGAACCCAACACTGCGCGTGGCCCTGCGCAAGCACTTGGCCGGTTATTTGAATTACTTAACCCGGTTTTTTTGTTATTTTCTGTTTAAATGAAATTATTGAAAAAAAATATAGAATATCTGACGGGGAAGACTAAGCTTAAGAGTAAAAAGAGTAAAAAGTGAGCGTATATGCAATTTCTTTGAAATAACATAATTTTGCCCATATCTGACATGTCGTCTCAAAATAAAACGTAGACTACGATTGTATGGGAAAGTCTAGGGTAAGGGGACCTTAAAGGCCACATAAGCTTGATGGTGGGGGTGATGATGAAAAAGGGTCGCATCGCCTATTATAATATTGTTCAGATTCTCGCCCATTCTCTCGATCGGCTTTTACGAACCGTACGAGAAAAAAGCAGCTGGTAATTTCAACTTGTTTTTCTCATGAAAGAATTTTAATGAACTAAATATGAAAAAGTCGTTTAATTGAGTAATCTTAAATAGTAGCTATTTATATAAAATTAATCTATATATATAAAAGAAGAAACTGAATGACTGACTGATTGACTGACTGGCTGACTGACTGACTGACTAACTGACATATCAACGTACAGTCCAAACCGCTGGGTCTAAAGACTCCAAATTTGGCACATAGGTTCCTTATGAGGTCTAGGGGTGCACTAAGAAAGGATTTTTCAAAATTCACCCCCTAAAGGCTTGAAACGGGGATCCAAATTTTGTATGGACAAATAGGATTAGTTTGACCATTTTATTTGAAACTCCGTAGGAGTACTCCTAACGGTAAATGAGTAAGTACGAGTATGTATTTTAGGATTTTTCTAAATACAACCTCTAAGGGGGTGAAATGGGAGTCCAAAGTTTGTATCGAGAAACAAGATTAGTTTAACCATTTTCAAGCGCTCTCTCTCGGTCTAGCAAAAGACGGGAACGGGAACGGGAAGGAAACGAGAGAGAGAGCGGGAGATGGAGGTTCGCCGGGTCTGCTAGGCCTTTAGATCCCTACGTTATAATAAAAAATGTTAAATTTTATAAGTATTCAAACATTTTAATATTATAATTTATATGTTATCATTACTAACGTAAATAACCAATTAAAAATCCTATTAGAACCTATTAGATCAATCCGGTGTTTGTAGTTGCGAATAATATGTGTTTTTGTTTGACGATAACTCAAGTAATTTTCATGGGATTTTTATGAAATTTGGTAGCAAGGTGGCAAGTAGATATAGCCAACATAATTTTAAAGTTCAAACATGAGCCAAATATTCTCATTTACTCTTAAAAATGCATGTTAATGTTTTCAGACTGGTTACTCTAATGCTTTAATTTTCGGCTATACTCAGATATTGTGTGTAGTTTGTACAAACCGTGATAATGTAAACTTTATTTAATGTTATTCGTTAAAATGGGACAAAAAACTGATGTAGGTATCTAGTCTAAGTGTTAATATAATAATACCCATTTAATCTAAAAATGAGTGGTTATGTTCTCAAACTGGTTACTTTGATACTTTAATTTTCGGCTTTACTCATACAAATACTGTAGTAATTTGTACAAACTCTGAAAAAAAAACTTTATTTAATGTTATTCCTCTAATAGGAAAAAAAACGGACGTAGGTATCTAGTTTAAGTGTTACTCATTTACTCTAAAAATGTATGGTTGCTTTACAAACTGCTTGCTTTGTTACATTAAATTTAACTTTCGGTTTCACTTAGAAAAAAATTGTTGTAGTATGTATGCACTCTTTAAACAAATAAACGTTATTTTATTTATTTAATATTACAAGGAAGGAATTGCCAAGATATGGGGTTTTCAAGTTCACAGTTTGGAGTGAACTACTACGAGCAGTATGATTAAATTTCACTCTCCCGAGTTGCCCTTTATAAATCTATTAGATACATAAATAAATGTAAAAGACAAGTCAGACAGATTGAGCTAGCCCCAAAGTAACTTCGAGACCTTTGTCATGGGATACTAACTTAACGATTCTATATTTTATAACAAATATGTATCTGTATAGTTAAACATCCAAGTAAAATTTCTTTATTTTTATAGTAGGTACTTTCTTATATTTCAAAGCTGGAGTAGGAAAAGCTTTTCTGTTATTCTACAGTTCTAAAGTATTTTAAATAAAAAGCAATAGTTTTCTGATCTCACATAACACAGTACAACCATCATACAAAAAAGTCACCGAAAAACGGTACAAAACTCCATTCCTGTAAGGGTAAAAAAAACAGACAAATTGTGACAGGAAGCGGACACAGCCGGTGTTCACAAAAACGGCCGGTCATTGACCGCGGTGGGTGTGTATCATCCCTTACTTCAGCTGAAACCCACGTTGGGTTGACCCTAATTTTTGGGTTTTTATAATTTAATTACTGAACCCTTTTTCATGAAAGCAACAATTTGAGTCACCTTTGCGGTTCCCGCGGTATTGTTTTTTAATAATTTTGACTAATTTATCAACGTTTAATGGTTTGAACGGACTTGTACCTAAGGGTTCCGTACCTCTATACAATTTCTAAAAATAGTTCAAAAAATCTTTTTTCTTTTGTATGACAACCCCTTTAATTGTTAAACCTTCTTTTATTTTATTGCAAGTATTTGTTTTTATGAGTAAAAGTCATGGTTCATTTCAAGTGTTTAGCTATTGCGGTTCAAGAGATAAAGCCCTGTGACAGACGGACAGATAGACAGCAGAGTCTCAGAAAACCCTAAAAATGTAGGTAGTTACCTGCATACAATTTATAAAAGTTTCTTTTGGATTTTTACTCGCCTTCTTCTTCTTGCAATTTAATTCGTACTTGTTTCTACTTATCATTTATAGACCAACGAAAATTACAGATCACAGTCATAATTATGATTATGACTGTGATAAAAGGTGGATATTTAGCTAGCACAATTTAATGCAGCCGCAAATTAGCTTAGCAAATTGCCGGACCTCTGAAACATAATACAAAAATTGTGTTGGAAGATATTCTACAGAGATACCAATTATCTAGTCCATCGGAGGTTCGATCCCAAGCTAGGGTAAGTTGGAAAGTGGCCTTTTTCCAATTGTCTTCAATTGTCTCTTCAGCTTAATACTTATCTATTATTTAACCTGTGATGAGGATTCAAAAGACTGTTCGGTTAAATATTTCGGTCAGAAAAGTAATAACGTTTATAATTTAACTTCAAGTTTCAGTCATCAGTCCCCGATCGTGAAGTCATTAGAAACACGTGGAATCAATTTTCGCAGCGAGTGCGCAGCGTCCCCTTCCCCACGGGATGCGCCAGCGCACGCACGGGTGTCACAAATAAAAAATATTGAGGGTAGGATTTGTTTTCTTAACAGTTTCGACATATTTATAATGCAATTTGTCTGCTGTACTGTATTGGAGAATGATTTTCGGTAGTTTTGTTTTATACACTAATACTTATTTATTCGTACATGATTAAAGCAATGTTTCTTACAATCTAAATTTATTATTTTCTCACATTTTTATATATTTCTTTATTAGTAAAACTACATATTTAAGAATATTAAGAGAAAAGAAATAAAAAAAATACGTACAATTAAGAGTAATGAGTTACTTAATTATTTATTAATTATAGGATCCCACCTGTTTGTAGTAATTAATATCATACAAAATAAAACTAAGATCGTAATAAAAATAATAAAATTGGTTTATTATTTTCTTTTAAGTCAAAGTTACACAGAAATATGTCGTAGAAATTTAACTATATATAGGTATAAATAGGTAATCATTAGTAAATATTTAAAATAAAAGCATTTACAGCTTAAAGAGAATTATAGCACAAACAAAGACCAGTAATTATGGCTTTGTGACACTGTAATTATAACTATGCATTATAATTGTGGTATCGGACAATAATATTGTTTTTGCTCAAGATGAAGCATAACAAAAAAAAACTTAGCTAGTAAGTGTGCGACGCGAAATGCTGTAATTTATGTACATACAAAGAATATAAGACAACACTGTAAAAGGCCAAATCGGTCTTTATTTAAGAACAGAAAACCAAATCAGGAACGTACTTTATAAATATCAATCCAAGTGTCTCGCATACTTAGGTAATGATCAAAAACATAATCTAGTTTATATAAACTCAAATATTTTTTCTTTCAACATTTGTTGTCTAGGAATACACCGTCCGAAACCAAAGACTGAGATAGTACTTGAAAAATCGCCTTGTAAAGTGCAACTTTAAAAAAACTTAGTCAATATGTTGAATCTGTAAACAGTATTTAGTATAGTTTTATTTAATGAAATTGAAATTTCACTCGGTAACAATTGACATTAAAACATTTAAAATAATTGTATAGGTAAATATATAGCCGAATCCAATTCTTGATTATAGCACTTTTATGCACTTATTAATTACTTAGATACTAAATAGTTTTTTTTGAAAGCTGATGCTACATTTACAGATTTCTTTATCAAAGTAACGAACACAGAAATGCAATATGCTCTTTGCAATTTGCTTTAAGGCTGTCATAGGATTTTAAATTAAAGCCTTCGAGTTACAATCGTAATTGTTTTAAAAGGCTTCGTAATTCTCGTAGATACTTATAAATTCAGTCATACATCAACTGATAAGTTAATTTGAGAATAACCTTTCACTAGCACATGTTAACGATCGTTTTTTCAATAAGGTTTTTATTTATTTATTAATATACTTCTTTTAATAATTACTACTACTACTACTAATTTGTTTTTTGTTAATTAATGTGTCGTCGACTTCTATTGTATGAAGGTTTGTTTGTGATACTGCATCTTTTGTGTTTTATATCAAGGATTCATTATCAGCTCAATTATACCATAATATTTCATTGTCTGTAGATATTTATACAGAGTCTAACAAAGTATACTGATGATATTAATTAATGCTGAATCCAGTCCACTAAACAACTTTTCCCTGAGGAAAATATATCAAAATTTGTCCAATCAGCTGATTCGAGATTCTATGGAAAGCATTTTTTTAAATATCGTCTAAAAGTTGTTCAGTATTATAAACTGAATCTACCTTTAAAATAAATAGTTCCAGTATGTTTTGTTAGACGTTATATACATATATGCCTTATCTATTAGCTTACTTGCAGATACTGTGATAAAAAGGAATTTCAAACATGAAAATTAAGTGCAAATTATGTTATTCAGACAATTTATAACAAAAACATTCAGGAGAATAAACCATTGTTTATATTTTACTGCTAACGTTTCTTTTTTTTTTCCTTCACATTCACAATCAAGTCTAAACCCGCACGAATCATGAACACGGAGTGCTTACCCTCTTTCGTGTCCCCTTTCCTTCCGTAGCGCCCTCCGTCGTCTATCTCCCTCTTTCTTATTTTATTAATTTCTCCTCTCTTTCCCTCGGTTTCAGCTTTGCATCCGGTAGGACACCTGCGCCCGCGCCGTCATCCGTCTTGGCTTGAGTTATAAGTTTTTAATGCTCTACGCTTTAATGTACTTTTTGTTTTCGGTGTTGATAGGGTCGTTTCTGTGAAAAATTACTGTTTAATGGTGTTATCTATGGTAAATAAACAGTTTTTGTTTGGTGTCACGCATAAGTTATACATACAAGAGTTTTAAAAAGAAATTGGAAGTGAAAAAAATGGAAGTTTATCCTCAATAAATTTACAGCATTGGTTTCAAAATCTTTTATAATTTTATAATGAAAACAAATGTACAAATAAATTAAACTGGCTAATTTAGACGTGTATTTAATTACACTATGCTAGACTACGTCAGTGGCTAAGAGTACCCTACTTAATTGGGAGTAAGAAAAACCTCCAAGAAGGACTTAATTATCTTAAACATTTTGCCAGGAAAAAATAAAATAATATCTATGATTTTATGTTAGTAACGTTGTGTGCTTATAACTTTACTTACATGTATCGATGTACCGTTCTTGACAATTTCAAGAAATTCTCGAAACGCTCTGAAACATTTCGAAAACTTTCTGCAGAAAAATTTTCAACTACAATTAAATGTTGAAAATTTCGAAATTTCCGGAAATCAAGGACAGAAGTTTCCGAGAACAGAATTTTTCGGCAGCACATCACTACCCACATGCAATAAAAATGAGGTTTGGGACTGCGAAAATATAAATTTGACGTTTAACATCGTCTCTGAAGACGCGTATATTTACAACCTCGGTAGGTACCTATCTAAATTTTATTGTACCCTTATTCAAAACAGAATTAGTATGCGTAATCACGCAAATGTCCTGAATAAGAGCTAATTAGGTATCTCTTTCAGGATAATTAAGAGTAGGTATTTAATTTAATAAAACATTGAACAAACTAAAACAAGAATCTATTTCAAAATTGCTAATGATAAACAAAGTATACTTTTTATTTTGACAAAATAAACCATTTGATTTTATTTAATATCAACTACTAACTAATAAATAAATAAAAAATACAAACGCATGCCTTCTTCATCAAGATGTGCATTCTTGATGAAGAAGGTATGCTACCAACAGAAAAGTATTTGAAACTCTATATAAGACATCGAATATTTTTGATTACTTTAAATAATTAATGAGTCAAAATCATTAGACTTTTTCTTCGAAAATAGCTTAAAAGTTCTTTATTGCCGAGCCTGCATCAGGATTATAGCAATGCAAACAGTTGGATGACTCCATAGCTGCATACATTATTCAGACACCGCTAAGTGGCGCAGCTATCCGCCTACTCTGTCCATATATTATTCAACTACCAACTTGACACGTCGACGCCTGACGGCCCTCCCCCCTTTACCCCCCGCAAGGGGAGGGGGCACGTCACTTCCGCTCCCAATTATGCACATACTGAAATGTCACAGGCACTTAGTAGAGAATGACCCTTAGACCTATTGGCCGGTTGTTTAACGCTATATGGATTCGGGTTAGGACGAAATTGGATAATTCAAGGTTAACAGGTTTGTTTTTAAAGGAGTTTGTCATTAGATTGTAAAAACGTACCCTATAATTTTTATTGGTTATGTTTTTAAGGTGACTAATGCAGCAAAAATGCGACAGAATAATCATGAAAAAGTAGCGATGCCCATTTCACATTAAAAAAATATTGGGTCAAACATTTTAACGTAGACAAACACATGTGATGATAACATAGACCTTAGCCTTTCGTCAAACCTTCCAAAATAATTAACAAAGAATGTGACTATGGTCTTTTTCTAACTCCTCGCCTACCTTCGTGCTAAAAATGGCCTTTGAGTATTGCATCCCTGGTCTGTATCTGCTTAGAGCTGCAAGACCCAAAATGCTTAGTCTTCCCAGGGATAAAGGCGTATATTGTGACTAAGAACTGTTAGATAATACAAAATATTACGCTTTGTAATTTCAATGGCAATACTTACTTATTGCGGTGGCGCAGCGACCCGAAGTGGACCTTGGCTACCGACACTAGATGGCGCCATTTCTTGCGGTCTTGTGAGCGTTGCCGCCAGTCCTCCACTCCGAGGCTTCGCAGGTCTATCTGTACCTCGTCGGCCCATTTGTACCTGGGGCGACCAACAGGCAGACGGCCATTCGGCCGACCCAAGTAGGCTCGTGCAGCCTAAGTATTTCAATTTGCTGAAACCTATATAGACTGTCTCTTTCACATTGAGGTCTTTACGCTTTTGTCTTGTGTCAATGGCAATACGACATAAGAAAACCTTATGCTTTATTGTAGTTATCTCAGTTTCATCATCATTTCCTATCTAATGAAACTTGGCAAATAAGTACCAACACTCAACCGCTGCTATAAAAAGCCCAAACCACACGCTACTTAAATTTTTAACAATTTTATCTAACGGGACATCTCTGTTACAGCGAATGCACCGGACCGGTTATTTCCGGATACTTTCGGATTGCGGAACACAGAAAATCGTTTAACCCGGTAGTTTATTAATGAAAATTGAGCGACATCCATTGCAAAAGCTAGACTGATTTAGACTAGACCTTACTGAGAAATCTAGGACAAGATATTTTCGTTGGTAGACCGATATTGGGTTTATTTATCTTTTCACTTTATTACATATAAAAGGATATTTTGTAATTAATCTTCAATTGAAAACTTCGACAATTTGAGTACCTCTACATATTTTTTTATAGAAAACGTGTTAAAACAAAATTTCTTATTTTTACACCGCGGCGCGGCGGCCAACATATAAAATTGCCACATTTCCAATTAAAACTTATTATAAAGAACCAATTTTTTTATTCAAAACACATCGCAATATCTTAAACTGATCTTACACTAATATAATTCTTCAAAACTTAAAAGTACCGATAACATTTGTATGAGAGGGACCACGTGACAAATATACCTTTTCAAACAAAAGAATTTTCCAAATCGGTCCAGGCGTCTTATAAATCGGAATCGCGACGAATTTATAACCTCCTCCATTTTGGAAGTCGGTTAAAAATTAATTGAAATAAATTACCGACTTAATTTTTATTCAGGAGTTTCTTCCATATCTCCACCTTTTTTTATCATATCTTCATCAAATCAAAATGGGACTGATTAAATAGCTTTCAGGTAAAAAAAGGAATCATCAAAATCGGTTCATAATTGCCTAAGATATCGCGTAACATATACTTTAAAAAACCACAGTTAAAATATTACACACAGTTACATACATAAAAAAGATCCCGATGAATTGATACATCATATTTTAAAGTTGGTTAAAAGGAAAATTGAGGAAAGTATAATATTTTATTTTCTTAAAAAGAAGTTACTTTTCTTTCTTAATTAGGAGTTTCTAATTCATTCAATATACCAGATAAACATTGTAGGTACACTACCTGATCAGAAGAGCCAACTGCAGCATTCATTTAACAAATCCACAGACAAACTTTCGTTCCAGCACTTTAGATTCGAATGCTCCAAACATAGTAGCAATTACTATAGTGGCGTAGTGTAGGAGCCAAGATGTATTAACATCAGAAGTGTTCTGTTACAGTGTTGCTGTCTTTCACTAGCACGAGGTAACAGCAATAATGTTAACTTGTGCCACAAGCGATAAAGATATAGAGTAAATCGTTATGTTCACAATTAACAGTCAGCCCCGGATCTAGCGGGGGGCAAGCCGGGGCCCATGCCCCGGGCGGCGAAGTCAGAGGGGCGGCAAAATCAAATATATCCACTCCTCCCGTGCTACCGATACGGAAAAGGGGCGGCGTCTGGTTAATTTTGAAGAAGTATGAAAGTTGTTAGGTACTCAAAAATCTACAATCGCATGTAATCGTAATCGTACCATGTAATCGTAAATATCGTAATCGTACTGTTCAGGTACTAGTAATCAAGTAGGCGGCAAAACCAAGCAGGGGGCGGCATATTCACATGTTTTGCCCCGCCTCATAAAATTCTAGATCCGGTACTGTTGACAGCTCATTATCATTATCATCATCATCATTTCAGCCGCATAACGTCCACTGCAAGACATAGGCCTCTCCCGACCAATCTAAAGCGTTAAAGTTTTGACAGCTCAATATCCACCGTATATTTTCAGGCTTCTTTTTTAACACAGGATTCAACTAGTTTTCAGTAATACTTATATTAACAGGTTTCCTGTCCTATTTCTCAATCTTTCATCGAGTCGAATCGTATTGTATCCTCTTTCTTTTCCACTTCGCTCGGTCATTGGCACCCTTGATGACGTTAAGCTACCTTTTCTTGGATATACCTCTTCCACTGTGACTTTTTGCTTTCTATACAGGTAAGTTGCCTTTTTCTGCAGTACGTAGCCGTAGCAGCGCAAGCGACTTTCTTGCAATTTGTCTGCTATTTCACGGACTTAGGTTCCTTGTCAGTTGTTCCTATTTATTATTTTTATTTATGGATAGGAAAAAGGATAGATAGGAAAGGGTTTTAAAGACGGTCAATCATTTTTTAAGGAGCTGGGTGGCCTGGTAGGAGTGCGCATTACTAGCGCTTTCACAAGTAAAGCGACACCAGACGTGGTCCGCACGTAACCACAAGTGGCATCAAAATTTATCGAGATCCTCCGTGCTTCGAAAGACACGTATACTCGTAAGCCGTTTGTCCCGGCTGCCATCATTAGGCAGTCGTCAAACTATGTCAGTTGCCTTTAAATAGCCTCAAAAATCTGACATCATGTGTTGGCCACTTAAACGAAAAATTTACAAACAAATATATTTTTTTGGCGAGAAGTAAAAAAATTAAAATAATTAATTGCGGGAAATTTGAACTTACCACGTTTTACTTCACTGGAGCAATCGGCTGAAAGTTCATTTCTCTAAAAGCACGTCGAACAGACGTGATATTGGCTTTATAATTCAGTAGGTTATCTGGAGGAGCCATTTTTCTATTTTGTGATAAGTTATGTCATAAATGAAGTTAAAAATTGCCCTCTTTGTACGATTTTAAGTTAAACTAAAAGGTATGTGAGCTATCTTTCAAATAAATGTTTATGTACGCATCATTTATTTATTTTTATTCAAAATTATTAATTAAACTTCGTTAAAAAAATATACCTGGCTTTTCTTTAGTCTAATAGAAAAAAATCTTAAAAAGATAATAATTTTAAAGTAATAAAATAAATTTTCCGAAAATCGAGGTTCTCAAAATATTTAAATTTTTGGGCAAATTTATATGCTACCTATAGCAACACCAATATAGTCTTTACACTTAATATCAACATAGGGTTGCAATTATCAGTTAAAGCAAGCCTGTGTCACTCCCCGTTAAGGTATCGAAAATATACCTACATTATTACTATGCGCGCGGCGACCGCTTCGAAGGGGAAAATTTAGTTACATGAATCTTTAACAATGGATGTCTAGCTAAATTAAACCATAGCTAACCACATTAAACAGATATTTCTTTGAATTTATTTGCTGAGTAAGACTTCTATATGAGTACTAGTACTTATTCTGTGACACTGTTTTTTGCCCCTTTGCCTCCCCACCCTCCTATGTTTTGTTCGTTTAGTCTTTTTCATACTCTAAAAAAGTTTATACTATCAGTCCCTTGTAACATTAAAGCCAACGTACAGTCAAATCAAAAAGTGAGCTCCATAATACAATCAAACACAACAGCAACTGAAATAAAATCAAGGTTACCCAGTAATATAAGGATAAATTTACCACAGTCTAGTTCAGCCCCTACTTCCGAGGGTATTTTAAACGGTCGGTCAAGAATCTGGTATCAATACCGTGGTATATTGGTATCGGCGATCGATATTGAATAAATAAATGCTGGGCCTACATTAGAAGCGAAGTTTCTTGTTTAAAGAGTTGTGATTGTGAAGTCGCCTTAGCCTATAAGTGGCTAATTTTGTATACAGACTGTTCAGAGTTGGTCTTTAGGAAGTCTTATTTTTAATTTTAAAGTTACAATGTTATAAGGTAACAAAGTGGTTTCGGTAGATAGATAGATATATGTAGGTGTTCTATATTATTTGTGGTGGATGTTAGAAGAATGTCATCCTTTTACTTTTCTATTATTTATGTTCTTAATACAAAAAATACTTGCAAGTTCCTACTTCGAAATTGCAGTTAGAAATATTTGGCATGTACTTAAAGTTTAATTTTTTTTTTAACTAAAAGCTGACTTCTAAATCAAACTGCACGACTGATTTTGATAAAATTTCTGTAAGGTTAGCTTAAAAGTATAACCCTTTCAAACAAAGAAATAATTGGACATACATAAAAAAGATCCCGATTAATTGATACACCATATTTTAAAGTTGGTTAAAGGGAAAATTGAGGAAAGTATAATATTTTATTTTCTTAAAAAGTAGTTACTTTTCTTTCTTAATTAGGAGTTTCTAATTCATATTGTTATGCTTGATTATGATGCCCTGGTAGAATACGTCTAACATTCAACATTTTTTGTCGTGATTATATCCGCTAAAGAAAATGTCTTCGACCGATGTTTGAATGACATAACACTTGATCGACACTTCTATTGCTCGACATCAAAGATTTAGAATAAACAAGTAGTGCTCGACATCAATTAATGTTTGTGATTATATCGGCTAAAGAAAATTATACTTTCAAGCGTATTTTGTATCATATGCATATGCATTAAAGGGTATGGAAAAATAATATTTGATAACCATCTTATATATTTGATCTTATCATTTGATGATTAAAGGCATCTATAGGCTAAGGTAATTAATCACTCACCTGTAATAGTTGGTATTCTTCGTATTTGGGTATTAAACATAGTACGGATGTGGACTAAACATTTTTTTTTGGCTCATTAGATAGGTTACCAAAAAATATATCAAAAAAAGTTCATTTTTCTAATTAGCAAACAATGACGAAGACACAGCGCAGTTAAATTTCGCATGACGTCACGATAAGCTATGATTTTCAATTAAAGGTGACGTAAATCACTCCCACTCCGGAACCTCAAAGCTCTAAATGAAAAAATGAAGTTGCTTTATTTTGGATAATCTAGTTGAAGGACCAAATAAAATAATATATTTTTATCCATTCCACATCCCTATTGGTAAAATAAGCATAGTTGGTATTTTGCATAAATTTATTTGATGTGTTTTGTTGGAAGGGGTGAAATAAGGATTTGGCATTTTACGTAAAAATTATATTCTCCTTTTGTGGTATTGGGACAAGGGACTTATACTTAAAGGGCTACCTGAATATTCCGGGGTCCAGTGCTGCCCACATTTTAATTAAAACATTTAAAAGGAAACGGAGATATAATTTAAAATTTTGTCTTGACCAGGCTCTAGATAACCCTTCAAAGTATTTTATGAACTACTGTTTACAGTTTTAAATGACAACGTGAGGCTTTTCTACGCATATACGCCTAAAGTGGCCGTTTTTCGCAATTGTGCGTAGAAAAGCTTCACGTTCTCACTTTAAACTGTAAACAGTAGTTTATAAAATTGTTTGAAGGGTTATCTAGAGCCCGGTCACGACAAAGTTTTAAATGATGTCTCCGTTTCCTATCAAATGATTTATTTCAAATTGGGGCAGCACTTGACCCCGGAAAATTCAGGTATCCCCTTCACATTCACTTTTGCTATATATAAAGGAAAATAACCTGTACCATCAACCTGTATGGTTTTAGCATAAATTACTAGACACACAATCGACATCCGTCATTCAAAGTTGTTAACTGTTGCTTACTTATGTATGTAAAATACTGCTAGAACATTCTAGTGATGATTGTAGAATTACCTACCTTATTAAACAGAGGAAGAAACAAATATAATTTGATATGAAAATCAAAAACAACAAATAGACTACATTTATATTTCAAAGACAAAATTAAATGTGTAGTCCCAAAATGCTCACCGTATGATTGTAGTAAACATATATACTATCATGTATTTTATCCCTTATAAAACAATGTCAAAAAATAAGTTTTTTTTTTACAGTTTTGTGTTCTATAATGATTCTAATATCAACCCATATCATCGAAATTAACCCATATTACGGTCTTATCGAGCAAATCAAATACGTAAAAAAGCCAAGATTTAGGTTATACAGATACACTGTCACATCAACATTTGAAACTGTTGTGTGACAAACCGGTGCCCGGTAGAACTATGACCAACATAACATTTGATCGGCATTACTATTGCTCGACATTAGTTTTGTTTGACCAATGTTTGACTGACATAACATTTGTTTGTCACTCTATTACTCAACATTAATTTAGTTTGACCAATGTTTGACAGACATACCTTTTGATCGGCATTTTTATTGCTTGACATCAATTTTGTTCGAAAAATGTTTGACTAATAAATTTAAATAAATCAATATATACGGACAAATAACACTGATTGAGCTAGCCCCAAAGTAAGTTCGAGACTTGTGTGATGGGGTACTAACTCAACGATGCTATATTTTATAACATATACATACAAAGATAAACATCCAAGACCCAGGACAATTTGAAAAAGACCATTTTCCAACAATGTTATTTCAGTCAATTTGACAACCTCCGTGGCGTAGTGGTCACCATGCTAGTCCGCCACCCAGAGGTCCCGGGTTCGATCCCCGGTCAGGGCAAGTTGGAAAATGGTCTTTTTCAAATTGTTCTGGGTCTTGGTTGTTTATCTATACATATATGTATATGTTATAAAATATAGTATCGTTGAGTTAGTATCCCATAACACAAGTCTCAAACTTACTTTGGGGCAAGCTCAATCAGTGTTATTTGTCCCTATATATATATATTTATTTAAACTCTGAGTTTGTGTGTACTATGAGTACGCTCCAAAACACAGATCGTGGACGTTGGACAAAGAGCTGCAACTCTAAAGTAGAACTGGGCAGGACATGTTTGTCGTATGCCGACGAACTCCGGGCCAAATCAGTAACATATTTTATTTCTCAAAACGGAAAGCTCTCCTCTCTCGCTGCTGCCAAATCAGTCCCAACTCTAACTTGCCCATGAAGGCTTGTGGTAGATAATATAAAGAACCTCGCATTAAAACAAAAACAGGAAGCAAATCATGTTTTACCACAGCCTTTCTCTACCTTGACCCTTTATAAAATAATTCCTAGTTGACTCTCATATCAGTTTTATATTGTTCTCATTTCTCAAGGTTATTTCGAAACAGAACAATGTCCTATTGACTATTACAAACTTTTATTTCAAAGTCGTCGATTTTCATATAGATTAGAAAATATATCATGGGGGAACAAAGTATGGCTATGTGAAGGACTCTTAATTCTCTTGGGTTATTTCTAATGAAGTTGTGTTGTTGTGTGCCAAGTTGTGAGATACCTAACTCGAAATTTTCGCATCATTATTTCACTATTTTACTCAGTTTTTTGTTTTGCGTTTATCAGTGTCATGCTCTATGAAATTCTCCTTCTTCTTCTTCTTATTTAAGAGTTTAACGCTCTTGTCTTGTGGAGTATGTGTCAGGCTTCTTGATCTACCGCTTTGTTCTTTAGAGCTTGATACGACACGACCCCTGCGAGGCAAGTATGATTAGGGCGACAAATTTTATCCTTCAAATTTGCCACATTTCGCGTACTTTACCGCAACAAACATAGACAAAATTGAGCGACAAAATAACTTTCATTCATAAAACGTATTTAATCTCATGCCTAACTCCCGTGCGAGCATGGTTTTGACAGGTCAAAGTAGACATATCGACGGTTGGCAACGTGAAATCATGTAAATTTGTCGCCGATTTGCTAGACCCACATAAGACTCAATTAAACCATTTTTAATCGTATTTTAAACAGTTATTATATTGAACTAATATTAAATGTATATTTACATATTTAAATGTAGGCAGACATCTTAAAACAATTTATTATTAAACTTAAACTTAAAAATTTCAAACTTAAAAATATATTTAATTACGAAACTATAGCGCCATCTTTTAATGAATCCTACAACCACTCCGGCGGCGGGGAATGCATACCGTTCCGTTGCACATTCATTTTTATAACATTTTATTTTAATAATTTTAAATACTCTTTGGTTGCACTATTTTTTCTAGGAATTATTACATACTTATATCATTCTTTTATATATGGTGATTGTTTTACAAAACGCGTGTTTTAGTTTAAAATTATTAGATTTTCTTAGCAGACATTAGAAACACTGTTTAAAACCTGCTTGCGTGTGACGACTCATTTTACTACGTGTCCATTCATGAATTTTATCTTGTCATTAAAGGGGGAAGATACGTAAAGACCTCTCAGATAAAACATCATACTAAGGCCGCTGCCTTTTCGTTTTAACGGACTTCCGAAAAGTAAGAGGTTATCATTAGTTGCTATCTTTTTTATATGTATGTTCATTTATTAATAATTAAATATTATTCGAAGATGCCTGGACCGATCTGAAAAATTATTTTTCTGTCAAAATCAGTTGCGTAGTTTGGGGGTGATGTCAGTTTTTGTTTTGAAAATTTTTGTTGGTCCACTTATGTAGATCGTATAGAGACGACATACTCTTATGTAACTCTTTCTTGGTCTCCCTGAACCTCTTCTATTTTTTTCATAATTATTTTACCTTTAGAGCCCATCTTTTTTTATTCACTTCTTTATTCCTAACCCTAACACCTAACTATACAATCAAAGGTTGGTTTAGGTCCTTTGATTAAATTAGTAGCTTCAAGGGAGCTTCTGGCGACAAATCTATACGAGCCCACTGGTTTTCATAGCTGATTGAGTGGCGGACGGCGCCTAAAGACTCCCACCACAATCCGCAAATAAAAATCACTACAGCTGCACTATGAGTGTCCACTTTAAACATTTTACATATTGTCCATGAGCATGAGCATTTATAACACCAATTACATATTACAAAGTCCACAAGAAATAATTTACAAAACAATTTAAACAAACTTCAACTGAACCCCTCGACTTTCCGCCAAAAACTCGGACCTCTTCTACCCTTTATTCTTTCTTGCAGCTTTTTTTAATATAGTTAAGAATCATGTCGTGTCATGTGTCTTATTTTTTCCTCTTAATATTACCAACTTCATCCATCAGTCTTCTCTTCTTTTTACCCGACTTCCAAAAAGGAGTAGGTTATCAATTCATCGCGATCATGGTATGGTCACCATTAATCCGAAGATTTTAAAAATTATTTTTTTTTTGTTTGAAAGGATTTACTTGTCAGGTGGTCCCATAGAAATTTTATCAAAATCGGTTGAGTAGTTTGGGGGTGAAGACGGTTTATAGTTTAGAAAAAAATTCTACTATTTGCAACACTGTTTTGAATTTTCCTTTCAGTCCAACTGATGTTTCTTATTTTTCAACAACATTACATTCCATCAACATTTTAAAATTTCAACACATCTTTGTGCTTAAAAAATGGTTAGATATAATATAATATATAAAGAATTTAGGTACGTAAGACAAGAACAAAATGAAGACTTTAATTACACCTCTTACGACTTAATTAATTTTGATTTTCCGTACGTATCGAGTTAATTCACTTTACATTGAAGCTGTTAAAACAAGAAATTATGGAAGTATAATAAGGTTGTATTCTTCAAACAATATTTTTAGGTTAAATGTTTTTTACCTACAAAACACTCACACTAACTACCTGCAAACTATACGGCTATCTAATAATAACTTCAAACATTATTATCGCATAATTTTTGTACAAGTTTATTTTGTAGGCAAATTAAAAAAAAACCCCGACCTTTAAGCGTTCACCCCAATAACTTTAAATCTTTGAACCCAATTCCATCTAACAAAGCTGAGAACAATCTCAATCAAGTCAGCTTTCAAACAAAAAGAATCAAACCGTATCAAAATTGGTCTATTCGATTAGGCGCTTACAGACACACAGATACACAAAAACACAGACGCGTCACACTTATAACACCCCTCTTTTTTCGTTGGGGGTTAAAAAGTACTGTCCCATGATGAAGTGCCAACTAACGACCAATTTCTTCTATGACGAAGCGGCATGCAGCAGCCCCAGATTGGCCCAGCATTTGCTGTGTAGTAACATCAGTACATACCGGTATTGGCGGTAAAAGAGATTAACCGCCATAGGTGTTCATAAAAATTTGTTCTCTTGCATCAGTCATATTGAGTGTGGCCATCGAAAAGTGATACAGAGTTTTTATTTTAAATACGTAGATATGGCAATCCTTTATGAATTAGCAATAAGTAATCTGAATAAGCAAAGCAAGCTAAACAAAGTTTAAAAATATCAATGAGACCTCTCCAAAACGTCTGGCCCTGGCCAGCGTAGAGAGTGTAGGCCAAGTTCTCTGGTTGCTCTGGCCAAGTATGGCTCTGGTAGAGACTAAAAGACCTGATGATGATGATGAATCTGAATAATTGCCAACAGGTTTCAAAGGAAACTTGACGTGTTGAGATTTCTTCTGAAACATTATAAATGATTCTTCTAATTCTTCTTGTATTTAAGAGCTGCGCTCTTATCGGTGGAGTGCTTTTCCATGTCTCTCTTTCTCCCGCTAAGTTCTTAATCTCCTTTTATGTTTTCACGTCTAATTTTTCATTTATTTGATCGAAAATTTTCCTTCTCCATTTTCCTACTACTCTTTTTCCCTTTATCTAATAGGATTATGCTATTGTTAATGTGAGATAAAAAAAAAAACCTTATAAATGTCTCAACAAAAGTGTCTGGAAACATAGAGGGGAGGCTTTTGCCCAGTAGTGGGACATAGAGAGCTTATAAAAAAAATATATATTCTCATTTATCTTTCATTCTGTCTGAAATTAAAAAAGCAGAGCATATAAATATATCTTTTCAATAAAATCGTAACATAACCTCTATGTGTAGGAAAAACCACTCTCAAACTTACGCCAATAATGAAAACGCAATTAAAAAATAATATATTGAATCCAATGAAATATGTCTCTTCACTAAACGACCGTAGAATGTAAAAACTATTCACCAAACATCAAAATTATTACAATGCACTAATCTGTCCAGAAGGAGCTCCGTGGTCGGGTGAATGAGCATTACTAGCGCTTTCGCGCTATACCGGGCGTGGTGCGCACTTAAATTGTGACCACAAGTGACATAAAAAAAAATTTGAGCTCCTCCGTGCTTTGGAAGGCAAGTATAAGCCATTGGTCCCGACTTTGATCATAGTATGGCAGCCGTCAAGCTATGTGAGATGCCTTAAGAGGCACCTTGAAAAATCTGACACCAGTGTTGGTCACTTGCTCACACGAAGAACAAACAAACCTGTCGAAGCCATTAATTATTTCAGGGCTCGTTCTTCCTGTTTCGCATTAAATTTACACATTATTGTATAAATTTACTTCCTCGCTGAACCTTTGATAGGTTTCGACTTAATAACATAAGATAACCGTTTAATATGCCGAAAATTTACACAACGTACATATGCCGAAAATTTACACAATTTGACACGGATTGACAAGTGTTGCGTATTGCCATCTTAATAATTTTGTTTCAAGGTCAACATCACTATTCGATGGCCAGATTTTAGTGAAAACTCTGCCAATTAAAGAAATGCCTCGTACCACATACATAAATGTACTTTTGATAAGGTCTTTTTTGTGCTCAATTATGCAGAATAATTATTATGAGAATTCTAAGCATAGATTTTGAGTTTATTGTAAGGGGTAAGTAGGTATTTAAAGTATCTATACAATCAAGTAGACACGATTAAGAAGTAAAACCAAATGAGAAGTATGTACTAGAAAACTCCCAGAGACTAGGAAATTCCCTGAAATGAGATAAAGTAGATAAAATACAGACAAGCTGCGTGAACAAGTCACACTTATCTGACAAGTATAATATATTGTTTACTATTTTCCATACTTTAGATAAAATATGTTTGTTTGAAAGGCGCTGGACACTCAGAAAAGACGTGGACGGGGCGCAGACTTATATCTGCTCCGCGTCCGTTTCATACAAAATGTAAAGAAGCGTCGCAAAGCAGAGCAAAGACGGGGCACCGACAGGGCGCAGACATGGCGCTTACTCGTCTGTATCTTATGGTAGAACATACAAAACGGACGAGGCACAGGCACGAGCAGGCGAATCGGGGTAGTGGGCGGGTGTGAGGGGTCCTCGCGCGTCGCGTTGTTGCCATAGATACGGATTTGTTTGTATCTGTCACGTCCGTGCCTCGTCTTTTCTATCTGTTCATTCCCCGACAATTAATTACGTCATATGGGTATTGCGGGGTTGTTGTATATTTGCCACAAAGTTAATTCGTCACTGAAAAAGTATGTAAGGATGTATGTAAAAAAGTAGACCTAGATGATGCAGCTTGATACTAATAATAAAGCTGAGTGGGTTTGAATCCCACTGGAAAGCATACTTTGTGAAAAGTGGTTTCCAGTCTGGTCAGGATATTGCAGGCTTGAATCACCTGATTATCCGAAAGGAAGATGATTCCGTGTTTCGGAAGGCACATATAAACTGCGGGTCCCAAACGCCGCCCAGCGTTTGCTCAAACCTATCCAAGGATTGGTCCTGGTCTACCCTTTGGGTTGCGGCGTCCAGACGGCAGTCGCTCTGTGTATAAACCAGTAACCTCGTCAGATCACCTTGTTTTGGGTAGTGGACCCCGGACTCCGAGCGCTACCGCTGAGGCTGCGACCAAGAATACGCTTGGATGATGATGACTAATAAAAAAGCTATGGCAAGAAAAACAACAGCTTGAGCAACACAACCGTTGGCCACCAACAAATACGAAACAGAAGTACCTAGATAGTTGGTTAAAGTAAATTGTCTATTCCACTTTGAAAGCTTTATACGCTCATAAAATTGAGCATCGGTGTCAAATCGTAAAATTTCACTTTAGACTCATTAACAGGTCGTAAGATTCCGCTTTATGTTTAAAACTAAAACTATAAGGTCATCAATCACTGTATTTATTCCGTCTAACAAAAAGTAACTAACCATTTTAAAGTTCAGAACGTATTTCACAAAATTTTAAGTAATTATGTCAACCCCTACTGTGAAATTACCTACTGTATGAGATCTTAAGAAATTTACAATATTTTGAAAATCCCTAAAATTTTATTTGTTTGTATGTAATAACTTTATCTATACTATAATAAAAGAGTAAATAAAATGTGTCTGTACATTGAAAATTTTTCAAAAAAAAATATTTGGGGCTATGGAGATATAGTAATAGAGTAAGAAAAAAAAAAAAAAGTCTGTCTGTTTGTCTGTTTGTCTGTTTGTCTGTTTGTACACGCTAATCTCCGGAAATACTGGACGGATTCGAATGAAACTTTTTTTGTTATATAGCTGTAAAGCCTGGGCAACATATAGGCTATAATTGATTTTGGAAAATGGAACACATGATGCAGAACTATAATGGTCCAGCTAAACTATAAGAAATATTAAAATGCCGCCTTAGCAAAAGTTGTTAAGTCTGATGAGAACTTTTTGTTGAGTTATAATACAACTGGCCAAGCGCGAGTCGGACGCGCGCGAAGGGTTCCGTACCATAATCTATGAAAAATCACGTTTGTAGTATGGGAGCCCCCCATCAATACTTATTTTATTCGATTTTTAGGGTTCCATAGGGTAGGGTAGAAACGGGACCCTATTACTTAGACCGTCCGACTGTTTGTCTGTCTGTCTGTCACCAGGCTGTATCTCATGAACCATTATAGCTAGACAGTTGAAATTTTTTTAGATGATGTTTTTTGTTGCCGCTGAACAAAAACATACTAAATGTATACTATAATAAAAGAGTAAAAAAAATGTGTCTGTACATTGAAATTTTTTCAAAAAAAAAGTTGTTTCGTCCGAAATAGAACTTATAAGTTCAGTATTTGCGGACCTTCAGAGCATAACACTCCAGAAAATTCTTGGTTATGTGAACGCGCCATATTGACACCAAAAAAATTAAAAATCAATTGATAAAGAACTTATGACGCAAATTATTGTTAACTAGCTTGTGCCCGCGGCTTCGCTCGCGTAGGGGTGTAATTTATCAAAATCCTTTCTTAGGGGATGCCTACGTCATAGTAGCTTTATGCATGCAAAGTCTCAGCCCGATCGGTTTAAAATTGACAAAGTTTCATACAAACTTTCATCCCCTATTTTATCCCCTTGGGGGTAGAATTGATCAAAATCCTTTCTTAGCGGATGCCTACGTCATAACATCTACCTGCATGCCAAATTTCAGCCCGATTCCAGTGGTTTGGGCTGTGCGTTGATAGATCACTATGCATGTCAGTCAGTCAGTCACCTTTGAGTTATATATATTTAGATTTAGATATATATTTAGATTTCTTGGATAGTGTTGTTGACGACGCCACCAATTATCCAGCAATAATGCTGATGCGAAATTTGACTCCGCCGAAACTGTGTAACGGAACCCAACTTAATGTCTCAGCACTGTATGCCGAAGTTCAGCGGCTGAATTTCAGCCAATGCATGCCTGCAATGTTCTTTGCATTACTAACAACACATAACGCCGAACTTTCGATGCTTTTGCCTGAATCGGACCCGTACCCGTACCCGTACCCGTACCCGTACCCGTACCCGTACCCGTACCCGTACCCGTACCCGTACCCGTACCCGTACCCGTACCCGTACCCGTACCCGTACCCGTACCCGTACCCGTACCCGTACCCGTACCCGTACCCGTACCCGTACCCGTACCCGTACCCGTACCCGTACCCGTACCCACCCGTACCCGTACCCGTACCCGTACCCGTACCCGTACCCGTACCCGTACCCGTACCCGTACCCGTACCCGTACCCGTACCCGTACCCGTACCCGTACCCGTACCCGTACCCGTACCCGTACCTGTACCCGTACCCGTACCCGTTCCGCTCCCGCTCCCACTTCCGCTCCCACTCCTGCCGCCGCCGCCACTGCCGCCGCCACCGCTGCCGCCGCTGCCGCCGCCGCCGCCGCCGACTCCTCCGCCGCCGCCGCCGCCGCCGCCGCCGCCGCCGCCGCCGCCGCCGCCGCCGCCGCCGCCGCCGCTGCTGCCGCCACCGCTGCCGCTTCCGCTCCCGCTCCCGCTCCCGCTTCCGCTTCCGCTCCCGTTCCCGTTCCCGTTCCCTCTTCCACTTCCGTTCCCTCTTCCGCTCCCGTTTCCGTTCGCCGCAGACGCGCCAAATACGGAAGATTAAATTCTCATATCGGCACATCACTACTGTCCGGCGTTTCCACCGAACTTCAGCAGCTGAACTTCAGCTTAGTGTGTCATCCCCACCGAACTTTAGACACTGAACTTTAGCCACTAAACTTCGGCATAGTCTGCTGAGACACTTAAAGCTCACAGTAAGTGAGTGATGCCAGTGAAACTGTATTTATTCCGCGTATGCCACTCATCCCCAACAATTTTCCTTTTGAAAATACACAGTTCCATATGTTAACTTGCTTTGCTATGAAAATAAGTCACAGTTTTAGACGCTTAAAGCTGCTGATGTCGATCTAACGACTGGTTTTTCGCATGGCCTACTTATTGTGGCTTTCTCCAGGGTTAGTAACACTTCAGCTCTTTTCATATTGGCTCCCGAAGGAAAGAATTAAAATAATATTGACTTTTAACTCCTAACACTGTTACAAGTACTTTCTCCCTCTGTCTCTCTCTCTCTCTCTCTCTCTCTCTCTCTCTCTCTCTCTCATTAGTTTTTATATATATTTATACGCCGGAGTCATAAAGTCCACGCGAACGAAGTCGCGGGCATCAGCTAGTTGTAGATAAAAATGCAGGCGGACTTATCCCATGTAGGGATCTCTTCCAGTCAACCTGCGATAGATAGAGAGGATTTACTCAATTAAGCTTTTATTTGCCGTTTGACGATATTGTTGTTACTATTAAGAAATATGGGAAATGACATTGAGTGTGGCTCAAGTTTAGTTTTGGCTCATTTCGGGATTTTATTAAACTTAATACTTACTTATTGCGTAACAAAGTCGTGTCAGTGAACTCGATTAGATACTTTCTATGTTTAACAAAAGACCATTCAGACGATATTCGCTTTAAGTTTATTTTCAGGTAGGTGGTATTTATTTTTTTAAAAGTGGTATTCAGTATCAACTAACTCACTTGTTGTTTTTTTAAAGTCACAAAAGTCAGTACACTAGACGATAATGTTAGATATTTTTATTTCAATGCCTCTGGTACTTAAGTAGCATCTTCAGAAATATAACTAGAATGCATATGAAAGTATTGAAGCCAGCTACGAAGTGGGCCGAAAGGAAATAAATGTGTTTACGTCATGTATTTTACATAATCGTTACTAAAGGCCAAAGAAAAGTTAGTGAGCCTCATCATATTGCGGAAAAAAATTGGAACTAAATTTACATGGGACCGCCCATAATACAGATTAAAAAACAACCGGTGGCGCCATCACTTCAGCCTAACCTATACACACATTCGTAATCTGAGAATTAAAGAAGACTTCTTTAAAACTCAATACCATTCCATCAATTACTCGTAGGAAGCATGTTCATGTAGAAACACTCGCAACCTGGAGGGGAGCGGATGTGGGGCCACATGGCCCGTAAGAGGCGGCTGCGGCACGGGCGCCGCGCGTTTGTTACCGAAATGTGAGACTTAGTATGGACATGCCGAAACAGTTCAGTCTTATTAGTTTTATTCAAAGGCCAATGCAACCTTAAGAATAAGCGCTTGGCACCACTCTTTTATTTCCTTTTATATATTAGGGGACTTCCTAGGAAATCTTGGACACCTGATTCTTTATTCCTAAGCCGTATAACTTTTTTTTATGTTATGGGATGGCAAACCAACAAGCGGGTCACCTGATGGTAGGTGATCACCGCTTCCCATGGACAACTGCAACACAAGGAGTGTAACAGGAGCGTAACCGGCCTTTCAGGAAGATATAGACTCGTTTTTTGAAGGTTTCAATGTCTTATCGGTCCGGGAACACTGCTGCAGGAAATTGATTCCACAGTTCGGTCGTACGTAATAAAAAGTTCCTTATAAAACGTACGGTGGTTGATTGCCAACTATCCAAGAGGTGTGAATGAAATTTTAATTTCAGGCGGGTGGTGCGGAAATATGATGGCTTTTAAATTTTGTGTGCAGATGTTATTCAGTTTTACGAAATTTTCAAAGTGGCGGAAATACGGGGTTGGAAATGTTAAAACTTTTTAAAAAGAAATCATATCTTTTCCTAGAGCTAGTAGTATACTTACTTACTTTACGCATAATATAATCTTAAAAGTAAGTTACAATTATACATATAGTCTTATCCACATTGTGGTCTACGTTTGTACAGCGAGCAACATTAAAAATCGACGTGGATAGCACGTGTGCAGCAATTTCAGCCGAGGTAAGGAAATAATGGGAATCTTATTACATTGCATACCGCGCAGTTAATTACGGTTTTTAGATTTTGATTAGATTAGCAAGAGAGCTGATAAACTAACATTGTTTAACAGACTTACAAATATAAATCTCTATCTAAAGACGGTGCGGCTAGTAACCCATCACTATACTGATTCCTTTTTTTAAGGTTCCGTACCCAAAGGGTAAAAACGGAGCCCGGAGTCTTAGTAATCTATTTGTCCGTCCGTCTATCTGTCTGTCTGTCACCAGGCTGTATCTCATAAACCGTGGTAGCTAGACAGTTGAAATTATTACAGATGATGTATTTATGTTGCCGCTTTAACAACAAATACTAAAAACAAAATAAAATAAATATTAAGTGGGGCTCCCATATAACGAGGTGATTTTTTTGCTGTTTTTGCTCGATATTAATAACGGTAACAGGTAGACTCTCAAAATATTTACAAATATTTAGATGTTTAATGTAAATTAACGTTAAAATAAATGATTAAATTAAAATAAATAAAATAATCAAAGGAGGCTCACCGCTCTCATACAACAAATGTGATTTTTTTATAATGGTACGGAACTGATTCGCTCTTGGCCGGTAATCTTATCGTCATGTGTGTATACTTGGTCTTCGGCTCAATTTGTTCGGGTAGGTATAAAGACATGATAGTGTTTATTACCTGATTGCGCCAGAAGAAGGTATATGTTTTTAGAGAGTATGTATGTATAATTGTTTGGCACGCTCTGCGACCTGAACGGTTTGAGGGATTTAAGCTCGAGAGCTGACATTAGATTCGTCTTAATTCAGAGAGTGACACTGGGTATATAAAAAGGCAGTCGGGCTTTATTTTTAATAATGACTTGTCTGTAGACAAGTTTATTTTTCAGGTAAATTAAAAAAGCCCCGACGACTCCATCTAGTGACGAGTTTCGGAACTACATATTCCAACCGATGTTTAGTGGAATTGATATCCATAGTGCCATCTATTATATTCCAGGTTAAAAACCCCGACTTTTAGGCATTAACCTCTAATAAGTTTTGAACGGCTGAACCGATTTTAAACAAACAGCTAAGAATCATTGCAAGAGGACTTGCTTTCACTTTAAAAAAACCGCATCGAAATTGGTCTGTCCGGTCGAGAACTACGATGCCACGACAGACACATAAACAGACAGACGGGCAGACAGACAGACATTACCGCTCTTTTTTGTCAAGGATTAAAAAAGAAACCGTTTTTCACTATTTTATTATATTTATCTTAATATTTTTTGTTCCAATTTTTTATCATTCGGTAGAACTTTGCGGTATCATAATAAATTGACAAGTACATATAGCACAGTTGATTAGATAGTAATGGATACTCCTGAATCAGTAAGCGAGATGGATTTTATCAGGAGGTACTTGAATACATTCTGACTCCATTGCCATTTCTAATGTATGGATGAATTGATAAAGTGAGATTAGGATTAGTTGTAGTTTTTTCACGTTTTTGTTTTATTTTTCTTCTAAGTAAGTTTGCCAGCCTTCTGGGCACGTTGTCGCAGGGTAAAGAATAACCCCCCCCCCAATGGGTTCCCGGTTTGTCGTACCGGGGGGGCTCAGTACCCGTGGTAGTCGGTGGCCATGGGGAAGCTAAGAGGAACCCGCGAGGGGGCGCTCCTGCTGTCGTCCATCAGCAGAGAGCGCCCACATTGGGGCGGCGGGGGAGTGGGAAGTTCTCCCCCCACCCGAGGAGGGGCGCTCCCGCGGGCTTGGCTTCGGCCTTGAGCCTGTAGGGATGCGCCCAATGGGGCGGCGGGGGAGTGGGAAGTTCTCCCTCCACCCGGGGTGGGGCCGCCGGGAGGGGAATGTTTCATTGCCCTCCCGGCGCTTCAGGCGGGGCCACACCGCCGTGGCTGTGGTAGGAGATCGGTCGCGGAGAAGGAGGAGTGTCGGTGTTACGTTGCCGCTCTCCCTATCCTCCGCGACCGAGCGGTGCCGCACCGCGTTTGCGGCGAGAGGCAAGCGGCGGAGCCTTTCATCTTCTCCGCCGCTGGGAGCCGGTTTATCTGGCTCCCATGGGTCCACAGGCGGTGGACTGCGTGGGAGTTTGCCGCCTATCAATTGGGCCGAGGAGGTACGGCGCGTCCGTGAGTTCCGGACGCGCCGACTTGGTGAGTGGAGGGGCGCTGTGACGCCCCCGAGGAGGGGCCGCTTTGGCGGCCAGCCGCGCCGGGGTTCGCGGATGTATTTCCGTTCCCGTGTCCCCGGCAAAAGCGGTTGAGATGGAACTCCGGAGGTTTTTTAGTGGGTAGGCACGTCGCTCTGGCGTGGAGTCCCACATAACCCGACAGCCTCCCCCGCAGGCTGACGGGTATCCGTAACAGGGATCTTTCCTCCGAAAAAAAAAAAAAAAAATAGGGTAAAGAATTACCGGGCCTTTTTTATTTGTAAATATTAGTGTGTAATGAGTATAAGTTTTATTCTTAATTTAGTTCCAAATAGTTTTTTATTAAAGTGATAAAAAAAAATACCAATTAAGTTTTACAAATATTTTATACCAGTGATGGCCACACTGGTATAACATTTTACAAGCTGCCTAAAGGCATCTGACATATCGTGACTTGCTGGACTAAAGGCCTATCCCCATGATAGAACGGTGGAAGATCACCATGTTTGATTGGCGGATTGGTTACTGCTGTAAATGGCATATAAAGCCTTTGCACGAAGGACGCTGCTGTCCGTTTTCTGTTACTTATGTGTGTGTTGAGGACCTCAGTGGCCCAACGGGAGTGCATTATCAGGCCTGTGTCACTCTCCGTTTAGGTATCGAAAATATACCTATATTATTACTATACGCAGGATGACCACTTCGAAGGGAAAAACTCAGTTACATGAATCGTTTGTCCAGAATAATAAGAATGAAATTGGCTTGCAATGGATGTCTATGTATCTAAACGAAGAGGTGAGGAGTTCTGACACGAGTTAAATTAAACCATAGCGCTAACCACATTGAGTAAATATAAAATGAATTTCTTTTCTGAGTAAGACTTTTGTACGTGAGTACGAGTAATTATTCTGTGACATTACTAGAGCTATCGCAAGTAAAGCGATACTGGGCGTTGAATGGGTGACCCCAATTTCTTGAATTCTTCTGTACTTCGGAAGGCACGTATAATCCATTGATCCCAGCTGTCATTTTATGGCAGTCGTCAAGCTATGTCAGATGCCTTTAGGCATATGCATCTGACATGAAAAGCCTGAAAAGTCTGAAGCCAGTGTCACCCACTTATTCACGCGAAAAAAGAAAACAAACACTTATGAGTATCTTGTAATCAGTGTCGAAGCCTGAATAGGAGGTACCTAAGGTATTTTTTATCAGTAAAGTTCTCCCTACCTTGCGAAGAATTAAAACATGACAATGTAAAAAATATTAATGGAAGCTTCTGGCATCTCTACTCTTCATCTTAAACAAATTTTAAAACAGCTGCATGCCACGAAACATTAAACTCGAGCAAATCTGCACTTTTGCACTTTTATGACCAACAGTTTAACGGTCCCCGTCGGTCGCTCGTGTAAACATCCCTAAGGGCCGGTATCGCCCATATCGTTCTAAAATTAATTTATTGCACGTGCTTTTGTTTTCAACAGGGCAGTTTTAACGCCTGTTAGTTTCAATATTCAATTATTTTCAATATTGTAATTATAACTTCGTCGTGTATCGCCTAAAAGAATTATTACTTTACTCTATAAAGTAATTTACCACGACGGATTCTTATTAAATCAGTTGAGTTTTAGGCCAGAATCTGGGCAAGTACGGCTCTGTTGAGGTCAGATTTGCCATAGGCCTTTTTCTAAATAAAACAGTTGCGATATAAGACTTTCATTATAAACCAATTTCTGAGTAGGTCAGATTTGTATAAGGGCCCATGAGATGACAGGACTACGTCGGATTTGTAATAATTTGGATTCAGACTAATGCAGTTTCTTATCTCATCCGATTAGCATCAATCCGATTAAACACATTGACTTTAAATAGAATAATAGATTATAAAAATTATGGTGGACATAATACATGGTTGATCTGAAAAGAAAAAGCAGACAAGTGCGTGTCGGACTCTCCCACCGAGGATTCCGTTATACACCACGTGACATGATTTACTCACTTCAAAATTTGGAATCGTTTCATGCTTATTGAGGCCGTCCCTTTCCTGCTGTACCTTTCGCATTTGTCTTATAAATATTTTTTGTTATCTGTTTTTATCCATCCTTTCTACATGCCTAAACCATCCTAACATCCCTTTCTCTATTTTGACATTATGAGGTAAGAAACCCTAAAAATGTAGAGTGCTTTAATATCTATTCAAATTACACTTTTTACTTAAAATCAGATTAAGAGGCATTTCACATTTGGTTGGCTGTCTCGCTCGCACAATCAAACATTTTGATTAAAGATTATTAAAAAATGTGTCTCATTTGTAGAAAAGTGTTTCATTAACATTCAATATAATTAATTATATGTTAGATATTTTACACATTTAGATATTAAGCATACGATTTAGATATTGCCAGTCGATATGATAAAAACTTAGTTCTAAAAGCAGGTGACATTTAGCCACCCACATGCATTATGCACATGACCTTCTATGCCTCCGTGCCCTAGGGTGGGCGAGGCTCTGGTCTAGGTTGTCACGAGCCACCTGAACTTTTGCAAGCAACTTGAGATTGCTTACCATCTACTTGAGTTTAATAATTTATGGAGCCATTTCGGAGGTTCTGGGTTCAATTACTAGCTAGAGCAAGTTGAATAATCGGCCAAGTGAGAGTCGGATTCGCGCACCATTATTTATAAAAAATCACGTTTTTGTATGGAAAACTTAAATATTTATTTTATTGTATTTTTAGTATTTGTTTTTATAGCGGCAACAGAAATACATCATCAATGAAAATTTCAACGGTCTAGCTGTCATGGTTCATGAGATACAGCCTGATGGACTGACAGCGGAGTTAATGATAAGGTCCCGTTTTTATCCCTTGGGTACGACACCCCAAAAATTACCTTTTTCAAATTGCCCGAGTCTTAGGCGTTTATCTATATCTTATGTATTTATTTAAAAATAAGTACCGTTGATTGGTATTCTATAATGCAAGTTTCAACTTAGTTTGACGTTTAAGATATATTTAAATTAAATTACTACAAACTTTTCCGTAAATAAAATAGGGTTACATTATTAAGGGATTTGCTCTTGATTTGTTACTGTTTTAATTAAATAAAAATGATAACATGTTTTATTGTCTTTTGTTATATGAATCAGGTGTATTTAGATAAATAATGACAACGAGCGTCGATATATTGGTCAAACTGCGAATGATTGATAAGTCGTTGGTTTTCAAAAATGTTGAAATTTGTTTTCGAAAATGTATTGATTGGGGAAAATTTTTAATCAATTAAGTATTACATTTTAATAGATTTTATTTATAACAAATAAACTGCTAAATTGTAAAGAATTTGCAAATTCAATTCAAGTAGATAGTACAAATTAAACTATGCCAGCATCAACTTTGTTAAGGATTTAGACATAAAACCTTACAAGTTAGGCAAGTTACATTAAATCTAGTGCATCATCTACAAACTCCTTTCTACGTAAGAATTTGTGATGAGTGGAAGTTACTTAGGATCGCAAATAGAGATATGATTGAGAACGTGTAAGCAACAGCGGTTGATGCTGAATCTGGTTCATCATCATTTACATCGCCATCATCGCCTTCACCACTATCGTTACCATCTTCACCAGAACTATTATCGCCGTCTTCGTTTCCATCTCCATCTGTTTCGCCATCTTCTTCACCAGAACTCTCTACTTCATCATCATCTTCATTCCTCTCTTCTAAAGTCCACTTTTGTTCGGCGTCCAGGAAGTGTTCTTCGTAAATATCGTTCCAAAAATTGACAGTTACTGCATGAGGATTTTGTAAATTGATCTCTAAAGTGGCACCCATTTCTTCACTAACCTCATCATCATCAAGAATGCGTAAGTAATTTGGATTCTCAGCAGTAAAAGGTTCCCAAGATATTTGAGAAATTTGAGATGTTGGCACCCTGAAATATTAGTTTAAGTTTTAATAAAAGAAATCCTTTTGCGTAGCACAGTAAGAAATTCAAATAAATTTTACTTACCCAGTTTTAGCAAAATTGGTCCACCTTTCAACAAGAATGTCACCAACGGTAAGGTCTCTTTGCGGAACTGCTTCTTCTACTGCATCATAAAACATATATGCCAGTTCTTCACTATGAGCTGCTGAATCAACGTTCAAAGGTCCCACGAATGGTCGTCCTAGTATACCCTTGTAAGAAAACTGATATAAATATACTGGTGCAGCCGTGACTGTAGAGCGAAGACGGGCTTCTCGAATTGTTGACACTAAAATCATAGTATCCCCGTGATAATGCAAATATTCCACAAAATCAATATTGACATCGTCTCCAAAATAAAATCGCTTTATTTCATCGGCAATCTGATTTTCTTCTTCTTCATTATCAAATCTTAAGTCTGGTTGAATAAACTCTGTAAAGTCACTTTCCATTCTGTCTATCCAATCAGCTTGTAAAGCTTCTTCAGCTCTGATGGTACCCTCTTGATCAACAAACCCAGTCATAAATGGGATTTCTAAGAAATCTCCATCACTGAGGGCTCTGTAAGGTGACTTTGTAAGGAATGGAACCACATTCTCTAAATCTTCTCTTTCTAGACAAGGAGCAAATGCTAATGAATTATCGGTAAGGTCTAGTTCATTGATGACCGCCATTAAAGCGGCAATACTTGTTTTCGTAAAAACGTCGGACAGAGTTTCTATATTTTCGACTGTATGTCCAAGGGCTTCAGCAACTTTCACAGCATATTTCAAATTATCGCGTGAGACAGCCCATGGAGCAAATGCATTACCACTTTGTGAAATAGCTTTATGGACCAGTCCTTCAGCTGTTGGGGACATTGTGATCAAATCCACAGCTGCAGCACCACTTCCGTGTCCGAATAATGTGACATCTTGAGGATTTCCTCCAAACGCAACAATATTTTCTTGGACCCATTGTAATCCAGCTACGATGTCCTTTAGTCCAGCGTTACCAGGAGCGGTTTCAGTACCAAGACATAAGAATCCTAAAATCGATTCACGAAAATTAAGTGACACCACGATTACCTCTTGTTCCATAAAGTTCTTGAAAGTCAGTTCATGTTCGTAGACTTTGTCGAATTCTTTGCCCTTGACCCAAACCATTACTGGAAGGTTGCTTTCTCGGTTTAAGGTAGGAGTATAGACATTAGCTACTAAACAGTCTTCTGTTCCTTCGTAGCCAACCCCAAGAGCACGTACGCATCTTATATTTCTTCGGTTGGCAATAAACGTGTCTCCAAAAGATGGAGGTGGTGACGGTGCCTGTAAAAGTAAAATATTTCTAATATATGGTCAAACTTATCAGAAAATTATATAAGAATCCTTCGTTACTTAGTGGATTGAGCAAAGCATCTATTAAAATCCAGATTTTGATTAAGCTTGGTGGGATTTTATTATCAATTGTTTATAACATTTTCTAATTTTTTGGTGGAAAATACTTAGCAACTTTTAATAATAAGTTTTTGTTTTAATATTTCATGAATTGTGGTTTAATTGTGGTAGTTTGTTTTTTAATGGATAAACTGATATCAGTAAAAATAACTCAGCTACAAAATAAAAACGCATGAAAACCCTGACGTACCTTGAACCTATGACTGCCCGAGGTGGAATCAGCATACGGTATTCCATGAAACTCAAAGTAGTCCCCATCAGTAGCCATTGATCCAACAACTGTTCCTTGGGTTATCGTCACTGTAGGATCCTGGGTTTGTCCATAGGCTATGATAGCCACTGAACATAAGGTACCTAATATCGTCCACATCTTTGCTTAGCGCGCATAAAATTCAGACTAAAGACGAAATTGGCACTTGAAACCAGAAGAAAAAAGATTAGATACAGCTTCACGATTGAGATTGAGATAATTCTTTATCAATAATGTCAAAAAAACAATGTGATCTTGATACGAATGACGCATTTATTGCGTATAAAAATTCAATCTGTGCTTTTAAAATATAACCATTTCTCTAACCAATGTACCTACCTGCCGCTAACTACAAAAAGGCCTTCTTTCATAGCGGACTTCGAGCTCCAAAGTAACACTGCTGAGAATATACTCGAGTTTGTACTTCAATAAGAGAGAGGCATAGAGTATATATGATAAGGACCAAGTGATAAATTGGGACATTTTTAATAATGTCCGGGTATTATGAATTATGACAAGCTACTTTGGGTTAAGTGATGAATTATAATTTGAACTTCCATCAAATTTTATCAAATTGCCTAGACATGCCAACAGGGGGGTAGGGTGTTACGGGAGTGGTTTTTGGGCAATCTGATAATACACAAGTACACTGCACGGGGGGATTCACCTACAGTTGATTTTTCTAAGGTCTATCGACCAAATAACGAAACCAATTTGGCTACCGAATTATGTAATGCAGTAATACAGGTCATGTAGGTTATGGTGCGACACCATAATACTACATGATCTGGGTGGTATGCATATCCCTGGAAGAACACTGTTAGCGGCTAAAAGATGGCCAAAGGGCAACTACCGCCGCACCATAACATATACTACATGACTTAGGTGGTCGAGATGGCTCTGCAAGAACGAGCCTGCTGTTGGCAGCTATTCTGCCCCATAGACAAAAGCATTATAATAATGCCCTGACGGTTTTATTATAATAGATTTTTTCAGATTGCTCTCTCATTTTGGGCATTTTCAAACAACGCGGACATTTATTATAATGTCTTATTAATCACCTTGTCCATAACATAGTATAACCTCAACATCATTTATTGGTAAAAAATTTATTAAAATCAGATAAACCTAATTGCTGGTAGGTTAATTTGGAAAAAAATTTCGTACTTTTACAGTGTATCTAGCTATCACTTACGACTGTCATGTAAGGATGGCAGCCGTGGCTAACGGCTTAAAGTGCCTTCCAAAGCACAGCATTATTAAAATCCTTTGAAGATACAATACATGAAACATGTTGGGACACAAAATCAGGGTCACTGACCCCATCAATATGATTTCCAAGAAAAAAATATAGCTCTTAGAACCAAGGGTTTGCTGAAACCATAGTCATTTTGAACTCTACTGCATTCTTAACAGAGACTATTTTTTCTTTTGTGGTCCATTTTTTCAGCGGTTCCCTAAGGGGGTAGGGTGTTACGGGAGGGGCGCGAGGAGGGGTCCAAATGTGCGGCACATGTGGCTGCGCCCGCGTCGCTTTGTCTTCATGAGAATTTCTGATTCATTGGTTTTAGCGTTTAAGAGTCATATTTTTTATCTTTTATTATGAGTCAGAAATGCTTGAAATTCAGTAATATGTTTTTATTGCCGTTTCTTATCCAAATCTTAGCTGGAAAGTTTTGCCTTGTTACGTTATCATGTAAACAAGTTTTTTACTAACTGTCTACATTTTTATATAAATACATATTGACAGTAATCTTCTTCGTATTGTAGTTTTACTAGAAAATTCAGTGTTGTAGAGATTTTTCACGATTAACGATATAAGTTTTTAAACTCCGCCTGCGGTCAGGGCAAGTAGACAATGGTCTGTTTCAAATTGTCCTGGGTCTTAGATCTATATATGAATATGTCATAAAATATAGTTTCATTGAATTAGTATCCCATAACACAAGTCTCAAACTTACTTTGGGGCCAGCTCAAATAAATCAAATTTATCACTAAGAACTTTTAGAAAGAGTACCCCGCTTTTCGGGTATTTTTAATGACGGAATATTGACCTCAGTAACCAATAACAGTAGAATAAGTATCCTTTGACGCACTACATACAAAATACAAGTACCTTTTTAGTTATTGACAGCTTACTGTATGTAGGCAATTCAATTACATTTATAACTTTAATTAATTATGTATATATAATGAGCCATTGATCTATTTAAGTGTATCGATATATGTATTTATGTGTGTATGTCTGTTTATCTATATAAGTATTGGTAAAAAATATAGTATCGTAGAGTTAGTATTCCATAACACAAATCTTGAACTTACTTTGGAACTAGGTATATATATATATATATTATAACTGATTATAATAAAACAAATATTTTATTAAATATTTACTTATCAATTTTACATATCTTCAAAATGATTTTAGAGGTTGCTTGCTTTTCGTGTGTGTAAGTGGCCAACACTAGTGTCAGATTTTCAAAGCTGCCTAAAGACATCTGACATAGCTTGACGACTGCCATACAATGATGTCAGCCGTGACTAACGGCTCATACGTGCCTTTCGAAGCACGGAGGAGCTCGAGAAATTTTCATGCCACTTGTGGTCACCAATCCAAGTGCGGACCACGCCCGGTGTCGCTTTACTTGCAAAAGCGCTAGTAATGCGCACTCCCGCCGGGCCACGGAGCTTTTTAGAGGTATATCATTATTATTAGTATTACATAATTTCGAGCATTAACCAATCAGTCAAACTGATAAACTACTTTTCTAGTAAAGTTCTAATAGAAATCATACTAAGCAAGATATGATATAGCACGATACTATATTGATAATAAGTACCATTAGAAAAGGTAAAACAAACAAAACGGAAAGTAGAATAAAATGAACAGACAAAATTTCTCCTAAATTATGTTACTTAGAGTCTCCCGGGGTCTGCGGGATGCTGCCACCAACATGTGTTCCACCACGTGGGATCTTAGGCAAAAAACAATACTTAAAAATGTCTTAACAACCGAGAAGACGGTAAAGCAAAATATACTCAACTATTCCTAATTTAAGTAGAATTTCGTATTAATAATAAAACGACTTTAGATTTTTTTGAGTATAGTGTGTTACCTTGTGGGAGACACCGTCGAAACGTAAGGTTAAACGTTAAGCGTGGCATATTGTAGAATATGCATCAGTTGATAAAAAATGTATTTAAAAAAATATTTAGGCCACACGGACTCGGGTCGTGGCAGACTGATAACGGTAAAATTATCGCGACCGATATTTTTGTTTTGCTGGCGATATTGGCAGGATGATGTAGGAACTACTTTGAAAAGAGATGTTAAATGAGTGAATCACAACGCAGTTATCTCATTAGAAAAATTATACGAAATTAACCATAGTAAGCTCTTTGCTGAACATAGGCTTCAACTTCATAAAGGATTTCCAAAACGACCAATTAGAAGCTGCCTGCAAAGATCTTTTTGATAGCCCGGTGCATAAACTCATTGAAGAAGCAGTGGGCGGGTCACATGACACAGGATGATTGCTACGTACCAGCAATGGCGGTCCTGCGTTCGATCCCCGATCAGGTGAAGATTGAAATGATGTTTTCCTAGGTCTTGGATATTTTTTTTATATATGTATTTGTTATAAAATATAAATATTTAGTATCGTTGAGTATATCATAACACAAGTCTCAAACTTACTTTGGGGCTAGTTCAATCTGTGTGATTTGTCCGTATGTATTTATTTATTGTGTAATTATCTCCGAGGATATCTTGGGAGAGATTGGACAAACCTGCGTTTGTATGTAGGTATGTTGATGACAAATCGAGGACCTCCTTTGATCGGCCCTTCATATTTGGTGGGCGAATAAATAAATATATAGGGACAAATTACACAGATTGAGCTAAGGTAAACGCAGCTATTACCGAGGTAATTTCAGGACCTTAAGCTTTAACCTCTCGAAATAAGAATTTCTGATAGTAAAAACAGTTACAAGTATAAATTTTCTGATACGTTCGGATATGGACTTTAGAAATCTATTAAGATATAGGTAAGTTTTGAGATAATATTTATAGAAAAAATTATTAAATATACAAATTCGAATATTGCTATTACCGAGGTATCCCAAAGTGATTGCAGCTAATACCGCGAATCGTGATTTTATTACCGAGGGTAGAAAAATAATAGGCATTTTGGTTCCGTACAAAATATTTATAAAAAACAAATTGTTGGTAACTCAATGTACTTATTCATCAACAATCTCGCAGGACTAGATAGCTACCATCATAAACTACAACTTTCTGCAAGGAACACGGGTCGAAATATGAAAAAAATGGACCTCCCATACAAAATCAATAGTCAGCTCGATTTTGTATGTAAGCACCGATTTTTTTTTAATTTCGACCCATGTTCCATGGAGAAAGTTGTAGTTTATGATGGTAGCTATCTAGTCCTGCGAGGTTGCTGGTGTTTTACAAGTAACCCTGTATAAAGAAATTGAGCAAGCTATACGTAATTACTAGATTTATCATCATTCCCGCAGCTGTATAACAGGTATTCTACAGGTAACTATATATTCAATAATATTTGCTTATTTTAGGTACCTACTTATATTTTATGGAGGTATAGTTGGCGATTCATCTAGTTGTGCACCAATTCTTTCTAATCTATGCAATAAGAAATACAAAATAAATAAATTTATTTTATTTAAAATGAAAAGAGGCAGTCTTGAATGCTTTGCCTGCTGTACCATTGCCACAAAAAATATGATGAGTAAGAAAGATAGGTCAGAAGAATTTCAAATACTTAGGTATTGATTCTAGAGAACCCCAAACTCAAAAATAAATGCTATTGTCACTCGGTGTTAGATTTCTATGGTGAATCTAATACCGAGTAATAATACTCGGTAATAGCTGCTTATACAAGTAATTACCGAGTAATGGCTTGTTATAACCATCGGTGATAGCTTCATCGGCGATAGTATAAATAATCTAATCCCGATGGTTCAAATTTGATTAATTTTAATCAAAACAAAAGTTAAATCGAAAGCCAATAAAGTTACCTAAACATTTACTTGATACTTAGTTAATTTTTATGAGTCAATCAAGGACGAAAAAATAAGACTTCTAGTACAATTTTCATTCCGCGGAAATAGTCTTTAACCATAAATACCTAATGACTTAAACAAATTGTCACATCATTTGGGTTATTTCTGTATAAAATATTCTTAAAAGTTTATAAAACGATTGGTACGCGGTTAATACATTCAAGACAAAAATTGTGAAGCCATTACCGCGGTAATTTATTTTTGTTAATTGTCGAAAAATTGTGCAAAATAAACGAAAATTAGATAGTTACAATCATGGCTAAAACTATAATCCACCTTTTGACCTACTTGAAATCTGTATAAATGGTTTTTAACGACGCAATAACCTTAACAAAATATTGAGCGTACTTACAGTTCGCGACTATCGTTTGTATGGACGTCGTGCTCCGGCGCCGACTTGCAGCAAACTAATCGTGGTTTTGTTTTTCTGCGTTATTGTGCACAGTGCGCCACAGATCCATTCAAACGGATATAAAATTGTCTTTCATTAACATTTAACTTTTTGAGTAAAATATGCTTGTAATTGCTTAAAATTACAATTATATTACATACCTCGGGAATACCTGCAGATTTTTTAATACCGCGGTAATAGCTGCGTTGACCTTAGCCCAAGTAAGCTTACGCTTGTGTCATCGGATACGAACCATCGATACTATATTTTATGATAAATACATATATATATATATATATATATATATATACATATATATATATATATATATATATATATATATACATATATATATATATATATATATATATACGCCCAAGACCCAAGACTATTTGAAAAAGGCCATTTTCCAACTTGCCATGGTTGGGAATCGAACACAGAACCTCCGGATGAAATCGGTGTAGTTTAGTGTTATAAATGCTCATGCTCATGGACAATATGTGAAATGGTTAAAGTGGAAACTCATAGTGCGGCTGTAGTGATATTTATTTGCGGACTGTGGTGGGCGTCTTTAGGCGCCGTCCACCACTCAATCAGCTATGAAAACCAGTGGACTCGTAAAGATTTGTCGCCAGAAGCTCCCTTGAATCTATTAAAAGACCTACACCAATCTTTGATTGCATAGTTAGGGTTAGAGTTAGGAACTTAGGAGTTAGATTAGGAATAAAGAAGTGATAAAACAAAAATAGGCTCGAAAGGACTAGTATCCAGGTACGGTCGTATCATTGGACATACATACTTATATACAAACACCGGACTGTCCAAGTGGATGCGAAGAATTTCCATCACTTATTCAATTGGTTAGTTGAAGGGAATTTAGCGATCTAATTCATAACTTCGCTACAGGTATCTTATTTAGTCTACAATATACCAGAGTGCAAGCGCTGAATTTCACCGTTGCACTTCAGTGCGTTAAACCCAGAGCGCGCGCCGAGGGGAGTACTCCCGAAATAGATGCTGGATTCTCCCGTGGTCGTGATTGGGTTCGGCACGCGACTATTCTGTTGCTAGGCGGTTAGCTTTAATTTAAAAGAAGACGTAATACCTTATTTTATTTAGACCTCCAAAACCCAGGACAGGTCAACGTCTCAAGACGTTCCTTCGAGTCAATGTCACTAAAAATAAAAATACAGCAACCATAAAAGATATACCAAAATGTAATAACAGGCTTTTACACTAACATTTATCAAATAAGGATTTGAACACTGTCAGAATTAAAAATAAATAATTTTACTAAACTGAAAAGCTACGTCACCCTCAAACTACAGAAGTGTTTGTAAAATTTCTATGGGACCACGAGACAATTATACCGTTACAACAAAAAAAAAATTAAATCGGTCCAGGAGTTTATGAATAATCTGTGAAAACTAAAAATATATTATAAACCTTGAAATTGATAACTTTCTTCTTTTTGGGAGTGTGTTAAATTGTATATTGTATTGTATAGGGACAAGGTACACTGATTGAGCTAGCCCCAAAGTAAGTTCAAGCCTTGTGTTATGGCATATTACCTCAACGATACAATATGTCATAACAAATACATATATAGATAAACATTCAAGACCTAGGACAATTTGAAAAAGGCAATTTTCCCAACTTGCCCTGACCGGCGGACTAGCATGGTGACCACTACGCCATGGAGGTCGTCAAAACTTGTAACGAAACTAGATATAGGTAGATAACTATTAGATATACCTACTAAACTAATTAGATAACTACATAAGTAACAATTAGAAAAAAGAGGGTCAAATAACATAAAAAAATACCCCAAATCACTGCGCTCGCAGGATAAGGTGCCCAAGAAGCTTCCGGTATACCTGCGTTGACCAGGCTCAACTTTGGGCAAAATGCGATCCACCTCTTGCATTCTTAGGGTTTAAGAGAGCTGTATTATATTACGCCTTTTGCCGGGGAGACATTGGGGCTTTGGGGTGCGAAGGCTCGTCAGTAGTAGAAAATTTCCTCACGCCTAACGATGCGTCAGGGAAGGCAAGGAAATCTCCTTATACAACTGATGAGCTTCCGCACCCCAAAGCCCCAATGTCTCCTCGGCAACAAGCGCAATATAATACAGGTCTTCCAAACCCTAAATTAAAAAAAAATACAATAAGGAAGTAAAATAAACAAACCGTATTCTTGTCATCATTTATTCACACCTCCAGCCTGTTGGTTCCCACCATCCCATCGATTGAAGCGCCTACGATTACCGTATTGAATTTTCATTTCGTAATTACTATTTGGTTGTCATCAGGGTGTTACGACAACACATACGTATCTATTAGGGATGTGATATGTTAATTAGCTTTTAATTTTGCGATGGATTTAATAATGGTGAAAGAAAATTTTAAAGGCAGTTTGATCTGTATGTGATAAAGATTAGATAGATTGCTCTGGTATATGGAACGTTTGGACGGTACGGACTTGGTGGAGGTGGTGGGGGTTAGGCGAAAAAAAATTATGTAAGATTTTCGGACGCTTTTTTCCGTCACGAACCCAATATTAAATCTTCTGTGCGTGTGTTTCTAAATGAACTCCTCTTAACGGCTGGACCGATTTTAATGAAATTTTTGTGTGTGTTCAAGTGGATTCGAGAATGGTTTAGATTCACAATTAGATGATTTGGCGTGTGTTTGTAATTTAACTCCTCCTAAACAACTGAACCGATTTTGATGAAATTTTTGTATATATCCAAGTGAATTTGGGAAGGGTTTAGATTTATAATTAGATGTTTTTATTGATTTGAGAAAAAATATCAAAAATATTTAGTAACTTCGTTCCAACCGAGAGTTCCACGATACCCAAGCAGCTTTTTTGTGTAAGTGGCCAACTGTAGTATCAGGTTGGAGGATAAGCGTGAATAATTTTATTTTTGTTAGAAAGATACCTGAAATACATTGTTTTTCTTGCTCACGAAAATAATACTGATTCGTAGTTTATATTTTCATAATTTATATCCAATAAGACAGTCTGCACAAATCATTTAGCATTCTGCTTTTTAAACCTAATAAACTCTGATCCCCCAAGGGGTCTTTAGTGAATAATGGATTTATACTTTTCATGTGCTTGTTTCTTTAAAAATATTTTTGTTATTTTCACCTTATTGTTAATATTAACTATTGGAAGACCTAGCGCCTGTTCATGAATCTAAGCAATAGTTATTACAACGTCTTCTTAAGTGTAAGTTACGAGTAAGTTAAAGTTTTTGAATAAGGGACAAATTTGAAAAAGTATTAATTTAGAATTTATACATAGAAGATATAAGATATGCTCCAAAGACAAAAGCTTAGCTCTTTATTAAAAAGCCACAGGAATTTGGTCCATGACTCTTTTACACCACCAGTACGTAATGATGGTATTTTTTTTACTATAATTTGGTTCAGTTTTGTTATTTCCTATTACCGTTTCAAATAAATGCAATTTTAGAAGTCATTACAAAGTCACTTATACATACAAAAACTAAAAGATCTAATAATGATATTATTTTGCACAAGTTCTACCATAGCTCCCACGTTATCTTGTTTTTAACTCGACTAAAAGGCATTTATTTAACCAGCAATACCCAGGTCGCGATCGCAAAGATATTCGGATTCATTTTCCCACTTTTTCTTTCTCGAGATCTTAATTCAATTTCTTGTCACACAACCCGAGAACCGACCTTAAAGTCGTTATCATAATGTTCAATTTAGCGGTTCATTAATATCCAGACGTTTCAAGGAAACTGTGGAAATGCTATGTGGAAAATAAACCTTGTTTTAAGTGAGTTTTGCTTGGTTTTGTGGATGCGATGAAATCCGACGTGGGTGTTTAATGGCTAAAGAGAGGCTTGGGGACAGCTGTCGCCCCCTCGTGCATAGCTAAGGGGTTTGTTTACAGCTTTCTCTAATGACGAAGATGTTACATACCCGACTTGTGTATACTTTGTCGAAGATCGAATTAATCTAAATTATAGTTATAGTATAGTTTAAGTGAAAACAAAGTTACTCGAGATTTGGGGATCGAACCTTTGAACTCTACAGATCACTAGTTTAATTGAGATCGTATGTTTCTTACAAATGTTTATGAATATGTAAGAAATAACATTTATGAACATGTAGATATGTAAAAAAAATTTTTTTTTATAATCATTTTTAAACATGTTCGTTTATATCAAAATTTATATTTTTATTTGCTGAATAATAATTATAATGTTGATAGACTGAATGATATTTTTTGTCAATTTGTTTTACTTTAAATGATTTTCCGCTTGGTAAAATTAAAATACAGGACTGAATTTGATGCAGTTTTCAATATGTACACCTTTTTTTCGGATTTTTGAGAAATAGAGCACTTCTTAAGCAAAGTTTGGTATCAGATACTTCTAGTTGTCTAGATGCATCTGACATAGCTTGACGACTGCCATACAGCAATGACAGCAGCCCACCCGGGCTAATAGGGTAGGGTAAGGTAGGGCCCGGTAGGGTATCCAGGGTCAAACATAAATTATTTTATACTAAATAATAAGAGAACGAGATGGCACAGACAAAAGGAGGCTATGCATAGCAGTGGCTATTTGAAATCTTCTGATGATGATGATTATGAATAAGGGAATAAAACTTCACAAAATAAGTCACTTGTCATTGATAATATCTACCTATTTTCAACGTGATTTTAGTTTTGTTTTCTATATGTTAACGTTTCTATGTATTTTGTGAATAAATACGGGAATTATATATAACAATCTAGTCTTAACTCAGACTAATGAGTAACTTTACATTGACCTAGTAGTTAAAAGCACTCATTTCATAAGAATGTGTCTATCGACACTTTTCTTACGGTCATCTATTAAGGGCAAAACACTTCGTGTGTATTTTGTTTTCATTGTCACTGCACAGACTATTTATTGATTCAAGAAAATTAAAAAGGCAGTTCAGAGGATTATTTTAGAACACTCGAAAATAAACTTAAAACTATTAGCATAAACCGCGAAACGCGAGCATTTTGTCATGTTTAAACTTTTATACACTTTAGGTTATAGTAATACGGTCTTATTTTAAATTGAGTTAGTAAATTGCTCGGGCATTTTTCTTCCCCGTCTGAACTGATTCTAATAGGAGCACTATTTGACTCCAAGAAACTATGACTATGACGTCACTACGTGCTATTTCATAAAAATGTTTGTTTTGACGTTCAACAAGTTTTTGATTTGACTTGTTTGATACTAGCGGATTTATTCTCTGTTTTAAAGTTTTCGTAGGTATACGATATAAGCAGGGTCGTTTCAGTATAAAATCATATATCCTTGAAATTCAGCGCCCAACAGCTTACAGTAAAGTAACTCTGAAAGAGTCATTAGTAGCTCCGAATTAAAAATACAAAGGTTTCTTTTCGACTAATGGTTATACGATCAATATGTTCGTGATCATTGATGATGATGACGTTCTGTTACATACTTAATCTATGACAATATATTGCTGATCTGCAGTAATGCCAAAATTGTAAGAAGTGTCAGCAATATACTTCTATAAAATGTTGTACTCTGCCGCAACGCCCCCTATTGGAATCTTTGTTCAACCTATAATTTTCAGAAAAAAATACTACTTTATAGGGCGCTGCTAGAGAGTATACTCTGCAGCAGCGCCCTATAAAGTAGTATTTTTTCTGAAAATTACTGCACGTACATACTCCATTGTTTTAGGTACATGATTTTCGTCTGTTGTACATTAAACTACGATAGGTTGAACAAAGATTCCAATAGGGGGCGTTGCGGCAGAGTATAACATACTATAAATTAGACAGCGGATCCCAAAAAATAATCAGTCGTCATTCTGCTCAAAGACCCGGCCAACTCCCTCGCATAGGGATTTCGGTAATTAGTGCCGAAGAGCCAACCCAGGGATCCACGGCGATTCTCAAAGTTACCTAAAAGGTTTAAATAAGTGTAGTGACATCAGCAACGCTAGAGTGTAAATAGTGATAAGTGAAAAATTTAATAAACAAGCAAATATTGAATAAAATTTAATGGGCAAGCTTACTTCCAAATTCGAAATTTCCTGATTACTTAGTAGGGTTAGTTCGCAAAGACACAGGGACGGCCCGCTTTGCAGAATTGCACAAGATCATTTAATAGAAACGTCAAGCAATTCTGTAGAGCGTGCCCGCTTTCTGGCTGTAGCACAATGGGAATCTGGACTTTGGTTACAGGCCTTACCATCCGCCAACCTAGGCACTATGTTCCTTAACGATGCGTTCCGCGTGGCAACTGCGCTGCGGGTAGGCACTACATGTGTAGTCCCACATCCCTGCCCCTGCGGGGATACCGTCGATGGCCTTGGACTCCACGGACTTTCTTGCGTCAGGAGTGCCGGTCGCTTAGGACGTCATTCAGCAATCAATAATATTATCCACCGTTCCCTAGCCACCATCAATATCCCCGCGGCCCTAGAACCCAATGGTCTGGCTAGAGATTATGGCAAGCGGCCGGACGGGATGACCTTGGTGCCTTGGAGATTGGGACGGCCCTTAGTGTGGGATGCTACTTGTGTGGATACCCTCGCACCGTCCCATCTTCAAGTCACCAAGTCAAAGGCTGGCGCAGTAGCAGCTGCAGCAGAGAGCCTCAAAAGGCGCAAGTATGTAGATATTGGAGAAAACTACATATTTGAGCCTTTTGGGGTAGAAACTTTTAGTCCGTGGGGTCCTTCAGCCCATAATATAATCAAATTTATATCAAATCGTTTGTTCGAGGTATCCCGTGACCAAAAGGCTGGTAACTACCTCGCTCAAAGAATCAGCATTGCCATACAACGTGGCAATGCTGCTAGCCTTTTGGCCACGCTGCCGAGGGGTGATATTTTAATGGGACTACATAATTTGTAATATTTTTTTTATTATTTATTTTTTTAGTTTTAGGATGTTTTAGTACTTATTTAGTTTTAATTTAAATTTTACGACTCATAATTTTTATATAATTTAAACTGTATTAAAAAGAAATAAATAAATTATAAGTTCTTGCCAAATATAAAAACTGTTTTTTTTTTTAAATATTTCCTAACTGGCTCGAACTAACAGTTCGTACACAGTGACGGATATACTTTTACATATTTGCTAATATACATACATACTCTGGGTCTTGTGGTTCTAAGCAGTTGAGCCCAGAATCACAAGACTAAAAGCCACTTTAAGCGTGATGATGGACAAGAAGGTGAAAAAAGAAATCAAGTCAATAGGTTGCTATCCGTATTGCCTATTAAAATGATACGCCCAGTCCCTTAATCGGCTTCTACAATCTGCGTGGGAAGAGACGCAACTGGCACATTTTAAGTTTTTTATTTCTTCCCAAACCAGCATGAAAGATAAGTTATTAATAAATTTGATCATTAAAAAAAAAACAAATTTGAAAGATGAAAAAACATCCTACTACTCGCCCAATGATGATCTCCAAGATTAAATCCTAATTGGCCTGAAGTATGGATGTGAATAGGAATTTGATAAGAATTTACGAAATAGTCTTTATTTTAATTAATTCAGTTTTTAATCTATGGATTACAATCATATCGTAATATACGTGTAGAAACGCGTATATAAATCGTTTTTCGCACCTCCGTTACTCCGCGTTACCACTCTATGAACATCTATCTTTGGTTCTGTTATTTATGCTCTCCACATTTTACACTCCACATTGCAAACCTTAAGGAATCACATAATTAGAGGAAACTCCGCCGGAGTTCCAAGAAGGGCTCCAGAATTAAATCCTCAAGGAAAAAGGAAAGCGTGGTGGTCTAAAACAGATCTCATATTTCAAGAACCGTACAAATCTATTGTATTTAATTGCTACGTCTAACATAATAAACTGAAACTATTTTAAAGGGTTGATTCAGTCCATAATGCTGAACAACTTTCTTTAAGGAACACATAGCGAATTATGAAATTGTATTTCTGCTTTTCATAAAAACATCGGTTCAACTGATCAGGCTACTTAATTTTATGGAATATAAAAAATATTTTTTATCTTTCGAAATATGTTTTTTGGGGAAAATTGTTCAGTGCCACGCCACGTACGTCCAGTACGCCAACGCCGTAACATCCTTTCGTCGAAGCAATTCAGGCCATTTTTGACCCTCCCATAAATTTGTTGTGGTTATAACTAGAAGCCTGAATTTTCAGTAACCAAGCAGGCATTATATATCAAATTTCACCCAATTTGAACCAGTAGTTTAAGAATTATAACTAGTAAAGTTTCTTAATTTGTCACGCACTGACTGACCGACCATTAAAATTCTAAGGCACTTTTAGCAGACATAGAAGAATTTTACTTTAAATTTAGAAATCAAAGAAAATCTCAAATATGTATTTTGCAATTTCGTTCCAGTTTTCTAGATACACCAACTGCCTAAATACCTTTGTAATCACATATAAATGTATAGGATTACAAAGTACGTTTGCAGTGAATGAATCAGTGTACCAGTATATGTATAATATAATGGAATAATAGACGTAGATAGGTACCTACATATAAAGGATTATCTACAAAAAGGTAATGAGATGCCATTAAAAACATAACTTGTAAAAAAACCAAGTCTTGCAACTCAGTAATGCATATTATATATATAGATTGTTTAGGTGCGATATCCAAGTCAATCAATTTATTATTTATATATTTTTTTAATATTAATATGGTCACTATAAGATGTTATTAGGTAAACAAATTACGTAATAACTTTAGACAGAAGGTCCCTTAAGTAGGAACTAAATAAATTAACCTACTTGGTATTCCATGGATCTCACAACTTTTAATGGTAGAAGAACTGAGTTACGAGACTTGTTTTTTTTACAAGTTATGTTTTTAAGAGCATTCAATTTACAAATATTTACTCAGATTTTTTCCTGTTTACTATAGAAATACAAACACAAGTTTCGTTCATAAATTACACAATTCCATTCATTGTCTTACGCCGAAGGGCTTTTGTATTTACTAAGTTTTCGTACCTCAACAAGAAATTGTTTGTTGTGTTATCGTTAGGTACTCATCAATCTAAACATTTCACTTTCTAAGAGTAACCACGAATTTTGAAATACAAACTTATTTCTATTGTCAATAAGGTTCGGAAGTTTAATTTAAATACTAATCTTTATTACTCAACGCGGTATCTTCAAAAAGTTTTGATCATGTACATTTATGATATGGTTTATACAGATAAGCGAACCCTGGGCTCTGTAGTGGTACAGCTGTCATGATGCTGAATTATATATTCATGTTGGGTTATTTGGGAATATCCAAGGTAATTTTTTTTTACTGACAAATTTCACTGATTGGGCTAGCCCCAAAGTAAGTTCAAGACTTGTGTTACGGGATACTAACTCAACGATATTATATTTTATAACAAATACATATATAGATAAACACCCAAGACCCAGGACAATTTGAAAAAGGCCATTTTCCAACTTGCCCTGACCGGCGATCGAACCCGGAACCTCTGGGTGGCGGAATAGCATGGTGACCACTACGCCACGGAGATCGTCAAAACTACACAACTGATTTTGATAAAAATTCTGAGACCACCTGTCAAACCCTTCCAAAAAAAATACAAATCGGTCCAGGCGTCTTTGAATAATCGGTGAAATTACATAAAGAAAAAACCTAAAAGATCGCGGCGACATGACAACTTCCTCCTTTTTGGAAGTCGGTTAAAAATGGCTAAAGGCCGGCGCACATATTGCGAAGCGCAGCGCAGAGCATTTTCACTGTCAAACTATTATAGACATTGTTCTCTTTGAATCCTCTGCGCTGCGCTTCGCCATAATGTGGTGTAAAAGGCTGAAAGTACCAAACGCCGTAGAAAATTATTAATTAAAAAAAAATAACTTTTAGTATTTTGACTCATTTCATCCTTAAGATTTAATACAAAGAGTCTCTCTTTATCTACAATTATAGAAACTTTCATACTTTCAGTTTTCATTTTTATGTAAAGATCCAAGTGCAGTTTTAATAAAATACCGGAGTTATTGTGTAAACTGACATTAGTCAGACAAATTACACTGATTGAGCTAGCTCTATAGGAAGTATAAACTTGTATTATGAGATACTAACTCAACGATACTATATTTTACAATAAAAAGCCCAAGACCCAGGTCAATTTGAAAAAGACCATTTTCCGACTTGCTCTGGCTGGGAATCGAATCCTGAACCTCCGGATTGGCGGACTAGGGTGTTGACCATTACGCAACGGAGATCGTCTTATATATTCCTAAGTTTATATATTTCTTATTCAACGTGGAAGGGACATACTAAATCACTATAGTATAATGAAATTAAAATACAAGCCGAAACACATTTTACAAAATCGGCATTAGTATCGAAATGTCGAATTTTTTGTTTGTTTTTGGCTGTTATTTCAATTTCATTATACTTAGCGATTTATTACGGGTATGTGCCTTCCACTTTATATATATAAATAAATATATAGGGACATATAACACCGATTGAGCTAGCCCCAAAGTAAGTTCGAGACCTGTCTTATGGGATACTAACTCAACTATACTATATTTTATAACAAATACATATATAGATAAACATCCAAGATCCAGGACAATTTGAAAAAGGCCATTTTCCAACTTGACCTGGCCGGGGATCGAACCCGGAACCTCTGGGTGGCGGACTAGCATGGTGACCACAGACCACTACGCCAAGGAGGTCGTCAAAATATAGGCTGTATATTTCTTAATTTATTTATTAGATTTTCCCTAAAAAATGAAGGACATACCAACAAAAGAAGATATTTCATATTTGATTCCATTACACAAAAGCATTGTAGGCAAGCCAATAGGTATCACGATTTCTTAATATCGCAAAAAGTTACAAAGCATTCGCCCCGTCTCATTTAACGGCTTCTTTTCCGAAGGCATGAACTTATTTAAATGGCTCAGAATTGAAAGACATCTTTTTATTAAACTCGCAGACATATTACCTATATGTTTTATTTTGTATCTCCTTCGAGATACAAAATTGTTTTATTGTTATAATATATAGGGACAAATTACACAGATTGAGCTAGCCCCAAAGTAAGTTCGAGACTTGTGTAATGGGATACTAACTCCATGATACTATATTTTATAACAAATACATATATGGATAAACATCCAAGACCTAGGTCAAACAGAAGATCATTTTCCATCGTGACCTGACCGGGGATCGAACCCGGGACCTCCTGAGTAGCGGACGCCTCATGTTAACCATGACGCCACGGACGTCGTCATACATTTTGGAAATCCTTACGAGTCCTTATCGAAATCTCTTACAAGTTGTTTGTTGAGTGTTTTGTTTACTATGTTATTATTTCGAATTTCAAGAGAAACGTAATCTTTTATAAATATTTAAGTAAACAAGTTTATTTGCCAGCCAATTAAAAAAATAACAACGATTTTCAAGAATTCACCTCCAATAACTTTTGAATTGCAAAACCGATTTCCATCAAACAAGTCTTATAATCTTGATCAAGTCAACTTTTTAACAAAAAAAAACGCATCAAAATCAACCCATTCGTTTAGGCGCTACGATGCTACAGACAGACACACAATAACCTCTGTTTTTATTGGAGGTCACAAATAGGTATATTTGTTAAACAAAACATATAAAAAATTCGTGAACTATCTAACTATACCATTAAAATATGAGGTAGGTACCTAGATATTTTACGATTAGGGTAACTGATTTCTAGATACATCGCGAGGATTCCCATTAATGGGTAAACACGCCATAAATAATTTTCGCATAACATATCCTTTATTCCGGTATTTTTTACTCACTTTCAAATGTCAAAGACTCTTTTTTTATTTCAGGTAGATATGGACGGTATTTGAAACTTCATAGTATAAAAACAAAATGATAATCTTTAATAAAGCTAAAAGATTAAGATAAGAACCTCAAAACATTGACTCAGATGTTTTAATTATATAATATTAATTATTATAGGAGGCACCTCCACTTAACTTCACCGACAAAAACAAGCTCTTAAATTACAAGAATATAAATTATGTTATTAAAATATCCATATAATTTATATAAAGATATGTAGTGATTCTTTTTCAAGTATGTCATAGATCCCTAGATCAAGCATTGACAGTCTTTCGAAATATTACAGAATCGCTTTAGGAAAACACAATTTCGTATCGCACATACTTTATCTTTTTTCTGTATTACTTTGAACACGTTTTGCGTGTGATGCCGTGTTTATGAGCCGACTCGGCATGTTAACCTTTTTTGGCAAAAGTCCAAGCATTATGAAAATTGTTCAGAGCATCCGGAAATGTTTTCACAAAAGAATATTGTAGTCTCGACTTTGATTTATTAAATAATCTAATTAAGTCATGAATAATGAGGCAGATGATAATGATGTGATTTGATTTCCGTCATCCGCCCGTCAAAGCACACGCCCAAGCTAGCTGAAGGAAGCTCTATAGGGCGGGCGACTTCCTCGACAACAGCGCCTCTACCGGCAGGCAGCAGGAACTACGCGGCGGGAGTCCATTGGCCGAGGCGCGTGACGTCAGGCTTCCGTCGACCAATGCCGCCGGAGCGCGCTCGGGCCCAGCCGCAGTCCTCATCACCGCGCCTTCGTATGAGTCGTGTTTCGCTGTTGGCCTCCCCCCGCACCCCGCGACGAGCCGTCTCGCCCGCATTCTAGTTGTGGGTGTCGCGCCGTGCAGACCTCGCGAGTGCCGCCGAACTCAGTGCGCCGTTTGTGAGTGCTTTAGTTCCCGCTCGAGTGTCAGTGTGACGGAAGAACCTGTACCCCGCCGCGGAGGATGTTAACAGCTCACGGTGAGTGACGGTCGACGGCTGTCTCGTGATAGCGCCACGTGAACGCACTATTTATGATATGTAAACACGCCGCTAACTCGATTTGAGACATTGCTACTTAAAAGCGAGAGTACACGTCCGGTCCGGACTCCAGACGCGGCCGCAAATTAACGATAAAGACTCAGCAGTCGGGACTGCGCACGACGGTCGAGATTGTCGAGTTCCTGTAAGATTACGTGCTAGTGCTGGCAAGGTGGCGATATCGATAATTTTGTGTCAACTGCAAGTTCACAGTTCCACAGTGGTTATTCGATGTTAACCTTGGATTGGTTCAGGGCTGGCGATAGCGCGATAACGTGACCTTGAGTGGAAGTCTCGCGAATGCCGGCCGGCGCTGGAAGCGCGCGAGCTCACGGAAAATATCCAGGCAAACAATGATAGCAACGCAGAAACAATAATAATGCTGTTAATGCGGAGGTACGTGCGAGAAACCGGATGAAGATCTTAATAAATGTCAACATGCAAACCTTGGCGCCAAAGCCAATTGAAAACCGATATGTTTAAAGAATTCAAACTAGAATCTGGTAAGAAAACTAAATAGAGTTGTCTACTCTAATATAAAACAAAGAAAGCAATGAAGCGAGGAAGATCAACTAACGGTTTTGGATGCGTTTCAATTAAGAGCGAGTGACTCTGTTAAAATGACTAATGAAGTGATTCAATGAGTAATTTAAATGAACATAAACAACTCGCTACTGTTAAACTTCAAACAAGGAAACTGTAACGACTGACGCCAGTAGCGACTAACCCGATTACACCAGCCCAGATGCCCTGTGGTCTATAAGCTACATTTTTGTAGTTAATTTCTACAGCACCATTTTCCACCACAGCCGTTGCATTTTTTATGCCTGCGGATTCAAGTCTGTCCGGTTGAGATACCTCGATACGGTCAGGTTCGAGTCGCAGGTCCCACGCCTCGTTCCACATACTCATTTCTTTTCATTTGCAATCCGAGCGGTCAGTAGGCCTGACACCAATCCAGTCATTAACACTTTTAACAAATATCGTACAATCAAACCTAACGAAATATTTCATTTGCAAAAATACCTACAAATATTTACAATGCAGATGTTCCAATAAAATTTTGGAAAGAATGCTGCTATAAAATGTTGATATAAAACCTAGATCAGTGGCACAGTTCCGAATAACCAGAATCGACCCAAAAAATACGAAGAAACCAAAATTACAAAAGTTTAAGAAGATTTGGGATTCTCATTCGCACTTACGCACTCGAATGTTGAAAGAGCGGTTGCCATACGTTATTAGCATCACTGGCTCTGTCTGTGGTGTGCAGATCGCTTACGTGCGAGTGAGATGGAGATGATTCGCATCGACTGAGCCAACCGGCCATGCGAGATGCTCAGTCGTATCATAAATATTAATCAGGCGCTGGTGTCAACAGCCACCGCGTAACGTGACACCGGCTCGATCCGCTGCTAGCCTGGTACTAGAGTAGCTAGACAAGACTATATCGCAGACAAACAACTCATTGCCCATATAAAAATTACATTTTATGGAGAAATGTCATTATTGATTATAATGTATCATAATATATCGTATATCGATAAAGGTCAAATTAAGTATGTAGATAACAAAACACATTTCATAGACAGAAGAAACGAAGTCTGTTGTTTTGGAATTCGCATAATACAAACAGATGAAGATAAAACTGTAGACACTTTCTAGAGAGCAGCAATTACTAACAAATATGCATTTCATATTGATAATGGTATCGTTGGCACATCCGTTAATGCTTACGCATTCAGCCATGACCTGCCCTACAGCTCTTAGACTGTGATTGGTGAATGCATTGCAGTTTTATGGTAATTTGCCTCTACTTCACACTCTATACCTTTGTGGTGCCCTACAATAAAGTCTGCGCCTGTTTGCATAGTATCTACTCTACATTATGCATCTACGATTGGAAGAGCTGTTTTTTTAAGTATTACATTTTGTTTCGGAATGTCGGCTCCTGATAATGGAGCGTTTGTTTGGGTTTACTTTTGACTGTAGTGATAACTGATGATAAAAAAAAATAACTACAACTATGTGTATTAATGAGTTCATTATAACAATGGGTATATTCCCATGTTTCTCCTAAAATATACTGTTTATGACAGATCTGGATTTTTTTAACATTGTGAATTTAAATACTGTGACAAAATCATGAAAATCATTGAAACGATCGGAAGCTCTCGTCGACGGTTCTTCGCACTATCGACCTTCATGCATGACTTTTACATAAATTCGCAAAACTGGTTCCATTTACGTTCGCCTCACAGCAGATAGCAGAAAAACACAAGATAGAACATGTAAATTTTAAATTTTTTGGCATGTTTTGTTTTGAACTCAAATTTGTGTTAAAAACAACAATCCCCAACCTTTTTGTTAAAATGTTTGCAATTACTAACAACAATGTATATATTTTAATGCTAATGAATTATATTTTATCTTCTTCAAGTTTAAATTTCTGGCATTGATGATATTTTTTAGATCCGTGTTGCGGAAATAGAAAAAAGCCTATCCTTTCTACTAACAGTAGCATTCGATGACTTGTTTTGCATAAAATGTATATGATATTACTTTTGACATTGCAGCATGAGTAACATGATGCATTATGCGGGTAATGTCATATCTGAACAACGTGCGCTAGCATCATTTTGCAGATTTTCTACACCATTCTTTGTTTTGATGTTAATAGCTACTGGTACTTAATTATTCATATTAGTTTTTGTATCCTCTCTGATTTTAACATTAAGATTATACCTATCCTACGTTTATATAATGACTTTGAATTAAAAGAGATAACCGCGTTGAATATCTAGAATGATATAAGTAGGAGCGTACTTAAAATGTAATTAAAAACGAGTTACCAGTGCCACGGCTCAAGTTAGGGATAATAAAGGTTTAATTACACAGGTTTCAAGCAAATAGAGTGAGATGAGTGAAATTATTCAAAATAATATAGCAAGAGTGCGAATGCTGACGACTTCTTGAGATTATTTTCTTTTTGTTTATGATTTAATAATTACATCTCCTAATGCGCATAATCTATTATGATAGCTCATTAAACTAAATTAACTATAACACTAAAATATTTTTGATGTAGAATTCGTTAAAAACAGCGATAAAGTAAGTTATTATTGTGACGATGGTTATAGATAAAAAATTGAAGAGGAAAAGACCTCCAAATCAAGTTTTGATGAAACTAGTTGAGAACCGTATCTTCATGCTCAAAGTACAACAAAATTGATCAAATATAAAATTAAAATAATTAACAACATGCCGTCTACAGGCTTCGACTTGAAGACAGCGTTTTTGCTCGTACCGATGCGTGTGAGACCATCTGCGTCTCCATGTGTGAGTTCACATTTTTTTCTTCAATGTGTGTCTTACTCGTTTTTGCCGTATGTTTGTCTTTTTTGTTTTTCTGTGTTGTCCGCTCGCTACTACAACTAAGCAAACATTTTATTCATCGCGTAGTTATATGTTAATATTTATTACAATCGACGTTATTGCTATTAAGTTTTACGATACATGCTTTTTGCTATCGACGTATATTTGTATCCTATCATTGTTAATGGAAATTTAACGTCACTTCTTACAAATAAATATATTTTCTGTATTCACATAGTGTTTACATTATATTGTTTATCTTTGACAATTTTTTTAAAAGAATCATCATCATCCGAGCGTATTCCCGGTTGCATCCTCAGCAGTAACGCTTCAGAGCCCGGGGTCCGCTACCTAACCAAGGAGATTTGACGAGGTTACTGGTTTTTACACAGAGCGACTGCCGTCTGACCTCCGCAACCCAAAGGGCAAACCAGAAACCAATCCTTGAATAGTTTGATGATCAAACGCTAGGAGGCGTTCGGGACCCACAGTTTTACGTGCCTTCCGAAACACGGAATCATCTTTCTTTTCGGATAATCAGGTGATTCAAGCCTGCAATATCCTATCCAGACTGGAAACAACTTTTAACAAAGTATGCTTCCCAGTGGGAATCGAACCCATGACCTCCGGGTCACAAGGCGAACGCCTTGACCACTGGACCACGGAGGCAGTAAATTTTTTTTTTTTTTTTAAAAAGAATTTATATTTTTTGTTTTTGTACTTAATAGCTTAGTTAACACAGATCCTTGATATGAGTACGTTACAGTGATAATTTTCAAAATGAAATGACTGATGCTTACTTACGATTTTGTGTTATAATATATTAATACAAATTGTATGATGTTCATACAAATATTGTAATTGCAACAAATCGACTGCCAGCATCATACCAGGAAATGATTATTCTTCCTTCTGAAACCAGGAAATATAATTTATAAACTATGTGGGTCATAGACCATTGGGAAAAGAAATTATGTGAAACGTATTTGATAAAAAAAGGTGATGAAGGTATGTTATTAGCATACCTTCATCACCTTAAGATATCATAGAAATATTTATATTGAAACTTAATAAATTTACGTTTCGCATAAGATGCAAAAGCAAATTAAATTAACACAAAACAATTTGCACAGATTAAATTTGAAAGACAGATTATTATCGCTTTGAAAGCCTACTCAATTCATATACCTACATATTTACTCATCATAACTCAACAAATTCTCATCAAAAAACTTTTATCGTGATTTGGATTTGATTGTGATTGATGATTGCATTATCATTAAAAATCATTAACTAGCCTATAATGCAAAGATATCTACATATGTTGCATCGCTTAGGTTTTTAAATTCAAATTTATTACTATAAGATGATTAAAAGGACATTCTAGAGGGCAATACTTAAAAACTACATCTCGTTTTCCGCCAATACCGTTCCTGCCGTTTCACGAATCAGCGGCTGCTGTATGACACTGCGTCAAAGCGGATATTGGCCGACAGTTGACGCTGTATCTTGCGACACAACGTCAACTGTAGGATAAATTTATTTATTTCGTTTGCTACTAAAATGACGCAGTATTTATAGTGGCTATTCGTAGTGAATTTGTAAGGAGGACATTTCTTTGGGAATGGTATGACGGTGTGTTCGTTTGTTTCACTGGTTATATGTGGTTTTATTGACTATAAGGCAAAGAAATCTAATTTCGGACCATTAGAATACACTACCACGAACTGACTAGCGTGTGAAAGCTATAAACTTTTTACGATGTCCAAAAACAAAAAAGTTAGGGGTAAAAAATATATTTTTTGAACTTGATCGAATCAAAGTCAAAGTCAGTATGACTTTGACTTTGATTTGATTTAATAATTCTATATTTTATTTATCTTTAGATATGTGTATCACTTGCTAATTGACATTTTTTTTCTTCCGATTTCATAATAGGTAGTTGTTGACGTCAGATCATTGACTTCAACTAAATTTACTGCCGTTTCCTAAGCGCAAGTACAGGAAGTATTTGTATTTCAGAAATAGTATACTTAAAGTGAACACGAAACATAAAATCAAATGTTTGAAGGCAACATCTAATGCCTACGCATACCTACATTAACACTTCTAGAATTTTCTCATCAAAATTTTAAGAATTTTTTAATATTTTCCTGTAAAATCCAAGTGAAGAACTATATAATGTTACTCCCTCTATTCCCTTATCCGTACCAACGTATACGATAATATTTTTTAAAAAAGCGAACGGATATAAGTTTGAATAATTTTACTCTTCTTCATTCAAAAATTGACTCCACGAATTAAACCTGTTCTGGCAAATCACGAAACACTCAGCGGTATCAATAAATAAACCCCTATTATTTAATAGACTACTTACTTATTCGAAACTAGATGTATAGGAACAATCTCTTTAGTATGCATCACTTTATTCACCATTTCAGCTTAAACGATCGTCTGATTTGATGTCTTAATCATCAGTGATAAGGGATATGCTCGCTTGACGGTGAAGATGACACTTACAACGTTTTTCAATTGAAGGTGTAGTAATAAGAGTCACGAGTTATTACGTAATACGAATCTCGTCGAGTTTATGTAGAATACTAATACAGTGTGTTTCGTTTCTTTCGTTTACGAAAACTGATGCGTATAATGCGACAACCCTTGGTACGTATTAGCCTCTTCCATAAGTTTCTTCCACTTACGCCTCTTCGCATCATTTTTTCCTGTTTAATAATTAGTCATTTATCATACCTTCTTTTTTTATGCAATCAAACCTGCTCATTATTGGCCTGTCTATGGCTTGACTCCGCGACGTAATTTCAAATTGTTTCTGCTGTCCCGTCCATTTCGATATTGGAGCTTGCTTTAAATAAGGTTTTATTTATAAGCAAAGAAAGGAAAACGTCAAACATATTAAACCAATTTATAAGAGCATCATCAGCCCTAATGTTTGAGGTGAGTTACACTAAAAAAAATGTCCCTATGTTAATTTGCGATTAGTGCATCGAGTTGATTCATTGTGAATTGTCAGGCTATTTCAATTAGGTCCATAATTTCTAAAAGCACTTTTTTTTTCAAATTTGTACATATTTATCACAGTAACTAATTAAAATTTTACGCCTTTGGAATTATACTTATCTTAATTTTTATTTTGTACCTCTGCTATATTTCATTTTTACATGGGTGCTCTTGCTGATTTATTATGCGAAATAATTAGTCACTGTTGTAAGTTTTTAAGCTTATATTTTTTTACTTTCTTATTTCAATTATAGTGAATATTCCTAATTACCGAAAAAAAATAAAATGAAGAATAAGTTAGTCTTAGTAAAAACTTCACATCGTGTAGTATTTTCTGTAATAGTTTCATGTAGAAACCATGCATTGATAAAAGCAAAGCCACCTATTATGTGTGTAGCATCAGGTGCTTGATACCTAATTTTGCCAACTTGTTGTGTTAAAAAATGGAAATAAATAGTTTGATTAATGCAATTATTAGTCCAATTTTCTTCCAGATCAGTTAGACATCAGAGACCAAAAAATAAAAAGACGTCAGCAAAAATATCAGAATCGAGTTCTTCCAATGGTGAAAATGGGAGAAGGCGTGTAGGCGTACCACTCGTATTTCAATTAGCAACCAGAACTGAGCTGTTTGAAAATCGCGCAAATTGACTCCCCGGGGCGCAAATACTTGTAATAACTTAAAACACCCATTGAAATACTTATTTGGAGTTCACTTCCACAAAGGTGGCATTTGAATTCAATTATTTTGAAGAAACTTTTAAAATTGCCGTATTTTAATGTTTATTTGGTAGATATTTTAATAAAATAGTTCCTAGTATTCGGCATTTTCGCGAAAATTCGTCTGTGAATGAGTATCAAACGAGTCAAATGATTGTTATTTACATTGATGAGCAATCAACTAGCAATTCGAAACTTTTAAAGATTTTAAAGCCGTCAATTTGTAAAAACTCTGCTGTTTTTTTTTAATACGTTTAAACATATGTTTATACTTTATACATACATTACAAATACTACGCCTATTTTCCATAGGGTATACCCCTATGGAAAATAGGGACTATGGATCTCTTCTTGCTACAGTCTTGTCAGACTTCTCACTCTATATCATTTATACTGATAATCAAATAAATAATCTTAAAATACAACATTGCAATGATATTCAATTCATATTGAAGCGTTAATTCAGTCTATGAAAACAACTTTTGTTGCTCGCTGTAGATTCTTTTCTTAGTTAATCATTTTATTCCTAACGTTTCAACTATCGCGAATTGAAATAAACTCGAACACAGCATCAATCTCTGTTCTCTCAGTAGAAAATAGACATTATATAAAAAAGACGCATCTAGAAACCTACTTTGAACTCCCAGCGCACTGCGTTGATGGATGGGCTCTTATCACGAATGATAACCTTCTGCCATCCTCCCCGCGCGTTACACCCCCCTTAGCAAGATGTTTTGGCGAAAGTGAGCCTATTTTTGTCAAGTAGTTTTCTCATTTGTATTCCAGCAAATAATAGTAAAAAAAATATTTTAGCTAAAAACTTTTTTTTACCGTTGGATAATTTTAAAACAATAATTCAATATTTAATGATTTGGTGACATAACTAATAAAGAAAGAAACTAATATAAATAATTGGCCAAGTGCGTGTCGGGCCACGCGCAGTGTAGGGTTCCGTAGTTACGAATGCCCACTTTGAATTCATGCCACTTAAACGTCTAAAAACTAATTTTCTATTGAATTTGTGTGAATATTTCATTTTGCGAGTACATTTTACAAGTTGATCGCCTATAACTTTTTAATTTGTAAACCTTACTTAGCTCTGACAGTTTTCCTTTAAATTTCGTTATATATAGGTACTATAGCTGTGAATTTTTTACGTGTTTATATATATCCGTTTAGCAGAAAGCAAGGGGAGACACTTGACTCAAACAAAAATTTTCACTTTAAAACCAAATATTTTAGAAACAGATCCCTAAATTGAAAAACGGTGTGGACAACCTCATAATATTTTTGAAAGACCCTATTCAACGATACCCAACATGAGTGGTTAGCTGAGAAAAAAAATGCCTTTTCACTTTACTCGTATGGGAGCAAACCAAAAATTATTTTTTTTAATATTTTATTTTACCACTTTTTCCGCCTAATTAATATACATATCCATGCCAAATCACAGCTTTCTAGTACTAATAGTCGCTGAGTAAAACCGCGGACGGACAGACAGACATGGCGAATCTATAAGGGTTCCTTGTTTACTACGGAACCCTAAAAAGGGGAATGGTTCTACAAGTGACAAATGAAACTAATTAGACATTAAGCGTTTTTTTTTTCGGAAAAAGGCATTTTAAGAAAAAAATACTTTGAAACAGACCACGTTCTGCGACTAAGCAATTTTTCCTGTATTTCCTTATCTTATCTTGCTTTGGGGTCCACATATTGGAAGCACGTCAATCTTTTGGGTTATATTGTACTTACCCCCTTGCCTCACTCACCCGAATTTTCTGAAGAAGGACTGCATAAGCTTCAGAATATCACCAAGTGTCTGTAGTCCTCTAACTTAGGATATGCTGATCTAAAGAGGTCCAAACAATTGCCAGCCATTGAGTCGCATCTATACACAACATGTGTCTTACTGTCTCCTCTGGTTCCTCAAATATTTGATATTTTGGGTTCTTTAATAAGTCTCATTTTGAAGTGTTTTTCACATGTCGGGTAGATCACCTTACTTATTGTTATGAACTCAGTTCACTTGTTAAAAACTTAAAAGTAACTATGTAAAATATGGCGAATCTCTAACATAATCTGCTACATCACTTGAAGGTTAATCACATAGATAACCTCGCTATGTTTGTTGTTATTACTCGCATGTACACGTTTTTTATCAACTTTAGTAAAAAAATCATTTCAGGTAAGTAAGGTGGTTTTTCTGAAATAAGACGAGGAAGTGTTGAATTTTTTTTATAAAAGATTTATTTAAATGTTCTAATAATACGTCACCCTTTCACCACGAGACTTTAAATCAGTTGTCGCGCTCCCAGCGCGAGGCATAGTGAATCGAAAATAAATACATACAACCAAAAAGGGATGTGGATAATTAAGTTATGTGCAATACAAGCAGTAGTTAGTTTTTTGTCGGATAAATCCGACGTTAATGGTGAAAGGGTTGAAACCACTGCTACATGCTCTTAAGTAACATACAAGGAAATTAACGTTTCCATCTGAAATGTAATTTGAAGTCTTGACTCATTTCTTCAATTAAATGGTTCAATGCTCGTGTTTTACGGTATACCAACTGTTTTCAGCGGCAATTAGTGGCTAAATATTTAATCAACATTAAATACTTTCAAATGGCCTCGCTCTGACCTTATCAAAACGGTAATTATTTCAGAAAAGTCGTATTACTAAGTGAGAGGGTAATAATTTCAATATTTTTTAAATTTTGTATTGATCACGTATCGCTTGGAGTACAGAAGTAGATAACAATGACACAATTATTGGGAAAGGTTATAATTTAACTGATACATAATCGTTATATATTATATATGTAGTTAGAGAATCGTGTTCTATTTCTTTACTTTTTTATTATTTTTTGTTTTTCAGCAACAACATGAATGTAACAAGAAAATATAAGTTGTATGAAAATTTTCTTAAAATATTTTTTGAAACGTAGAGCGGCAAATGTCACAATTACATAAAACATTTTTCACGTAAAATCTTTAAATGTGATAATTAACATGAGTTCATAAGTCCAAAATAAAATACAGGATTTTACAAAACGCAAATTTATTTGTAAAAAAATTACAATATGAAAAAAAAGAATACAAAAACAATTCATTGCAATTGGAAATGTTTTTTTTTTTCGTTTCCAAACTTTGTAACTGAGTCAAATGAATAAACCAAACGCAAAAAAAAAAACAACTGCGTCGAGCCAAAGTATAAAAAAAAAACGAAAAAATCCGAACTGCGCGAAAATTATGTCATTTACTTAGTATTTGTCCACAGAAGCATATCTCTGTGTCCCGTATTCATTAGTGAACTTGTCTCGAGTTATCGCACATCACAGCTAATGGTCTTACTTCAAATATTGACCGCTCTATCTTCTTACGTCACCTCGTGGACGGGTCGGAAAGAATACTGGAGTATATTTAACAGGCTTCAAAAGAGAAGGAGATTATCAATTCTTATATATATAAATTTCTAATGAAATTCTTCGATTACTCAAACACGCCTGGACCAATTTGAAAACTTGGTTTTTAGTTCTTTTTATTTTTAACTTTTTTGTGACGCGCCATATTTTGAGGAGATGGTTGAGCCTACACGTGTTTCCTTTTTGATAAACATATTTTTTTTATTATCTCGTATCAGAACCGATATCTCTGCTGAGAGCTAGCAGATTAATACATGATATATATATATAAGGAGAAAAAGACATATAAATAATCGAGGCTGCCTTCAAAATTTGTTTTTACTTTGTGTCATGTAAAACTGTCTCAAAGGTTAAAATAAATAAAAAAAACATCTGATAAAATCTTCTCGTCTGCCATCACGTTAAAAGATGCTTATGAGTCTTGCAGCCTTGGGCTCTTTCTGCTTAGAGCCGTTTAAGTACGGAATCCTAAAAACAACAGCTGAGTATCAAATAAAAAAACACGTATAAAACAAAATACTTGTAACTCTAAGCACTGGCTTGGAACTCGTGAAATAAACGTTCACGTACGTTACGGTTGTCGACTTCTCCCTAATTAAACAACAGTACTTCAAAATGATAGTACAAGTGAATGATTTTATTTTATCGTAATGAGCTGAGAATTCAAATTTTCCATGAAAAATTCTATTGGATATATGTATAAACAAAATTTATTGAAGTCACACATAGTATCTATTTGTGAATTTATATTATTAGACATATATAGAAATAATGTTAAAATTAATAATAAGTCAAGTACACCTATAATTGTTTAAAACTAAAAACCAATATTAATGGAAAACGGATTTTGATAAAATTCGCAAGTACATATGCCCTTTCACACAACAAAAATAATTCCAGTTTGGTCCAGACATCTTCGAGTAATCAGGGAACATACATAAAAATTATATACATTCAATTGATAACTCCTCCTTTTTAGAATTCGGTTAAAAATCTGTTTCACTATTTGTTTCTGGATTATAGGTTGAGCCTAATAAATCTACTATCCCGATTTAATTATAAGTTTAAAAATAATATCACGCCCTCAAAAAAAAACAAAAAAATATATAAGTGATAATTAAAATAAAATATTCGTAAGTTTCTGACAAGCTACAAAACTAAACTGGTTTGTGTTTTAAGGACACGCATTCTTTTAGATATTTGTATAAAAAACATGTTTTTTTTTTGTGTTAGGTAGATATTATCACTAAAGCATCATAAAATGAAAATTGTTCAACATTTTAAGCCAAGCATATTAAAAACTGCGAAAATGTACTTTTTTCATTCAAATGAGACATATTTTATCTCAAATTAGAAGCAAAAGTCTTGTTTTTTTTTTCTGTAATGTTATATTAACATTTTTTTAATATTAAATGCTTAATGAGAATCGCCTTACAGTGTGTGTTTTAATTGAAAATTAAGATTTTTTTGTTTCAAAATCAGGAAGTTTATTTTTCATTTCTTAAAGTAAGAACTCTTTTTCAAAAATGAATACTTTGCTCATAATCTTTGTCGTACATTACTAGCAGAAATTGTTTTACATGATTATTACTGGATCCAGAGTTATTCGATTTCGCGAGCCGCAGCCTTTGGCGACCGGTTCCTCCAAAATGATACAAGAAAGTCGGCGAATTAAGGCCGTATCATGTAATATTATCGTCATAATGATGTAACTGCAAGTTCTTTTTTACATATCCAATTGTTTTTTCAAGAATGATTTTTACTAAACACACAAAAATATAAACAAACTCTGGGTATGAACATTACAGAAATATAAAAAGAAAGAAAAAGAACTTAAGTAAAACTAAACTAACTTAAACAAAACCTAAATTAAAACTTACTAAATAAAATTTATTTACAGCAGGAATTCAAATTATTTCAAGATGCCTACATGTAGTTAGGAGTGCATGTATTGATAAAAATTTCATTCAATTAGAGTAGATACTAGAAAAATATATTTCAAACAATACCTTAACTATTAAACTAGATAGTAAAATGAACTAAAATATGAAACAAGATTATAAACTAACATTATTTGAAGGCCAACCATGCCATCATATATTTTCATCTGCTTTTTCTGTCCAAACATCATCCGTCAAACCTGCGTCATTCCCTCTTAGCTTTATAACCCATCATATCTTTGGGACGAGATTCCATTATACATGGGTGAAGATGTGTTGTGTTTTAACAACAATGTTATTTCAATGTTAACACATCAAAAGGGAGATAGTATAATTATTGTCTTCTGACATCGGAATCATATTTGATTTCATAAACAGCACATCTTACCTAATTTTTTTTAATCCTCGTTATTTTACGAGAATTTTCCAGCCACTTTGAATGTTTAATAGTATAACTAAGAGCATTATTTTCAACATCTTTAGACTCTCTCGTTAAAAAGCTGGGACTCTAGTATTTTCCTAAACGCCGTTAGCAAAGAACATAATGCTCTCTGACGAGAGGCCAGTAACTTTGAGCCTTGTCCCCCTCTTAGCGGCCAAAGTATGGTTATTTATTTGTAGTATATTTTACTTTTTATAAGTCTGTTGAAAAAAGCCTAGTTAAAGACAATAACCTAACTACTCGTAAGACTAGTAAAGCTTACATGAAGTAAAATACACAAAACTATCAGCGTGTCACGTATATAGAAATTCCTAAGGTCATGTCTCATGTACAACCAAAACAAATATTGATTCAGTTTGATAGTATGACCCTGCATTGTCTTGTTGCCTTGCATTGGGATCTAGGTACTTTCTCTTATATACATATATGTATATGTATTATACATACATATATTAAATAAAATAAATAATCATTATTATAAAGTTATTTATTGTGCTCGGAGTAAGATGCCGTATATCTCAAAACGACATAAATACAGGCTTAAAATTTAAAGTTAAGATAATTAATTTTTTTTTATGTTTTACTATAAAAAAGACTGTTGTCACTTATTATGGGGCTCACAAGAAGGCTCAAAGTTGCTCAACGGGCTATGGAAAAGGCTATGCTGATGTTTCTTATGTGATCGAATCAGAAATTATGAAATATGGTATATCTTAGCGGATTCGCTCATTGATGACGAGTTACATAGCGCGACGAAACTTTAGCCGATGAGTCAAAAAGGTTATTGGATCTCGACCTTTACTCTGTACTTACCCTCGAAGACACCTACCTAACAAGGTGGACCAGTCGACCAGTACCTGAATCTTTACGATATTATAAAACGAAAAATCATAAAACAGGTGCCAAGTGATTGCAATTTGATAAGTTATTTGATAAGTTTAAAGATTATTTCGACAATGTTGATAAAAAACCGATAAGGGCTTAAAAATTGTTAAAATATTTTAATAAGTGCAAATTCACGAATTCATTTCCTAAAGGCCTAACAAAATATATATATGAATCTACTTTAAGGGTAAATTCAGTTAATTATATCAGTATCATCAGCAACTTTCCCCAAGAAACACCTATTAAAATATGAAAAATTTTTTTGTCTTCCAACACAAGACCACTGAGCTGAGCTGAGTTTGTATGGAAAGTCAATAAATATTTTTCATATTTTGACAATTATTATGTTAAGTTCCTTGGAGAAAGTTGTTCACTTACATGTACTGAATTCACCCGTTAAATTGGTTTTAGTATAATTTGTCAGACCATATATCGATAAAGCCAACATGGTTCTAATATAAGGTAACTTCGTAGGTTAAAAAAATAACGTGCTTCGGAAGGCACTTATAAGCTGTCACAATTTTATGGCAGTCGTCAAGGTATGTCAAATGCCTTAAGGCAGGCTGAAAAATCAGTGTTGGCCACTTACACACACGAAAAACAAAGACTTTATAAAGAATATAACTTTATTAAAAGTGTTTGTGCATATTCATGTAGATATTTATTTCAAAAAAGCTTGAATACTCCGTAATACAATTTTTCGGTAAACCATATAATTTTGATATTGAAAAACAATCTCCGTTTCTGTATTGTAAATACGTACATACTAAGCAATTTAATTCCGACTGCTACGTAATCATTCAAATGGGTGTTATCACCTATATTTACTCTAGTCTACATACACTTTATTTATATCTATCACTAGGCTATTTTAAGAAATTGAATTTTATTATAAGTTTATATACGAACTGGTGATACAAAAAGATTTGAACTAAAAATATTTATAAGTTAGCTTAATACAACGTGGAAGGAACCCGTAATAAATTGAATAATATAATGAAATTAAAATTACAACCGAAAACCCAAAAAAAAAATTTTGACCTTCCCATACAAATTTTCCGGGCGACGGCTCTCTTTTGTATGGAAAAACCGTTTTTTTTTTTGTGTTTTGGCTGTTATTTTATTATACTATAGTGATCTAGTATAGCCTGTGGTTTGATTTATTACGGGTATGCCCCTTCCACGTTGTATAATTTTGATTTGCTATTTTCGATCAAATTAAAAAAAATGTGCATAAAAGCATAAAAAGAGGTTAAGAACTTGGCGAAGGAAAGAGAGAAATGGAAAGCACTCCACCGACAAGAGCCCAGCTCTTAAATGTAAGAGAAGAAAATAGTCTGGGAGAAAAAAAAAGAATGTATGAGCTGCTTCTTTCCCCGGGCAGATCGTAAAGGCAATTAAGGGAATAGGCGACATCTAAATAATGTTAATAGTCGATGCAGCTAGCAACCCATCACTATTTTGATTCCCTTTACCATCTTTGCGCCCGCCATCATGCAAACATGGACTTTGGGTGTTAGGGCCCTAGTTCTCTGTCGACCCGTAAATGATATAAATAGATGTTTGGTAAATTCAACAACGTTACAGTTGAGCTAATATATCAAGTAAAATATCTACAAATTCGAGATAAAAATTGCTTATAACTAGTTCTAAAGATATTAGTCTGAATACACGGTAATAGAATGCGGTTCCTTAAAGAATTTAATTTATTACACAACATGTGCCGATTTTGATCCACGTAGTTACACCTCGTATTACCATAATTCTTTAAATAAAAAATAAATAAACATATAGGGACCAATAACACTGACTGAGCTAGCCCCAAAGTAAGTTCGAGACTTGTGTTATGGAATACTAATTCAACGATACTATATTTTATAACAAATACATATATAGATAAACATCCAAGACCCAGAAAAATTTGGAAAAGGCCATATTCCAACTTGCCCTGACCTCTGGGTTGCGGACTAGCATGGTGACCACTACGCCACGGAGGTCGACATCGAGATCTTTAGATCTATTAGTATTACGTAAATTTTTAACATAGCTGATTAAAAATCTACAAGGATTTTGTCGAACATGAAACGTTAACTAAGAACAAACAACCGAAATGTTACAATGTCGACCATCGAAATACGAATGTAAGTACTTACATGATTTTATTAGGATCGAAACCACATGAGCTCCTGAAATATTCATGTTATTCTTTCCCAACGCAACCTACATAATCGATCATTTATAATAATGTGTTTACTTACCTTGGGGAACTTGATAGCTGTCAATCTTTATTTATATAACACCTACCCCTCCACCCCCTTTTTATCCTCATACTACCTTTATCCGTAAATCTCGTGGGCGTAAGTCGAGAGCTGTAACAGGTTTTCTTCTTCAAAACCAAAGATTATCTTTTTATTTGTAAGTAAAAATAATTTTTGTGAAAGATGTTAGGTTCCATTTTTTTTTTAACTATCGATACAAAATAAAGTACTATGTAATCGAGAACATATGTGACAAAGAACAATTTTAAATCCCTTATCTCAGATATACAAAAAAGTATCTTTCATAATACAGATCGGCCCATATCTTTAATTAAGATAGTTATTAGATTCAATAGCACTACTTTTATTGTCTGAATATGCCCTTCAAATTATTTAAGCAATTTTGTTACACACTTAAATTTTTTTTTACTTTTAAATGATGTAGAGTTCGTCTACCTGGTCTTGGTGTGACGAATAAACAATATGCTCATTATTCTGTATTTTTTGGTGTATTTTCAAAAGAGGTCATCAAGGTGGTGATGATATTTTATTCAAACTTAATTTTCTTTTTAAATATTTTAACGGGATAGACCTATGGGACAAAACAGGTCCATGAAAAAAATATTTGAATAACGTTTTATAAGTTATCTCTCCCTTTTAGAACCAAAGATTTGTTTGCAAAAAAAAAATCATATAGTGTCAGTGTCACAAGTTAGTTTTTTTTTAAATGTTATTTGTATCCATATCGGCCAGTAGCTGACCCTCTACTTGAGTAACGTTTTAATTCATACAAATTTTAGCTATCTACGAGTTCTTGAAAAAAAATGCTCACTGGATACAAAGTTTTTGACTTACTCTGCTCTTTATAGTAATAACATCTGCATTCTTTATATTTTGTACATACGAAACAGATTGTTGGAAGGTAGTTTCCATTCACCAATTATCTTGACTTGAATGATTGAATGATTAGAAAGCTGTTTACAAATTGTGATTTAACTAGCCTTCTGTCGTCGCATTTAGCAGAAGGATATGTATATTTTAATACATATTTTCTCTCAATTTTTTGAAAACATGTTTGAATAAATTTTTTAATATTTTTTATGCAGGAAAAATGCGAGATCGGATTAAAATAAGTATGGGAGACTAAATTATTTCTAATTATGAGATAATGTAAAGGTGTACCTATAGATTATAATATGCATTTGTCTCACACCATCTTGTGAATTCAGTATTATTATGTCACATCCTTATATTTGTAAAAAACTTGAATCATACATTATGAATTGGCAAGTTGTTTGCCATAAATATGAATTACGTGTTTGCCGAGAACTATTAAAAAAAGAAGAGTTACTTCTTAAAATTTACAACTGTACACGGGAAAAACAATTTGAGACCAAAATGCTGTTGTGACAAAGATGATAACTCTTATCTTAATGGATTTGCTTATTTCGCTAATCTTCGTCTATTGTCAGTTAAAACCAATTCTTGTTACCAACTTGACGGATAATTAATTAATCACATGGCCTCCATCATAATCATGACACGACACTATAGAGCTATTTGATAACAATTCTCTTCTCAAATGATTCTACCGCCATTAATGGGCAATTACAAAGCTTACAAAGATCTACAGCTGAACACAGAAAACATCATTAAAACAGGCGAAAGGTTTGTTGAAAATAACGAACCTACCGGCTCCGGACCTAGGCGGTGAATGAATGAAATGCCTCGGGCGCTCTCGGCCACTTTCGCCCATCTTCGGCTCCCAAGGTCACGGGAGAGGGGGCGACCCTATTTCCACGGGGATCGATGGGAGCGCCCCAGAATCACCCCCAAAATTGGGGTGTTTCGGTTGTGTATGCGTTTTCAATGTCAAGTGATTCATATCCAGTGTTCGGGTGAAATTCGTGATTATTGCCGCTTGCCGTGACTCCAGATGGTTACAATCCGATGGCCGAACTAGTTTGTTATGATATGCTATCAACACATCCGCTGTGAGGTTTTCGTACTTGATTCCAAGTATTCTCGTTTAGAGTGTCAGAATCTGGAAATTTACAAGAAATATTACTAAAGATCGCTTTCTTACCGCGTGAGTTTACCGTTACAGTAATAACTCTATGGTTATTACTGTAACGGTAAACTCACGCGGTAAGAAAGCGACCAAAAATTTTTCTTACTTCTAAATTTAAATTTAGAAGTAAGAAAAAGTTTTGGTCTATGGTAATAACTAGTAGTTTGCCCCGACCTATAATCTCGCGAATCCCATTTCTCGGTAACCCCTTTACCAATCTGGCTCATGTTCGAAATTAAAAATTCGTTTGACTACTTCTACACGCCTACTTAATTACATGAAGCTCCGATCAAAACTACTTAAGTTATCGACGAACAAAGGATACATACAAACGCCAGATTGTTCAAGTAGACTCGGAGACCTTTTCCCGCTCGTCCAAAAACCTTCGATTATTACAAATCATGTAGTTAATAGATTCAGGTGTTACTTTGCGGAAGTCAAAGTTACATACTACATGATTTGAATTACTTTGTGCAATTCCGCCACCAGTTAGTTCATGCAAACTATTGCCGGCCGGCGCCCACCCACTACTGTTAGTCCCAGCATACCTGCCACCAACAGCCCGTGTGCACCCGCCACCAACAGCTGATGCATGCTCCCTCCGATACTGCTGCATCCGCTGCGGCTGTGATGATTGTCAACAAGTTTATATTGGACAAACCGGCCGTAATTTTAAAACTCGATATAATGAACACATAAATGCGTATAAGAACAAACACCCAGAAAGGTCAAATTTTGCAGAACACCTTCTCGACAAAAATCATAATTTATCATCAAATAATACCTACAAAATATTACACACCGAAGAAAAAGGGTTAAAATTGAGTATTTGAGAGCAACTAGAAATAAATAAATTTAAAAAATCTAATATTCAATTAATAAATAAACAGCTTGAGGTAAATAATTCCCCTTTATTAAATATTTTTACTATAGAAAGTTCGGGCAACTCCGCTCCCCCACCCTCTTCTCTAACAGTATAAAAGGATGGCAATACGGTGTAGTTTTATCATTCGACGCTTGACTGCCGAACGATCAACAACTTGTTTGGTGCCTGAAGATGCCTCGTGGAGAGGCGAAACACGTGTCGCGTATGCGGTGTCCGATATTGCTGCAGCCGCAGCGGATGCAGCAGTATCGGAGGGAGCATGCATCAGCTGTTGGTGGCGGGTGCACACGGGCTGTTGGTGGCAGGTATGCTGGGACTAACAGTAGTGGGTGGGCGCCGGCCGGCAATAGTTTGCATGAACTAACTGGTGTCGGAATTGCACAAAGTAATTCAAATCATGTAGTATGTACAAATCATGTATCACTCCATGTGGTGGAAAGAATGATAAAGCTGACAAATTACAAAGTGTCTTCAGGAACAATAAACAGAAGGCACGGAAAACATTGAATAACGCCGCCGAGACTTATAATTTGCTAGTAAATAGGAACCAATCAAAGAAGTCGCAGTATGTGCATAAGTCTGCTACAAAGTTTGTAGTAATGGCTCCTAGTTTTGTAATTGAAAACCATTGGGCCGTCTCCCACGCAGGGTGTGTTTATAGGGGATTTACGAACGTAATTTATACATTAGCAGCGTCTACCCTAATTTTCTTCGATAAAGTGGTTGAGGAATGAATGGCTAAATTAGCTATCTGTAATTTTGCAAATTGTACCGTAACACTGGAATAATGTGTGATAGTTACCAATAAATTTTACTTATAAAGTATTCACCTTGCAATGATACTATTAGGAATAGAATTCAGCATTTTTTGCCTAATTTTTCTAATCTTCGATCTTTAGATAATTTACATATTATTAGGTTTTTAACATACACGATTGACATAAGTATGTCATCAGAAATATATTGTTATAAATATATCAACAATAATAAAAAAAAAACTGTGTACTCTAAAATTAAAATATCATACACCAAACAGAGTTATATATTATAAAATATAATTAGAAATTAAATAAGTACTTTATTATTTCTATATTTATAACTCCGTTTGGTGTATAATCTTTTAATTTTAGAGTACAACGTATGTTTTTTTTTTATTGTTGTCGGAATATTTATGACAATATATTTCTCTCGACGTAACGAGGACTAAATAAATTTTCTCGCCTCTGCTTCAAACCGCAGTAAATTGACTGACTCAAGCAATATTATTCTATTAGACAACTACATTCTTAAGTCATTCGTGAATTAGTGTTACATGAATGTATTTGCACGTGCCACGGTCATAGTCCATAAGTTACATATTGGCATGAAATCAACGTGGTTTCTGACATCTTTGCTTATTCCTTGTAGCATCTGTTGTTCTTTAGAGCTAAGTGTACATTTTCAGGGTTGCGTACTGAAAGGGTAAAAACAGGACCTTATTACCAAGACTCCACTGCCCGTCTGTCTGTCTGTCACCAGGCTGTATCTCATGAACCGTGATAGCTAGACAATTGAAATTTTAAGCAAGCAATTTGAGGGCTGCAAATTTAGTTATTTACAAATTACGAGAATACGGTTTGTATCACCCCGCTCCACTCAAGCTGTTGCGGACGAGCCTACACTGTTTTTAACCGGCTTTAAAAAAGGATCGGTTATCAATTCGTCGCGATTTTTTTTTTCACCTAGATTGATTTGGAAAATTCTTTTCTTTTTGTTTGAAAGGCTATATATATACTTGTCAGGTGGGCCCATATATAGAAACTTCATCAGAATCGGTTGTGTAGTTCGGGGGTAAAGTCAGTTTTTAATGTTGAAAAATCATATAACAGAATACTGTTATATAATTTTAACAGCCAGTAGGCTGTCATATTATTTTCAGTATTTCTTTGTTCCTAGAGTAATCTACTGTCTATCTCTCTTTCTATTTAGTCAATGGTTTATAAATATTGTTCATAGTTGTTGTCATAACTTGTTTGAGGTAACGACGATTGTAAGGCATTATTATTGTTTTTGTTTTTTCTTATAATCGTCGAATCCGCGCAAAGTTTCTCGGAATTTAATCAATTATTCTCTTATTTTCGTATTATCTTTTTAGTTACGTAATACACCAGTTTTTATCAGATTTGCTATCCGTACTTATCGCTCCTTATCAGCTTTTTATCGGATATCAACCTCGCTATATTTTAGAAATTTTATGTTTTCTCATAGGTGCTTATACTTTTATATACATAATATAAGTAACTTTTAACGCTCATCTATTGTTTATAAAACTAGCTAATTAATAAAACAGTGTCTATTTATCTCAAATTTTTTGGACTTTTTGGTGAGTCTTATTGGTGAATGTTATCTTATTTTATGCATGTTAATGTTTTTCTATTTAGTTTGTTTCACTATTTCTTAATTAGTTGAATGGTGATTTTTATGAGAAAGGCTGATAAAATATTTTTTGAGTCGGTAATAATGAAATTGGATCAATTGAAATTCGATACATTACTGTATGTAAGAGTGAACGTTTTAAACGAGGACGATATAGAAATATTATGACTATTCTTGACATTTAATCCTAAAATGATTGCAATATTTGCACGGAAACTTACCTAACTAAAATAAAATTTGACCGTTAAAGTCTGTGGGTCAGTTATACGGCTCGGGAATACAGTAACTTGCGAGTCCAATACAACAATGCTTTTAGGGCGGTGTTAGGGCTGCCTTGGCGGTGTAGTGCGTCCGGAATGTTTGCGGAAGCGCACACTGATGGTGTCTCAGCCATCATTAGGAAAAGATGTGCTTCCATTATGACGCGTGTACGCTGCAGCTCTAAAAGCATCTTGAAGGTGTTTATAGACAGATGGGACACTCCATTGTGGGGCAGATGGCTACATCTCCATACTAATTAAATTGCTTGTTACTAATAATCTTTTTTAAGTAATCAATGTTTGAAATGAATTTATATTATTATTATTATAAAACTATAGAAATAAATAATTAGATAAACCAAAGAATGTCAAGGGTAACAATACTGAAATTAGCGTCATATAACTCGCACTTTGCATACAACACGTCATGTGGCCAACTTTAATCCGGACAAGCGAAATTGATTGTAATACCTTAGCAACGTCGTGATGACAGAACGCTTCCTACTTTGGTCGGGTGCTACTTGAGAAATTGTCAGTGCATTGTCTAACAACTTCCTCGGACCTTGGATAGTCCTGAAGATGATATTTCTCAATCTGAAACTATGATTTGTAGAAAAGTTTCATAAATGTGACTCTAAAGTTATTTTATCTATAATTCGGTTAAATTGACCGAGCGAGCGAATCAAGCGAAGCGAGTGAAGCGTCTCAGTTTCGAGATTCCCAAAAATGCTTTTGTCCAACTAACAGTGTGTCTATTCTTGCCTACAGGTTGCATTTCTTAACGGATTCTCGTGAAATTTTGTGAGTACTAAACTCCAGCTAGACATTTTAAGTTTTTTTAAGAACTACTTTTACAGTGTAGTCAGGCCACATACTGGTCCACAACCCTATAAAAAGCCTTTCTGACTCGCTAAGAAGAAGAAGTTTGTATAGAATTCAGTTCAAATCGTGAACAATATAGCATTAAAAGTTAGGAGAAATGTTTTTGGCGTTTCACAGTATTTCAAATAACAGAGGACATTTCCCCATTAAATTACGCGAGTTTACCCTGGTTGAAAACAAAGACTGGCAAATGAAAGTTTGTTTTGAAGTTTATACTACTTACTAGCGGTTTTTGACAGGCGTTGTATCACACATTTGAATCTCAATGGAGAAATCATCTATATGTTAGTCAAAATTCCATCATATTGGCACAGTGGTTTCAGAATTTATAATAAGAATGGAGGGATACTCTCTATCACGTATTTATCAGACAAAGCCTGGGGCCGTATAATTTCAGAGCCACTTTTAGTATCACGATGGGCGTGGTAAAAAAAGTGAATCAAAATATTGATGGGTTGCTAACCGGATCATCTATTGACATAATTCAGACTTACCATGAAATGGTATGAGTATAATAAAAAAAACTTGGCTTCTTGTAGTAAAATAAAGGTAAAAGAAGTCTATTAAATTAATAATCTCATTATTGTGTTCCGTAAATTCATTACTTCCAGCTTAAATATGTTACGGTCGTAAACATAATTATTTTCACACTACTACGATTCAATATTATTATATTTCTTTTTACTATTAGTATGCGAGTATACGGTGAGACTATTATGCAGCTTTATTTTAAACTTTATATTAAAAATTCATTTATTTAAGCCATTGTTAGTAAAACACGCTACGTCAGATGCCTTAGGCAGTTTGGAAATCCCGATACCAGTGTGAGCTATGCACATTCGATAAGGGAGTGAAAAGAGAAACTATCTAAAGTGGTATTAAGTACCACTGATAGTTTGATTGTAGTAATTTAGAATGTTTTTTAATCTTTATATTTTACACACACTTTTTTCTTTATTTATTAACATGATTTTTTATTGATTAGAACATACACCTATCTGCAAAATTATTTGTGTTTTTTTTTTCAATTAACCCTATAATTTAAAAAATATGGAAAGAAATAAATAAACCTGTAACTGACTTTGATGATGATATTCACTAAAGTAAAGTAAATTTTAGTGTCTTGATGGTACTGAATCTTCAATAAAATTTTATTTAAATATTACTATTTCTGTCTTTTCACTGTGATATTGAGGAAAACAGTAATTATCAACAAATGTTATGGTAATTATTTTCAACATAGAGTTACAACAGTAACATAAAGCATTGAAATTAACCGCTACTTCACAGCATTGAGTCATTACCACATTTATTGTTACGTGTACTAATCTAGATCATTACATGTTAAACATAAAACATTTTATGGTGACGTAATAAGAGTCCAATTTATTGTGACTACATTTTAGTTTGGGCTAATAATGCCATAGCCAAAGACAGTTCTGCGAGCTCTCCTAAAGCTCACAGATTCACAAGTTTATAATATTATATATTATCAAAACTTGCAAAGAGTTTCGCATCCTTTCTTCCTTCGGAAATATGTTAGTATTTAAAAAAAACCTACATACTTACAAAAGAATGTACTTGTTACAAGCGAAACAAGTAAATTTCGACATACATAAGTAGTGCCTACTTAAAAAATTGTGAATGTATTATTCACAATTTTTTAAGTCTATTTGTCTGTTTGTATGATCGTATTTTAATATTTATCATGTCATATTTTTATATTTTTCTTTTATTTTTTATAACAGTTCTCAGTTTCAGTTCTGTATTTTACTGTTTCTTTTGCACTTCATTTGGACTTATGTAACAGTCATTATATATAAATTAAAATTCTATTTATTTAAATACCATTTTAAATTGCAAAACAGTTAAAATTCTCGCTCTGGGTAATTTTAAAATCATATTTTCCTGTAATGCGCGTAACCGGGTTTATGCGTAGGGATATTCCTGAATGTTTTTATGAGTAATTATATTTTACCCATTTGATACTCTTACTTCGGAAGTTAGATTAGCTCTCAATACTGTATTTACGGTCTAGTGACCATTTAATTAATAAATACTAAACATTTAAAAATAATTATATTCATATACAACAACATTTGTTTCTCGTCTATCCTTTTTTACTTTAAAATTAAAATTATCTACAAACAACGGCCGCATCATCTTATTTATACAACGCTCGGCTGTAGCATACTTTTCTCGAAGCAATTCGAAGCATTCATTGTGGAATTATTGTAAAAGTAGAAAATTTGGTGACCAAAAGAATAATTGTTTTTGATAAGATAAACCTTACTAACCCGGACATTCGCAAGTCAGCACAATATATATTGTTTTTATACCTCTACATAGTTAGTACAAGTATTAACATATGTAAAGTCAACACATATTTGGAATGGCGCCACCACTCTTCAATTTTGTTTTTCCTTTTGACTTTACTAACAAATTAGCTATGGGTATAGTTTCAAAATCCAACACAATGACAAAAAAAATCCTATTGACCGGTTACATCGGTCTTGAACTCTTGACGCTTGAAATGAGTTAAGTGGGGAATATTTGCAATCAGTACAGGACTGTACTGAGTGCAAATGTTCCCGTCTCAAGCAGTTTTTCATTAAAGTACTTAAAAATATTAAAGCCTGAGATAAAATCATGTTATTACGTTCAGGAATTTATCAAGTTTAATGTATAGTGATCACTTAGAATTCAAAACGAGATCTCGACAAAAACAACTGGTGCGGGCACGAATTAATGCAAAATAATGAATAATTAGGCAAGTTTCGGTGTTTTTGCCGACGGCCGGCGCAAGGTCGATCGACACAATAGCTTCAAAAACTCAAAATTACTCAAAAACGGAATAAAGCTAGAGGGGTCCTTAATAATACATATTATAAAGGAAAAGTTTGTTGTACCAATAACACAACATACTGCTTGGGTAGGCTTAATCGCATCCAGGTGAAAAAGGGAAAAGTAAAAAAAAATGTTATTAATAAATAAAGAATTCATTTTGGTATAAAAATGTGTGAACAAATGTGTATTGTTCATAATAGCATTATTCGCATTTAATTCAAAAAGAAGGAAAACATTTCCGTTTTTTCCTTATTGAAATAGATACCTATATTTAGCACTTATATTTTTTTGAGTAATTTTTTTTTATAACAACATATTATTTTTATTTTTTTGTCCCTAATAGTTTGGTGCTAAATTTATATTTTTTACTTTAGAAACACAGTAATAGGCTTTCATTATGTGAATAAGATATGCACATTGATACCACTGTGATTTCTATTTTTAGTATAATATCTTTTAAATTGCTTTATACTTTCACTGCTGCGCTAATCTCTCGTTCATTTCTATCGTGAAGTTTCATAACACGGGCTATCGTGTTTTACGCCGTTTCTAACTATTGGAAGCTCAAATCCATAAATCTTTTTGAAGTTTAACCGAAGACACTTTTTTTAAAAACATCTAAACAAACATTTTGTATGGGACTTGTATGAAATACGGAACAATGACGTTACAGTTTCTTGAAGTTAAATAGCGCTCTTGATATCAGTTTTTCTGCAATAATAAATCTGTAATCACGTTGAAACTGGATATGATCACGACAAGAGACATCATTTTGTGACGTTTTAATTTCTTAACAGTGCCAAATAATTTGTTTTAGACCCAAAAAGTACCCGATTCTGTTTATTTCCTCTTTTGCTTTTTTATCTTTTCTCACAGTCCCTAGATATCTTCAAACACAAATAAATCCATGCACATTGCAGAAATATTTGTAGTAGCATAGTTGGATGGCGCCAACATATCTGATTAATATTATTGTACTAATTGGAATGACTTGGAGACTTACGGACAATTAGCGACCATTTTGGATTGTGGAGCAGCTATTTTTAACTTTTTTTTATCCGACCTCGTGAATCATATGATGGGAACAGGCTCAAGGAAATTAAAACTTGACGTCTTTTGATAAAGAAGTTGTCACCGATTGAGATAATTCTAATCCATGGTCAAATAAATTGATATTTTAATAACTTATATGAACATCTTATATATGTAGTTAGTGACCTCAATGGCGCAGTAATAATTATCTTCCATGTTTACTGCAGGGTCCAGGAAATAAGGAAAAAATAACTTTTTTCGGATGGCCTTTTTTAAGCATGAATATATTATGTAGAATAAAATAACTAAAAAGTTACAAATATTTGTGAAAAAGCTTCTTTATATTGAAAGCTTCTTTTGTGGAAAACAAGCTATATATAATACACAATACTTTTTACAACTTTTGTCAAATAGAAATAAATAATACTGTTTTTATGGGAGTGAAACGTAAAAAGGATAGAAATAGATAAAAAGCGTTTAAAATGTGGTGCTGGAGGAGATTGAAAAATTAAGTTGGACAGAAAAAGTTACAAATGAAAAGGTATTAGAGAATGTGGGAGAGAATAAACAAATTATAGAAAATAGAAGAGAAAAATTATTCGATCTACTACTAAGTAACGATGCGTCCTTTAAAAACAGTAATAGAAGAAAAAAAATCTAAGGAAAAAGAGGAGTAGGGAAACCCAGAAAAAAAAATTCTTCCGATAATATAAAAAAAAAAATTACCGTGAATACGTATAGTGAGGGTAAAAACTTGGCAAAGGAAAGAGAGATATGGAAAGCACTTCACCGATAAGAGCCCAGCTCTCAAATATAAGAAGAAGAAGATCGAATATACGTCAAAGTAACAATTTAATTTGAAATTTTAAAAATAAATCAAACAATATCGAATATATAATATTATAATATGTATAAAATGTATTATATAATGTGTATAATATGTATACAATTTATAAAATATGTATTTATTTACCTGTATGTATGTATTTTTATCTTTATATATGTACTTGGTATTGTAAGTTTTGTATTTAGGTCGTGTACACCCCATCTGCTAACGTTTCACTGTATTCTCTCCATCCATCGGTTGTCTGGAAGAAATTCTCTTCTTTATAGCCTTTTAGCGATAAGACCGCCCGTTTTACATTTAAATGTCTTTTCTGTGTGTATTTCTTTTTTGATTATTGTTATATTTTTTTGGTGTACAAAAAAGTATTACATAACATAACATAACATAACAATTATAAAATTTAGTCCAAATTAAAACATTTGATGAAAAATTTCGCCGTGATCGGATAATAATCCGAGCATTGTAATGCTGTTAAAAACCAATAATAAAATTTAGTCTTTATTAAACAGTTTATTATTACACGAGTAATGTGTTTGCAAATTTTTATCACAAGTGCACCTGCTACAAGGCCAGGGCAAGGTTAATGACTGCACCTATTGCCATAGTACATACATAATATATTAAACATTGAATAATCTTACGAAGATTTGCATATATCATATAAAGTAAATAAAAATATATACACGGAAAAATTATATAAAACTCTACATTATTAGATTAATCATATTTACTCCTAAGATAATTCATTATAGGCTAATTTCAAATATTTGAGTTAGGTAAGTACAAACATTATTAGAGATATTTAGAGATCTTTAATTACTATGAAAGATTTCTTTCAGATGGGTTAGTCATCAAAATTATAACGTGATAAGAATAAAATTTAAGAGTGCGTAGTGTGAGTGAAGAATAAAGATGTAAGAAGAATAGTTTACTACGGCCGTATTACTATTTCCAAATCATATTATAGATTTTATAAATAATCGTGACATCACAAATGTTACTAATGTAACAATTAAACTTGAGTAAAGTCAATATACTCAATTGCATAAATAATAATGACTTATGCTTTTATTCATTTATGTTTATTAAGTGAGATGAAATTACGCACATTGAATAATGATGCAACGAGAGGACTATATACAGTGGTAATTTATGCACTTATCGTGTATGCAAGAAGAATGTATTAGATTAGAAAGGACTTTTCTCTACTTACGTTTCTTTTTTAGTTTTATTTAGTGGATGGTTGATGTAATATAATCAATTGAACTAGAAAGCAAAACTTGAGGTACGTTGTTTTAATAGTTTGTCAAGTAGACTTTAATTAAACTGTTTTTTTTTATTCTAAGTTGAACATATTACTAACGTAGTATCCTTCACCTTGACTTGCCACTATACATCTTTTCTTTATTTTGACATATCAAAAATGTTCAAGGTATAATGACTTTTAACCATGACTTTCTTAAATTGTACCATACTTTACTTGTAACTACAATAAAGCTAGTTGTTGTGGTAAAGTTAGCGTATACATAAAATTTCGTCAAAAGAACCATCTACTATCTTATTCTTTCTATTTTGTGCTACTCTATGAAGTTACCTTTTTAGCCTGTAACGGTGTCCTACTGCCAGCAGTGGGTAAAAAGGAGAAATGGGAGAGGCCTTTGTCCAGGCAAAGGATTTCTTTTTCCTTCCACACGTCCTTATTCAGAGCTACAGTCCGCATGTCACGTGACTGAAGTTGTATATTCCTTAAAAAAAGCATCGTGCTTCTCATAGACCAAGAATTTTTTTACGTGCTTCTGTTTACTTAGATTATGAACTTTAATCATAGACAATCTTCCGATGTTTGTATTTTACGTCATCTGACCTCCGCACACAGCCACAGTTCCAAATCACCGAAACAAGTCTCGATTTGCGGAAACATAACACTTATTTTTTTAAAGCTAACTTCAATGTCAATGTCGACAGGGCGGCCTTGCGAGCCAGTCGAGCACGGAGCAACCGAATTGTCCATCTAGTTACGTAACGATTAGCTTGGTTATCTAACGGACAAATAGTCCAACGCATTTTGAGTAATGAAATAGACAAATATGATTATCATCATCGTTTTACCCTAAAACAACACACTAGGCCTTTTTCGTACCATTTACTTTGGTCTTTAGCCAGTTTAATCTACTGCTTTTCCTATAACCCACAATAATGCCTGATTGTTAAGATCCTTTACTAAAGTATTATCAAGACAGAGACAGCATGACATTTTAACTTAGCTGTAAGGGAGCTTACAACATAGAGGGTGTACACCTCTTCCCTTGCCATATTCTCAGACTTACTTAAATTGATCATGATAAACAACCTCCCCAAAAAGCAGAGGCCAAAATATGAAAAAAGGGGATCCCCATACAAAACTGCTAATCAGCTTTTTCATATTTCCACCTTTATTTATTGGGAAAAGGATAGGATTTATGATATTACTTTAGGTACGAGTATATTAATATTTCCAATATATTATAAGTTAATTGATTTCCGCAGCCATTCATAAAAACTAAGAACCATTAAACTTTCCAGTTCCCTTATTATCACTTTAGTGTAGCATTCTTACACAGAAATCATTTTAAAAAATATTCAAAATTTATTAATTAAGTTTATTATTTATATGTTATCATGTTGCATGTTTTCGTAATTACCTTGACAATACAAGTAAAGTCTAAAGTTCCAAAAATATTTATTTGTCAGTTTTTATGGAACTTATTAGATTGTAATCAAATAAAGGTTGGTACTTTTTAGGGTTCCGTGCCCAAAGAGTAAAAACAGACTCTATTACTAATACTGTCTGTCGGTCACCAAGCTGTATCTCATGAACCGAGATAACTAGACAGTTGAAAATTTCACAGATGATGTATTTTTGTTGTCGCTATAACAGCAAATACTAAAAACACTATAAAATAAATATCTAAGTGGGCTCCCATCCTACATCATATTGTTTATAGCAATTTGTTTCTTATTTGATGCTTGGTGTTTTAAATATATGTTAGTGAGTAGTGATTATTACAATCGTTTCGTATTTTGTAGTTGTATTATTTTTGATACTACTTTTTCACGCTAACACCCATAATTAACCACGCTAGGTTAGTTTTTCTGTTAGTTATATGTTCGGTAGATACTGTATTCATGTATTAGGGAAAAATATTTAATTAATATGGGGATTTCTGAGCGAAATGAGAGTATGTGTTGTAGATACCTACATAAGTGATATTTTTTTATGAAATCATATGTTAGATTTTCATTGGAATATGTATTGGTTAATATTAACAGAATAGAGATAGCCATATTAGTAATATAGCCAATTGCCCTCTTTTATAATTCTTTACTTTGCTAGAGTTTTGCAACTTGTTCAAAAGAAGGTAGTAAATGTTATCAAAGGTATAAAGATAATTTGATACAATTATTTTTAAATGAACTTGAAATAGATTTTCGTGTTTACTAACCCTTTCACCGCGAGACTTTATATCAGTTGCCGTGCCCCCAGCGCGAGGTGTAGTAAATCTAAAATAAATACCTACAACCAAAAAGGGATGTGGATACTTCAGTTATGTGCAAAACGGGCATTTTTTTTTGTCAGAAATATCCGACGCTCGCGGAATGGGCACGACAATGTTTGTCGGAAAAATCCGACGTTCGCGGTGAAAGAGTTAAAATACTTTTGTACCTATGTCAAGTTATGCAAAACAACATGTTTTTCTAATAAAATAAACCATCATGAGCTAAATCTTTTCGGCCCAAAAAGGAAAAACATGAAAATAAAAAGAAAATACTGTCATATCATCCAAACAACAACAGATATAGCAAAATCACTTTCCAATGTAAACATTCGATAACCCCAGCATTCTATCTCGATAGCAATAAATTGCACAAGTCAATGACACTACATAACATGAGCAACATTAGTATTATCAAGTGTAAGCGGCGGTCGAGCGTCGTATTTTTAGCCTGGCCTAGACTAAAAATAGTAACAGTTATTACTGAATTAATATTTCTAAAAACGGAACGTCTACGCGTTGATAACGGACTCGAGCGATAGTGGATGACGTTTCGACGCCATTTTTGTCGACGTTTCTTCTAACAGCTGACTGTAGATGATGTGGGTTCTCATAGTAATTCTGAAACCATCGTATTAAGTTATGTGATTTTTTCGCGATCAATTTCAAGGCATCTAATTTTTGAGTTACAGTTACAAATATTTTTCTTAATTATCGATTTTTAAAACGGGTGATCTATTAAGTGATGATGGCCTCACTTATAGTGGATATCGTTTTGACGCCAGTTTTATCTACGTATTTTAAAGTTTTTAAGTGACAATTAATGTACTTAGCTTTTCGAATAAACACTTTCATAGTTCCTTCCAAATGACGTAGGCTACTTGCACCATTTAAAGAGTGTACTTATTTTATTATTTTTTTGTAAATTCTGTCAATCCTAGTTCTACGCCGTAAGTTCCTGTTAAAGATAAATACGAGTTTAAACGTACTTTGGGGCTAGCCCAAACAGCTTTTTAAATTAATTTCAACGGGAGTTAAATAATAACAACGGTTGAAACAAATTTTATTCGAATTTTAAATCTTTAAATGGCGTCATTAAAATACAAATTGCTATGCTAATGGTATGACAAATGATAGAATTATGATGCGGAAAGAGGTATGACCTCAAAATTTACAAGTTGTTGTCAATTTACAAATATAACACGTCTATACTGCATATATAACTGTGCAATAAGTTGGTGTTTTTGTGGAGAGAATCAGATAACATAATCGACTTTTAGTCTGGACTATATCGATTGGATTTCAAACATTGCTGGTTATATAATGATTGATCAAAATTTAAATGTAATAAAGCAGGCAATGTACATGAAATCAACGTATGAATATAAGCCAGCGTTGAGTCCAGCTTAAAATCTCGAATACAATGATTTACATACGCATTATACGTTACGTCACCTGTTGTTTGTTGGAATTTTTGCTCCGCTTATATAACGCTTTCACGTTTTCCTGGAGGCACTTCGGAATAATAGGAATGTATCAGGATCTCAGAAGAATACATTGATCTCATTCAAGATGTTTTTATCCAATTAGTACGAAAATACCATTATGTTTTTTTGAATCTGCTATTTACGTTTATATTACGGATACGGGGGAAAAATACCGATATTTTAAATAAAAAACTTGAACTTTGAGATAAACAACGTTTGATATAAATAACCGGCCAAGTGCGAGTCGGACTCGCGCACGAAGGGTTCCGTATCATTACCTATCTATAAAAAATCACGTTTGTTGTATGGGAGCCCCACTTCAATATTTATTTTATTACTGTTTTCAGTATTTATAGTTACAGCGGCAACAGAAAAACATCATATGTGTAAATTTCAACAGTCTAGCTATCATTGTTCGGAGTATCATAGACGGACGGACGGACGGGGAGTAATAGGGTCCCGTTATTATCCTTTGGGTACGGAACCCTGAAATAAAGGAAAAAGTCTTTTCGCATATAGTATGTATGAACTTGTAATAAAACCACTTTGGCTATACTATTTGTACCTGGCTGGTTTTGGTATCATTAAAGAAGATAATTCCAAATTCAAATTAGGAAAATGCGTGGTTTCATTTGTTTATCTTACCGTCAAGATGAGTGAATCTAATGAAGAAATTAGATACATTTTAAAATTTTACTACCAAAAAGATAAAAATGCAACGCAAGCCGCGAAAAAAAATTTGCGATGTTTATGGACCTAGTGCAGTGTCTGTGAGAGTAGCACAAATTTGGTTTAAGCGTTTCCAATCCGGAAATTTTGATGTTAAAGATGCACGTCGCTCTGGTCGCCCTGTTACGGATAAAATGGATCCTATTTTTGAAAAAGTGGAGCCTGATCGGCATATCAGTAGTTACGACGTAGCTGAAGAACTGGGAATTGACCACAAAACAGTTTAGGCGCATTTAAAAAAAGAATGGGTACACAAACAAGCTCGATATTTGGGTACCTCACGAGCTCTCTGAAAGAAACCTAATGAACCGTGTACTCATTTGTGATTCTTCATTACGACGTAATGAGACCGAACCATTTTTGAAGAAATTGATAACTGGTGATGAAAAGTGGATCACGTACGACAAGAACATGCGAAAAAGGTCATGGTCAAAGGCCAGTCAGGCTTCACAGACTGTGGCGAAACCCGGGTTAATTCGCAACAAGGTGATGCTGTGTGTGTGGTGGGATTGGAAGGACATTATTCATTATGAGCTGTTACCACCAGGCAGGACCATCGATTCAGAACTCTACTGCGAACAAATGATAAGATTAAAGCAAGAAGTTGAGAGAAAGCGGCCGGAATTAATCAACAGAAGGGGTGTGGTTTTTCATCATGATAACACTAAACCTCACACATCTTTAACCACTCAGCAAAAATTAAGAGAGTTTGGCTGGGAGGTGTTAATGCATCCGCCGTATAGTCCTGACCTGGCACCTTCAGATTTCCACCTGTTTCGGTCTCTTCAGAATTCTTTAGGCAGTATCAGGTTAACATCATGGGAGGACTGCCAAAACTACTTGACGCAGTTTTTTGATCAGAAGCCCCAAAATTTCTATAGCAATGAGATCATGTCCCTACTTTAGTTAAATGTAAATAAACTGTATTAAAAATGTTTTGAATTTTCATATAAAATGCGAAAAGACTTTTTCCCCAACCTATTATATAGTTAACAGCTTTTGCTCATAATTTAATCCTCACTTAATTAAGACTTCATATTTTGCAATTATTCCTAGGAAAAAAAACCTCATGTGTGTAATGCGATAAAATTTTAGTAATCTCCATGGTTGAATTAATCTTCATGGCCGTCTGGATTTACCAAAGCAGCAAAGTTCTTTATTAAATGATTTCAGGTAGCTCACGCTTTGTTTTATACCTAACTTTAATTTAGGTACCTATTTGGTATTATTACATTTTGGAACTGGTTAGGTAGGTATCTAGCTGGTGACTACATATTCATAGAAACCGTTTCCTGTTATTCAATCATCTATCATTCCTGGCAGAGTAACAATTTAAAAAAATAATCTTGTACCATTGAAGCAATTTTATTACAATTACTTTAAATTAAAATTTAAGGATGTAGTTATACCAAAATGATTAAGTATATTAACAAAGTAAACAACTATTTCAAACTGTCCGAATGGAAAATACCTGTAAGAATTAAAAAAAAATTCTTTTCACTTCCTTGTTATGTTCCGTGGAACATTAGTTTAGTATTATGCACTATATCTGCATTAAAAAAACTTTAATACCTTATATATAAGAAGATCTCTAAGTCTTAAACATATCAATTCTAGTGCTATAGTCCTTAAAATTATAAAGAGAATAAATAATAAAACATATTAAAATTTTTATAAGAGCCGATTTAGTCTATTAACAGAAAACGTAGCCATCATTTTTATTATTTTCAGTATTAAAGTGTCATTGTGTAGATAATAGGTATATCTTATCCGGATATTTACGACTCAGGAGCAAAAGGTCGCAATACTGGCTAAGAGATAATGTCCCAATGTTCAACAAATTGCGTTCTAAACTCGCTAAAAATGTATACAAATTATTATTTGCACCCAAAATAGACCAATGTATAGTTATGATATTATTTCTCTGGCTATTACTGTTGTCTTGTTGTGTTTCCTTATTTGACTAGATGATATAATATAAATATATATTTCAGTGACCTGCATAGTTATCATTTTTTACAGGGAAGGCATTAATCTTACATAAATTACGAGAACGGCTCCATATAGAACAAAATATTTTTCTCGCTAGAATCCGACTAATTCTAAGTGTCTGTTTGAATTGAAATGCACGCTACTGATATCTTTGGGCGATACATTTACCATAGCAAAGCTGCCGATAATTGATCCAGCGGTTTAGACGAGTTTCTACATAGAGTATTTGCGTTTGCGACCATTCGATACTAACTCAATTTGTGTTGTGTTAGTACGACGTTAAGTACTTACATTGATATTTCGCATTGCGGATATTTTATTAAATAAAAAAGTCCCTTTAACGAAGAATTTTGCAAATTAGTTATAAACCAATGGGAATATTATGCACTATTTTTGAGATAATTAGCATAAATCATATAGAACTTTCACCAAAAATAATTGTAAAAGTTTATCTGAATATCATACTTTATATGAACAAGTGACAACCACGTTTGTAGGCATTGATATGACAAAATAAAAGCAAAAATACTAGGTAAACTAGCTTTCTCTCAGTAATTAATTTAGGCTGGAGAAAGTTCCATGCGAACGGTTAGCAGCGATTCACACTTCACTTTTAATATTTAATGCTCTACACTTGCTATACATCAAATGCATCAGCATGTATTAAGAGTGGAAAAGACTGTGCCTAGGAGACTCAAAGAATAGCATAGGATAACTGAAACTGTGCCAGTTAATACATAATTCAACAAGATAAACCAAATACATAACTGCAAACTTTCCATCGTCCTTTTTAACTAACTTCAGAAAATAGAAGGTTCGTTGTTTGGCTGTACCTATGTATTTTAGGGTTCCGTATTTATGTTTATAAATATAATCTTCTGCTCTGGTAATTATGTTTTAGTATTAACTACATCCAACACTAAAATTCCTTTAGCAAAAATAATGATGATGGAGAAATGAATGATAAATGAAATACGTATTGACGTGTAAAGTACCTGTAAATGTCTAATTATTGAATAAAACATTGTTTTTTTTTACTATCTTATTAAGATTTAAACTAATTTTGTGGATTACAAAACAATTACTTAGCGATAAGACTTATTTTTATTGACCGTCTCGTCACGACTCAAACAAGTTCCGAGTTTGCGGTCACTAACACTAATTTGACACCGCGGCTCAAAATAGATTCTATTTTTAGAAAGTCTATTCTATATATAGAAAGTAGTAACGTTATTTTTATAGCCGCGCGTGTTTTTGTTTTTTTTTTCGTAAGACATAATGTTATTTCATAGTTTTTATTTCGTGGAAGAGATTTCGAGATTATCAATTACTCGAAGACGCCTCGACCAATTTGGAAAGTATAATGGTTATTATGTTATCTACTTATTATGTTAAGACGAAGTATCAAATGATATTGTTTTATGTAAATAAATAAATAAATAATTATATTAAATAAATTTAACGAATGTTTTCATTGATAAAAGATTAAATTGTTTATAAGCATTTGCAATCAAAGTCTGGACTTTGTCACGCAAAAACCTTTATTACGTGACATAGAAATACATATTTTCTTAAGTTACTTTTATAAAGCTGAAACTGTATCTATTATGTTGTGATAGAGTTCAAAATTGGATATTTGGTTTTTGGGCACAGTCGGTAGGCGTTTTTGTGAACTTGCGTCAATCTCCACCTAACCTGTTTACTGGTTCGGCTGTTTAGAAAACGGCCTCTACTCACGCATGGCAAGCATCTCTATAAACCTAAATCCTATGGGGAAATTGAACCCTAACGTCTTAGTCATAAGAGTCAGGGCCACGAAGTAGGTTATGTGTAGTCCCCTAATTAAGATTAGTAAGGTTAATGGGGAGGAAAAGATGATAAGATTTGTGTGTTGCGAATCACAAAGCTCTTAAGTACCTAATTTCATGTATTTTATAAAGTATAGCCGACAAGCGCTTGCTTGTATTAGTTTTTACGCATTTATGTATTATGAGCGCTAGGAACGAGAAGGGGGAGAGTATGAAATTCCAATATTTACCACAAAAAAAAAACTTCTCTCTGCCATCTTTTAATGTTATGATCTATTTTTTCTTTTACCTTTTATTATCTTTCTTAATCGTAGTAAAGTAGTAAGTAAGTAAATTTTAAAGTTTATTAATTAATTGGTATTATAATATTGTTGTTAAAAAATTTGAGACTTTTTTTTTCAAAGTCAAAGTCAAATCATTTATTTATCTTTGGATATTTATATCACTTGATAATTGTCATTTCTTTTTTCTTTCGATTTCTTAATAGTTAGTTCTTGACGTCAGATCATTTACTTACAACTAAGTTTACTGCCGCCTCCAAAGCGCAAGTACAGAAGAAGCGGTAACAAACTGTACTGCAGCATTTTCTCCAAAAACGTCAACCTTACAATTATACTGATATTAAAATTAGATGTGTGGACTGAGAATACATTGCTATGTCATAATTATTAATTAAAAATGTCAAATTTGAAATTAATGTCAGTTTGTATAAAATACATGTACTTCACTTAGTAACCAAATATTATTTTTTTCTATTTCAGGTATGTCCTTGTAATATCAACAGCTTGGAGCGTTCTGCAATTCTAATGAAAACAAAGTATTTCATTCATGACGTCACAGTGAGTAAGTACAATCACATAGTTTTTATGGAGAACTCAGTAACTTTTAACATTTGAAAATTAATTAAACTTTTTACAAGCATCGTTTTGTAATAAGGTGTTCAAATATTTTTTTTTTACCGCATTCCTTCCAGCTACCACAGAAGATACCTGCTTTTTGACAGTTCGAAGTTTACAGTTTCAATCTTTTGCTAGATTCCAAAACCAAATAAAACATGTTTATTGACTGTTAATAAACTAAGTACTTACTAAAATACATTATAAAAAAATATATAAAGCAAAATTAAAGTAGATATGTAAATGACCATAAAATGAGTTGGAAATCAAAATGTTCTAACGGTACGGAATGTCACAAAAGGAAAAGCGAATTTCTATTTTGAACGAGAAAACGGAATGATTTTACTTGATTTGGGTTTTATTATACTGATCCTGACACTGTTGTAACCTTCTGTATACGTATGCACGTATTAACGTCTTTTGTTCATATAATATTCGCATTTATACCTACCTACGGTTTTGATATAATTGGTTTTGATTTATTTAATTTTTAGAATAACATGTTTTTTTTAATATGTTTTATATGTTGTGATGTGACTTCATAATTCGTTTTGATTTATCTATTTTTTTCTTATTATATAGTTTATATTACAATTTTAAATTGTTATATTCATTAGTTATTAGTATAATCCGAAATTTGTATGCCTGAAAGGAGAATCACAGTTTGTTTAAATTTTCAGATCTTTATTTATACCCAATTCATACATGTGGTACACAAATAGATGAGTTTGAAGTTTGATAAGAAAAAAGACAGGTGTTAGTAACGCCAGCGCTATAGCTGGCTTATTATATTGAACTAACTAAGCTACAATACATTACAATACGAACGTATCCGTCTTATTATAAAACCCAGACTAACTTTGTTACTAGCTTTAAACTATTATCCGCACAAAATGAAATTGACATTGACAGTTGAGGTAGTGTGATATTACTAGATGTCAACTTGATTTGGTCTGGTAATGGTTTAAACCTAGTAACAAAGTTAGTTTGGGTTTTATAATAAGACAGTATATGTTGTAAAAGTTTGATGCAAGTATTCAAACTGGCAACTGAATTTATTTGATAATCACTTCTAATTATAAAAAACCCTGCTTTCAACGGAACGTCAAATATTTATTTTTAAACTACAAATCAACTTCAGTCCCAAACTACAGAACCGATTTTGACAAAATCTCTATGGGACCAACTGACATGTATGCCTATTCAAACAAAAAGAATTTTCCAAAATGGTCGAGGCGTTTTCGAGTATTTGATAAGCTCCTCTTTTTTTGAAGTCGGTAAAAAACAATTTGTGAGTGCCTTATGTGTTCCACTAAACAATGTTCTTCAAATAATTATTTACAAAGCATCAATAATATTAACAAATTACTGTAAACCTACATTTGTTTTTCCGTGTACACAATCATTCAAACATTAGCTAAAATTTATTAATTCTTGTAATAAACTGATAACAAAACAAAAATTTATGAATAATTCAGCATTTATTCACATTAACAATAGAACTGGTATATTGGTAATCATGATTACGTCAGATATGACAACATTTATGGGAAACATCGTCTGGTTATGTCATATAACGTAGTTTATTGAAGTTGTCATAAGTAGGTTTTAAGCACCACTCAAATGTAAATAAACTCTAACTACAAGTAGTCATTATTGCATACAGCTGATAAAATTGTCACTAGAATGCTAAATATATTGATCTAGAAACTTTTATCCTTATATAAATAAGATAACAAAAAATATAGCTATTTAAATTAATTTAAAGTAGCTTGTACGATACCTTTCTAGAATTTAAATTTTAAGAATAGTTACAATACCCGGCACGTATGTTGAACATAAATAGCGGCCGTCGGTATTTGTTTAATTCGAGATAAAAGTGTTAAAAGAGATTTTTTTGGTATTTCTTCAAAGGCGAAATAATTTCTATCTGAAGTTCGGATAGAAATGTGATTCAGAACGGACAAACAACGTACAACAACGACCGCCATTTTTGTTAACTTACGTGCCGGGTATTGTACTTCATCATACTCATTCAATTTCACAAGAAAGATATCTTCTTTTTTTGTATGGACGGAGCGCGTTTAATACTTCCCTCTAAAAACCAATATACCTAATTTAATTCCACATAATAAGTTGACTTGAACAGAAAGTACAAGAAAAGTCTAATATTACTATATTGTGATAACTGATATGACACCCTTCGCGTACTCATCTGATTCGCACTTGGCTAGTTATATTATGATAGTATACGACCACTTATATTTTGCTCATAGACAACTTAATTGCATCTATTGCTAAAGTACAAGGCAACCTTAGCACACCTGTTTCCTTGCGACAATTTTCCTTCTTGGCAATACAAAGACGTCCAGGAAACTGACACTTTGCAAGTGTACAATGAATTTATGTTCGTGTAATAAAATATACCAAAACAACTTTAAAGTCTAACCACCTTTTTCATAAAAAAATACAAACGTTTGCTAAACTTATTGTGGTTAAAATATGTTTTGTCACGTTCTTTCTATGTCAAATAATGAAAAGAACGAAAGGAACAAAACATTTTTTAACTAAAATAGGTTATGAATAACAATTAACAACAGTTAATTCTAATGGCTACCACATAATGTCAAGCGAAGCGCAGGACACCAAGTTCTTGGTCTGACGACCTGACGAAGGTCGCTGGAAAGCGCTGGATGCAAGCCGCTCTTGATCGGTCATTTTGGAAATACTTGGGAGAGGCCTGTCCTGCAGTGGACGTTATGGGGCTGAAATAATGATGATGAAGAAGAAGGGTTTAACACTAATAAATTTTTGGTATGGATCGTGTAGCAAAATACGAAATATAAATCCGAAAATACATGTTGGCTAATCAGCTGATTCGTATTGACCATGGTTTTTTTTTGTGATATTTTGCTATGTGTTCTTAGGTAAAATACTCGTAGTCAGTTTCATACACTGGATCTGTACTTAAAATATGTTAAAATAAATAAAATAAAAAATATGTAGCGACAAATAACACTGATTGTGCTAGCCCCAAAGTAAGTACGAGACTTGTGTTATGGGATACTAACTCAACGATACTATATTTTATAAAATACATATATTGATAAACATCCAAGACCTAGGACGATTTGAAAAAGGCCATTTACCAACTTGCCCTGACCGGGGATCGAACCCGGGACCTCTGGGTGGCGAACAAGCATAGTAACCACTACGCCACGGAGGTCGTTCATGTTAAGTATATATTGATTGTTATAAAATTATTAAACCGTTTAATGACGTCAGAAAAGCAGACTAAATTTCAATGCAATGGGGTATGCAATGAGTGCAGAGAGTGCAGCAAAACCGTCGGGTTCTCGCTCCTAACACTTCCCCTAATGATGATCGACTACGAACAATGTTTATAATGAAATTATGTCACGTTAATTTAGTAAAATAATATTTTAATAAATATGGTTTGCATCTGACAACCATACATTTCGCAATTGCAAATATAAAAAGGTAAATAACTATATTTTTTCTAACTTAAAATAACTGTACTTAAAATACGTTAAGAGTGCAAAAAGGACTCGAATCTCCTTTGCCTGTGGGTATCACAGTGGCGCATAAGGAATTTTTACACACAAACGACCACAAGCTTAGGGCTGTCCCTTTGTACGGCTTTGTAAGGGCTTTGTACCTACTAGATTTTAAATGTACTTTTGATTATTGTCATACTTAGTTGGTGCAATAAAGAAATTTTATCTTATCTTATCTTATCTGTCAAAAGCGGAAACAAAATCAAACTTATAAAAATGTTAAATTTTATACCTAGAAGATAATTAATTAAAAGATAAACAATTGTACACTTTGAAAAATAATTCTAATATTTAATACAAAAAGATTCTTTATTAATGTGAAAATTAAAGTACCTCAGATCTCAGAATTTTAAATTCACTTTTTACAGGGTTACACACACACGTTTCTAAAATAAATGTCAAGTTGTACATTTTCCACTTTAAACTGATACGTACTTATTATTTACATCCATATCAGGTGATTATGGATACTCACAATGTTACACGTGTCATTAAAATAATAAACGTAGTAAGATTCTATATCTTATTGAGAAATAGAAACAAACTAAGTTTTAGTTTATATGCAGAAAATATATATTAGTTACGCATGGTTTATTAAGACTTAATTTTATTAAAATTTGACTAAAAAATTGCATATTTACATAATTCTTTTGTAAATAACTCGCATTAGTAAGTACACCTTCTGACCCTGTTAGTTTTTAAACGTCTTGTTAACTCACGATGTGACAACATTCGAAGTTATTTATTCACGAAAACAAAATGGAGATCAAAACTATACTTAAAACTATACCAAAAACTTAATAACTACCAAATTTACAAATAAAAAGTTACAAATTTTTTTTTTATATATAGCACATTAACCTTTTCGAAAATGTACATCATATACTTAAAAAAACCAAATTCTTTCGTAGAAACTTTCTTGGCAACTTGGCATTTCATAGAGATTGAATTTAGACAACCCTAGATTAAGGCCAGGACAGCAATCAGCCATTGCGCGGACGCATCGGTTTACACATAGTAATTTAGAGTCGTTGCTACTAGCTCCGACCGACTCGACCGGTCGCAATTAACTGACTCTACGCGTATTAACTGCATTACTCTGCTAGCAAGCTTGGACATTGAAATTTCTTCGTCCTTAACCTACTATGGCGAATATGGTTGAGTTGACAACCCTGATAGTTTGAAAGTTTTTGCCATATTTGTATACAACCTAAGAAGAAATTATTTCGTATTAAAAAAAACAGATATAATTTATACACGTATAAATACAGTTAAAAATATAAGTATTAGGCACTAGGCTGAAACATAAAATTTAAGTTTCCAACAAGTAAATCAGATACTTTTTTCTTGTCAAAACCAACATTTTCTTTATCAACAAAACAATGACGTCATTATTCTTAAGAGTCGACTAGCGCTCTTTAATATCAGTTTTTCTGCATTAATAAATCTAAAATCATATTCAAAATGGATATGATTAATGAAAAGTTTCTTTATTTTGTGAGGTTTTATTCTCTTAACAGTACAAAACAATTTATTTTTCATCTCATCTACTCAAAAAACGATATTTTCATCCCAAGACATTTGGAGCTAAAGGTAATAGTTCTTCTCTCGGGACTAAAATGTGAAAAAGAAGATCTCTAGGGATTAAAACCAATTTGAAAAGAGAACACGAGTTTAATCTACGTAGAATCAAAAATAATGTTGGCAGTTCAGCAAAAAAAGAATGATTTTGTTTTAAAATCAAAAAAAAAAATAGTAATATTTTTATCTCGGGCGATATACATGAATCCCTCGCTACACTCAGGATTCCACCGTGGAGTCACTCGCTCCACTCGTGATTTAACTGTGGAATCCTTCGTTTCGCTCTGGATTCAAGGTACCGCCCTCGCCTTCAAAATAGTACCTTATCCCCTTGTAGCACAATCTACTATTTGACCCAGGTACCTACTACCCTTTTGTCAAAATGAATAAATTTAAACAGATTAAATGATTCCCTTATAATCGGTAAACATTAAAGGAAATATATAATTATAATATAAAAAACTAATTCGATGTAATAATAATATACAACGTGGAAGGGACATACTCGTCACAAATCGAACCACGGGCTATACTAGATGACTGTAGTCTAATAAAATGAAAAAAAAGTAAAAAAAAAAATTCCCATACAAATGCGCGGGCGGCTGGACACTTTCGTATAGAAATGCCGAATTTTTCTTTTTGTTTTTTGACTGTTGTTCTAATTACATTGTACTATAGTGATCTAGTAATTCCAGTATAACCCGTGGTTCGATTTATTACGGGTAAATTCCATGTTGTATACCTATCAACTTAATACGAAATACTACTTTAATGCCAATCTACTTAAATTTAAATAAAATAAAATATACATACGAATTCATTAATTTATTAAAGAAAGTTAAACTCAAGCAACTCATTTTGTAGAAAAGTAATAAAATAATGTCTAAAAGCAATATCTTGGTAACAGTAGCAAGAAATCATACAAATAAAATGATAGTTATAACTTTACTACCCAGTCATAATTTTATAAAAGCCGTTAAATATTTTAATTATACTGTGAGATGGATATCACAATTTAAGACCTAATCCTAGTGTCATGACTTGGGGTGTCTAGTGACAGGTGCATGGCCATTTACGGATTATCCAACGTTTTTAAATTGCATCACATCAAACGCTAAAATAAACCTTAATACAAGGGAATAATGATTATTATTTTTTTAATTTTGTGCAAGCATACGCCATTCCCATGAGCGTTGCGTACTGCACGTCTGTTTTTCTTTGCTTTTTTTAATACGAACGGGTCTACATTGAGAAGATTCTGGTTTGGCAAGGCAACTCGCAATGTCGTTATTCGATATTGTAGTTTCGATTTTATCGACTGGTTTATAGGCGATAAATTTAAGTACCTATCTTGTTCATAATTTTTACCTAATATGCTCGATCTGAACATAATTTTAACATAATGCGCAAAATATTTCATTGAGCGAAGCCATTCTGGATGGAATTTCCATAACTGTGCGCTTCATACGTATAGTAAGTATATTAAAAAAAAAACAACTTTTTAATTTAACGCCTTCTTGAGGCAGTTAAATACACAATATGTAAGAATTATCTATTATATATTTTATGCACATTTGGTGAAGTAAACAAAAAACAAGAAACACACATTATCACGCCCGTTTCTCATGACAGTAGAAGTAAGGGGTAGACAGAGACTATATGGATGGTGGTGGATGCAAATTTGACATGGTTCACCTCTCGGTAAATACAATCAGCGATTTCAGAAAATATTAAAAAGCAAAATTAACATTAAACAACGTCTTACGGAAAGGGGGTAACAACCCGAAAGGGAGTAAACATACTAAACGTACGCACGGGACAATCCCTGAAATCCCAAAAAAGAATGACTAGCTCCATACAAAATTCAATACCTACCGTGCCAAAATATATGGAGCTGCAGATTTTTTTTGCGATTTCAGGGATATTCCCATAGTAAAAGTTGTTCGCATTGTTTAGTATGTTTACTCCCTTTCGGGTTGATAATTTCCGTAACACGTTATATTTTATAAACTAATTTCTACCCTGGAGACTCTTTTTCACATGGTTTTGCAAAGCCCAGTAAAAAAATGTAAATGCCCTCCGTGACTAGGACAGCTTCTTGTGACCTTGGTAGCGGCCATTTGCTTTTTTTCGCGTTCAATGTTACCAACATGACGGCGTGCGGTGTTCGCTTTTACTTTTTTTAATTTCATAAAAGGCATCTTGTTATGCAACTTTTCATGTAGCTACCTACTTACCTAAGGTGTTTTTTTTAATATTTTACATTTAATTCGTTAAAAAGCTTGGATCATTTAATACAGGATAAGCCTTACCTGCGTGTTCCCCTCTGCCAAAGTATAAGAACAAATATCTAATACGTTCATAAAAACTAGTTGCGTAATCGATTGTGATCATTATGTGAATCGGTGAGGCATCGAAAAGACGTCTAAAAGTGCTCCGTTTAAAATGCCATGTTATGCAATTTTCTAAAAAGAGGTCAAACACATTTAATCTTCCAAAAGATGGCATAACCTTTCATTAGTAAGTATTTTTTTTTTTTTTTATTAACGTTGTTTTCTATTTAAATGTAATTTCTGAAAAATTTAAGAAATATCTATTAGTATCGATTACGGAAAAAATAATCGAATCACGTTTGCAACTGATTTTCTTCCAGCCCATAAAATAATCTAAGATCGCATACGAGACTAGTTCATTAACCCCCGTTTCAATTACATTCTTAAGGTTCTGTAATAAGGTTCCAATTTGAAAAACAATTAGTTGATGACGTAGGTGCACTCCCCACGAGACTATGTATTTATGATTTACAACCTTCGTCTTTATTCCCTGTGCATTAGAGTTGATATTTTTTTTAGTTTTCTCTCTCTTTCTTGCCAAGAGTGTATGTTATTAATAGATACAGTATTATGTGTATTTACAGATTTTTTTCAGTGTGAGTTTTATGGGTGTGCAGAAAATTAGCTAGTGTTTGTGTTTTTTGTAGTGTGCATTTATAGCGCCACAAATTATTTCTGTGAATGTGTGATTTTGTTTAGATGTAGTAGTAGCTTACCCCCGCACCAAAAGCGGCAGAAAGTTTTGTAAGACGATTTGTCTGCGTAACTCATCCTGTATTAAATGATCTAAGTTAAAAAGCAATCATATTCTGAACTGTACAATTTATTATACGAATTATTAAAGATAACTTAAAAATACTTGATCAAGTACTTTAATAATAGACCTACATGATTATGAAAAATGAAAGAATAACACAATTTTTTTCTTTCATTCTAAAATATTAAAGACTTAAAAATTTTCAATTATTTATCTATTTAGAATTTTAAAATACTGTGCGAAGAATTGAACATTAATATTTTTGATTAAATCTATCTTTTTAATTTTATTGAAATATTTTTACCAAACGAATATGAGGAATATGATTATATGAAACAAATAAACAATGTTTATCAATAAAGTTTGGCCACGTCTCCGTAAAATATTTGAAAATTTTGATATCTTGGCATCACTAGTTTATGAAACTGATAAATTGTCTCGTTATCTAAGACGCATCGCTCCACAGATATGCGAGTTTGATAAACGCAATAATTACTTACGATAAGTGATAGTATTGTCGTTTTTGTGGAAAAACACACTGGCCTACGATGAAGTACAGTCGTGCATAAAAATGAGTTTATATTTAAAAAAAATATGCATTCATATATATATATATATATATATATTTATATATATATATTAATGCATATTTTTTTTAAATATAAACTATATATATAGTATATATAATATATATATATATATATATATATTATATATATATTAATTATTATGTACATACGACGTATGTTCTCCGAATGTCTTACTGCATTGCTGGGGTGCAATTCGCCTCCCAGAAACTCATATTGAGTTTCTGGAAGGGGAAATACAGGCCGCCTTAGATCGGTCATTTTTAAAAAGCCTTGGGAGAGGCCTATGTCCAGCAATGGACGTTATACGGCTGAAAATGTGATGATAATGATGAAATCCCGACTACTTGAAGACGCCTGGACCAATTAAAAAATGACTTGTCAGGTGGTCTCATTGAAATTTTGTCAAAAGCGGTTTTGTATTTAAATGTTGTAGTGGGTATTCAATTTTGAAAAATTATAGTTAATATTTTTTGACGAAGCATATTTGTGAATCTATGAAACTTTTTGCAACTATATTTAATCACTTCAAAACAACACTACCTGTATACTTTATATTTATTTCGTAAAGTTTAAAATTTGAACCTATTTCTATTACTGTTAAAACTTATTATGTACTTGTAAATTTGTTTGAAACAAAATTAGTAATCATAAAATTAAATTTCCTTTGATTTGACAATACGCTATAAACAAGCAAAGATTAATTTGACCGTTGTAATAGCCGTCTTTGAGACAAGTCTTTGAAATTAATTATAATGCTTGAAAAGTGAACAGTTAAAATTGCTATAGAACCCATTTCGCTGTTTAGATTAAATCTTATGAAAAAAAAAATAGTAAGAACATATAACACACAAAGACTTGATCTTGTTTTTGTTTTACAAACGTGTTCGAACGTTATGAACGAATTAATTCCTCAAAAGCACTTCAACTAATTGTAATTTTCAAATCAAATGCGTTTAATTTAAAAATCTAAATTTCCACAGATATCTGATATCCGGCGTAAAAAAATACGACTCAGAATTTCATTTGCAATTTTCATACAGAGCAAAACACAAACAAAATAAAATTGACAAAGTGAAGTTTCGTTTCATATTCTGTTATCCAGAAAATAAAGATCGCGCGAGATCACAGAGTGTGAGGCAAACTACTAGTATTACCACAGAGTTGTAATCTTATCGTGTGATATAATTTCGCTAGCCTGGATATCGATCGTTCGTTTTGGCAAGATGTGACGTTTATCAGCGTTACGGTTCGCGAGGCTAATCTAGCTTCCTACACAGATATCACGTATGAGAGATTTATCGAATTTGAAGCGAGCGTTAAGTCGATACTCGATATTACTCCGATGGATCAGGGACGCAAACAATTTGATTAGAGAGGGCGTAATCTCCTAGCTCGATAATCCAAAAAAGATTTTTAAAATTTTAACTATATTCTATATTATTTTTTAAAATCTTACTGCGAAGTATACCTAGTGCTGAGATAAAAAAAGGATCTGTAATTTTGTTCGGTTTTCTGTTTAATCTTACCTATTAGTATATTAATGATAATTAATAACTATATAATCATTTCTTTAAGATTTGTAAATAGTTACCTAATGATCATATTTCTTTAATCATTTTCTTTTATTTTTTCTGGATAGTCCAAAAACCATTTTTGTTTAACAAAAAATATCTCACCAAAAATACTTTTAAAACAAATGATGGTTCTAACGGAACAAATAATACAACAAATACATTTAACTGATTATAATCATTTTACAAACTTATTAACAACATTTGTCGCACATCTGGTAAACGTGCAAAGTCTGACTGTAGCTTTACCATACTAGGTATAAGACATATGGACAGAAGAGAATTTTAATCAGATATTTTTCTCGTTTCTGAAGTGTCGTTAACACCGATTCAAGGGCACATGCGTTGCACACCCACAAGGGCGGAGACGGAGCCCCATAGCAATCTACTTCAGGAATTTCAACTTAAACACTAAAGAAATAGGTTCTACATTTCTTTGCAATGTCACTCCGTGTCTCAGGCGGCAGATTGAATAAACTGCTTGACACAGATTCACGTTTCGGGTCAACTCGGGACCAGTAAACAAAATGCCCGTTACGACATCGCTATTAGAAAGAAATTTTACGTGTGTTTCGTGTTTGGTTTTTCATTTAAAGTCAATATGAATTTTAATGTTATCTAGAAGTGAATTGATAAGATCGTCGGAGGCGCCATCTCTGTTTGGTTATTAGCATGTGAATGGAGGCGCATGGGGTCACAAGTTGACAATGTAATCCTGTCTCGACAATGGCCTGGCTTGACGTCTCCTTATCTCGTAAAGGCTTACACCAGCAAACATTGTGTGCTACACAATGACAGTTAGCTCTTTATTTTGCGGTCATAAGAGTCATGAATGAATGATTTCTGTTGACTTGAGAGTAAAACTATGGTGGTATTTGCTTATTAAATGTTATTTATCTGTTTTGTTTATCTTGTATTGAAACAAAATTATGGTTTCAAAGTGTATTACTACCGTTATATAACTAGAACTAGAATGAATTTAAAGAATATAAAGAAATAAGCAAACGCCACAGCAACATTTTTGTTGTATTATATAAATTTAATGCACAAATTTTTTTTTACATTGCCCCTGGTTTGGGGCCGGGCTAAATCTGAGCCATTACAGGTCGGTGACATTTGGTCGAGTAACCATTCTCCAGCTAATAAAATACAATTATCTTTATCATAGCAAAATAAATAATACAAGTAATGCTAATGCTTAGACGCCGTTTTTTTTTGCTGTGAGCTCACACCCGTTACGCTTGTATTTAATTTTTTGATAGTTCCCGTTTGTGATGAAATCATTATTAGTCAACGATTAGCACAAACATAACAATACTTTATGCGTAGAAAGATTTGTTTGTTACTTGAGTTTTATTTTTCCAATGCCGCTAAAATGACGTTTATATTTTATTGTGTCGTATTTACCTTTAAACATTGTCACAGGCAAACATTTATTTTCTATCTGATAATAAAGATTAAGTCCGTTTTCCAATATCCTCGTTGGTGGCGAACTAAATTGCTTTCGCTTCACTAAAGGGAATTTCATATTTACTCGTACATAATATAACACGAAACCGTTTCTTAGCTTTTACATATTTAAACAGACTTCATGCCTCAGTTACTGAAATCGATAGACTAGTACGTTTTCCTAAGGATAAATTCTTTGTTTTCATTAAAATAAACAAAATTATAACTCCAATTGGGTTTCTATTGTGATAATTAATATTGTTTTTAATAGTTAATTAAATACATGAAATACTCATGATATTGAAAGTAGTTTATCAATCTACCTATAATAATTATAATTGTTATCAGTGGCAATCTTCCCATTGCAGTAAAACATATCAATAAATCCTCAGACATTCGTATGATCAGAACAAGGCAAAAATCTCTGGACTTGATTGATATAGTATGATTACAAAATCCATAGCCACATTTTTTTTAATTAGCCATGTATGTCCCACTGCTGGGCAAAGGCCTCCCTTCTCTACTTCCAGTACTCTCTATCTTTACAAGACATACTTAATACAAATTTAATATAAATAATTAATTAATTCTATAGTATCTAACAATGGCATTGAACATAAGAATTTTTGAATAATCAATGTATTCCATCTAATCTATAAACATAATATGTATAACCAAAGCTTATAAATTTATGCGAAATTTTATCATTTTATCAAAAATCGCTTTGGATCAAAAAATAACAAGTATAAATAAAATCGGGTTAGGTTGTAAACAATCTCTTGTTAGAATTTGTTTTAAGAGAACAGTCACAGTGGATCATTATTTTTAACCGACTTCAAAGTATATATGTTATTTTTTATTTACTTATGTTTCCCGATTAGGTAATCAAAGACACATGGACCAATTTCGAAAAGTCTTTTTTTGTTTGAATGGGCATACTTGTCAGGTAGTTCCATATCAATTTTATCAAAATCGATTATTTTGATAAAATTAAGTCTTAAAGTCGGTTACATACTACATTATTTGAATTACTTTGTGCAATTCCGCCACCAGTTAGTTCATACAAACTATTGCCGGCCGGCGCCCACCCACTACTGTTAGTCCCAGCATACCTGCCACCAAACCAAACAAGTTGTCGATCGTTCGACTCTTGACCGCCGAACGATCAACAACTTGTTTGGTGCCTGAGGATGCCTCGTGGAGAGGCGAAACACGTGTCGCGTATGCGATGTCCGATGTTGCTGCAGCTGCAGTGGATGCAGCAGTATCGGAGGGAGCATGCATCAGTTGTTGGTGGCGGGTGCACACGGGCTGTTGGTGGCAGGTATGCTGGGACTAACAGTAGTGGGTGGGCGCCGGCCGGCAATAGTTTGCATGAACTAACTGGTGTCGGAATTGCACAAAGTAATTCAAATCATGTAGTATGTAACTTTGACTGTCGCGAAATAACACCTGAATCTATTAACTATATTAATCGGTCGTTAGTATTGAAAAATTATTAAAAAGAAGATTTCGCACGCTATTTAATATTTGACATATCACATGTCGAAATTCATATTTAAGCAGTTTTAATTTTGATGACAAGTTGATAAGACACGTCACCACAAACTGCACATGTTTGTTTATTCAGACGCACGTTCTAAACCTTGTTCACGGTTAGTAAAGGTGAGATGAGAATACTTAATTACAATCGCAAGGTCTCAACAAATGCTTCGAATGTTATCTGGCCACCCACACACGCGCACTTGCGGTTTCTTTATCAACAGCAGTCGTTGTGTTGGTGGGATGACGTCATGCACAATTGTCATCGCTGTCACGGCTAACGAGCGACACTCGGTCACCGTACACTTGGCTCTGTTTTGCTTAAAGCATTTTGTTTGTCAGGTCACCAGCATTAAATGATAATATTGCATCGAGTGGCTATCTTGATAAGTGCGATGCGAATGACATTGAATTTATTGATTCAGTTGTTTTCGGGGGTCATACGCACACGTTGGTAATGATGTCGCTATGGAAATTCGAACGAAATTCTAAGTATGTATTCCAGAACAAATCACTTACATTTTCACTGAACTTGACGTGGGTCGAACAGTTAGATGGTGCTCGAAAAATAAACAAACCGTGTCCGATGATGTCATGTGAAATCGTCGCACCATTCTCGGTCTTCAGTTTGTTGGATATGTATGTATTTTTTATGATTTTCGCGTATCAGACGTCGTCGCGAACCTTGTACTTTTGCCTTCCGCTCGAATGCCTCAAGGACAGCCCTTAATTCGGGTCTCAGGTCTCTTTTTCATTGGGAAGTGACACGGTCGTCGCTCGGCCGTAAGACCTTGCCCCCCTCCCCACCCTCCAGTCGTCGGGGCTCAGCTGACGTCACCCGCGCCATCTTGCGACGGTGACGCGTTGCCTGGCAACGAACACACGCTACGCAGTTTGGAGACAAGGAAAGTTGATTTGCAAATTAAACTTGTTATTGTATTCTTTAATCAGGTATTTAAAAATGATATTTTTCAGAACAACAAGAAATATCTATATGCTTTTACTTGTTTCACCATTATTGTGTTTGAGTATTTTTATCAAAATAAATTTGTCAATTTCATTATACTAAAGTGATCTAGTACAGACCGTAGTTTGATTTATTACGGGTATGTCTCTTCCACGTTGTGTAATATACTGAAACTACTTCAATGGTTAATTCAGTTAATGCTACCGAACAACTTTCCCGGAGAAACACAATACCGTAATATAAACAACTAGCTGCGCCCCGCGGTGTTACCCGCGGATAAAGTAGCCTATGTGTTAATTTAGGGTGTCAGCTTCTAGCATACCAAATTATATCAAAATTGGTCCAGCCGTTTGCATGGACTCACAAACTTTCGCCTTTATAATATTATTGTGATATTTTTTGCTTTTTAAACAAACTCGGATCAGTCACAGATCGGTCGACTTGTATGAGAACCAGATATATTTTTCTCATTTCGATATATGTTCCTTGGCGAAAGTTAAATAAATAAATAAATATATAGGGACAAATAACACTGATTGAGCTAGCCCCAAAGTAAGTTCGAGACTTGTGTTATGGGATACTAACTCAATGATACTATATTTTATAACAAATACATATACTTATAGATAAACATCCATGACCCAGGACAATTTGAAAAAGGCCATTTTCCAACTTGTCCTGACCGGGGATCGAAACCGGGACCTCTGGGTGGCGGACTAGCATGTTGACCACTACGCCACGGAGGTCGTGAAAGTTATTCAGTATCATGGACTGAATCCACCTTTAAAATAGTTTAAGTATATTTTGTAAGTCTCTGTATATTACTGTCGAGCGTATATTTCCATCATAGGAAATGCGAAGTTTCGCATAACATATGCCAATCGCAAAACAAACATATCACTTATCAACCACCAGTAAATTACTAGAATAAGAAAAACTAACATGAGCAGTAATGAGTACTTAATGACTACATCATGAATTAAATCTTTCTAATAAGTTATGAGTTCATTACAAATATTAGCTTTAATGTGGGGAGTATACGATATAACAAAAACCCTGTCAGATCCTTGAAGGAGCAACTCAGACCGTCTATATGAACAACTTTTCCTATCAGACCAATGCTTGAAACTCGAAGAAAAAGTCGACATTTTCATATAAATTGCCGGGCCGGCCGAACACTTGTATGAAAATGTCGATTATATTTTTCGATTTTTACACAGGGCGACTGTCGTCTAACCTCCGCTACATAAAGGGTAGACCAGAACCAAACCTTGGATAAGTTTCAGCAAATGCTAGCTGGCATTCGAGCATTTGGCAGTTTATACGTGCCTTCCACATGCCGATGAATAATCGGAATAACCTGATTAATCTACAATATCCTATTGTAGACTTGAATCATCAAATCAGCAAATTCTGCAATATCCTCATCGAATTGGAAACAATTTTTCACAAAGTATGCTCCTCAGTATGCGTAGTATTCTCGGCGTTAAACTCTTCGATCGCTTACGAAACACCAAGCTGCGCTCAAAAACCAAAATAATAGATGTTGCAGAAAAAGCAGCAACTTTAAAATGGGACTGGGCTGGGCATGTAGTCAGGATGTGCCAAGACCAATGGTCAAAAAGGGTTACAAACTAAATCCCAAATGGCAAGCGCCAACGTGGCCGCCCTCGGACACGCTGGTGTGATGACCTTAATAAATACAATAAAAATTGGCAATCAATAGCACAAAATCGAAAGTCATGGAGAAGTGAGAGAGAGGCCTTTGCCCAATACTGGGACATCGATGGCTATTAATAATAATGATAATGCTCCTCAGTGGGATGCGAACCCACGACCTCCTGATTACAAAGCAAACGCCTTGACAATTGGAACACGGAGACAGTCGCCCATTCTATCTACCAATGTTACCTTATCTCCCTTAGTCGTAACAAACAAAAATTATTAGGAGACGTTTTATTTAATAAATATAATAAATAAATAAATATGTAGGGACAACTTACACTGATTAAGCTAGCCCCAAAGTTAGTTCGAGACTTGTGTTATGGGATACTAACTCAAGTATTCTATATTTTATAACAAATACATATAGAGATAAACATCCAAGGCCCAGGACAATTTGAAAAAGGCCATTTTTCCAACTTGCCCTGACCGGGGATCGAACCCGGGACCCCTGGGTGGCGGACTAGCATGGTGACCACTACGCCACGGAGGTCGTCAAATTTATTATTTATTGAAATTATTTAATAATCAAATTCAATATTATGAAAATAACTCACTTAGCACTTAGCATATACAACATTCATTGAAAATAGCACTACTACAGTGAAAACTACGGGGCAATTAAGACTTCAGGTAAAATGTGCAATTAATCGCCTATAATCGTTTGAAAATTACTTACATTTGCACTGTCCGCTGTAGTGCAGTATTGTTTTTTCCGTAAATGAATGTGTGAATTTGTATCAACGGGAAAATGTATCTTTTTTTGTTGCAAAAATAACTGTAAATCGACTATAAGGTCCAATAAAAATCAGCAGAAGTCTACTTTAACAAACAGAGATCTAATCTCTACTTTAACTGGATGATCCTATTATGAATCTCAAATCATTTTCAGTTTTGTAATAAGTAAAATAAACGAAAAATGTACATTAAGTAGAGACTTCAGCTTACTTCTACTTATTAACAAATTCGACATGACCAATAAATAGTATAATATAATTATCTATATATTTTTTTTAAATTTGGCTTTGCTGATATCTACACATTTCCGACGAAATATGTGTTCGACGGAACGCCGTTAGACCAGCGAACTTTAAAAATATGAAAGCCAAATAATACCATAAAAAGTAAATTCAAGTAGGCAGTAAAATAGGCATTAGTACCTAGTTAAAAATTACATCTTGTTCTGACAATACTTCACACGTCAGTCGGTGGTTTCTGTGTGACGCTGTATGAAATTACTATTCCATAGTTTTACATTTCGCTGCGTTAGATAACAGTCAAAACTATGAGTTCAATCGCTTTTATCATTATCACCTTCCACTTTCCTCAGCTGCGCATAAGCCTCTCTCAATGAAATCACTTTATTATCCCAAAATTTAAAACTCACGTACATTTCTCGCGTAGGTGTAACATGTAAAGTGTATTCTTCTCACATCTAGTTCATAGAAATCTTAATTCAGTTTTCCCTTTATCACCATGCTAATTAACGCAATTAGTTTTGTCGGGATGCACGTGCCAAAGTCTCCCTGGTTTTATCCCCCTCTTTACCTCCCCTCGTGTGGGTGGCTTCCCTTCCTCACCCACGTGTCGATGCAATGTGAATGCAAATAATTTGCAAATTACTCCGAAACACATTTCTTTACCTGTTGCACTTCTGTCTGGAAGGCAAATCGATTGATTTTTTTTTAGATGAAATTTATTTTGTGGCAATCCAAAGATGCAAGTTTTCAACGGTTTGAAATTTTTTGCATAATTTTTTTTCTAACGCCTGCTTTTTTGACAATAACTATTTCTCCCGCAAAATCGTTTGTACCTTTACAAGTCCCAAAAAAAAACTTTAATGAATTTAGATTTATAATGGTCCAGGCACAGTAATGCTGTAACATAATTTCTAGTTTAGGTATATAAGTACATACAAAAAATGATATTTATATATTAATCCATACCCATTACATCTCTCACTTTCGTTAGAATTCTCTCATTCTATTTCAACCAACAATATTTATACGATACACGTGATTGCACGGGATGTACCCACAGGGGGTGCCACCCTGCAAGGTCAACCTCATCCAGTCGCAAATTCGTAGTACTTATAGCAAAACATGTACAGGACAACAACTTTAAACAGGGAAAGTTCTTTGAAGGTTGTTAAAACAATTGACGACCCAAGAAAAGCATAATCATGATGATGATCATAATAAAAAATAATGTGTCACTGAATATTTTTTTATCTATGTTGTGGATGGAGCCTAAAATTAAGCTATGGTACGTCTACCATATGTAAACTACTTGTTTGGAACTTTGGTATTGCTAATATAATTTTTTTTGTTTTTAATATTAATAAATTAAATCGAAATCGAAATTATTGATATGAAATATCAAGAATTATTGTAATCTACCACATTTGCAATACTCGCTGAGTTGCTATAATAAGAACAAAAATTATACATAACACCTGTATTGTACATATGACTCATAGTTGGCAAATAAATGTTTGAATCTTTGAATCTTTTTTAATATCCAATCCTCAGGTTTCATATGAAACAAGTTCCGAGTTGCGTTTTTCTGCGAGTTTCTACATAAATTATTTGCGTAATACCAATCAATACCAACTCTAAGGTATTATATTAGCAGCAAGTAATTGCCTGTGTCTGTATAATCTGTACATGAACTCTTGATTTTTTTCGTACCTGGGTATACAATCGTAACGTATGTTTCCTATATTAATAGTACCTACATGTTAAGTTTACTGCAAAATAATACACAAATCGGGAGTAAGATTACTACACACTTTATTCTTCTGTGGCATTAGTTACTGAGGTGTTGTTTTGATACCTGATGTTCAAGTTGATTGAACTTCGTAAACTCTTCGGCTAGATTTCTCAGAAGACAAAACGATTGAAGATCTTTTCGTCTTTCGATCTTATTGTCCTGGTACTAATCTAAGGTCTTATAACGAAAACTTGACGACCTCCGTGGTGGTCATCATGACATGCTGTCACACCGGAGGTCCCGGGTTCGATCCCAGGTCAGGCCAAGATGGAAAATGACCTTTTTCAGATTGACATGGGTCTTGGATGTTTATTTATGTGTATTTGATATAAAATATAGTATTGTTGAGTTAGTATCCCATAACACAAGTCTCGAACTTTTGGGCTAACTCAATCCGTGTGATTTGCTCGTATTTATTAAACTTTTGCCGATTACACGTAATAATTGTAAACTTATTTTAAAATTCAAATTTAAAGCTGGTTATTCTGTATTCTATAAAACAAGAACTTAAAACCTTTTACACACAGACCTAGAATTTTTTTTCCTTCCAAATCAATGATTTCATCTAAAAATAAATTACAAGTAGAGGTTGTCATTACTTCTATACTAGAGTTATATTTTTTTCTTAATTGTTTCAATTATTTTAAATTTAAATTTACTTTCTACTCTTTTGGATAAAAAATCGACACTTAAAATATTTTTTTATAGACACGTAATTTTTTTTTTCAACATAAATACTGGTAAAATTTCCACTAAAGTAGTCAGGTACTACAATAAGCTCCTCACTGTCTTAATATAAAAACAATGTAGGTATTTTATAATGAAATATGGGATTGATTTACAATCAAAAGGATAGACGAACACGAAAGGAGATACTTACTCAGATTTTGTGTAAAACACCCAAATAACGAAATTGCGTATCAAAGCCTTCTGTTGGAAATCCGCCGAGATCAGATACGGGCAATCACAAGGACTCTGATAACGCATCACGTATCTATTCAATTATCTAACATTACGTATTCAGTGCATTGTGTGCCGAGCATTATCATCAGACTAATAATGTGATTTTGGGCTTACAGTGGTTATGTGTTATTTATGAATTTGACATGTATGCTTTTGACATCATAATCATATAACACAATAATTGTGTTGTATTAGGACTTGTATTATACAATTTTTGTGGGTTGATATGCATACTTATACACCTATTTGTTTGTGTTCGGTTCGTATTATGAATTATTATTTTTTCTTTCTTAATACTTTTGGCAATCTTTTTTCTATAAGTACCTTAATCTCTTCTTTCTTCTTCTTCTTAAACATGGAATAGGGGCATCGCGTACATTTGTGATATTTTCATATTTCTAAAAAGAAATGAACGAAACTAAAATCTAAAACTAAAATCGTAGCAGTGCCAGACATTTTGCGCCGACCCCATATAAATAAATGGGAAATGGTAAGGAAGAAGAAGATAGCGGGTATCAACCTACCTAGCTTATAGTCTTAATATCTAAGAAAGTGACATACGATTAAATACATTTTCGTGTAATGAAAATTATCGGTTAATATATAGATATGTTTATCCGACCCGCTACGCAGCTACGTATCATCTACCTGTAGAGATACGTCACACAACATAACTCCCAACAACCAATATGCGGCCCGGTCGCGTGGGCGGCAGCTCCGGCCCTGGCGACCGCGCGCCCACGCTTCGCTCCCTAACTACCGCCCTGGAAATTTGATTTCCGATGTAACGGAAAATCTCTAGAAAGAAGGAAATATTCGTCGAAACTAATTGAGTTTTCCCGTTAATTGCGAGTTGGTATTGGCGATTTTGTAAAGTTGGAGCAATATTAAAGTAAAATTGATTTTTGTTTGAAGAGTTGCTAAGGAGTTGTTTCACGAATGTATGGAGCCCGAGCCTGGACATTGTACATGTATAATTAAGAAACTACATTATTAAATAAAAGTGATTTGAGTAACATTTTGGCTCATTTTAGCCTAAATAAGTGGTGTAAAAGCATTAAATACACATAAAATAGGCAACACAACACACTCCATAATCATCTTTCCTCTGCCAGTGACATTGACATTTAAAACCTACCTTAAAAATAAAGATATATGTTGAACTACAGAAGTGTCATTTTTGAAACGCGGAGTCACCTAACACAATGATTTTTCCATATGAAAAACCGTTCGTTTAGTATATGAATTGTGTGACACTACGTTTGAAAAATGGTACCACAGGTGTGAAACAATGTTGACAGTGACACTTGATCACATTTGACGTTTCATTTCAAAGAACGTGTGTGCGTTCGTTCAAAAATTACAAGTGAAATTAAAAATACCGTAGAATTAGTATTCGACAAAACAAAAAATTGATAAATAAAAGTTGTGATTTTATTGTAATTAAGTGTATTTTCTAGCTTAAAAACCAAATCATGATTTTTTAGAATGTTATTTTGTTATCAACTTAGCTATATTTAACCTTCGAATTGTGCTTCGAACTAAGTTTCAGAACGGATGTGTTGTTGCCTGTTAAAATAAAATATTGCTTTTATAATTAAATTGCAACAAAAATACTGAAAATATTAAAATTTTTGTATTTTTTTATAATTGTTAGATTTTTCTTCGATTTTGTAAAATATGTACAATGTGCAGGCCGGATTTGAAACATCTTCTTTGTTTCAGATATTGGGATTTAGGATATTTAGTCATAATAATTGATTCGCTGTTTTCACATTTTAATACCTTAATAAATAATAACTACAATAGAAAGCCAGTTCTCATCAATACACATCATTTCGATTTTTTATGAATGTATGCCTCACAAGCGAAACATTAATTAATTTAATTTTACTAAACCAAGTGGTTAATTTAGAATTAAATAATCTTTATAAATATCGACGAAGAGTTACCACAAAATAAAATCTTCCGTACGAGTTAAAAAAAAGTTATTTTTATAAAGTCAAAGTCAAAAATCATCTATTAATCTTCGGATATTTTTATCACTTGATACGTATACGTTTTTTTCTTTCGATTTTATAATAGGTAGTTTATGACGTCAGATCATTTACTTACAGCTAAGTTTATTACCTCAAATTTATTATATCTATTCCAAGCGACATAGCATTACATGCGGAGGTGTGACAGATTTTTTCACTCGTTTAGCGCGCAATTTACGGGTTCACGCTCGTGTTATCCTTTTAAGAAAAAAATTAATGAGCCGTGAGGAAAAAGGCCGAGAATGACGTCAATGCCGGAGTTTTACCTCAAAACCCACTCGGCGAAAACAAAGTCGCAGTTCAGTTAACAAAATGTACGGTTTTATTCAAAAAAAATTGTAAAATATGCATTTTTGATGATGAAGTATGTGCTTGCATACATACTATCATATCTTTGTCTCTAATGGAGCAGACAGAACATGCTTGCTTAAAATAATAATATAAATCATCCTTTGAATTGAGAATATTGTTTTTTTTTTTTGTAGGCCACATTTTGTTCAAATGTCATTTGAAATAGAAACTATACTGGAACCATTTTGACTCGACAAGAAGAATTTTTTTGTACCTACTAAAAACAGGCTTAAAAAAATATTCGTAGGTACCTTTTATGTTTTTTAAATGTACTTTCACCGATGACTCAAAGACGCCTGGACCAATTTGGAAAATTATTTATTTGTTTGAAAGGGCATATACTTGTCAGGTGGGCCCAAATTTTATCCAAATTGATTGTATAGTTTGATGTCAAAGTGGGTTTGTAGTTTTAAAAATTATTTATTAATAAACAGATACACCATCAAGTCTTTGTCCTTGCTTGCTTGCTTTACGTGTGTGTAAGTAGCCAAAACTAATGTCAGATTTTTCGAGTTGCCTAAAAGCATCTGACATAGTTTGTTGACTGCCGTACAATGATGACAGCCGGGACCAACGTCTTATACGTGCCTTTCGAAGTACGGAGGAGCTCGAGAAATTTTCATGCCTCTTGCGGTCCCCAATCCAAGTGCGGACCACGCTCGGTGTCGCTGTATTTGCTCTAAGCAGGCAAAACCCAGAGCCGCAGGATCCAAAGGCAACATTAGTAGTCCGCACTTGGATGGGTGATCACTAGTGGCATAAAATTTTTCGAGCTTCTCTGTGCTTCGAAAGGCACGTATAAGTCTTGGGTCCCTCCTGTCATCATTGTATGACATTGGAAAATCTAACATCAGTGGCCACTTACCTACACACACGAAAAACCAAATCAGCGTGAAGGTGTGCGAAAAGGTGGAAAAAAAATCAAAATCGTGGTGGGTTAATAGTTATTAGACGACGGATTACGTCGTCTAATAACTTGATTCGCATATATAAAAATAAGAGCCTCTGGCTCGACGGAATATCTTCAATCGTTACTTCAAAAAAATAACTCCCTCTTTAATATGCTTCACTATTTTCTATAAAAATAAGAGAATAAAACCTCTAGCGAAAGGAACAAGGTAATTCTTAACTCGATTAAGTTCTTCTCAACCAAGAACGTGGTAATGCATGATTAGGCGCAAGTGCGACCAAGCCACCTATAAACACACTGACCTACCACCCTGCACCCTACACCCCTTTGGCACAAGGCAACTGTCACTGTGTGCGTTACAGTGATGGCTGAATGCACACAGGAGCAAATGCGTGTTAAAGGCCACCACGCACACATTAAAGTGTAGGGAGAAACATACCAACACAAAATACTAAATGAAAGAAGTGACTACGTTCAAAACTATTTTAGCTTTAATTAACGATTTTAGCAGGTGTCGAAAACGGAACTTTCGGAGTGTTTCTCATTTTCACATGTCAGATTTTGTGGATGTTGGTTATGTGCCGCTGAAACTTCTTATGTTTATTATGATGATGTACAACTCCGTATTTATTTTTATGGAGGAGGATCTTGGATGAGCCATTTGTAAATAGACTGACAAGTACAGATTTCATAGTCCGAAGCCGCTGGATCCTAAATCTGTTCCTGCTTATGCATGTTAGCCAGACTTGAAACGATAAAGTGACATAATAATATCTCAAAATCTTTAACATGAATAAAATATGATTTGATTCTACGTCTATAAATATATAAGAAAAGTTTATTTTCAGATTTAAAAATTTTCAAATTGGTTTTGTGCGCTTCTTGTGTACGTTAATGTTCTTAGTCTTAAATATACAGACATGCTAAATGGCGCCAATGAAGGTGTTGCTGGCAACATTGACACACCAGCGACAACCAAACGGCGTTGCTCGACGAACATTCGCGCTCCGCAATAAAGGTTAACAAAAATATATGACATCAGACAACACAGTGATGTAAGTTCCAATATTCTGTTATAATTGAACCATCAGTTACAGGTTCTTTTTCCCTCTTCGGGTTCCATCAATTACAGCAGCTTATTGGACCTGACTTCACTGTGCTGCCATCTGGTGTCTGATAGTTTTGAAAACCCTTATTTACATGAGGCTATAGTCCCGTACTTATACTACTTTGTGCTGCCACGTGCAACGAAGGCACACACCTACACGCGGCAGCAGTAGAGGCGCGGAATTTTGCAGCAATGCGAATAAAGCTGCAATCCGTTTTCCCTAGAAACTGAAAGTTAATTTAGTGGAGCTGTGAAAATGTTTCGCTTTAATTTCTGCGTGTATGCAGTTATTATTTTACTAGCATTTTCAGCATTTTTTAGTGTGCAACTCTCGTGACTACAGAATCATGATTCTCGGATATAAACTATGTGGCTGTGAAAAAATATAAAATAATTGAGATGGGTACCAATTTTCCAGACTGCAATTCCCTACACGCTCCACAAAATCCTATCTATATACGTGCTCATTTGGTTTCTCGAGCCTGGTTCTGGTTCAATGAGGTCTGACGTGGCTGCGCTAGTAAAACGGAGGTGATAAGTACCCAAATCCGTAGCTGTAAGTGCAGTCACGTACACTCCAAAGTGGACTTAGTTCCTACGCTCTTGCTGCGAAACGCTGACTGGGTGAGCACAGAACTGAACTGAACTGAACTGAATAATTGACATGGGTACAAAGTTATGGTTTTTGCGTCAATCCATTTAATCACAGATACCTATAAACTTCATAAAACATGAATATTATTCAAATAACGGTACGTAAATCACAATCACTTTGGTGATTTGCTTCATTTCATTTATATTCATGATTATGAATAAGTAAACTTATCTAGACTTTTTGTTTTGCCGAAAAACATAAAAAAGATAGAGAGCTACTGTATTAGTTAGATCCACTTTTCCACATTACTCAATTTATCCAATTACTAATGTAACAATGATGTTATTTTTGTTAATTTACAAATAAAAAGAAAAAGTGAAATACCTGCTACAAATTTAATCTAAAAAATGTGCCAATTTGGTATAGTGTCAAGAACGCTGGTCGCATTTCCCCGTAGGATCGCAATTCTGTTGCGTTGAGCGAAAAAACAGCCAGTCCTCTTGTCACCAGCGGCGGAGAACAGTCTTACTTTTAATTTAAAGGATTATATGTTCTTTAACATTATATATTATGTAACTATAAAAATTATCAAACAAACTCAGTACTTGAAAACAAAAACAAAATAATTCATAAAATCACAACATTCTTCATAAAAAGTGGAACGAACACAGTCAGCACGATGTGTGCATTTTTTTGCAAAGCAAGCATAAACCTGTCAACATTAACGTATGCATAATGCCATGAGACGGGGTCACATTGATTTACATAATGACCCCACAGCCCACATGACCGCTTTTTGTTTCCATGCCATACAATGTTGACTTCACATCATGACTGATATTGTCTTTATCTGGAAAAAGTTGTCTTTACGTTGCACCTCATGGAAAAAGTTGTCTTTACGTTGCACCTCATGGAAAAAGTTGTCTTTACGTTGCACCTCATGGAAAAAGTTGTCTTTACGTTGCACCTCATGGAAAAAGTTGTCTTTACGTTGCACCTCATGGAAAAAGTTGTCTTTACGTTGCACCTCATGGAAAAAGTTGTCTTCAGGTTGCTCATTAGGGATTTTGTATTTTGTAGTAGACATAAGTACCTACCAATAAACCTACAAACTATAACTAATCTCAATAAAATTTCCAATTGACATAATGAAGAGCTGGGTGGCGGCTCTTCCGCCATCACTAAGCGCTTTTAAAAGTAAAGCGACAGTGGGCGTGTATCCGCACTTGTATGGGGACCACAAGTAGCAAACAAACTTCACGAGCTCCTCTGTGCTTCGGAAGGCACGTATAAGCCATTAATCCCGTCTGTCATCATTGTATGTCAGTCGTCAAACTATGTCAGATGCCTTTAGGCAGCCTGGAAAATCTGACATCAGTATGGGCCACTGACACACACGAAAAACAAACAAAAACCATAAAATTATTATTGTATGTGCTGCAGCAGTAGGTACGTACATAATGATACACATATAACGTATGTATCCTTTCTAAACAGCCTTATCGTTTATCAGTCCACTGCTGGACTAAAAGTATCTCCCAATATCACCACATTAGGCAAACGGGTTCGTAATCGCAGTCGATGGTAAGGTAAGGTGGAGTATAAGAACGGCATGTTTTCGGGCATTTTTCTCAGATAAAGCAAAAACTTTTTCGAAAAAAAAAACAAGAATTATGTTGTTTATTTAAACCACTGTGGTAAGCATAACCTTTATTGGAATAACTTGTCTAGTAGGATGGTCAACATTAAAGAATAGCATTTGCCTAAGGATTCATTCTAACGTTCTTACCCCATTTTCGATGTTACCCCTTACTTTATAACGTCGTTGCACAGACGGTGCTGCCCATTGTCTGGTATCTATAACTCCCTTAGTCTTCCTTTACGACACTCGTATAAGAGGAAAGAGGTGGTAATTACTATATTATTATTCTACTCTGCCGTCACCACACGTCCTCGGTTTTTATGCGCAAGCGCAGACCCAAAAGCGATAAGAGCAAATTGGTGGGCTGGTTGGCAAATTAACATGGAAGCTTCAATTTAAAATAATTTAAATGTTATTTATTGTTCTTTTATTGTTACATTAAAGTCTATTGCGTGATTAACTATTACTTAACGTACAGTCAAGAGCAAAAGTTCATTCATAACTTGAACGTTCATGGCAATACAAATTATACAATATTATATAACAAAAACCCCGTCCGATCCTTGTAGGAGGAACTCAGACCGTCAATATGAACAATTTTTCCAATGGAACCAATGCTTGAAACTCGAAAGAAAAAATCGTCATTTCCATACAAATTGCTGGGCCGGCCGAAAATGATGATTTTTTTTCGAGTTTCAAGCATTCGTCTCATGGGGAAAGTTTTTCATATTGATGTTCTAAATTGCTCCTACAAAATCGGACAGGGTTTTTGTTACATATTGTATGTTTGAGTGAATTTAAGCCACGCAATTATATGGAAGCTAAGAAGAAGCGATTAAAACCTTTAGCCTATGAATGGACTTTTGCTCGCGACCGTACATGTGGCATTTGATCAATAAAGAATTCTACAGGTATGGTTTAATGACCCATCAATGAGGCCTTATTTCGGCCAGTGTCAGTGCTCAATCTCATATAACTATAATAAATTGACAACACCCAATGACCCACACTAAGCACGTATCGTGGATTCGATGAACATGACCACAGATACCTTGCTCGAGTTAAGAATGGAACCCTGGGCCTCCAAGTTAGGGACTAGTTGATTAATCAATACGTCAAAGAGGTCTTCGATTCGTTAAAGAATGTAACTAGGTATCTTAATCTGTAATATTATTAACTTTCAATACTCAAGTAACAAGTAATCAAGTCCCTATTGAGGAAGTGACATAAAATAATTGAGATTTGACGGCATCATTGGAAATGAAAATATGAAATTGTTTGTTCTCTAGGGATCTTTAAAGCTTGAATATTTCTTTGCTGAATAAAATATGTTGAAATAAGTAAAAATTTCGTCTAAGTAAAAAAATAGTATCCTGATTTCTGGTGTTCCGCAAAGTAGAAATTAAAAATTTTACTCAATTTATAATTTACATTTTCGATGAGTTACTTTACATAATTCGTTTTATTACTAAGAGAATAAAATTGCACTAATCAACACGTCTGACAATAAGGTTTTAATATGAAGGATTCATCATCATTAGGTTTTTTTGTCTCCACTGCAGGAGCACGACCCTCTCTGTATTACCAGAGCCATACTTGGCCAGAGCAGCCAGAGGATTTGGCCTACACTCTCCTCGCTGGCCAGCAAGTTGGAGAGGTCTCATTAATATTTATAAGCTTTGTTTACGAGTAGCTTGTATTCCCTAAGTCGCCTTCTACGACATCGACGGTTAAGGATTCAAATTTATGATTTAAGTTTGAGTTTTATTTCTACTGTCTTAAAGATTCTACTATCAATATTCAATATCTTTTATCTTTTGCCCACAGATAACAGCTGTTGACGTCCGCAGTAGCCAGCCCTTCGGCCACTTTCGTTCTACCCCCAGCTTCTCACACCCCCTCCAAGATTGCTGCCACTATGGGTCGGAAAAAAATACAAATATCCCGGATCACGGACGAACGGAATCGGCAGGTCAGTATGAATAAAATAAATATATAGGGACATATAACACTGATTGAGCTAGCTCCAAAGTTAGTTTGAGACAACGATAAGCTCCTTTTAAGCTCCGACGCAAGAAGAGGGGCGTTATAAGTTTGACATGACTGTGTGTCTGTGAAGAAAGAGAAGAGTTTGTATATTTTGCAAACTAGGGAGACCTTATGACGTAGACGTGGGTGTATGTTTGTAGTCATAAGTAAAATCATTTTAAATTTTGCCCTTTGAAGTCCCTTTAGGTTAGGCTATATATATATATATATATATATATATTTATATATATATATATATATATATATATCTGTCTGCACAGGAATGTCAGAAAAGGATAGCAGCATAGAAAAGTCCAACTTCCTAACTGTAATCCACCACATTGCGCCGTTTATTACTAAAATCTCAACCGTCACTAAGCAATGCCTAACGGGACCCATATGTCGTAATAAACGCCAGACAGAAAACATAGGCACATAAAATAAAAATATTAAATTAAATACAAGGTTGCTAAGAGTGAAATGACCTTATGCGATCTGACCCAACAGATGTGGCATATCAGTAAGCTCCCTCTGCGAAACATTATCGCAAAGGACAACGACCGTTGGTAATTTATTAATTATACGATTACGCAGTACATACCCTTGTCCAGTCTAACAAGACCCTGAGTAATCAAACACACCACCACTTTCCCGTACGTCCTCGCTGCAAGGGACCAGCGGAGAAGTTCAATGATGGTTGGTTTGAGAATAGAAGAGCAGACTGAAATGAAAGTTGCGAAGGTCAATTCGCTTAGTTGTTCCTAGTTTGACAATGACTTTGTTTCTTTATTGTTGTTTGTTATTCACATTTGCAATGTTCATGTGTTTTCAAAATATGATTTTAAACTTCCGTCTGTACCGAGTTGTAGGTTATATGATCTCCAATAACCTTTGGCTAAGCCCATTGTTGTTACAATATTATTAGTTATGAGAAGTATTTTTCTTTTGTTATGAATACTCACTTTAAAAAATGTGTTGACTGCCTATTTTTCATAATGCTAGCATATCATTTATTCAAACAATGATAGTTGATAAATTATGACAACATTATAATTTTAACATTATTTTCATAATACGTACCATCCGCAGTGGTCAATGAGGAAAATACTTTAATCTGGTAACTACAGGGAATATCACAATAAGTTTTAATTATGTGGTATACTGAAGTTCAAACACGTCATTATTAATGACACATTCAAAGTAACATTATTCCAATAATCAATAATTTGCGGTAGGTAGTCCGTGACCCAGTGCCTATTAAAACAATCTGACTATGAGTACATTTGAGTTCAAACAAATTACATCTGTTAAATACATTTAATAGCTCCCGAAATCATAAATAAATGAGAAAAGGAGTCCAAACAAAATTCATACTTATATGCTGGTTGGGTGGGGATAAACACAAAAGGTACCTGATGAAAAGCCGATCACGCGAATGAGGGAGAGTTGAGATGCTACTGACATATCACTATTTAGATTTTATTCACGGTGCCGTGTATTCTCTCCAACGTGGCCTTAGAGTCTCACGGCACCAAGCTCTGTTTACCCCGTTAGAAATAAAGACGTAATAATACAACCAAAGTGTTCTGCCTACTATGACGTATGGTGCTGAGACATGGATGCTCATGAAGGAGGCTGTGCACAAACTGAGAGTCGCACAGAGAGACATTCTTGGCATCAGGTTGCAGGATCGTCCGTAAAGTACCAGACCTTGGTACAACGGTCATGAACTTAAAGTCGAACTGGGCAGGGCACCTGGCCCGACGGAGTGATGGCAGGTGGAGCAAGGCACTGACCGAATGGTGGCCCAGAATGGGTGAGAGAGGCGTCGGGCGTCCGTCTATGCGATGGGTTGACGATACAATCAAAGTCACGGGTCACACCTGGCTGAGCGCAACACAGAACCGAGATAGGTGGCGTCGACGAAGAGAGGACTATGCTCAGCAGTGGGCGAAAAAAGAGCTGGGATGATGATGATGATGATGATGAATGTGTCTGTATCTGAACAACTTTTGGAATAACCTCTATCAACACTGAATGTTTTCATACTTTACTAAAACGATTAACCGACTTCAACAACCAACTGCTCAACCAATTTTGACAAAATTTCTATGGGATCACTTGACGAGTATGCCCTTTAAAACAAAAAAAGATTTTTCCGAATTGGTCTCGGCGGTGTCTTCGGGTAATCGAGCATATATAGAATAGATTCTGATGAATTGATGACCTCCTTTTTTTTAAGTCAGTTCAGAATTGATTTTATACACGTACCATTAACAATACTCCAGACGATGGTGCCACCAAGGTCATCCAAATAAATAAAAGCGAACATTCAAAAATTCCGACTGTTATTATTATGTTAACTGAACTGAAATTTTCATTTTCCTTAAGTCAAAATGAATACCATAACTTGCTATAACCAATAAAAGACACTCTTAAAATCGAAATATGATCTAAACAAGCAAATACGTCTAGACAGAAATAGTTCCATAGAAAAGCCGTTCAAAAATTTATTATCACCGAACGTGTTGATTTTTATTAAGGTATATAATAACTTTAAGGGCTCTTACCGCCGAGCGGCATCAGTACGCCAGACGGTCGACGACAGTTATATTAAGTACACTATGTCGGCGACGGTCGCTGACGACAGTCGAGCGAAAGTTTTTGCCAGTTTGTGACACATTGACATGTGTCACGATTGTGTCGGTGTTTGTCGCCGACTATCGGTGACAGTTTGCGGGATACTGTTGCTCGTCTGTAAGAAGGATAAGAAGTACTTATTTATTTCATTCCAAAAATAAACATTGGCATACAAATTGTCTAATCGACTGAACACTTGTATGAGAAAATCGTAATCTTTTTCGATATCTTTGGTTTGATGACAATGGAAAAGTTTTTATATTCGCTGCCTGGATTAATAAATAAATATTTTTAAATATATACAGACAAATCACACATTAAGCTAGCCCCAAAGTAAGTGAGACTTGTGTTATGGGATACTAACTCAACGATACTATATTTAATAACAAACACATGTATAGTTAAACAAGACAGGTAAATCTGAAAAAGATCATTTTCCGATTCGACCTAACCTGGGATCGAACTCAGGACCTCCGATGTGACAGCCTGGCATGATGACCACTAGGCCACAGAGGTCATCAATGATCGTCGGTTATGAATGAACACACTCTATACGTTTAACAAATCCTTCTTTGATCAAATCAATTGCCACGGCAACTAGTGTTACCGTGACTACTGCTTAGATAATTATCTGACTCTTCAAGACATTATAGAATAGTTGAAACAGCGCAATATTATAGAAAACTAATATAATTTTCAACGCTTCTTTCAGGTGACGTTCAACAAACGCAAATTCGGAGTGATGAAGAAGGCTTACGAACTCAGCGTACTATGTGACTGTGAGATCGCGCTTATCATCTTCAGCTCAAACAACAAACTATACCAATACGCGAGCACGGATATGGACAAAGTAAGCTTTGAACTCATATTAACATTTATCTACATCTAATTCTTTGGTTACTGTAATCTTAATCTCAATTTAAGTACTTCCAATTTTCTATCTTGATTGCCTTCAAAAACTTTTTGTTACTTTTAAAAAAGACTTATGGCTCTATTCAGATAAAATGGCTATGGTTACAGTCAAAAAATTTGTTAAAAATTAAGCTAATATTTGCACAATTGTCTTATTGTTAATCGAACATATTTTTCTTGTGTCAATACTTGCTTATCTACTATACAGGTGTTGACTATAAGCGATTGTTTTTGCTGTCTATGGGCAAGTTGTCTTTAAGTACAGAAATACGAGACCCTTTCAGATATTTAATGATGCTGCAATAATAACCGCCGCGTCGACCCCTCATTTGCATTTTTTATGTTTCATTTAAATTGCTTACATTGGCTGAATAAACTTTGGTCGTAAACAAGTCAAATTGCCCATCGCTGTTGTTCTGTACTTACTTGCATAATGTAAGGTCAAGTACCGAATGATCAATATTTGACAGAATAAGTAAATACGCCAAATGAAATCTAAATGACGTCATCTCTTAGCATACCGATCTGTTTCATTAATTTTAATTAGCTGCTTCCTGCTCTTTATTAATGTGTATTTTTTTTACCTATTTTTAATGAAAAGCAAGATAACTTTTATATGCTTACACTTGTCTCTTTACGGAGTAAACCCAATTTTCAATGTTTATTATAATATTATTATTTTTTAACTTAAGTGGTAGAAAATAAGCTAGCTCTAGTAGCACTTTACTGGGCTGAATTTTATAACAAACTTGCATCTTTTTCAGGTTCTGCTAAAATACACGGAATACAACGAGCCCCACGAGTCGCTGACCAACCGCAACATCATCGAGGTACATGAAGTACGGCGTCATCTGTGTGCCCGTGATCGCAATGCAATGTCCATGCAAACTTGACTTATCCCATTAACCGAGTGCTTCCTACTCACAAACAAACCTAATGCATACATTCCCTACTAAAACACTCATTGGTAACTACTGTTATCAATTTTAATGTTGTGATTCTTATCTGATCGAATTCAACAACCAAATCGACATTAGACGTAGGCACTGTCCCAAAATCGTAGAACATAATCACGTTATAGTCACGAGAATAGATAAACACAAGCCTAATAAAGTACAAGCATGTTTATTTCCTGTTAGAAAAAAAAGATAAAATACAAACACCAGACACCCTGTTTTTATACTAACAGTTTATGACTAGGCACCCCCGATGTTTATGTTATTTTTCCTTGTACAGCATGGGTTTTGTAAATATTTTTGTGTTTATTTGAATTAACCTCGCCTACCTGGCTCCGCGTTTGTTACAAGGGTAAAGTCAGAGTTGCATCATTGCATTCGACACTACACACAAATGTACGCTAAAAAGTTTCCCAAGTACAATTTTTAGAACACGTAGAATTTTTAAAGCACTTTTTATTTTGAACCCTCCACTACATACTTTCGCGGAATTGGTTTTTAATACTTTCTTGTGTAAATTGTTGTACGAATATTGATGAACTAATGGTGTGTAGAGAGGGTGCATATTAATAAATAATATTGCATGCTATTAATAACAGTAGAGACATTATGATTTTGGCTCGTCAAGCCACCTGAGCTGGTTTCGCTGACACTTGCAGGCCCTAACGAAGAAAGAGCATAAGAACGGAGTGATGTCACCTGACAGCCCTGACGCCGAACCGGAATACAACCTAACGCCACGAACCGAAGCCAAATACTCTAAGATTGATGAGGAATTCCAAATGATGATGCAAAGGAACCAGTTGAACGGCAGCCGAGTGGGAGTCAGCGTAACCGGGAGTAACTACAACTTACCTGTGAGCGTGCCAGTCGGGAGTTACGATCAGTCACTATTACAAGCTAGTCCTCAGATGCATACCTCTATCAGTCCACGGCCTTCATCTTCAGAAACCGATTCAGGTAAGTTTTAATATTTAATAAATATTCTTTAGTATTGGGGAGATTATTATTTAAGAGTTATTTTTAAAATATGTTATGAATTTTCATTGCTCTTTTCTTTTATTCGCTCTCCTTCTACCTGGAGTCGAACTATCTCCAATGATATGAGGACGTTGGGTATAAGTCCAGAAATTATGCAAAACCACAAAAAGAACATAAAAGTATTAAGGAGGCTGACTCTGTATAGAGACATGGCAAGGAGAGAAATTATGAATTTTCATTGATTTCAGTACATTTTATGCACTATTTTGGATTCGTTTCAAGTATGACCTTTTATCTTTTTATCTTCCAGTCTACCCCAGCGGCGGAATGCTCGAGATGTCAAACGGATACCCAGGGTCAGGGTCACCCCTAGGCGCCGGCTGCACGCCGTCACCTTCGCCGGGGCCAGCGCCCTCCCCGCACCGACACCCGCACAAGCCGCATGCGCACGCGCCGCCGCCACACCACTCGCCTCGACATAACAATCTGCGTGTAGTCATACCCAGTTCCATGCCGCCGCCTCAAGATGATATATCTTACGCCGGAGAGGTAAGATTGTTGAATTTGAAATTGCAAGTTCTTCTTTCATCTTCATAAACTCCTATATCCTCATTTCTGAGGGTCGCGACTATCGGGAACAGTTCTCCTCACAATGCAATTTACGAAACACAAAAACTAATATTGATTTATTAGATGCATGCACAGCCGGATCAGATAGAATACTATAAAAACAACATGGTACAAATATATTAGATAAAGTGCCAGAAATTTTAACGTATCTATTGTATTTTTACACCTGCGCAAAACATTTCTGTATATCGAATGTTAAATAATTGAGTTATAAAGTTCGCCAAGTAATGACTAAAAGGACATCGCAAATCTTTATATAAAAGTTTATTTTGCTGCATTATGCATTCATACTCATATGATACATACATACATCATACTCTTTATTTAGTTTAGACTAAAAAGTAGGTAAAAGGCTGCGTCAGGCACAATACATATAATTTTATGTCATCAATTCCTTGCCAATCTCTAGATAACCTAACTCGCTTGTAATTAGGTACTTTCCTGAGTCAAAAATATATTATTTAGTACTGTACTGTGTATCGAATATCAATAGTTTGCAATACTATTGATATAAGGTAAAACGATCGATAGTATCGATACTATTGAATTTATATACTATCGATAGTATCGATAATATTGAATTTAGAATCGAATACTGTCAATAGTAGCTAAATTCAATAGTATCGATACTATCGATAGTTTTACCTTATATCAATAGTATTGCAAACTTTTGACAATAGATGATATCGATACTATCGATAGTATCGGTTATTCAATACTATCTATAGTCCTATCGATATTGTGACTGTTTTGATAGGCTATCGATATTTTATACGTTTGCTTGCAACACTGCGTTAAGAGAATAAAACGTCACAAAATAATGTCACTAGTCATGATCATATCCATTTTCGACGTGATTTAGATTTGTTATTCCAGAAAAAGTGTTATTAAGAGTGCTATTTGACTCGACGAAACTATGACGTCATTAGTCTATATTTTACACAAATCCCGTAGAAAATGTTTGTTGTATATTCCTAAAAAATAGCTGTTGGGAGGTAAATAAATAAATAAATATATATGTATGGACAAATAACACTGATTGAGTTAGCCCCAAATAAGTTCGAGACTTGTGTTATGGGATACTAACTCAACATTACTATATTTTAAAACAAATACATATAAGTATAGATAAACATCCAAGACCCAGGACAATTCGTAAAAAGCCATTTTCCAACTTGTCCTGACCGGGGATTGAACCCGGAACCTCTGGGTGGCTGACTAGCATGGTGACCACTACGCCACGGAGGTCGTCAAATTCAATCAAATCAAGAAGGCCAATTGAAATCTAATTTTAATCTTACGTATTATTAATGAAGTTTCTTTTCACCCATTTCAGACACCACTAGGCTACTCAGGACTCAGCAACTTCGCACCACAGGACTTCAGCATGAGCTCGGACATGGGGATCGGACTGTCGTGGGGCGCGCATCAGCTGCAGACCCTACAGCACAACAGGTACATGTCTGTGCCCAATTTTGATTACCTTGTTACCCATGTTCATCTAGCTATCATTGCTTTTCATAATACGTTTAAAAAACTAATACCCGACGACAGGAGCTATGTATGGCTATGTTGTATATTTTTGAAAATTGCTAATCAAGACCTTTCATTTGATACCTCACTCGATATATAACCCAAAAAAAAATAATACTAACACTCATTTTTTTGTATGAAACATTCGTTATGTACATTTTTGTATACAAATTGTAGCCTATGTCACCCGGAATCGATTGACATATCATTTGTACAAATTGGACAAGCGATTTCAAAGCTAAGATAGAACAGACATTATAAATACCTGCATACATACAAACATAGAATGCTAAAATCATTACGCGTCCTATTGTCATTGCCAAAGTCAGGTAAAAATATCAGAAACATTAATATAAGCAAATAAATCCCTACAATCTAGGCACAGAACATCTGTCGAATGTACATTTTTCACTCTGTTTCATTTTGCCGAAAGTATGCCTACGTCTTTTATAAAATTTGTCTTATCAAATTTTGAAAAAGTACGAATTATTGGGTATGAAAAGTGTACACAGCTACTATTCAATTATGTGAAGATTATGAACGTTGGGTCTTAGTAAGACACTAAGTCAAATCGGTTATTAGGTCAAAAGAAAATATTAAAACACAAAAAAAAACATTCGTAAATGCACCCAAAAAAAATAAACATTCTTACTGCAAATAAAAAGTTATATTACGTTCACCACGTAAAAAATTAACATAAAAAGAAATTCGTATTAATGACGTTCAATCATATAAATGTCCCTAAAAACCTGTTAAAAATCAAAACAAAGAAAACAAAAGAGGTTTGCTCCGCCATGACAGTGTTTTGTACACTGCCGTGACCAGGATTCGAACCTGGGTTACCACGGCCACAACGTGGGGTCCTAACCACTAGACGATCACGGCTATCGGAGGCTATGTGACACTTGACGAAAGTAACAGTAGCTTTCGCGATGCTAACGTAATGATGTTTCGGTTTACTGGTTTTAAAACCAGAAAAAGTGTCTTAAAAACTTTGACTTGCAAATAATTAACTACATAAGTACTGTTCATCAATTTCTATACCTTTTTTAAATTGATGTTTTAATTGGATGTCAAACAATCCCCAGGGTATCTGTAGACTCACTTTAAACATAGTAAGGTATCTTGAAATTAAAGGAGTTTTAAGTATGCGTTGTAAAATTAAGTTCAACACTTTTACAAACATCAATATTACGAAACAATTCACACTTACCTACCTAAAATTATGACATCGTGACAATACACATGTTGTTTGCACGAAAGAACGGTGATTTACATGCAAATAACATAACATTATTTGTAGGCAGTTGATCTTTTCCTGTACTTACTTATGTGTCACCAAAAACCCGTCAACCACATTTTTCCCATGGTGACAATATTAGAACCAATTTCCTCTATTACAGAATTTTTAATAAAATAAAAAATTTCCTACTCGTATATTGATCTAAATATTTACTTTTCAAATAATAAGTAAAATATATAATATAAAAGCATTTAAAACATTACTGTATTATATTTTATCTTTTACACTAAAATGTATGAAAAGAAAATTGATTTCATTCTTTGAGATAACACTGTCAGCTCAATCATTGAATAATCAATGTATTTTAAAAGTAAAAAAATATTTTCTTGTCTGAAGAAGTAAGTAAAAATTCTGAAATTTCGATTTTAAATTGGATGTGCCCAAAAATTTTTTTTCGTTTCTGATTAGTCCAGCAGGTAGCGATGCAGGGTTTACATTTTCAGACAAAGTGCATTATTGTTTTAGTACCTACTCGTAGATTTCGACAAGTTATAAGGCAAGATCTACTAGAGTCGTAGACACTTTAAAAAAAATGTAAGTATGCACAATTTGATATTTACTTTACCAATGAGATCTGGATCTAATGAATCGTTTAGTCACACCTCAGTCTTCCGGGACGCCGTGACTGAAGAAAGAATTGGCTGTTCCGCATGATTACAGCTAAATTGAAATCGTATTAGCATCTACAAAAAGTCTGATAAAACATGTCGCTTCAGTTTTTGCTGGGTTTTCTGATGGACAAAAAAATTTGCCTTTCCTACGTGTTTCAGATGCGTAGATTTATTACTGGCGGCTAATTTTCAGTGCCTATGTTTGAAGTATCACATTATTTAATTATTTCTGCAAAATTGTGATCTAAGCTTTAATATTTTTTTATTTTTATCCTTGGTATCTTTAATAATTCATCACTTTGATTAAACCAATCATCACTTTGATGACTATCAGGTTTAGGTCACGATCAAAACTGGTAACACATGCTGGGATTTTGGCAACTTTAACTCATAAAAAGGAAAGTTACTCCGCCGTGACAGAGTTTTGAACACTGTCGTGATCAAGATTGGAACCTGGGTTACCACGGCCACAACGAGGGGTCCTAAGCACTAGACGATCACGGCTGTCAGAGCTACAAATTCAGCAATCGAATTCCATTTGTCTAGGCTAAAATACCTACCCCTTCATTTGAACTCTCAAAATTCCTATTATAAATAACATTAGGGGCCAAGTAAACTGGTTTAATTTCACTCTCATCAAAGTTATCAGTCAGTTAAATCTTGATAGCACAGGCAACTAAAAACCAAATAGATTTTTTGTTTAGGCTACGATTCGATTGAAAACTTAATGTAATAAAACTAATTTATTTCAACAATACCTTCGTGACTCAATGGATTAAAAAATTATCAGTAAATGCGTTCAACCTATACTGTAGATAAGGAATTATGTATATTCATTCATAACTAATATTGCACTGCACTCATTACATATAGAAAACTTTTAATTGTCACTAACTCTAGCTATAAAACATAAATCGGTTGTATCCAATATGACTTTTTTTTTGTTGTTTCTAACCATTTGATGCATTTATTTATAAGTAAATATTATTATTGACATCTAATTCTGTCTCAGTCTCAACAAACTTCTTTAGATTGCACTCTATAAAAAATAAGAGTGTATTGCTATGTTCCTCAAAAGCATGATAAACTTACATCTTGTTTCAAAGTCTTCTGCAATGAGCTACTTGTTCTGGTATACTACTTGTTACTTATCTACTTGTTATGGTGATAAAGCAACTGCCAGTATTTATATAAATATTACAGGTCTTACCACGACTGACATCATTTTGACCCATATTGCTCTATCCTCTTACTCGTTCCCTTGTTTCAGTTGATTGTGACCACGAAACTCTAATAGCATTTACAACTGCCAGTATTTTGGAAGATTAGACGTCAGACCTTATTTATCTGTAGTAAACTACTAGTATTTTAAGTCTTTAGTCATAACCACAAAATCTTGATATTTGGTCCTTCTTCTCCTTCTTTGCGTGTCGATGGTTTGTCTGTTTTTTTTTTATTATATCAGCCCAATATTGAGCCACACTAGCACACGTTTTGAAAGCTATCAATCATCTTCCACCTGAACAAAAGCTCTCCACAGCGACCTACTTGGGCTCGCAGCCTGTTGAGCGATTTCCAAGCAAACCAGGGCAAATCATATCCAAATGGCAGTTCCTCTTTTGGTGTAATAAAATTGGGTACAGTGTAGCCCATTTCCCAGAGTTTGATCTATGGTCCTAACCCTACATTTCTTCAACAGTAGCAGCTTGCCAGTACTGGGCGGGGGAGGGACTCCGCCGCCTGCCGCATCACCCAGCAACGTGAAGATCAAAGCAGAGCCGGTATCGCCTCCTCGCGCCCCCGACCATCTGCACCGCGCCCCACCACCTGCGCCCGCGCCGCAGCCTGCACACCTATCTGGAGTTATCGATGGTAAGCAGATAAACAGGAGAAAGATCTCTTTTCAATGAAGAACTGAAGTGACTAGGATGTAGTGACACTGGTGTCTGAAGATCAAAGCAGAAACGGTGTCGTCGTTTGGCGCCCTGAACCAACCAACCATGCCCCGCCACCTGCGCCCTGAGCTAAGGTCACTGAAATATCATGGTTGAGGTTATCAAGACGTTGTTTATCGGACCTGAATCAGTGTTGTCATACACTTTATATGTAGTGATCATAGGACGAAGTTAGTATGAGTACTAAGAATATTAAAAACCAGGTCAGCTTACATGTCTTTACTCATGCTTATAAGACCTAGTATTACTTATTCTGTTACGTTGATTTGGCACTTATTCATTAACCCCTTACCTATTACTGGGAGGAATTCCTCCCAGGTCAATTGTTTATCTATTGTTTTATTTATAGGGACAGGTAAAGGGCTAACCATAGGTTATTCCTTGTAAACTAACAATTTAGGTTTCTTCCCAGATTAACCGCATTAAAATTGGTTTCTATTATGAGTCATGAGAAAAATTTAAGTAGCAATATTAAACATTTTTCTTGTAAACCTTACATTTCGAACTCACGATACACAATACGTGTTTCAAGATTATGCAGATTTCCATTAAATGGTTTATGAGATTAAGAACATAGCACCATTTAACGGAGCCGGTTTGGTTATAAAAGCGACAATGGTTTTATGCACCATGTTGTAGATTCAAGAAGTTAAAATGGTAGACTTTACGTGAATTTTCATCGGTGATGACAATATATTCTTATTTAAAATATGTATATATCTGTTGCCCGATTGAAGTGTATTTGTCAAATTTAAGGAAAACCTTATTTTGTTTGGAATTTAAAGTATGTGATCCAAGTCATATGTTATCAATGCATACAATTTCAATCCAATCCATTTAGCCGTTTTAGTTTCTTGACAAATATAAACCTACATTTTTTAAATGATTATAACGCCAAATTATGTGTGCCAAATTTAACTAAACTCGTGTGGGAACATAATGAACAAAGTGCGTACTTCTGTCAGAAATGGAGGCAAAGGTACCTACAATAAAGAGCCTTGAGCTCTGCATGGCACATTTACATGCAACAGTGATGTTTATACTGTGTTATCGGAGCTCTTAATGTCAGTGACCCAGGCGATATAACCCCAGTTACTCATCAAGTCTATCATTCATTTAGGAATTTACCGCTCGCATTTCGTTACGCAGTTTCAATTATTTTTTTGTTAACACTAATGACTTTATAAGTAGCTCAAAGACAATTTAGAGCTAAAAATAACTCGACGTTGAGAAAAAGAAAATATTGATGAAGAACAAATGTCAGTTCCTACTCGCGAGTAACAAACACAGTTCAGTGACTTCCTTAGCAAATAAAATCTGACTGCTAGTTAATTTTGGCGAACGTAAGACATAAAAATTATGACAAATACAAATTCACTCCATTGTATCGGCCAGAAAGGAAATATACGGGGCCAGAGTTACCTACTTAATATTTTTTAAATCCTTGTCGTCGTGACTTTATAACTACCTTACATACATAACTTAGATACTTAGTTTTTTTTTATTCAGATTGACAGGTACTGCTAGAAGCTTGTTACCTTTGGCAATATTCTGCAAAATGAAGTTTAGGTCTAACTTAAGAATTTTAATTTCAGGTTCAGTCACGTCAAGTAACATGGGCTCGCCGGCCGGGCAAGACATGAGGCACTCTAACGCACTCCCACTAGACTATGAGCAGCCCCACACAAAACGGCCGCGGATCGAAGGCTGGGCCACATAGCTAGGCTATGAGGCCTTCGGATCCTACCCGAGGCCCCTCCACCCGCACTGCTAAACCCGCTCCCGGAGACATGCCCAGGATCAATACCAGGGCTCCGAACGCGGCAACCCTATCGAGCTTCGATAGCCGTCCTCCGTTGGAACCAAACACTCTTTTCCTCCAAGGTGCTGACAATCAGTGACAGTGCTAGGAAAGGTGCATTCAAGGTGCTCATCTCATGGCACGGTCAACGCGCATGCGCTAAAGAACATTTTTAAACACATATAGTATATTTGTAAAGATTTCCTAAGAAATCTATGTTAAAAATGAATGTTCAAGTTTACACTACCCTTCTATTATACGTAATTATTGTAACTGCACATATGAGTACACTAAAAGTAAGCGTAAATGTTAAAGTAAGTACAATAGTAGTTGCAACCCTTCAGAACAATTTTGTAAGTTAGATAGAGTTCTAATGCCCTCTGTACATAACATCAATATATGTGCAATCCGTGCCATTGTCTATTTAGCTTAAAGTTAGTCAATTTAAATTAGTGACTTTGAACGAAATAGTAAAAATGCACGAAATTTCTGGAGTTTAGTGACGGACGGGCCGCAGCGCGCGGTTGTATAGTGCGTGGTATCAAGACATTTAAGTGTGAAGTGCGTAAGACTTAAAATGACTGTTGACTTTTGTGTTAGTGTTTTAAAAAGTTTTTTGTGCCATTTTAAAAATAATAATAGTGTGACATCCGAACTTGAATCTTTGTAAATTTAGTAAGCGTAGTGTCATCACAGAAAATATAAAGTTATGTATTGTAAAATCTACTATATCTATTGACATATTTATACATGAGAATCATATATGTTATTTACATAATATGTATACACGTCCCATTAGGAACGAATGTTAAGTAAGTAGGTAAAGTTAGCTAGAGATGAGTATATAAAGTACCACACGAAGCTTTAAAATTTCTTATGATAACACTCGCACTCTAAGCAGTTGTAAGTAAAGGAACACGGTTTATATATCCTATTGACATTAGAGCCCCTGGCGACTAAATTCTTGCGGCAAACTAGCCATTTGAAAGTGTATAAAATCCATTGGTACATGTATTAAACATATTTTTCTAGAGACAAAAATTTTGCGCAACGCATCGTGTGTTCTTCTTATTCACTATAATGGAAGATATAAAATGGCACGACTCTTCATCACTTATCCTTTTTTGTATAGAAAATGTACGATGTGTTGCACGATTTTTGACTTCTAGTGTTTTTTTTTTTAATATAGTAGCCGTTCATCAGAAGACACTTGAGTCGAATGTGTCCTTGTAATTTTAATCTTTCTACCAATTTTCAATAGAAAATTATCCTTTTAATCCTCTACGTCTACAACGCTTTTCTTTTCTTCGAAATAGAAGATAAGATGATCTTGTGACTGAAGTGATTATAGTAATCTTTAAACATGACATATCTTTACTAATGACTAAAGTGTCTTCTGCATCTCAACTGTAAGAATTAACTTTTTTAAAATATGAGCATACGAGCTACTGATTTCAGACCAAAATTTATGGAGTCAATTTTGAATAAAATAAAATTTGTATTGTTACGATGTTAAGATATGTGTGTAGTGGCTACATCGGTTAGTAAAAGTACTTGCTTGTTGTTAGTACATTTTATTTTGTTAATGTGATCTGAAGATTTGCATTTTATTTTAATTAGAGTAGTGACAGTGTACAATATTTACCTACGAATGAGTAAAGTCAGCTTTAATGCACTCACTAAAGTATATTTTAATATCATACCTATTTTGGTATAACACTATATCACAATCCGCCCTATTTTTAGATTATATTGTCAAGTCATTAAAGGAATGATCACTTAATGGTTGATCTCTTTAAATGTTTCAAGGAGTAAATTAGTATTTACATATATGTAACGTATTTAATCATAAATATATTTATTATCATCACCATTGTCTTCAATGTTATTAACATCGTAAAAGCATGACTCTCTTAGTTCACTCCCCTTGTATTTTCACTGTAGATGCCTTACTCACAGTGCCTAAATGTACCATTTTGTACCAATTTGTATAATACGATAGCATTTCTGCTTTGATATTTTTTCACATCCTAATAATTTTAAGTCTGTAATTGTGAAATTGTTATGGTCGTAGCGAAGATACGCGAAAGTAATCACTATCTACGATCCTAATAATGTTATGATCGCTGTACCACATACTTTGAAAACAGTCAAACTGTTTAAGAACTTGTGATTATATTTGTATAAATGTATCATTAAGAATTTGCATCATAAGTATAAAGTCATTAGGTAAATTAGAAATCCTTCAAATCACAATAACAAAATGTTAATGTACGATTGTTAAATTTGTACAGGGAATATTCAGTTTTGAAGTTCTAAAGTCTGACAGCATAAGATATGTATTTTCGCATTGTAAAATAAGTACACGGTTAGTTGTAAAACGAATTAATATTTTAATACCGAAGCATAATGAATGTTGACCCGTTTTTAGGGAACTATATAAATTCATGTAAGTACACCTTAAATGTTAGAATAAATTGTTAATGTGATAAAATTACATACACTGTTAAGACCCATGTATTGAGATTCTATGGTTGCGTTATCTGAAACGATTTTCGGTTATTCGTTCCTAATAGTTCATTTACCTGAAGATGGTGCGCTTTGTATTAGAATTTGCTCAATCGAGTTTGTTTAAAACTAAATCAACATTTCCTATGCTTGTTACGAGATTTATTGAATCATTACAATTTTCTTAAATATTACATATGTGACATTTGACTGTTTAAATTCCCCAAATACCAATAGATATTTGTATGACTTTACACCCAATCGTGTACAGGTGACTAATCACATTATATTGTTGGTACCTAAATACCTATCACAATTTCTGATAGGCACACTTATCAGAATTACCAATAGTCAAGGTGAATGATTTGCACAAAATATTTATGGGAAATGTATGAAGTTTGTATTAAGTGGAATAGTTGTTAGTACTCCATCGAACAAATTATTTCTATGAGATTCATCATGGATGGGTTGAGGAGTACCACAAGTATTTCTTGCGTGCACATTGTATTCTATCGACTTACATTGTATAAAATATATGAACAGTAAGCTGGTATTGGGAGCATTATTTCCGAGGTTGTGAGTTTTACTATCGGGAATGAGTTCACGTTTATTATTAATATTTAATGTACTTTCGTTTCGACGCACAACTATGTTGTGTGTTATTGTAAAAAGAGTTTGCTTGGTTTGTTTCGTAGATGTACCTACTTTTGTGTATGTTTTACCCGTATTTATCCCGCTGCGTGCCAATAGCAAACAGTATGATCTTTTCAGTTAACTTATTACCTTTAGGATGAGTAATTCGTTGCATTTAATGAAAAATATGTAGTGATAAGTATAATTCGAAGTCAGTGTCTGATTTCATCACAGTAGTTACGTACTCTGCATGTGTTTCCATCGTTTTGCTATTGTTTCACAGCTTCGTGAACAACCCAAATAGAATATAGGAATAAAAATACATATCCTTATAAATACTCAAGTCGATTTCAAATTATTTCTGTCGTAACATCAGTTGTGCAATACATATAACAAAATGCTTAGGTAGGTATTAGGTATATTTTCTTTTGAATTTACAAACAATGAAAAATCTGTTGTATTTTATCGATATTTTTACTGATAATGAGAGAGAGGTGTTTACGATATGTAGATGCCTCTTGGGAATTTAAGTCATAATGTGTAATTATTTTTAAGCTAAGGCCGGGCCAAATAATGCATTAATTTAGGTCTCGCGGCGCCTGTGTCTGTGTCGAGGCAGCCATTTCTGCCCTGTGTATAAAATGTACGTTGAATGAAAACATCTCAGTGGCTGAATGAATATTAATGTTTATCGACAGTGTTAGAAAAATTGTTATAAATTATTTTGATGACTGTTCGAAGGATAATAAAGAGTTGGATGTCATTTGTGAGTTTGATTTATTTTTAGTAGTAAACATTGTCTTTTAAAAGTGAAACGAATTATGATGTTCATTTATTTAATACCAAGGCAATATTCACAATAAAAATGCACTATGGATAATGCACTAAGCTATACTCAAAACTTTTATGATCGAACATGATCACCAAAATTGCCCTTAGAAGCAGTTGGTTCTCTATCATCAGGCAATTCAAAAGTATCACCCCTCACGATATTCTTTCTTATCATATCCTTTTCAAATATCTCACGCACTTCTTCATCAACATCGACAGAACTCGATCTTCTGGAATCTAATGTATCAATATCAAAATGCTCATGTACCGTTATATTTTCTTCAGTAACATTAATTATTTGACCATCTAAAGTATCCCTTGACTCAGCACTTGGTGTTCTAGATTCCATTTTAAATTTACCATTGGTATCTGAATTTGTATCTTCACCAGTTTCTTGTGAAGATATCAATTGATCTTGAGAAGTGTTTGATGATGGTTTCTTCTTTCGACAATATTTTGTGATCCCACCCATCCATTCTGAAATTAATGCTGAAGCACCGAAAAGAAATCCAGCTGCCAGTAATAAAAACATTCCTTGGGTGTCTTCTAATGTTAAACCTTTTTCTTCAGCAGAAGTAATGTGGAAATTGCCAGGTATTACCTGATAAAAAAATATTTTAACATTCAACATTGTTAAAATCTAATGTTTTTGATACTTAAGTCAGATATAATTTTACTTACAGCTAAAAGTTTACCAGTACTGCTACGCTGCATATCCCAACGAACTTCGTCAACTAATTTATCCATAAGCCCGCTTTGAAAAATTCTGCTCAAGTCTTGACTTAACTTGGCTGTATAAAGCGAATTATAAGGAAAACTCATAGATACTCCAAATGGCACAAAACATTCATTAGAAATATGTAGCACTGCTCTCTTTGAACTAAAAGCAATGATGTCAATGTTTAGAAATATCATTAAATTATGTACCTTAGCAGTCTCAATATATTTGGTTTACTTACGTAGTTTTACTAAAATTAGATTGTACAATATATTCAAGTTCTGCCTGAGATCCTAAAAACGCATGGGGCCAGAAGAAAGCTTTGGTTGTATTCCTGATACCACTTTCGACATTTGGTACAAGTTCCAACTTTCTGAATAATTTGTTAGTTTTTGGATCAGACGAATTGAAAAACCATCTTTCCCATCCACCACGATCTATAAAAAATCTTGTCATAATGTAAAAGTAATAATCTTCATAAAAGGTCGTAATCGTAATCACGTCAAAATGTAATAATATTAAATGAAAAAACTTATTTATTTCTTAATTTAAATCTTACCCAAAGTTCCAACTCGATAGAATCCTGATAAAAGTTGATCAATTGTATCAACTGTTTCAGGAAATACTGGCAAAGTAACGAAAGCTATTATAGAACCAGTATAACAGCTCGTTATAATGATCGTAAAAATCCAATACCACCCTAAAATACAGACAATTATAATTTATCTCTACATTAACATAACAAATCATATATTGTAGTTATCGTAAAGATTCATACCAATTAATAATCTAGTTGTAATCTTCGTAGTCTTACTCCAAGAATTCTTACCAACGAACGTGAAACAGTTCGTAAAGGTACCGAAAACATACCAAAACATGTTTTCTACTTCTCCAGTGTTATGCAGTAAATGCCTCAGAGTATGTTTATCAGAAAATGCCAATGGAAAAATCCCAATAAGATAAGTAAACGTCAAAGCTACCCAAACATGCCAGTGGAAAGGCCCAAGGATAGCTCGATATCTAAAACACAATAAATTACAGATGTTGATATAGAATCCTTGATCAATAACATTACACCCCAAGTAAATACCGTGGTAAGGCTGTAGACATAAGTGTGACGAAAACCGCGCAATCTTGGGAATGACTAAAGGACATGTCCATATCCCGAACCCTTTCGCTTGTGAGATACATTCCAGCTATTCCTATATCTGCGCGACCCATCGTAATTTCTTTCGATACAGCGTCAGCGGGTCTGCAAGGTAAATATTATTTCTCGGTTTTATTTAGTGGATGTTCATATACCTATGTAGTATTAATTTGAAATGCAGGATATTTATTCATAAAGTGTGCTCTATAGTTTTTTCTGCATTTCTCTACTTTTCCTATCTCCAAATATAAAAAATAAAACATAATCTCCATATTTTGTCGGAATATGCTTGCTTTTTACCCAAAAACGGCAAAGCCAAGAAGAAGGGTAATGATTTTAGCACTCTATGTATGTATGTATGTGGCTGGTTATTTATGTCTCCTCCACCATAGCATCCGAATCGCATATCCAATTTTGACAATGAAATGTCAATCGGTTCATCATTACTGTCCGTGTGACAAAGGCTAATAATTTGTATGTAATAAACGTATATAAGTGCAATAGTCAAAAAAAAATGATTTTGTTTCGATATCGAGTCTGGTATCAAATGAAAGGTCTTAGCTGTAACTAGCTCCCGTAGTCGGGTATTAGTTTTTTAAACGTAAATCTTGTGCTTGTTTGCAATTATATAAAAAGTCTTAATATTTAATATTGTTTTCAGCTTTATTTGGGGAGGGAACATTCCCCTCCACAAACATCGAGAAACACATGCACATTTGTACAATCAGTCTAGTGTTTTACACTGAAAATAGGTGGCTAGACTAATTGCATAAAGGTGCACAGCAATTATAAAATTCCTGTACCTACCCTAAATTCAAGTCACGTGGTTCAACAATTTCAATTGAAAAATTATTCTTTTCCGCTAGTAGTTTCAGCAGTCTTATTTCAATGCCATCCCATAATACCCTTGGGTTTCCTCCGTCTAGATCTGTTTTAATTCTGAACAATAAAATAGAATTTAGTTTGTTTTCTTCCTAATAAAAGTAGAAATCTTTTACTTTGATTTTATGAAGAAATAAAGCGTCAACATATGTAGGTACCTTCTAAATACAAATGGTGGTTGGTGAGCAGCAGCTACCGTAAACCTATGGCCTGCATATCCTTTAATCATCTTCTCAGGGAACAAATTGACTTCTCTTGAAAATTTCCCATGAGTCCATGACGTTAGAACAACTGGTTTGCTTGCACCAAGACCGTCTATGTATAGCTTGTGTGTATATAATATGTATGGCGCTTCCTAAAGTAAGTCAAAAGCATTATTTAGTTTTTTGAACAACTCTTTTTATATAATGTACGAAAACTTTTAAATGTATAACCTACTATAGTTTCATCATCATCATCTTTGAAACTCTGTCCAATCACGAGTAGGTTCACAAATACTCTAGAAAGAGAGCTGGCAAGAAATTCCTGGACAGCCCATTGGGAGGATCGGGCTACTATAACCACCTTGCTTTCAGACTGTTTGCCTAAAACTTTAGCACTTCTTTTTACATCCATTAAAAATACTATAAAATGCAGACATTCCTTTCTTCCAGATATAAGCTTGGGCTCCTGAAGACGGTTACTGTCGTTGATATATCCATGAACATAAGAAACTGGGAAGTCTCTGAGAAGATCTTGAAACAAATAGTTGTCTTGAGATTTAATTTGATCGTCGTAAAGAATCACTGGTACGCAGTCATTGAAGTATGTCAACGTTATGTTATGTATCAATTTTATTAGTGAAGGAGTTTGATCAAATGCCTTAGATTTGTTAAGAAAATGTTCACTCCACAATTCTTCTCTCGTTTTCGGATGTCCATAAAATACTGGGTCCACAGCTCTTTTGTTCACATTTTTAGTGATGTTTTCTTTTTTATCGAAGTGTCTCCACTCGATATCACTAGCTATTACTTTCCCATTATTTTTTTCTGAATTTTGATCAATAATATCAGTATTTCTTTTATTTAGAGATCCTTTTTTGTGATATGTATCAAGTATTGCTTGTGACGGGTAATATTCGATTATTTCACATGATACTGTTATTGCGTGCAACAAAATTAAAATACAATATAAATACATTCTCAATCTCATTTCACCTGAACGTAACGGCTACATCAATATTTTTGTTCTGTTTTTATGTTACTACACAATGTCTACTTCTTTACCCGAAATAAGTTGCAATGAAAGCACTAGCAGTTAGGTTTGTGATTTTTATAGGCTTACAGACCTTGGTTTGTAGACTTCGAAATGTCACGAGGCAGGTGTTATGATTGAAATTTAATTTTTTATCACAACAGCGGGCTTTCTCGGTCAAGGTCCCAGACAGACTCGATCAATTTTAGATAACTTCTTGGATTGAAAAAGTTCAGGCATGAAATGATACAAAATTTTTTTTATAGCGTTTTATTAATTAGCACTGGTCACAGTTTTCTTACAATTCTTGTACATAAATATATCTTGTTACAAAATTGCCTCAACTTAGACTCATTCATGGGTAAAAGGATCGCAGTGCTAACAAGACATGTCCAGATACATCGTGTAATCAAGATTGGGATAACCGCGTCCGATTTTGAAAAGTGAAACTACCAATTTTAAATATTAACCTAATATTTACAGTAATAGGACTTATAAATAATATATACCTTATTTTAAATAGATTCGTAGCAAGCGCTTCCAATATATAATAAAAATAACATTGCTTTTAAGTCATCAATTCAATTTGAAGTAACTAAAACTTCAATTTTAGTTTTCTATTTGATAGGATATCCACCTTTTCTCAGACGGTGCGTTCCACAGTCACATAGACATGTGCTACATCACGAACAACGATGTGAACAGACGTCTACACAACGATACTTTATATCAATTCCAATGTGTACCAGTCACATTCCAGCAAAACTCCATACAATATGACTCTAAAAGGAAATCCTTGTCACAAGAAATTATTTATACCTTGCATATAAAATTACATACTATGATAATACTAGTCATCATTATCTATATTTACAAATATAAAAAGGCAGTGTCAACCGCGAAGCTGGCAAGATTAGAAAAAGTTATTTTCTAAATTTTAATATGGCTTTCGCTAAATATTATGATGAAAATGGTAATCTGTTTCAGACTGTCAATAACACAGAACTGAACACAATGCAAAATACTGAAAAAGATAATTCGGTATCTTCACTATAATGTAAAAAAATAAACCTAACAGTAAAAAAGTATTAATTAAGAGTATTTAGATATGTATGCCATTATAAACGAACACAAAAAATAGGAAAATAAAAATATTGCAAAAATCATTGCACAAAACGTTAAGTATTAAAACATGCAAGTATAAAATGAATCTTGACGCATTCTTCACACTAGACGATTGAAAACACTTAATATCACAGTTTCCAATACAATGGACGATGAAAATCTGCGTTTCAATCACAACTCAAACTAAAATGAAATTGTTACATTAAACTTGCTTTGTGACCATCAAAATCTAAATGGCACTCAGTTGGTGACAAAACAATTTCGTCTGTTTTATAACGTTAACTGCGGGTTTACATCATACAAAATGTGCTTATTTAGGTACCTACATAAAAAAATTGGACAAGTATTTTGGTTTTACTAATTGCGGCTAATGATTCGTCCGATTTAACCTTAGCTTTACCAGTTGAAAGTATGTACCTTATATTTATCCCGCAGTGAATTGTCAATAATTTACAATAATCTATGATCGTTGCCTCTCAGGCTTGTCATTTATTCTTATTGATTAAATTTATTGTGATCACCAATACACAAATGAGAAAAATTTGTCCTTTTAACTATGAGTAGTTCGAGTTGGATTTATTCTCCATTGTCGTTGTCGATGCGTGAAGATCTGATGCCAGTTTTTCCGGTCCACGGGTACACTTCGGGGCACGGCTGACATGTCCTCATATACCTAACTCCAGACTTGTGCCAAAGGTTGCACACTTTGGGGTTGTTGCACTTCTTCGGCCGGTCCTGAAATAAGTAAATATATCGTTTTAGAAATTAATAAGATAAATGGCATTATAAGAGAGCATTTGAGAAGAAAAAATGTAGAAAAAAACTAAATTCGTTCAGTCCGCAAGTATTGACCGCACTGACGGCAAGCGACGCTGGTGCGTGTCTTGGCAAAGAGGTAGGTGTCTGCTTTGGAACGTGACGAGGGTGAGCAAACGCTGCTAAGTCAAAGCACCTAAAATATAAATTTTTGAAACCTACTTATATTTTTGTGCCTGAGGCCTTTGAGACCCCGTGGTCTCAAAAACCACAGGCATAAAAATATATTTATAAATGTCCTTGCCTCGGTTCCCCAAACCCCGTGTGTTTGGGAAACTCAGGCAAGGACATTTATTGATGAGCTTGGACATAGGATATCTGAACGGGCGATAGACGCTCCTTATCTGGCTCAAAGAATCTCAATTGCCATACAGCGCGGCAAAACCGCTGGTATCATGGGACCATTTCGGCCGGGTACTAAGGGTTGGTCTCTTAGATTAATACATTCGAAGAAGCATGTTGCGGATTTCTAACTGTGAAAAAATGACAAATTACTTACTGGGTAGTTGCACTGGAATGGCTGGAAGTTGTTGAGTCTTGAAATAGGTGTGGGGTCTCTGACCCATTGGAGCGCCTGCCAGTTCGTGATAATCCAAACGTCCTGCATCTGGTTGATAAAGTCCAGGAACATGATGAAACCTTCCTTATGGTGGGGCTGGGTGAACCAGGCGGCATGGTAGAACAGTCCGAATGGAGCCCTAAAAATTAAATTAAATATGAACTTTAGTCATATATTCACATCACCTACATTTACCCCGCACAGTAAATAAATTGTCATGTAAGTATCCAGTTATTTTTCAGATAGTTCAAATAACTTTTGATGATTTCATGGTCAAATTGACATTTGTAGTTGGCCTCATTATGAATGGTACATGAATCATGCCAGTTGACCCAAGCACAAAGAGTAAACATAAAGTATTTCAATTCCTATACTTTGAGGATGTAAATACTTAAGGATTAAAAAATATATGTAATAAATATAGCAGCTTGTGACTAATCTATCAAACTAAATTAACCTGTTTGTGGTGTAGTGCCGGTCAAAATTCTTCAATATCATTTTGTAAACACCTTCCGCATCGGGAGGGTTAGCACAAGCGTCACCCATGGAACATCTGCCTCCATTCAGATCCTGCCACATCACCATAGGAACTTCCCAAACACCTAAAAGATTTAGACATGATCTCGTTAGACGTGTTATAGAAAGTTTTTTCACATTATCTTTTTCCGCAATCAGCTTTTGGAGAAGTAAATATCTACATAATTTAATTACGTTTTATTTAAAGATGACACTATGTACTTTACATGTTGACGCAGTGTCAAATTATAAAACCAAATAATACAAACATCTAATAAAATCAACGATATTGCTTACCAGGATAAGATTTTGTAGGACACGGTGGAATCATACAGTCATGGAATAACTTATAGTCGAGGGTATACGGCCAGCTAGGTGGTCTGTTTTCATAAACGGGCATGGATGAGTCATAAGTGAAGTTCGAATCGTATAACATCTTGAACATCTTATTGCCTCCCACTGAGAGGAAAGGAGCTCTCATGCCTCTAACATCCTCCAGTTTCACACCACCGTAAGCAGCTAAAATTTCTCTTTGACCACCAACTTCTCTATTCCATTTCTTTTGGGAGAATTGTTCTCCAAAACTGTGACTGTAATTTGTAATATAATATTATATTTACAGTTTAATTAACGAATAGTTAAAAATAATACTATAAATTAAATGAAAGTTAAGACGTTAATATAAAGAGAACCAATAAGTGAAATATTTTCTAAAAAGAGTTAATGAAAAGAGACAAGATAAAAGAGAAACAGAAACATTGTCAAACAGTCACTGGTCTCATCCTGTCGGTGCATATTATGAACGATTTGTGCAGAACAATACTCTCATGAACTTACGAAATTGTGTGCGAGGCCATCTCGTGTCCAGCAGCATACAAGTTTTGCACTTGGCTGTAATCTGTCCATTCATGTGATACGTAAAACGTGGCGGTGATTGGACAACCGTTAGGGTTCACACGACCTTTCTCAAACAAGTCTGTGTACAGACCCTTGTTCAAATCGTTCACAGAGTCATCGAATGTCAGTAGAACAATTTGCGGTACAGTCTCCACCGGTAAATCTCCTGTTTTGTCATAGGAAGTTTGTGCAAGAGGATGGAATAGATCAATCGTGCCAGGAAAAGGAAGAAGTATTAAAAGGTAGAAGGGATAAGAGAAGGAAGAGAAAAAATCATATTAGTATATATTTAGAAAGATTATTGTACCTGCGATACACAGATGACCAAGAACATGTTAGTCGTCTCGTCAAAGATAAACCGAGAGATACAAAAGATCCAGTCCATAGAGTATACCTATTTATTGTAAACTTACGATATAGTATGGGAGCCCAACTCGTGGCCATCGGCATATAGGTTTTGAACTTGACTATAATCTGTCCACTCATGAGAAACGTAAAAAGTGGCAGATATTTGACAACCATTGGGATTAATTCTACCCTTTTCAAACAGTTCTTCGTAGTACATTTTGTTCAAATCATTAACAGCGTCATCAAACGTCATCAAAACGATCTGAGGTACTTCTTCAACAGGCAAGTTTCCTAGATCAATTTAATAGTAAAAATTATATTTTGTTAACGAATGAAATCTTTAAAAATATTGGTACGTCACATAGTTGTTATTTCAATTAATTGTCCTGATCAGCTCTGTAGACCCACTACTAAACAAAAGCCTTTCAAAATTGTTTCTATAAAATCAAATATAATCATGAAGGTTTTTATTATAGAAATCGAATAAATTCACAACAGTTTTGCCGTACCGGGAATATCCTTGCCACCACAATAACAGTCAGGTAGTAGACAAACATCCTTTCGGCATTTAGCAGCTGTCTTATCAGGAGTAGGTTGAGGGTAAACTGGAGCTGATCTGCTTGGTGGATGAGTGTAAATGTCCACAAACTCTGTGCTCTTAGATACGATGGCAGTTGATGGCTTCAGCGTGGGTCTGCTGCGACTGCTCAGGAAAATTATTAAATTAAAGTTTGTGGCATAAACAAACAATAACTGAATGTAACAGAAATATCAAAGGCGCAGTAATCAAAAATACTCAAAAGATCAGTCATATTATTCAGCAAAAATTAAAAAGCCTTATGTAGTTTAAGTAAAACAATAAATGAGCTAAATATAAATGAAGTAAGCAAAATAAGAAGTAACTAAAAGCACGATATAACAGTTGTTGTATCAGCTCTAACGTTGGTGGTGTTCCCCTGTTGGGCACTGGCTGAGGTGCGTCTCCACTGTTCAGTTTGGAGTAGTGTGCTGAGCCACGACCTCTGGTGTTAGTCGGCCTGCAAAACATATTTTTTCCAATTAACTGTTCACATGGATTATCTCAGTTAGTAGGCGTGATTTTAGAGACAAAGCATGAAAAAAATCAATTTCAAATCATTTATCTGTAAATTACTTGTTTTTTATTTTATTTTATCTATTGGTTTACTTATTGACTGGAACAAAAGAGGAGGCACTTTAAAAGTTAAATGAAGCTTTTCTCACAAATACAAAATAATAACAACTTTGTACATAACATCATAAGATTATAAAATACCGTAAATTTTACAGCAGTTACATACAATCATGCTTATAACACAACAATTACAGAAAATATTAATATGCTACTTTTAACAACAGTGCACTTACAAACTAAACATGGTTTGCAATGGTGGTGCATAATAAAATTTAGATACTTAAAAATAGCATAGAGATATGACACATTGAGGAACTTTCTAAAGCAGACGAAATAAAATTGCATCACAATCTACTGATTTTTGTCTTTGTAATCTACAAACTACTAATTACATTGCCAATTCAGTGCAGGAAATGGAAATGGTCACGTCAGGAGTTAACAATTCACTCAACTCAACCGACTAGAAGTCCCCCAATGATAAGTATGTAAAGCGACAGAACTTAGCTGTAGGTGCTATTAGACGATAAGTCAAAAAGTTGTCATGCTAGTTACTTCGCGAGGCGGAAAATAAGGACTTTATATAGACGAAGCCTTCACCCTCCATAAATACGTATATAATATGAGAAATCGTCAGGCTTAGACAACTGGCCGGCGAGTGATGTACCTCTGATATCTGATTTCGTTGCATTTCGGATTCGCTTGCAGACTGTTGTCTGATGAGCATTTGGTCGTAGATTGGTAACTCCTGCGCCCACCTCCAGGGTTTGTCGCAGCTAACTTTATGGCGGGATTGACTCGCGAGGCGCGCGTGGGGAAGGGTAAGCTTTTTGTCGTCGGTATTAGTCCGTCAATTTTTAACGTCACAGTCGATTTCGTAGTACTAGTTGTTGAAGCTACTTCGTTTATTACGTTGGTCGTTATTTCTGCGTTCGGTTTAGTTGGTTTTATATAATCATTGTTAACATTTTCATCTCTGTTAAACAAATTGTCTTGTTTATTACGTTCAGAGGATGGTTCTTCAATTATAATTTCTTGATATTTACGGGAATGCTCATTATTAGGCTTACTAGTAATAAAAGAACCAAATTTGGATGACTCTTGAGACTGCCTACTTGGGACATTATAACGGAATTCATTATTAGTCGAACTTTCTATCATTGCTGGTGTAGTCGGTGGAAATAATGGTTCGTTTGTGGACGTTGACGTTGTTGTTGTTGAGAAATCATTCAAATGTACGTTTTTATCAGTAAATCTTATTGTTTTGTCGTTTGATAAAATAAATGTATTAATTGTTGGTTCTGTCATTATTTGTAGACGTTTTATATTAGTACGTGGCGGAACATCGTTACTATGTTTTGTTGGTTTCTTTTGATAACCAATATTTACAACTTTTTCGGTAGGTTTAGGCGCAACTTTTATTGTTGTACTGTGAAATTCTTTATTATATTTTGGGGTGCTACTTGCGAAAGTATCAAAAAACGCCTTGATTACATTTTTCACTTTACCACTAAATACTTCCGTCGTCTGATCTGGTACATCGTCATCTATAACGCGATAGCTGTAATACGAAGGGCCCCGACGTGATTTATCATTTGAAATCTGTATCGGTTTTATGGATGTAGTACTTATAATATAATTGTCACTTAAACTGTCTTCACTATTATATTTGTTTCTCAAATTTTCTAGTGACCTATATGGTGATACTACTGGTTCTATCCAAGTTTCTGCTAGGCTTTTGTTTGTTTTAGAATCATTAAACTCTTCAACTGTGATGTTATTTTGTATCTGGCTAGACAGTTTATCATCATTTACATTTTGTAAAGCAGCATCAATTAAAATATTAGGACTTGCGCTATTTTCCGTTGACTCTATGTTATGGATTCTACTTATTTGAAAAGGTGTGGGCCTTTTAGACACAGACTTAATATAATATTTAGTTGTTTCTTTAGTCGTTGAATACGGCAAAGGCGTTATTTTATAAAGTGAAGAAGATTTTATTGTGGGTCTTACATATACAGGTATATCATCTTCCTCACTTATAATTTCCGGACTTAAGTTATTGCGCTTTATCACACTTTCAGTAGAAGAAAATGTGTTTTTATTTATTGCTATTTTAGCTAACACTGCTTTTTTACGATTTTCATTGTTTGTATTATAATTTTGTTCAGTTAGTCCAGCCTGTTGTTTACTGAACCCTGAAACACTCTTCTGTGATTTGTCGTAATCCGCGAACGGTCTTGTCAATACAGTCAAAGTATAAGGATTATTAGTATTGTTCGGGTTCCGTCTTATAGAAAAGCCAGATGTTAGTGAAACAATTTTTTTACCTTCCTGAGAATTTTTAGATCGCACCAATTCCACAGCATCATTATTATTATTGTTAGTCACACTGAATGAATGTCTAAAGGTCGGAAGTCGTTCAGTCGAAGATAAAGTCTCCTGTAATCTGTGGATGTTGTCAGTCTTTTCAAAAGGTTTAGCTAGGGTGGAGAAGTTTATTACAGAAGATGGAGTAGAAGGAATTGACGAATCGGAATCAGACTCGTCTATTGGATTTGGACTTGACTGAGGTTCGGGTTTAGGATTTTCATCTGTGGGTAATCTGTTGAATACAAAGCAAAACAAAACTTTCTAATTTAAGCTCTTCAAAAACAACGCAATTTACATTTTATTATTAGCATACTGTGATAAGAGCCTAAATAAAATGGCCTTGTTTATTGCTGTGATTGGAATATTTGAAGCGGAGGTATAATTGTTATTTGTATCTTATATAAAATTACGGATATAAGTATTGGGATAAGGGATCAAAGATACCACAAAAGCCGACTGAAAATACTTATATGTAAATAATATACTTGACAAGCACACATAGAAAATAGATTGAAGAGAACAGTATTTTGAGATATTTACATATTTTGTTAGCAACCTTTAAACCTATATCATTAGAAGATTAGTGAACTTGATAATGATAGGTTAGTAGGTCATTGCCAAAAATTTTATTAGCTTTAAAGGTTGCTTAATTAAATGAAAATGAAAGATGAAGTAAAAGATGGTAATAAATTAATACCTATTGTTACAAATGAATTTGGAATAAATGATTTAAGCCTGGATGAACTTGACTGATTTGATCATCTTTTGTAGTACCTTGTGGTATATCTAGATGGGGTCATTGCTTCAGTGAACGGTGCAGTAGTTGGGCGTTGTGTAGTAGTAGTGGTGGTAGTTGTGCTAGTTGTAGAAGGAGTTGTGCTTATAGGATTTGCTTCATATGCGGGCGTCCTCACGTTGCTTGGATTATGATCATAACCCAAATCATTACCTTCGCCCCTGAATTATACGCAATTAAAATTATTCGTCATTCTTATAAATACGAGCAGTTTCTGAAGGGTTAGGGAGTTTCATCACTGTTTATATTTCCTTTAGTAAAAGTTTTGCATACATTAAAATGTTAATAATTTATTAAAACTTTTGAATGCAATAAGAACTTTATAATTTTTCAGACGCCTTAAGTCTTAATCATACAATAGCAAAACTCCCGTAACATGTGAGTAATTTTATCAATAAAGTAGAATATCTTAAAAAGCTCACCTGGTTGAATGGCGAATGGCTGTTTGGTACTGATTCTGATTGTTGACCTGCAAATTTGTTAGTTCAAATCATTAAATTTACCAACGCAAGTACTTAAAAATCTCACATGAATCGATTTTATACCTGTCCTTGAATAAGAGCGTCGTCGTAATCGTCAGAAGATACCGGCCTTTGGGTGTAAGTCTCAACTGGTCTTCTAGAAGGTGGTGTGCCTCGGTACGTCTGCTGGACTGCCGGTCGGAGCGAAGCCGTATTATATTGCTGCACATAGTCTGCCAACACCAGTGCCAACCTCCAGTTAGTGTGGATTATATGCCCACCAATAGCCATATTGGTCGGTTAATTAGAAATATTTGATTACATGTTTAGAAATTTTGATAAGAGGGGTAATATTATATGATCATCATGCTTCTTCAGATGGTTAAATATTAGGTTGGGGAAAAAGTCTTTTCGCATATAGTATGTATGAACTTGTAATAAAACCACTTTGGCTACACTATTTGTACCTGGCTGGTTTTGGTATCATTTAAAAGTTTAAATTTTAAAGAAGATAATTCCAAAGTCAAGATGAGTGAATCTAATGAAGAAATTAGATCCATATTAAAATTTTACTACCAAAAAGGTAAAAATGCAACGCAAGCCGCGAAAAAAAATTTGCGATGTTTATGGACCTAGTGCAGTGTCTGTGAGAGTAGCACAAATTTGGTTTAAGCGTTTTCAATCCGGAAATTTTGATGTCAAAGATGCACGTCGCTCTGGTCGCCCTGTTACGGATAAAATGGATGCTACTTTTGAAAAAGTGGAGCAAGATCGGCATATCAGTAGTTACGACGTAGCTGAAAAACTGGGAATTGACCACAAAACAGTTTTGGCGCATTTGAAAAAAAAATGGGTACACAAAAAAGCTCGATATTTGGGTACCTCACGAGCTCTCTGAAAGAATTGTTGTGATTCTTTATTACGACGTAATGAGAACGAACCATTTTTGAAGAAATTGATAACTGGTGATGAAAAATGTATCACGTACGACAAGAACGTGTGAAAAAGGTCATGGTCAAAGGCCGGTCAGGCTTCACAGACTGTGGCGAAACCCGGGTTAACTCGCAACAAGGTGATGCTGTGTGTGTGGTAGGATTGGAAGGGCATTATTCATTATGAGCTGTTACCACCAGGCAGAACCATCGATTCAGAACTCTATTGCGAATAACTGATAAGATTAAAGCAAGAAGTTAAGAGAAAGCGGCCGGAATTAATCAACAGAAGGGGTGTGGTTTTTCATCACGATAACGCTAGACCTCACACATCTTTAACCACTCAGCAAAAATTAAGAGAGTTTGGCTGGGAGGTGTTAATGCATCCGCCGTATAGTCCTGACCTGGCACCTTCAGATTTCCACCTGTTTCGGTCTCTTCAGAATTCTTTAGGCAGTGTCAGGTTAACATCACGAGAGGACTGCCAAAACTACTTGACGCAGTTTTTTTAACAGAAGCCCCTAAATTTCTATAGCAATGGGATCATGTCCCTACCTATAAGATGGCAAATAGTTATCGAACAAAATGGTACCTACATACTTTAGTTAAATGTAAATAAACTATATTAAAAAATGTTTTGAATTTTCATATAAAATGCGGAAATACTTTTTCCCCAACCTATTATTAAAGGTAGATTGCACACTTTATATTAATGTAGGTTGTTTTATCCCAAAATTCTTAAGAGTATTAAAAGTTAACTTCTTGTTAATTGAAAGAAAATTAATTGTTAAGGATAGGGAATGTTAACTAAATGTAAAGACTAAACATACAAACTCATTTAGAGCGAGTTGAAAATAATATCAGTAATACCTATATAATGTGAAATGCCAATATTCTTACCCGTGTCCTTGTATAATTCACCATCTTCATCGTAAACAGCGTAATAAGGATCATATTGATCAGGGCTGTAGTTTTGAGAGTTATTATACAACATTTTTGGACGAGGGCTAGCTGAGTATGAGACAGGCGCTATACTCTCTGTGGGTTCCAAGCTGAAAACGTGTATTATTTATAAAGATTTATAAAAAAATAAGATACACTGTATTTTTGAAGCTATTCACAAAGCCATAATGTCAGTCTCTATACAGTCCATAGTCAATGTCAATGTTAGGTCAGACGATAGTGCGGCTGGAATAGTATCTAGGAAGGACAAAACACCTGGTTTACACGATTTTGAGGTGGTTAGTTAGGTGCCAGGGACCATGAACTCTGTAACATCTGATAAAGTACATAGCGTTAATTAGCATTGTGTTTTCAAATTACCTGTTTATTTTATCGTCATGTTTAGTTTTAGTGTATCTAGTTTCTTGGTTGTAGCTGTCACGAGGAGTGGTAAACTTCGTCTGGGCAACTATATTGTGGTGTCTTATTTTTCCGTTAGGTGCAATAGTAACAGCTACGTTCGAAATAGTAGGCTTAGCAAGTCTATGTCTAACAGTGTATGGCCTTAAAGTCGTTTGATTCAAATATTTAGGTGGCCTGTCTGTAAAAGGTCCATTGGTGGATAAAATCACAGGTCTTTTCATGTGAATAGTTTTATTTCGGGCAGGTTGATGAAGTATTTTATAATTGGAAATTTCAGGTCGCAAGGCAACTGTTGGTACAGGTGTGCTATAGTCAACCAGCACTGGAACAGCAATTTTTCCATTTATAATCTTATTGAAATCTTTGATTGGTGATTTGGTTACAGCAACAAAACTGTTTGGACTTCTCGAAGAAGTGTCCGGTCTATACGTAAACGCTGTGGGAATTCTAGAAGTGTGAATTGGTTTATTAACGTGTTGCTCTTGTATATCCTCGAAACTATAATTGTCATCGTATTCCCTATAGTTTTGTGCCATAGGAGGTCTCTTTGGTTTAACTTCAGAACTTGGCATATATTTTGACTTTACAGGTGGTTCATAATAATATTGTTCATCGTCATCATAATAGTAATCATTCATTTCTGGAGAAGGTTTAGGGATTGGTCTCCGTTTTGGAGCAATTGTAGTGGTAGTTAATGGCTCGTTTGCTACATTTGAGTACATTTTTTGAGGTTTTTCAGATGCAAGTGAAGTTCTTATTGTCTGTGACATATAATTTTGGAACTTTGGATGATCAGAAACTGCGTTAGGTCGTGGAGTAGATTGGGCAGAGAATTGCGATTCCGTAGACAAATTAAGCCAGTACTGTTGTAAAGCTGTCAGTTGTTGATTTGCTATTGTTGTAAGAGGCTTTGCTGTCGAATGTTTATAAGCAAGATAAGCATTGTGAGGTTTTATGGTTGAAATCAAGTAAGGTTTTCCAGTAGCAACTAAATGTGGCTGAAGAGAAATTATTTTCTCTGGTTTTACTAAATACTGTTGCTTCGGTGTTGATAATATTATTGGTGCACCAGTTGATACCGCAAACGGATTTTGTGATATGGATACAACTCGTTGATGATTGCCCTTTATTTTTATTTCATCGTAAGCGGGGTTACTTAGTGTAAGCCTCTCAAAGTTTTGACTTATAGGTAATTGTCGTTCATCTTTAAAGTTAGGTTGTCTTAAGGTTGGTCTTACAGCTTCTAATGGTAAGCCAGCAGTCTGCTGAGGAACTGTACGACCATCCTGATTTTCCAATTGTTGTTCTTGCTGTTGAATGTAAGTTTTTTGTCCAGTACCCGGAATTTGTACCCACTGACCGGTTTGGTTTGGTCGATCAGTTTGAAGCGAAACATCTTCTGGATTTGCAGAGCTATATGGGCCACGTGGAACCGTAAATGGCTTAGGAGAACTCATACCGTTATAATTCAATGTCGATGTACGAAATACATTATTTGAAGATGATGCTGTAGTTGACTGGATTGGGGTATCAGTTGCCCTAATGGCAGCCATTTGAACATTTTTGTATTTTGGAGTTGTTGTTGTTGGGGGATATTCACCATTACTTAACTTTGCCAAATACTGATCAAAATCGAAATTTGGATTAGCGAATGGGTTTTCTATTTCAGTATATTTGTATTTTGGATGCGTAAATTCATAAGGCGGTTCAGGAAAATCGTGCTTGAAATCATCATCTTTAGTATTTTTCTCTCGAGAATCATCTTCCGAAGATTCCTCAGAGTCATCATCGTATTCACTAGAGTTATCCCGATCTTTATAATCTTCTTCGTGGACGGGTGGATGGCGACTCATTGGTTTTGGGTATATATTTTGTCCATTCCTATATGCGTTTTGGTCCTTTTGCGGTTGTTGACTATCTTGAGATTTTGATTTTGTCTTGTATTCATCATTTGGACGAAGAGAGGAACCTATCAAAACAGGCTTAGCAGTTACTACAGTACTGGGGAGTTGTGACGAGTCGGGAAATATAACGGGATAACTAGGGCGATTTGTAGAAGCTACATTTTGTAAAGGAGTATTCTTTGGTGCGTTATTATAAAATCCACCTGCTAAAGATGCAAATGGATTTTCAATATTTTTTAAAGAGGATATTGGAGGACTTTTTGTTATTATTTGCGTCGCCACGTTTGCAGGGTTATTGACGTATTTTGAGCTTGTGGGATCAGGTAAGCTTGGTTTGAAAGGTCTTTGAGTCTCTTCTAGAAAATACTGTGAATACGAGTCTGCCTGTGATGGTGCATATGAATTATCGTCAATGTCTGGGTTTCGATTTGAATCGTAATATTGATTTCCACTCACACCATTATAATTTGAAGAAAACCGACTGCCTTGGCTATTTTGCTGACTGTAACCGTACTGAGGTATATTCACTAATTTGATAGGTTTAGCAATAACCCAGTTCTTTGTGGGTTTGTTGTATCCATTCTTGACATAATATCTTATTTGTCTTTTCCCTCTCTCTCCATCGTCTTCATCATCATTGCCACGAAAGAGATCGATATCAGAAAAATCTATTTCATCATCACGATCACTTCTTTTAGATATTTTATCAACATTCGTTGTATTTTTTTCCTCGGCACCCAATTTTGTTTCGTTCAGTTCTCTTTTTCTTCTAACAAGTGTTATCTTTAATGTGTCACCAACGTTGATTTCGTTTGTCTCAATGTCGTGTTGTCTGTCATGAAGAAAGTCAGTCACGTTGTTACGTTTGTCTTCACTGAAATAACGACAAAGTCAATTAGTTGCTTATGGTTAAGTCAGGCCTTAAATAGCATAATATAACTAGCTTTTTGCATTATGTGATATGTTGAATATGTATGCTTTACAAAATAATAATATACATTACGCTTAACCTATGTCATGTGCGTAATACTTACCTATAAGCTTGAGGAGCTTGAGTGACTACAGCAGATCTTCTATCGTCAACTTGAGTCCCAAAGGAAAATGAACCTATTTTACCACTACTCTGAGGTATCGAGGCTGGTATTATGTTCGAATTGAGTGTTCTACCAGAGCTGGCAATTTGAGAGACATAGCCATCCCTATCTTTCTGAACTTGTCCTATTGTAGGAGGTTGCCCGCGATTGACTCGTTGCTGCCTGTCGCTTTCAATTTCTTCAACTGGAGGTAAGTCGTCCACTTCAGCGTACAATTGTTGTTGCTAAAATTTGATAAAATTCATATTTTAAATATTCAGTATCAGTACAGAAATAGAATATAACCACTTATTTCATCAATTTGATGATTTTAAAAGTATCCTAATACACGTTTATTTAGTGAATGTCTGTTAGAATATTGCTGACGCTTGCTGAAAGGTACTGCCTATATGGTTAGTTTAGACCCCACACATTATTAGTCACGTCCGAACTCTGATAGTATGCAAGGTCACACAGCAAATGTCAGGAATATTCTGATACCAGATAGGTCCGCAGATTGATATTTACTTTTTCGTATTCATCGCGACTGAATTTGGGTTGTCCTCTCGACGTGACTACGGGGTTGGGTTGCACTCTCGGTGGCGGCGGAGGAGGTGGAGTGCGGCGCGGGGGCGGTGGCGGTGGGGGTGGTTCTCTTTCGCTGATCCGCTCCAGGTCTTCAGCTCCTATCGTGCCTGAGCCATCACAGCCTACGTTACGCGGCCAATCACATGTTTGGAGCTCGTGGCTAGAAATCAAAATATTCACATGTATAAAATTTGTCTTCTATGACAATAGTGAATAATCATGTTATATATCCTTGGGTAGAATGTCATTTATTTATGGTGTATCTAAGGAAATAAGAAAGTTGTATAACCAGACAACTTCCACCAGGTCTTACTTTAGTTTTAGTCAGCAAATTCACCAAAAAAAAAAACCCAGACAAGTTTTTAACAGTTGAATTAAGACTGAACCGGGGTCCTAATTTAAGTACTATTTTACTTTTTTTACCTGTACATAAGGCCACCAGTGCAGGATTCAAGCAAGGCGCCGCCAAACACGCATACATAGTACAGTGTGCAGTCAGAAGGGTGCGGGTAGTAGCCGAACTCTTCGGGACAGTCGAAGTCCACGTCTCGTTTGATGTTGGCCGCGACAGGCACACTGCGGATGGGACTGGAGCGCTGCCTCGAACGGTCTGACTGGGCTCCGAGGCATTCTGGAAGAAGAAAAAATATCAACATTAGTAAAAGAAACATATAGAAGATGGAATCTTGGCCAGTCACAATATAAACACAAATTATTTAGGCTTGAATATATATATGACAAAGAAAAACAATGGAATGTATTTCTTCTGATCTAAGCGACAAGATATTATCAAATTCTGATAACTGAATACGTTAAACTTTTGTCGTAATAAAATTATACTTATTTAGTATATTGTGTACGCACCAAACAATTAGAGAAATGTATTACACATAGATATCACGAGTTTGTCTCAAGGCTCCAAGACATAAATAAATTTAAAACAAAAACGCAAAATTATTGAAAACACGTATGTATAATTTACAAAATGGTTTAATGATAGTTGGAGATAACAATGATTTGTTAGCATAACCGTCATACTGTCAGTACGGTACGGGCAGAAAGTTTTGCAATTCGGCTGTCAGTGCAGCCATTTATTGGCCTCGGTTTCCCGCATACTATTTCTATTATCTATGCCTGCACGATTGCTCAAAACTGTACCACAAAATACGCAAATTTCTATTCGGTGTTCTTGCAATGTGGCAATTTTTATTGGAATGTCACATCTGAAACCGCAGTCAATCATGTATTAGATTGGCAATGTGAAACAAAATCACAAGTAATTTATTAGATATTGTCGATAATGCTTCTCATTGGATATTTTATGCCATACACTAAGCCGATAGATTAGTATTTATTTTTGAATTCAAAAGTTAGTCTGCTCACTGTGGGTCATTTCCCTTCTTAAATTTAACTGAAAAGGGATTGAATTCAGCGTGCCGCTTTGCAAGGGATCAATCTAATCTATCATTACTGATGCAACAAAAGTTATCGAAACCGTATAGTTTAAAAAATGATGGCTATCAATTAATGATACTTATAGGGCACACCCATTAGCACTAAGGCTTAAGCTGGAGCTAGGTGTTACCAAACTGTTTTCACGGTGCAGTAGCGGTAAAAATGAGTACGCTAGATCAACGGTGAAAGGACACATTGTGAGGAAATCTGTTACTAATAACTATTCAAGTTTATGTGTTTGATGATCTCCGTAGCGTAGTGGTCACCATGCTTGTCCGCTACCCAGAGGTTCCGGGTTCGATCCTCGGTCAGGGCAAGTTGGGAAATGACCTTTTTCAAATTGTTCTAGTGTTTATCTATGTATGTATTTGTTATAAAGTATAGTATCGTTGATTTAGTATCCCATAACACAAGTCTCGAACTTACTTTGGGGCTAGCTCAATCAGTGTAATTTATCCCTACATATTTATTTATTATTATTATGTGTGTGTGTGATAGGTAGAAAACCACGGGAAACCACTCCATTATCTCTGCCAAAATCATCATTGTGAGCGTTTCGTTCCATTCAACAATAACACGTTAAAGAGCTATTGATCTATCTGAATTATATGTTCTTAATATAAAGTTCTTAACATTTTACTTCAAGACTGACCTACCATAATTCATACATTAAAAATTACAAGAGCAACGGTGAGAATGGAAACCTCTAGTAAAGACAGAGATATGAATCTAAATTTTGCTAACAATTTTGTCACGTCGTCATTGCGCTCACGACCGTGTGGGATCCGGGCCATTGGTCGTCTTTAGAACACGCATCTTGAGTTCTCATGAGTATCTTCATTTCATTTACATCATTGAATTTTTTTCAGGGCTGCTAGTTAAGCAGATAGCAACAATTTTTCACACATACATATACACATATATATATATCTAAATCCCTAAATGCCTCCTCAGAATAACTTGACGTTGTTATCAAAGTAATCCTGAAAATGACAGCAGAAATACACATTCTGGTGGGAACAAATTCCTATGACAATATAACATAAAACTATTTAACCACTTCGGGTCCAAATTAAGTTCAATTTACAAGATGTTAGTGCAACAAAAGAACGTAAATGGTAATTAACATACTCTACCCGAAATTACGTACTTCATATCAATGATTAAACTGGTGTTGCAACCGGCCTTGTGTTAACCGTCGTAACAAAGGCGTTTACACCAAACCATTGAACAATAGTAATAGTAATAACCAAACAAAAGCCGCTAAGTTTCCCACAAATAGATAATCCGTGCTAAAAGCAACTGCTGCGATTGTCAATACAACTTGATTTAGGTGTCAATCAAAAAGAGACTCTTAGATGTTTGAATTAAGATACCTCTTTATTTTATTATGACGGCGTATGGCCGTCAAGATTCAGGACAGCTGCGCACGCGCTGCAGCGCCTACGGCTTAGTATTTACATGTCGTACTAAATTATATACTAAAGTTAGCCGAGTGTAATTTGTGATTCAACGGAGATTTATTATTTCTGCCTAGTTATCGACAACGGCTGCGTAATCGTTAAATATTGCTATTTCTAAAACATGTCTCAATGTGTGATAGCTTAGTTAGATAAAAGGCACATGTCATAATTTATTCCAAGCATGTTCTCTTCAGAATTTAATATTCTTAAAATGAGGCATACTGAACAAGAAAAGGCTATAAATGATGTTACTTAAATAAATTGGTATGTTGTAAAACGAATGAATGGACAAAAACATAATTCAAAATATTTAAACTAAAGTAAGAAATCAGCAATTTTGGGGGATGATGATAATGAAGAAAGAGTGAAACCAACTTACAAGAATAAGAAAGGGAGAGAAACTACCCAAATAATAAAATGGAACTTGAAATTGTTGTGTCAAACAAATATGCCTTGTTTTATTTATCTATGTCAAAATGTGGGCTTAACTTATTTGTAAAAAGAAACGTATGCTCCTAACACATCTATTTCTACACAATATTCATTAAAATTCCGAAAATATCCTCAAACTCATCAGTCTTGGACGTAAGCATTGCAAGCAAACGTAGAATTATCGACGAAATCGACCTACTTACCACAGCCGACTAAATCACGTACTAATTAATCGATCGGCCGATTCCTTGATCGTGGATAGTGTTGCAAGCAGATTTACTTCTCTTTCGTCCTCGTCCAGTTTAAATTCCGTTGCTTAAAATCATTTACTACTGCAATATGGTGCTTTTTCTTTCGCGCGTAGATTGTAGATGTTTGTTCAACAAAGAATCCTACTAATATCACAGAATAAGTACCAATACTCCCGTACAGAATTCTCACTCAGCAAAGAAATTCAAAGAAATATCTACTCGTTATGGTTGGCGATATGTTTTAATTGAGAACGCAGCAACTTTTCGTTTAGATACCTAGAAATCCATTGCAAGCCAATTTCATTTCATTTATTACTCTGGACAAACCATGTAATACATATAACTGAATTTCCCACTCCGGATTGGTTGCCGCGCGCATAGTAATAATGTAGGTTTTTGATACCTAAACGGGGAGTGACACAGGCCTGCTAATATTGAGAATGCAAAATTTTGTAAGGATGTATGAATGGATGATTGTTCTACTTTCTAGCGGGTAACGTACTAAGTTATACATACGATGTACTAGCAGCCTGTCATAATTTTTGTATTCTGTATCCAATCTAGGCCCTCCAACTTTATAACCTTTGGCTCTTGCAGCCCTTGGCTCTTTCTACTTTGTATAAGGAATATAGCCGTAATAGTATTTTATGATAGATTTCATCAAAATTAATTGATAAATATGATTTAGTGAAATTGAGAAAGAACCATCAAATCTTTATATAAAACTACAGATTCTAAATACCACAAATATCGTATGTGCCTTCCCATAACGTTGAAACTACTTTAAAGAAGAACAAGAGGCGAACATCTTGCTAATAGCCGGTAATTCCGTAATTCTGGACCAGACATGAGATCCATAATAACAGTTTGTGTGGGAAATGCTCAGATATTTATTCATATCGCAACATGATGTGTCGAAATGTGTTCACGACTATCCTGACGTAGATTTAGTACCAGAACAATGGTTAACATTGCCAAAATTGAATTGCTAATCACTGATTCTGGGAATCGTATTCGAAATTGTTTTGTTGTCGTGTTAGTCAATAGATTTGCAGATTAAAGTTTGATTGTATGTAAGCTTGAACGTAAGTCTATCTTTTTAACTGAACGAAGCGAGAGAAGCGTCCCAGTTTCGAGATTGACCAAGAATGCTTTTGTCCCTGTTTTTCTTTCCGGCTGTTCTCGCCTACAAATTGAATTTGTCAACCAATTCTCGTGAAATTTTGTGAAAAGTTTCGAAATTTATAAAGAATTTTTTTGTCGATTTAGTTCTTCAAAATTTTTCAAAATGGCGTTAATATGCGGGTTGAAAACTTAAAAAATATCACATTTCAAGTATCTCAAAAAATTATCAAATTTTCATGAAAATTTTTTGTTACCCTTATTAAGACGGAACTTCTTTGTGCAAACAACGAGTTAGGTGACTCACGAGGTCTACAGCTCGCAGAGGCACTAGTTTCAAATATAAAATATCTACATATAAACAATTAAAGAAAGTTATACGAGTATATTGGTATTAGCTTGACATTTTAGGTTTTCGAATATTAACAAGAAAAATGCTTTATTAAAACAAAAAATAGAACAATGTTTTAAACTCACACAATTTCAAATTTTATTTGACGTGTTTTTTTTAATATTGATTTTGACGGTTTCTGTTCAAGTAATTATATTATATGTCTTTCGCGAACATTATGAGTTTAATATTTTTATATTTTATTCAAACCAAGTCTTGATTTTCAAACCTTATAAAAACAGCCGTATCATAAATTATATATGTAAGTTCATTCACCCAGATAAGGCTGCTTTAATAAGCAAGCAAATAAGTAGTTTAAATGAAGACATTACAAAAATAGAGCTACAGAATTTGCAGACTCCATTTTAGTCCGAACTATATTTGTGAATTGCATGTGCATTTCAAAACATTTCTGTCTTAATCAAATCAGTCTATCTACAGGAAAAAGCTCAATGTCTTGCATTTAGATGATGATTTTATTCAGCAATATATGGATGAATATGGAATACAGTTTATATCTTGACGCTTGCTCTCTTTTCTTGTGTAAGTGGCCAACACTAGTGTCAGATTTGAAAAGCTGCCTAAAGGCATGACGGTGTCGCTTTACTTGCGAGAGCGCTAGTAATGCGCACTCTCGCCGAGCCACCGCTGAGCTATCTTGACGCTATCTTCATTTAAACAAGCTACTAACATGAGCTAACTGCCATGTCAACCTGTCCTATTAAGTGACTCATCGATTTTATCTAAACTTGGACTATTATTTTTCGATCATTGCCCTCACATTCATTCTTTAAGTTTCATTTTTTAAGTAAAAACTTTGTTCTGAATGTATTTTAACTTAAAAACAAATTTGTCCTGAATGACTGACTGACGGATTAACATAAACATTCTTTAAGAGAATTGAGAGAAGACGTGTTTGAAATTTATTCCCTAACGGGGTTAGAACCCTTACAACCATTTTCAACTTCTTCGCGGACGAAGCCGTAGACAAAAGCTTGTATACCTATAAAAAAAACAAGTCGTTAAAAGCGTGAGCATTCCTGGCATTACAGCTCTGTGGGTTTAGCATATTAAATTTCCATGATCAATTACTTTTTTTAGTTTTTAAACTCGCCATTTTCTGTTAACCCTTCAGCCACCATGAATTATATGTCCAATTTCATGAACTGTCGCCTAAGGAATTGCGAAAATTAAATGTTGACACTTGTGATACAGAAAAATAGATTAAAAACACCGCTGACGTAATAAAATTGCATTTCATTATGTAGCAAATTTAGTAAAGTTTCCCTATGGCCAAACTTGTTCATACAAAAGTTGCCTCTGAATTGCAAAATTATGAAAATAGTGAGACGGGGTAACGCGGTCGGATCCGGCCGATTGGCGTTTTGCGTCACCGCGTGACTATAGTACACTCGGTTGGATCCGGCCGATTGGTGCTTGAAAGGTTAAGTGACTCAATTAATGCCCCTCCGAGAAGAGCACCAGCAATGTCCAAATTTTGGACTCAGCGCATTCCCACTGGCATCCGTAGCTGCGCTATTTTTGGACCCCAGTGTATGCCTTCATAGGTAATTTTGGAGTTTTTCTGTTTTTCAAAGATGATATGAATATCTTTTGGAACGTAAGGATACAAGGATGGAAAAGTCCGCAATAGTAAATAAAGAAAATCCCAGAACCATTTGATTGTATTGGTTGTGGTTTTCCGACCTACCTGATGCCCAGCCATGACACTCAAACCAAAGCACGAAACGACATTGTTGGTTCATTAGTCATATTTTTAATTCTCGTTAGCAAAAATAAGTTTTCAAAGCACAGAATCTGCGTAGGTGTCTAAATACCGAGTATTGTTGGCTATTGCAATACCTATTTGCATTTTACAGGATGTTGAGTGCATTTACTCCCACAAGAATTACTAATTCTCGGAATCTCGTGTAGGGTCGAAAAATAAAAATGTTTATCGAAACCTTAATTGAACATGGCACTGCGGATAATAAAATAAATACTAAATTCCTAACAAGGTAAGTAAGAATTTTTTCTTTTAAATAAACATACAATGTTAACGCAAAAATAACATTTCAATTTTATAATGAAGTATTAAATTAAAGGATTTTTTTACGTAGCGAGCAATTTTTTTACACAAAAAGTTAATCTATGATACTGACACATTCTTAATGAAAAATCGAGTGTGAAATCGAAAACTTATTTTTTTACTTCACCGTATGGCTTATTTCCATAATACTGATGAGATGATTTTTTTTTATTATTTTTAGGTTTTATTCTTATTTTTATCATTTGATTTTTGAATTTTTAAATTTTTTATGTGTGCGTATAAAATATACACGTATAACACCAACTTGATAAGTACTAACAAAATATATTCAGAGAACTAACTACCAATAATATGATCATAATCTGACTACCTCCAATACAAGGCAACTTCTCAAGCACATAGAATAACAACTTTCAAGCAAAATTGCAACGATCGGTCATATATTAAAACAAATATACGACCAAAACTTCCCTGTAATGAGGAATATAAACAGGACATTATAAGATTTCTCAGCAGGGGAGATAGTTATCAGGAATGTAAACAAGTAACGACACAAATTAAAGATACTAATGGAAGTGACATGTCCACCAATGTGTTGTAGTTTACAATACAATTAAACAATATGTTAGAACCTTTACAGTTCATAAGCGCAGTTGTTTTATATTAGTTAATAATACAAGTGTGGAAAATTGTTCATTACAGTCGAGGCGGGTTGAAACGCCACCGCGCGAAGCCCGCGTGTGTGTCTATGGAGCCAAGACTTTTAATAAACGTTTTCCAACAAGTTTGTGAGTAAAAAAAAAATATTGACTAAAATCTCGCGGTAGTAAATTATAAATCGTGCACATCGAAAACTTTTCTTTGTGGAAATATCATTATGCTACCTATTATGTATGCGGTAGTTCCGCTACTTATCACTTAATAGCGTTCTTGACTTGTTTTTTTTTAAGTTTGCCTAGCAAATATACGTTTATAATAAAAACAATCTAACACGTTCTTTCCGTCATTTCCATCAGTCATTTCCCGAGGGATTTTCTGACAAAAACTTCATCTCCTATTTTTTTCTGCCTTCATTATATCCTGATTTATTTTAACAGTTTTTAATTTTTTTTATTCCCTTGTATTATTTTTCCATCACCCACCCTAATTATACTCTTTTTTATTGTGTTGAATATAGAGTAATCTTTCCTCTTATCCTTCCTATCAGTTAGTAAACAGGTTGAGAAGATATTTTTATTCGAGATATTATTCTGTTACAGCCTTAATTTATCATAAGGACATGTTACGTGGGAGGTAAATTGAACAGGACTCAGGACAGTAGAGGAATGAACCCCTAGGACCGCGAGTAGGCGAACTCGAATGCGAATGATTTATGATATCTCCAATCGCAATGCTAATGTTGCAACGAGTAATAAAGTATTAAGACGTGAGCATTCGCGAGATAGTGCCGTATTAGGATAAAATTTTGTAATCCCTATTTTCTTTTAATGAACGCCTACGTCTTTCAGCTTCAACTAATTTTATACTTTTGATTTAACAAATATGTATACTTTAAAGTATAATCTTTCTACACTACAAAAATTATTAATTTTCATTAATAATAATTTTAATATGTAATAATAATTTGTTTTACAACAGATCTATAACTATCCAAATTAAAACATGTGATGAAAAATTTCGCCACGAGTAGGATTCGAACCCGCGTCCCTCACGTTAACGCCGCGGGTAAAATTTCCCATCACATGTTTTAATTTGGATAGTAATCCGAGCAATGTAATACTGTTAAAAAACCAATAAGATCTATGACTACTTAGGTATTACAATTTTTGTAAATTATTTAGTCAAAGCAATATGAAAACAAAACCCTGGATATCTTGGAAACTTAAAAACATCAAAGAGTCAATTTGAACCCTCAAAAGATTACTATGTTGAAATAACATTATTTTGCAACATCATTAAACGTATCGACGATAAAAGTTCACAGAATTGTTCAATAACGAGATCATTAGTAGACCTTCAAGAACTTTTAGCATCTTATCGACCTTTCACGGCCTATAATAATTAAGTTAACAATTATTCTGTTGTTACTTAAGACAAAAACTAAAAAATATTGCAGCATGCAAACAATACGTCGGAATCGTGCAAGCGTGCCCTTTTTGATCGTTGGCCTTTAGTAATTTGTATCTACAACCTATATCACTTCGCCAAACTGCCCATTCGTGGTTGCCTCGTATACTGTAGATAATGATACACCAAAAGCGGCCTTGGACCTCTCACTCACAATAAATTCATTAATAACAATAACAGTCGTGTGGGCGCGCGCCTCAAATGCTTGACAAGCGATCTTATTAATTTCGTCTTAATCCGTTTGAGCTCATGCAATATCATCGCCTCTCTGTTTTTAACCTACCCATAATTATATATAGTCAAGGATCTCGCAAAACCTAGAGAAAATATTTAGCGATATGGCGAACTGAGTTATGGTGAGAAATATTAGTATTTTATTAGTGTAGTAGTAGTTATATGTAATCATATTGTACCCACTCTCTACCTTGTTTCGTATAAAACCTATTCTGACTTGAGACTTGACTGGAAGAGATCCTTATCTGGGATAAGTCCGCCTTTGTACTGTACTTGTTCTCTTAAACTATATTTTTGTATTAATGCGTGTGCAATAAAGTTTTATAAATAAACGAAAAGCAAACTAAACTTACAAGTAAGAATTTCTAAATTAGCTAGCCATATTCGGTTAGCCAATTTAGAAATTCTTAAATAAATAAGTAGTAATTAAATAAATTTAATATAAAGGGACAAAGTACACTGATTGAGCTAGCCCAAAAGTAAGTTCGAGACTTGTAGTTAAATGTGAAACTTAATATTTTCTCGATTGGCTTTTGCGATCTCTGGAGATAATAAAGCAAACGTCTCGTTTTTTGTATTTCTGAAATAATATAGATACATACACTTTCACGTCTTCATCAGTAACAAAGCCTAGTGCCATAAAACGCAACGGCCAAGTTAAGCGTAGTAAGATGGAAAACGTTGTCAAATTAGTGATAAGTTGCGAGTTGTATGCCTATCTACATAAATAAAAAACAGCTAATAAATTACGCACAAGAATGTAGAGAAAATTAAAAGAAATAATAAAAATAGAACATCTACTTAACATGTTTGTCTGACAGATATATTTTTTCTTCTTTTAGATGAAATCCTTCCACAAATTAACCTTTAAGTTTTTTTCGGTAGCAAAGTGATAAATCACGCACCTTTTTTACAACTTGTCGCATTGAGTGGTACAGTAGCTTTTAATTGAATTAATATTCTACTTGTAAAAGGAATGTAGGCGTTTGTGAACTTTTTGTAGGTAGTGTGAGACAATTTACATAATGTTTATGAAGAATGACAAATATATTGTTTCAAAAGTAGACGATATAATTAGATAAAGCATCTTTCTAAAGTATTTTTTAATTAGGATCTATCAAATGTTTTAAATAACGAAAAATGAGAACAAAGATGAGAAATTACATATTTTTTTAACATTTAATTCTCTTCATCACTTTTTACTTTGACTTATAATTATTATGTTATTCCAATTGTAACACTATCTTATTCTCTATAATAAATATTACTACTATAATAAATATTAACGAATATTGAAAATACGAGCTTCTCGTTCAAGATTTTTTATGCAAAATATGCTAGCCGAATGTATAATAATTTTAATTAGAAAAAGACATGAAACCACGGATAAATATGGTCCTGTCATTAAATTAAGACGCCAGGTTTGATCTTTGATCTTAGTCCAAGGTTTGATTTTCTAAAACATCGACAAGAGCCATAATATAAAGACAAAAAAAATTTAGAAATTCCTAGAGAATTTTCTGTAAGGAATGCTTTCTTCAGAATATAATGGTAAATACAGATGTCAAATATTTGAATCTGCCTAAAGTTACCTGATATACTTTATTTGTTTACAGCTTAACAAATGCTATCTAACATTAGCAACTACTCCAGGAAAAATGCCGCTATGAGCCGCAACCATCCAGGTCAATCAACCAACACTTACCGAGTTTTGGTAATGCAACTAATCACGTAAACAGCTGATCCATTGATCTTTTCAACAAAACAAATGGTTTATACAATTAAATTCTCCTTTGTTGGTACACAGTTGCAACATTTGCCATTAGCTGGTGAAGTAAGACTGCCCCAAGGCATAATCGTGTATGGGTTACCCCGGATTACTTACAATTGCTGTGTTTAACACTCGTTAAGAAAGAATCAATTGAGTTTGTAGCGTTAAGGTTTATCTCACATAGAGCAAGTTTAAGCTTGGCTACAAAATGTTTTACTGAGATAATTTTTGCTGTACTTTCATACCTAGATACCATATCTTGCTAGGTCTGAGATCAAAAAAAAAAGTCTCGCAAGTCGCCCATTCTAATCTTTTTTCGTATTCCTTCTAATTTTGTTATTATTTCAGTTTCCGTTATCCATATTAGGCCCACCATCTTGCTTAACATGGCCTTTTGTAAGTTTTTAGAAATAGTTTTGTTCTTAATAAAAAATATCAGAACGATATCCCAGCTTCATTTTTGAATCATCACAGCTAATAAAAAAAATACTAATAACAGATTTTGTTACTCCTATGTATACTCGTAAGATGAACCTACAGAATGAACCGTAGATTTATGTGTGAATAAATTCCCAAAATGAAGATGTTAATCAAAGTTTACTTGCGTAATGTCTCGAGGCGTCTATTTGAAATTATTCGAGTTAAATTATAAATAATGGTGGTAGACATTATTGTGATTGATGTTAAAAATCATTAGACATTTCCAATTGAAATTTAAAAATGGTGATGATTTATATTTTTTGTATGGAGATCTTATAATTTCAATTCATTTTTAATAAATTTTTATAATTTTAGAAAACGTCTTTGAGCAGTAGACAATCTAAGTGGAGCAAAATGACTCATTATAAAATTCTATTAAAACGTAAATAAAATTAACGCAACTAAATAGTACTTTATCACAAGTAATTAAAATATTCGTTCACTAAACTAATTATGTAAATTGGGTAACTATTTTAAATGTAACACTGAATTTTTAAACAGGCGAATTTACCATTTTGAAACTTAAACTTTGGAACAACCTTAGGGTAACTATTTATAGTATTATATTTTTTTATATGGTAAGGTACAAAAAAAATTGCTTCAAGTTTCTTTTCAAAAGTCTGTAAACTCTTGATCACCCAGATATAATTTGCCGTTTACAGAAATGATCTAACGTCAACAACTGCTTATTATGAAATCGAAAGCAAAAATTGACAATTATTAAGTGATACAAATATCCAAAAATAAATGATTTTTTACTGTTTCATTGTCATTTTTTCTTTCGATTTCATAAAGGTAGGTTGGTGCTATGCGGGAGATCCATACAGGTCGCCAGTACGGGCTCCCTGAACGGAGACACACGTGAGGTGCTAGCACATATCGTCGCTAGAGCTTGTACAACGTCGCCAGTTCAATCGTACCAAACTCTCGTTTCACTGCACTACCAGCGCTTCCCGGTACGGGTCGCTCGTATTAAGGGGAACCGTACGGGTCTCCCAAACAGCTGTGAAACCACCTTTAGAATCAATATATTAGCTAAAAATGTCGTATTGTCACTTAGACACGGTATGGAATTACAAAAGTTATAAAAGTATAAATTCTGTTCATTGCTAAGTCATGCCTATTTAAAATTAGATATATTATTTGTCCGGCTACGCATTTGTCAAAATAAGTTCCTTGTTTTAAAAACTCGCCCACAAAACCTTGTCGCACGCTCACTGATACATTTTTTATATCCTTTATGACAGACAAATAAAATGACATAGCCTTTTAAAAGCGGGCTTTCAACTAGGTTATATTTGGTATTCTTTCTATTAGTTCAAAGTATTTTTTTTTTATCCGATAGTTGAGCAAAAATGCGGGAAGGGTTTCTGTCAAACCCAAGCACTGCGATACAGGAGGCAAATGGAAAAACCACCGTACTACATTCCTTAAAAAGAAATTAAAAATAGAGAACGTCAATTAACTCCACCGACAAGAACAAGATTTATATTACAAGAAAATGAATCTTTTTTGTTGTTCACAACTTCGATCTATCTAGCTATTTATCTCCAAACATTGTCAAAAGCAGACAGGTCGTCTCTGTTGTTTTTTAATTTTTCATGAATTTTTTAACCCTTTGAAAGGTTTTTTTTTAATATTGCCTTTTCTCTAATTGGGCAATAAATTATTTGTTAATAAACTAGTTACTAACTGCGCGTGAGTTTCTTTTAACATAAACTATTGTCTATATTTGTTCACAGTCAGTGACCTCGTCAACATAATAGCTTTTCTCTTTTTTCTGTACACGACTTTAAAATATGCCTGCAACTTGTCACATTTAAATAATAATAAAATGTACAAGGTCGCTTATGAAAGCATAGCGCTATTATTTCTTACAAAAATCGTTCGAGTTTCGTAAATACGAGTACATTACTGTGTTTCATTTTGCGAAGTAAATCTAATAAAAAATAATAAGATGATAAATTCGAATGAAAAAAATAATAATTAACTTTTGTTATATAATTTGACAGTTTGCTACTTATTATATTTAAATTATCTAAACTGTGTAATGTTTAATGGCCGACACAGTGGCCACTTTCTCAACGGGAGCAATTTAATTTAACACGTAGATATGTATGTATGATAGTTTATGTATGGTTTATTTTTGAAAAATTATTTATGTCTATTTTTGTGTAGGTTTATCTCAATATATACGAATATATGTATGTACTTACTGAATAAAAACTACCTAAAAACAACAAAGAAAGAGTAAACTTAACTCTTTTTTGTTGTTTTAGGTAGTTAAGTACAACAGTACTTACCCCAAAAAATTACTTTCTCAGCATCACCTGTTGGTTGACTGGTAGAAAACGCCCCTGGCCTTAAGTCCGCCATTTACATGCATTGTAATGATGCTAAATAAATAAATATGATGCAATGATGACAAAGAAAAAAAAAAGAAGATTTAATGAAATAGCCTAAGTATTGTTTTATATATTGCGAGATATTTAATAATCTATAGTTTCCCGAGGAATTTACGCATGAAACTGGTTTTTAGCCACATTGAATTACAGTTTGTAGAGCGTGAATGGACAGTAAAACTGCCAGTTTAATAAAGATTACAAATTTTCTGAATAGACTAATAGTAAGTACAGATGACATCGCATAGCATATACCTGACTTTCAACTTCACTTAAAATCTAAAAATAAATATGACTTAAAACACGGTATCAAAAATGTAAGGAATGTAGAAAATCCAGTCTTCTAACGGTTTCAACAAATAAAATTGGTAACAAATAAAAATCTTCATGTCATTATAATAAGCTTACAACCATTAACATTTTATATTGAAAAAAAAACTAGACCGGACACTGATTTAGCAAAAAAATAATGATTGAGTGGAGCTTACACCTTCTTAGATAACAAACTTTTTATATAGAGCACTTGTGGGTTGATATCCTTGACATTTATAAACCACATCGATACTATCTGGGTGTAATTGTAACTTTAATAGAAGCAATTTATCGGCAAAATGTTTGTTGGAATTGTCATTTTAAACTACGTTATTTATTAGTACTTTAATAACCTGTTAGGCTGAAGTCGTACGAACAGAATATAAAATTCTGATTCTAAATTACAACTTCCTTTAATGAATTGTAAGACAACTTTGCCTTAATGTTAATTTACCTCTAAAAATGAATAGATCAATGAATAAATGTACTGAGTAGTATTTACCCGACTGCGCCAGAAGGAGGGTTATGTTTTTCGAAAGTATGTGTCTATGTATTTAAAATTATTTGTAACGCTCTGGGGCCTGAACGGCTTGATGGATTTAACCTTGAGAGGTGTCATTAGATTCGTCTTAATTCTGAGAATAACACTATGGGTATGTGAAAAGGCAGACGGGTTTTTTGTTTGTTTTTAATAATGGATTATTTTATCTTTATTTTCGTTTTAAAGAAATTTAATCCCAAATAAATAAATGTGAAAGTGTGTTTGTATATTTGTTGTTTTGATACTCTTCACGCTTTAACGGCTGAACCTATTTAGATGAAATTTCATATGGATAAAGTTTGAGACCCAGGCCAATTTAAAAACAACGCGTTTAACAAAGATTAACTTCTAAGCAAGCTTGTTATTTCTATGGAACCATGGCATCACAGGACAAACTAATCAAGTCTTTAAAGCTAGAAAATTAAACAAAACCTAACGTTAAAAGCTCTAAAAGTTATATATTGTTATTAATTAAAATATATTATTATTTATTATATTCTTTTTTGACTGAAATGTTACAAAAGGTGAAAATACGCAATATATTTACACAAGTATATGGCAATAATAACGCTATCAGCCTAAAACATAAACTTAAAGGTATTAAACAAAATATCGATAGTGTTCATCTAACACATCAACTACACTTCAAAAGACATTAACACACGTATAAAATAAACAAGCAACAAAAAAATTGCAATATAATCACAATAGCTACCGATATACCAGTAATCGTTTTATAACAGTATAAATAATACCTGTAATATTTGATAGAAAAAACAAGAAATTTGGTTTGACCATGACCTGTGAGTTCGGACTTAAAAGTCGGCAGCTAGGTCGTCGTCCCAAATCTGACCTACTTGAGGTCATGACGTAGCCGGGGAATCTTTTTGCATAAAAAAACCTAGGTAGCTCCTAATTGTAAAAGTTGTTTTATAGTCTTGCTATGATTCTCTATGTAATTAAAAGCTTTGAGAGTATTGACCTGTGAAGCTTTACGTGAGTAATAATTTGCTAAAGTTCAAACAAAACATGGGGCCTGGTTACAACGATCTCAATTTCAGACTATATTGTCTATTTTGTAAAGACCAATCTAAACTTTATAGCAACACAACAGGCGATGTATATTATTAAGAACTATAATCAAAACGGCAATAAAAATAATAACGGTAGCTTTATCGCTGCTAATCAGGGCGAAATTTTATTCAGGAAAGTATGAAAAAACATATTTGAAATCAGTGAGATGTTTTAAGAGTATGATAGTATGATGTAGCGTCTGAATTTAAGATAGCCTAGTATGCCAATAGTTGGTAATATCTGTTTGTGGTATTATCCGTACAAAGTATGTATGTATATGACCTAACATAAATTGATAAACGTATATAAAAATAAATAATGTTGTGTGAGCAAATTAATGTAGTTTTTAAAACGTACAAAAACGTTTCCTACAGTATTTGCTCTTTTTAATTTACACTGATGACCTTTTTCATACCCGGTTACATTTCCGCGCTAGTAACATAGGTGATAAAATTTTATGACAAGTGTCTCAAACATGCTCGTATTTTTACGCCAAATGTGAAGGCTGACCTTTAGTAGCCTCATAAAGCAAATTATTCTATCTCAAAATGCTTTGTCTTATGCCATAGGCGTAACAAGACCATTTTTTCGGAAGGGGGTCGACTTTTTAGTCGAGGGGGTCGGTCCATGTTAAGGTAAATACTTGTGCTAAGATAAAGGAGCTCGGTGGCCCGAAGGAAATGCGCATTACTAGCGCTTTCGCAAGTCAAGCGACACCGGGCGTGGTCCGCACTAGGATTGGTGACCAGAAGTGGCATGAAAATTTCTCATGCTCCTCCGTGCTTCGGAAGGCACGTATAAGCCGTTGGTCCGGCTGTCATCATTGTATGGCAGTCGTCAAGCTATGTCAGATGCCGTTAGGCAGCTTGAAAAATTTGACACTAGTGTTGGCCACTTATACATACGAAAAGCAAACAATAAGAATTTTTCTAATAATAGCCTCCACCTTTTTTTGAAGTTGGATAAAAATAAAATGAGTTTTGTAAAAAAAAATTGTACAATCTTATATTGTAAGGCAAACATACTTATTAAGACAAATAAAATAAGTCCAGAACCGATGGAGTTGCGTCGTTTTATTACTTGAGTTCCATCGACCACCTTCCGTCTCCGTGATCAGATCCTAGGCATCGTCTACCATAAAGTATTCGTCAAGACAAATCAAAAGATTCCTATGTTGTTTTATAACTGTCTGAATTTCTGTCGAATATCTCCCGGCTCCATCATCGGAACAGCTCATTTACTCCTTAATATTGTATTGTCTAACACAAGTATGCAAAATTAAAAAGTCTCAACATATTCATTTTAAACGTGATTTTAGATTTATTATAATACTATTCCCATTATTTGTACTGACGTTAAGAAAAAAGTACCCGTTACTTTGAACTATCGCGTTGCATCAATACTACTTATTGCATATACAGAAATTGACGCAAAACATACCTTTTTACAAGCTTTTATTTACTTTCACCTGTCCCGTTGTCTGTCGGTCTGTCTGTCTGTTTGTAATCAAATCTTGCAAGTTAAATTTGACCCACTTCCTGGTTTCCGATTGAGCTGAAATTTTGCACCCATATGTATATCGCGTGACAATGCAATATTATGATGACATGCAGCTGATCTGATAATGGATTTGGAAGGTGGCCATAGGAACTCTGTAATATAACGACGCTCGTTTGATTTGTTTCGAGGAGTACTGAAGATAAAAGCTTGTCTTAAAAATATTTTTTTTAAATATTATTTTTTATTTTTTTACTATCATATAGCAAACATAAATTAACAAAAAGGCATTTTTCAGCGCATTGCTTATCTCCTGGACTGAGCCACATTGAGCTTAGATCGTTCACATTTTCATCAATGACTCACACATCTCGGTCTCAAAATCAGGCTAGAATCTAAGAACGTAGCCTAGTTCATTGTTTGTGGAAAGGGCAAGTTACAAAAGTCACGTTTTGCTCACAATTAGACACACATCACAGTAGGTACCTAAAGTACAAGCGAAGGCTTGAGGTGGGTATTGGGAAATGAAACTGGTGATTGGCAATTTATTAGTTAATATTCTCTTGTATTGTATGTACTTCGTAATATGAACAATACGTTATCATGATGTTGTAAAATTTGTTCTTTTTTAAGTTCAGAAAAATACATATTGGGTAGGTATCTTCTGGCCTACAAATAAAAAAAAATATCTCCACCTAAATGTGTGTACATCGTATATAATAGTGTTGCAAGTATAAAATATCGATAGTATAGTCTATCAATACTATCGTGGCCTAGAAAAACAGTCACAATATCGATAGGAATATTTATAGTACCGATACCATTGAATTTAGATACTATCCATAGTATCATATACTGTCGATAGTATTTCAAGTCACTAGTATCGATACTATAGATATTGTGACTGTTTTTCGAGGTCGAGCAACGCTAGTACATAATCGGGGTTTTATCCCTAGCTGTGTTTCGGAGTCCAGACATTTCCTTTTCCTCCTATATTAATTAGAAAAAAACTGTTTTTGTGTTTACACACTCAAAAAACGAAACAAAAAATAAATAAATTATCTATCTATGTAATTTATATTGTATGAGTTTTGAGAATTACTGATCTTTTCATCCCGGTCCTTTGAGAGGCTTGTGTGGGGATACAGATCCAACAAGTAGAGGTTCATTGGAGAAGTTAATGTTATGAGACGCTCCTGCTTAAACCCATTAATGAAATACCTAAGAAAGGTTGAATAGGTTTCGGCAGGAGAAAGATATTTTGCAAAAAAAGGGAAAGATCTATGATATAATTTATATCATTAGTAGGTTTCCGAAGTTTCACCATGTCTATCTGTCTGATCTTAAAGTCGGCATTCGCAACTACAGAACCCTACAATGCGCTCAACCCGACACGCACTTAGCCAGTTATTATTTACGACCCATACAATAATGTGATCATTTTTATATATCTATTAAGTTCCTCGTTACCGTTCTTTCTCGTTTTGGTCTCAATAAAACGGAATTGCGTGCGGTACAAGGCAATCCGGGTATTAAATATAATTTGCCAGTGATTGTCAATCATGTACCTATATGTAGGTACCTATAATAGATTAATGTGGTTGATACTGGTCATAGCGTGAGAAATATAAAGCTTTTTCGTGAGACATTAATTTTGGTGACATTATATTAAATGAATATGGCAATCAATCACGTTTCTACGGTTAACTTAATACAATATTAGTGATTTGAGGCGCAGAAAAATTTTACGAGTTCAAACCTTAGTGGAGTATGTAAAAAAATTACAAACCAACTATTACTTAAAAATATTTTTCATAGGCTTGGAAGAAGTCTGCACAAAAAAAAAACCTAACCATTTGAAAGAAATGTTTGGTAAGAATTGCGCACTGGAAAAATATCCTGTAAGTAATTTATGTCACCAATTATTTTTTTTAAACAATGTACATACTTTTTTCGCTTTATTCAGTCTTATAATAATAAATAAATAGGTAAGGACACAAATTGAACGTGCTCAAAAGTAAGTTCATCTTGTTCCTATTACCTATTGTCGCGTTGGGTGATGAATGACAATGTCAATGTCATAAACTTAGGTACATAATATAAAACTAGTGGCTCTTTGAGCTGTAGACCTCGCGAGTCACCTCGACCCGTTGGATTTTATCGGATAAAAAAGTTGTTCAGTCAAAAAAGTTGCGTCTTAAGACGAAGTGGTAGCTAAAGTAGCGCCCTCATTTGAAATAAATTGTTTAAAACTAAACATGGTGATAATTAAAAATTTTATAAATAACCTTTGAAATTATTACTTCTTCTAGTTTTAAAATTGTTTTTCGCCAAAAGTGGTCACTTTACTAAACAGTTCTTAAACTAGATGGACTACCAATATTACTTTCAAAGGTTATTCATAAAATAGTTTAAAGGTCTTGCTAGACATTGATACAAATAAATTTTTTAATTATAACCATGTTTAGTTTTAAACAATTTATGTCAATGAGGGCGCCACTTTAGCTACCACTTCGTTTTAATAAGGGTAAAAAATAAATTTTATAATTTTTTGATATGGTTGGAATATGATATTATCAATGGTTTCAATTTCAGCCATTTTGAAAAATGTCGTAAAACTGAGTCGTCTAGAAATTCTATATAGTTTTCTAACCTTCTTACAATTATGATATTATACAAAAATATGAGGTTGCCCTTTAAAAATAATGGTTGATTGGTCGTTTGGCAACTTTATGGGAAATTGTGACGTGTTGTAACGGCGGGGTAGCCTTCGGAGACGCAATTTGTTCCGCGAGACGGCAGGGTAATTATGATGTGTGTACATCAGGTGTAACAATATCACAGGAAATGCCGATTAGAGGTACTTACTCCATACTTTTGAAACCTTTGCGGCTCATTCCATACTAGTAATAAATTAACTAAACCCTAGTTTGAAGCAATCTTAATTTTTACAAAAGAATTTCGTCCTTTTCACAGATTCATCACACATTGGTCGAAAATCGAATTAAACACTATAACAAAATAAAAGATAAGTGGGAAAGTATTTATTTAAAAACAGCATTACAATCCGTTATTGTTTATTGTTTATTATGGCATACACAACAGGTAATAATCACTTCTGATTAAATCTAAGAATTTGCAGAGACTTTGCTCTAGACTGAGACCCAAAAATCGTGTACACACAGCATGACAATGCTTTGAATAATATCCATCTTAAATACATTACAATTATGTAAAGTAAAAAATTTCGTTACGAGTCAAAAAACTTATGCCCTGAAAGTCTGTATACTTCCCGTCACCTTGTCTGTCAGTTTATCCTTATTATACTATTTTTTTACTTTCGAAAGATTCCTTGCTTATTTCGAAAAATTTGCCCATAACGAACACTGATCGCCTAAAATATATATTATCACGTCTATATCCCTGACGGGGTAAATAGAGTCTAGGGGACGCATTTTTGAAGTCATATTACGAATGGTTTACGCTAGTGGTCTCGACCACTCGTAATTTTGACACTTGTGACGTAGATATGTCAAAGGAACCTTTTATGGAGAATCCGTTCCAATTCATGCTGCTTTTTTATTCATGGTAAAATTCTTACAAAACCATAGACATATTTTAGATATTTTCTGCGTAAAACAATATTGTTTTAAGCTGAAAACGGTTTCAAAAAACGCCCAAATGGTTTTTTACGCGAGCGGTGAGTTGGTAAACTACACGTATTGTGTTTCGGTGAATCCTTAAATGAAAAAATAGCACTTCAAGTCTGTATCACCCAAAAGCCACGCTTAGAGTAAAGGTGGACGTTAAGATGGAAAAGGGAATCAAAATGATCATCATCATCATCATTTCAGCCGCATACCGTCCACTGCAGGACATAGCCCTCTCCCAAAGATTTCCAAAATGACCGATCTAGAGCGGCCTGTATCCAGCGCTTTCAGCGACCTTAGTCAGGTCGTCTGACCACCTTGTGAGTAGGTGTTAATCAAATTGATGGCTACGCCTATTAACATGATTAAAATCTCGCTTATTCCCTCGGTCTTTCGTCATATAAATATTAATTAATGATTCTTTAACAGCTGCAGTTTGTTTATTCATTACAGTAAGTGCCGCAACAGACGGGGCGCAAGTTGCGTCGCGTAACAGCTAGAGATGGGCAGTGGATAGTACTCAATCTACCTATTTGAGTATTTACTCACTAGATTTAATAAATAGAGTAAATAGAGTGTGCTCATATATTGACATCGCATTTGATGTCTGTTTACTTATTTTATCGTAAAATTACGTCTATGCACACCTCCCACCAAAAAATGATAATAGTCAAAGAAGCCTACTATCAGTGGATGATTAGTATGGTATTTTCATATAATTTAGCGTCGCATATAACATTTACCTACATTTTAAGCATATTATGGCATATGCACATACTTTCCGACAAGAATTGCAAGTGTATACTAGATTTAAGTTTCAAAATTGTCATGAAAAAATGAAATAATGAATATGAATATAAATATGAGTCGCAACTCATATAAATCAATCTACTCACCAAATGGATGAATAAGGATATTTATCGGGTATTTACTCAATCTACTGAGTAAATTCTCAAATGGGTTGATGAGTATTTATGCATCGCCCATCACTAGCTGTTACGCGGCGCAACTTGCGCCGCGTCTGTTACGGACCTAAGCATAGAAGCAGGAACCAAAGCTTTCCGCACCTTATCACCGCAGTTGTTCACAACAATGGCGATCTTTATAAATTGACAGCTTAACATAATGGTACACACAGACGGACAATCAAAAACGTGGGCGTATGAACGCGGAATGTCAGCGGTTGATTCCGTGACAGAGTCGAGGTCTTCTCATTCATACTGAAAGTGAAACAGATCTCTATAACTTTGACATTATACATGGTGGACTTTTCTTCAGTGTTATCCAATGAAATATGGACAGATCATTCTACATTCGTGTTTAATCGCTTAAAACCTTATGATAAGAATATACTATCAACTCAAATTATTATTTCCTTTTAAAAACTTTTACAATATATTTTACATAACTTTTTCTCCGCGCATCTAACTTTTTCAATGACAGACAAAATACAACATTAAATTACTACGTCACGTCAAGCGTCCATATTTTAAGCCAATGACTGCTTAGTATATTGTCATAGACTAAATCACAAGAATTATAGACTTTCATGGATTAAAAATATCATAATAATATGCATTCGCCGTCAGTACATACCTACATACTAAACTAGGGCCTAGCGTGATGGTGGAGAAAGTGGAAAAAGGACTCAAAACTAGAGCTGCTAGAGTTCAGTCAACTGAACTGGACGACTGAACTAGTGGGAACAAAGGGCTGCATCGGCCTACTAACAACATTCACCCTCTCGCCCATTCACTCGATCGGCTTCTACGATCTGTGTGGGAAGGGAAGCAGCTGGTACTTACATCCTAAGTTTTTCTCCCAGACCAGTACGGAAGGTATAATAAAAAAATATTTATATGTAATTGTATGATTGTGAACAACGATAGTTTATAAATAATCGTGCGAGATTATAAACTGTCGATAAATTAATTACTGTATCATGCTGCTTACAATATAACGTATTAATTTACGATAGTTCTAATATCATTACGTCATACGGTGACATCACACTACTATTACAAAGGCGAAAGTTTGTGAGTGTGTGTAGTGTGTGTATGTTTGTTAATTCTTCACGCGCAAACGGGTAGACCAATTGTGATAAAATTTGGTATGCAGGAAGCTGACACCCTGGATTAATACGCCGCGGGGCGCACCTAGTATATGTTTGCCTTTTATTCAATTCCCACCCAAAACCGCAAGCTGACTCACTTAAAATAATTGCCCTACTATTCTCAAAGCTGTCTGTAGAACTAGAATATGGCTACCTTGCATATGACAATAGTTTCGCAAGCATTCCGGGACAAGTGGGCGCGACTACTTCTAATCCCGAGTTAAGTATATCTACTCGTAGACTCTGGTCGTGACTTTTGCAACCGAACGACTGTTGGACCAAACTATAGTTATTTTGTGTGGCATAAGTTATAAGTTTTATAATAATATAAGACCACATTTTCTGCTGTATCCTAATGGTGAAGTGAAAGACAATGCTTAGCATTACGTTGTTACCTTTTGTACTACAATGTTAAGATTTTAAGCGCAATAAATTAAGGAAATTAAAAATAGATTAAAAATACCTAACTTATAGCAAAACTAGCTTCAAGTCTCAGAACATATCGATAAAAATTTTAACTATTAACCTGCTTTTGCGCCTACTTCGCAAAATTTTTATTTATCCCGAAGGTTGACTGGTAGAGAATGCTGTTAGCATTAATTCCGCCTTTTGTACCATTTATTATCAGTAAATAAAGCCTAAAATAAATAGTAATATATACACAATAAAATTATGAAATATTTCTTAATAATAAAATAGCTGTTCTCATGCATCTGCCTGTTTGTCTACTACTTGACTACTTTCTGTTGCAACCGAAAGAAGCTGGTCTTAACATTATTGTGTGACTTCAGTTGTTAAATATTCTAGATAATTTAAATCTTTTTCATCGTATTGATGTGTAAATATTTAACACTGTTGTAATTTTTTATAAGCTGCCTAGAGGAATCTAACATAACTTGACGACTGTCACCTGTATCGCTTCAGTCTATAACTTGCTGCTTCTTATAAAGAGATAAGCCTTACTACCAACAACAAACCAAAACTATTGTTTTGCTTTGTTCGGGCGAAATAAATAGAAAGCGATATTTTATTTGTTTGCTGTACAAAGTCGTGATCTTATTGACAGATTTCGACTTCTTTAAAACGAAAAATTGACTTATTAGACGCATTTTTTTCTTGTTAACAAACCAAACGAAATACACATTAGAACCCCTGACGAAAGAGGGTTGTTATTTCACGTGTCTGTGTGTCTGTTTTTGGCACTATAGTGCATAAAAGTTTGGGCGGGTTAAGAATCTTTTTTTTTTGTTTTGTTTCTACGTCTACGTCTACGTCTACTGTTTTCTACGCCTGGCAAGTAAACTTGGTTATGCTAAGCATGTTCTTACTATTTAATAAGCTATTTTTCACAACTAGTTCCCTATTTGTTCGTTTGACGTGCAGAGCCGACCCCAAATATGGAGAAGGCGAGGAAGATGATATTTATTTTATTTGTTTATTTAAATTTATTGCACTTAAAATCTTAACATTATAGTACAAAAGGTACAACTTAATGCTAAGTATTGGCTACCAGTTTACCTTTGGGACGTAGCAGAAAAAATGGTAGATGGGGTGCAAATTTAATTAGATAAGTATATCGAAAGAAATGAATTAAGATGTATTTAATTACATAAACTAAATACAGTATAAATATAAAAATTTAAATATAACACTATATAATTATAAATATTTAAATATTAAGTAATTAATGCAAATTATAAACTTACATGTATATAAATACGTATAATAAACATACTTATACTATTATTGCAGTATTGCTTTTTCGCGATAGTGTCGAATTACAAGGATCTTGAAGTGTTTTTTGTGCTTTTTTGTGCTCTCATAATGTTATCGGGAAGGGCATTCCAAAGACGATAATCATGAAATCGTTCCAATAATTTTGCAGTGTACATTTTAGTTACCTATTGTCTCTTAAATGTTGTCTCTATAACATTATAACCATTAAACTTTGTACATTTTGACATTTACACAATCGAATCATTGGACGTTCCAAAGAGCAAAAAAAAATTTTAGCCTATATCTTTTCTGTTCTGTATTCTGTTCAGTCATGTGAACGGCTATGTCCCGAAAGAAATTTTATTGCATTTATAATTTGAACTTAAATTTAAAAAATATTAGACAGCTTGTAAATATGTTTTACGGCTGAAAAAAAACAATCATCGAGCTGTTTATGTATACATTTTCAAGTCGTGGTTGTCTGTTGCAACATATCTGCCATTCTGCATCGCAATGCAAATACCTTCAAATAAACCACTCCCATTTCATACTGATACCGCCGGCCTTTTACTGCATACCTGAAACAATGGGAATATCAGTTAGACTGGTACTTTCTAGAAAGTTTAACTTATGCGTCTAAGTCAACAAGATATTTTGATTCAATAAAAACTTATTGCTTATTGTGTGTGGCACTCTGTGGTCCCATTTTTCAAACGCGGAGTCACTAAACGAATGGTTTTTGTATGGAAAAACCATTCGTTTAGGTGACTACGCGTTTCAGAAATGGCACTATTGGAAAATGTAAAACACTTGCTATTGGTATGTGTACAAAATGAAAGGGAAAGACAGTTACTGTTTGAATTTTAATAAATTTGATATTGGCGTTATCTCTTGTTTATTATCAGAACCATCTTCGGATGGAGCGATTGCAGTAAATAAATTCGCAGCGGCTGCGCAACTGTAACTACCTTTAATGTAGACAAATATAAGATAGGTTAAGATAAGGCTGTCATGTTTTAAAAAAACTAAATCCTTAAAATGAATAAAAAGAAAAATCTTATTGCTTATAGTGTAATATTGAGATGGCACAAATGATATCAAAATGGATGGATGGAATCAAAATAGTGATGGGTTGCGGGAAGAGAAGCAGCTAGATAAAGACTTTTTTTTCTCCAAAACCAGCATGAAATCCACTTACAGTTCTAGTAAAAGTAATTCCGCGTCTCCTACAATTAACAGAGTCATTCATCATTAACCATCACGACAGCAAACGTGACCCGTCTAGATTAAACTCGAGAAATGGTATCACTTTCCATAGGATTGTTATATAAAGCAATTAAAAACTTGACTGCCAGCATTGCAGACACAATAGATTTTGAAATGTCGGACACATGGTGACCATCGTGGCGTTTAAAGACTTAATAAACGCTTTGTATAAATTATCACATTTTCAACAGAGATAAATATCAGTGAGAAAACATGTAACGTATCCTAGTGGGTAACAACCCAAGGGAGTAAATAATAAGAATGTATGGAGTTGCTGATCTATTTTTGCGATTTCAGGGATGATCCTATAGTAAAAATTGTTCACTTTCATTAGTGCGTTCACTGGGATTTCGGGTTGCTTGTCCTTTTCGTATCACGTTGTATTTAATTATGTGGTTATTGTAATCTTTTTTATGCAATAAAGTAACCTTTGTATAAGCAAAAGATATTATTATGCCTTCTCTAAATCATAAAGGAATATACATTTTATTATAAAACACAGATTTACTTTAGGGCTTAGTTTAAAACTATTATTCACCTAAATGACGTTGGCAGTGACAAAAACAATACATGCCTATTGCGGTAGGTCCTCTTATTTTGAGCAGATATTAGTTAAAGCTAATTAAATATTAAAGGTAGTGTTTTATAACAAGGTTGAGTCGGAAATTAATAAATAAATGTATAGGGACAAATCGCACTGATTGAGCTAGCCCCAAACTAGGTTGAAATTTGTATTAAGGGATACTAACTTAAAATACATATACATAAACACCATTTAATTGATAATCACAGCAATGTCGCCTCTTCCTTTGTTTGCTGGATGCAGTGCATAGTAAACCTTATAGCCTTTAAATCTAAAATATGATTGTTTAGTAAAATGTGTTTCGGAAACTAGATACATATCAATATTTACATATATAGGCTTGCTATCCATATTAATAATAATAATTTTACTTGGGAGGAAAGTTAGAAACTATGTTTAGACGCTAAGAGGACCCTAAGAGCGTTTTGATCGTGTCAACTGTACAGTGTATAGAGGAGATACATTAATTTTACTTTCTTTGGATAAAATAAAGTGTTTAGAATGACATGGCTCGTTTATACTTATCAACACGTCAAGTGCTCTGCACACAACACAATAGCCTTTTTAAAACATTGAAGTAAACAATACCAGCGAGAGAAAACAGTCAAAATTTAAATGTTATGTCATTTACGAGTACGTGGGGAACTTTGACCTATGTGACACATTGACCCAATGCGTCAGTCAACTCACGAATTCGCACTTCAGTGAATTTTTATCTATCAAGCAGTTATCATCTTTATTCGCAATAGATTTAAAGATATTTTTCTGTGACATTATAAAATTTTAAATAAGTACAAAAGTAATCAATGAGAGGCCATTTTAAATTTGCAATGAAAGTTAAAACTTGTATGATTTGTATATGGTTCTTTTGAAGACGAAATTAAAATATCATTGTTCAAGATTTTATACTTAATATCTGTCATTGACATGCTTGTGCAATATTTGTGCAAAATAAGTGCCAACAGGTCTCAGAAAATTCAGCTCAGATTTTTAGAAAATTTGTGATTATGCATTAAATCTTTAACCACTTATACTTTACAGAGAAGCGATTTGTTAGTCTGTAATAGATAAACTCAAAACCAACTAATCTGATTTTAAATTTCTTTTATCGATATGAAGCTCCATTATCAGTGAGTAAGAAATACTATATTTAAATCTTTGAAAACGCGGGTGATGCTGCGGTAAACAACTACCTAGTGTTTAATATAATAAAACCATAAAGTACCATACTACTCGTACACTGCACATAATCATGTGATCTATGGTCCTATGCCCTGCTTTGTAGGTACCCACAAATTTTATTACTTTATTCCTTATAGGTACTCATTAATTGTAACTTTACGATTACGAAGCAAAAGGTTTTATAACTACTCTATTAATATATGCGTACTGTGTAAAACATTAACAAATACGGCCGGCTCTCACCTCGGGAAATTAAAGATGTGCTTCGTGATAAGATTCACAAGTTTAAATAAACCTGGCAAATTCCAGGCAAATTAAAAAACCCCGGCTTTCAAGCGTTAGCCCCCAATAACTTTAAAATCGCTGAAACGATTTTCATCAAACGTAACGTACGTAGAACCACCACAAGGGAACTTGCTTCCACGTAAAAACAGGACGACAACAACACGACTGAAAGACCGACAGATAGCCAGATATTAGCGTCAAACTTATAACAACCCTTTTTTTAACAGGGGTTAAAATGATAAACCTAGATTTTTTTCACGTTAAAAATATACATCCCTCTTTCAGGGTTGCCTGCGAGTGCAGAAATTTAGTATATATTAATTTATTTACAATTTTTATCATTATCGTAATCATTTTACTTTTTCTGGCCTCTGCTAGATATACATTGATATTTTAAATATTAAATAGCTACTCTTTCCCTTTTTATATTTATCTAACAGTGAAATATTCTTGTATCATTAGAAGAGTAAGTATTAAGGATACATGATATGATTGATGGGAACCTCCCCGAAACGCACTTGGAAACAATTAGAATATAATGCAGAATCCAGACTGGCCAATCCTGTACCCACGATGGTACACCCAAAATCTATTAGGTACCATCCACACGAAAAGAAAAATAATAATAACTAACTACTAAAAATAAAAGAGCAAAGTGAACTAGATTTAAGTGAAACTCTAATATCCAGGGCCATATTTCACAACGAAAAAAATGTTCCGTCCACGTAACGACCTGCAATGGACCTTATCGGACAAGACCAAAAGTTGGACCTTCTGACCTATTACCAACTTCTAATGCCGCGTCAATCAAATCACCCATATCACACTGCAAATTCTTAAATTTATGTAATATCTCGAATATGGTGGGTTATGTAAGGTATTCGGAAATATTGCATTTGTTATTTGTGATTGGACAGCGGGCATCTGATTGTTCGGTAGTTAAGTGGAAATGCCAATATCTACTTAATTAAGAGGTTTATCTGCAGTTATAATTTGAAAGCTGTTAGTTATGTTGTTGGGATGATATTTCTGATACCAATTTAAGGATAGTTAAAAGGAAATTTAAGGTTTTAAGATGTTTTGAAAGTAGTATAACTTATAGGTCTTTGACCCTTTTTCACATTGTTGCAAATACTTTTTAATGTACTTATTTTTTTTACAGTTGTCATATTATCTAAAAGAGTAAATTAGATAGTTTTCGGAGCCAACCAATTAGACTGAGTCCACACATCAGCTATCATTCCATCACATTTTTTTTTAAATCTTGCAATTGCCTAGCAATAGTTGAGATAGCTGTATCGATATTACTCCTATTGTTAGGCAATCTACTCCCTTTTTCCTTTCACTCGTCCTTTATCTAAACTACAATCCGGCAGTCGTTTATGTACCTATGCATCCAAGTCCAAATAAAATAGCTAAATCTCTGTATAATACGAGAAATGACACCGGATACTGGAGATCCACCGCAAAGTCCGTACCATTTGCAGCACTAAATCACAAACGTTCTGAGAATATGAATTATTAATACTTGTCTTATTTACGACGAGATAACTCGACTGCGAAGTACACTGTCACAATATGCAGAAGTAAGCACAGAAAGTCCACTTTACGTAGGTACGTAACTCCACTGAAATTATTTACCTTTCCTTTTGATATTGCCGTAGTCGGGTAAAAAAGAACAGTCTAATAATTAGAACATGCATAGTAGATACGCTTTTCTCCAACTATTAAAAACTAGTGAGTTATATATATAAACTTAAAAAAACACTAGCGGCATCACACGGATGATGATTATTATTTATCCATTTTTATCTCTAAATGGAAGCAGCATTCAAACTTCAATTTATAATAGATAGGTTTAACAATATTTTACAATTTTTTTAAAAAATACTTAAAAATAATAAAAATTATTAAAAAAAAATGATTTTCTACTACTATTCTAATGGCGTTTATACAATATTTTATAATGTGCAGAATATCTGTCCCACGTTTTATAGTTCTAATTTCAGAGACTATTTCTGTCGCCTTTTCCTTTCTTGTATCTCTGTAAGTAGGTTAGGTACTTATATATTGAGTGGTATTTTATGTGCAAAGGGTAAAAATGTTCGTACAAAAATCTCGTCTTGGAAGAGTTATATGAATGTAATAATATAATATATATAGAGACATATAACACTGATTGAGCTAGCCCCAAAGTAAGTTCGAAACTTGTGTTTTGGGATACTAACTCAACGATACTATCTAATCTAATCTAATCTAATATATAAAATTCTCGTGTCACAGTTTTCGTTGCCATACTCCTCCGAAATGGCTTGACCGATTTTTATGAAATTTTTTGTGCTTATCCGGTATCTATGAGAATCGGCCAACATCTATTTTTCATACCCCTAAATGTTAGGGGTAGTCCACCCCTAATTTTTTTATTTTATTTTTTAGACAAAATTTTTAATTCCTATTTTTTTATGATACAACATACAAAAATACATACAATCCTCAATTTTGGCAAAACAACGTTTGCCGGGTCAGCTAGTAATATATAAAATTCTCGTGTCACAGTTTTCGTTGCCATACTCCTCCGAAATGGCTTGACCGATTTTGATGAAATTTTTTGTGCTTATCCGGTATCTATGAGAATCGGCCAACATCTATTTTTCATCCCCCTAAATGTTAGGGGTAGTCCACCCCTAATTTTTTTTTATTTATATGGCAAAACAACGTTTGCCGGGTCAGCTAGTATTTTATAATAAATACATACATAGATAAACATCCAAGACCCAGGACAATTTGAAAAAGGCCATTTTCCAACTTGCCCTGACCGGGGATCGAACCCAGGACCTCTGGGTGGCGGACTAGCATGGTGACCATTACGCCACAGAGATAGTAATAGCAGTATGAAATAGCATTTATTTGCTTAGAATTAAAAATGTCTCTTTTATCGTTGATTAAGCCAATCTTCTATACTTTCTGTGCTATGCCCCAGAATGCCCCTACTTTGAATCCGTCTTTTGATTATCAATTTCGTGAAATCATCGTAAATTCATCCTAAATAACAACCGCTGTTGGGCATAACTTGCATCAAGATGACGTTCAAGCGATTGAATTACCATTCCTACCAATTTATTGTTTCAAAGAAAAGGTTTGCATATCATATGCATACGTATTTATTACCGTATGGTATAAAAAAGAAATGCGGTTTCTGGCGCCAAATTAAAAGATTACAAAATTAAACACAAATTTTAAAAGTAAATTAAATAGAGAAATTCTAAAAAACAACATATAACCTCACTCATCCCAGCGTTATCGCGGGTGCATACTGTTGGTGTATCTTTTCACTTAATTAATTAAGTTAGCAAATTCCGTTTTTTAGTACCCAAAGGGTAAAAACGGAACCCTATTTCTAAGTCTCCACTGTCCGTCTGCCTGTCTAGAGGCTGTATCTCATGAAATGTGATAGCTAGACAGTAAAAATTTCCACAGATGATGTATTTCTGTTGCCGCTATAACAACAAACTAAACCAAAAAAATAAATATTTAAGTGAGGCTCCAATACAACAAACGTGATTCTTAGATAATAATAATATTGGTATAGAACCCTTCGTGTGCGAGTCCGACTCACTCTTAGCAGGTTTTTTTAAGGTTCCGTTGTAAACGAAGAAACCTTTATAGTTTCGCCATTTTTGTCTGTCTGTTTTACACTTGTTTGTTGTGAGATGTGTAAAAGAGCAACACTGATATCAAATGATTTTTGAAAGCTGCCTAAAGGCATCTGACATAAGACTTGAGCAGTGACCTTCCGTAGTAAAACAAAAAATACGTGAAGTGTAAGTATTAATACTTACCATTAGGAAATAGCAAACGGAAGGAATGTATATAATATATCAATTTTCACATTCACTCGAATTATTATTTGAACACTTAGTAACCTTGGTTGAATAAACACGGAACTGCTTGACAGTTTGACGGAAATGTATTCATATGTATGTTCTTACAATTTACATGTTAATTGGTTATCTAATAATCTGTAAGTAGGTACAGAAGAAGTACCAAAAGTATTGTTAACTTTAGAATTAGCTAATCCCTACCCGTAACCTTCGTGATAAGAAACTCGGTGGTCCAGCGGGCCGCTAAGGCTTTCATAAGTAAAGCGACATCGGGCAAGATCCTCACTTGGATGGACCCACCTTACGGGGCATAAAATTATCATAAACTCCTCCTTGCTTCAAAGGCACATTAACCCGTTTATCCCGGCTGTCATCATTGTATGGCGGTTGTCAAGCCATGTCTGATCAGCCTTCAGGCAATTTGAAAAATCTGACACCAGTGTTGGCCACTTGCACACACGAAAAATATAACCTTCGTGATGGCTTTATAGTTTTTCGTTTGGTACTTATATTTTTCTGAGGTACATAAGTATCTATCTTTTAACAGTGACTTATCATTCACCAATCGAACTACTTTTCTCAAAAAAAAAAATTTTTTTTTATGTCATAGTGCGGCAAACGAACAAGTGGGTCACCTGATGGTAAGTGATCACCGCTGCCCACGGACAACTGCAACACCAGGAGTGTAACAGAAGCGTTGCCGGCCTTTCAGGAAGGGAAGATGTAGGAGGAGGGGGAAGATGTAGGATTTAACATGAAAATTTATATTCAGAAAGACTTAAGAATCCCCTTACTCTAGACCTTTTTCAACAAACGTAGTCTACGTTTTATTTTAAACGACATGTCAGATTTCGGTAAAAAATTGTCATTTTAAAGAAATTGCAAATATCTAGTGTTATAATTGGTTTCTCACAGTAAAATTACAAACTGGAAAGAAATTATAAGGGTGTAGAAGTTTTCCATACTGATGGTCAAATATGATATAATACACTATATTCTCTTTTAAATTCATATTTTTACTGTTGGAAACCAATTATAACCCTAGATAGTTGCAATTTCTTTAAAATGACAATTTTTTACCGCCATATATAATATTGCCCATATCGACCAGTCCTTTCCAAATAAAATAGACTACGTTTGTATGGGAAAGTTTGATTCTGTCCAGGGTAAGGGGACTCTTAATTAAAATCTGTCTGAATATAATTTTTCATGTTAATATCATTTTGAGTTTAAAAGAAAATTCAAGATATAAGTAGAGGGCCTGGTCGGGTATCTTGGTACTTGACTGTACATTCCAAGGAACATTTTTAACCTCCGGCAAAAAAGAGGAGTGTTATAAGTTTGACCCTAATGTTTGTCGGTCTATCTGTCTGTCGATAATTCAAATCGTAAGATTAGATGAGATGTCAAGTCGTACACTTGAAATCATAAATAAATAAATTGAAATTTATAAATTTCTTGCTTAATAATTTAAAAATATTATAAAATCAAATAAAGAGCGGATATATGCATTGTCTACTTATGTAATGAGTGATCAGAATAGCGAGATATTTAACATTAGCAGTCATGCCTTTATCTTTATATCACAGCTTTATGTCCTACATCGACATTTATTACAAATATAATGCTAAAATTAAAGAATATAAATCAAATGTTGACATTTGTGTTTATTTGAACATGACAGCGGAAATACTATGACATTTCATACGGCTTTGGTATGTAGAACTATTAAAATTGTTAAGCTATTATCTATTATACTGTAATTAGATTTATAATGTTGTGCCAATCATTCTTTAATCAAATGGTTGTCCTTTCCGCAAGTTTTTTTTTTAATAGAACACTAATTACACAAAAAACTGTAGCAGGTTTTAAAATAAGCAGTCGTTTTAATTAATTTATCAAGATTCAAGACGATATAAAATGTAATGCATTATTTTAAACAAATACAGAATTTTGTGTACATTCTTGAAAGAAATCACAATACATAAGAAAATCCGAAAATCACAGATCAGTCGATCTTGTCGGAAAATTTATTTTGAATTGCAGATACTAGTAACTTACAAAAACTTTGTTCAGTGTCTCTCGCTCATCACAGCGCGCAGCGTATAATTAAATTCCCAGTTGCATACTCAGCTGTAATGCTGTGAATCCTGGGGTCCATATTCAGGCTTTTTCTTCTACACTTGTACGGTCTTAAGCACGATGTACGGAACTTCGAAAGTTTTTGTATAAAACCCCGAAATTTGCTATGAAGAAACTTTCGAAGTTCCGTATATCGATGTACGGAAATTCGAAAGTTTTTGTATGAAACTCCGAAATTTGCTACTAAGAAACTTTCGAAGTTTCGTACATCGATATTTCAAAAGGCGGAGTTCAGTATGATAGGCTCTTTTTGACTGTCATATTGAACTCCGACTTTTAAATTTCGATGTACGGAACTTCGAAACTTTTTGTTTGGATCTCCGAAATTTGCTATGAAGAAACTTAAGTTCCGTAAGAAAAGTCGGAGTTCAGTAAGACAGCCCGTCTTTTTCATAAGACCAATAGTACGCATATCAATCCAGAATTTCTTGGGTCTACCTTGTCTGCTGGGGCCCGGCAGAGGTGGCATGGCTAAAAATGTTGTTAAGTGTATTTAAAACTATTACTACACCAAAAAATTACGCGGAGTAGTAACAGACAAGGTTAATTAGTACCTAGTACTTACTCACCGTTACATTGCGTAAGGCGTACGATGCCTTAAAGAGGTATTTTTGCACATTCGGCCAGAAACCTAGACAGCCTTGGATGTATATGGCAAGTTGAGAGCTTAAGTTATTTAATAAATTGACATGTGAATTGGGACAACTTGAGATTTTATGTTGGGATTTTACTTGATTCGTGGTATTTGATAAAAGACAAGTTTATTGCTCATAATGTCATAATGTGAATGATTTATAACGTTAATCAATCAATAATTTCTGGGTTATCACTAAGTATGAAAATAGGTAATAATTCGTTAAGGTTTTTATTGCTTATTTCAAAGCTGAATATTTTGCGCAATATTTTAAGTTAACCCGTATATGTATTACTTATTGTTAATATACAACGTGTAAGGGGCATTATGCGTGATTAATGGATGAGGATACTATAGTAGATCGCTATAGAACCTATAATGATATTAAAATAACAGTAAAAAACAAAAAAAAAAGGTTTACTATACTTAAGTGTTAATTCACGTTGTATAGGTAATACTAACAATTTATACTTACTTGATATAAATATATTAATAAACTCAACATTCGACATGATTAAAAAGTGATCTGGCGAGTAATTTTGAATCTATTTGAATGGTCAATAATATGACCCTACTCGTAAGAATATCTTCGACGAATCTTTGACCTTTATGTCAGAGGCATTAACACGAAAACAATGCATTTTGACCTTGATCTAAAGCTGTACACTAATTACTGCCATAATTTAGGTCACCATGTGATCCCATCTGGTCTAATCTGAACCGAGGTCTCTAGAGGTCACCTGTAGTGAACCTTACTCAAATTGGTCGAGTTTACATGCAAGCAAATACTCAGAGTCAGTTTATAAAAAATGTGTTAATCAAGAAAATTACTCGTTAGAAAGTCTTTTTATTTCTTTTTGATTCGGGTTCAATATATATTAAAACTTTTTTACAAATTAATGGTTTTCAATTAAAACTGATAGCGTAGCGTTGGTCGTAAAAATTTTACAGTATACTATCTTAAATTAATTCTATTAAATAATAATAAAAAATCAGACAATCAAAAAAGGAGATCCTTACGATATCAAAATATTCAATAAAATATTATAATTGTTAAATCAAATCACTAACTAACTCACCCAATTACTCGACCACTGTAAACTTCGTCTGACACGAAGGTGTCAAATGCACGTAATTAAAAAGTTATCGTTTCAACAGAGGTTTCATAAACCACTGACTAATATTGAAACCTATTACGTAGTAGTTAAGTATATTTTTGTTTGTTGATTTCAGTATGTTTGAGTTCCTTGAGTTAATCTTTGTCACTGCTCTGTCAGTTTTCAATTAAGATTGATTTGTTTGTATTAGCTGTAATTATAGTCATTATTTTGTTAATTTAATATTAGTTTGTCCTTCTAACACGCTTTAACTGAAATAGAGACTTAGGCGATTCTCACACTGCTCCGCACCCTGATGTGTAGCGCGGGGCCGCCATACAAAAAACACGCGCGTAGACGCGGAGTCAGTGTGTTGTATTATGTGTGTTTTCTATACAAATTGAGGTACTTGCATACAGTCCGGCCCCGCGCTACGCAGCGGAGTGCGAAGCAGTGTGAGAATCGCCTTATACGGTTTTTTGTAACTTTATTATTTAAGTTTTCACCTTCCACGCAGGTCGCGAAAAAAAATTTTGAATGTACCAGCTACTTCTCTTTCCTCGCAGATCGTAGGAGCCGAGGGAATGGATGAAAATGCAAATCATGTTATTAGGCGATGCGACTCGCAACTCATCACTATTTTAATTCCTTCTTCCACCTTCTTGCACACCGTAACGCTTAAGGTGGCTTTTTAGTCTTGCGACCCTAGACTCTATTTGTTTAGAGCAGCTTCTCCCAAAATGCTATGTCAAAGGTAAAAAAAGTAAATAAATTAAAAATAATTGATTTATACCATATACTCGTATATGATATATAGACGATATTTGTATCACTTGACAATTGTCACTTTTTTTTCTTTCGATTTCTTAATAGCTAGTTGTTGGCGTCAGATCATTTACTTACAACTAAGTTTACTGTCGCTTCCTAAGCGCGAGTACAGAAGAAGCGGTAACAAACTGTACTGCAGCATTTTCTCCAAAAACGTCAACTGTCTGCCCCGTTAAGGGTAAAGATGTGACAGTATGTATGAACGTATTATTTAAGTACACCAAAGCATTTTGTGAAGCCGTAGTAGCATTTATTGATGGACTGTTTCCCCTAAACTATTCCCAGCAGTAGGAATTTGAAAACAGCAGATGATAATGATAATAAAAGACTATTACAGATTGTATTAAAATTGTGTGACAAAAAAATGACTTACATTATTTTAAATTTTTCTGCTTTTCCATTTAAAAAAAAAAACACGATTCAATTCAAATATATCTATGTTATCATAGGATATTTTTAATATCTCTTAATAATCGTCACTTTGTTTTGTTGCACAATTGTTGACGTCAAATAGTTACTTAGAGATAAGTTTACTGCCGCTTCCAAAGCGCTAGTGCAGAAGAAGCGGTAACAAATTACACTGCATCATTTTCTTCAAGGATTGCAATACCTGAAACAAACAGAATAAAAATACAATTAAATTTTGTACCATAAATTATACATTATAACTATTAATAAATTTATTATAGTAACGCTCATAAAATTATATTACGCGTGATCCTCAAACAAAGGTAAGTGCTAATATAATTGAAATTATATCATATATGTGTTTGCAAATGGTGAGATCACGATCTACCGTAAATTACATAAATTATATAAAATGCCTGCTTCCACGGCCGATGTGTGACGAATCTCAAATGGTAGCTTGCGAAATGTTAGGCTCAACTCACACCGGAACGGCAGCGATCGGCAGCCTACTTCATTGTCAAGCCATAGTTACCTTTACTTCTACAGGATGGCTGGTAAATCACGTGACATACTTAAGGACAAAATAAATCAACAAAATACTTATTAAATACAAAGAAAAAATTAATCAAATTAGTGCGCCTCGGAATGTTTGTATCACACGTTCTGTACCTACTCGTTGTTAAACCGCTTATCATCAAGTGTCCACACTTCTTGTTTTTATTGGATAATTTGGTCATCTTTTAAGCACCTTATTTTTTTATATATTTGGAACGAGAATCGATTACTGAGTGCCTCCTTTGAAGATGTAACGTGATTTACCAGTCAGCCCGTATAACTGAAATGCAAAAAAAAAAAACGTGAAAAACAAAAAATCTGCCGCATGTGCTGCCGCTGGCAGTCTCGAGGCTTTTGTTTCATTCAAGCTATACTGTGCATTTCGCTAATAGAAATAAAAGTGAATATTGTTTGACACTTAAACTACGCTGCCAGCCGCTGCCATTCCGGTGTGAGTTGACCCTTAGAGGAAGCTTGCAGCGGAACAAAAGACTTCAACGAGCCGTTTGTTTACGTCTGTGAAGAATATATTAATTTAATATTATGTAAACGACTTTTGATGCTTTAGCATCTTGACTGGCCAACATTACAGACACAATAGATTCTTAATTATTCGTCCACCACTTGGTGGATAATTTATTAGGTGGCCTGTCATGGCGTTTGACGTATAAAGTAAAAGGAGAAAATCATGTAAACGATTTCAAAATGATACATAATTTTACTTTGTCGTATTACTAAATTTGATTCAAAAATAATTGCAAATGAAGCGCTGTTCATTTGATAATAATATTCGTTTAATAAATACCGCAATCAAAGACACCAAATGTTTAATGAAAATTAAGACATTTCAAAATCCAAGGTGCATCAATTCCGTTGGAGATAGTTTTAAGCAAGGGATGATATACTTATTGATGATAAACATATTTAAAAGAAAAACTGTAGAAAAGACTAGAACTAAGAGTTGTAATAACGTAGAAACAAGTTTATTTTGGAAAGTAATATGGTTGACGCAGGCTACTTTTGAAAAAAAAGTTTTAGTTTTAGTTAATGGTATTAACTGACTTTGTTCTTAAAAGCTTTATGCAACAATAAAATGATGAGGGTCAAATAATGCGAGTGGCTTAGGTTAAGATGCGAGCTTTGGCGACCATCGTAAGAAGGCGCCATCAAGCATATTTGATGAACTAATACAACGTTGCGTGCAATACGTGTTCTACGACTATATTTACCAAATAAAATACAAAAAAAAACAAACTAGAACAGACTAAAAGAAAGCAGCCAATATAATTTTTGAGAATGAGCCAAATCTGTCAAAAGGTTACCGAGATATGAGGTTTGCGAGTTCACATTTTGGGGCGATATTTGGTATGTAAGGGAAGGATTATCTAGATTGGTATCTTTTATTCATTTTCCTTGTTTTTCGAGCAAAGCCAGATTACCTAGGTACTTTATATTTATGTTAGCAATGTATCTAGTTATTATGAATGAAACATTTCATCATACACATTATGCATTATTATGCAAAAGTGCGTACTCTATATACGGCATAGCTAATAAAGAGTCAGGCGGAAAATTGATATATTACAGCATAGGGTTGAGAAACAATGTTTACGGAAGTTATTTAGTTTTTATATTGTCTAGACCATTTTTTATACATACGAAACAAATCTTGTAAATCAACCTTCATGAATTTGTATATTCAATTGAAAAATAAAAATAACCGAAGCATAAATACCCAAAGTCCACTATTAGTATGATGGAGATGAGATGATGGATAAAGGAATCAAAACAGTGAGGAGTTTCTAGCCGCATCGCGTAGCAACCTACACTGTAAAACATACGCGTAAAACACACACATGCTGTGTTTTCAGCAGTCAAAGTGTTAAAAATGATTCGCATTTTCGCCCATTTTCTCGATCGGCTTTTAAAATCTTCGCAAAAGAAGAGGCAGCTAAAATATTTTACGTTTTTTTCTCCAGATCAGCGTGGAAAAAATAATATTTCCACTTCTCATGCTCCTAATGTGGTTCTTTATGTCGAGAGAGGGCTGCATGAAATGAGTTTTTATGTTCTTGTGCATAAAGTAATTTCTTCTTTGAAGACGAAGGCAATTAGGCCTTACAGCCACAATACACCTTAATTAAAGTGATATATTTTTATGACATTTAGGTTATATCTTAATTTAATTGCGACATTTGTTTTACTATCTAAATACAAAATTACGATTAATACGGGCGTGCATTTACGTAAATAAATATAACGCTAATATTCTTAGATGATAGTCGAACGGCACATAGTTAAAAATAAAAAAGAAGATAAGAAAAATTGCGTGGCGGGAAGCTAATTATTAGTCAAACAAAACTAGAAACTAGCTAAATTTATTATTGCCTTGCAATCGAAATGAAAAGCAGAATGTGTAATCTACTCGTAAACAACTCGAGTATGAAATCCATTTTACCCTTGACGTAACTATCCACCATCGCCGTACCGGCCCGTTTTATGCTCTTGTTGTACAATCTAAATATAATAAAGATATAGGCATATAATACCTACGTTTGTGGTTATTTTACAGCTCTCAATAAATCGAGCTTTATGCTACAATGCAACGTATTATTAAAAGCTATAGCGTTATAAAATATCCAAACCGCCATCAATATAAATTGCACAACTGTTGTTATCTGCTAACAGCCTTGTTCTTATTACAACACCTATAAATATAACAACTTTATCTCAAAGTGGAAGACAAGTTATAGTCTCATTGTTATATATGAGATTTATGATAAAGCTTAAAGATAGGTATACGTAATTAAAATATTTATTTAATACTACTTTCTTAAAGTCTAGAAGCACTTAAAATATATTTGTTCTAATCCTGTACACTATTATCTTTCTTTTAGATAGTCACGAAAACTACTGTAAAAACACTAATGTAAAAACATTGATAACACTAGTTTACAAAATTTAACTTTTTGTCTGTTGCCGCGAATTTGATGGTTGATAATGTTCACTTATGACTAGTTTTTGTTAAATCTACCCTTAAAATTATTTGAGCAGCTCTAGTTACTTTGTTTTGATTTTTATTATTTAAGCGTATATATAAATCGATAACAGGCGTCAATACGTCAATACTGTGTTAAGATTAGTTCTGAAGTTTTTGTGCCATGAGTAGTTCACTGAGACATTGTTTAAACAATCCAGATCATTTTTCCTATATATGCAGAGAATGTGTTTAACGATCGTAGAAGAGTTATATCAGAGTTAATGAAAAATATCTATTTTAGGTATTTTGGAATGCTCTTGGATAAAAATGAGAAGTCTTAGGCTCCCAATTGTGTTTGTTAATCGTGTGTGAAATATTTAAGATTATGGAAAAGTGGCAAAAGAAGTGCCTTCAAATTTGGAACACCTACTATTTGGCGAGAACCACGAAATCATCTCGAAGACTGTTATTTTTGTAGCGTGAACGTAAACGGTTTAAACACTAAAATACGAGCTAAATGGCAGTAGCCAAGTACTAGTTGTGTTCAACGTCCAGTGCAGCGTTCACCAGACTCTTCAGAGCCTAAAAATATATCTAAAGTCTTAGAACAAGACATTGAAGAACCAAGCTTATCACAGAATGATGCTGATTTTGAAAGTATGTCAAATGAGCCAAAGTGCTTTTCCCAAAAGCAGTTAGATGATCTTGTAAGAGATTTAAATCTTTCAAAACAAGCTTCAGAATTGTTAGCATCAAGACTGAAAGAAAAAAAAAATGCTTTCCTCAGATACTAAAATAAGTTTTTATCGTGAAAGAGATAAATAATTACGGCGTTTTTTTTTTCGAAGAAAACGATATTACCTTTTGTTCCGATATTACAAACTGGTTGATAAAAATGGGCTTAAACCAATACTAACGAATTTTTAGAACTCAATGATTAATTATTTTTTTAGTACAGCTTTTCTTAGTTTTTTTCCTTTTTTATACCTATATAGCTTAAAACTCAGAAACTAAAGCTGATAAAAAACTTTTAATTATATCTTTGAAAACAGCATATTATATGTAGTCAGCAACAGCTGAAATTTTTTCGGCAACAGATGTACTGTAAACTAGTGTAATATATGATTTAAAAAAAGTCTATAGTCTATTCAAGATAACAGCACATGTGTCGTAATTTCGCAAAAAAAACACCTAACCATTTTTTTACATAGTCACTAGGAAGATGTCAATTTGAAAAAATAAGTTTCCCATAGACAGGTACCTAAGTAATCATATGTCAAACATTTTCTCACTTTTCTTTGTTTTTTTTTTTTTGTATTTTATTTGGTAAATATAGTCGTAGAACACGTATTGCACGCAACGTTGTATTAGTTCATCAAATATGCTCGATGGCGCCTTCTTACGATGGTCGCCAAAGCTCGCATCTTAACCTGTGCCACTCGCATTATTTGACCCTCATCATTTTATTGTTGCATAAAGCTTTTAAGAACAAAGTCAGTTAATGGTTTCGAACTTTTTTTTCAAAAGGAGCCTGCGTCGACCATATTACTTTCCAAAATAAACTTGTTTCTACGTTATTACAACTCTTAGTTCTAGTCTTTTCTACAGTTTTTCTTTTAAATATGGTTATCATCAATAAGTATACCATCCCTTGCTTCGAAATATCTTCAACGGAATTGATGCACCTTAGATTTTGAAATGTCTTAATTTACATGAAACATTTGGTGTCTTAGATTGCGGTATTTAAAAAACGAATATTATAGTAACTATATAGTAACAGCGCTTCATTTTCCGTTCTTTTGAGACTCAACTTTAAAAGGACATACAACAAAGTAAAATTATGTATCATTTTAAAATCGTTTACATTATTATCTCCTCTTAAATTATACGTCAAACGCCATGACAGGCCAGCTAATAAATTATTCACCAAGTGGTGAACGAATAATTAAGAATCTATTGTGTCTGCAATGTTGACCACTCAAGGTGCTAAAGCATCAAAAGTCGTTTACATAATATTAAATTAATATATTCTTCACAGACTTAAACTAACGGCTCGTTGAAATCCTTTGTTCCGCTGCAAGCTTTTTTTAAATTGTCTTGTGTGTTCTATCTTTCTATTTTAAAATATTATACTGAAAGAAAAGTTATCCGAGTCGGACTCGGATAACTTCTCTCGTTCAGTAAATAGATGATAGTAAATAAATATTTATTACAGGGTCAATTCACACTGATTTAGCTAGCCCGTAGTTTAAACTTGTATTATAGAATATCACGATATAATATTTTAAAATAGATAGATAGAACACACAAGACAATTTAAAAAATACCATTGCGGCAGACTAGCGAATTCACCATTACGCCACAAGATCGTCAAAGTATCTCTTTTGCATAATACATATAATAATATGTGCGATGAAATGCCTCACTCACATCACATATCATAATAAGATACATTGTTAACAACATTTAGCTTTAAATACCGTAACGATACATCTGAATTTATTACTTTTTTATTACAAAAATAGACGCGAACCGTACATAAAATCGTTTGGATTACCTAATACGTGAATTAATAATAACAATGAAAGAATTATGCAATGGAATATGTATGCACTTGTATATAATTTATAATTTAATTTCTTGACCAGACATTGTAACTATTGCAATTATTATTCTAAGATATTTGAGAAATTTACTGTAAGTTTCTAATTACGATCTACCAAATCATGGTATAGATCATCAAGTGGAAATAATAACTAATTTCCAATTTAAAGAAATATACAATGTTATGGTTGTTAAAACATTTCAAGATTACTCTTAAAACCGTCTTTGCATAATATAAATCTAAGAAATAACCAATTTTACACAAACCGTTTGAAACAAATCGGAAAATTTGAATAATATACTTTGATGAGAATTGATATGCCCCAGATAATATTTGCCTTACGTAATTCGCTTTGCTTGCAATGTTCCGTGTAAAGGAACGCAGCCATTAGCCCTGGTAATAGTTGCCGCTTTGTACTGTTATGTGATGCAGAGATAAATCTGGTTTGTTTGCGCACGCGACTCTAAAGCTTTCTGGATGATATGGTGTAAGCACTTAAGAAGAAAACTCTATATAATAATTCATAATTTTTCAAAACTAAAAACCGACTTCACCCCAAACCACACAACCGATTTTGATAAAATTTCCATGGTACCACCTGGAAAGTATACCCTTTTAAACAAAAAAAGTTTTTTTTAAATAGGTCCAGGCGTCTTTAAATTATCGGTGAACATATATAAAAAAAGGATTGCGATGAATTGATAACCTCCTCCTTTTTTGGCAGTCGGTTAAAAATATTAAAGAATGTTGAAAAAGTTGCTGTTTCTCATCATTATCGTAAAATTTTATGGATGTCAACTTTTTTATAGAAAATGCTAGCGTCATATATAAAATGGAACCTAACTGAGAGAGAATTCATCATAAAAATTTGATATTTATTTAAAAAAAAAAGTTTTTTTGTTGTCCAAAAAGGCCAAATAGATATCAAGGAAGTGAGTGCAAAATGATCCGCAGATAAAATGCGCAACTTTCATCCATAAGAACCTTATTAGTTAAATAAGAGCTTGTATAAAGCGTCTTGTCTTTTAATTACAATTGCTGTCAAACGTCATGTCCAGTAATCCGCTTATAACTTCCACCAGCCGTAAGCTCACAATAAGCTCGCATAAAGCCTACAATTCCTACAACTGGATCAGTTTAACCGCAGTTACGTCTGTCGCTTGCGTAAAGTGCCTTCTACAGTATAATTCAATTCCGGTGTTCATTCTCTATTGTATGAAATTGCGAGAGACAGAAATGGAACACTACATTTTCCTATGAGCACTTCGCGTTTTATGCTAGCTACGCCATCATCAAGCGTCAACAAAACTAATCTTTTCAAATCATTAAATTATATGCGTCAAGAGTAATACTCGTATGTATCACAGAAGATAGAAGCGAAAGAAGTCTGTCAGGATCGTAGCGTAAGTGGAAGTTCATAGTCTCTGCCTACCCCTGTGGGAAACAGACGTGATAATATGCATGTATATTTCACAGTAAATCGTCAAGTAAAGAAGAACTCATGACATAATATTATAGCCGTGCGTGTCGTGCACACCTATTTAGATAAATCGTCGTGAAAATGGGCCAGTAAATAATCTGGTAAAAAAATTGTACGGTACTCATGCCATTTAGATGTCAAGATGCTCTTTCAAGTTTGTTGAATTCATCCCTCGTGCCGTCGTTAGCAAACTATCTGAGTTAAACCACGTACGAATTTAAAGGCACAGGGAGCATTTTGGCCATTTCCAAAATACTCAATTTTTTCAAAATATAAAAACATAAGTGATATATCTCGTGTCATGAGAAGCTTTTCCTAACTAAAGTATACGCTCATAGCACTACATAGTCCGACGCGAACCTGATAGTCTCCAAAAGACAAAATGGCGCGCACAAACACTCAAGAAGCCAGTCAACTGGCGCAAGACCGTACAGTTTTGAAAACCATTGTGAGAGGAGCTGCTCCCGATGGTCACCTTCAGGCATTCATATGCCTGAAGGTGACCACGATTGTGAAGAAGAAAAAGTATACACTCATTTACAGCACGCCACATTTGGACAGTAATTAACTTGTGCCCATCTGAATATGTATGGACCATTGAGAATTTGAATTGTATTGTGGATTTTGAATATGCGTTTTGTTTGTTAATTATGTTCAACTAGTAGACAGTTTGAAATGTTTACCGCCTATTTTCAGCTTATATAAATGATTGTTATAAATTAATAGTGGATAAAGAATGTTAACCTGAAACAATCCAATAACTTTCTCAAATACTGCATGAATAACAGTAGCTAAGCAAATTACTAATTTTCTAAATTCATTAAGGTTAAATTATGAGAATAATGATAACGATTTCACTTTGCAAGTATGCACAAGATTGCCTCGTGCTATGTCACACCAAAAAGGTGGTAGTTAGTAGTAGGTACAGAGATAAAGGAATCAAAAAATATATAATGCTCCAATAACTTTCGGTAGATATTTCATAATGATACCAATTCCAGATCTCAAAGGGTAAAAAATAACACCTCTTTCTTGCTCGTTATGTATACTCGTCCACTTTTTTGTGTCCTTGGTACGATCTCATTTTTTGGTAAAGTAGTGCGGTGACCAATCGTACAAATTAATGATATCGGCTTCATAATTAAATAACAGAAAAATTGATAATATCAAAAATATTTACGCTTTTTGCAATATGTTTTTTACAATTTATACAAATAATATTATGTAAAAGAAATCTATTTTATTGACCGCGGCGCCACAATGATCTCACGATTCCTCTAATTTTTGCCCGTTAAAGATTCTACCTTTTTCTTTACTTCTATGCATGGAAAATAAACAGATAAGAGAGTAATTGACATACATATCTACACCATATACACATGTATATACAATCGTAAGAGGCAACACTAATCCAGCCATTATTCCAAAATGTCACGTCAATCAAAGTGCGTAATATCAAGCTGCGAGTATATGCAATGGATTCGTTTTGGAAACGCCCGCACAAATCGCCGTGAAAACACGAGATTTAGAGCACAGATAGTTGTTTATGTGTTAGCTCTTATTACGAAATTACAACATACTGTATTTGCATTATTTCGATACATACTGTATTTGCATGATTCCTTATCGCAGCCGTTACTAAATTGAATTTTCAGAGTAAGCTGTAAGATTTATCATGGATAAGATCTAGTTTTATAAAATACAGCTACGGTGCAGTAAAGATATCGGTCTACATACGTTCGTATTACAGGGGTTTAGGAAAAAACTCTCAAAAAAAGTCAAATATACTATACAAATCGAAGAAAATGGAAGGACTAAATTCAAATATGTCATCCAACAACTACATTCCAAAGAAGGGTTGATATCCAGCAGCGGCTAGTAGTAAAGCTTTTTGCACAAATTCATTCAGAGAGAGGGTTAACATCAGACAGCTGGCTGGTCCTAAATCCAGCTTTTATAAAAAGAAGAGTGGAGCCAAAAAAAGAGGAGGAAGATATTGGAGGAGATTTTCTTTTCAGTAGAACTTATCAGTTCGATCATGTAGACGATTTTATTATACACTATCTTTTACTCGCGACTTCATCTGCGTAAAGTACTTTGTAAAAAAGTCTACGTTTTTATGGCAAAATAGAATTCCCTATACAATGTTCCACTTCCCTTTCCATTTCCTTACTTGATGTTTTATGTGATAAACATTATCCTATATCGGTCCTCGGGCCTCACACTATATCAGTACCAAATAATATCTTAATTGATTCAGTTGTTGAAGAGTGAAGAGGTAACAAACAGGGTTACTCTCGCATTTATATATTAATAAGGAAAGAATTATAATGCTATTTCAATAAATATACCCACCTAACTACTGTCAATTTTGTTTCAAGTATAATAGCCTCCCTTGCAAGCTTACGTGTAAACAGATTGAGTACCGAGATAGCAATTTATGGGCAAGTATAACATTGGCTGTCTTGCGCAAACTCACGACTTGCACCAGATACTAGCCTAGCTGCCTGTGCTGGTAAGACCCGAATACAACCACCTGTCATGAACTTATTTGCGAAATATTGATATATTATGGCGATTAATTTCACTGTCTTACTCTCGAGTTTACTATTTTTTGTAGAAACTAGGTAATTGACTTTTTTTACTTTTTTTCGAGGAAAAGGTTTTTCAAAAGATAAGCGTAGGTACAAAGGATATTAATAATAATTGGATCTATCAATAAACATTGATTTTTGGCAAAACATTATTTAAAGTTTGTCTTCCTATATGTACTCGTATTTATCTTATTCCTATCTTCATGCATATTATTATTATTATTATAAAATACACTATTCGCGTTAGTTTGTTAATTTATCTAGTAAGTTTGACAAAACATTTGACAGAATTGGTTTCTGTTTACTTTGCTGTAGTACATTTAGTCCGGAAAGTTTTTATATAATACCTTCGTGACTAATTGTTAAACCACGCTAGTCCGCCACTCAGAGGGGTTCAACTCCTGGTCAGGGAAAGATGAGATATGGCCTTTTCAAAATTGTCTTGGGTCTTGAGTGTTTACATAAATAATTATTCTTCATAAAATATAGTATCATCGTTGAGTTAGTATCTCTCACAATGTTAAAGAAAACGTAATTTGGAGCTAGCTATATCTGTATGATATGTCCCAATATGTCTATTTACTTAAAATATAGGTACAAGTGCATATAATCATGAATAATGTGTTACTAAGACAAGCCACTTGTCAGTAGTTCCAGTCACTGAAAGACTAAATATAATCGTCTACGCCTCTTCCACATCCTGTTCATCTCAACCTACTATTAAAATCTCAGACATTAATCTCAAATGTCGTCCTGTCATGTTAACCTATGTTACAAATCGGCAAGCCTTTGTCAATACATAACTAATCATTAGTATCATTGTCTGTTATATAACACCGCTTAGTAACTAAGCTTTCTTTGTAACAAAACGAAGCTATTTAATAAACACTTGCATAATAAAGTGTAACAAATAAATTGTTTCCTGAAAGGAAAATTGCTGTCTATGGCGAATATTAAAGTGCGATTCACACCGACAGTATAAAGGCATAGACATACCTAGATGATGAAAAATTTTATGCTTCTTTAATAGAAATTTATAGGTATATAAAAAAACGGTACACATTTCTTCTTACTCAGCTTGTTGACAAAAAAGCGCAAAAAATTCAAATCACACTGGGTTCGAGATTATCGATATGCCCTCTGACTCTGACCCACTTGGCTTGGCTTTCTGACAAGAGTAGACAATTATATTTATGAGTATGTCTCCTAATATAGGCCTGCACGATGTGAACGAGGCCTAAGATTTTCCGATCGCATGTCAATATATGTTCATGTAAATACCGCACGACCACGTCGGCCGCGGCTCATGAATGAGTTATTACATTATGAAATATATTATGTCAGGGATTTAGTACTGTTTCCTGAATTTGTGTCTCTATTGCATTTGGTAGAACTATGTTTCAATATATGTAAGATTATGCTCCAATTCGAAACAATTCGATGCAAATTGGTAATTGAGGATGTAGAATTGCTATCTACTGTAATATAATAAAACTAAGCCATTATAGACACTATACGGAAATAAACTGAAAATTAACTTTTATTTTGTTTATTTAAGAAGGTAAATGAATACAGTAATAAAAATATTTATAACTAAAATTAAAAAAAAAACATTAGAAATATTGGTTGGCCCGAGCTGATACGCGTGAGTAACCCGTGTTAAATATTTGTAAAGAAAATTTTGTTTAAGGTTATCGGCATTAAGTAACTAAAGGAAATAATACTATAAAAATTGTTTAACTCAAGTGACTGGTACAATAATGTATGAGACTTTTATTCACTTACTTTAGAATTTTAATGAAAGACTAACTTACCTTAAATATATAAATGCCAGCTGGTTGTTAGCCAGCTTTATCTGATCACTTATTACTTAGGAATGTTATGCAAAGACTAATCTTAATGAAGATATCAACACAATGTTCTAACAGCTTGGATTAATTTCAGTGGTCAAGCTTGCTTAACGTTGCTTATCGCCAAAGCAATTACATTAAAACATTGACACACATGTGCGTCCGAGTATGCACTAGGGTTTTACACTTACGCATTGGCGTATTTTGTGATTTTGGTTTGAGTCTGGGGTTACAAGTTCAAGTTGCCGCCCCATACTTTGACAAAAAGAAAAATGGCAGCGACAGAGAAAACTGATTTAATAGTGACACTTTTATGCACGAAATTATCAATGACACGGACAGATAACGTAATGTACCTTTACAATTTAACGGTGGTCTTCATTAAGATGCTTTTATTGAAGATATTCACCATAGATAGCAGTTTAATATAATGATAAAATTAAATGAAATTAAATAATAATAAAATACCTACAGTATTTCATTTTAGGATAGTTATAAAAATTATCTGACGGTGAGATTACGGATGGCAAATTTAACCGATCGGATTGACCTTAGCTTACAAACTTTTTGAGCATTTATCACATGGTAGGTACTCCATTGTGTCATGCCGCGATAACCGCCCCTCACGTTACATCGCACCGGATCCTGGTTCTTTTGACCATCAGGTACATACGTTACTGCACTTACGAAATGTACGTACAAATTGCAATCACGTATAGAGAAAGCAGTTTTAAACGGAAGGACAGAGAGACCGATCTTAATGTACGTGTTTGAGATAATTTACGTGCAAATCCTGTCTTGTGCAATACCATCGTAACTATTATGTTGTTCGAGGTCAGTAAATTACCATTTCGAACTTTATTGCAAACATAATAGAGGTGTAATAGACTGTAAAACCATTGTGGTTTTAGGCGTGAGGTGTTTCAATCAATAAGTAGTTATGTGGCCTGTTATCCTGGCGGTTATTCGTAGCACGTAGTAAGTTACGGAATGGTTTCGTACTTTGTTTACGATGGGCGTTACCATTTCATAATTCAGTGCTGAGAAGCAGTCTATATCGAACGGAACTATTTACTGCTATCAGTAGTCATGAAGTAAACGAGATAAATAAAATAGGAAAAATATGACTTTGTTGTTCTAATATAAAATTATAATCTAATATAAGTTCTTGTATGAAGGGTAAACTTTCAGTCATTGGACGCTAACAGTAATTGGACAGAACAAAATAAAACCTTTAAAAAATTGGTTTTACTGTGTCTCTGCTGCACCTGATAGCTTTTTATACTCTGCAGATGCAGTGTTTCTGTTTTGAAAGCAACCTTAATAAATAAGGTTTTATTGAGTTCTGACCAATGATTGTTTGCATCCTATGGCTGGACATTTACCCTATATAGGGGATGAACTCCGTTTGAAAAAGACCTTTTTTCATCTTTCCCTGGCTGGGGATTGAACCAAAACCTCTGAGTGGTAACTGGCTTGGTTAGCAATACGCCACGGAGGCAGTATCATAATATTAACTTGAAGCCATTTGAATCGAACGATTGAAAAGACCAATACGAGTATAAAACCGTTCAATAAGATGTATAGATAAATCGATACGATTTTCGACTTTTCTACCATAATACACCTATTACACGGTATTCATTGGTTATTATAATGTTACAAAGCCTTTACTATCCAAATAGATCTCTTGGACTATTAGGTAAGGTTATTGAATTACAGTATTACGGATAACAATAACATCGCTCAACTTGGCAACTGAATGGCTTTGTGCGGAAAATAATTTCGTTTTGTACGCACTCTATCGCGATCGTTTATATGAAACTGTTACAGTTGAAATGTGGTGAGAAGTGAAAGAAATCACCGCTTTATCAAGCTACGGGTATAATTAGAAGGGTGTATCGAAAAAACAACCGATGTCACATTATTCCACCATTTTTTTTTTATTTGCCGTCTATGGTGCGTACATATAATAAATGGAACCCCGGGCTATACTAGATCAATGAAGTAGAATGGAATTAAAATAACAGACAAAAACAACATATACATTTTTGACAACCTCCTTGGCGTAGTGGTCACCATGCTATTCCGCCACCCAGAGATTCCGGGTTCGATCCCCGGTCCGGGCAAGTTGAAAAAAGGGCCTTTTTCCAATTGTCCTGGGTCTTGGATGTTTATCTATATATGTATTTTTATAAAATATAATACCAATTATTTTTTTAGATTTTTGACTGTCATATTAAATTCATTGTACTAAATCATGATCTAATATATCCTGTAGTTTGATTACTTACGGGTATATCTCTTCCATGTTGTATAATCTTAGAGAATCCATAGAGCAAAAAAAGAAATCGAAAAATGTGACTTTGGTGGTTTTTCCGAAAAAAAAAAGCAAGTGCAACCTTCTTGCTACTTATTTTTTTTAAAGTAAAACTTATAGTATGTGATATTATAACTTATCTTATTACCATTTTTATGACAATGAGGGTCAAAGAGAATTCAAATACTTTCTTTTTATCGCGAAAGTATATTCAGCTCCTTCCATATCGAAATAAAAAACTAGTTAATGAAAATTTATTAAGCAAACATTTGAGCCAGTTTGCAAAAAGCATCATATTTTAATCCCGGAATTAAGGCTTTGCAATATTTAAAGGGCTTCCTGCCTAATTTGCAAGTAAAAGTTAACAACTTACGGTTAAATAAATGTTCAACATAATGCAAAAGCGAAAGTCGAGCTTTTATTGATAACCAAGGCTCTTTAGTAGACCGTTTGCGCAACGCTAATCCTTCAACATTTACGATACACTTATCTTACATTGTGACATTCATTCCGATCGATATCCATTACGTTGTCCTGTGGCATTTGTGTAAGACGTTCAGTTACAGATTGCGTAATCTAATATGGAACAAGTACATTTCAAATAAAAAGTAATATGGAAAGAAAATGGGCTCAGGCAGGCCCCGTCGTCGCATTTCCATCCTTGGCCAGAATCATTGATGGTGTAAACGAAACTTCTTAGTGTGGTTTGGATTATAGAATTAAGAAAAAAATAAGTCTATGGTGAGGACTATTTAACATAGGTATGAAAAAACATGCTGGTGACGTTTGCACCATTGCGAGGCAAAATAATTAATTAATAATTTTTCAAAACAAAATCCTACTGCCCCCCTCCCCCCCTCAAGATACACAGCCCAAGTATGCTCTGTTAAACAAAAAAACAATTTTTGATTATAATATTAATAAGAGACAGTACTTAAAAAAAAAATCCGACGAATTGAAACCTCCTCCTGTTTGTCAATTAAAAACGTCAATTTTTTTACTGATGATATGAATGATGTGGAAAATTAGAGTAGATGCATAAGATTGCTGTTGCTGTAATCTTGAAAGATATATTGCACGAAGACAAAGCGGAGTTGCGATGGTATAGCAGCTTTCAAAAAATCTTGAGGTTCATGAGATAAGTTCAAATAGGTTCCTTAACGATGTATACTTAAGGGCTTATTTATAATTTTTTTTCATGTCATATGGCGGCGGCAAACGAACAAGCGGGTCACCTGATGGTAAGTGATCACCGCTGCCCATGGACAACTGCAACACCAGGGGTATAACAAAAGCGTTACCGGCCTTTCAGGAAGATATAGTCTCGTTTTTTGAAGGTTTCAATGCCGTATCGGTCCAGGAACTCTGCTGCAGGAAGTTGATTCCACAGTTTGGTCGTACGCGATAAAGTTCCTTTTAACCCGTCAACAACCGCAATTTTGCAAACTCATTGTTATCTATTGTTCTCTCGGTCGGATCCGACCGTCTGGAAGCTGACGGGTTAAAACGTACAATATAATACAATACCCTTTATTGCACAAAATAAATAAATCAGGACATAATTATCTTAAAAAACTAGGAAATGCGCAAAAGGCGGCCTTATCGCTAAGCAATTTCTTCCAGGCAACCTCGTTATATAGAAAATAGTAATGGGAAATTAGGTAGAGCGGGGCGGTCAATATAAACATACTTATATACAATATTAAAAATAAACATACATATACATCTTACATAAATACATACAACTTACACTGAAATCAAAATTATATTAACAGTACGAGATGAAAAGAAATGAAAACAAGGGAAAGATATTTATTTACCTTTCATAAGGATAGAAAATAAGATTTCACTTGGGATTTGAAGCTGGCTAACGTTTCGACGCGTCGGATAGTAAGTGGTAGTGAGTTCCATAGGCGTACGGCTCGAACAGAAAAAGAACCTGAGAAAAAGTCAGTGGTGTAAAAAGGTATTCTTAAAGAAAGATTTTCACTTGAGACTCACTGAAGAATGTAAATAATTCTCGTAAATAGTTAGGGGAGGTAGGATTAAAAAGAATTGTGTACAACATAGACAGGATGTGCCAGTCACGGCGACGTCGGATCGGAAGCCACCTGAGTTCATTACGAAAGTGAGAAACATGGTCATATTTACGAAGGCCATATATGTATTGAATAAACATGTTTTGGAGACGCTCAAGCTTATCAAGTTGCTCCTCAGTAGGCCCGGGATAACAAGTATCAGTATAGTCTAGGATGGGAAAAAGAAGGGTGTGTGCGAGCTTAATTTTGGTATCCATTGGAAGGAACTTCCCAAGCCTCCGCAAGGCTGCAAAAGAGGCAAAGATCTTTCTACTAACTTCAGCAACTTGCGGCGACCAAGAGAGATTTTTATCCAGTTGTACACCAAGATTTTTAACACAGCTACTGAAGTTAATAATCGTTCCGTTAAATAACACTGGCGGAAGCTGATCAAAATCAATCCTAGTCAATAACCCTGAACTACCCACAATAATATATCGTACTGTGGTTGATTGCCAACTATCCAAGTGGTGTGGATGAAATTTCAATTTCATTTCATTAGTAATTAGTGCGAGTTCGTACATTTTCTGCGAGTGCGAGTAGAAAATGCATGAACTCACACTATCACTAATCAAAGTTTAAGTAGCCTTAACGAGCGACGTATTAAGAGATATTATAAATATCCTATGATAATTAAGAAAGGTAAATTTGACTTTGACTGGGATAGCTCCAAGGCACTGACATTTTGAACACATTATTATTTATTTATTCAGCGACCTGGGATTTTGGTGGGATACAAGGGATCAGCTGAGTCGTCAATAAAGGTGATCCTATTATAAAAATTCAAGAAGTACGTAGTACTCTAAGCCCAAAGTTATGTATACTAGTGAAATAAATGTGGTTTGGTATTATAAATGACCATACTTACCAACCATATATGTAACCGCCCTTTTTCCTACAAAGTTATGCAATCCAAGTGTAATCTATGAGACAATCATAATAAAATGCCCATCAAAAACGTAAGTGCCCTTCTTACTTGATAAACTGAATTCTATTGAACTGCAATGATACGTTTGCACTGCCTGAATGCAAACCTTGTATATGTGGTTAAAATTGCGATAAAAATAATGGAGAGAGCCCAAGAGAAGAATTTTCTTTTTTTTTTTACAATTTATTGGTTTAGGCATTTGTCTTCAATCTCACCTCATGGAAAGCGACGATGAAAACTAGGATGAAGCATGCCTATCGAAAAGATACCCATTCAATCTACTTTTGAATGTCCCGGGGCTGTACTTCTCTGGGAATATAGACGCAGGCAGTTCATTCCACACCTTAGCTACTCGAACCAAAAAGGAATTGTCAAAGCGTTTAGTTCGAGACTTAGGTATTTCAATATATAAAATAACCGGCTAATTGCGAGTCAAACTCGTGCACGAAAACTTACGTACGGTTATCAATAAAAAATCACGTTTGTTGCATGGGAGGCCCAATCTGTTTTTAATATTTTTTTGTTATATCGGTAACAGAATAAATTAATCTGTGAATCTGTCTATCTATCACGGTTCATAAGACGACAGACAGACGGACGGACAGACGGAAAGTAGAGTCTTAGTAACAGGGTCCCGTTTTTACCCTTTAGGTACGGAACCCTAATAAAGATTGTTCACATATCGTTCAGTCTAAGACAATATAAGTTTAGTTACTTATATTTGCTACCCTAAAATTTTTGCCTATACTCGTAAATTGTAAATATGTATGAGTAGTTCATTAAGATATTACTGATTAAGATTAATGACATAATTATTATTTTAGTACCTAATCACAAAAAATTTCATAACTTACATAAAATTGCTTGCCCAATATAAAAAATACAGTATTTCGCTTTGACTAATTACGCAGATATTATCAAAAGTTAGATAATTAACCGCAGCCGCGCCCAGGGCGACAATGTAATTATTCAATGTCGACGTAACACAACAATGAAACCGTACCTTATGCAGGACGTTGCATCATTTTATGATCGTGCTGCGGTTGCTTCCGAGGTGGACACTGATATGCATGCTAATACGGAATGTGGAGCAAACTCGCGCTTTCCTTGTTTGTTGAATGAGCGCAATGAGCGTAGTTTTTAGAGTCTACTTGGACGTTTTTGTGTTTCTATGTAGGTATGTTCAACGATAACTCTTCATTTTATGATCATGCTGTGATGGCTTCTAAGGTAGATACTGATAATGCATGCTAATGTGGAATATCGAGCAAACTCGCGCTGTTTTATATTCTTTTGTATTGCTACCTTTAGCCATCCTTCCATAAAAATTTGGATGAGTATCAGTGAGTTAAAACAAAAGTTCAAACTGCAGGTTTGCCAAAGGACAATGGAGCGCAGTATGTTGAGTGTAAAACGTACAGACCGTGTCAGGAATACTATGCTGTGTTCCATCACCCAAGTGGTCGACGTAGGAAGGAAGAGTGCCAGATTGAAATGGGACTGGGGAGTCACGTTTGCCGAATGGCGCCGGACAGATGGGCTCACATAACGACCATGTGGATTCCAGAAGACGGGAAACGATCAAGGGGAAAGCCTTAAATGAGATGGAGTAACGACCTGTCTGCTTTCGACAAAGATTGGAAAGGAGTAGCTAAAGATTGAAACAGCTTGGAAACAACAAGGGGATTACCTAAATGAGAAACTGAGGGTTGATCCCTCCCTAATAAGGAACGCTATCAAAATAATCCTTCTTTTTTATAACATATAAATAAAATAAAAAGAAATCATCATCATCATCCGAGCGTATTCCCGGTTGCATTCTCAGCAGTAACGCTTCAGAGCCCGGGGTCCGCTACCTAACCAAGGAGATTTGACGAGGTTACTGGTTTTTACACAGAGCGACTGCCGTCTGACCTCCACAACCCAAAGAGCAAACCAGGAACCAATCCTTGGATAGTTTGATGATCAAACGCTAGGTGGCGTTCGGGACCCACAGTTTTACGTGCCTTCCGAAACACGGAATCATCTTTCTTTTCGGATAATAAAATTAAAAAATTAAATATAATAAATAGGTATGTATTTATTATATTTATTTTTTGGGCGCACTATAAGTTTCCGGAACGAATATGAAAAAATACTATTAAAGGTACAAAATTAATTTATTGTTTTTCAAAATAATCTCCCTTGGCGTCTATGCACTTTTTCATTCGATGAAACCAGTTTTGAAAACTTTGTGCCACTCCTCTGTGGTGACCTCTGAAACGTGTTTTTCATACTCCTCGACAGCCTCTTCTGGTGATGAAAGTCGTTGACCGCGTAATTGGTTCTTAATTTTTGGGAACAGAAAAAAGTCACAAGGTGCCAGGTCGGGACTGTATGCAGGATGACTCATGAGTTCTACATTTTTCGCCTTCAAAAAGTCGTTTGTCTGTCTGGCCGTGTGAGAACTAGCATTGTCGTGGTGCAGGATGATACGGCGTTTACGGTTATTTTTACGGAGTTCGTCAATAACTTCCGGCAAACAAATGGTCGTGTACCAGTCACTATTCACTGTACGACGATTCTCTAAAGCAACAGTAGCCACGTGTCCAGTTTTATTAAAAAAAGAAGCAATCATCCGCTTAGATGCACATTTCACGCGCGCCACTTTGGTTGGTTTCGGCTCATCTTGAAAGACCCATACGCTCGATTGCTGCTTTGTTTTGGGATCGTAGCAATAAATCCATGTTTTGTCACCTGTTACTATGTCCCACACCAAATTTGACGCACCTTCGGGGAATCTGGTAAGCATGGCACTGCACCAAGTGACGCGGTCCGTTTTTTGAGCCTCGGTCAAGTTGTGTGGGATCCACCGCGAGCACAGCTTTCTCACACCCAAATGTTTGTGTAGGATTAATTGTATTTGACTCATGCCTATTTCTAAGGATGCGCGAATTTCATGGTAGGTCACATGCCTGTCTGTTTCAATCATACGGCGCACAGCATCGATGTTTTTGTTGGTCACAGCGGTGGACGGCTGACCATCGCGAGATTCGTCACTGAGATTAATACGACCACGCTTGAATTCTGCAAACCAGCTATAAACAGTTGTCTTGCATGGTGCTTCATTGCCAAAAGCTGTTTCAAGCCGAGCGATGCTCTGTTGAGCTGTCAAATTACACTTAAAATAGTAGAAAATCATACTACGAAAATTTTCCCGAGTTAAATCCATGTTGATGCAGACACACAATTTTTTAAATGGCGCCACATGGTAAAAACAAAAGACAGTCAGATGAAACAAACTGCATTCTACAGCCAAAGAGTTCTATTTTCAAATGTTGCAATAAATTTTTAAATATTGTTTATGTAAGTGGCCAGTTCCGGAAACTTATAGTGCGCCCTATGTATGTACGACTTGCTGGGGTAAATTCAACTGGTAGATTTGTAAACAATTAGCTAATTGAACTAAGAAAGGAAAGGATTTTGAAAGGCCGTCCTCATTGGTTTTACCTTTGGCTACCTGCAATTTTACTTCTAGTAACTCACGCAATGTGTCAATGTCAAATCCATGCTTCTCTTATTTCTTTCTTTGTGATCCAATTTTTATTATTATGAAACTGTCATTACGACTTGAAAACGTGACGACAGTACCGATTTACAAACAGACAGAAGCTGTACCACGTTGACTTTGACAGTTGCAGGAAAATTGTAGAGCTACAAATTCTTTAGATGTGATCGATTTATTTTCATATAGTTTTTTTTTTCATTTCTCAGTTCATTCTTCAGTTAATGTCCGTATCTCGAGGTTATCATCGCGGCACGTAGGATGATCTGCAGGTTTTATCCCTTTGCCCAATACAGAATCAGTACTTTCAATATTAGGAATTAATTATGCCATTTATCACCATTTGTAACTACGAGACTGATTTACCTATATATTTACTAGTGGTTCTGTGAGAACAGTAGACCTAGCGAGCCCTTACAATTATTTAACTTTTTTACTAAATATAGTTTGTGGGTTTAATCAATATAGTTTATTACTGTGTAATATACTCATAAAGCCCTTCCATTTGATACCGCACATGGTATGTTTATATAAAAATCATTTTTTTCGCTGTATCGCCGACGTCACAGTTACCATTTTCGTACTTGTCATCTCATAGATTTGTATTTACGACATCAAACTGAATGCACTTGAAAAATCGATGTCTAAAAAACTTTTGGGCGAATTTCCGACTATAAGTTCAAGTTTATCGTATAAAAAAGTTGTTCTGACAAAAAATTTGCGTCTTAATAAGAATAACAAAAAAGTCTAAAAACATTTTGTTTTTTTTTTGCTGAGGTATGAGATTTTTTCAGATTTGAAATTCAGCCATTTTTAAAATTTCGAAAAACTGGCTTGACAAACAAATTCTCTATAATTACCGAACCTGCTCACAAAATATCATGAGACTCGGTTAAGAAATGCGACCTGTGGGCGAGAACAGACAGACAGACGGACAAAAAAATTTCGGCCAGTCGAAACTGAGACGCTTTGCTCGCTTTACTCGCTCGGTCACCTATCTAACATATCTGGCACTCTTTATGTCTATGTTGACACCACTCCACTGTTTATCTCTATCAAATCTCCGTCACATTTAACACGGCACGTGTGACTATCCCCTTGAGTAGATCAATTGCCCGAGGCATTACAACTGAAATCTCAGTACTAATATTAAGAAACAGTTTAGTATTATCTTAGACCTTTTATCGCCAGTTATACTTACGACATTGATTTACGAATTTATTATCTAACATGTCTAGCACTTGTTACGTCTATGTCGACACCGCTCAATGGTTTATATCTCAACAATATCGCCGTCACGATTGGCGCGGCGCGTGCGACGGTCCGCACGATTCGGTGAAGTGAAGTAGGCCGCTTGCCCTCAGATTTCTGTTACATAAATATAGATATATTTATTGCCCATCGTGTATATCAATTTTATTGACTGTAACAATTGTTCTTATAAAAATGTTATAGTTTACATTACTTCTAATGAGCGTTGCTCTAGGAACTTTTGTTAGAACAAGAAAAGAAGTTTGTTTTGTCGAAGTTGAAGTTTTGTCAGTTTCGGCTGTCATCATTAAAAAGCAAAAATGTTAAGATATGTCTTAATACTTTTTACAGGTTACATCAGTCATCGGCTGGACTAAAGATCTCTCCCAATAAAGAAAGGATTTGCCTATAATCACATATCTGGACAAACAGGATCCGAGAAGATAGGATACCGTTGCACAGGAGACGCGGGCGCAAGAGATGACTAAGAGTGATATAGTCATCTTTTACGACACCCGTGGGGTAGAAAAGTGGATGTATGCAATACCTCGATTATATTGATTGATAGATCAATAGTATGACCTTTATCATATTTGAAGCACTTATCATGACCTATGCTGACCTCTCTGATTGTGCGAGGTCAGTTTTTGTTATCTGAATAGGGTTAAATTTGTGTAAACCTTAACAATCAACCTATTATCCGATTAACAATAATTTGATTGCAGATGTACCTACCAGAAAACAGATGTTTTGTTTAATTTTAATTAAAATTGAAAAAAAATCTGAAATTTTACCGTTTGCGCGACATTTGTGCTACAAAAACCCTTATTATTTGTATATTACCGCATAAAACTTCAAACACTTTGTGAACAAAATATTTTGAAATAACCTAGATATTGCAGTGTTATGATAATCAAGTTGTATTACAAGTTTGATAGGTACATTATCAACCCAATCAATTTTTTTTAACACGGCCCGACGTTTTTAAAATTTACGATCACCCTTTAAGCCTTGACCATCAGCGATCACTTGAAAATCTAACATGGCGGATATTTTCACTTTCATAATCAATTAAAATGCATGCAAGGTCACGACGGCTTTCCCACAACTATTGCGGTGAACGTGATCACTTTTTAACCGACTTCAAAAAAGAAGGAGGTTATCAATTCGAATATTTGTATATTTTTTATGTATATTTCCCGATAACTCAAAGACGCCTGGACCAGTTTGGAAAATTCTTTATTATATTTTTAATTCAAAGTAGTCCTGTATAAATTTTATCAAAATCGGTTGTGTAGTTTGGCGTTGAGGTCGGTTTTAACTATTTTTCAAATTATCTTAAATTCTGTAATATATTTTTTGGTACAATTAAAACTTTTTATGATGACCTTGATCCTTCATTCTTAAACGATCACTTGGATTGGAATTAAATATGGCGGTCATTTCCACTTTTAATACGAGTATCAATGAAAATGCACGCGAGGTCGACGGCTTTCTCACAATTATTGCTCTAAGCTTAATTACTTTTTACTTCTTAATACATTTGTGCAATTAAGGGCAGTTTCGAAACTGTTGTTTGTAGTTAAATACTGGTTAAAAAGTCATTACGTACTTAAATATTCAATTATTTTTTTTATATTAACGTTAATAATGTTTCTTTTATATTTAAGATAATAAATAATTTCCCAAGTATGATAACTACCGTTCAACTTGTATCATTAAAATTAAATAACGTTTTGCTGTTGAGTGAATTGTTTATTGTTATAAAAACGACATATATCTGTTACATTTACGACACATTCATTTTAACAAAAATAGAATAATTATGACAGCATTAATAAAACAGATACATCAAGGGTAATTTCAATTATATGAAATGACATCGACATGAAAATATTTATAATTTAAATGTCTAAATTATAAATATTTTCATGTCGATACAAAACAAATTTATTATTTTTCATGTTTCGTGAGTATAAAATTACTAAATTAAATAGTTGTATTTTTTCTCTAAAGTAATTAACAAATTCTTTATTAGTAAAACATTTATAGCGGAACATTGCACAAGCGCACTCGTAGCGGATATTTCACGTTCGTATTAGTTAGTATTTCGCTTTTAATGCAGTCAAAACCTGTTGATAGGCAAAAGGTAAGTTACGGAGCAAGTAAACTGGTGATTGCCTAATAAATCAAGTAAATATATCTTTAAAATTATTTGCTTTTTAAATTACTTAAAAACAAGAGCTTCTCAATTCGGTTGTAAATTTTAATAATCACATAAGAACTCCGTCATTTATAAACCAATATAAATATAATATATTTGAGATAAAAAAAAACTTATTAAAAAATGTAGGTAATCCACTTTCAATGGTATTTACGAGTCATTTATCAATAGAACCACTTTATGTTTTAGTGTATTATATGACTAATGCATGGATATTATTATGATTTGTCTCAAAATTTACTGTCTCAGCAAAGTATGGCAAAAAAAAACTGAAAAAAAGACAAAAAATATAAATAAAACCTTTTATTTAGGTTAATAATATGCTATTTTAAATTAGTACAATATTTATTGTATTTAAATTGGTTTCAAAAAGTTTGGTTTTAAAACTAACTTATTCTAAATGTTATATCATGTCATCCAATAAACAAAAATTGATGCATTTTTTATAAGTAAGTGATTAACAGTGAGTGGAATTATTGGTCTATTTCAGTTTACAAGTTTTAGTGGCTATACTTATTGGTGATTAAAATATAAAGAAAATATTTAAAAATAACAGGCAATTAATAAGTGCCGCTTACTCTAATTAATTATATTCAGTGTTGCATACATTATGAATGATCGATTGATACATGAGTTGCAACTTCCGGCATAGGCGTGGAAAGTGTGCAACTGCTAAATATACAGCCAGTTTTAATTAGATTTACTCAAACCTCTTTTTTCCATAGCCAGAAAACAAACATTAAAAGTAGTCTTTTCTGTATTTTTTTTTTTTTGGTATTATAGAATTAATTTGCCCAGCGCATATTTTTTCTGTCAATCTGTACGGACTGATCTCGGAAAATGCTTTTTGATGCAATTTTCATTAACGAATAGAGCTCAGTTTCTTGATAAATTACGATAATAAGTGGTTACCCTAGCCTACAAACGCTTGCAAAAAATTCATCAATTCGGTCCTTAGGCAAAACAATAAGGGAAAGAAATTCATCTTGTCACTTCTTTTTGAAAAACATGGATATTTGGGCAAACCATAAGAAAGGTATAAGTAACAGAAGAACGCGCACCAGTGTCCTCCGTGCAACGACTTTATAAAGGTACAGGTTGGCACTTCATAAAAGCGGAGCTTCATTTATGCCTGCATCTACTACAAATCACATGCGCTCACCCCTCGTAAATGTATGTGTTCACCCCTCAACACCCTCAACAAGGCGAGAACGGGAAAGAGATGCGAGGACGGGTAAACGGGGACGCATATTACGTGGAATCCTAATAGGAGTTTTCCGTTCTAAAATAAAAATGATGAAAATGTATATTTATAAAGACTTAATTAAAATCTCCCTGAATATAACTGTTATCATTATTACGGGACTAACCACGATTAATATATTTTTTGCCAGATATTTAGACGACCCTTCTGCTTCATGGTCGCTGGCAGACGACTAAGGAGTAACTAACTGTGACTGAAAAACGCTAAAATAAGATCTTATTATCTCTGAATATACATTTTCATGTTTATATTATTTTGAGTTTGAGAGAAAATTCAAGATATAGGTAGAGGTTCGGCCCAGATATCTCGTTGGCTGACTGTACAATCTACTGCGATCGTCAACATAATGCCCAGCGAGGTTATTATGGGCAAATTCACCCTTTATTGGGAGAGCTCTGTAATTCAGCAGTGGACAAGGCTAGTAAGAAGAAGAAATATCAAGACAGAGAGCTGATTCCAATACGTAACTGTAGAGCGATTTTTCAAACGCTTAGTCACCTCAACGAATGGTTTTTCCATACAAAAATCGTATCTTTATTGACACCGCGTTTGAAAAATCGCACCACTGGTAGTAAATTGCTCTAAAACCGTACTATACGAGACGCTGTAGGAATCTTTTGCAATATCAAATGATTGCAAGTGTAATGATCGGCCACTTTGAAGCTTAGCCCTTCGCCTGAGCCATCAATCTGTTACACACACCGCATTGTTTACCTTCATTCTAAACGCGGAGGTTCTCACATTCGCTTCCCACGGAAACATACGTCGCATTTTATGATTTACTTACGACATTATTCATTACGTTGGTACTGAAAAGTTGCCTCATCAGGAATGGTATAAATTATAAAAGATGAGCGTATTTCTACTGTTAAGACACGTCTGATGTACGAATTTTTTTTTTTGCAGCTTTGCCTTTTCTGTAACCAAATCTTGGCGCACATTATGTTACTTATTTTATTTACGGAAAAACACAATTTATTCTTTTCTTTAACAATTTTGACCAGTTGCTTTATAATATACATCAGTAAAACTTAATTATTACTTATATTCCTTTTGAAATTTAGAAAAAACTAGTTATGAAAAAACTTCTAAACTTTTAATTTTAATACTTATTAACAAAAGTCAGTAAAAATCATAGATTAATGAAAAACCAAAATTCAGTAATAGAAAAGAGAACTACCAAAGATATATGTCAAATATAATAAGCCGAGAAGTGATAAAAATAATTTTAGTAAAAGATAAAAAAAAAAGAACTAAAGACCTAAGTTCTCACATTAACGAGTACTTATTTCTTATCAAAAATTTATTTAGTGGTATTTAACAAGATAAAACTTCATTATTTATTGTGATAGAATAAATATGATATTTATTTGCTTTTGTTAATATTTAACGACGCTTCCGCTCATCCCTTACACTTCCCTATAAAGGTCCGTCCACACATCTTATTATCTCAGTTTGATGCAACGCTGACCGCAAAGCGATGGGGGCAACGCACTACACGGATTGACAGCTGATGGCGACGTACTTTTATTCGGTTGGTAGCACTAATCGAGTTAATAAACCCTGGGTATGCGGCCACTTAGATTATGATGAGTTTAATAAAGATAGACGAGGCATTGCGATACTTAGATTTTATTTGCTTCCGCTAGTACACTTGATGCGCACGCGCATATGAGTGATCATTTTCACTTTTCATTTTCAACCAAAAATATTTTTTGCTCTTTCTCAGTTTGAAATGTTGTTGGAGACTTTAATGTAGTTAATTAATTATAGACAGACTTTCATTAAATGGGGCAAAAAGGTTCTCAGATGGCGACCACGTACTGGCAAGCGAAGAGTAGGACACCCACCCACAAGCTGAATAAAGTCGCTGCTGGAAAGCGCTGGATACAGGCCGCTCTAGATCGGTAATTTTAGAAATCCTTGGCAGAGGCATATGTCCTGCAGTGGACGGTATGGGGCTAAAACGATGATGATGATGAGACTTTCATTTATACCAAAGAAGTTATTTTAAAAACTAGAACGATAAAGTGGGTGTGTAGTTTTGATTTGGTTAAAGAGGCAGGCTTTCTTACTTAGAGTAATGTGTAGATATAGTAGTTTAAACACGCTTCTCAAATTCCCGTGGGCCGGTCGTGTTCATCGATGGTTTATTCACACTTATTTATTTATACAACGTGGAAGGGACATACCCGTAATAAATCAAACTGCCCATACTTTACCACTTTAGAAAATGAAATTAAAATAACAGTCAAAACACAAAAAAAATCGGCATTTTCATACAAAAGTGTGCATCCACCCGGGCAATTTGTATGGGAATGTCGAATTTTTTTGGTAGCTATTATAATTTAGTTAAGTGATTTAGTATAGCCAATGAATCGATTTATCACGTGTAGGTACCTTTCCGGTTGTGTAAAAATCAACTAATGCTTGAACATATAGGTTTAAAATTATTTCATAACATAACAAGAGTTCAAAGGCACCAAAATAAAATTAACATCTACAAAATGACAAATTACCCACTGACACAAGAACAAATAGACATGGCGCCAATCAAACAATCGTTAGTCACGTGACATGGGAATCGATTCGTCAACGTTCAGTAATCGATCAACATCGAGAGGTCATCGCACTTGGATAAATGTTTCGCGGTCGGGTTGCGTCAATCTCGTATAGGACTTATTTAAATTTACACGGCTTGTAAACATTACGACACTCCATATGGATGCATTAAACCTTTATAGAGATTGAATTTAAAAACGAGATCTCGATTATAGATCATAATCGATTCGTGTATGAATAGATTTGCCAATTCGATAATGGCCGATATCAATGTATTGAATGTGGGTCAATCTTTGATCTTTCTGTATTGCACCTATGGCCTTGAATTAGAGACAAAAGAGATGCTTTATGTTTTTCTAGCTGCGCCCCGCGGTGTTACCTGCGGGTGTCAGCTACCTGCAAACAAAATTTTATCAAAATTGGTCCAACCGTTTGCGCGTGAAGAAGTAACAAATATACACACACACGAATACTCACAAACTTAAGCCTTTATAATATTAGTGTGACTTTCTTTTTTTTTATTAAGTTTAATCCATCTTGTTCTTAATTTAGTACGCTTCTGGTTGCATCCCTAAATATGCTGGTTGCATCGCTAAATTCTACCATTAGCAACATATTGTATGTAAAAGCCTTCTTATCGATTGTCAAAGTCAAAGTCCTTTATCTTTGGATGTTTGTATCACTTGATAAATGTCTATTTTTCTTTCGATTTCGTAATAGTTGTTGACGTGACATCATTTACTTACAGCTAAGTTTAGTGCCGCTTCCTAAGCGCAAAAGCCGAAGAAGCGGCAACAAACTGCACTGCAGCATTTTTTCCAAATTTACGTCAACTTACAATTAGACTGATAGTATAGTTAGATATGTAGACTGAACATACATTGTCAACGTATGACGAAGGTTTGTTTGTTTGTTTTTCTTGTATATAAATGGCCAACAATGATGTAAGATTTTTCAGGCTGCATAAAGGCATCTGAAAAGAGCTTGACGACTGCCATACAATGATGACAGCTGGAACCAACGGCTTATAAATGCCTTCCAAAGCACGGAGGAGCTTGAGAAAATTGTATGCCACTTGCGGTCACCAATTCAGGTGCGGACCAAACCAAGTGTCACTTTACTTGCGAAAGTGTTAGTAATGCGCACTCCCGTCGGGCCACCGAGCTCCTCCGTAACGGAGTTATATTAATGAATGAATTTCCATAATTTGTTCGTTTACACAACAAAAAATATTTTTATGCCTCATTATAATCATGCAGTAAATAACTATATCTAAAAATTTACTAAAGATATAGCAGAATGGAATGACGTAATAAAGATGGGCATCCGCTACACCAAAACCCATTTCTGATTATGTTGTAACAATCGTCAGACGATAAAGAATAGCTTTGTATCGATTAAAGAAAACAAATCGAGTCGCACCTAAAGAAAGGCTTGATTTCTGTCAATATGAATGAACATTTATTACTTTCGATTTCAAATCGATTCATCACCGACGCATCATTTGTTGTGCATAGACTTATAAAAAAGTTAACTTGGAATATAACAGAATACGTAAAACTGAGTGTTGTAAATTCGTATGTGTACAAGTTTTATTATAAACTAAAATATTTTTTTAATTAAAAGAGATAGTAGACATTAAGTACAGATTTGTTACAGTGGGTCTGTTTTCAAAGTAAATATATTCCAAAGTATAGAGGAAATTTATAAGTATTTATTAAATTTAAATAATCCCTACGAGTATATCCATAAAACCTCAAACATCGACCAAAAACATAACCAATAAAATGTGTTTATTTGTTTGTAAAATCTTTATTGTACATGAACACAGGACAAAAATACAGGTTAGAACTAGAGATCAGTACAAAGGCGGACTTATCCCAGATAGGGATCTCTTCCAGCCAACCTTGAAATATGAGGACAATTTACAACACAGGGTAGAGAGCGGGTACAATATACAGAAGAGACAAAACAGAAAACAGAATTCAATTACACTTAACTACTTACTACACTAAAACTACAGTAAAATTAAAACTTGTAAATAAATACCTTAAAATTAAAACTACATTAAAATTAAAACTTGTAATCCTACCCAAGATTTAATGATTATTATGACTTGTCTATTATTATAAAAGTCTATGTACGAGTAACCAAGACGACCCAAGGTTGCGCTTGCACACCGATGCAGTTCAACTCAACATTGGGACGTGATGGAAAATCAACTTGCATTGTTGCACAGACAGAAGCGCATCAGAATCTAATTTTAATTGATTGATGATAAGGATTGATTAGATTTGTTTTAGAGAGGGCTTCGTAATATTTTCGTCACTAGTTAAGCATGAGATTGGAAGTTGCGACACGCTTTGTTTCAACACGAGTTTTCTCAAAAGAAATGACTTTATCAGCAGTTTTCAAAATTTCACAATTTTTGTTAAAGGGTAAAAACTTTAATGTTTAAAGTAATCAGCATGTTAAACTGAATAAAATAAATATCATGTACAGATGTTGTATCCTTTATTTAAACATTTTTAAAATTTTATCCATGATCCTTTGTCAACAGGAGCATATACGGCCAAATTTTATCCTGAGAATAAGAGATAGTTAAATATAATCATATTTTTCTACTCCTTTACTTTTGTTAAATGTCTTTTATTGATGATTTCAGGAAAGTCCCGGTATGATTCCATTTATATTATTTTTAGTTACTTACTTTTTAGCCTTTAGAGGGCGCCTGACTACAACTCAACGTATTGTAACGTCACATAGCCTTATAACAAGCGGCCAGCCATGTCGCTTCAAACGATACCTCATTTCTTAAGGTACCATATGTATTATAGAAGATACTAGGGAACAGATGAATATACTAACATACATACATCGCAGCGAAATTCGAAACCCTACTTTTGACTTTGTCTCAATCGGGTAATAAATAAATAAACACAAAGCACACTGATTAAGCTAGCCCCAAAGTAAGTTTTAAACCTTTATCCCAGGACAATTTAAGCCATTTTCGTCTTGCCCTAGCTTGGAATCGAGAGCTAGTCCCAGAAGTTCGAACGCAGAACCCAAGCGACGGACTAGCATGTTAACCAATACGCCACATCTACGGAGGTCGTCTAAATGTTGTTGAAAACCCAACCGAAATGTGTCTTGAAATCTTTGGCAAAATATTTAATCTTGACTCACGCTTGGCCACTTTGTTAACAAGTATAAGGCGGGGACACAGAGACCTCGTGGAGAAGCGTGATCAGCCGATGAGACGGTAACCCTGGTTTGACAAGGATGCGCATGTACTAGCATTGTTGTCTCATGCAAGGCTTTCAACATGAAATATGTACGTATAGACGCACTAATGTATGCGTATGGAGATTCAAACATATTTGTTAATACAAATACAGCTTTTGAAAATGATGAAAATTTAAAAAATCTAGTACTTACACATAGATTAGAATCGTAGGTACTTGTACGTAGATTCAAGAAACTTACCTCGAGGTTCTTTAAGTTATTGTATTTAAAAATATAAAAAGAATCCTGTACCTTAAACGAGCTATTCTCGTATTTATATATTTTTGATGAAACTCTGTATTTAGGGAGTGACGAAGCAGAAACAAATGATTTTCATAAAATCATAAAAAAACGGCCAAGTGCGAGTCGGAATAGCCCATGAAGGGTTCCGTAGCAGCAAGTAACATAATATTGTAGTTCGTTGTAACTTTGATCGATGTTTTAATAAACGTATTAAAAAAAACTACTTACTAGATCTTGTTCAAACCAATTTTCGGTGGAAGTTTGCGTGATAATGTACATCATATATTTTTTTAAGTTTTATCATTCTCTTATTTTAGAAGTTACAGGGGGTGGCACATTTTACCACTTTGGAAGTGTCTCTCGCGCAAACTATTCAGTTTAGAAAAAAATATATTAGAAACCTCCATATCATTTTTGTAGACCTATCCATAGATACCCTACACGTATGAGTTTGATAAAAAAAAATCAGTTTCAGTACTAAGTATAGGGAACCCCCAAAATTTATTGTTTTTTTTTCTATTTTTGTGTGAAAATCTTAATGCAGTTCACATAATACATCTACTTACCAAGTTTCAAAAGCATAGTTCCTATAGTTTCGGAAAAAAAGTAGCTGTGACATACGGACGGACAGACAGACAGACATGACGAATCCACAAGAGTTCCGTTTTTGCCATTTGGCAACGGAACCCTAAAAAGTAACCCAACCCAGCAAATAGTACGAAATCGAGATATAAACATGCTTTCAATTTCATAAATTCGTAATTACAGAAGTAAAAAAATATTTTATTTTCTACGCTAGCTGCAAAATAAGGCATTTGCTCTACTCATTATGATTATTTTATTAGATAATGCGTTCATTCTTGTCTGACATTTCCATCGAGATAAAATCACCACCTTACGCCCAAAAATTTAAGAAGTCAACTTTTTTTGGTCTCGGTCGGTCTGTCTTTGATTGCCGATGCACCGATGCGAGTGAAAGTCGATTACAGCAATCGAGTCGGCAGCCTGATGTAATGGCCAGTACTTGCACTTTTTGTACCGCCTGATAACGATTCAATTACGATTCCGATCGGCATTGTTGTCGATTCAATCAGGCCGTAAGCTGTTTTGAATATAGATTTTATTCGAGCGCTTTTTATTTTTAAATGATCATAACATTTGTGTGTCAGCATTTCACAATACGCTGTGCTTGGGAGTATAAGAATAAGAGTAGAAAGAAAAAAAAAATTACCAAACAAATATTTCAAATACTATAGATTGCTAGATAACTGCATTACATACATACATATGATCACGCCTGTTTCCCACAGGGGTAGGCAGAGACTATGGACCTCCACTTGCTACGATCCTAACAGACCTCTTTCGCTTCATCTACACTCATCTCCCTCTTCATGCATGCCCGCAGGTTACGTGTACTTCTGACCTACCGCGTACCGCGGTCAGATTGCAAACGTTCTTAAAAAAGGAGTTTTTTAAGAACGTTTGCAATCTGACCACGGTACGTTCGTCGAGGACCAGTATAATCAATCAATCAAAATCAAATATCTTTATTTTCGGATAACAAGATCCATTTGTTACAATTTATAACTTAAAAACTACACTACAAGGTTTTTTTTTAACAATAATCTATAATTAATAAATCATATACCTCTGAGGCACTCCGTGCGTACGAGACCGTACTTCAAGACGACAATCTTGTCTTTCCGTCATCGTCCGGACGAAGTGTCTCATCAGAGGTGCGTGTACGTCCTCAGCTATCATTCTCATGATGCTGTTGTCACTCCCTCGCACCCTCCTTACCAAAGATGCTGCTTTCTTTCGCAAGATTGCGTGAAACCCGTCTGTTTGGGCATGAGCAAACATTCCGGAGGCGCTGCAAAAACGAGGGAGTTTAAACATCATCCTAAAAATGTCATTATATTGGATACGTAGTGTATCAAGCGACTTTTTGGCAAACCGAAACCATAGGCCGCCCGTGTACATACCTTGACAATAAGCCTTAAACAAGGTAATTTTAACTTGGTCAGAACATCGGGCAAACCTACGGATCAGCATGTTGCCGCGAATCGCCAATGACCTACGCTCCCTCTCTATATCTGCATCATCCTTAAGGTCGTCGGTCAATATATGTCCTAGGTATTGAAATTGATAAACCCGTGTTAAGTTTACACCATTTAACATGGGGGCGATATGTTCAGGACATCTACCGGCGGCCTTAAAGACCATGTATTCGCTTTTATTGACGTTGTATACGAGACCATGCGACGTTGCATATGTCTCGCATACCCCTAATAGCTCTGTGACTGACTTCCCGGTCGGCCCCAACAGCACCATATCATCTGCGTAGCTAATGTTATTTACATTAACTCCCCCCACCCGGCATCCGACACGCCTGCTGCTGAGCTCGACTATAAGGTCATTAACATACAGGTTGAAGAGTGTAGGAGACGAAATCCCCCCCTGTCTCACTCCACACTCCAACCTGTACGCTTCAGAGACACTATTTGACCATTTTACAAAATTGGTCTGGTTTGCATACCAATATTTAAATAAATTAACTAAGTGCGCCGGTATGCCCCTGTTCCTCATTTTTCTCCAAAGCACATCGTATGAAACGAGATCATATGCCTTAGAGAGGTCCAGAAAACAGGCGTACACCGGCGTTCTACGTTCGGTGTAATACTGGACAGTGTGCTTGAGAGCCAATATCGCGCTTTCCGTAGATAGTCGTGGCCGGAACCCGAACTGAGCGTCATGCAGATTTAGATATTTTTGTAGGCAAGAATCAAGCAGACTGTCCAATATTTTAGCCACAATTGTCGCGAGGGAGATAGGACGATAATTGGTTTTGTCCGAGATATCTCCTGTCCTGTTCTTAACAATCGGCACAACAGTTGTTTTCATAAGATTAGCTGGTAAGTATGCATGACTTATGCACATTGTAAAAAACAAGGACAGGACCCTCGGAAGATGACTCCCAGCATATTTCAAATGCTCAATACTGAGCCCGTCATGACCAGGTGACTTGCCCCTACTCATACCCCTAATTATGTCACTTATCTGACCCGCAGTAAATATAGGCAGAGGCTCACTCTCACAATCACTCCTACCAGAACCCTTCATTTCAGTACATGGACCTAGAGGAGATCGTACCTGAAAGTGCTCCCTAAACATATTTGCGATCTCTTCAGTATCACTCTTGCCATCCACGCTTACAGGCAGACCCGGTCCCTTGTTAAGATCACTTGTGGCTTTCCAAAATTTCCCAAAGTTTTTATCCGCCCTTAATTTTGCAATTTTGTCCATTTTAATTTGCTCTTGGTTATTTAGGCACCATTTTAGTTTGCCCCTGTAAATTCTACGCGTTTCACACATTTGGTCATAAATTAGGCCTGCAAGCGGTCTATTATGAATTTTCCATTGGTTAAACCTATACCTGGCCTCCCTGTGCGCCTCCCTCACGTGGCTATTCCACCCACACAATGGTCTGTTTCCCCTCCTTGAGTTACACTTCGATACATTTTTGGTTAGTACAGCCGCATCCCTCAGTACACTCACCATTTGATCATACATCCCATCTAAGATACGTTTATGCCGGTCCAAAGTACACGCCCCTCTGCTGCATTCCGTAAATTCCTTGGGAAAGTCAATCTCTCGCAACCCTGCATGACACAGGTCGTGGTATGTATTTATTTGCGCTTCGTCCCTCTCCCCCCACACAACTGCGGAATACCTTACACCACTGGTCATAATTTTAGGCCTCACTATATCCAGATTGCATTCAATACACAACGGCAAATGGTCCGATATAAACACATCCTCTAGCACCTCCACATTCACAATGGACATCATGCCTGACTGAGAGACCACACAGTGGTCCAGCCAACTCCTCGTTCCGTGATAAGAGTCAATGAATGTATATGTTCCTGAGTCAATTCCCAGTATATTTACGTCTGCGCATATCCAAGACTTATCCGAGCAGAAAGTAGACAGTTCTGTATAGAAGAATTCACTGGGATCAGCATTAAAATCTCCTAACATGTATACGGTTTCGACATCGCAGCTCGCCTCAATGGCACTGATTTCACCTAGTACTTCGGTAAAAATGTAGTAAGTTCGGTAAAAGTATAGTATCTAGAAAGTTGACTTTTTCAGATACGACGACTGTATTTTATAAGCTTTTATTTAGTTTCAACTGCCCCGTTGTCTGTCAGTCTGTCTGTAATCAAATTTGAGAGAAAGAGCTGGATGGTAGTCAGTCATGGCATCTCTGTGATAAAGGAAAACAACCCCACCAAGTTTGGGCTCGATTGATTCGTCTCGTGAAGCAATTTAACCTTTTTAGGTTTTAATTATAGACAAAAGCTTGTTTTAACAATATGTTTGTAAATAATGACTTGTTTCCTAATGAATATGCAAATACACAGGTAAACTTTTTATGCTCACAGAGGTGATATGCAGCCCTTATTTCTAAGTCATGGAATGATCACAGAATTTTTTCACTGTCAGTTCGGTTCGATTTAAACATTGATATCTTTTTAATCGTAGGTTATTTATAATATCTCTTATAGTCATATTGCTTTTGTACTTTATTGACGTCAAACGTTACATACAGCTAAGTTTAGTGCCGCTACTAGGCGCTAGTCCAGAAGGCGCAACAAACTGAACTGCTGCATTTTTTCCAAGGACGTCAACTTAAAATCAAATTTATATCATAACTTCCATTTGCAATAAATAATTTTAAAACAGGCTAAACCATCTACATTGTTGTTAAGCTAATAAGCCTAACTAATGGACTATCAGCTTTTAAATCTTACAAAAATGAACACATAGTAGAAAATCTTTTTATATTTGTTCTTCATTTTCGTCGTATAAAGGAAACTTAACGAAGACATGTACTTAGTAGGCTTACCTTAACTTCTTATGGCTCCAGGATACCTTTGCCTTGCCCAAACGGACATTTTGCTAAATAAATAGAAATCAAGATTTACCTGCAACAATACAAAATTTTCTAAATTAAAAGATGAAAGAAGTTACTAATATCTACATATTAGGTTGCGGAAAAAGTCTTTTCGCATATAGTATGTATGAACTTGTAATAAAACCACTTTGGCTATACTATTTGTACCTGGCTGGTTTTGGTATCATTTAAAAGTTTAAATTTTAAAGTAGATAATTCCAAATTCAAATTAGGAAAATGCGTGATTTTCATTTGTTTTTCTTACCGTCAAGATGAGTGAATCTAATGAAGAAATTAGATACATTTTAAAATTTTACTACCAAAAAGGTAAAAATGCAACGCAAGCCGCAAAAAAAATTGCGATGTTTATGAATCAAGTGCAGTTTCTGTGAGAATAGCACAAATTTGGTTTAAGCGTTTTTAATCCGGAAATTTTGATGTGAAAGATGCACGTCGCTCTGGTCGCCCTGTTACGGATAAAATGGATGCTATTTTTTAAAAAGAGGAGCAAGATCGGCATATAAGTAGTTACGACGTAGCTGAAGAACTGGGAATTGACCACAAAACAGTTTTGACGCATTTGAAAAAAAATGGGTACATAAAAAAGCTCGATATTTGGGTACCTCACGAGCTCTCTGAAAGAAACCTAATGAACCGTGTATTCATTTGTGATTCTTTATTACGACGTAATGAGACCGAACCATTTTTGAAGAAATTGATAACTGGTGATGAAAAGTGGATCACGTACGACAAGAACGTGCGAAAAAGGTCATGGTCAAAGGCCGGTCAGGCTTCACAGACTGTGGCGAAACCCGGGTTAAGTCGCAACAATGTGATGCTGTGTGTGTGGTGGGATTAGAAGGGCATTATTCATTATGAGCTGTTACCACCAGGCAGGACCATCGATTCAGAACTCTACTGCGAACAACTGATAAGATTAAAGCAAGAAGTTGAGAGAAAGCGGCCGGAATTAATCAACAGAAGGGGTGTGGTTTTTCATCATGATAACGCTTGACCTCACACATCTTTAACCACTCAGCAAAAATTAAGAGAGTTTGGCTGGGAGATGTTAATGCATCCGCCGTATAGTCCTGACCTGGCACCTTCAGATTTCCACCTGTTTCGGTCTCTTCAGAATTCTTTAGGCAGTGTCAGGTTAACATCACGAGAGGACTGCCAAAACTACTTGACGCAGTTTTTTGATCAGAAGCCCCAAAATTTCTATAGCAATGGGATCATGTCCCTGCAAAAAGTTATCGAACAAAATGGTACCTACATACTTTAGTTAAATGTAAATGTTTTGAATTTTCATATAAAATGCGAAAAGACTTTTTCCCCTACCTATTATTATGACTATAGCATCGTCATATATGTCTGAATATTAAATTATCTATGTAAATAATTTTCTTGTTGCATTATGTTCTTGTACTTTAAATAAATAAAAATTATTTTAAAGTATTGTAAATATACATACAACCGTAATTTAAGCCAGAAAAAGTATAACCATTTTCTACGTTAAAAGAATCACAATAAAACTAATTTTATGAACGTAAGTACTCATACAATTACTAGTAAAGCCGGGTTATGTTTTTCTTTTTTAAATTTAAATGCAGACAAGATAAGTTATTTATCATCTTACGATGGCTGAATTGAAACATTTTTCAAGATAATCCTTCTTCAATCCTTAAGGTTCCTTATGAAAATAAAAATAAAAATAAAAATATGACGATAATTTAAAATAACATTCACGTCGAATAAATCGTTATAAGAGTTGATATACTTGAAGTAAGTACTTGAACTGTGTTTTATAAAACGCTCGTTATGAATTAAAAAATCGCGAGTCATAATTTTATGAACGATAAGTGCAAAAATACAAGTTTTTGATGTGGCCAACACGAACGCAACAGAATTTATCTTTTCATTAACATTCGTTAAAAGAGAGAACTTATTATCTCTGTACTTAGCTCAAAATGAATCATATAACAGGTTAAAATTCAACCAAATTCTGAAAGATTTGACCTAAACAAACATACATACATAGTTACATACAAGACACATTGCAAGTTAAATAAAAGCTTTTAAAAAGTAAACAGAAATTGCGTACAAATATTGGTCTAGAAAGTTGGCTTTTTCAATTATTTTAGGGTTCCGTAACCAAAGGGTAAAAACGGGCCCTAAGTTAAATAAAAGCTTGTAGAAAAACAACCTTGAAATTTACAGCTTTTATGAAAATAATCGTTTTCCTGCACGTCCATATCCATACTTGCTGTTATTTAATAAGTAGTGTGGATCGTGTGGACTCTTCTGGTCGAAAACAACATGGGCGGTACCTAGGCTTACCAGAAATAAACTGTCAATAAAGAGGCCTCAATATAACCAAACATTATTTATAAAACCGTTCAGCAAACTGGTCATGCGTAAAAACTCTTTCTTCCTCGTGTCTGAACTCCAAACGAGCTGAACGGGATCGTCCCAAACCCGACGAGACCAGGGTTTCAATTAAACATATTGTTTTTGCGCGAGCATTCTGATCCTTACTTAACATACATTAAAACTTGTTTTTTGGAATTTGCAAATAACGGTTTGGATGAGACATTTCTTTTTACTGTAAATGTTGAATAATTCCTGTCTGTAAGTTTGAGAGTGATTTTCAAAGTTGACAAGTTGACTCATTAATAATCCGGACATAACGGATAAAGACAACCCTGAAGACATTTTTGGTGACAAGTTATAAGTAGAAAGCGTTTAGAAAATGTTAAGTCTTTTTAGGACGATGTACCTATTACATGTAGTTTTTAGATAGAAGGTATTCGCCGTCACAATGCCTAAGTTTTATTAGAGGGTATGTTAGGTGGATGACGGAGCGAAGAAGATTATTGTGCAATTTTGAAAGCATCATTAAAGTCACTGAAAGATATTCCTTAGGTTCCTTATTGCAAACAATGAAAAAACTAAAAAAGAAAACTTACAATAATATTAAATGTAGATCAATAAAACTTATTCATGATCCACAGTACATTTCAAAGAACTATCTTTTTTTTTAATCTGCATTGATGTTCAACAACATCTGACGCGCAAATAAGACTTGCAAAAGCGTGGTAAATGCCACCTTTGGTCTCATTGAGCCTGGATAGGTAGAAATTCTTACATTCTTCCATCAATCACGATTGCATCTCCAAGCCCGCTTGCCGCTCCTGCCTGTGTTCAATAATGATTGAGATTAAAATAAAACTAGCAAAAAAGTATATGCCACATCACTTTGTTCTATAGAACAAGGATTTCTGTATTCTACCATCAATGTATCCTGAATACTCCTGATGTTATCAACAAACCCGCTTGTCGCTCATCCCTTGACATCTTACAAGTGATTGATGTTCCCGAACACCAGAGACGAAAATAAAACTACTAAATCGTAGGGAAATGCTACATTACTTGATTCTATTGAGTGTGGATAGGCAAACATTCCTGCATTCTTCCATCAATCACTACGGAATACTCCTGATACTCCTGATCTACAAACCCGCTCGCCGCTCTTCCCTTGACACCTTTAAAGTGATTAATGTTCCCGAAGTGTCAAGAGACCAGACAAAAATAAGACTAGCAAAATGTTAAAAGCCACATAACCTGGCTCTATTGATCCAGCAAGCATTCCTGCATTCTCCCATCAATCACTCCTGAATACATCTGATCGTATCTGCAAGTTCGCTCGCCGCTCGTCACTTGCCGCCGCAGCAGGCGACATGCTAGATGGACTCAGATGTCATTGAGATAGCCTAGCGATTGTTCGTGGGGATCTTTTAACAATAGTCCATGATGGCGGCATTGTGCTGTCCGATTGAAGAATACTGGAGGAAGCTGAGGCCATCCGGACCTTGGACGGGTGAATACCGTCGAATGGACGCATCATGACCTGATCGATGCGTCCCGCCAACAATGGCTTCTAATTAATTGCTTGTAAAACATAGGGTGTTTTATTGGAAGCGGAACTAAATTTCCTTTGAGACACAATGGATCGTTAGTATGCGGCCATTGAAATTGTTGATGACTAGGAGAAAATGAAATTTGCATTGTGATTTGTAATTGAGCATTGGATAATAAATTGTTGCGCTTTGTTTCAGAATTATAGTGTACGTAGGTCTGTTATCTATTTAATTTATTAGTACCAGTATATTGTAATACCTTCCCTTACTATAACGTCAACGTTCATTAGATCAGTATGTATTATAAAATAAATTGATTTCAGTATGATATTTATAACGTCCACTGCTGGTCATAGGCATCTCCCAAGGATTTCCAAAATGATCGATCAAGAGCGGCCTGCATCCAGCGCTTTCCAGCGACTTTGGTCAGATCGTCTGAACACCTTGTGGGTGGGTGTCCCACGCTTTGCTTGCCAGTACGCGGTCGCCATTCGAGAACCTTTTTGCCAAATCGGTCATCGGTTCTTCGCGCTATGTGTCCCGCCCAGTGCCACTTCAACGGGCTAATCCGCTGGGCTATGTGATATGTCAGTGACTTTTGTTCTCCTACGAATTACGAAATACGAACAACTAAAATATAGGAATATATCGAAATATGAAAAATATTTTTTGGCTTCCCATACGAGTTGACCGCTAAGCTGAACCGAGTTTATATGAAAAGTATATTTATTATATTCGATTTGATAGCGTTATGCTTAAGCTCGTAAAAAACCTAAATTATGTTTAACGTTCTTAGAAAAAAATTATATACATGCCCAGCATTATAAAATATTGACTTTTAATTATATATGTTCTGCAGATATAAGTCAAGCTTTACAGAGCTACCCGACAGCTTTCCAACTTTTCTATCATAAACTTTGCAACTGGTCTACCTACTAACAACTATGATGGTTACAAAAGAAGTTCGTTGCATTCTGCAAAGTTGCATTTTTTTAATTTAATTAAAAAAGGTTGTTTTAGTGGACAAATCATTATCTTACATAGTACAAGTGGTAACAATTTTATATTTATTTCGATCTAATAAATTAAAATAAAAGGATATATTCTATGATTCTATGATTTCACTGGCGTAATATTAATATGCTAAATATTCATTTATACATATTTTTAAAGCGATCATAAATATTATAATTTGATACAATTTAAACTTGTTTTGTGGAACATAATTTAAAATTAATGAGAATTTTACTATATCGTTATCTTCATAACGCATTGTGTTTTAAAACCTTTTAAATAAATTTTCTAATTCCTAATCGTACACGCCAATTTTATATGAAAAACCACCTAATTCAAGATCATATACACATTCAAAATCATATAAACATAATAAACAAAGTTCACTTACGGAAAACAGTTAACTAAAACACCATTAGATAGCGCTATTATTAGTTAACTCTCTTCTTAATGACGATTTCAAATGTGATATTTTATATTAATTTAAAAACTTTGGCATTTAACGGAACCCTCTTCACGCGAGTTCAACTCACACTTGGCCGGATTTTTATTAGTACATTTTCAAACTTGCAAATGAACAACACTAATACTAAGTTGCATTCTTGTTTCCGTTACATTAACCGTGATTAATAGGTTCGATAAAGCCTTATATCTTTGTATGACTTAGTAATGTTTCCTTTCAGATGTTTATCTCAAAAAAATAATGAAGAATTGCACATTTATTAAGATCAAGTAGCTACTTGGAAATAAATAGCAAAGGTCAATTCGTTAACTAAAACAGAGAACACATTTGGAAAAAATAACTTATTCCTTAAGCCAGATAAGGTTAACTAATATTTTTCACTACATATTTAACTATTTGAGTGAAGCGAACATTCAACATAGTGTTTAAATAAAAAATGTGTACATTCGATAGTACAATCGGCTCCTTCTATTTGCTTATATACACAAAATGCCTAGAGAAAATCGCATTTTGGTGATACGAGCTTTAATGCACCGATAAGAAGACGACGTGACTCGTAAAGTGATGGACATACAGGAGGGGAAGAAAGGAAGAGAACGCCCTTCTACTAAGTACCTGGAGTCGAACCATTTTCAATGATATGAGGACGTTGGGTATAAGCCAAGAAATGACGCAAAACCGCCAAAAAGTATTAGGGGGACCCCGTGGATAAGATATGGAAAAGGGAGAAGATCAAATACAGAAACGATGAACAGTGTCACCGTTTTTGTGTTCGAAAAATATCTGTATACAGTATGTCTTTCACTAAAAGTATCTTAACAAAACAGTCGCTACTCTCATTGCCTTTGTGGCCTATTGTGGTAATTGTAGGCAATAAAGGAAATTCTATTCAAAAAAATATCCCAAACAATAAAGTTACAGATAGAATGTTTTTTTTGTTTTTTAGTATTAGTTTAATTTACAACTTTTAGATAAATTTAATGAGTTAGTATCTGATGGTCGCAAACTCATACAGCCCATGTGGAAACTCGTTTAAAATGTTACTCGGAACTCATTTAATAGCAACTCGTCTCAATTATTAATTTAGTAAAATAAATAATGGTTGGGTGTTGTTAGAAAAATGAAAATACCATCTTGCAGCATTGTGACTCGTTACTTCAATTTCGGTGGCCGCATTACATGCGCACCGAAGCCGGCGATAAGCAATAAAACGCATGATATCATAAAGTTATACAATCCCAAGGTCAATGGCGCTGGGCGAGTGTCGAGTGTCGAGCTAGTGAAAGTGGTACGAGCTTTGCTATTCTGTTGCTAATGCAAGGTGAATGTTTGCTGCACTATGCTGCTTGTGTGTGCGTTCTGTTATGTCATTTATATACTGAGCGGTGCAGATACGCGATTATTGATAAATACGTACATAAATAAACTTTTGATTTTCGAGGCGTATTAATTATATTTTTTACGAAATTAGCGACCCATATCGGCTATGCGTGTAGGTATACACATTAAACTTACTTAAGAAATTTTAAAGTTGTATTGCCAACCATACAATTTTTTAAAATAATATTGTACAGTCACCACGTCAGGCGCATATTTGCTTACCTGGGAGTCTTTAATAGGTATTGATACTGAAATACATGTGTGAGTTGTGTGACAGTCTTACTGATATTATCCCACTCACAGCTGCATAGGTTGACTAAAGACTTATTTGATCTCTACTGTCTGGTCATACACAGTTTATAAAAAAAGTAAATAAGCCGTAGATAATTAAAATTCAAAAGAGCTTAAATTTAAAGAAGAAAAAAATATTTTAATCCCCGCAGCGAGTCAGCTTCATAAAAGGCCCGCTCTTATTTCGCCCGTATCCAACCGATGATTGTCAGCAAATTGAGGATTAGAACGATGGCATTCCGAAGCAATGCTACCGACTCAGTCATTAAGGGCAATTGTGGTTGGCTAACGTTGCAAAATCCGTTTTGTTCTTGGTGGCACTTCACAAAACAGCTTGTTAGTCTGTACTAACTGCCGTTCGACAAGGTCAAATTCAATTGGCGTAATGAGTTGTCGCGTACCAATACTAATGTTTGTTTTATGCTGGTTTTTTGTTTTGTTTTTTGTTGAATCTAGTAAATCACAAGCTGTACATCTATTACGAAAGCAATTCGGGAAGACATTTTTTCCTGGCGCGTAAAATTTGATACTAAGGTTAGTCCATAGTATTAGTATTCAATAACATTCTCAAAAAACCCGCGGTGAAAAACTTTTAGACTTCTCATACAAATGTAGGTACGTTTAGAAAAACTACGCATACTTATTACCATACATAGGAATGGTTTGATTTTTGTGGTACATATTGAAATCATAAGTTTATTGAAGTCCTAAAATAAAAAGAACTTAATTTAAATTAAATTATTAAGATTTTTTAAAAGGGACGACGTTCTATAAAGGAAGTGACATCCTATAATTTCAGTTTCAAATTAAGAAAGATTAAGTAAACAGCGTTCTTTCACTATAATTATCAGACAACTCCATGAACCCAATTCAAGAACATTAACCAAAAAACTTGTAAATAGCACGTTATTACCACGAAATAATCATAAATGTAAAATAGCCCAAGGAATGCAGTAAGTTGTCCACTGCCTGTATGTGATCGCTTCCGTACAACCGTGACCACTTTTTTTATAGATATGTACGACGTCATTACTTAATGTGACTAATTGTGGATTACCTAGTTTGGAAGCGGAGAATTTTTGGCACATTTATTGCCAATTTTATTGCTACATCGTAGTCGTAGTTAAGCAATTATTAATTTAATATGAAAAATTGTTTGCTTCTGGATAACACAGACATTTATTAGGTAGCCAAAACTCCACGAAGTAGATTTAGAATAGAGTAAAATAGAGAAGATCTGGAGAGAGTTGAAGGGTAACAGTCGTACTCCGTGTTACCAACGATGAAGCGGGGACCGGGAAGACCACCTTCCACCTGGATGACGACGGTAAAGAATGATTAGAAACACGCACATTTAGACACCGCTACAGCTCAAGACCGTGCAAAGTGGAAAAGAACGACAAGGAAGGCCGACCCAAGTAAATTAAAAATTCCGTACTCTGTGTAGTTGACCAATCAGATTGTATGAAAGCAGCCGAGTTTGCATGAAAAACAAAAAATATTTTTCATATTTCGATATATGTTCCTTGAGGAAAGTTTTCGTGTCTAAATTGTGGACTAAATTTGCCCTAACAATAGTTATAGTATATTTTGTAAGATCTTATATAGAGCAGTACCCAGTATTGACTTAGCATTGAGCTGCAAGTTCCCACAATGCACGTATGCTCAGAAATTTTCCGACTGAACTAGTTACGGAGTGAACGGAGTTGGCGGCCTCGACAACCACACCTAGCGTTACCACGCGGAACTTGTCGCCATTTTGAAAACAAAAAGCGATTTTATTTCGTATCGGTTACTGAGATGATATTGTAGGAAGCCCACGTATGTAGATTATGGGGAGAAAAAATGTGATTGTTTAAATGTGAGTGATTACGCCGGGCGCGGCGTGCACTTTAATTTCTTTTTTTTTTACTCGACTTCATTTACCACAATAATATACAAACCAGACATCAAGAAGACTCAATGACATGAGGTAGACATTTAAATCATTTTAAGTTTTCATTAGAACACAGACAGTTAGGCGCTAATAGTTTTTCTTTTTTGTTTTGTTTCTATTGCGCTCGGTATTTTTTTCTACAAACTATTATATTTTATAAGCTTTTATTTAGTTTCGCCTGTCCTGTTGTCCGTCGGTCTGTCTGTCTGTCTGTAATCAAATCTTGCAAGTTAAATTTGACCCACCACCCGGTTTTCGATTGAGCTGAAATTTTGCACCCATACGTATATCGCGTGGCAATGCAATAATATGATGACATGCAGCTGATCTGACGATGGAGTTGGGATATGGCCGTAGGAACTCTGTAATGAAACGACGCAACCCCATCGAGTTTGGGCTCATTTGATTCGTCTTGACTCCTCAAGACGAATCAAATGAGCCCAAACTCGATGAACTACTGAAGAAATAAGCTTGTTTTAAAAAAATATTTTTAAAATGACTTGTTTTATATACTAATAACTAGCCAAAGCTAGTTATTAGTGCTAATACAGAGTTTGTTAGGCCGTTGGAAGTACGCATTTATAGCGATTTCGCAAGTTAAGCGACACCGGCCGTGGTCTGCGCTTAGATGGGTAACAACAAATAGAAAAATTTTTTTTACTGTAATCGTCGAGCAATATCAGATGCCTTTAGGCAGCTTGAATAATCGGACACCAGTTGTTGGCCACGAACAAGAAAAACGAATAATAAGTGCGGCCGAGTGCGAGTCGGACTCGCGCATGAAGGGTTCCGTACCATTTTATCTATAATAAATCACGTTTGTTGTATGGGAGCCCCACTGAAATATTTACTTTATTCTGTTTTTAATATTTGTTGCTATAGCGGCAAAAGAAATACGTGATCTGTGAAAAGTTTAGCTTATCTAGTCTATCACGGTTAATGAGAATACAGCCTGGTGACAAACAGACAGAAAGACTGACGGACAGCGGAGTCTTAGTAATAGCGTCCCGTTTTTGCCCTTTATCCCTAAAAAAAAAACTAGTTAAATTCACGTTCTTATTTTTAAACACTGCCTGTAACATTCTAATTCTGTAAGGCTTCACGTTTCGCGCAAACCGCAAGTATCCATTTCGGTGAAAGGTCGCAGGCCCGACCTTGGCAGTGAAGGTCGGCTCTGGTTTCCGCGTGCCAGGTACCTGCTCTGGTGCAGGGTTTCTCCGGTCGTCCAGGAAATATCGAGATGGTTTTATGATAAGCTGAATGGTTATGAACTGATATGCTCATTTTATTTATTTTTTTTGCATATTTTGAGCATTATCTTAGGTAGGTGTAGTATAAATACTTTGTTTATAAATTCGCACATCCCTTTTTTGTCATGAACAAAATGTGTTTTTTATTAGTAAAGACAAATAAGAGGATTGATATTATTTAAGTATATATAAAAGTATACCTAAAGAGTGAAAAATAAAACTTAAATCTGAAACTACTTGTAAATAAGGTCTTACTGGCAGATTTGGCAAAAATTGTAGCAAAAAAGTACATAAGTTGTGTGTGGACTTGATGTATTTATTCATCCAGTCAACACATAATTTATTCTAAGCTCGCTATTTCAAAATAAATACGTAAATAAAATACAACCTCCTAAAAAATACATATATGAAATAGGGCCGATACGATTTAAATTGATAGTGAAAAACTAATATAACGTTTCCAAATTAAACCACACTTGGCATTAGTTTTATTTTTTGCATAAGTTTTGTCTCATCAATCACTCATTGGTACCTCATTAACAACATGAAGAGTAAGTATCTGCATTTATTACCTGAAACAAAAAATAATTAAATATTATTAGCATACAACGTGCATACATAATGTTGACATTTTTAAGTAGGCCGCGCTATATATTCAGAAAGCATGCCCTTGCATAAGCCGGCCTTTCCATGTGACGTTGTACTGGCGACTATTTCTCACATTCCATCATTCAACTTTAAACCTTACTGTCCTCTAAATATAGTGCATACTTCATTAGACAACCAAATAGACAGCTACTTGACGCTTATAAGACTTGACAGTTGTCACTGGAGTGGAATCACGACATGAACTTTAATTACAATACAAGGCTTATCAAACCTTGAAATCACACAAATGAGTATCACTATTGCATCAACTATTCACCTACATACTGCGATAAATGATTAGACACGCAAGTCGACACGTCAAACGTGTTTTTACTATCATTTGCATACTCTATATCTCTGCACATTACAGATTCTAGCAAATTGCAACACTAAAAACAATAATCTAAATGGAACTGAGAGTATTAAATACATTTAAAAGCTTCAAGTTGTCAATGTGAACCGCTTATAAGACTTAAAAATAAAAGCTGAATAGAGTTCACGGCTTGATAAAAAAAGAAATTATGACAGCCCGTCAAGAGTTGGATATCATAAAAGGCGTTACGCATAATGTGACCTACTAAACTTGCATAATATAGTCTGATTTATAAAGATCCACTTTAGAACCGGTCGATAGACCTTGCGACCGACGTCACGTAGGCGGTCGCAATCTGTCATCCGCATGAAGAGAGTATAACTGATAAACATAAACAAAGACGACATTGCAAGGTCATAGCATCGGGTGCCACCGCCGGAACCGATCTTGGTATTTTAAAAACTGAATGTGGTCAGTTGGCCTCGCATTGTGATTAATCCGAACGGAAGAATGTAATAGAACGGAGCTATTAATTGCTGATTTAATTGCTTCAATCGAGCTATTGTTTAAAATTACAGCTTTTGCTTAAATAGTAATTTAATTGCAGTTTTTTCGTTACCTTCTAAGACTTTTAATATTGGTAATTGATTTTTCGCAAGCCTAGTGCACGAAAAAGTCTCATTTTCAATCAGCCATAAAGTTTCTCATCGTCATTTAATATGTTTACGAACCGTCAGAGTAAATAGAATGCTTTAATTTTCGGCCCAATTTTAGATGCACATTGTAAATAATAAACATATTCTTTGGTTCCTGTTTGCAACTAGCAACCCATCACTATTGTACGCCTCATCAGTGGAGCGTTGAAGTAATGCTCTTCTCTCAACATTCAACCATCGGAGGAACTACCACCGGGTCATCATGAACTACCATGGGTCACATGGAAAAGCTAAAACCGACTCAAGCATAATTTAGCCCGGTGGAGATATATTGTATCCAACACAGTGTCAATGTGGGGCATAATGACCAGAGTATGACACGCCTCCTCTCCTGTCAATCGTGCCCTACCAGCTGCACTAAGCGTGACCTATATGAAGCCTCTGACAACGCTGTGAAATTGGCAACTAATTTGAAGGATAAAAATTGATTTTATTTTGAGCTTTCGACACGAGAAGAAAAAGAACATATCATGGTCAGGCATTTTTGCTTATTTTCGATCTTATCGCCCAAAATCACGCTAAAACCGCCATTGCAACTGGCTCTGTCTGCTTAGAGCCTCAAGACCCAAAATCATATGTCTGCCCCATGAGGAATAAAGACGTGTTAGGGTATGCTTGTAGGTTATCTTTCTAAAAATTAAGAAGTTTCTTAGGCATGAAGGTACATATTTATATTGCCTTAAGAGCTTTACACACGACAGCTATAATGTAAAGATATACATTATAGCACGATACATCTCATTACAAATACCGTAGAAATCGTCAGGAGACCACACACGACAGCTATAATGTATATTTTTATATCTTTACCATTTCTATGGAAAGATATAATGAGATGTAGCGTATTATAATATACATCGTTACATTATAGTTGCCGTGTGTGAAGCCCTTTACTTGCCTGCATCTTGCAAGTCTTGCAACGCGATGCGAGTAACCCGAGTGCAATTTCAAAATATTAAAACGAGAGACGTATGACATATAATATCGCTATATTACATGTCACATTCGTCTGGCTTTAATTAAAAGTAGCAATATTATATTACTGCTAAAAGTTGGCATAGAAAGCTGAGGCACGACTTACAAAATATATGTCGCAATGAACCTTACCATAAGTAGAGTACTGACTTTTGAGACATGAAATGGTGCATAGTAATGAGCTAGTTTTATTTTGAATTTAGTCATGTTAGGTTAAATTCAACTAATTTAGAATAGATGTTTAAAGCACAGAAGTACATACTTACGTGTTATATAACACTAGCCGTACATATTTTCTGCTAGATTTGTGGTTGACCGTTAAAAAAGACCGTACTTATGGCACCTAATTCTACAGTTTCTATATTTTCGCAATAAAATTAGAATAACGAAGTAATTATAAGTAAGTTGTATTCTCTAACTCTTTGGATGAAGTCATTACATTTATCTGTACCATACTAAGATATTTAAATCATTTTCATAAATATTTAAAAGAACCTTACCGAATTTAAGTTAGTGTTTAATTTTTAAATATACACTACCTTGTACACTTCGGCTTACGCCAGAACTTATAATTATAGATTTAGCACTAACACTACTCGTGCGTATTGTTTGATTTGTTTTTTAAAGAAATCCAAATCAAATTCTTTCATCAAAGAAAACCATAAATTATTCACTCTCAAGCACACATTGTCTCATAAATATGCAGATCCGTATTGCATAGTACGAGTAGATAGTGATTTAAGTTAACCACCGGAACGTTAAGATCTGACGGAAGAGTGGTGTCGAGATCCAGTGAAAAGACATTCCTCGGGTGCCGGCTGGAGCGGAAACAAGGTGTAATTATCGGTGGATGGCACCGAGATTTTATAGCAAAATGGAAGAGCAAGAATCTATTCGACGTGCGTCAAACGTATGCAATAACTATTTGTGTAGCATTATCATTAGTTGAATTAGAAGACGCTGACTGACAACTAAATAAACCAAGGTTCTGTATAAGCATGTCAAAGATAGTAATAACCAGTTTTCCAAGATTGTTAACAAACTGGTATATACAGGTATATCGGTCTTAGTTATACTTTCTTTCAGTGCTGAAAACATAAGGGCGTCTTATATACCTATAAAGTAATTCATCAATATATAGATAGATAGCGATTAAGGTTAAGCACGGAAGGTTAATATCTGACAGAAAAGTGGTGTGCGAGATGACATTGAAAACACATCTTTTGCGTGCTTGCCAACGATATTTATCACCAATTTGTCAGGAGTATTTACTAACTGGTCTAAGTTTAATAACACATTAAACAATTTCCTTTATTCTTCTTCTTTTTTTATGGTTTCATGTTAAAAATAAATTACGTACGTACCGCATCTCTTCTGGTACGTATACAACGGTGTCAAGTTTACCACTGTTATTAAACAATATACGACAAGATGCAAGCATGCGTGATCGAGACGCGGAAGAGTGGACGGAATGAAATAGAAAATCGAGTGAAACTACAGCACGTACCCGGCGGCGACAATATGGTTATACATACTACAATTTATTTGTTGATAATCTACTTTATAATTTAGACAAAAGAACTAATATCTTGCGGTTCCGTATGGCTGCTGACATCTGTTTTCTATGAAATACAACGTATGGAAATTAATTCAACAGGCAAGAAGAGGGTTATGCAACATAGTACTATGCACCACAATTGGTTGATACGAGGTGTTTGTTAACGAGATCGAATGAAAAATGAGAAAAAATTTTACAGAAGAAAAAACACGGAACTAGCCGAGCAGATAAGCTAAGCAAGCTAAGCAAAGGCATGTACCGCGACGAACCAATGGCTGATGGGTAGAAAGATACTTCAGTTGAGATCACGTACTGGCAAGCGTAGCATAGGACATCCACGTTTTTCATCTCATATTCAAGAGCTGCGCTCTTGTTGTTGGAGTGCTTTGCCTGTCCTCTCTTCCTTCCGCTAAGATCATAACCGCCTTATATGTTTTCCTGTTTCATTTTTCTTTTAATTGATCAAAAAAATATTTTTTTATAATCAGATCACGCGATAACTGCAATTCGTATGGTATATTTTTTTTATTCAGAGCGATGGACTATAAGGCTAAGTTTACCCTCAAAAAAGCTCTTCATTTAACCCGTCAGCTTTCAGACGGTCGGATCCGACCGAGAAAACAATTGATAACAATGGGTTTGCAAAATTGCGGTTGTTGAAGAGTTAAAATGACCTTGTGGAATGACTTGACTTCAAACGTATCACTATAACAAGTGAGCATAGTAACACTAAGCCGTGAGTCAAGTAATTTCGACATGTGTGGATAAGCCGAACTGGTTAGGGAGGTATTATTTATACCAGCGCCATATTGCAAAATGCGGCTCAACGGCTTATCTTGTGGATAAAGTATAAATGTTATCATGTCTTGATCTTATCGTAATATCTTCCTATCATTAACACAGAACGGGCTACTCACGTAGAGAGTCAGCTACTGACCGATATGTTGACTTCATCCGGAGGTCTTCATCAGGGCGAATGTGACGCGCGTTCACAGAGTCTCTCCGCGACACACAGTACGAGACGTCGCAAGAGTGTGTCGCGGAGCGAATTCGTGTCGTTAGAGGCGACTTAAGAACTAACTCAACATCTCTTGCAGTAACTGCATTCCCAAGGAGAGTTGACGTTATGCGACGGCCGATTGTAATATTTTTGGTACGAATGTATTACCACGGCGAAATAACGTCAGGCAGGAGATCGATTGTAAATACCCAGCCAAATACACACAGAGAATCAATCTTTCCAGATGCATGCCACCAACATGGTCAAACAAACAAAATTAGATATAAAGCTGGTATGGAGTATGTAATGCCATACCATACCTATATATCTAGTATTTTTGAAAAACTGTGTCGATAATTTTAAAACACAAATATACTTATCTATTCTATTTTTATCAACAAAAAATAAATTGACACCGGGCGCGTCATTACATAATTCAAACACTAATTTAGTTTTTATGACATTCCCCGCTGTGGAGCAAAAACCTCATTGTTTCTGTGTTTTGCATAATGAAACATAAATTGTACGAGATGTATCGTTAAAAACGTCATTAAGGGCACTGACCTCTGGTCTTAAATTACAAAAATAATTTGCACAATGTAATTTATTATTTAATACATTCTTGACCAATACTGTAGGATAATAATTTGATAAGTTCTTACAATAGGTAAGCCCTATGATATAAGTGTGCGAACAATTATTTTGGCTTAAAAGTTTTTCTTGACCTACAATAAATAAATACTTATATATAGTGACAAATAATACTGATTTAGCTAGACTCAAAAAACGTTCAAGACTTGTGTTATGGAATACTAACTCAACGATACTATATTTTACAAATACATATATAGATAAACATCCAAGACCAGGACAATTTGAAAAAGGCTATTTTCCAACTTGCCCTGACCGGGGATACGACTCGGGACCTCTGGGTGGCGGAATATCATGGTGACCACTACGCCACGGAGAATAGATCAATGTATGGATAAATGATGAATCAATGCATTATAATAAAGTTTCAATGTGACATTTAAAATAATTACTTATACCTACAAGCTACCAGTAAGTAAATTATTATATGCTTACGACTGTGAAAGTATTACTTTATTTATGTTACAATATATTGAATCAACTTAAACTTGTGAAATAAATAACTTTTCTACAAAAATATGTCCTATAATTTTGTCCTTATTTTAATACAGTTTGTTTTACATATTACATTGTAGTTATTGTTGTTAAACTCAAATTTGCTGATCTGTGAACTATGAGTATTTAGGAGAGACAAAAATGATTTTACAAGTTCATGTGTTTGTTTCTGCTTGACTTGGCGGGAGCACTATCGTGAAACCAGATTTGATTAAATGAGCATGAAAGGTGATGTTGGAAAAAATCAAAATGTTTTGGGATCTTAGTGGTTCCACGAATTTGAAAAGGATAAAGTGGACACTTTATGTTTCATCTTGATTCGTTTTATTGTAAAAAATCTCAACAACGTTACCTTATAAAAAACCCAAATCTTCTTGATACCTATAGCACATCTTCAATTTATCGGTCGATTTAATCACATTTAATTTAACAATATTGCGACACTCTTCCTTTTTGCAAAGCAGCTTTATCTAACGCTAGGTATTTTACTTTTGTGTTCATAAGAATCATTATATTTTACTCTCGAAATCGTTCCGTTAGAAAAACCAAAATCGAATGATATAACATGATATACATAAAAACTTAATTTAAGAATACTAAAGATTAGAATTACGAATAAGATACCTATTTGGTTGGCCCTACTTACCACATAGGTATCTAAGATATATCCGGTGATAATTCAAATCTTTAAGAATCCTGTTAAACGGTTTACTCACATAATAGTGTTTGAGGCCGACCAGATTTTGATCAATTTAGACGAACATCACTACGGCGAGTGTTAGGAGCGGCGATCTTTTTCCCTGCACTTTCTGCGTTGATTCATAACAAATTTATGTCGTGTTGGTTTTTAAAAAATAGTAATTAATCTTGAAATATCGAATGTTTTGGTTAACGATACATGATTTTTTCGGGTCTTGTGCTGTCCTCGTTTGAAATAAATTATTTGAAAGGAAACGGAGATATAATTTAAAATTTTAGTATTATGATGCCTTAGGTAACCCTTCAAACTATTTTATGAACTACTTTGTTTAAAGTAAGAATGTAGAGAAGCTTTTCTTCGCTCATTTGCGAAAAACGGCCACTTTTGGCAAATGTGCGAAGAAAACCTTCACATTCGTACTTTTAACTATACACAGTAGTTCATAAAATAGTTTTAAGAGTTATCTAGGGCATTTTAAATGATATCTACCTTTTTTTTTAAATAATTTATTTCATATAGGACCGAGAAATTCATGTAAACTAATGTGAGACACAGTCATTATTGGTATGAAGTAAACGGGTCAGTTCGGCTTGAGGCGACATCGTGTGTTCATCCTTAAGTCACACCCATCCTGAAGAGGTTGAACCATGCCGGCCAGTAGGTGACTCTCTACGTAAGTAACACGTTTACTTCATACTAAAAAAGTCGAATGCGTTCAAGTAACTTTATTACATTCAACAGTCCATTGGTACAGGTCTGTCTCCAGCCTCCGGGGTAGCAAGTGTCTGCAACTGATCTAGTTTCGGATTACGTAACAAACCTTATCGGATAACGTTGCTTAACAAATTATATCGGCTGGTACTGGCGCATTTGTAAAATGGCCGTTTTGCGAATATAAAATTGTTTAATTTTCATTCAGTTTGCTATAAACGCGACCGTTTTAATTTATTAAGATTTTACGGTGTACCTAAGATAAAGACTGGTGATATAATTAAGGTAAGTTTAATAAACATACTAAAATTTCATTTAAAAATTATTTTATTTATTATTGAGAAATATTTAGCCACATTAATAAAATAAACAAGAAACTTTTAGAAATTCGAACTAATATGTATTAATCTCAAGTTTACTTTACGTGCTTTCCAATGCACGAGAATTTTTTTATGCTACTTGAGGAGTACCCCAGGCACAGAATTACAAGTAATGGAGTGTGTGACGGGTGTCGAGCGGGCGGCTGCAGGCGCCTGCAGCCAAGCACTTCTTGTACAAGGCGAAAACGGGGAGGTGCGAGGATGGAGAATGGGGACGCATTTTGCGCGGATCTTAGGCGATTCCATTCTAACTTATATTAATTCAGTGCCCCAGGCATGGCCCACACTTGGATGGGTCAAGAGTGTAGCACACTTGGAGAAGCTTAACTTGCGGATGCGCTATCAATGCCAGGCCAGTGTCATTCTAGGTTTAGGTATTGAAAATATACCTACATTATTACTACACGTATGAGCGCGGCGACCACTTCGGAGGGTAAAATTCAGTTCCATGAATTGTTTGTTCAGAGTAATAAGAATGAAATTGGCTTACAATGCATGTCTAGATATCTAAACAAAGAGGTGAGGAGTTCTGACACGAACTAAATTAAACCATAGTGCTAACCACATAAGGTATATATTTCTTTGAATTTCTTTTTTAAGCAAGACTTCTGTACGTAAGAACTAGTACTTATTCTGTGGCAATGCGTACTCCGATTAGGCCAGCGGCAACAAGCTTCGTGCAGTCAAAGAATTAATATAGTGCCCCGTCCCCGCACCCCTCCCCCGTACTCGCCTTGTTGAGGGTATTGAGCGGGCAGCTGCGGGCGAACACACATACTTTGACGTGTGCACGGATGTACAGTTTAGTAGCAGTGTATGCATCAATGAAACTCCGCTTTTATGAAATGCCATGACTCTAATGCAGGTAAAGTAAGTTATTTTTTTAAATAATATATTTTTTTTTATTTAGCTGCCTTTGAGGCTGATATGACGTTCTCTTCGCAACACTTTTACGCCATCCACTTAGATCACTAACCTGCCTACCCAGCATGGTGATTATGAGTAAATCCTCTCATTATTGGGACCACAGATCTAAATTTTTTAAGATTTGAACCTATATATCGGCGGTAAATAAAGTATAAAGGTACTTTTGTATTCTTCTTGCTTTCGTGTCGATGGTACTACAAGATTATGTCACTCCCATCGGGCTACTTCGATAGCTATGTCGTTTTGTCGCTTTTGTATTATGCATGTGTATTATCTGTTCTTTTAGAAAGGAGAGAAACACTAACAATATTCGTATTTTCTCATAACTCAGCAAGCGAAAGGCGACGTTAAATTTAAATGTAACAAGCAGGAAGGGACAGCGGTTTCGAAACTATTCGATTATGCCGCGTTTGACTGAGATATCCTTGTTGCTATCGATTTCTGACATAATGGCTTGGAAATTATATAATCCGGGATATTGGCAATCGATATCGTTTACCCGGTTTTGGATAATTTTGTTTGTTTTTGTTTACACAAACAACGTACACTGTACAGACATAAGTACTTGCAAATTCAAATACTCATAGTGCGAGTCAGACTCGCGCACTAAGGGTTCTGTACCATTATTTATAAAAATCACGTTTGTTGTATGGGAGCCCCACTTAAACATTTATTTTCTTCTGTTTTTAGTATTTATTGTTATAGCGGCAACAGAAATATATCATCTGTGAAAATGTTAAGTATATAGCTATCACGGTTCATAAGAGACAGCCTGGTTACAGACAAACATACGGACGGATAGACGGACAGCAGAGTCTTAGCAATAGGGTCTCGTTTTTACCTTTTGGGTACGGAACCCTAAAAATCACATTAAGCGTTCCGTGAAGGTGGAGAAAGGGACTCAGAATATAGATGGATTGCTAACCGCATCATCTTTATTGACATCATTCGGATTCTCGCCCATTTCCTCAATCGGATTTTACGATCTATAAAAGAAGAAATTCATAGAATATACATATACAAACATACATATGTTTACATATGAATTATGCCGCCTGTATTTATGATTTATTCCTCTTGCAGACTTTGATTACAGACCACTACAAAATCAGATGGAACAAAAAAGCTTTGAATGTTTACGGGATAAAGTTGACAATAAGTATCTCTTATTAATTTGTGTGGACAATTTCTGTTTTTTTTTCTGTCTTTTTCAAAGAGCAAAAAAATTTTTATACAACCTGTATCTTTGGTCTTTGTCCTCTCGTGCGTTCATAGAGTAACGCGGAACTTCATGGGTGCATTCCATCAAACCCTTTTGCACTTTTTCAAGTTGGTTTTATTAAATAGATGAATGTTTCTGTTTCTTATTTTAATGTTTATGCTTCATATATCTCAAAAAGTGTCGTGTCAAAATTGACAAGTTTGTAACAAGGTATTTGAATTCTCTTTGGTAACAAGGACTTAGCTGAACTCAAAAATTTAAGTATCAACTTTCCTAAATAAATATCCAGAATCTACTGTTCGCTGAATTGACCATAGAAAAAAAAATATTTACTACAGTTTATAAATCAAGCCAGCCATCCACATTGAGGCAGCAACAAATGCATTTACAATTCATAGCTATTTAAACATTTTCTTGAAACGCTCAAGACTCGATGGAAGCTGCTTTCGACAATCTAAAGAAAGACGGTAAGAACGACGTAAACAGCCTAATACAATGGATGAAAGAGTCCAAAATAATCGACGGAAAAAAGGTAACAGAAGATAAGGCGAGAGATTTATTCAACGACGCAAACGACAAGCAGAATATCGAGTTGGAAAAATTCAAGGATGTTTTGAGCAAACTCGCGGCAGGACAGAACACGACCTTTGAGGCGTACGCGAAGGCTCTCGCGGCTAAGGGACAGGGCGTCATGACCGCTTTGTCCTCGGCTGCTGGTGCTTTACAAACTGCTTTTAAGTAATATTTTATAAAATTTTAAAGAATAAATAAATAAATATGAATAAATAAAAATATACAGTTTGCCTAAAAGTAAGTTCGAGACTTGTGGTGTTATGGGATACTAACTCAACGATACTATATTTTATAGCAAATACATATATAGATAATCATCCAAGACCCAGTAAAATTTTTAAAAGGCCATTTTCCATCTTGCCCTGACCGGGGATCGAACCTGGGACCTCTGAGTGGCGGGCCAGTATGGTTACTACTACGCCACGGCGGTCGTCAATTGAGGTAATTGATAAAATTCCTTCATTTTATAATGATTCCTTATAAGATAAAGTTTGTATAAGCATTAAAACACTTTGATTGAAATACAATCCAATCAAAGTGTCGACTTTATTTATTTACAATCTGGTCTCTCCCTAATGTTATTGTTGTTACAACGTGGAAGGTAATACCCTTTATAAATCTTTACAACGTATCTATTTATTTTTATATATGTATACTTGAAAAAGACATACCCGTAATAAATCGAATCTCGGGCTATACTAGATTACTATAGTAAAACGAAATAAACATAACAGTAAAAAACCGAGAGAGAAATGCGATTTTCCCATTCAAATAACCGATGGAAATGGCGATTTTATTTTTGTTTTGGCTATTATTTTTATTTCATTACACTATAGTGATCAAGTATAGCCCGTGATTTGATTCATTACGGGTATATTTTTTTTCACGCTGTGACCGCTATTTGGTACAATAAAATTACTATATTCCTATACAAATTATTACTCTGTTTTTAGTATTTGTTGTTATAGCGGCAACAGAAATACATCACCTGTGAAGATTTCAACTGTCTAGCTATCACGGTTCATGAGATACATCCTAGTGACAAACAAAACGAACCTCAAAATCTGACTCTAATCGCTGCCTACTCCTAACACTCGCCATGAAGATGATCGTCTCAATCCTTCGATACGTGATCGACCTTAAGTTTTCATATACACTTTTATAAAAAAAGGGTACTTACACATATTACACACAAATTACAAAACTTTATAATATATATAAGTACTCATTAAGCTAATGAAACTTCCCTCATGACCAGTACTTTGTTTCGACTCGCATTTCGTAAAGCCATTTGGCCATAATGTCACCAATACCGAGAGAAGTGGAGCAAGTGCACTTACGTAACAGATAATGTACCTACTTAGCTGCCCGTGCGACCTGTCTGCCCATTTGGGCAGATGTGGGTCTTGAACTTGTGTAATGTGGAACGTATTGTTTGACCAATTTCATACATACATACATATTATCACGTTTTTATCCCTAACTGGGCAGTCAGCATTTTGGGTCTAAGCAAATAGCTTAGAGCCTAGGGCCGCAAGACTTACAGGCAACTTTGAGTATGACGGTGGGCGAAATGGTGGAAAAAGGAATCAAAATAGTGATGGGTTGCTAGCCGCATCGCCTAATAACCTGATTCGCATTTTCGCCATTTCCCTCAATCGGCTCCTACGATCTGCATGGAGAGAGAAGCAGTTCGTATATTATTTTTTTTACCTATTTGATGATTACGATAAACAGAAAATAAGTAAATCAGAAAAAATAAATATCTGAAGTTCTTTCTTAACATAGTATGATTGGTAAGAATAAAATATTATAAATGTTAAAGATGACAAATTGAACAACTATTAGAAATCAAAACGTTATCCCTCCTCGGGCAACACCGGGGAATATAACTTCTAACATATTTAAACTTCGATTCCTTTGGTCTCACATTCTCATCATTAACGGCTCAGACACGCTGGAAATATTTAATCTTACATTATAGCAGTGCTATGTATTACAGTCATTTTATTTACTTCCCAGTATAACCCATAAAAATAGTAAGCATATGGGGAAATCCCTTTTTTCTAATAAGAAATTTATATGCTTGTCTTCTAATTTACCAGCTACTTTTCTACCCGTGCAAATTTTAAAAGCTGACCGAGGAAATGTGCAAGAATCTAAATCATAGTATCAGCATACGGTTAGCAGCCCGTCAGTATTTTGTAATTTAATTTCCATATATACGCCCACCTCACGATAAAAGTAGTTTTTAGAGCTTATAGGTCCTAAACTCTGGCAACTCTTCAAAAACACAAAATTAATATAAAGGTATATGACATGTAATACTTATATTAATGCCGTGTCAAAAATTACTACGTATCAGAAGTACAAATAAAAATAGTGGAAGAGACTTCGCAACAGATTATATGTACAAATAGAACTAAGAATTTTTAAATACTGTGCAATTTGTATAAAACTATTATTTCTTCAACTTTAATCGTTTTCATGGATTAATTAGGCAACAGAAAACGCGCAATAAGGTTTGCAAAAAACTTCTTTTCGCAATTAATATTTCTTATAATATAGCGAATTTAATTGTACTGGTTACTTTCTAGAGTTACTTGCACTATTAGGTTGGTTTGATTGATTATCTTAACCTAGATACCTACGCGTTAACGTAACATTCTAATTAATATATGAAGTGCTAATTGATCAGTATCCTGTCACTGTTTAGCTTTTGATTTATTATTATAATCTCCATTGAAAAAAGAATTAAGACACAGATGTCTACCCAATAGAAAAACATTTTGAAATATTAATAGGAAGAGTTTAAGTCGTAAGAACCCACGCATTCAAATTATAGTTAACTTGTGTATATATTCTTATTATAATCATTATGTTTTAAAACTTAAATGACCTCTTTGCTGAGCAAATGTCAAATGGATTGTGTGGAAGAAAGTAAAATATATATTTACGAAGATAAATTTACGACATATGATATTTATGAGTCAGATAAACAGAATTCTCTTCTGAAGCAATATACCCAGGAGTAAATGAAAGTATGACTCGTGATGGAGAAAATTGGGTAGAAAATACATTTTGCGCTGAGCTCATAATGGAAAATGGGTAGAACTAGAAGTACACTGAAGTAATTCAGTCTAATTGAAAATTTTATTTACCTTAATATCTAGGTCATGAAGTAAAAGCCTTGTAGATAATATTGGGGCATTATTGATGAACATTACCTGTAACAAACATATCGCAAATTAGTCAAAAAATAAGTTAAAACAATTAAGCACTAAAAATCTAAGTTCTAATTTAACGTTCCGGCACTCCAATCAAACCTATTTACCTAAATTTCCTAATACTTGAATTTTTGGGGTCCCCCATTTAAAATAAATTATTTAAAAGGAAACGGAAATATCATTTAAAATTTTGGTCTAATAACTACTATTTTCAGTTTAAAGTGAGAAAGTGAAGTCTCTCTGCGCAGTTGTGGCCGTTTTCGCAAATGTGCTTAAAAAGCTTCACGTTTCAAAAATTAGAGTATCCTCTTAATCGCCTATTCAAATAAATCACGTCGCTGTGAGAAAGAAAACCATGAATAGTTTTAAACTTATCACATCGCTACATCAGATATAATTTTTGCATGACTTCCTATCATGCACAGAATACAAGTACGTTTTAACCCGACGTCGTGGGTGTTTCACGGAAGAGGCATAATCCGAGATTTGACAAGAACATAACAACATTACCGCAATCAGTCTGTCACAGGTGATGTACCGTGATAACATGTACCGAGACTGAGTACCATTGCTTCCTGCATCGCAAGACTATGTAAATGCCTTAAAGTTTTCAGTAATGTTTATTAGCTTTAAATTTATACACGTAATTCGTAACACGTATAAGGAGGTTAGGAAATCGGCGCAGGAAAGACAGGTACGGAAAGCACTCTACTGACATGACCCAGCATACAGCCCAGCTCTTAAATATACGAAGAAGAATACTAGAGAGCTGAAAGGAGGCCTAGAACCTAGTCGAATAAAGTTTTAGCCTCAGCTCACACCATCTGAAATTCAAATGACGATTTTGTTATAAGTCCTGTTTTGAAAGAATAGATAAGGCTTTCCCAAATTTTCGCAAAATAAGTTTTAAAACTTAAAATACATGTTTAATTTCTCGTACGTTACTTGCGAAGCATTTGACAACTTACAATCAACCAAGGACGCTCAATACCGTGCGGAACGAAGAAGATTAAGTAATTTAATAAGAAAAAACAAGCTTTTATCTAAGACAATGGACTTAAAAGTTTAAAGTGATACTCAAAAGGAGTCAAACGAGCCCAAACTCGATGAGGTTGCATCGATTCATTATAGAGTTTCTATGGTCATCTTCCTACTTCATCACCAGTTCAGCTCCATGTCATCATAATATTGCATTGTTACGTGATATACGTATGCGTGCAAAATTTCAGCTCAATAGTAAATAGGGAGGACAAATTTAACTTGCAAGTTTTGTTACAGACAGACAACGGGTATAGGTTAGGAAACTAAATAAAAGCTTGTAAAAAGCCGGAATACGAAGCCCCAGGCCTCACAGCATCACTGCTGAGGATGCAACTGGTAATGGTAATACGCTGAGATAAGAAAGAGACTTGCGCTTACAGATTCTTTACGCGCAAGTCTCTTCTCTACTAGAGAAGAGACTACGAGCACGTAGACAATATCTATACAGGTAGTGAATTTCACAATAAATAAATTGTTGACGTCAATTTCAGGGAAAGGTGAAACTAAATAAAAGCTTGTGAAAAGTAGGAAAACAAAGCCCCAGGCCTCACAGCATTACAGCTGAGGATGCAACCGGTAATGGTAATACGCTGAGATGAGAAAGAGACTTGCGCGCAAGTCTCTTTTCTACGAGAAGATACTACGAGACATTACTTATAAAACAGTACTTATCGAGTTAGGGAATTTCACAATAAATACATTGTTAACGTCAATTTCAGCTTAGTGATCGCATGGATGTCCAACATTAGGTACACTTGGTATAGTCGAAAGCATGACGATGGTCACATGCTGATGATATCAAGGTTCCATACATGCATACAAACTTATATATACTATTACGTCTTTCTCCCTAATAGGACATATTTCTGGTTAAGAGGATGGTCCATTTGGAGGTAGAGGGCTGCAGAGGTATAGGGAGACCGAGAAAGACGTGGAAAGAATGTGTAAGGACAGATATGAAGGAACGAGGGGCTAGTGCAAGTATGGTAAATGACAGAAAGAAGTGGAAACAGTTGACATATAATGCCGACCCCAAATGGGGAAGTGGCGAGGAAAATGATGATAAGGACAGATAAAACATGTTGGGTCTTGCAACTCTAAACAGAGAGAACCCATTCCGCAAGACTCAAAGGCCACTTTTAGCGTGATGGCGGGCGAGTAGATGGAAAAAGGAATTAAAATACTATGGGTTGCTTATCGCATCGCCTAATGACATCATTCGCATTTCCCCCATTCCTTCGATCTGTGGTGCAATTTCAAATGCGGAGACACTAAACGAACGGTTTTTTGTATGGAAAATCCATTCGTTTAGGTTACTTCGCGTTTTAAAAATGGCACTTCTGCGCGATAACAGAATCAGCTGGTACATTCTTACCCTTATAGTCATAACAAAATAACAAACGTTTGCTAAGCCTATTTTAGTTAAAAATGTTTTGTCCCTTTTCCCCTCTTCAATATTTGTCATTGAAAGAACAGAAAAAAGAAACATTTTAACGCCTTATTTATTTTAATTTAATTTGCAAAATCTATTAAGATTTAGCAAATTTTGACGACCTCCGAGGCGTAGTGGTCACCATGCTAATTCACCACCCAGAGGTACCGGGTTCGATCCCCGGTCAGGGCAAGTTGTAAAATGGCTTTTTTCAAATTGGCCTGGGTCTTTATCTATGTATGTATTTGTTATAAAATATAGTATCGTTGAGTTAGTATCCCATAACACAAGTCTCGAACTTACTTTAGGGCTAGCTCAATCAGTGTTATTTGTCCCTATATATTTATTTATTATTTATTTATTTAAGACAAATTTTTGTAAATTTTTATGAACATGAGGGTTAGTTTTTAATTTTCTCCCAGACCAGCATGGAGTCAAGGTTCCATTTAGCATAAATGATTATTCAAAAGTGGTCATCAGAAAACAATTCACATGCATTTCTTCGGCGGCCTCGGCATCTGGCGATTCTCCATTTAATGCATTACACAAGCATATAAGCTGCATTGTTACATAAGAGACGCATCGAAGCCCTTGACACGAACTAGTCGATGATTAACCGAGGTTTAAATGTTACTGGGCTTACGAGAGCCATTATTGTTTTCATATATTTTTTCTGCGTTATAGTTACTATTTCCAATAAACTTCTGAAGAAGACTACAATTCTTCTTGCTTATTTTTAACGTTAACTTTGATTTTGAACGTTGTTTGTTTACTGAGCGGTATGTAATATATTTTTTATACAGACATTAATCACGTAGATTTTTAGAAAAATATTTTTTTTATACACCTAATTGGGAGTATTATATTCTTAATCACCTATATATTATACTAGCTGGCCCGACAAACGCTGTCCTGTCTTTTTTGCGCAAGTTTTTAAATTATTTTTTCCATAATATCCTTCTACAAAGTCTTAACTTTAAAAAAATATGGATGCAATCCATAAAGTCGTTTTCAAATTATGGCGTGACCACGTGAAATAGGGAGGGAGTTTAGTGTTATATATATGTATATGGATTATATATATATTAAGATATGTAGATTTAGCACAACACACGAACATAATATGTAGTCGAACAGAGATTTCGACATACACCCCACACAATAAAATTAGAACACTTGACCCTATCCAGTAACCAAACATTGCACGAGAACTCGTCTCCGTGTACCAACAAACCACTAACACACATCGGCGACCCAATTCACGCTAGGAATCGATTACCGCCCAAAACGATGCAACTATCGATTCGTTCCCCTCGATCGCCGCATCGATTGTAACAATCGACTCCCACGAACTTTATTACATAATCGATGGTCACCGAAATACTTTTCAACATTATGAGGAATCAGTGCAGTGGCCCACACATTAAACATAACGGGTTTGTCGTAAAATGGGCTCTATCTAAACGTAATAATAAGACGCGTGACTGATTGTAGTTGTTGTACGACAATCCGGCCTAGATTTCGCAAACGATTAATTATTTCGTCTAAACGAGTGACGTCACTTCTAATTAAGTGAGTGTTTATTGCGACAGTTGTAGGCTTTTGGTAAAGATAAAAAAAAGAATCTATTACAATACTATTATGTAAAATTAATTGCCTATTACAACTGCTTTTATTTTCAATTTGGTGTTTCTTAATTGTAGCTGCAGGCCAAATTGAATGTGGGTAAAACATTGAAAAATTTGTTCGTTCGTTTTTTTTTTGTTTGAAAGGGTCAATTAAGATGGAGCCTCGATGACTGCCTCCATAGTTGGACATGGCATTTGCCTTGTGATCCGCAAGGTCGCGGGTTCAAATTCCATTGAAAAGAATACTTTATGAAAAGTTGTAGGATACGAATATTACAGGCTTGAGTCACCTGATTATCCGAAAAGAAAAATACTTGATATTAAAACAGGAGTTATCAATTATTTGGCAAGATACACGCCAATTTTAACGTCATATTATAAAATGCAAGAAGTTCACATAGCAGGCACTAATGTTATTATGAAACTCGTAGCTTGAAAAACAGTACTATTTTAGCATCAACTAATTATAAACTAATTACTGTATTAAAAATAAGCGTTATCTTTTTTCAGATGTACGTAATTTTGTAGAAATTACGCAAAGACAAAAACATCAATTACAAATACTGATGAGAAATATTTTGCCGCTTCATATTATATTAAAAATTATATTTTATTATTTTTGTCAAGTCTCAAAAAATACACCGTTTTTTTTTCTAAGGCAATGTATTTGGACGTTACTAACTCTATATATTTACTTAACCTCTTATTTTCAACCACTGAATGAATTTTTGGAAAGCATATTTTGATTGTACCTGACAATATGACGACGTATACTAATTACAAAAAAAAAGATATAAAGGATAGGATTTTAAAGCTACAAAAAAAATCTTTTAGTAAGTTTGTCGACTAAAAATAATCAAAACTTTTTTCAGCAGATAAATTTTACATACCTAAAAGATCAATAACAATTCGTGACTTATTCATTACAAAACATTAACACAATATTATGTCGTCCCAACTGTAACCTAACGTAAGGAAAGCAATTGGGTAACATTAAATCGTCCAATGCCATTGATGTAATCAATCATGATTCATGCACCTTTATTAAACTCCATTACTTACACGGAAGATGTGCTAAGTGAAGCATCGATGGACGTAAAAAGTGATTGACTACTACATGTCACGATATTTGACAGCGAAGTATTTCTTTGCCTTACAATTTGTAAACAAAATAGTTTAATGGCAAACATAACCAGGTTTTTATTTTATACCGACTATAAAACAGGAGGAGGTTATCAATTGACGACCTCCGTGGCGTAGTGGTCACCATGCTAGTCCGCCACCCAGAGGTCCCGGGTTCGATCCCTGGTCAGGGCAAGTTGGAAAATGGCCTTTTTCAAATTGTTCTGGGTTAGTATCCCATAACACAAGTCTCGAACTTACTTTGGGGCTAGCTCAATCAGTGTAATTTGTACTTATATAAAAAAAAATATATATTTTTTATGTAAATTCTTCTTTACTTGATCCTGGATCAATTTGAAAAATTTTGGTTGCGTAGTTTAGTGATGAAGTTTGTTCTTAGTTTTGTAAAATTATTTTCAATTCTTTATAACATGTGATTGGCACATACGATATTTGACAGCAACCTATTTCTATGATATATTTAAGCTCTTGGCAGTGGATTATCCTCCATTTTTCAATTTTCAGGACATTTCAATATTAAATTCTCTACACGCTTTCCCCCACACTTTTTTCATTTACTTTTTCGTTCGGGCAGTAATTGATCTTAGATTTTCGTTCTTTTTCACTTCGTAAACGTTTCAAAAACCTTTTTTTTTTTGACGTAATATTTTCTGATAACCGGTCCTAAAGAGTTGACGTGGGTCAATGTCAGCGAATGGGCGCGGCCCAAGCTTCGAACTGCAGACCCTCGAGGTAGCTGTTATTTACACGACATGGCACATGAGTTGCCAACTCCGATTATTCAATTTACGAAATAAATCCTATAAATCTGTCAAATTAAATGACCACCATTAAAATGACGTAAATACGTGCTGTGTTCATTTTGTGTAACATAAATTTCGTCTTGTTTTTGCATATAAACTTCAGTAGCAATACATGATACAAGAGTAGAAAAAAATAAAAATAATGATTCAAATGTAATGAGTACGTTGAGATTATTTAACAAGGTTACTTTCGCTTGTTAAATAAACAATATACTACTTAAAAAAACATATCGTCGTAATTAAACATTATTTCTTCATTAGATTCACTCATCTTGACGGTAAGAAAAACAAATGAAAATCACGCATTTTCGTAATTTGAATTTGGAATTATCTTCTTTAAAATTTAAACTTTTAAATGATACCAAAACCAGCCAGGTACAAATAGTATAGCCAAAGTGGTTTTATTACAAGTTCATACATACTATATGCGAAAAGACTTTTTCCCCAACCTATTATTTATTGTTGCCTATGCACTATGTATAATATTCTATTGCTAAGAGTTTATCTATAAGAATATACTTGTAACAACAAAAAAAATGTGTAAGTAAATATTTTACAACAAATTGACTATGGTACTGATAAAATTCCCAAAAAAAGAACAAAAATATTTTTTTGCATTGGCAAATTTTTCAACAAACTATCTTCATGTGAGTTAAAGAACATCAGAACCAAATTATACTACAAAACACTAGTTCAATACTAGAAGTGAAAATTTCCTAGTGATAGTACACGAATAACATTTAATTCTACGTTGACCTTAACTTTTCTCTGTCGTGAAGAATCGAATAGAAAGCGTAGTCGAAGGGCTCTTTACGCGATTAAACTAATTTACCACCTCTGTCCAGAACAAAACGTGACCCCAGACAGATAGCAGACCAACGGTGCTACGATAAACACGCCTTCTTATCTATCTAGGAAGAAGGAAGTAACGATTTAGTTTAAAGCAATTTTATTTCGAAGTGAAAATTCCTTTTAACTTGTATTTGCAGCTGTATTATCTAGAGAGTATGTTGTTTTGTAAATCTTAAAATAAAGGTATTTAAAAATTCATTTCTGTAAATCACGAGCCGAAAAGATAATGTGTAATCTCGTTGTATTTGAAATCAAAATTGAGAATATAAAGTCAGCAGTTTGAACTTACCTTTGGCCCCTTGTACCAGTAAATTGAGCTATTTTTAAACTAGTGACTATGCGTAAACTGAAAGTACATACTAACACAGCTAACCCACCTCATATGATTAGTAAAAAAAATAAATAATGTCTGGGATCTCGGCTCTTGGTACAAAATCCCTCAAAAAAAGTACAGAATTAATTATTTCACTTGATAGACGTCTAAAAACGTAAACACTAATTAACTCACATACCTAGTGGCACATACAACATTACAACCAAATAAATACAATGCACAATCGTCTCACAGCAAGTTCGAGTAAAACGCAAAAACACACTGGTAAAGTTGTCGCGTCATGTGAAAGATTTCTCGCGATTGTGGCATTTTATTACGGTAAAAGTTTTATGTAACAGCTTACAGCATCCAAATGTGAGTGTGTTTGATGTATGAACACTGAGTTTTGCTTGCAATGTTAGTTAAACCAGACAATGGAGTAAGGGTTCCGTAGGATCTAAGTAATTATAGTTTAAGAGGGCTTGGAGATGTATTCTAAATACGTTAGCATCCTGACATCATTTTTTATTCCTGTTTTCTTTCCCACCAACAGCAGCAAATCTGCGCAGGTACAAATAATGCGTCGACGACCGACATTTTGGTTCAATTTACGTATCGGGAATTTGTACAAAAATGCTTTGAAGTTCGCCATTTTTGTTCAGCTTATTTGCGTCGCATTGTATTCTGCAAATAAATTAATTTGTGTGTCTACCTAAGTCTTTTTACTTGGGCGCTGGGTGGGTGGCTAATTTAAACAAGTAATTTTGAGATCTCTTGCAAATCTCATTTAAATAAAATTATGATATTACTTCTTTAATTTAATATTAGCATTCTCCATAAATTAGTATTTTGGTATAAAATGCTACCCAAAATAAAATCTGTATTTCTAAACGCACAAAATCTCGTTTCACAGGACCCTAACAAATACAAAATTCACCGAACTGACCGCGTCATATGCATTTATTAACAGTGGCATTGGCGGAGTGGTTTCTAAATCGAGTTATCTCCAATCGATACTCAACCTTACGCCGATTAGTTTAAATCTATTTTCGATACTGATGAGTTGAGTAATTATTCAAATAATGTGTACATAATGATGAATACTGAGGGGTCACGGATGATCTGAATGACATGGGTTCTCAATTTGACGCCTTGGCGGTTCTGTTTGGTCTTTGTTATTTGATATTGCCAATAATTTCCTCATCAATTTTGCGTAGCTGATAGTACCGCCTATTGTGGTCCACGCATATGTTTATTCTATCAATAGATTCGTTGCATGGGATGCAGAGAGATGTAAGCATCACCACAGCCTACACACACTGTCTGGTGGCAGGTATGCTTTGGCTACTTATTGCTATTATTAGTAAGGCGACAGTAAAGTAAACTACTCCAACGCCAAGAGCGTAGTTCTTAAATGATTGATAGATAGAATGTAAGGTAAGAACTGGCAAGTTAAGTCTTATCGAGAGATAGAAAATGAGTTTCAGTGCATTCAAAATGGAAACAAAAAGATTTAAATAACTTTCTGGTATAGAACTTGGCAGTTCTATTAAGACAATCACAAAACTTATATGCAGTATACTGCATTTCCAAAAAAAAAATATGTCAAAAATCTAAAATTTAGAGCTTATTTGTATATTACACGCCTCTCGGATATCAAAAGTAACAGCTGTCGTGAAAGTAAACAGGCTTTGAAGTTCCGTTCAAGCCTTGAAGCCGCTGGAAAGTTTAAAATCATCCAATTATAAAATTCGCAATTAAGGTAATGGTTCCCCATTAGCTTTAAGATATATTCGGAAAAGGATACTAAAAGTAATTTAAACATATAATCAACAAATTTGTTAATTTAGGAAAAATAAAGATGTACTTCTATTTCTTCAAAACTCCCAAATTGTTTAAGACTTAAAATATTTAAACCCAAAACATTCAAAAGTGATACTTTCAAATTTTAAAGAACCTCTAAAAAATGAAAGTTCATTCGATGAAAATTCCCGTAAAACAATTACTTAAACCGAAGCAAGTAAGTATTTGATTAAACCAATGTCTAAAGTAATTATATTAAGTATAATCATTTTAATAACACTCGATACAGAACTGCAATCTTTCCCAAGCTTTCCTTAAAACCGACGTGAGAACTCGGAATTATGTGTGACAACAATAAAAAAGTTGTCCAGTTGCATTTAGCAAATCTAAGATCATAATCATTACGCAACTGTTTTCACTGCACCAAAATCTCCATTGTCACACCAAGACAAGTATAATGCCCAGTTTACATGTACTTAATAGTCATTTTCTGCGTTATACTGACTATTTTTAATAAACTTTTGATGAAAAACAAAAATAAAAAGGATTGATTTAAAGCTATAAATGTTTCCTTCAGTAAGAAAGTTTGTGTTTTCTTTCTTTGTGACTAATAAACAAATATGTTTTAATAAAACAATCTTACTGCTAAGTACCCAGTATAGTAAGCTACACTTACCATGTTTTCAACTGACTGGACAGTTTATATGGTAATAATGAAAATATTTCCTCCAATTAACTCCTTTCAATAAATAGCCTCAATCTGTGTTATTGAAATTAAAATAAAAGCAATGGATCACAATGTTTGGTCACCCCGAAGTTTAGGGTGACAATCATAATACCCATTCAACCAATGTTTAAAGCCATTCGACAAATCCTGTGTAAATCTCTATACGACGATAATAAAATTTTCTTCCACATTTCCTTATTTTGTTCTTTTTTTAACCATATCATAAACTCACATAACCATGTAAACCAAGCTCAACATAGGAGACAAAGAATCACCTGGTTACATGAGCGGATGTGAAGACTTCCTAACAATGATAAGTTGTGGCAAATCAATAGGTGCGATTAGTTTCCGCTTTATAATATAGTTTTTGTTCCGACGTAAGAGCGCGGAATGGTGTTACTGTTCGTTATTGTCTTCGAGAACAGATTCAACGTATAGATTGTATAGATAGATGAATAGAAAGATATGTAGGTAACAAAATCGGCCTTAATTAAATTCCAGTAATAGGGCCAATTGAAAATATCTGGTACGTTGTAAGTCATACCTATAGTTTATTTATTTGAGATTTTTTTCAATCCATCAATCAAATCGTTTTATTTCAGGCAACAAGGCCCATAGAATAAATACATTACAGAGTAGCATACATATAATTATAACAAATTTAGTGAATGATATTGTTTTTTCTCCAGGGAATATAATACAATGAAAGTACCTAAATAATTTGCTGTGTTTCTAAAAATAGGTACAATGCGACACAAATATGTTGACCAAAAATGGCGAACTTCAAAGCATTTTTGTACACATTCCCGGTACGTAGGATAAACCCAAATGGCGGTTATCGGCGCAGGTACAAATAATCCGACGACCGCCTTTTTGGTTCAATTTACGTGTCGGGAATTTGTACAAAAATGCTTTGAAGTCCGACATTTTTGTTCAACTTAATTGTGTCGCATCGTGTTTCTGTTGAGCTACATTCTATGATTTCCCCTTAAAATTGGTAGGCTGGATATAATGTAATTAATATTATATTCTGAACTTTCCTTTGAAATGTATCCTACAGTTACTCCCAGTTCTTCAGAATCCTTTTACAAATTTTTTGATCAAAACTAAACGTGAGACACAGACATTATTAGCATTAATTAAATGGGTTACTCGCGTAGAGAGTCAGCTACTGGCTGACATGTTTCGACCTCATCCGGAGGTCTTCATTAGGGCGAATGTTACTAGAGGACGCACGTATACTATATATGTTGTCTGGAGACACACTCATTCACATTCGCCCTTATGAAGACCTCTGGATGAGGTCGAAATGTCGACATGTAGCTGACTCTCTACGCGAGTTACCATGTTCTTTTACAGATCCTCGATTCAACATATTCCAGTTTGACAAATTCCTTTTCCTTCAGTTTCCTATTTCAACAGAATCATAACTGTACTGATTCGCATCTAGATATGTACCTATTCGCTGAAAAAATATTTATATTATATTGGTGGACCTAGTCATTATTTATGGGCAATACATACATACATATTATCACGCCTGTTTCCCACAGGGGTAGGCAGAGACTAAGGACCTCCACTTGCTACGATCCTGACAGACCTCTTTCGCTTCATCTACACTCATCACTCTCTTCATGCATGCCCGCCGGTTACGGGTACTTCTAACCTCTCCTTTTTTAAGAACGTCTGCAATTTGATCGCGGTACGTTCGTCGAAGACGACCCTGACTCGTTCTTCCACTCACGTTTGCTTTGTAGACTCTTTTAGTGAATCTCCTTTCATATGGGCAATAGATATATACATACATGTAGCTGTTCTAGATCTTACACACTCCAGTTTAGGCAGCCATTATAATGATGTATGTGTCGATTAAATCAATTGCTATTATTCAACACGTGTGGTAAATGGATCACTTTTATCTATTATCTTCAAGATTAATTCTCTATTATTAATTAACTTCATAATACTCTCCATTGCATAAGATGCTCATCCGAGCACATATGTCGGCCCATAATCGATAGACAATAATATCGATTATATCTCAGCATCGAACATTAGCTATTGATTTATCGACCTCCTTTTCTGGCGGGAACTCTTCATTCGTTTGTCAGATTCAGACACATCAACGCGAAATCGATGATTGCTCATTTGTTTCGCTTTGGTTAACTGCACTTAAAATTAGTTTGTTAATTAATTATGAGTAGTTATTCGTTCTGAAATCTACTATTTTGGACACATCCCAAAAAAAACACACACCGCTAGACCACCAAAATACTTTCCTGCATTCTGATCAATAATGAAACATATTTTAAGTAAAAAACTGAACCAAGCTTATGTGCCAGCTAGATAGATTAATCATCTAACTAAATACGTCACTTACTTGAAGAACGTTAAAACTAGTTTTAATAGAGATTTACTCATAAAATTAGTAGTTAATTACTTTTATTGAATAAAACAATAAATATGCAAAAAAAGTCTCTTTAAAAATCAGGGTACACGATAATAACAGTCTAAATATTCAATAGAACAAACATTTATTGACAATAAAATAGCCTTCTAGCGTTGCAAGCTTCCTGCGTTTCCCTACAACGCTTATAAATAGCGTGAAATTGCAATCAACATTTAAATTGACTTTATAGATGAAAAATAGCACAATAATTTAGTAACTTTTCATGTATTGACTTTTTCATATTAGATTGTTCAGCCTAAAGAGAATAATAACTTTTAATATCTTGACTGGTATTCATTAGACAAAACATAGCCTTTTAGCCTCGCATTCATCCTGCGTTTCCCTACATACTTCCATGCAATGGTAATTAAAATAATTGCAAAATTACTTTATAAGTGAATTAGACTTACGGTAAAGCCAAAATAATAAAAAAATATTTACGCGTGAAACTGGAAGGTACTCGCAATAAGAGACAAAAGAAAAACGTTTTTATTATACAGAGTTAATTAACATCATATTAAACCAATTATATTAAATTATTTCATAAATAATTCATTTACAAATAAATTAAATATAATTTTTCAAATACGAACTTAACCTCTGATTTCCCGACCGGACCCATGGGGAAAATCGACACAGACGAACTTCAACCTTATTACATTATTACATACAAACCACTTACTATACGAGTACTAAGAACACAAAAAAAAACATTGCATTCAAATACAATACTCTTCTCAAGCCGCTACTTATAAAATTCCTACGTTAAAACTCAATACAGACCGCTGATTAGACGATTACGTTATGGAAGAATTACAAATGCAATTTGCAATTACATAATTGCAGTTTAAGAGCACGGATGCACTGTGTAATACTGCTGCATTACACGCACGCATATCTTTTCCTTGAAAAATGCGTATCCAGACAACATATCAAACAAGTTTATAGCTAGTCGTTGCTTATGAGTTATGCAGTGTCTGCTCTATTATTCAGTGTTGTTGTTTGCCTCCTTTTTTTCTTCCCAATTTATTTATTTTATTGGGTCATGAACACTTGAAAAAATTACAAATAAAACCTGAAAGGAAATGGGAAGTAAGACAAAATTAATTTGCGGGTACAATACAAAACTTAATAAATATGCAAGATACATAAATATATAAGGGATTAATTCATTAAACCGTATATTTTTGACATACTTTACTCATCCCGTTCCGTCTCAATAACAAACTGATATTCTATTGGCATTGAAAACTTGCCCGGTTTATGTGGACTTTAAATACCTATATTGAATGGAGCTGAGTCACCACTTTATTTATTTATTTTTCAGTTCAGCAAAGAGACCCTTGTTAAAATAACTAGCAATGAGCAGCATAGCTTTAAGAGGGCTCGCAAGTTTTTTTTTTGTGACGCTTGTCCTTTAAAAATGTGTATCAAAACAATATATCAAACTAATTTATAGTTGCTTATAAGTTATGCAGTGTCTGTTACTAGTCTGTTACTGTTCTTTTATTCAGTCTAGTTACTAGTGAATTCAATACTATATTTATTCATTGGTACAATGTATTAATGAAAATGTATTACTTGGTAATATGTTAAATACGAGTGATGGTAGATTCTATACATCATTAGGTACAAACAAGTACAGAGTCTGTATAAATGTGGTTATTTTACTGAACTTCATAAAGATATATCTAAGCCAGATCATCAGGTATTCAAATTAACCCGAAGGATGCTCGTCCCTTTACCGGCTTACCGCAGATTTTAAACCCACTTTAGGTTTCCGAAATCGAAAAGCCAAAAAATATTAGGGCAGGTTACACGAAGAAGATACTTTGAAAAATTATAAATTTTCGTTTTTTAATTTAATTAAAATATAGAAAATTTCCCAATTGTTTCCCTGCATTGCTTAAGAGTGCTGCTTCGGCACCTGATTTGACTTTCAGACTTTATTTCTCTCCATAAATTAATGCTGAATAGAAATTATACCCAAATGTTTAAAAAAAAATACATATGTTTTAGGTAAATTTTATTATTTTTTCGATGCATAAAACAGATGATGAAGTCTCTAAGCTTGAATATCATTGGCCAAAAGAAGTGAGTAACTTGTCTTATAAAACAGCGCATTTATGAGAGGCAAAAGAAAAACATGAAAAGGCATAACGACAATTGACCTGTGTCCATTTGAATAATTTTTTTTTTCTTCGGATCGTGGTCAATGATCCCCGACTACCTGACAGAGCTTAAACTGCTCTTTAAATAAGCTTAGCTCAAAATTTTTAAAGTAGGTATGACAAATCAAATAAATCAAAATGCTTATAATGCTACACAAATCAGATGAACAAAAATGGCGGACTTCAAAGCATTTTGTACAAATTCTCGACACGTAAATTGAACCAAAATCGGCGCATTACTGGTACCGCCGCCAATTACCACCATTTTGGTTCAACCTACGTGCTCGGAATTTGTAAAAAATGCTTTGAAATCTGCCTTTTTTGTTCAACTTATTTGTGTCGCGGTGTACTTTGTTCGTTTTTATACCTGTATTTGTATAAAAGAGTTAATTTAATAAAATGCAAAAGTTTGTAGAGGTCCAAATAAAAAAAAAATTAATTTAATAATAGTGAATACAATACAAGCATAGGTGAACCTGGAAAATACTAGCGTTATGGTCAATGACAAACAAATATATTAAGAACCCATCAAATATGATCTCACCGAACACTATAAATATATGAATAAACGATTTGTGTATTCTATGGACAATGTAATCATGCAAAAGGAAAACCTTATGTTTATTAGTGAGGTCATAATATTACAAAAATAACAAGTAAACAGTGAAATCACGATTTGAAAAAAAAATATTATTTATTCGAATATTAGTTTTTTTATTACAATAAATAGGAAATGCGTAATTTTGTAAGAATATGACTGTCAGTAGTGTTTTACAATTTTATGCTACTATAAAATATCTGATACTTTATTCGGTCAAATGCACCAAGTATGTTAACAACAAAAAAAATCAAATATTGAAATATCTTATTGGAACGAAGTTCCTTACGGCAGGCTTGGAGGAGATAGGGATTTTGCTGCGCGACCGAACTGAAAAAAATGTGATAGTAAAACCGTAAGGATGACCTCGTTAAATGAGACGTGCGCAGGCGCGACAGTCGTATACACAAGCGAGTAGTGTATAATACCTTTGAGCACGATTTTTCTTTTGCAAATTGTGTCGATTCTACATTAGCCGAAGGAACTTCGTTCCTACCTGGTGTCCCACGACACCACCTTTCTTTTTAATAGTATCTTTTTGTGAACAAACTTTATTTATTATGATTACAATATTTTCTTTATGCCCATTTCTTGTATCCTTTCGCTAATACTTGTTTGCCTGGAAGAGATCCCTGTATGGAATTAGACCGCCATTGTACCTTGACATTGTATTGTTTGTCAATGTTCCTATGATTGTAACTGTAACGTACATTATAGATATTTAACAGCAACAACTATAGGTACTCAAGAATAGGTAAAAATTAAAAAATCCTCCTCAAATTAATAAAGATAACCGTTCATCACACAAAATTTTATGTGGTTTCCTTTCCAGGTTTCCACAGAATCGGTACCTACTGCCTGGTAGCGCCACTAGCTATGAAAATTGTTTAAATGTCAACACGTAAAGGTCATCCAACATGTCATTACACCGAGTTACCTAATGATTAGCAAAACGTAAACGCAACATGTCTTTCTATGGAAAACAGGCGAGCGGTAATCTTAAGCCGTAACTTGGTTTCAATTGGGTAGATAGATAGTCTGTATGAAATGAAACTTGATTTCAATTGGGTAGATAGGGTTAGCCTGTATTATATGTAATTTGATTTTAATAGGGAAGATAGGTTAGCCTTTATCTAATGAAACTTGATTTCAATTGGGTAGATAGGTTAGCCTGTATCATAAATAACTTGATTTCAGTTGTGTAGATAGATTTAGCCTGTATCAGATGAAACTTGATTTCAATTGAATAGATAGGGTTAACTTGTATCAAATTGTGTATCTACATATATACTAGTTGCCACTACCTGTTTGTGTTGGGAGCTCCACCCTCGGAGTTGTAGACCAGTACATCTACCTGGGTCAGTAAATCCAGGCAGGAAGTTCCAGCTTCGAGGAAGAGGTCTTTCAACAAATCCGACTCGGCTGGGCAGCGTCTTCTCGTCCAAAATACCTCAATGCCTCAAGACAAAAGTGCTTAATTAATGTGTGTTACCAGTGATGACTTATGGATCTGAAACGTAGTCCCTTACTATGGGTCTCATAAGAAGGCTCAAGGTCGCTCAGCGCGCTATGGAGAGGGCAATGCTCGGTGTTTCTCTACGCGATCGAATCAGAAATGAGGAAATTCGTAGAAGAACAAAAGTCACTGACATAGCCCAGCAGATTAGTTCGTTGAAATGGCAGTGGGCACACTTAGCGCGAAGAACCGATGGCCGATGGGGCAAAAAGGTTCTCGAATGGCGACCGCGTACTGGCAAGCGAAGCGTAGGACACCCACCCACAAGGTGGTCAGACGATCTGACCAAGGTCGCTGGAAAACGCTGGATGTAGGCCGCTCTTGAACGGTCGTTTTGGAAATCCTTGGGAGAGGCCTATGTCCAGCAGTGGACGTTATGTGACTGAAATGATGATGATGATGATTATATATACTAGTTATATATTGACACATTTATTAAGGAATGAAGTAACATGGTAGACAGTAGAGCCTAGGGCAGTAAGGGTCACGTTTAGCGTGATGGTGGGCGTAAAGATTTATAAAGAGACTCAAAATAGTGACGGGTTGCTAGCCGCAGCGCCAATTAACGCATAATTCACATTCTCGCAGTTTCCATGGATTGGCTTTTACTATCTGCGCGTGAAAAGAAGCAGCTAAGGATATGTTATTTTGTTTTCTCCCAGACCATGGAGAAGGTAAACCTTTTATCGTAAGCAAAAAAATCTTATTCCATTATCAGTAAAATTACTCATCAGTAATGCGTGATTCTTCTATTTTATAGACTACAAACTGTGCCCGTGAGCTCCAATCCCTGTTGTAATTTCGGGATAAAATCTATGTTCTTTTCCGAGTCTCTACTATATCCATACCAAATTTCATTTAAATCGATACAGTGGTTGAAGCTTGAAGAGGTAACAGACAGACAGATAGTTCGCATTTAATATAGATTAAATGGCCTCTAAGTGTTGACATTAAGGGGCTACATGAATTTTCCAGGGTCCAGTGCTGCCCCCATTTTAAATAAATCATTTGAAAGAAAACGGAGATATCATTTAAAATGTCGTCTTGATCAGACCCTAGATAACCATTCAAACTATTTTATGAACTACTGTTGACTATTTGTAGTGAGAACATGAAGCTTTTCTACGCACATATGCCAAAAGTGGCCGTTTTTCGCAATTGTGCGTAGAAAAGCTTTACGTTCTCACTTTGAACTGTAAACAATAGTTCATAAAATAGTTTGAAGGGTTATCTAGGGTCTGATCAAGACAAAATTTTAAATGAAATCTCCGTTTCCTTTTAATAGATTTATTTCAAATGGGGGCAGCACTGGACCCCGGAAAATTCAGGTAGCCCCTTAAAGCAATTTTCATCGCGAGTGGGCAATATTGTGGAATTCGGTAATTGCTACGACATGAACTAGAGCGTTAAAACCAGCTTGTAATTCTACTTGCTAATATTTCAGTGGATTTTAGTATAAAGAAAGAAATACGCCTAGATTTTAGAGATATGTATTTTGAACACACAAATATTTTAACAATAAGTTTCATGGCCAATTTTACTAAATACTTATATTATATTATAAATTATTTTTTGCTTATATTTAAGCGGCTCTAAGCAGACAGAGTCCAAGCTCTAAACTCTAAGGCCACTTTTAGAAGAGAGACTTGTGAGGAATTAGAAATAGGTTTTTTTTTCCAGACCAGCGAGGATGAAGATAATTTTGATTGCGTCTAAAGGTAGATAGAAGTAATCATACCTTTTGGGTAGATAGGTTTTAAATTTTGAATACAAAGAAACTATGGAGCATTTCCAGTTTTTAACAAACTATATGCGTTAATCTTCATTTTTTGAGAGCTTGAAATAGCAAAAATAGCCAAATAAACTGGGAATTTTATCTGACTCATCTACAGCGCCCATTTTGGTGCGCATAAACATTTTTATAGTTGTTATAAGGATTATATTTTTGTAGATTCCTTCGAAAACGATTATAAAAACCACATTTCACGGTTATGGTTTTATGAGGACATAAATGATAATGCAAAGTATAAATAAATATGAAATAAAAGTATCACAAAGTAATTTACGTAAGTTTATTTTTTAAGTTAAGATGTTGAACTTATATTTTTTTCATGATTTTGGGTTATTATCTTCAAAGGCGTTTTCGGTATATCTGGGGGGCATCAGGCATAATTATTTTGACGGTATAAATTAAGGGGTCTTTTGTATTTTCTAGTCGATCTCTATTAGCACAAAACATCATTTCAACTACCTCGTTAGAATTTACATTATTTCTGTGCTACCAACGAAATCTGCTGATACAAAACATCCTATTCGTAGAGATAGTAGATGTCATGGCACAGAACTAATATCTATAAGTATAGTCATGATCAACTGACTCGGAATATTAATTTCAAATAAGGCTACTCGTCTGCGGCTTAGACAATGTTTGTTAGAAGAGGTAATCATCAAACGAAGTTACAGATTTGTTATAGATAAAATAAGTTATAAGAATACATCATACACTATTCAAGTAGCCGGTCGATTAGCCAATTATACCTATCATACTAAAACAAACATTTATCTCCCCTACTAGTGTGTAATATTTGCTGTAATATAAACAACTTCATTTGATGAATGTTACTATAGTCCATTTTTTAGGTATTTAAAAGAATGTTAACAATCTAGACATGTCTTTTTATTGAAATATTTACTTTATAAATCAATACCTTTGCAAATTTCAAATAAATTATGTAATTTATAATTTACAAAATAGATAATTTTTAATTGGCGAAGGTATTGATTTATAAAGTGTATATTTCAATAAAAAGACATGTCAAGATTGTTTACATTCTTTTAAATACCTAAACAAACGTACTATAGACATATGCATAGAGAACATCATACATACTTGTGGCATGTCGGTGAGTCATGTTGACACCTTACAGTCTCGCAACTGTTTAGCAGATAAGCCTGTTCTGTTAGCTAATTAAAAGGTGTTAGGCTCTGCTGCAGTACTAAATCTAATCTTATGAATAATATATCAGAAGAAAACTACCACGTATCTTTAAATAACTTAATAATTCTAATAAAAACTACGCATACTTCATGAATACTATTATACTATTTTGATTCCTTCTTCCACCTTCTCGCTACTGTCATGCTTAAAGTGGCCTTTAAGTCGTTGCCTAGAGCCGCAAGGCCCAAAATGCTCGGTCTGCCCCGTATAAAAAGATAAAGACGTGATAGTATGTAATACATACAGTATGTATATTCTTTATTCTTTATTGATAAAAATTACCCCGTGCACTTACAGTTACCCAAAACATGCAGGTGAGTCAAAAACTTAAATACATAACACTGAATGGACAAATAACAATTACAAACATTAACAATTTTTTGAAAATTACTTCCATACTTCATGCATCCTTCAAAATAGGCTATCCTAAGCTAGCAACCCACTTCTGATACCCGTTTCCTATTCGTATCTTAGGACCACTATCTTGTAAACCGTCGTCCTTTCATTTAGCTCCCATAAAAGATCAAGACATATACAAGTAATAGTGCTTTTACTAACAGCACAGCGAGTCTACCACTTAATTCAGACAGACAAAATCTCAGTAAACGCTGTACAGACAGTTCATTTACTTTTCGTGCATTAAAGAGGCAAAAGACGAAATCGAAATAGTTAATTCCGTCAGAAGTCTATCAGCTATACAAATTCATTGCAATTTCGCAATTTTTACCACCCAATAAATGTACCTACATGAATTTATTGTTGATTGAACAGTTTAATGCCTATTTTTTATTCTGTTGACTTCCTCAAAGTTACCTAATAGTCAACATCACCTAAACTCACCGCGTTCTACGTGCAAACTATTCAAACATTTATTTGTAAGTCCTGTCACTACGCCCAAGCGCCAACCGGTCGGATTACATTTTCCTGTCCAATCTAAAGTGACCCAATGGTGACATAACCATAAGACCATAGTCATGGCTTTATAGACCGTAACCAGGCCCAAATTGCCGGACTCTGTAACCGCGAAACCGCAAGCAGTATAGTGCTGCTCCCTGATACAATATGCATAGTTTTATGAGTCATAATTATTTAATATTTTCTGAGATTTAAAAAAAAATTGCATAATAGACCTTCATTCTTAATCATCATCATATCAACCACAGGAAGTCCACTGCTGGAAATAGGCTTTCCCCGAGGATTTCCAAAACGAGCGAACGGAAAGATTGGCTGGCGGAAATTAATTCAGTGACAAGCTTTGGAATCTAGCATATCTGAAGTTTACCTAGGTACATGTAAATTTTATAGATTTTTTTTCTATCTTACGAGCATCTAAGTAAGTTTTTTATTTCTTGTAATAAGACAAAAATTTTAAAAACTTTTTCAGCAGCATGGAAGTTTTTATCCTATTACACATTCTTTCACATCATTATCCTTTTGGGGTCAATAGAGCCAAGATTTGCGAGGAACGAAGGCCAATCATTGAGCTACTTTTTGTAGAGTTGTTTGATGGATTTTCAAGTAGATACGAGAATAATATAAAAATGTATTGCTAAGAAAGAAGTAAATAAAAAAATATCTTACTATAAAGTGTCTATTACGTAACATAACCTTTAAGTTTACGCATTATTATGATAAGTATATGCGATGACGTCACTCCATTCAGCCAGCCAGTACATTACTCTCGCATGCAGATGACGAGCGTGCTCATCGGGGAAATTATATCTGTGTCGATCTGCCAAGTAATGTGGGGAATTTGGTGTTTCCACTGCATTCTTCAGTAGCTTGTATATGAACAGATTGATAATTTTCTTGGTTTTTCTTTTTTTTTTTTGTTTTAGTACAAGAAGATTTTTCAATGTTGCAAGTTCATTTTAAGATACTGATTAGATTTTCAAGGATGTACTATATTCCAAATAAATTATAAGCGGTTTCTTTTTCTTGTATTTTGCCATTGTTTCGAAAAATTCGTTAGTCGAAAAATTGACATACGAGTAGTACCTATAACATTTGTGACCTAAAAAAATATTGAAAACAACAATATATTTAACTACAGGCATCGTATAATTTTATCCAACAAATAATTAATTAACTGTTTATTATTTAAATCAGAAATATCTGTTTATTATTCCAATCAGAAAAACAGTGTAATTAAATATCTTCAATCTACGTAATTAGGAAATTGTTACCTTACACGAACATATTTGAGTTTACGCATACCTACCTTGATATAAATACATAGCAACAAATTACACAGATTGAGCTAGCCCCAAAGTAAGTTCGAGATTTGTGTTATGAGATACTAACTCAATGATACTATATTTTTTAACAAATACATAGATAGATAAACATCCAAGATCCAGGACAATTTGAAAAAGGCCATTCAAAGTCAAAGTCAAAAATCATTTATTTATCTTAGGACATTTATATCACTTGATAATTATCATTTCTTTTTTCTTTCTTTCGATTTCTTAATAGTTAGTTGTTGACGTCAGATCATTTACTTACAACTAAGTTTACTGCCGCCTCCTTAGCGCAAGTATAGAAGAAGCGGTAACAAACTGTACTGCAGCATTTTCTCCAAAAACATTTTCCAACTTGCACTTACTGGAGATCGAACCCAGAACCTCTGGGTGGCGGATTAGCATGGTGCCTACGCCACAGATGTTGATAAATCACATTTACTACATCTCACTTCGTTTGTACAAAAATATTTTTGTTATGCATTTATAATTAAAAATAAAATTGTTTCATTTTAAAATATGTTACACGATGTTTTAATATACCTAGTTTGTTAGAATATTTACATACCATGCCAAAAACTCTCACTCTCAAAAGTAATAATATCTAATCTCTTTTATTATATTCAATTCAATCTTGTATATAAAAGATATTGCAATAAAAAATAATTTCCATAACTGTATATATTATACGAAGTAAAAATCGATATAATCTATCGACATATGATATTGTATATTATGTTTATACGATGATGGGCCTAGGTTGTCATTCAATTATATTTTAGTTTTATTCATATATTATGAGAGACAAAGTTCACTTTGTGACATAATATGGTTCTTCAATATAACATAACATGATAAGACATGATTGTTATAATGTGATAATACTTATACTCTCATTAATTTACACTTTGTCTCTCAACATATAATTTAGACATTCCGTTCTACAAAACTGCCTATAACATCCGTTTGACGACCAGTTATAATATTATTTTAAACATATTAGTATAACAAGACTATTATTATGCGGGCATTTCGAAACAAATGTCGCTTAATAACTGAAAACATTGAAACAATTTCTAAGAAATTGCGTAACAGCGCTATAGCAAATTGTGCCAAACTACTGGATTAAATGAGTCGTGCTAAATTTGTGTCACGTTTAATTTTGGAGATCTTAGCGGAATACGAAAGAGAAGTAAGGACTATTGAATTGAAATAAACAATTCAATAGTCATAAAATGATAAAAAGAGTTCAAAATTTGTAATTGAGAAAAAATCCTCTTAGTCGGCAAAAGTTGAGGTCATATTATTTAACATAACTGATAAATTAAATCGATCAGGGTTAAATCCGCCTTTTTACTATTGTGTTTTTGTATTTATTTGTGGCTTTTTATGTACAATAAAGAATTTACAAACAATTAGGATTATTTGAAAATAGACAAGATTAGATATCAATGGTCTCACGGACCCCGTTGTTTTAAAAATAATATTTTGTGAAAGGACTTAATTATTAAAGAGAGGTAACTCATTGTTTGATAAAATATCAGGCATATTATTATGTACTTACAGATATTATTACAAATATTTCAGTATAATTAAGCAGTCATAACCATATAGATTTCCCAACCCGCCTGCCGCCTATCACCTGTCACACATCTTACTCAACATGCGTTGAGGAAGGCTAAATTATCTCCGTATGTTTTGTTGCTCTGCATAACGAATGGGCGCAGTCGGAAGGAAGACAATGCATAATTTAGCTGTGGGACACAGCATGTTACTTTGCTCATAATCATAATGAACAAGTAAGAATGACGAGTATGTATCTAATGTAACATTATTGTTGTGTTATGGGTGAAAGGCTAAGATAAATATGATAGTTTCGTCTATTATTAGACTAAAATAAACATTGATGAAATAATTTTACAAGACATGGCGCAGTCGGAAGGAAGACGATGCATAACTTAGCTGTGGGACACATCGTGTAACGTCGGTCGTAGTGAACAACTTGGAGTTATGTGTCTCATGTATCTTATTGTGGTGTTATTAGAGAAAGGTTGAGAAATATTAACTGATTATTTAATAATATAGAATGGAAAATAGTAATAACATTACAGGATATGGGCGCAGTCGGAAGGAATACAATGCATAATTATTAAGCTGTGGGACAACTCATCATGTAACGATGCTCATAGAGAATGACTTGAAGATATTGTAGTGTTATTGTAGAAAGGCTGAAAACTTGTTCTTAATCATAATTTCGTTTGTATATTAAAATTGGTGTCTTAATGTTACAGGATATGGGCGCAGTCGGAACAAAGACCCTGGATAATTTATCTATTTTTGCAACACATCATGTAACGTTACTCATAAAGAACGACTTGAAAAAGTGTGTTTAATGTGACATTATTGAAGTGTTATTATAGAAGGCATTCATTGAAATTTGTGTCTTAATGTTACCAGATATTATGGGCATAGTCGGAAGGAAGACAATAAATAATTAAGCTGTTGGACTCATAATGTGATTTGGCACATAATTCATACGTTGAAGTCTAATCAAGATAGGTAACTTTTTTTTGGTTCATTAAGCTATTATTGAAAAACGCCTAGGTATAGCAATGCTACCCTTTTGATACACCAGTAGATAGTAAACAATGCTTTATCTGTCAGTCTCTTTTTTAACTCTCTATCTATTCCGCAGAAAACTTAACTAAGTACTTATCAATTGAGTAACATTTCAATCAACACCGACTCAACAAATAATACCTTAGTAATAAAATTTTCACCAATCACTTCACACTGTCCCGCTGAAGGCCGGGCTCATTCTAACAAGCAAACAAACAGACACAAGGAGCTTATAACAATAAAACACACAGCTATCATCGACCGTCATTGTCACCTTGTCATTTGAACCATCACATTTCGCAAACGTTAACTGGACTCTAATCAAGTTAAGGCTGTTTAGTACAAGGTTTTGTTTGTATGACTTCTGTTTTCTCTCATTTTTAGCTTGTATCATTAACAAGTCAGTAAGTACCTATTTGATTTTTGCCTTTTTTGACTACTTGATAGTAATTATATAAATAATTTAATCGTATTAGTAAACCTAATAATCTGGAAAACTTAATGAGTAAAATAAATAGATTTTTTATCGAAATGAGGTACAGAGCAAAATTTTAGAATGACAATGGGATAAGGTTTGGGACTCATTTGGCAGCACGGAACAGCACTTTCTACGCTGCTATCCTTTTCTGTCGCTTAGGACCGTCATTTGGTAAAGCGAGAGAGATTGACGGAACGCTGCAGTAAGGCCGGTAATGTAATCGAACAAGTGATAGAGCAAGGCTCCACTGAATCTGAGAGGATCTGTAGATTTACTTACTGATTCAGAGAAAGAGGTAGTACATGTGCCTGTTCAAAGTATTCCGCGTGTCATTCACAAGAACCTTCATTATAGGTATGGCACTTCATAGAATCGGAATACAATTTATGGCTACTACTATTACAAACAAAACTATACATCCGTGCACACGTCGATGTGTGCGTATTCGCCCTTCAATACAGTCGACTATACGAGAACGGGAGAGAGGTGCGGGGATAGGGAACGGGAACTCATATTGTGTGAGAGATTCCATTCAGTATGTAATGCTTATATTAATCATAATAATTTAAATATAAAAATGTGAGCATGGCTTACATTTTCACGTGGTTATTTAAAGTTTACTTGAATGTACAAGGAAATACTAAATAAACCACGAATGTTAATGCGCACATAAATGTGACTTTGAATTGAGCGTGACCAGCTCGGCTCATGCAAATTTAAGCAGACATTAATGTATGAGCTGCCGACCGGGTGGTTGCGAAACACTTTACAAATAAGTTAAAAAGACAAAGCAAACTGAGGTACTTAAAATATTATATAAACTTATTTATTTTTCTATTTGTGTAAAATTTTTAATGTTTTTAATTTGGATGGGTGGAATATTTTCGATCGCTTTCATTCATAACAATCATTAACAGCTTCTTTATTTTTTAATGGTTTTTGTATCTATAATAATGATGATGATTTGACTGCGTATGTTAGGATGATTACGAGTACTTAATCTTTTTAAAACCTACATGATTTTCAGCCTGACTTTGCAAAAATATATCCAAAAACGATTGCAAAATAGTTATGCTAACTTTTATGTTTTGGATAACTTCATGACAAATCAAAAAATGTATATGTTCTTACATGCTTTCTACTATATTTGGAAAGTGATAGTATTTCATCTCAAAGAGCCTATTGCACATAAGTGTTCATATTAACCTACTTATTTAAAACGGTGTTAGTGCAACTAGCAATTTACTAAGTAATCTGAAATTGTGAATGAACGTCGTCCACCGAGGTTGCTCAAGATGGCAGCGAAATAACCTCTTATCTAGCGTTATTAAATTATAATCGAAAAATAATTATTAACCTTTCTGGGAAAACATGGCGGAGACGTAAAGTTACAAAAGAGCGCGAATTAAAATGCGAATGACTTTGCCTGCGTGCTATATAACTATGTATACCTCTGGAACTTTTATCCATTCCGGGATAAAAATGTTGTCTATGTTTTGCTTGTCGCTATGTTGTGTATGTTATGTTCAAATTTGTATTGTATGCAAAAAGACTTTTTTTTATACGGACATATCACACAAATTGAGTTAGCCCCAAAGTAAGTTCGAGACTTGTTTTATGACTAAATGATATTATATTTTGTAAAGAATAAATATATAACTAGAAAAACATTCAAGACCCAGGTCAATCTTGACTTGACTTTGTATTATTCTCCATCTTGACCTGACCGGGGATCGAACCCGGGACCTCAGTTGTGACAGCGTGGCATGATGACCATTAGGCCATAGAGGTCGTCAAACATATCATCTTTGCTTTGTTTTGACATGATATAACCGGCCAAGTGCTAGTCCGAATCGCGATCGAAGGGTTCCGTACCATTTCAACATTTCAGAATGTCACTTTCTAGTGTCCTGTTTTAGTATCTGCAAGCATCAACTTTGCAGTCCTTGGGAGAAACCAATCAATGTCAACGGCAAGAGGTATGTTACGGTTACACACTGTCTGGTTTCTCCAAGTTTTCTATACACTAAGAAGAAGTTCTCCAAAAGTTCTTCTTCTTCGTCGTACAGGTGGTCGTGATTATGGATTAGGTTGATGTCTGCGGATGTATTGGAGCACTTGCGGACACCGTGTTACAGCTTTGACAAAATCTGAGTTCTCTTTGCGGATAACATATCATAACTGAACAGTTTCTCCAGTCGTAAACCTTTCTTTAAGGCATAAAAACAAGCATCAGCTTTGTTTGTAGACACTCTTTTGATAACTCAGAGTAAAGGAATAAGAATAAAAGACTCAAAGAGACGACTTGCTATTGGTGGAAACTGATTGCCACTAGGAAGATAAGATCTACAAGCAAAAAAGATAGATCTGTTGCATCGTAAATTATATTTACATACAATTTACCTGTCATTGCAGTTTTGTTAGCAGATTTATCGAAGATTTTATTAAGAATCCGTGATGTTTTGAACGCTAATATTACCTGAAAATAAATAAATGCTGGTTAATTTAAGTGCAATTTAAATTAAATTCTGGATGGTTACACTTTTTTTATTAACTATTATAGCTTTTCAAATGAAATATATACTCCTGATCAGTATAAAATAGATTTTTGAACCGGAGTCAATGGAAAATAATATGATAACTAATTTAAGATTTTTTAATTAATATCAAAAAACCTATATCAGAAATGAGTTCTTCAATCAATGATGGCTTTAATCAAGTAACAAGTTGAGGAACCTATTTTATAGAAATGAGCTATGAAACTAGAAAAATGCGTAGGCAAACATCAAGTACGAATACCATTACATAACTTTAGATTTTCAATTTTAATTCCACATAACAGCCGTGGGCTAAATGATAGTGTAATTTGCGGCCACATTTCTTATGGGAAACTCCAGTGGGGAGGCATTCCTAGCGAGCTAGTGCCAGGTGTTCACATATTGCATTGCATTGGAAAGTAATAAATTTGTCGTTATGGTTGAAATAAAACTAGAATCGCTCAGTGGTCTGATGGATAATTAGCATATATAATAATAATTGCATGTTATACACATTCAAGCTCTCGAACTCCACCGAGTTTCGAAAAGCACGTTAAGCCCTTGCTCCACTGTCATAATTCGCAAAAGCTATATCAAAGATGTCAAAACTCTGACTTTGACATAATTAGGTTACGAATGCCTTTGAAAGCACGGAAGAGCTCCGAATAGTGTTGCCGAAACTAATCGATAGCTTTACAAACAACAGTTTCAATCGAAAAGTGCAAAACTATCGATAGGCCTTGCCAAAATATTCATAGTATTGATAGCTGTTTTAGAGCAAAACTATCAATAGTGCCAATAGTTTGTTCATCATCAGGATCGACACTATCGATATCATCGGTTACCAAACAATACTATCGATAGTATCGGTGATATCGATAGTCTATCTATCGATAGTATTGGTTTTATTTAAAATACCGATACGGCAACACTAGCTTAGAATATTATACGCGACTGGTTGTCCTCACACTCGTGTTGGATTAACATGCGCAGGCGGTAAGAATAGCTACACCGAGCGTTTAACAAACTCCTAAAACATTTTCTATTCATTGCAAAAAGTATACCACAGTGTAGACCAAGCTCAAAATGCACTTGTAAGTGTCGGTTGCCGACACCGAGCGGACCACCGAGGATCGCAACACTGTGGGATGAGAGCAATAGACAAAGCGGTGCGCATACGCAACCGCAAATTGATGATTCACCTGTGCCACCGCTGAAGCGAAATTAGTGCACAGTAGCTAATATTTATTGCTTATTTTGCAGGTAGTGTGGGAAACGATTCTATTTCGGTAACCTGCTTTGACTAATAAAAGTTTAGACTCGATTTGAGTCTTCTTATGCTAACACTGGAAATTTTTCGACCATCTGATGGAGATCAGTAATAGGCATCTAGTAAAAACAGTCATATTACACATTAGTGAACTTGTGCAGGTCACGATATTTTCCTTCACCAAAAGCAAGTAGTAGTTGAAATGACCATACATGAGAACAAACTCAGAGGTACAAGATTAAATAGATAAAGATATTACCATTTCAACAAACTTTTCGTCAGTAGTTGCAATTATTTTACTCTATACAAAGAGTTGAGAAGAAACGATCACAGTACTTATTTTCATTAAGATTTAAACATATAATTGGGCATACAGAGCAGTTAGGGTCTGGCGGCTCCAAGCAGACAGAGTCCAGGGCAATAAGATCTAAAGCCACTTTTAGCGTAATGGTGGGCGAGAATATGGAAACAGGAATCAAAACAGTGATGGATTGCTAGCTGCATCGCCTATTAACATGGTTCGCATTTCGCCCATTCCCTCGATCGGCTTTTACAATCTGCGCGGGAAGAGAAGCAGCTGGTACATTATTTTCTCCCAGACCGGCATTAAAGAATTGAACATATGTAATAAGAAAAGTTTGTCCATGAGTGCTTTCTCAACATTGTCATTATGAACTTGAAACACCTAGCTAATTGTCTGTTAATGTGCGAGTATGTTTTATGCTCTAAATACTTTGATCTCTAAAGACATGTTTTGTAACATTATAACAGTTTATTTTACTATAAAAAAAAAAACTAAAAAACTATAGCAACTTTGCAGTGACATATAGCTCTGATAGTTTTACTTTTGATTAAGAGAAATACTATCACCACATTACTTATCATGACAGCAACAGGCTTTCATTCATTAGACACATAAGATTTTTTTAATATTAATAAGAGACGTAATATTATACTTTCAAATAAAGAGGTATGGCGAGATTTATATCGTTAGCAATTACAAAAAATGGTTTGGTAAGCCTAGTCATTTAAACTAAGTACAATAATTCTAAAGCAAATTAAGTTATTTCAAGAATCAAGTCTTAAAAATCGTTTCATCAAGTACGTATTTATATGTTTACAATATCAAATCACTGAAATCGAAAGTTGTACGCACTACTTGAAATTGAATCTTATGTCTGGGGCAATAAAAGTCACGAGTAACGCTTATGTGCATTGAAAAGAAAGTAAAGAATACGCTAAGCACTGATACGGCGTACGTCGTGCGATGGACAGCGAAACCGGATCTCTAGTAAAATTGTATAATTTCCAATTTTATTATGTATAACAGCTCGTAAAAATGAATCAGGAATCCGATTTAATTATGTAATAATTGATATGACTTCACCGATGTTTTTCTATTAGAAGTAGAATATGTTTGTTTGTTTTGATTATGTACTAATTGTTTGGTCTAACCTTATTTTGATAGGAACGTTGTTTCACGTTAATTAAGAAATATCATTGGCTAACCGTGATATATTAAACAACTTTCCTGTTATTATAAAATTAATTGAACTCATAATCAAAACTGCCAAGTTGAAGTGGGATTGGGCGGGTCATGGTAGCAGAATGTCCCCTGAAAAATGAGCTCACAGGATAACTCCATGAATACCCGAAAACGGTCGGCGTCGCAAGGGCAGGCCTAGAAAGCGTTGGCGCAATGACTTGGATGCTTTCCAGCGTGATTGGTCAGAAGCAGCTCTGGATACAGAAAAATGAAGGAAAATGGGAGAGATGTATAGCAGGGGTACAGTATAGGTTAATTTAATAAAAAATCTCATGATCAATGAATTTATCTCTTCCATTTCTTTCGATCTTTTTTCTTTTCTTTGATTTGCTCTTGACCTCTAACATATAAGTTTAGCTCGTCGCACCACCTTGGATCACCATCACGCATTTTTTTTCGTATATGTAAGTAACCAAAACTGGTGTCAAATTTTTCAGACTGCCTTAAGGCATCTGACATAGCTTGCCGACTGCCATACAATGATGACAGCCGGGACCAACGGCTTATACGTGCCTTCCGAAGCACGGAGGAGCTCGAGAAATTTTTGCGCCTCTTCTGGTCACCCATTCAAGTGCACCGAGCTCCTCGCGCTAAAAGTGGCTTTTGTGTCTTGCGATAAAGACGCTATGTGATTTATAAAGCCAGTCCTTTACCGTCTAAAATACTTGAAACTGTTTTAAATATATAAATAAATAAGGGTAAATATAAAAAGAAAAAACTACTTCTACTTGTGAATATATGACTGTAACTGTTACGGGAGGCCAAAATATATAATTTTCATATTTCGATATAGATATGGAAAAGTTGTTTAGTATTATGGACTCAATTTAGCCTAAAAAAATAGTTTCGCTGTAATTTTAACTGACAAAAAACTAGGAAATTATCAATTCGAATTCAATTCGAATCCGTTTGTGCTTTTGTGAACTGAATTTGATGATTATTCTTTAGTACAATGCGACATAAGTAAGTTGAGAGTTAAGAACAAAATTGGCGGACTTCAAAGCATTTTTGTACAAATTCGTAAATTGAACTAAAATGGCAGTCGTTGGCGCATTACTGGTACAGTCAGGCTTCAAACATGGAGTCATATTTTTTCATACAAGCCATTCATCTTTCGAAGTGTACCGTACCTGCGCCGGTAACTGCAATTTTGGTTCAACCTACGTGCTGGGAATTTGTACAAAAATACTTTGAAGTCCGCCATTTTTGTTCAACTTATTTGTGTCGCATTGTACGGCAAGCCTCAAAAATTGAGTCTCAATTTCTCATACAATTAGTATGAGAAATTTGGACTCTATTTCTGAGGCGTACCGTACCTAGTTGGTCCCATATTAGCTTTGGATATATGGAAGAAACACTTGAAAGAAATTTAGTCAGTTGCTTTTTTTTTTGTTAAAGTTTAAGTATGTTCCAAATTAATCTTCCTCCGATTGAGCTGAAATTTTGCAATACTTATATCGCGTCACAATGCAATGTGATGACATGAACCTTATATGATGATGGAGCCAGAAAGTGGCCATAGGAACTCTGTAATGAAACGACGCAACCCAATTGAGTTTGAGCTCGTTTGATTCATCTTGAGCAGCACTATAAGCTTTTAAGTTCATTGTTTTAGATAAAAGCTTGTTTTAAAACTATACTTTTCAGTTTTTTTTTTTTTGTGTTTATTATGGTGCAATAAAGTAAATTTGTATTGTATTGTATGTAAAACACTGTATAAACAGAGACAGCTGTTAACTGGCCTTGCCAATCTTTGAGTGCAAGTTGATTTGTTGACGTATATATAACGAGCTGACTGACTATTTCCTTAGTATAATTGGAATGCAACCTGTTTACATTACTCGGTGAGCTAGTTTGTATGATTAATTTAATTAGATCAACGTAACTTTAGTTAATTTACTTCCTAATTCTTGCTGGTGAATTATCTTCTTATAACATGTAGTATGTATAATGATACGTGGTTAAATCGTAGGAGTTACGAGGGAATAGATATAGGACTACCTATTGGATTGGCAAGTCATGTTCTAAATAGATAAAGGTTTATTTCATGTAACATTTTATGTTATAGGGCGGCAAACGAACAAGCGGGTCACCTGATGGTAAGTGATCAGCGCTGCCCATGGACAAATGCAACACCAGGGGTGTAACAGAAGCGTTGCCGGCCTTTCAGGAAGATATAGACTCGATTTTTGAAGGTTTCAATGTCGTATCGGTCCGGGAACACTGCTGCAGGAAGTTGATTCCACAGTTCGGTCGTACGTGGTAAAAAGGTTCCTTTTAAAATGTACGGTGGTTGATTGCCAACTATCCAAGTGGGTTGGATGAAAATTTAATTTCAGGTGGGTGGAGTGGTGGTAAAATTTTGCAGCAGGTATTAAGTCGAACAATTCTTCATAAATCTAAAGGACATACTAATTACAAGTATACTTTTCTAACCCTGTCATCACGGGGTATTTTGAATTTGTGTGAATGCTTTATTTTTAACCGATTTCAAAAAAGGAGGTTATCAAGACGAATGTGTATATGCAATTTTTCCCCGATTTGATTACTCAAAGAAGCCAGGGTCAATCTGAATTTTTTATTTTTATTTGAAAAGGCGTTTTTGTCATGTGGTCCCATAGAAATTTTATCGAAATCAGCTGTGTAGTTTGGTGTTAAGTTCGGTATAACATACATACAAATTATCAGGTCTGTTTCCCACAGCTGTAGGCAGAGACAGAAGCCAGTATTTCGTTTAAAAAAAAAACATAAATGAACCTAGTCATAACCTCAGCATACTTAACTATATATTTCTAAGAAACACGTTACGCAATCCAGTAGCAACGACCTTGACAGGATACATATATCCCTCGTAGAAGTCGTAGATTGCACCATAAGATTTTCCAAGCACCATGTTAGTAAACATGCCAGCTCGCCGGGTAGTGCAAGGTGCGAGTGAAAACTAGGCGAGACGGTGACGCACACCTGCGCGCGCGCAACCTGTAATTACACTGCGAATGTGTGCGTGCCGACTCTCATTTCTAAACTACATATTTTCATTTCTTATTACTACATACAGATTTTTTTTTCAAGTGTATTTTATTAGCTTTAGTCTATGATAGACAATTTATCCAAAAAAGCATGTGGAGAAATACCAAAATAACGATTGTTACTTCATAAAAAAAATTACTCCACTCATTTGAACACCCATGTTACAAAAGTTTGCACCAAGGAAAAATGTCAAATTATATTAGCAAAATATTCAAATTATTGTTGAATCCTCCTAAAGTTAACCATTTTAATGTAAATCAAACTGAACGGGGGTCATTATACTCATTAATACAAATAACCCGATAACGCAATAAAAATGTTAAAAATATCTGTTTTTATCGAAGGCCTACCATCTTTCTAAGTGGAGTGTTTTAATTTACGACCTTTGGCTCTAAACCACAATGATAAAGACATCACAGTTATATTAGTCGTCGATGTACAATTTTTGGAACCGACCAATGAAGAACGGTTTTGTGATAAAAATTCAGGATAATTGCGGTGAGCTCAGTATCATCGGGCAACATTGTCTGCAACAACTACTTTATACCATCCACTACGATGCCAAGCGAGGTCATCATCATCATCCGAGTGTATTCCCGTTCGCATCCTCAGCGGTACGGTAACGCTTCAGAGCCCGGGGTCCGCTTACCTAACCAAGGTGATTTGACAGGGTTAAGTGCTGGTTTTTGCACAGAGCGACTGCCGTCTGATCTCCGCAACCCAAAGGGTAGACCAGAACCAATCCATGGATAGGTTTGATGAGCAAACACTAGATGGCGTTCGGGACCCACAGTTTATACGTGCCTTCCGAAACACGGAATCATCTTTATTTTTGGCTGATTAATTAATTCAAGCCTGTAATTTCCTAACCAGACTGAAAAAAACGTTTCGCTTCCCAGTGGGATTTGAAACCACGCCCTCATCAAAAGGCGAGCGCCTTGTACACTGGACCACGCAGGCAGTCAGCGAGGTGATAATGGGCTAATCCACCCTCTATTGGGATTTGGTACAAATCTTTGACTGTTATGGAAGGATTTGTAAATATGAGTTGTTCTGTACATTTTGGCGCTGTAGATATTAATAACGAATGGGTCACACATAACCTGTACTGCACACTAATTAATAAAGGATGGGTCACGCATGACCTGTACTGCACACTAATTAATAACGAATGGGTCACGCATGACCTGTATTGCACACTAATTAATAACGAATGGGTCACGCATGACCTGTACTGCACACTAATTTATAACGAATGGATCACGCATGACCTGTACTGCACACTAATTAAAAACGAATGTGTCACGCATGACCTGTATTGCACACTAATTAATAACGAATGGGTCACGCATGACCTATACTGCACACTAATTAATAACGAATGGGTCACGCATGACCTGTACTGCACACTAATTAATAACGAATGGGTCACGCATGACCTGTACTGCTTACTAAATTGCACTAGTGTGGAGAATTACTGTTGTTACTACTATTGTTACTTAGTACTGTTGTTACTCGTAGATGACAGTCAGTGAGCTATGGCAGCTCGACAAATTCCGACATCAGTGTTAGCCAACACACTTGCTAAAAATAGAAAACAAATGCGTCAGTTGTTTTTGTTTTGTGATCTGTATTTGTTGCCGGCATAGTAAAGGTCATTCTTTAGTATTGTGTTGACATTTTTATTGCAGATCGTTATTAGTTTGATTGGATGAGGTGATAGAAAATTTGTTGAGCAAATCATCATTTTAATTTTATTAGACACGTTTGTGCAGTGATATCTTATTCTTATCTCTGTAATAAATAGTGCCTTTAATTTTAAAATATTTATTAAATTATATTGACTTCTATTGTGATACTACTTATACATTATACTTGCCATATCATTTTGCCATTTACTTTTAAATGAGATAGGTATATGGTTTCTGTTATGATACTACCTACTTCTAATATTTAATTTATTACTTGTTCTTAATTTATGTTTTACGTTTTTGATACTTTTTTAACTTCGGATATAAATGCCTTACCTATGCAGCCACCGATTCATTTCCAGCAATGAAAATGAATCAACGAAAATATTTCGTCACATTCTCTAAGCTTTCAGTTAGATTGTTTTTCATTTGTTCCATCTTTGATATTATATTGTCATCATATGTACACTGCTGGGTATACGAGTAGACCCCAAGGTTTTCCAAAATGACTGATTGAAAGCGGCCTGCAACATTTTTCCACTAGTTTTGGGTGCTGCGCGGGTTGCAAGCAGCCCGCGGTTTTTCGTACAGCTGTTCAGGTAGGCTAAGATATGTATCCAGTTAAAAAAAATGGGTAAAAACAGAAATCAGTTGAGGCAACATGAAAAAATGTGTGGGACTTGGATCCAAAATCTGATTGCAGTTTCGAGTTTCACCCCCACGTGCGAAAAATACACCATTTTCCTGCAACCTCGTGCTGCAACCTGCTCCTAAGGTCATCATACGTAAATATTGTAAGTTATTCAAATTCACCGTACACCATTAAATAAGTAGAATTAAGTAGCAGAAATTCTAAATATAATAATTAAAAAAATATATATAAAAATTAAAATAAAATTGTTAAAAACAAACGTTGATTACTGGTTAGTGACCTCAGTGCCATAAAACACAAGCCCAAACAGCTAATCAATATTCACATTGATGTAATTAGATGAAGTGGATTATGTAATGTGACCGGTGCTCGTGAAATGCGAAAGTTGACATTTCTCTGATGCCCCGACGAGGCGATTTCTCACTGACTTTGCAGCTAGCGGTGAAGTAATACCAAATATTACGAGAATTAACGAGGATACACTCAAAATTACTACTTTGCAGGTAAAATGCAAGGGTAAATTGAGTTTTTTTCATGTTGGTCTGGGAGAACAGAAAAAGCTCAGAATGTACCAGATGCTATGTAGGTATGCTACGGTCCCGCGCAGATCCGAGAGAATGGGTAATAGGCGATGCGGTTAGCAATCCATCACTATTTCGATTGCTTCTTAGATCTTGTTGCCCACCTTCGCGCCAAAACTATTAAGCGCTCTTGACATATGAGGTTATATTAATTCTTTTGACACATAAAATAGAATAAAATTGTACTAAATACGAGTAGGTATATCCATTCATTATTTCTTATTAAAAATAATACTCTACTACTTTTTTACTGTAATGAACATAAACATTGACTAATTGAAAAGCGATATCGCATAACGAACACACTCAATCAGCTCGAGCAATTAGCATTTCTTATGTCGACTGCTTTACTCATTGCCGGTTAATTTGCATAGTGAGTATAACGTGAGTGTGCACTGTGCAATATACTTCTACTGGTGTCAAGTGCGCCATTCAAACTATCTATTTTAAATACACATATAATTTCTAAAAATATTTCTTATATTTATGTCGACTGCTTGTCTTTTGGCAGTCAATTTGCATAATTATCAGTAAACACTTTTAATTAATATAAACTAGCGAAGTTAAAGTCTATATTATCATGTCATATCATATCATCAATATAGATGCAAATTCATGACAAAATGATGAATAAATGAAAATATTGACTATTCCAAAAAAAATCTAGTTTTCTAAGTTATGTGACTTTAGCTGTGGTAGTAAAATTTTTCTCAAAATGATATTAAAAACTAGTCTTAAAAATAACGAACTACAAAATACTTAATGAATTGAATACTTAATAAGTGTATGACAAGAATACTTAAAAAATACTACCTATTTAATAAACCAACCGGATTGGATCAAGGTGACTTTATATTCGCAACTTTAACTTAAACTGTGAAAACCATCTGCTTTATACTGTTTCGAAAGACAAGAAATCTTTAATATTTATAGCCGTTTAGTATACTCCTGCGCATTAAGTTTTATAATGTCACTTCGATATGATTGGCTAACAATGTGTTAGGTATACTGCGCTGTTATATAACTGCCATTAGGAATTTAGTATCAAATTAATATGAAAAGTGATAGCGCCAAGGGGATCGATTCAAGAATTTCGCCTTAAACACTAATAAGTATATTTTAAAAGACCGTAATCCTTATTCGTTTCAGTCCAACTGTTCTTAATTAATAATAAAACTAACTATGAGAAAATTGGATACCTTAAGGGGATCGGCGCCGCACACCTAAGCCCAGAAAGCGTTGGCGTGACGACCTAGATGTCTTTCAGCGTGGTTGGTCGGGAAATGCAACGGATAGATAGAAGAAGAAGGAGATGGGTGAGACTATTCATCAGTGGGATGATAGGTTTAAAAAAATTGGTGTTACCTATTGAACAGTCAAGTGATCTGGTTTGAAGTAACTTTTTGTTCGCATTTCTATACTATATCAAATATTTTGAGAAAGTTGTTTAGTATCAATATTTGCGTTTATCTATATATGTATTTGTTATAAAATATAGTATCGTTGAGTTAGTATCCCATAACACAAGTCTCGGACTTACTTTGGGGCTAGCTCAATCAATGTAATTTGTCCCTATATGTTTATTAATTTATCAATGATTAGACTTACCCCAAAAATATTTGCACCATTCTCTTGTATATATCATCTTCTATGTATCTAGTCTTGTATGTATGTTATATTTAAGAAGCGCAGTTTTTTTTTCTTATTTCAGCTGCCGTAAGGCCATGAAGCTGCTCAACTCCTAACTTATGTCATCGTGATTAGTCAAAATAATCGCAAGTGGTGTTAGGTAACCGCCATCTAATGAGAAGAATCTCCCAGACAATGCTTAAGAAAGTCGCCCACCTATCGCAAACGTCAAGATAGGTAAAAGCCTAACACAATGCCAACAGTGGAACTAGCGGAGAGTTTACTTTTACAATATTTTATATAATAAAGTAGATAAATGTGCCGTGTGATTTCCAGCGTAATATTAGACCCTAAGACCTAGATTTTTTTGGGGTTCCATGCCATTATCTATACAAAAATCATGGTTATTCTATGGGAGCCCCCCGAATTATTTATTTTATTCTGCTTTTAGTGCGGCTACAGAAATACATCATCTGTGAAAATTTCAACTGTCTATCTGTCACGGTTCATGAGATACAGCCTGGTGACAGACAGATGGACAGACGGGCGGACAGACGGATGGACAGCGGAAACTTAGTAATAGGGTCCCATAGTTACCCTTTGGGTACGGAACCTTAATAACGATTTGGATTTCGTGTCAGCCGACCACGAGTTGCATAAGTGGGGTACCTTTTGTTTTCTCAGGGAATGTAATGAATAGGTATCATGAATATAACTTGCTGTCAAATTTTAAACATTTGTACAAAATATCATGTGTATGAATTACTTAAGTCTACCGTAATAATATATCAATTTCATTTTAAAAAAGAATCACAGTTTGCTCTCTTTGAGCACTATTCGTAAAAGTAACAGAGACTGACGTATGAATAGATTTGGCGACATCGCAGCACAATACTCCTCTTTATAGACCTTTTCACATCAATAGGCAACAGTGAGTTAGAATCAAAGTATATTGTGTCTTTGTTTGGAAATGTAGAGCAATTGAGTGACTATTGTTATCAACTTTTTAACTTACTCTAACTTTTAAAAATACTGTTCGTATTAGTGATGTGCAAGACTCGAGTCCGCCGAGTCCTCTTCCTTAGGACTAGGAGTCGTATAAAGGGCTCGACGACTGCGAGCTTATGTGAGCCACGGAGCGTGAGATTAGAGCTCGAGTCTCTTTTTAACCGACTTCCAAAAAAGGAGGAGGTTATCAATTCGTCGGGATCTTTTATCTTTTTTTTTATGTATGTTCACCGATTATTCGAAGACGCCTGGACCTATTTGCTAAATTCTTTTTTTGTTTGAAAGGATATACCTTCCAGGTGGTCCCATAGAAAGTTTATCAAAATCCGTTGTGTAGTTTGGGGGTGTTGTAGGGTTATGTTTTTCGAGTGTGTTTAAATGCAATGATTTTCCATTTATAAAACTGATCTGCCAATAAGAAATAAAATAGGATTGATTACGATATTAGTTGAAAAAATGTTTGCTTGCAAACCTTGGAGAGCTAATTTTTTTTTTTTTTTTTTTGTGGCTCAGAAAACTCGCGCTCGCCCTGCCTCGGAACTTAAAGCCTATCGAGCTTATAAGAGCCCTGCATAATCGACTAGAGTCTTGAAAATTAGAACTCGAAGACTCGAGTCTTGTACTTCACTAGGTCGTATGACACGGAATTATGGGTAGTAACTAGCATCAGATATACAAGCTTTTTTTTAATCACCAGCACATTTTTTTGGGGCGATTTCAGTCCATGGTACTGAACTACTTTCCATAAACACATTTACCGAAAAAAGAAAAAAAATCGGCTTCCCATACAAATCATCGCTCAATCATATGGATTTGTATAAATAAATAAAATAAATGAACATATACGGACAAATCATATAGGTTGAGCTAGCCCCAAAGTAAGTTCAAGATTTGTGTTATGGGATACTAACTCAACGATACTATATTTTGCAACAAATACATATATAAATAAGCATCCAAGAATCAGGTCCAACTGAAAAAGATTGTGTTATGGGATACTAACTCAACGATACTATATTTTGCAACAAATACATATATAAATAAGCATCCAAGAATCAGGTCCAACTGAAAAAGATCATTTTCCATCTTGACCTGACCGGAGATCGAACCCGTGACCTCCGGTGTGATAGCGTGGCTTGATGACCACTAGGCCATGGAGGTCGTCGTTGTATGGGAGAACGGAATTTTTTAGTCAATTTACGAGATATTTTTTTACAGAAATAGTTTAATGTCGTGGACTGAAATTGCTCAAAAAATGTTTAGGTGTTTAAAAAGTGACCTTTTTAGTGCTCAGTCAATAAATCGCTTAAGATATAGGAGGTAAGAGAGGAAGTGATCCTGTTCTTGGCCAGAAAGCACAATTAGAATTGACCTGGCTTAGACGATAATAGTGCATCGATGCTCCAATTGTGATTTTTTGTAAATATACTAACACCCTAATGTGAGGAAAGCCTAAAACTAAACTATACGTATTCCGTGATTTCATGAATAACGTAACGATTACATAATTTTATGAGTTATTTATGTGTTATTACGAGTAAAGTGTAACTTCGTTCTAATTGATACAGAAACGCATGTGCCTATCAATTAAACTTAAATAATACATCCTCCGAAGTTCCGGAATGTAAATAAGTGAAGTGAATGACTTGCTTATTGCTTTTTACCTTAATAACATGATATTTGTATTTGAAACAATGAATTGAACTTTTACAGATTTCGAGCATGCCTACTGGTGATATGTGTGCTTTTCAATTTTATATAACCGTTTCGAAAACTCTGTTTTCTAATTCAGAGATATACTACATAGACTCGACATTTTCAATAGCCAATTTGCTTGATGTTCATTGAAATTTTTTTTTTACTAAAACACTAGCCATCAGAGGGATTATAATGTTGGCAAAGTATAAAATCTTAAAACCAGAGGCCTCGTGTGTCTTTGCAAAGATTAAAACTGAATATATTCACCGTGCAACTTTAAACTCCCATGGCAATTCCCAAAAACTGGATCCACAAAAAAAATAGAATCTGCACAAGTGCACACGAAATTTCACGAGAATCGGTTGAGAAATGCGACTTGTCGACGAGAATAGCCGGGACAGCCGGACAGACATACGAGTACGAAAGCATTTTGGCACAAGCTGAATGTCTGTCAACTGTCGAAAAAAAGCCGCGAGATATCAAAACTAGTTCGAGATATGCAAATAAAATAGTCTAACGTGACAAAATCACAAATCACTAGTTCGCCTTGTTTTTCCATAAACTAAACATTCTTGATGTAAATTTTTAGCATAGAGCTTATTTTGAACTTTGACCTTTTTGTCCGTTGACCTGAGAACACACAGTACATGTACCTAACCTGATAACTTAACTCTTTTTCCTTATTGCTTCCATGTTATTCTGTCGCTATTTCAATTGTCCATTACTTTTCTACATAGATTATCCAATATGGTTCTCACTTCTCCTATTTAAAGGCATAAGTATACAAGTAAATTATTATGCATTTATCCGCCGTTGATTGATAGCAATATATCGGAAAATTCATCCTTAGAATTTATACAAATATTCTAAGTCATATAAAGTATACGATAGATACCTATCAATCTTGGTTACTTTACTCATCCCTATTCATTGCAAGACTTGCAAAATTATTATGCATACGCTTAATAAATCTATATAGATACCTATTCATTAGTGAGTTTCTTCATCACCATCATTTAAAACATTTGATTCGTATTTTTCAACCTTATGCATCGATTAAAACTTCGATGGAGACATCATCCTATTGGTTTTGTTAAGGTCAAAAGTAAATTGATTTGAATATGAGGAATGCTTAATTTTAATAACCGGATGGAGACACGAGAATTAATGTAAAAATAGAGATAAAACTGTGTGTAAAAAATATGTTTATTGTTATATTGACTTTTCTGTCTCGACAACACAACAACGTGCAACTTATAATCCCATGAAAGAAAGGTTTGCTTTTAGTATGTACAACAAGTACAGTCGAGCACCAAGATACCTGACCAGGCCCTCTACTTATTTATATCTTGAATTTTCTCTTAAACTAAAAATGATATTAACCAGAAAATTTATATTCAGACAGATTTTAATTAAGTCTTTCTGAATCTAAATTGTAATTTTACTTTTTAGTTTAAGAGAAAATTGAAGATATAAATAGAGGGCCTAGTCAGGTATCTTGGTACTTGTCTGTACATAAAATGTATATTTATTTATGTTATACATGATTTCTCTCGTTTTAAAGGACAAGATCCACATGAGCGAGCGGCGTCAGCAAGTTATATTTAAATAATTTCCTAATTTCAAATAAGAAAAATCAAGATGATATTTTTTTAAACTTCTTGCGGGGCCCGGGGAGACAAATACACCGTTTACTTTACTTAGTGACGATTAATCTCTATTTTGTGCCTTAAAAAAGGCCACTTCCTAAGCAGGGCGTAACATCACATTATATACAGACCCCAGGTGGTTATAAATAAAGCCTAACATTACATATTTATTTTGTGTAATTAATGAAATAATCACCACGTTATATAAACTGACATGACATGAGTATCCTAGTAAACTAGCAAAATATCCGTAATCGAGTCCGGAAGGAAAAATCTTGTATCAATACTAAACCTAGTTAAATATTACTTACTCCACAAGTAAAGCTAGTTCATTAATTAACGATTTTAATGCCCCTACAGTTATAAAATACGTCATGTATTACTCAATTTATTTGCTAAACCAAAGCGATTTGTTATATTGATGTAATTACTAATTTAATGTGACTACTGCATTTGTAGTTACTTAGTTTCATAATTTACAGAAATGGCGATGATTAGTCTTAATAGGATTATATTTTATTTATTTATAGACTAACATGTCGTTGAGGTTTATAGATATTTGCTATTAAAAATAATCGCACCTTTGCAGCTACTGTGTGTTGCATCAAAGAGTCAGGGCAATCAGGATTTCTTGTGTTTTCCTTGGACCTAATGGCTGAGTAAATTCTGACGTTGCGGTTGTTTTGTGGATAACCATAAACTGCTTAATATCTACACTGTAACAACTATCAAAGGCTTGTTAAATAAGTCAAAACCAACTCTTTAATATCGCTAATATGATTGCCACTGTTTCTATTGTCTGTTGCGTGTTGAGTTTGTCAAACTTTAATTTGCCCAGGGTACAAATAGTAGACACGTTTAAAGGCACTCATCCAATTTGTAGTCCTATGAATGCTTCTTTGAAAAGAAGTTACCTAAAGTTGTAATGTTTCCACGATCGTACGAATAATGACAAAAAGGTGATGCGTTCTACTTTTGAAATTCTGTGTCAGTGGTAACTGAACGCATTCCGAAATTTCGTCATAGAACACTTTGGATCTTTTGTGGTGTGACCGTACTTTATTCTAAATCATCCGAAAAATTATAAAAACGTGATACATTGCACTTTTCAAATTGTAATACATTCGTAAATTTATTTCGCCTTAAAACATAAAGGTACAGTCGCGCTTTATCAGTGTTTTATATCGAAACAAAAATATGTTTACCGACAGTACGAATAATGTGAAAAAAATATGAAATTCTCTCAATTTGAAATTGTAACGTAATCCAAAATATTGCCATAAGCATGCAACACGGGTGACATTAGGACAGTATTTTATGTCATAATAAAACTATTTTTACTGGTAACACGGTGATACGAATTGACACATTTTTTTTAACTTGTAACGCATTTCAAAGTTTTGCCAAGGACCAGTTTTACTCGTGTGGAATCAGTATTTAATGTCATAATAAAATTATTTTTCGCTGGTCATACGAATAATGACATAAAAATAAGATGCGTTAAAATTTTGAAATTGTAACGCATTTCAGAATTTCATCATAAACAGATCACTGGGATCTTTTGTGCACAGAGCACACGGACATACAGACGAACACGGGTAGAATCAGTAATTCTAGTGTTTGTGAAATACCTGGAGCCTTGACCAACATCGCTGATGTTGTCGTTACTGCTTAATTGACTAATGCGCATGCGTAGGTTTGCGAATATTTAATGGTTTTAAGTGCTATATTAAATTTATGTAGCGTGGATAGGCAAATATCGTTTTCATTTACGAAAATAGCATGGAAATAAATATTAAAATTTTTATAATAGTCATAGGTTATGTCAAGTGTTTTGTGAGCATAAAAAAATTGTTTACCAAACAATTTAAAAATTCCCCGACTTTCAAACATTTACCCCCAATTACTTTTGAACAACTGAACCGATTTTTATCAAACATAGCTAAGACTCACCAGAAGGAAACTGGCTTTCACGTCAAAAACCCACATCAAAATTAGTGCTCCGTTCGAGAGCCACAATCCACAGAATGACAAACATTAGCGTCAAGCTTATAAACACCCCTCTTTTGTCTGGGTTGAAAATAAATTATTCCGCCTTGATCGCCCAGAAAAGTATTAATATATAATCGCACTTTTGCATAGATGCCAGCTGTATATGTCAAAGGCGCCACAAATCAAAATAAATCATCCACATTTCTTTAGGGTCGACAATGCGTATGCGACACTTCTGATGTTTCAGGCGGCCATAGACTATGGTAACCGTGAACCGTATGTCTGTTTCAAGTTACCAAACATATTTTTTTCATATTTTCCAATTGCAAAAAGTAGTAGCTCACTTTTTCATTACACAAAACTAATTTCACTTGCTTGACATACAGCAATAAAATTGCATTTCTTAGACTCACAATAAAGTCATGAGTAGATTACATCTAGTGCGTGATGACACAGATTATCGTGAGAATCTGACGGTATGAAGCAAAGAGACTACAGAAGTCAAGCATTTCAATAAATGATTTTTCTTCACAACCCTTCTATCTTTGTTAGAATTTATCGGCATAAAGCAAAAAAATTGCAGAAATAGAACATTTGAACAAAAAATTGTTCACATCCCCTTATCAGTCCATTACAGGAGAAATGGACTGATAAGGGTTGTAAAGAAAAATATTTTTTATTTCAGATATATAATTCAAAAACACAATAAACACTCAATTACAACGCAAAACTCAATCAACACACAAACAAATATACACAAACTTAACAAAAAGTACTATTTGTCTAAACAAAAAAAAAACAAATGGTTTCTTTATTGAGAGAGTCTTGCTCCTGCAAAGAACTGTTTCACCACGCAAGGCAGTAGGGTTGGTGGTCGCAGAGGGATGGTAAAAATCGATACTTTTCTGCAGCAACATATGGTTATAAACGTAAAGCTCTGCCAGAAGTTATAAATTACTTGTAGCAGATCTTTTGACTCTCGTCTTAGGACTTCAATGAATGATCTTAAACGGATTTAAAATTTGCAATCTAAGGCCTTTTCGAGTACAGAATTTATGTTTCACTTCTGGTATCTATTTGGTTTACAGTTTACTTAGCAATACATCTCCTCTATTTATATTGACAGTTTTATTTTTATTTTTAAATAAAAACCAAAACCATAACCCATCTAAATTACAATTACAAGTTGTTATCTTAAACTTATAAACAACTGTGAGAACGTTTATATTTTACATCAGTACATATTAATCTTAGCATTTATTAACTAAGACTGAAATGCATATTGTATTAATTAGTGAAAAAGGGCAAGTAGATAAATTTTATTCCATATATAAAATTTATCTCCTTACTACGGATTTTTCAATACCTGTAGTATTGGAAAATCCTTAGTAAATTTTCTTATTAGACCATTTCGATACATCCTTATTTATTTTGTATATAATTACATATGAAGTACTGAAGAAGAACTGGCTATTGGCAAAGACCTGTCACATAATTGGGTTCTTTTCTGGGTCAAAAATAAATTATTTATTACTGTTAAGAAAATAAAACGTCACAAAACAATGTCACTTGTCATTATCATATCCATTTTTAAACATGATTTTAGATTTATTATTGCAGAAAAACTGATATGAGAAGCTCTATTTGACTCCAGAAACAATGATTTCATTAGCCCATATTTCATACAAATTCCATAGAAAATATTTAGGATGTTTCGAAAAAAGTATCTGATTTGAGTTTCATGGGTGATATTGAATTACGATCAAGACGTCCGAAAACTAAAATATCAGAGTCACGATCCTCATTACTGAACGATCTACTTAAATAAGGAGGTTATATGTTTATTTCTATCCAGCCAGTTTTAGCAAACATTATTTTGCTATTTAACCATAAAACCTTATTCGTTTGTAACTTAGCTGCGCATGCAATGTAGATATTTAAGGACGTCCTGTTATTACTGTGTAGTGTGTAGCAATAGCAACCGCACCGCAACGACTGACCTGGGTCAACCTCTGGCCATCGCATTTACATTACATGCTTGAACTCTATATTTCCTATTTCATGGAAATACTATATCTTTATTTGGGCTTATAATCGTCGCTTCTGTAGTTACTTCAATCGTCAATGGAACCACAGGAATCTTTTTCAGATTGACTTTTTAGGGTTCCATACCCAAAGAGTAAAAACGCGAGCCTATTACTAAGACTCCGCTGTCCGTCCGTCTGTCTGTCGCCAGGCTGTTGTATCTCATGAAGTAGTGATAGATATACAGTTAATTTTTTGCAGATGAATTATTTCTGTTGCCGCTATAACATTTATAATATTTAAGTGAGGCCCCAATACGACGAACGTGATTTTATATAGACAATGATACGGAACCCTTCGTGCGCCAGTCCGACTCGCACTTGGTCGGTTACGTCAATTTCGGTGTTTTTAATTAATAGCCACCAAGTTAGAATCTCATAAGTTATAACACAAATCAACATCATAATATGGGGCTTGTTTGATATTCATGAGCACGTGACTTCTGCTTATTTATTTAAATGTTCAATTTTATTATCACGACTTAAATTTTTTTAAGTATTAAAATCAAATTTACAAATTAAATTAAACAGTTAGTAGAGATCGACTGTTGCAGAAAATAAATTCTTTGGATATATAACAGTTGACAAACAATCGAAAGTAACTCCCATACATCACAAAAATACACTGCAATCTTCAAAACTGCGCATATGACGTAACTCTTTCAAAGAATTCGTGAAAATTCGATATTTGAATGTGATAGATGTAGGGTTAAAGTTAAAGTGCGTGGAACGAATGCAGGCTTGCGACACAGTTACCGATGATACACGAACCGTGGAAATGTTGCGGCCGTGTGACAGCTGAAATGTGGAGAAAAATCGCAGCACGCAAAAGGAAATGCGTTCGTCGTTGATAAATGACATTCCGTGAGTTTAAACAGTGATACAATAGCGTAGAAAATGGACAATTTATCTCCGGGATTTTTTAAAATTTCTTTTTTTTATAAATTACTTATAAGAAGTGTAGTGTGAGGAATCATTACTTTTTTTTATTTTATTTTCCCTGATGTTTCAAACAAGTGGCGATGTTCGTGGACTTATACTTATACGTATAAAAACGTTGGAGTAATGCTGCTCGAAGTTTGAAAGTAGGCATCAAATGTTATGTGGAACAATATACATAAGTATAATGTGTACCTATGTATGCGTGTGTGTATATAGGCTGCATTGTCTTCAAAAGATTACCCTAAAATAAGATGTTGTATGTGAGGAACTGGGGTAACTGAAACCTTAAATCTTATAGCCCATGATAGAAACTATAATGACAGCCTACGTCGAAGACCTTTTTCTAAAAATTAGCTGGATGGCTAGTAAAATTGTCATAAAAAAAATATGATATGAAATATAAAACAAATCAATTACATGTGTAACACAAACTCATTCCGCAATAAATTAAAATAATTAATTTTGAAAAACACACTATTAAATAGATGCAAGGTTAAATTAATATTATGACATGTTCATATAGTAATCATAACTCACAATTATCTTATGTAATTTTTTACAATTGCATGCCGCACGCATACAGAATGAACTAGTATTATGATTCTAGATTGTATTTAATATATTTTTTCAAGGTTTAAAACCTAATTATGACTAAATGTACGAAATATTTAATAAATAAGTGAACGTTAATTGCGCTTTTTTTCTCATTTTAATAATTTCCGTCAGTCAGAACATAAATTCATAGCTTTATAGTATAAAACAAATACTACTAACATCATAACATTAAAATTCCTACGAACAAAAGCAAAATTGCATCTTGAAAGATAGTACATACATTAAAAATTCCGAAATCTCACATTGTACTATACTTAATTTTGTGCGTTTTTATTGGAGTATAAAATACAAAAATATTTAAATATATAAATCTAACATATATTAGAAAAACTAGTATAAACGAAAAAGATTCCAAATGATGTGTCTATTTATTAGCATTGCCTGAGCGCAATACTCGTTATTTTACATAATACATCTTTATATACATAAATTGTTTAATTTAATATGTCTGCGCTATCTTTGTATTAATTGACAGGTTATTATGTATTTTATCAAGATTTAGTAAGAAAATGCAGTATGCATATGCATTACCAAACTCATAACCAAAACGCTTCGTGTTATATTTGATGCGTTGATGTCATCGACATAATATGCAAAATATTAAACTTGTTTTTTGCACCTAACTCCAAAAAGTTGGCTTTAAATTAATACAGAAAAATGACATTGTTGTCATCAATCTTATTTTAATTATATATTGATAACTAACCGAATTCGAAGAAAAAGGTTCTCAATTCCTTGAAATCTTTAATTTCTTTATTTTATTTTAAGGTATTTTTAGGTTCCGTACCCAAAGGCTAACAACGGGACACTATTTCTAAGACCGCTGTCCGTCGGTCTGCCTATCTATCACCAGGCTGTATCTCATGAACCATGATAGGTCCACAGTTGAAATTTTCACAAATGATGTATTTTTGTTGCTGCTAAAACAACAAATACTAAAAATAAAATAAATGTTTAATTGGGATCCATGCAACAAACGCGTTTGTTTATCTAAATCTAAATATATATAACTCAAAGGTGACTGACTGACTGACATATTGATCTATCAACGCACAGCCCAAACCACTGGACGGATCGGGCTGAAATTTGGCATGCAGGTAGATGTTATGATGTAGGCATCCGCTAAGAAAGGATTTTGATCAATTCTATCCCCAAGGGGATAAAATAGGGGATGAAAGTTTGTATAAAACTTTGTCAATTTTAAACCGATCGGGCTGAGACTTTGCATGCATAAAGCTACTATGACGTAGGCAACCCCTAAGAAATGATTTTGATAAATTCCACCCCTACGTGAGCGAAGCCGCGGGCAAAAGCTAGTAGATAATAAACCTTTCATGCGCGAGTCCGACTCACAAATGGCCAGTTTTATTCACTATAACACTTCACCCTTTAGTTACAAAATCATCATACCTTTTTTCTTTTCACGCGGAGAAAATCCCTTCAGATGCCTTACCAGTCACGGGAGACCGGTAAGATTATGTGGTCTTACCACTAAAAACTCCGCGGTGTCAACGCCGGTACCGCTATTGCCAGGCCCGTGTGCTACTCTCGCTCCACAGACCTGGCGCGATGGCCGCTTTTCAGCGGCCTCGACTGGGCTCACTCACGGTACCCTCTCATAAGCGAGAGGGGTCGGAGTGGCCTGCGGGGTAGCCCGTCGGCCTTCAGCTCTACCCGCTAGGGTAAAAGCGCGTGACACAGACGCGCCTTTCAATCCGGAGGACCATATTTGTCGAGCGACAGAATCCCGTTTCCAAAATCATCATACCTATTCCAGATTCCTACTACGGGACCATAGTAAGAAAATTAAAAATAATTAATACAACGAGATAAACTTTTTAATATCGAATAAGCTTTAAAATATATATTTTCCTGTATTTATAATTCTGTTCTGAATTTAAAATTTTTCCTCATACAATTCAGTAGCAGACTGCATCTTGATGTTCACAGCACTCCCACCATCTGATACTAGGTGCAATGCACGGCGGACTCACATTGTACTGTGGATTGTTCTTAGCATTATCTGGCGCGAGCCTTTCGATCTAGCGTAAATAATTCCACTGAGATTGGACTTGGATAATACCTGTTATGCCATACATAGGCTTTTCAATACCAACATCTACACTTGTGACTTCTTTTGAGAATTCTGTTTACCTGTGAACACATTCTTTATAATCGGCCAAGTACAATTCGGACGCGCGCACGTAGAGTTCCGTACAATTATTTATAAAAAATCGCGTTTGTTGTATGGGAGATTATTCTGGTTTTAGTATTTGTTGTTATTACGACAACAGGAATATATCATCTGTGAAATTTTCAACTGTCTAACTATCACGGTTCATGAGATTCAGCCCGGTGACAGACAGACAGACGGACGGACCCACGGACCGCGGAGTCTTAATAATAGGGTTCCGTTTTTACCCTTTGAGTAAGGAACCCTTAAAAGGCTTGGATAATACTTTTTATGGCATAGGCTTGTGGATAAGTACCGGTAATTCTACATTTGTGACTTCTTGCTGTTTTCTTTGGTTTCTTTTTTTAGTTTATCTTTATTGTACAAAAACAGTTATAGTTTGGAAAACATTAATAGACCATGCAATATGTACTATGGCAGATTAATCCCATAATGGGATCTCTTCCAGTCAGCCTAGTATCAGTGTAAGTAGTAAGCAATCGTGTTAGATTTTTCAAGCTGCTTAAAGGCATATCTTATCTGACTTAGCTTGACCACTGCCATATAATGACGATAGACTTTACGCGCCTTCCAAAGCACCGAGAAGCTGGGGAATTTTTTATCTACTTATGGTCACCTATCCATATGCGGATCACTTCTGGAAAGCGATAAGAATATGCGTACCGCCACTAGACCACCAAGCTCCACGCTCCTCCTCTACTTTGTAATGATAAGCATTTTGTTATAACATAAATTATTGTTCTTAGACGTTTATCTGGCTGTACGACAACGTTGATAACATTCAGAAACTAAAAAGATAATCATAATGAGGATTGAACTTTTGTATGGAGCATTTTCCGATTATACACGTAGCACCGTTTTCCGACATTCATTTGTCCGCCGTATCATCCACCGACCGTACGCTTTGTCTCCATACGATTATCCGACACAACATTTCGCGTTGCGACACCTGGCCGACCGTACGTTTTGTCTCCGTACGATTGGCCGACACAACTGGTGATGGTCTACATACTCTACAGATTTATAATTATAAGTTTACTTGAGTTTCCTTTGAGTATTATAAAATGATATTATTTTCTGCTACAATGTTTTCTTTTTCAATATAAGTTTTAGAATTTCGAGGTCACAAATGTTGTTTTCAGTTTATATGAATATCCATTCATATGATAATTGTTTTACTTATTTAATGCTCATTATAAAAAGTGACTATCCGTATATTAATCAAGCAATTCGCGTACGAGTATCGCGTCAGGGAAACGCGTTAATTTTCACCGCGGTTCCGCGCGACCGACACACGCGCACATGTTCAAAACAAAGCGGAGATTGCGCAAAAAATCGACTCTAATTACGTTTTGCAATGGTATTCGCGAATTTTAACTGCTACCAGTTTTGTTGGCTACGATTCGCTTTGGTTCGCGTCTCCTTGGTATATCATAATTTGTGAGCGACTTTTTAACACCTTGCGTCTAAACCTGAGAGTGTGAAACTATAATTTCAGACAAAAAAATAAAATGAGACTAATTTTAATAAAAATTCAATCAAAGTTATGTGACTATTCATCCGAATTTATTTAAAATTATTTATACCACACCTACATACAAATCTTGTAGCTTACGAGTAACAAAGTTGAAGATACGAACATAAGAGTCTCCCAAAAAACTTAATAGCAACTCAAAATGAAAACACAATAGGGTCATAATCATAACAGAAAAAACGTAAAACATGTCGACCCAAATAACCGAAGAAAAGAAATTTTACTTAGGAATATTTTTCTTTCCAAGGAAAACAATTATATTTTCTTTTATTGTACCTACTGCTCTGATTCTCTAAACGACTTATAAGTAGAAGTGTTTTTTAACAACTACATACGCATTGTTACGAGTACCAATGATATAATGTGTCGTACTTGAGCAGCTCGCGTGCCACAGCCCGGTAAGATGTCTAGATTCGAGTATTTCTCAAGAGATCGGCCTCGGCGCCGCTTTTTGTCGCCGTTTCCCATACTGCTTATAGTTACTTGATGCTGTCAATGAGCCAGCGAGAACGAAAGTCCTCGTAAATCCGTTTAATTTGTGGAACATAATTTGAAAGTCTATTGTATTTAGTGGACTGTTGAAGTTTTCCACCTCTACTTTTTGTTACTAATTTACTTTCCATTGTGTAATATTTTAATTCAAAATGAGCTACAATATAATGAATTTTATTTTAGGTAACAATTAATAACTTTCGGAAGTTTTTGTGACATTTACTTACAACTGAGCATCTAAATTTACCAGTAAATCCAAAAAAAAAAAAATAATGATATATCAATAAAAATTATCCATTTGTTAATTAAAATAAGAACTAAAACAACCAAAAAAACACAAAAATAGGCTTAAATATCTGTCTAAACTTTCGTTAACACTAAGGTTACTAGGAAAATTTTGAAATTTTTCATCTTTTATTCAAAGTTAGTTTGACTAAACGCTTTAAATTTTAATTTATCACGGTAAGTATAATTAAATATCCAAGCAGCCTACAATAGTAAAGAGAAAACTGACTTTTTGCACTTCCGAAAACACGGACGAAGTCGTCGTAGAAATATTATACAATGCAAAAATGTAAACAAAAACTTTGAATCGAATGTGAACAGTTTGAAAAGAAATGCAAAGGCGGGAAGAAATTTAAATAACAAATTAGTCAAGCACTCTGTATTGAGGGAAAGTTGTTGTTTTATTCTTTTTTTATTGTTTATTTTTTATATATTTCCCTATTAAATACTGACAACTTAGAGATGTACGAGTGTATCACCAGTGTGATTTAAATAAAACCTTGCCCTGCATAACTTTATTTAAATATTGACATTGAAACTGCAACTAAGAACAAAATAGTCAACATAATTTCGAAATATAAAGTTTATGTATTCCAAGTGCGTTCGACAGCTATGTACTTGAATTAAACAAAAACTGCTTAGTAATCAAATGTCAATCAAATTACGTAAAGTTACGAAGGAAAGTAGTTTTTAGCACTTGCCGCTTTGATTAGTTTATTATGTTATTAGGATTGCGTTAATTCAATCGTTTGATTTCATGAACTAGGTGTTTTTATTTATTTGGCTTATTTAAAATATTTCGTTTAGGTAGGTAAACTATTATATCAGCTGTTAGTTTTTCTTAAAGTTGTAAAATGTAATAAATAAACCTATGAATTATCAACAAATTTACCTTATTGTGTTAATTAAGATTTGTTTATAAATTTTATGTGACATTTTTATGTCATCTATTTAGTCTTACAATAATATTCAAAAGTTTTAAAAAATCTACCAATAAATTTTTATATAAAATCACCTGAAAGCTCGCGTCTCGTCGCGAAAAACTTTTATAAGAAAAAGAAGCACTGGCTGAAAACTCCTAAATTACCTGTAGCAAGTAGGGCGAGCAGCGCGGCTTCGCAGAAGGACCTCATTTTGAATCACTCACGGTCTATATTATTATCACAGCACAACACTTCACCACCTCATGGTAAACGTCGAGACGCGCGGCAGGCTGGCACGCGAGCGCGGGAGTGAGGCTTGGTCGCGCCATTCGCCGCCGCAGCCCTGCGGTGGAGGGGCGAAGGCCTAAGGGTACGGACGCGAGGGAAATGTCAGGGATTTGGTGCAAGGGGAATTTGCTTTCGAGGATGTGGTGTAGTGGAAGAGTTGTTAGGGAAAAGGTGACGTTTGTAAGAATTGGAAGCTGTAATTTTTTAAATATTTTTACGGCGTGTTTTTCTTCTTTAAATATTAAAAAATATTAAAACTTTTCTTTCTTTCTCTAGACAAAGTATAGGTACAATGTTAATTTCAATATAAAATTCTTCTTGTGTCTTTCTTTTGTGATGTAGTTCTTTATTTTTTAAATCGTCTTGAACATATAATATGTAAAATTTTATCTATTTAAATAATATTAATCTCTGTATAAATTTTCCATGCACATACATAAATTAGTAAATAAATAAATAAAGATGTTCCAACTATGACTATTTTATAAAGTTCTAGTTTACGATCTATTAGAATATACGTAATAGGTATACTTCAAAATCTTTCTGCTTGCACTAGAAAAAAGTAACGAAGAAACTAAAAAACTGTGCTAAATGTTATTTATTTTATGTAACATATTAACAAAAAATACAAAATAAACTTCTTATACCCACAGAATGAAATAATTAAAAAAAAAATAATTTTAAACTTCACGAGGATTTATTAGCAACAGGTTTCACCAAAAGGTTTTTCTTAATTAATGACATTTTCTCCAACACTCGAAGCAGTAATTACAGAATACAAACAGGATGCCTTTTAACTGGTCGTTAAAGAAAAGGTTCAGATAATTGTTTAAGTTATAGTATAGCACCCGTGGAAAATAATAAGCGAAAGACCAGTAAACTTTAATGCCACAAGTTATGGACTTTTTCTCACGGATTGATTTGTGGAAAGGTCGTGATTATTGATGCGAAGGTGTTACTTTTAAAACTTGATCTATCTTTTATTACACACAGTCAGTACTTCCTTTTTAATAAAATTCCGACAAAGTGGTTTTTTACAGCAATAATAACCGATTAAATTTTCTTAGTCATCAAACAAAAATGCAAATACGTACAAGTAAGCGTGAAAAAGCTGCTTAAAACCAGTATAAGAAAAAAATACAAGATTATTGATAAAAAGCATATAAATAATAAGATAGTTTTGATAAAAGGTGGGTTAAGAGTCCTGAATTTTTCAGGGTTCAAAGCTGCCCCTGATCCCTGAACATGAAGCTTTTTAGAGCATTTTTGCGAAAACAGTCACTATTGGCAAAAATGCTATAAAAAGTTTCACGTTCTAACTTTAAAATATAAACAGTAGTTCATACAGTTTGAAGGGTTTGATCAAGGCAAATTTTTAAATGATATCTCCGTTTCCTTTCAAATCATTTATTTCAAATGGGGGCAGCACTGGACCCCGAAAATTTCGAGTAGCCCCTTAATTATACACTACAAACTATCATGTGTTTGTCCTTCACAGGGCAGACTGAGCATTTCGGGTTTTGCAATTCTATAAGCATACAGAGCCCAAAACTGCAAAACCCGAATTCCACTTTTAGCGTGATGGTGGGCGAGTAAAGGAATTAAAATACTGATGGGTTGCTGCAACGCTTTTGATATATTTTTTGTACTACTGCACGTCCCTTCAACATATAGGGTAGTTGATGAATAGATTACATAAATATTTGTTCAGAAATGATTAATTTTAATCGTTAAAAATATGTTTAGTGGGAAAAGGGAACTGCGAACTATAAAATGCTTGTGAATGTTATGTGTAGGTACAGACTTGTTGACCTATAGTTGATCACGGATATGGCCATGCGAAACAAAACACATCCTGAACTATTTCACCGAAGAACATTGGTAAAAACAGGTAGCCTTTCAATCACCACAATTAATACAACATGGTGCAATGCAATACAACTTCATTTTTAATTAACTAGGCAATGCTGCCAGTCTCTTGGTCACCGTGATTTGTGGCAGTAGTGATCTGGCGTCAATTTTAGTACAATGTAATTTTTTTTTATTTTTAATTAGATAAATTTCTTCTTCTAGTTATTTGTATTGACATGTAATTATTTGTGCAAATGTGTATACTTTTTCGTAAATTTCCGCCGATAGTGAATAGTTATCAAGTTTAGTTATAAAAATAAAAAGATATGAAGGACCACGCAAACAAAGTTATAAGTAAAGTCGTTAGTTGGTGGTCTTCGAAAAAATATTTCTAAGTATTTATTAAATGAAAATGGCACCAAACATAGGTAAGTATTAAATTGTCGATTGAAGTCTGATTAGGAATTGTAGATTTTCTTTATATTCTATTTTGTCTTTATATTCCCTACTTTCTTTATATTCTGTTTTGTCTTTACTAGTTTTTCTTACAGATTGAGATGAAAAGTAGAGTTTGCTACTCGGGTACGGTAATATTTTTATCTCGGGCGATATACATGAATCTCTCGCTTCACCCAGGCTTCCAGTTGAATCACGAGCGTAGCGAGTGATTCTACTGTGGAAACGAAGGATCTGCGTTTCGCTCTAGATTCAAAGTAGCGCCCTCGCCTTCAAAATATCACTTTATCCCCTTTTAGTACAATCTACTATATGTGATTTATAAGGGAATAATTTATATATGAATATTTTTGTGTAGGTTTATTATAATTCGTATATAAATTTACATTACATTTATTTGTATTATATGTATAAGTTTTTGCTTGCTAAACTTACCCCCAAAAGATTCCTTTCTCAGCATCACCTGTTGGTTGACTGGTAGAAAAGGCCTCAGGCCTTAAGTCCGCCATTACATTCATTGTAATACTGTTAAATAAACAAATAAAATACAGTAATTAATGTATTTATTGCACTATATGTACTAAACGTTCACCAGGCGCGTTTATGTCTTTTCTTTAGCCAAGTTTCCTGCCATTTTAGAACTTACGTAACAAACAGCGAAATACATTTGTTTATATTGTCTTATCATAACAATAAATCCAGGTAATTTTATTATATTATTCTGAGCTACTCTATTGCGCTCACGGAAATATATAAAGCAATCATTAACTTTTCCTTCTTGTCGCTTTAACAGTAGGGAACAATATATAATATATAAGAAAATCCTTGTCCAATCCTTGTAGGAGCAACTCAGATCGTTAATATGAACAACTTTTCCTATGGGACCAATACTTGAAAATCGAACAAAAAATCGACATGTTCATACAAATTTCGCGAACATTTTCATATGAAAATGTCGATTGTTTATCTACCTCTATATAATATAGAATCGTTGAGTTGGTATCCCATAACACAAATCTCGAACTTACTTTGGGGCTACGTCAATCTGTGTGATTTGTCCGTATACACTTATTTATTTTTTTTAGGTTTATATTTAATTTAATTATTCTTTAGTAAATTAGTTGTTAACATTAGATATTACTGTTTTAGTCAATAAATGAATATTCAAAAAATAAGATACAAATCGAAATTTAAAGTATGTGACATAGACATAAAACATAACAAAATAAATATACTCCGTCTTACTCAAAATAGAACGTATACAATTATGAGCTTAAAGTATATAGTAATTCTGTAATATACAATTAAAGATTGCCCAACTGAATTAATTGAAAATACCACAATATTACATAAAAGTAAAGCTATATTGGCAATAATAATAAAAGTAGCTCCAATTACTGGAATGTTAGCTGTCGTTTTTAACGAATCGGGGCAGGCGGGCGAATCGCCACAGCCATAGTAAAAGTTACACAAAAAATCAATGTCATGATTTACAGCTACATTAATAGATATATATTGCACTTTTAGACTATCTGTATAACCTAAAGGTTGAGTGTTAGACAACGCTTTTAGCGTTAAGTTTGCCTATTGTTCTGTACAATTTGTATTTGATGAACAATAAAGATTAAATAAATAAATACACTGCAGTGTAGCTTGGCGTCGTTGATACTCGTAACTAGTACACTAGTCATCTAGATCATAGACCTAGAATTTTTTTTGCTCCATAAAAATATCACACTAGCAGATTGCGACAGATAATACGATAACTGTCATCCTTACAAGAGCAAAAGAGATAGCGATCAATAAGACAATGTGACAAGTTTTTATACAAAAAAAGCCATTATCACCCTGGCTTGAACACAGGAAAATTTAATTTTTTAAATTGTAAACTGTGTCAATTTATGAGTTATCTCATCTTGAAAGAAAGTGAAGACTGATAGTTTGTGTAGTAGGTACAAATACAACCCTTAAAAAGTCACACAAAAATATTTTGTTTCTGTTCACATTTTGCAATACACTATATCCATCTTGTACCTTCTAAATCTATGGAACAGCTACCATTTTGGTCGTTAAGATTGCCAAACATACAGGTGATTGCATTGAATGAACGTTGTCGCGGGTACCATCCGTACCATGCTGCAGGTGCTGGTGATCCTTAATTACGTTTAGTAGCAGTAGTTCTTCAAACTTTATACTACTTTACTTAATATGTTTTTGAAAATTTGTTGAATCTCGTGTACTTAAAGTAAATATAGAAGCAAATAGGCATTAAAGCTGAAACAGAAGGTTTCAATGGTAGGCCTTCCGTATCAGCTTTTATGATGGCTCTATAACTGCTATCTCCCACTCAAATAGTTTCTAATGTTGGCAAACCAGCTCCTCTATCTAAAATCCTTTGCGTAGTCTACCAGCCCATCCCTTTAGTCCTATAACATACTTACATGTCGTATACAAATTTCGACAAATAATAACAAAAAAAAATTGGAAAATTAATCACTTATGTCACGACGGCTAGTTTGACCTTGATAACGCTTCCAACTTTTCAACTGTTTTTGTATTAGCTCAGTTGTTAAATCATATACAAAAAAAAACACAAAGTGTCTAGTTAAAAAAGGTTTTCATGGTTTATTTTGAATATCGACTTAATTGTGTTTATGTGATCAACAATAAGCGTACTCAAAGTTTTGATCACAAACCGAAGTTGACCTACGAGTCTGTTTGAACTGTGGCTGCGCGACGAAATCGAAAGTGTTTGCGGCACAGTTTACCTTTGTTCAATTGCGTTACTGAACAGGTTCATAATATTGTTTTCAATTTTTAGTTCAGGCAACCTACAATATTACATTTGAGGAGTAAGTCAAGGTCTTGTAGAAGCTGTAGTAAGTACAAGACAAACAATTGTTGGCAGAACTAGATTTATACAGTTACTTAGTTGTTTTTATTTATTCTATGTCTTAACGCAAAGCACTGTTTACCAATATTTACTTACAAACTCCTTATATCTATGTTTAAATGTAAATTTTAACGCAAAGCGATGTCTACCAGTATTTACCTGAGAGACGACAGATGCTTGCTATTTAAAATTATTGTTTTATATTTGCTTGAAAACAAGACTTAGAAAAAAAGTTGTCACGTATCTTGTCTTGTTGTTTAGACTGAATCACTCCTTAAGGCAGCTGCTTTGCAGATGATTAGAGGATCTGTTGCGTTTTTAACTAGCTTGTCAGGTGTTCCCTAATTTATAAAAATCGAGGATGAATGGGGAATGAAGTCGGTATTTTGTTTTGAAAAATTATTATAACAATTAAATAAACTATCTTTGTTTTATAGGTTGTTAAAACACAGCTTAACTTCTGCAGAGCTACAGTTTCAAGTAGGTATGACTAACTACATTTAAACGTGTGCCTCTGTATTTTTAAGTCTTATGATATATTTCTTAAGGTTGTGCAGATTAATTATAGCTATGAGCAGTTGAATAGTTCGTTTGAAAAGGAAAGTGTCCCGCGGCCCAGTTCACAGAGTGTTCGTTTTGGGCGTTACGTCACAACCAATGCATCGCTGCACCTTGTCAGCCATCTTCACGGTCTGTGACTGAATCTTAGGAGTCGGCCACACCATCGCATTGAGAGGTATAGTAGAAACATTCAATTCAAAAGCTTATAAAGATCAATTTTATCAATAAGCAGTTAATAGTTTGAAAATGAAAGTAATTTGCGGCCCAGTTCACATTGCATATTGTTTGTTTTGGGCGTCACGTCGCAACCAATGTATCGCTGCACCTTGTCAGCCATCTTCACGCTCTACGATTAAATCTTAGGAGTCGGTCACAGCAATACATAGGGTGCTTTAAGCAAGAAGATTCAATTCAAAAGTTAAAAATGACAAATTATTTCAATATTCAGTTGAATAGTTCATTTTAAAAAGAAAGTGTCCCGCGGCCCAGTTCACAGATTGTTCGTTTTGGGCGTTACGTCACAACCAATGCATCGCTGCACCTTGTCAGCCATCTTCACGCTTTTGTGAATGATTCTTGGGAGTCGGTCACACCAATGCATTAGGTGCTATAGCAAAAACATTAAATTTAAAAAATCACAAGATCATATATCAATAAGCAGTTGAATAGGTTGATAAGTAAGGTGTCCCGCGGGCCAGTTTGCAGGTTGTTTATTTTAAGCGTTACGTCACAACCATGCACCGCTGTATCTTGTCAGCCATGTTCTTTTCTTTCTTTTCCGAACTGAATGTTCAGAGACCACTACACTTACGCAGATGATGCTATTAGTAAATATATTTTAAAAGCCAGTACGTTTACACACAATAACAGCGACTTCAAGTGAAAATCGGGTTTTTAAATATAAATGGATTTCATTTATAAAATAGTTAAACAAAGTAAAGGGATAAGGTGAAATGATGAGAAGCAGAAGATATGATATGTTTGATAGAATCCAAAGCAATGTGAATTCACATTTTAGGAATTTCTATCGCAAAAATTATGATTAAAAAAAATAACACATATTATTTGAGTAAGAAACAAAACTCATATCACAAAGATTTACATATTTTAATTGTAAAGCAATAAAAATATGATAGCATAAGTTCTTAATATTTGCTTAAACGTCATATAGTTATTTGAACCTATAAAATAGATATTTGTCAAAAATATTTAAGGCATTTTAAGGTGCTGTAAATTTAAATTTAAGTTAAAACTTATACTTCTCTTTCATTGCATAACTGGCAGTGAGACTGAGCCCTTAGATCTTTATGGTGCTACGCAATTCGGAAATTACCTTTTGTTTTTGGATAGTAATTAGGGGTCTAAGGTAGAACTTGATAATTATGTAATTGAACATTATAAATCTACGTAAGTAACAGGATTAAAAGTGAGTGTAGAGTGATGAGTGCGTATTACCAGCGTTTACGCATATTATCAATATTAGATGGCAATCTTTAAACTATATTAGATGCCTTTAGGCAGCTTGTAGAATTTGACAGGAGTCTTGGTCCTATTTATAGAAGGAAGCAAACATCGCAAAATGAATAACAAATACATACATAAAATTTACTAAATTATATCAGATGCCTTATGGCAGTTTTTAGATTCTGAAACGAGTCTCGGTAACTTATATAGAAAGAAATAAATATCGCAAAATGAAGACAAATCTGCACACAAGATTACGAGTAACTACACCTGTAAATATCAATCGCTGACTTTTATTTAAATAAACGCATAAAATTAGCATCACGTAACACATTCAACAACTTTGTTTTATTTGAATAAATATGTATTCATAATATATTATCAACATAATAAGATAGATACTAAACATAGATGTTACATTCGTACTTCTAAACAAAGGTCAGTCGATTATATTGAGTGCTTCCCAAGTGGCTCTAATCTTGTTAACTCAATCACACACATAAGGTTGATGCCTCACACATATAAGGTTGATGCCTCATAGTGCATCGCGTTGCGTTACGTCGTCGCAACGCCGGCGCTGCGTAGTTTTCTATTTTTTTTTATGACATGCCACATTCATGCGTTTCGTCGTCGCAAGCGACGAATCAACGGACGAAAGACGAAGCTTGCGGGTGGGTGATGTGCTGCACTGTCGACGTCGCAGCGTAGATGTGGCATACAATGCATTGATCCGTTGCGATGACGCAACGCAACCAGGCTTATGGCACTATTTTAGGTATCGAAAATATACCTACATTATTATGATGACCTCCGTGGTGTAGTGGTCACCATGCTATTCCGCCACCCAGAGGTCCCGGGTTCGATCCCCGGTCAGGGCAAGTTGGAAAACGGCCTTTTCAAATTTTCCTGGGTCTTGGATGTCTATCTATATATGTATTCTTTATAAAATATAGTATCATTAAGTTAGTATCCCATAGTACAAGTCTCGAACTTACTTTGGGACTAGCTCAATCAGTGTAATTTGTCCCTATATATTTATTTTATTTATTTATTATTACTATGCGCGCGGCGACCACTCCGGAGGAGGAAAATCAGTTATATGAATCGTTTGTCCAAAGTAGTAAGCATGAAACTGGCTTGCAATGGATTTCTAGGTATCTAAACGAATAGGTGCTGAGTTCTGACGCGAGCTAAATTAAACTATATCAGTAACCACATTGAGCAGACATTTCTTTGAATTTCTTTGCTGAGTGAGACTTCCGTACGTGAGTACTAGTACTTATTCTGTGACGCAACGTACAAATGAGGCATCACCCTCAGAATAGGTCAAAAAGAACCACAACCTTGTTGTAAATTAATATCGAATTGAAGAATTGAAAATCATAATGCGCATAAAGTAATTCAAGATCTCATTAGATTGTTTGTAATGATATAGGTTTGTTGTTCTAAAGCGTAACATTGAAATGCACTCTTATTATAGCTGGCCTCTAGATAAAGAGGTGTTAATTTTATTGTTTTATAACATCCGATGTATTACATATTTTTGATAGGTAACTTGGTAATAGCTAAAATGAAAAGTAATATAATGTAGGCATTATATTACTCATATAAAATGTGACCAATTGGATTTTTGGATGTTTGTTACTTAATAACGTTAAACTTCGAATTTCGATGGTATTTAAATAACCTGAATTAATATATAGGATACTTTAGTGGACCCAGTGAGATTATGGAATTATCGCGTCATTACATGAAACAAGAACAATTTTTCGAAAGTATGTTTGTCATATTCTAAAAGTTGTTTATATTGCGTAGCTGAACATCAATTAAGGCGAATCATGTAATTTTCTAGCGGGCTTGTTTAATTTTAACCTTTTATTCATAGACTCAGATATATCTTGTATATGTTGGCACTTCTCAATCTTTCATCTCTGGCTGCTCAAAATGTATCGTAATCCTTAAGTTTTTATTCAAAACAATTCAAAATATAAAAAAGAGTTATTTATAAAATATTACCCCAACGCACCACATTGAAACAACGGACCTAATATGCTGGTAGCATTCCCTAGCTGGATAGAGACTTATTCGCTGGGCAGGATGTGCAAGATCGAAAAAGAAATAACGTCACAAATCCAACCTAATTCTTTCTCACTTCTCTTTATTTCTCAGATTACGACACAACAGTACGTAGTATTCAGACATCGATTGTAATAAACACAATTTGTGTAACATAATTACTTCCACACGTGACCGTCACACATTCTTTAAATTGTAACATTCAAAGTAGACCAGCACGCGGATATATGCATCTCATTTTATTCTTGTTTGTATTCCTCGTATTAAAATTCTAATAAACTAGATTGGCTCTCAATCACGCCGAAGTTATCATTGTTATGCGGTAATGAGGTGCCAAATAAATAGTAACAAGTCAGAGGTGTCAAATTGTAGCTCTGTTTTTGTTATGTAATTTACAATCTGAAACCATACATTGCTCACCACTGAGAAGAGCAGGCGATGAGTGCGAGATTTCGCCATCTGGGATTCAGCATAGGGTACGCCTGGCAATTCTAATACATAGGTATTTATAAGTAGGACATTTTCATGTATTTAAAATAAGTATATTTTTAAAATATGATGCAACTGTAAATACATAAAATTGGAGTCCAATCCAAATCAAATATATATAACACTGTTTGTTTTTCTAATAAATAAATATAGGTTGAACTTCATGTAGTTATTGCAATAAAATTGTTTTACACATGTTATCCTCAATATTGTTGTGATAATAATATAGGAAGGCATAATTTACTGAATTTGGACTTACAGTAAGACTTAAAGTTTGCTTAAATAATAAATACATAATCACACATACAAAATTAGGTTCGAGAGACCAAGATTTTTATATATTAATAGAAATATATTTAATGTATTATATGGGTTGCATAAGAGGACAGTGTACTAAATAAAATTGAACTAGACTTCTTTATCGAAATAACTCGCCTATATGTTGATTATCAATAACATCGATTGAATAGGGACATTTTTAAATTTTCTTACAACAAAGACATCAAAAATCCTTTAGTACTTAAAACAATTTATTATTACTCGTATTATAATCTCTACACTTTCACAATAACATTGCACTAAATAAAACACAGTAATAAACAAGCAATAGACGACAGTTAACGCTTAGTGGCAGTAGCAGTTCACAACGTTGTCGGTAAAAGTTGAAAAGGTCCGGTGGTTGACAGAAAGGTCGTTTGCAAGGCCGAACCATAGCCGCGGGCCGCGGGCGACCGGACTGTTAACACACGAATTAGTTAGCTAGGTATTGCCGCGTATGCTTCACATTTTTAGACCTTAAATGTTTTAAGCAAATTAAAGTATTTGCATCTATTTATAGATTTTCGATATTTGGCAACTGTGTACGCTCGAATTTTATTTTTGCCATTTGGCAACTCTGGGTACATCTTCGACCGATTTTTTTGCCATTTTGTACAGGGTTGTACTATGCAATTTAGCAACTCTGACTACGTCTTCATTCGAGTTTTGTTTTCATCTATATTATATTATATATATTTTTGCATCTAAAGAGATTGAAACCATTCGCAAAAAATAATAATACTTTCAATAATACTCCTAATAACTGCCAAGTTATATTTAAATACATATAACTATCAATACCTACTAGGTTTATATTTATGAATAAACCTCTGCGTGACATGAAATCCGCTTGCTACTTTATGTTTTGCGTACCCTTACAGAGTTCATAATGTACCTATTGTAAGACAGCGACTTTTAGTTAGAACTGAGGCACATTATGAAATGCAATAAATAATTTGAAATTGAATAAGAAAATATATAAGATATTTGACAAAAAAGGCGCTCTCAAGACAATGTCAAAGCTTAGTTTAGATTTATAATAGACGTAGGTTGTTTAAAAGCTTATATTCTTTTTAAGCTTTATTTTCCTTTAGCATTTAGATAAAAATATAATTATGAAAAATTAAGAGAGTCATCTCTCTAACAATATAAACAGCATTACAACTCTGGTATGTCCAAGGTTCCACCAGCTATAATCTGTGCAAAATGTGACTAGTGGCGCCCCGCTGCGCCGAACGCGGAAACTGCGCCAAAATTCGCGTTGCTAACCACACGTCACGTAGATCGTGATGGATCGGTATCACATTCCACCTCGCTGCACGCCTCGTAACCTGCGGAACCAGTTGCGGAACGTATAATTTTTTTTATTTTATATCATAAATCGCCGCATTGAAAATGCTTGGAGGAGCTACTGGTCCATGAAAGCGTTCATGAAAGGTGACCTTCCAATGACACTAAAACGCAAACTCATCGACATGTGCATCTTGCCCGTCCTAACTTACGGTGCTCAGGCCTGGTCATTCACCGAGGATCAGAAGTCCAAACTCAAAGTTTGCCAAAGGGCCATGGAACGAGGTGAACTAGGAGTGAAAAGACTGGAGAGAGTCCCAAATATTACACTCCGTTCTAAGACTGGTATCGCCGATGTGGGCCACAAAACTGCTAAGTTGAAGTGGGATTGGGCGGGTCATGTTAGCAGAATGTCCCCTGAAAAATGGGCTCACAGAATAACTCCGTGGATACCCGAAAACGGTCGGCGTCGCAGGGGTAGACCTAGAAAGCGTTGGCGCGACGACTTGGACGCTTTCCAGCGTGATTGGTCAGAAGCTGCTCTGGATAGAGAAAAGTGAAGAAAAATGGGGGAGACCTTTGCCCAGCAGGGGGACAGTATATGCAGGTTAATTGAAAAAAATGTCATAAGGCGGCAAACGAACAAGCGGGTCACCTGATGGTAAGAGATCACCGCTGCCCATGGACAGCAACACCAGGGGTGTAACAGAAGCGTTGCCGGCCTTTCAGGAAGGGAAGATGTAGGGGAGTAGGTAGGGAGGGGGTAGGGGAAGGGGGAGGGCAGGGAGGGGGGGCTCTATAAAGCAAGTAGACTTCTTCACATCTTAGGAGGAGCTCGGTGGTCCGTTGCAGTATTTATGCACCGCTAGCGCTTTCGCAAGTTTCACCCGTGATCCGCATTTAGGTGGAGTCCCATGAGTAGCAATTTTTTTTCGAGACAAAGGCATATTTGTCACTTTATCTTGGCTGTCTTCATAGTATGGCAGTCGACAAGCTATATCAGATGCCATTAGGCTTGTGGCGACCTCTACAGCCACTACAATCAAGAGACAACCGACAATATAGTTCACAAGAAGCATATGAGGTGGCGCCAGCAGTATACTACATCTCGATCTTAGAGTTCGCCCGATTCGCTGCATATATACAACTTCCGACGATACACCGTCGGAGCCGCGGTTCCCCAGGCGCAACACCATGCCTGGCGGGAAGATCTTCCCTTTGTGGCGGTCGAGTATATCACCTCGCTCCCGCTACAGGCTGCTTAAACAATCTGACAGCATTGAAGACCACTTACACACACGTGCGTTGCCGCACATCATCTTAAGCTGTGCTATTTCAGAACCAGGGGTGCGCTTTCCGGATTTTTGTCTCCAAAGTGATATGAATATCAATAGAGACTGGATACGGAGGACTCGTTGCACGATTTGCAGCGCAGCACGGCATGGCACCGCACGGCACAGCACGGCAAAGCTCGGCACAGCATGGCACGGCACGGGTCGGGTCGAGCCGTTCTGTGCCGTACGGCCCAACCCGACCCGACCCGACCCGAAGCGACACGACTCGACGCAACACAACACAATACATAACTACATTGCACCTTTATTAAGACGTGATGATTCTCACAGGATTAAGTAGCAAAAAATAAAATAAAATGTGAATGTCTTTTCTCTAACTTTTCGTCGCTGGTCTGATGGAACCTCAGACTAAGGATCTCAATAGTAATAGCACATATTAAACATTACGTTCAAGTTATGTGATCTTGATTCTCTTTATCCCTTTTATTAACAACTAGCTGATGCCCGCGACTTCGTTCGCGTGGACTTTATGACTCCGGCGTATTAATATAAATAACAACGAATGAGAGAAAAAGATAGAGAGAGATAAGAAAGTACTTGTAACAGTGTTAGGAGTTAAAAGTCAATATTATTTTAATTCTTTCCTTCGGGAGCCAATATGAAAAGAGCTGAAGTGTTACTAACCCTGGAGAAAGCCACATTAAGTTGGCCATGCGAAAAAGCAGTCCTTAGATCGACATCAGCAGCTTTAAGCCTCTAAAACTGTGACTTATTTTCATAGGAAAGCAAGTAAACACTGTGTATTTGTAAAACTGTGTATTTTCAAAAGGAAAATTGTTATACGCGGAATAAATACAGTTTCACTGGCACCACTCACAGTAAACTTTAAGTGTCTCAGCAGACTATGCCGAAGTTTAGCGGCTAAAGTTCAGAGTCTAAAGTTCGGTGGGAATGACACACTAAATAAGCTGAAGTTCAGCCGCTGAAGTTCGGTGGAAACGCCGGACTGTAGTGATGTGCCGATATGAGAATTAAATCTTCCGTCTTTGGCGCGTCTGCGGCGAACGGACACGGGAGCGAAAGAGGGAACGGCAGTGGAAAAGGGAACGGAAGCGGAAGCGGGAGCGGGAGCGGGAGTGAAAGTGGCAGCGGCGGCGGAGGCGTCGGCGGCGGCGGCGGCGGCGACGGCGGAGGCGTCGGAGGCGGCGGCGGCGGCGGAGGCGTCGGCGGCAGCGGAAGCGGCGGCGGCAGTGGCGGCAGCGCCGGCAGCGGCGGCGGCGGCGGCGGCGAGAGCGGGAGCGGCGGCGGCAGTGGCGGCGGCAGCGGCGGTGAAGGCGGCGGCGGGAGCGGCGGGAGCGGCGGCGGCGGGAGCGGCGGCAGCAGCAGCGGCGGCGTCGGCGGCGGCAGCGGCGGGAGCGGCGGCGGGAGCGGGAGTGGAAGCGGGAGCGGGAGCAGGAGTGGGAGCGAGAGCGGAACGGGTACGGGAACGGGTACGTGGAAGAGGGAACGGGAGCGGGAGCGGGAGCAGAAACGGCAGCGGCGGCGGCAGCGGCGGTGGCGGCGGAAGCGGCGGCGGCAGTGGCGGCGGCGGTGGCAGCGGCGGTAGCGGCGGCGGCGAGAGCGGGAGCAGCGGCGGCAGTGGCGGCGGCGGCGGCGGCGGCGGGAGCGGCGGCGGCGGCGGCGGTGGGAGCGGCGGCGGCGGCGGCGGTGGGAGCGGCGGCGGCGGCGGCAGCGGCGGGAGCGGCGGCGGGAGCGGCGGCGGGAGCGGCGGCGGGAGCGGCGGCAGGAGCGGAAGAGGGAGTACGGGTACGAGTATGGGTACGGGTACGGGAACGGGTACGGGTACGGGTACAGGTACGGGTACGGGTACGGGTACGGGTACGGGTACGGGTACGGGTACGGGTACGGGTACGGGTACGGGTACGGGTACGGGTACGGGTACGGGTACGGGTACGGGTACAGGTACGGGTACGTGTACGGGTCCGATTCAGGCAAAAGCATCGGAAGTTCGACATTATGTGTTGCTAGTAATGCAAATAACATTGCAGGCATGCATTGGCTGAAATTCAACCGCTGAACTTCGGCATACAGTGCTGAGACACTAAGTTGGGTTCCGTTACACAGTTTCGGCGTAGTCAAATTGCGCATTCGCATTATTGGCCCTCCGACATTAAGACTTATTTTGTGAGCCGAGAGTCCATTTGCAGTCACATTTTTTACTCTTTTATTTGTAGTATAGATTTAGTATGTTTTTGTTCAACGACAACAAAAAAACATCATCTATAAAAATTTCAACTGTCTAGCTATAATGGTTCATGAGATACAGCCTGGTGACAGACAGACAGACAGACTAACAGTCGGACGGTCTAAGTAATAGGGTCCCGTTTCTACCCATTTTGGTAAGGAACCCTAAAAATCGAATAAAATAAGTATTTATGGGGGGCTCCCATACTACAAACGTGATTTTTCATAGATTATGGTACGGAACCCTTCGCGCGCGTCCGACTCGCGCTTGGCCAGTTGTATTATAACTCAACAAAAAGTTCTCATCAGACTTAACAACTTTTGCTAAGGCGGCATTTTAATATTTTTTATAGTTTAGCTGGACCATTATAGTTCTGCATCATGTGTTCCATTTTCCAAAATCAATTATAGCCTATATGTTGCCCAGGCTTCACAGCTATATAACAAAAAAAGTTTCATTCGAATCCGTCCAGTATTTCCGGAGATTAGCGTGTACAAACAGACAAACAGACAAACAGACAGACATTTTTTTTTATTTTCTTACTCTATTACTATACATAGGGCGCACTATAAGTTTCCGGAACTGGCCACTTACATAATAAATATTTAAAAATTTATTGCAACATTTGAAAATATAACTCTTTGGCTGTAGAATGCAGTTTGTTTCATCTGACTGTCTTTTGTTTTTACCTTGTGGCGCCATTTAAAAAATTGTGTGTCTGCATCAACATGGATTTAACTCGGGAAAATTTTCGTAGTATGATTTTCTACGATTTTAAGTGTAATTTGACAGCTCAACAGAGCATCGCTCGGCTTGAAACAGCTTTTGGCAATGAAGCACCATGCAAGACAACTGTTTATAGCTGGTTTGCAGAATTCAAGCGTGGTCGTATCAATCTCAATGACGAATCTCGCGATGGTCGGCCGTCCACCGCTGTGACCAACAAAAACATCGATGCTGTGCGCCGTATGATTGAAACAGACAGGCATGTGACCTACCATGAAATTCGCGCATCCTTAGAAATAGGCGGCATGAGTCAAATACAATTAATCCTACACAAACATTTGGGTGTGAGAAAGCTGTGCTCGCGGTGGATCCCACACAACTTGACCGAGGCTCAAAAAACGGACCGCGTCACTTGGTGCAGTGCCATGCTTACCAGATTCAACGAAGGTGCGTCAAATTTGGTGTGGGACATAGTAACAGGTGACGAAACATGGATTTATTGCTACGATCCCAAAACAAAGCAGCAATCGAGCGTATGGGTCTTTCAAGATGAGCCGAAACCAACCAAAGTGGCGCGCGTGAAAAGTGCATCTAAGCAGATGATTGCTTCTTTTTTTAATAAAACTGGACTCGTGGCTACTGTTGCTTTAGAAAATCGTCGTACAGTGAATAGTGACTGGTACACGACCATTTGTTTGCCGGAAGTTATTGACAAACTCCGTAAAAATAACCGTAAACGCCGTATCATCCTGCACCACGACAATGCTAGTTCTCACACGGCCAGACAGACAAACGATTTTTTTGAAGGCGAAAAATGTAGAACTCATGAGTCATCCTGCATACAGTCCCGACCTGGCACCTTGTGATTTTTTTCTGTTCCCAAAAATTAAGAACCAATTAAGCGGTCAACGATTTTCATCACCAGAAGAGGCTGTCGAGGAGTATGAAAAACACGTTTCAGAGGTCACCACAGAGGAGTGGCACAAAAGTTTTCAAAACTGGTTTCATCGAATGAAAAAGTGCATAGACGCCAAGGGAGATTATTTTGAAAAACAATAAATTAATTTTGTACCTTTAATAGTATTTTTTCATATTCATTCCGGAAACTTATAGTGCGCCCCACGTATCTCCATCGCCACAAATATTTTTTTTTGAAAAATTTTCTATGTACAGACACATTTTTTTTACTCTTTTATTATAGTATAGATTTCATGGTATATGGAACAAAACAAATACCTTAGATATAAAACACTAGTATTTTAGGACTCAAAACGAAACTTATAATTTGCTCAACTTTGAATTATTTAGTACTTTAGTAGTCGTTCCGGATAGAATATTTCCGTGACAATATCTCACGGACCAAAGCTTGAGTTATGAATTGATAGCTTTTTCACCCGGACCCGTTAATGGCAACACTTCAAGGCTAAACTTGTAATAGTTTGATTATGACTATGCTTTCGCATGGCCAATCAAGCAGCGATTATTGTGTTTCGAACGCTATAGACTGAAATCACTGCCTAATATGTTAAGTAATTTTATACTTTTTTATCGAAAAAACACAAACCTACCTTAAGCGTTTACGCTCTAGGTGGTATTTGTACAGATCCTTATACTTTGTTTATACATCATGCTACCGCGGCGGCGTAATCAGACCATTTTATTTCAGTCAACCAGAAGTGCCATTTTTAAAACGCGGAGTCACCTAAACGAATGGTTTTTCTATACAAAAATCATTCTTTTAGGTGACTCCGCGTTTCAGAAATGGCACTTCAGTCGCCTGTCAAGGCGACCATCGGTGACTGACAGCGGCCGTCGGCGACAGTCGGCTAACATCGCGTGACAGTTCATGACAGCAGTAACAGTCAACGACCAGTGGTGCCATTTATCAAACGTGGAATTAATAAACGTACGGTCTTCTGTGTGGAAAAACCATTCGTGTAGGTGACTCCGCGTTTCAAAAGTGGCACTTCAGGGTCGCCGGCATACTGTTGCTCGTTTGCTATATCACTAAACGCTCTCAATGTCAATAAAAACATTATCTATGTCCTGTGTTTGTGTACAATGAAAGTGCCTGTAAAGGCCTAATTACTGAATAAACATTTGAATCTTTGAATATTTGACAATAAAGATTTTACAAACAAATAAACAATCTACTTAGTAGCTGATACCCGCAATACTACTTCGTTCAAGTGGACTTTATGACTCGTGTACCCGATCTTTTATTTTATACCTCAACAATAAATGCTTATCAGGCTGAACAACTTTTGTTAAGGCGTCATTTTTAAAATTTCTTATATTTTAGCAGGACTATTATGACTCTGCATCAGGTGTTCCATTTTCCAAAATCAATTATACTCTTTATGTTGCCCAGGCTTAAGAGCTATACAAAGTAGAAGGAACAAACCCGTAATAAATCAAACCACGGGCTATACTAGATCATTATAGTATAATTAAATTAAAATAACAACCAAAAAGCCCAAAAAAAAATGTCATTCCCATAGAAATTGCCCGGGCGGCCTCACACTTTTGTACAGAAATGCTGATATTTTTTTTCGTGTTTTGGCTGTTATTGTAATTTCATTATAATATACTGATCTAGTATAGCCCGTGGTTCGATTTATTACGGGTATGTCCCTTCCACGTGGTATAACAATAAAAGATTCGTTAGAATCCGTCTAGTATTTTTGGAGATAAGCGTGTACAAACAGATAAACAGGCAGACAAACAGACAGACATTTTTTTTTAAATTCTTACTCCATTACTATGTCTCCATCGCCCCAAATTTTTTTTAATATATACTATATACAGAAACATTTATTACTGTTTTATTATATGTATAGATAAAGATTCGAAAATAAAGACTTCCACCTTAACAGCAGCAGACAACGAACGGTTAACGATACAATTTATGCTGGAATAACCCTGGAAATAAACTTGGACTGGGGCAGAGCTTCTTGACGCCATGGTATGAAATAGGCCAACTAAAGAGACAAGAAAAACCCTATATTTTCACAAATACACATTAAGGGACAGTCAGCACCATGTTTCCACACGCGTAGTGCTCTTCGAAATAATTGAATGTAACTACTTTGGTAATAGATCTTAAAGAGATAATTACTTGTGAAAACATTATTTAAATGTTTTAAATCTAGACACATTCTAGTAACATAATAGGTACCTAATTTTCGTAACTAATTGCATATAAACAAAAGGTACAGTTACACGCTGTAACAAGAGATGTACAAATGATTTATTAGAAAAAAGTAAATTATGGGTTGGTCCACTTAACTCTTAATCCATTGTTCTCAAAACAACTGCCCATGCAACTTTACCAAAGCGAATTTAAAATCTTGCATGTATTTATTTAAACTTTAAACTAAGTTCTTTAAGCAAAACACATAAATACATGACTTCAATTTTGAAATATGTACTTATATTACTGATTTTGATCATGAAGAGCCATAATCATTTTTAGAAAAACTTTTCTATTTTTTACAAACTTAGCCTGACCCAAATCAGGTTAAGTTTGTAAAAAATAGAAACTTTTTTTTTTCTAAAAATGATATTTATTTTTATACTTTGAATCCAACATGATCTTTTCTATTGTAATAATAAGAGGATTTTTAAAGAAAAGTGGAAAAACCCAAAAATAATGCATGCACTTTGAACGTCTAACATAACATGATCTACGTATCTCGAACAGTTTCATTCCAAATCTTAGATAAAGCAGATCTGAGCAATTGGTACAACAGTACGAGATCGGGGCGAGTGATAACAAATTGCTTAATTATTATTTCGACAAAACCTAATGTGTTACTCTCGGTACCTTTCGTCAGAGTGTTAATGCCTCTTTGACGAATAACGTTGTCGTAAGCTGATTGTGTCAATTGTGTGGCGTACGCACATCATTATACTTTAATTAACTGTCGTCAAAACAATCGTTACGTAATTTGGAAGCTATACTAGGAAAACTGCGTCATTAAAATCTTTTTGTTATATAATTAGGAATGTGTAAATACGAGTAAACTGACGTATCAACTTACATTTTAACTTAAAGTCTTATTTATGTATCTATTTAAATTACTGTTACTTTAAAAAAATGCTGAATTGTGGCATCGAAAATATAACTACGTCCAACGTATTTTATCAATACGCAACAAATGTAAAGTGCAATTCGGTCAACGTAGTCCTTTTGTCTACTTTTCTACAATGTTCAATGTGCTCATTTCGTCAAAAGATATATTATGTCTTTCAAAGATTTAGAATATACAAGTACGATTAGTTATGTCTTTTGATGAAAATGCAATCAAATACTTGCGAACTTTAAAAAATATTGACGTGTATATAATAAATATTATACTGGCTATATTCCCCTCATGTTACAGTTAAAACATATTTTGTCCCTTTCCCTCTTTTTAATATTTGACATTGAAAGAACGCGACAAAACACAAACTTTTTAAACTAAAACAGGTTTAGCAAACGTTTGTATTTTTTTATGAATAAGGAGGTAAAACTTTATACCGGCTAGGATTTTTAAATAAATAGATTACCGAAGAATTGAAATAAAAACTTATCGTCTATTACCCAGGTAAATAAAAAAATTAAGATGTTGTCCAAAAATGGGTAAGTATCCCTTTTTCTCACTAATTGTATATACCGTTGCTATTCCATACAAACAAACCATAAAACAATAAAACGCGCATACTCACACCAAACATGGCCGTGAAAGGTCTCTGTACGACTGTTTTAGCCACAAATGTATCCTAAATTTCAGCAACACCATAACATTTGCACAGAAGACAAATTAGCGAAACTCATTACTCATTTCTCACCACGGAATTCCTATTTGCATGGAGTTGACCACGCTATATAAACGACTAATTCTTGTAAGATCTTGCAAAATTGGTATGATGGAGGTTTTGGGGTGACCAATTGATCTAGCTCATCAAGTTTTATAGAACCTCTGTCTCTTCGTGTTTTTCCTCAAGCAAAGCCCGGTCGCCCAGGTACTTACATAAAGCTCTAATGAGAATTTATGAGTTTCCTTCAAGTGCATAACATCTAAATTATCTGATCCAAAATTAACTGGAAGGCAAGTCTTTACTGAACATTTCTGCAGATTTCTTTTTTTGGCACCGATCAAAATACGAAAAAATTGCATCGTGTACCTACGAGTATGAATATAAAACTAATTATTTCTATTCTTTATCCTATTAATTTTTCATATTCTATATTATTCTACCGCATTAGTAACATATGATTGATAAGAATATTAGATCTTCTTCTATTCCTATAGCATTATGACCATAACTGTGAGTTACTCATCCCGAAATCGATAAATTGTTCGCCATTTCACTTCAAATATCAGATTTATCATAACATAAAGTTTGATATGTCAACTCCTTACTACTAACACCTCTGTTTCTCGTCTGTGAGTGGGGTATTACCTTCCATTTCGGTGTAAATTGCCTTCTAACAAAGGAGGCGAGCTGTGGCCTAAACCGACCGCAGTCCATGTACGGAGCCTTGAATTGCAGCAGACAGTATCTTGATTGAATTCCCAGAGAACGCCATTAAGGCGTGGTGGCTGTGCTTCGTGCAAATAACGTGATGTCTTATTACTAACACCATGGTAGTTGTGATGGTCATGGATTTAAGCAAGGATTTAGCGCTTAATAATGCACGTTAATGCATTTTTATTCAAGCTTTTCAACCTAGAGTGTCGGGTGACCAAAGGCTCTTGCTTCGCTCAAGGATTGCTATCCAGCAGCGTGGCAATGCTGCCAGTCTTTTGGACATTCTGCTGCAGGGCAATGATTTGCACACTGTTTTCATATTATTTTAGCTACCTATTCAAGTTTTCGATTTTACTTACCTATGTTTTTTAACAGCGAGGATACTTAAGTTGCTTCTCAGAACATTTTTTAACTTCCGACAAAATAAGAGGGCTGTTACAAGTTTTGCGCTAATGTCTGTCTGTCTGTGGCATTGTAGCTTTCGAATGGATAGACCGATTTTGATTCGGGTTTTTTTTTACGTGAAAGCAAGTTCCACCCAGTGGTTCTTAACTATGTTTGATATAAATCGGTTCAGCCATTTAAAATTTATTGGAAAGTAACGCTTGAAAGTAGGGGTTTTTTAATTTGCCTGGCAAATAAGCTTATAAATACATATATAGTAATGATCCTCATAAAAACGTTTTTTATGTGGCTGTTTTCCATATTGTTTTGGGAGCAAAAAAAAAACCCTAGAATTCATCAGCAAAAAAAAATCAAGGGAATGTGCCTTTAGCTGGGAATCCTTATAAATAGGCAACAGATTAGAAACGTCTCACCATTTCTGATTCCCATTTTCTATTTTCGGCTTGGGCAAGATGGCGGATCTTGCTAAGCATGGCTTTTTTTGCTACCCTTTACTCTATCTTCGCGGATATGATAACATGTTTGTAACACCTAATAATATACTTATTGTAATTTACCACATGTCACCCAGAGACACCAATTCGCCGCATCAGACCTCCTCAAAATGTGTATTGGGTAACCGAAGCGAATTCGCAGATACACGAATTATACACGTCTATTGTATGGCTTGTCTCGTTACGGGCACCTATAGACGTTTGTTTGGCAGTAAGTACACTACAGAGCAAGTAAATTGCTCCATTAGAAAAGTCTTGAATCCTAAATATATGAAAACGGTTTTACTCACTTAGTGTAGTCGGAAAAGGCCGACTAGTTTCGATCGATATAGACGATCAACTGATCAGGGCGAGTGTTAAATCTTGAATTCTATTTTTGCAGCTGATTAAAACATTTCTTTATTTATAATTTTTTATATTCCATGATGATTTTGGAGAAAAGAAAAATTTTGGATGTTTCAGCTGCTTCTCTTCCTGCACAGATCGTAAAGCCGAACAAGGGAGTAGGCGAGATTTGAAACATGTTAAAATTGGCTTAGATGTCTTCGAGTAATCGGGGTACATGTATAATAAAAAACATAAATTAATTCGAATTAAATAATAACTTCCTCCTTTTTTAAGTCGGTTAAAAAGTATTTATAATAATTGACTTTTTGACACGACGACTGGCCTAGTGGTGATCATGCCAGTCTTCACACTGGAGGAATCGGATTCGATCGCCGGTCAGGTCAAGATAGAAAATTATTTTTTTCAGATTGATCTGAATCTAGGATGTTTATTTATATATGTATTTGTTATAAAATATAGTAGTATCCCATAACACAAGTCTCGAACTTACTTTGGGGCTAGCTCAATCTGTGTGATTTTTCCGTATATGTTTATTTAACAATATTTAATTGTAATCATATTTTCCCAATTTAAACAGACAAATTACATTGTCCTCAAGTGTAATCTTCATTGCGGCCGCGAGACGTAACGTGAAATTTGTGCGCATCCCAATGTGTCATTTGTGGCTTGTGGTCTGACACATAAGAGTGTCATACGGTTTGGTAAGGTCTAGTCTAGTTACATATTTAAACAGATGTGAATTGGTACCATATACGAACTGACAACGAAATGTTGACCTTCGACACTCAATTGTATAGCTCCATGTAGTTGTGTGGTATATCTTAGCCTTCTTAGAAAATACTGAATTAAGAAAAAAAGCATCGCAATCGCAACAGCTCTACTTAATTTTCAAAAGTTTGATAGACCTATTTTATTAAAAACTTGTACAATGCGACACAAATAAGTTGAACAAAAATGGCGGACTTCAAAGAATTTTTGTACAAATTTCCGGCACGAAGGTTGGACCAAAATGGCTGTTATCGGCGCAGGTAAAAATAGTGCGCCAACGACCGCCATTTTGGTTTAATTTACGAGTCGAAATTTTGTACAAAAATGCTTTGAAGTCTGCCATTTTAGTTCAACTTATTTATATCGCATTGTACTGATGACTATCTTTTTAAGCAATCTGGAAGGAAATACTTTAAATATACAATTTTGAACGTTCATCTGATTAATGTAAATAAAATAAATAAATAAATATAGGTATACGAACAAATCACACTGATTGAGCTAGCCCCAAAGTAATTTTAAACTTGTGTTATGGGAAACTATCTCAACGATACCATATTGTTTAATAAATGCACATATATATAAACACCCAAGACCCCATTTGAAAAAGGCCATATTTCAACTTGCTCTGGCTGGGGATCGAACCCAGAACCCCCGGAGTAGCGAACTAACGTGTTGACCATTACGCCATGGAGGTCGTACGTGAGTAAACAATGTATTGTAGCTAATCATTTAAAAATATTTACAAAATAGTATACAATAGGCGGCCTTATCGCCAAGGCAATCTTTTACAGAATACTTTGGGTGACAAGAATTGTGCTAAAATATTAAAGGAAGTGCCATGAAGGAGAAATTATGAATAAATTCAAGTCTAGATCTGATATTCCAACACATTCTAAGACAAATATCTGTATGGCATAATTTCATCATGACGTATTTCTTACTGACCCCGAAACAACCTCTATTGTAGATTGTAGGTACTTACAAGTGGTCTTCATTAGTGGCCATTACCTATAATGGATTATATAGAAGATTAAACACGTCTTGTAAATGTATAATATCTTAATTGTATAGAAAAATCAAATGTCAGTAGTCAAGGAATCTCTTTGTGGTAGCAATGCCAAAAGCTATTATTTATGTTATAAGTCTTAAATACCTTCCTCGGGGCATTATAATATTATGCATAAGTATTTATATGATTTTGATATGAGCTAATTATTTCAGATGCAAGTTTTCCTGATCACCAGAGTTTGGAATTAGGTAGAGTTATTTATGTACTTACACTGATTTCATACAGCGAAAAATAAAGAGGATATGCCTCAAATCCCGAGATTAATTTTTAAGACCAGAAAAATCACGTGATTTATTAAATAAAATAGTTATTTATTTTCACACAATTTAAACCACTGCACGCTCGACGTTTCCAATATGTAAAAACGAATAAAAATACTAATGTATATACTAATAAAAATTGTTCGTTGATTAACTTTGTTTTATTTATTTTATCTGTTGTTACCGACGGAATCCAGTGCGGTATTATCTCCGAGTTCCTTACTCAGCTGGATCGCCGTAGACTGTAATAAAACACTTCTCTTCCTTAGGCTTCTTTATTCCTTGGAGAATACAGTGACACTGAACTACAATTTCTTAGAACAGCTCTCATATTTATACATTTCGCACTTACAAAATCTAAATCTAGATGAGGGTAGGTGTGCCTAGATATATCCCCTCCATTTTACAATATTTTCAGTTACCTTCTCACACTAACAAGGGGCGTGGCCATGGAGATCCCTAGTGTGACAAGGTTCTAATAAGCTAGGGAAATCCACAGTCAAAACCCTTTATTTACCTTTAGTTACCTCACGCTTAGCACTATATACCTGTGCTAAACGCTACGTACCGGGGAAATAAACATACACACAGTTTAAAATCATTTACTCTCATGTACATCGGTATCGGAAAGATACACCATATTTATTTACATAGGCTAAAGCCCTAACTTACACTAAAAGAAAATAACTTTATTTATCATATCTACAAAAATATTCGATAGCTACTTCTGTCCGCAACATCTGTCTCTAAGGTTTTTATTATTATTTACTTGTTATATTGTTGGCAACACGGGATTGTCCATTAGAAATTTCGGTAAGATCCATATTAATATCAACATTTCGATGCAAGTACATAAATAACTCTACCTAATTCCGCTACTTTTCAATGAGTCTTTTTCTAAACGTCAAAACAAACAATTTATATGGGATTTGTTAGAAATCGGTAATTGTTATTTAAAACGTCATAGTTTCTTGAAGTCAAATAGCGCTCTTAATGTTAGTTTTTCTGCAATAATAAATTTAAAATCACGTTGAAAGTTAAGATCATATCAGTGATATTATTTTGTGAAGTTTTATTTTCTTAACAGTACCAAATAATTTACTTTTGACCTCGGAAAGTACCTAATTGGAGATTACAAATCAAAAATCGTGTAGTTAAAATAGGTAATGATCACACTCACATACTTTAAACTCAGTTTTTTTAATCTTCTCTTTTTATCGAGAGTGTTAATACGTGACACTAGTGTTAGATTTTTCGAACTGCCTAAAGACATCTTACGTGGCTCAATGACAGTCATCTAGTGACAACAGTCATTATTTCACACTATTTATTGTGCAGTTTTAATCACGATGATTTCTTTTACTCGAAACATATGTGGTAGTTGAAAATGACCGTACATTAAAAACTCAGAGATACACAAGTCGCGCATCAAACTTGTGCGTAGCAAACACACTTCTAGTGTCAGAATCGGCCACAGATGCAATAAATTTCAAACATTTTTCCGTATCCCTAAAAAACAGAAGTTATAGGTTTAATTATTTTTGAAATAATTGTGGTTTTTTTTCGTGTGTGTGAGTGGCCATCATTGGTGTCAGATTTTTCAGCCTGCCTTAAGGCATTTGACAAAGCTTGACGACTGCCATACAATGATGACACTAGCCGAGATTAAAAAGCTTATACGTGCCTTCCGAAGCATGGAAGAGTTTGAGATTTTTTTATGCCACTTGAGGTGACCCATCCAGGTGCGAACCAAGCCCGGTGTCGCTTTACGAGCAAAAGCGCCAGTAAAGCGTACTCCCACCGAGCTACCGAGCTACACGAAATTAACAACCATAACACGTCACAACCATAACACAAACATTTCTTACAGACTGTAAGTTCAATGTTAATGAACTAAGGAATAAACTCACATATTTCTATATGAGGTCCATATTTCTCCCAACCAAATCTGGAGAACAAGGTATTTTTCCTTAATGAAGCACCAGTTAATGCCTTAGTAGGTGGACACTGTTTATGTGGTTACCTTATACAAACAGCTCATTATCTGATATGGTATTCACTGAAGCATATAAAATGTAACAACTTGACTTGTAGATTGAAACAATAGTGATAAAAAAGCTATTTATTTTTTATACAGACATTACCATAACAATTGCTTATTGAAATTTATAAGTACTTGTAGTGTAGTATGTTAAACTGACGCATATACTTAATAACCTGACAGACATAAGGAAATGTATTGTATAGAAAATTAGATCAAATCCGCGACTTGGCATTTAAGTTGTAGATAACACTAGAGAATAATGGTCAGCATACTTCCTATTGTTATCCTTTTCGTACACTGACCAACACCTATTATTTAAAGGTCAACCGCAAAAAAGTAGAGGACAACCAAGATTGTCGTAATATGGTTTTTAAAGGTTCTCTATATTTTTCTAAAATTATTTGTCATAATTAAGTTTCATATATTTTTAACCTCGGTCTATGTATTTCTCATAATATTTTATTAACAAGTAATTATTACAAAAACAAAAAACCCGACCGCCATTTTATTTTGTTTTCTTTTTTGTTTTTTGTATATTTTTTATTTTAATATGCCCAGTGTCACTCTCACAGTAAATACGAATCTAAGAATAACTCTCAAGCTAAAATCCATCGAACCGTTCAGGCTGCAGAGCGTGCCAAACAATTATACATACATACATACATACTCTCGAAAAACACAATCAAAAAAGTTCTCGAAAAAGACAACAAGGTAACAATAAATATGTTCGTAGCTAATTATATATGTGTTTGTGTATTATGAAAATAACAAAAAATGCTAATAATTCGCTATGAGAAATAATATTATGAATTAAAAAAATAGGAAAATTAATGGGAGCAATGGCACTTTTTAAACTCATCTCATTTATATAAATTCGTAGCTTACCAAAATTATTTGGTATAGGAAATAGGCGTTTACGACACCCAAAAAGGTGAACTATTATATCTGCAGTAATCAAAATAGGACCGTTAATGGATGTAGTATATCAAGATAATTGCCGTGGAAAATCCGAATGCCAGGCCAATTTTAATGATTCAGTGGGCTTGTAAGTGTTGCCGGATTCGATTGTCAAAGTTGGGTTTAAATTTGCGATGCTTAATTTGTAGCTAAATGCCATAAGTTAAATTTATATATGTCTTTTAAAAAAACATGTATTATTATTTTTTATTGATGATATTAAGGGGCTACCTGAATTTTACGGAGTCCAGTGCTGCCCCCATTTAAACTATTTTATGAACTATTGTTTACAGTTTAAAGAGAGAACGTGAAGCATTTCTACGCTTGCGAATTTATAATTGAGAAAAACGGCCACTTTGGGCGTATGTGCGTAGAAAAGCTTCATGTTCTCTCTTTAAACTGTAAACAGTAGTTCATAAAATAGTTTGAAGGGTTATCTAGGGTCTGATCAAAACAAAATTTTAAATGAAATCTCCGTTTCCTTTCAATAGATTTATTTCAAATAGGGGCAGCACTGGACTCCCGAAAATTCAGGTAGCCCCATAATATCTATATTAAGGGGCTATTTCAAAAAAAACTGGCCAAGTGCGAGTTAAACTCGCGTGGAGAGGGTTCCGTACAATATCAAAGATTTTTCGTAAGTGAACGTATTATATTGAGTGTTCCACTTTATTTTCAAAACTTAACATTGGAGTTAAAAAATATGTTCTCCCACACATTCCACCTGCAAATGTAAGTTGGTACGCACAATATTGAGTGATTTACCATGTTATTTTAATATCATGGACTTCTTATAGGTTTTCCTATAATCTATAAGGAGAAAACTAATTTCTGTATTTTTTTCAAAATTTTAGGTTCAGTAGTTTCGGAGATAAGGGGGGGGGGGAATGGTCAATTTTCGTCTATTTTCTTGAATAACTCGGAAACTATTTATTTTAAAATTACAAAAAAATACATTTAAGATCTTCTCGACAAGACCTTTCATTTGATATGCCACACGATGCAGTTTTCAGATTTTTTTTTTTAATTTTCCCCTTCCCCCCCAAAAATGACCCCCCATATACAGATTTCATCTGCTCACGTCACACCTCTGTGTTTGGGCCACAGGAATTGATATGTGTACCAAATTTCAACTTAATCGGTCTAATAGATTCGGAGATAATTGACTGTAAGCGACGGACGGACAGACACACGAGTGATCCTATAAGGGTTCCGTTTTTGTATTCAGACGTACGGAACCCTAAAAATATCAAAAGTAAAAAATCGTTTGTTTATCTTTGGATATTTGTATCATTTGATAATTTTCTGAGTTAATTATGAAATTACTAGACTTGTATAAGTTAGATTATGAATATGAATTACTAGACTACCATTACTGATTTAGGAGCCAATAAAAAGCATAAAAAGAATGAAACCACCTGCTTTTTCTTATATGCAGGTCGTAGAAGTAGATCAAGCGAATTAAGGGACTTTAATCTAGAAACCTTTAAATAGGCGACACTTAGAAGCTGAATGAGGTATTTCTGAAGTCTGTCTCTTAAACACAAGCGCCATCTATATAGATGGCGCTTGTGTTTAACACACGGAATACATGGACGGAACACGGAATACATAATGCAATGCAAGCCATATGGCTTGCATTGCAATATGTACCTATCTTACTTGATGCAATATCACGCCTGTGTCACTCCCTGTTTAGGTGGCGAAAATATATCTACATTATTACTATGCGCGCGGCGACCACTTCAAAGGGGAAAATTCAGTTACATGAATCGTTTGTCCAGAGTAATAAGAATGTAATTGGCTAGCAATGGATATCTACGTATCTAAACGAAGAGGTGAGGACTTCTGGCGCGAACTAAATTAAACCATAGCGCTAACCACATTGAGTAGATATTCATTTGAATTTATTTTCTAAGTAAGACTCCTGTACATGAGTACTAGTACTTATTCTGTGGCTATATAGCATTTCTGCCAATAAGGTGATTTAACCGCCACTAGGTGTCATATCGTACGCACATTAATTATATAAACAATTTTTTGAAATTATAAAGTCGATAGATATAAGTTTCCCTCTTTATCTCGTGCACCTTTTATACACCGTATTTTCCATCTTAAAGGCGCACCATTTTATCAAACTTAGCCTTTGGGATTTGCAATCCTTGCTTTGTCTGCCACACCAGAGATAAAAACGTGAAAATAAACATGTATTTATATGTAAATAATGTCTGATATTAAACTAAAACCTATTATATACCGTACCATAGTACTTTAATCCCATATGTACAAAGCTAGCATAAAATTATATTAAATCTGCCAGAGTCCTACCACTTCAGGGTTAAGTTGTACTTATTATTTAAATTTATCATCCGTTTATTCATTCAGGTCACTAAAATTACATCATTATTATTATAATCAGCCCACACACGCCCACTAATGGACAAAGGCTTAAATTGTAGTGCATTCTGATTTCTTTTTGCGATATAAGAATCTCTTTGAAATGAAAAATTTGTGGCCCACCCCAGCTTCGCATGGTTATACATATAAAACTTTCTGGAGGATGCTCTGCATATTAATGAAATCCGCATCAAAAACGGCGAAGTAGTTTCAGAGTTTTTGCAAACAAACAAATAGGCAAACAGATATATGCGCCAAAGATGCGTTACACGCAAAAAATGCTTTGCAATATTAATCTGAAATGCAGTAAAAGATAACCTTAACCTTAACCCTTCCTTTGAGGCTGGCTCAATCAGTGTTATTGGTCCCTTTATATTATTTATTTATTAACCCTTTGAATGAAATCTATTTTTCGTCACAACGACGAAACAATCCTTACCATTGATCAGTAAAATTACAAAACAAATATTTTAACTTGTAACGATGACAATCCACTATAAGACAATGCAATTAATTATAAAAAATATGCCAGTTGTCGATTTCAATCGGCGATAAAAGTTTAAAAAAATAATTAACACGTGCAATGTCATGTTGCGAAGTGTCGCAGAATGCAATGAAATTTTGCGCGGTTTCGACACCTTTTCCATAGCAGGGCTTGGTCGAATGGACCAATATCGACCATATTGTTTGTGAACTTTCATAACACGAGGTTCAGATTGAGCGATTATACTTTACTATTACTGGAGCGCTGGACGCAGGCTGCTTTATAATAAGTCATTTTAGAAACGCCACGTGTGATAAGTAGTGTTCCCGAGGACTATGGGCTTTTAGCCCTAAATTTGAGCCTGTCGATCCTTTTTAGGGCTATGTCATTTTTAAAAGCCTATTTTCGACTGTAGGTTTTTTTGAGTAATAGGCTTATGTTTAGGCTAAATCCATTTTTAGTATCAGCCTGAGTAAGCCATCATAATTATGAATAAAGGATTTACTTTATTTTTGATTAATTTTGAAAAAAAGAAGAGAAAACTTATATTTTACTTAAATATCGCCAGTCCTTTAGGCTTGGCCTATTCAATAGGCCTAGCCTAAAGGACTAAAAGCTTTTATAGGCATTTAGCCTCTGAAGCTCCTTAATTAAGAGTCTAGGCTTCAAAAAACGAATAAAAGCCTATAGTCCTCGGGATCACTAGTGATAAATCACTACGGTTTGGGCATGTCTATAAGTAGAAAAATTAATACTTGAAGAAGTAGATAATTTCAAATGTTTTCTATTCTTTTAAAACTCCGGCAAAAAAGAGGGGTGTTTTAAATGAGACGCTACTGTGTGTCAAACTAATGTCTGTAGCGCTCCAACGGATCTACCGATTTCAATGGTTTCCTTGCGGTGTTGCTTAGCTATGTTTGTTGAAAATCGGTTCAGCCGTTTAAAAGTTATTGGGGATTAATGCTTGGAAGTCGGGCTTTCCCTAAAAAATAATACCATCAAGTTCTTGACAGTGGGGGATTTTTTCAATTTGCCTAGGCAGTTAACTTGTTATTAGATTATTCCTGTGCTGATAAAAGTTTTCTTATTAATCCAAAATTTATTCTTATAATCTTCAACTAGGTATAAGTAGAAAAATACAGTTTTATCTCATACAAAATCGAAACTCATTAATCTCATGCAATAGTTTTTTAAGTTTGAATACATATTGGTAATCCTACTTGTTTTAATGCGTGGCATCTATCCACTTTACTCTAAACTTAACTCACCTAGCAATCTCGACCAATGTATAACGAACAGACAGACGTTATCATAATGGATTGTTAACAATAATCGATTCTGACCCGACCCCCGATTGATCGATTGTGATTTTCGTATTAGGAAATCTGAAATGGTCTCATTCTGTGTTAATTACCAAACACGCCGTTGTGTTAAGCGATGACTTGTAACATTAACGAAATAAAGTAACAATGGGAAGCTGTAAGAGGATAATTTATAACTAAAAGTATCTCACTTTTTTGCTGTTCCCTTTTCCGGTATTTTGGTTATGCCACATTTTTAACCTGTTTGTTACCTTCTACCGTAAAGATAAGTAGATTTTAGAAAAAACTTACTCTTTCTCCCTCTTTTTTGTATATAACTATTAATTCAGCGCAAATTGACTAAGTTTAGGACTATTCAGAAAAAAAATCTTAATTTTTATAAAGCTTAATTTTTTACATTTATGTTTTTTTAAGTAGATAGTTGATTTGCAGTTAAACACATAAAAACAATATAAAGTAAGCACTTATATATTCAATCCTACATTTACGTAAGTAATTTTTAACACTCAGCAAGTATTGAGAGGAAATATTTGTCAAGTTAACGAGTCGATTTCATGTAAGTATACTTTATTGAGCCAGCAAGAAATGAATATGGATCATAACGAAACGATATAGGAAATCCGGTAGCAAAAATCTTGTTGTAAGCTTACGTGGTTTCGTCACACTATGTGAACGTTTTTTTTTTGTTAGCGCCTACGCATTTTATGTTATACACATGACACATCCATTTTTATTTTAAATAATTTGCCAAGTACATGCCGGGCCACGCGCAGCGTAGGGTTGCGTAGTTGCGAATGCCAACTTTGAGTTCATGCCATTAAAAACGCCTTACGAAATTTTCCTTTTCCCAGTACATGTTATAAGTTGATCGTCTATAACTTTTCAATTTGTAAACCCAACTTAGCTCTGATAGTTTTCCTTTAAATTTCATTACATTTGCTATAGCTGTGATTTTTTTCACGTGTCCTTATATATCCGTTTAGCAGATAGAGGGACACTTGACTCTAAAAAAAATATTCACTTTAAAACCGAATATTTCAGAAACGGATCCCTAAATCGAAAAACGATGTTCGATGTTTGCAAGCTCATTATATTTTTGAAAGACCTATTAAACGATACTCCACATGATTGGTTAGTCGACTTCTGACTTTACTTGTATGGGAGATACCCAAAAAAAAAATTTTTTTTCATGTTTTACTTTACCCCTTTTTCCGCATAATTAATATACATACCTACACCAAATTACAGCTTTCTAGTACTTATAGTCGCTGAGTAAAACCGCGGACGGACAGACAGACATGGCGAAACTATAAGGGATCCTTGTTTACTACGGAACTCCATAAGCCTTTGATTCAAAGCAGCGTTACTGACGTAGTATAAGTACAGTCAAAGTGAAATTAGTTAGAATTTTAGTTTTGAAATGTATTTATAATTATACTTTTAAAAATACCTAGATTGTACATATATGCAGATTTTATACATATTAAATTTTAGTTAACTTACCATTATTTCAAATTTTTGATTTGTTTGGATTTTAAATTGCATGGAAGATTTATTCATACACAATCAGGGCAAGGCTTTTTTCAAATTGTCCTGGGTCATGGATGTTGATCTATATATGTATTTGTTTTAAAATATAGTATCGTTAGTATAGAGTTAGTATCCTATAACACAAGTCTCGAACTTACTTTAGGGCTAGCTCAACCAGTGTAATTTGTCCCCATATATTCATTTATTATTTGTTTATTACAATTAAAGTTTATTTCAAAAATAGGGCTCCTGTTCTTTATTTCAATAAAACACAAAGCCGACACTTAAATGTGATCTATTCATCTAATTTAATCCAATAAATGCGTACGTGACTAAAGATTTGTGCCCTGGACACCGAGACTTGGCAATTGAATCGCTATCTCAAAGCTTAATCATACAATTGGTATATATTTGCGCGACCTTTATATTCAAATTAATTTAAATTGCGACTGTGGGAACGGACAGCCGTATTTGCTATTATTACTTAGCAGTATTAGTGTTACATTTTAGTACTTATTATACTATAATAACCAATTTGAGTAGAGCTACCATTCCCTTCTCGCGACGAAATATGTTATACGTTTAAATTAGATAGGTGCACTTAAAATTTTAATTTGAATTATTATAACTTTTAATTCCTCAAATCAAGACATGGGCATCTGCTTAAGCAGATACTATGATCAAAAAACTGCATATAGAAATAGTAAAAAACGTGCGGAACATAAATATTTTACATATTGAAAATGAAAAGACGATCGATGCGTGCCTAAAAGAAATAAAATTAGATAAAATTCTTGACTTGATACTTAGGCTACGGTTGCAATAAAAGCTAAGTTAAGGCGGCGGTGTGTGTTATCAAACAATACGATTATTTTATAAATTAGACTGATGGGTATCTCCAATTTTTCTTTTGGAAGATAGTGTGCCAATAACGAGCAGCCTTACAGCATTATCATGATTTCTAAGTGTTAAAGTCAGTGACAGATCAATTTAAAGTAGTTATTAAGACAAGTCCAGTTTAATGGTTGTCCAAGAGCCTTGACATTTGCGGCGGCTTGAGACGATGATTGATAAACGATAAATGCACTGTTGATAATGTATGGCCTCCTCTTGGTATGTACCTGTGATACACTTAATAACATGCTTTTAATTTATGTTTATAACACGCACCGACCCATACTTAGGCCACGAAATTTCGACATGAAAAGTGCACATTGTGATGTCAATTTTAACTTTTGGTATGTTATTTGTAACCCTTAGGATAGTGAGAAACTACATTTTGCAAGCAAAAAAATGCTACTTTCGTAATACGTGACAAACAGCCAAAATATGTGGACCTTTTTCAGTTTTTATACAACCACTAAGCTTTTGTCATGGGTTCGATAGACACAAACAAACTCTTACCTGTGTTAGCCGTGTTTTATTAGCAGTTCGTCTTGAACTCCTCCGTGCTTAGGAAAATCATTTGTCATCTCTCTCACTAATCTACATCTAAGGCGTGCATTCTTAACCTTGGCTTGCTTGTTGTTCTGTACTTTATAATAATTTAATACTAGAGAGTATTACAGTATCTTTGCAAATATTAACTGTGATGTGATGTGCCCCATCTGTACCCAAAGTTTTCTAATAATAATTTGTTCTAGTGTGTTTTTACCTACTATTTACGAATAAGCTACTTGACATTATGTCTCGCTGACTAAAAAAGTCACGTGAAGCTGAAAGTATACTTTGTGACTTGTCAACAACTGCATTTGGCCGGGTGACACAGCCAAGGCTACCGTTCACCAAGTAAATCGCGCGGCGTCGCGTATTCTCAAAATCTTCACCTTAACAACAGAAAAATTTGTTACATTACGACTAATTAACACATATTACTTATTTACATCCTCATTTATATTTTTTTAATTTAGAGAATCACATGTAACTTGTTTTATTGCATAATTAATTAGAATTTATATTACAAGTAAGTATATCATTTAAAAAAGATATTTTTACATTTAACATGTGGATAATAACTTTATTAGAATGTTTTTTTATAATTAATATTTACATTTAATTTGTTAACTGTAGTTATTCCAGATTTTTCATCACGGGAGGTGTTTTTGAGTTAAATCTATAATAATCCATTTTTAATAAACTCAAATACCAAAGTAGACTTATCTTATTTGATCCAGTTAAACATAAAATCATAACCATTATAAAGTAACACTTACAAACCTCAGCTATAACCAGTGCTACGTCGAAAATTATTATAATTCAAATTTTATTATTCTGTACAAATAAAAATGTGTTTTGAATAAAGTAATTTATAATCTTATAAAATCTTGTTTTAAACCTGACTTGATTACTTGTGAAATTTCATATATTTGAATTCTAACATTAGTCATGCATTAATAACATTTCAGATATATCCTTCTGTGCGACCTCTAACTTGTTCCGGATCTAATTAGAAACTATGATATCGATATGTGACTTAATTAGTGCAAATAGGATCTATTTGGCCTCATAGAATACCTACATTTCAAAATGTATAAGGTGTATTGCTTTTGAATTAATTTGTCTATATTGTTATCTTTCATCTTTCTCACAAATTTTTCCTTCTAAATAGCTATGTCTTAAACTGTGTGTTTTCTTATATACTCGGATATGACCTACACTTGGCATCAACGTCATAACCCAATTAGCAAGTAAGATATACGAGTATATTATTTGAGCCATGTTTGCCGGATAAAGCTATATCTAAGCAACGAGCATTACCATATCGTACTACAATAATATGTAAACAGAATATTCTATGGATTTGCCAATATGCGTCCTTATTTAGGTGCAAAAAATGAAACGGACATAACATACCCCAGGGCGACTGCAAAACGCAACATTCTAACTTGTAGCACGCACGAGCTTTGTCGCAAATAAACGAAGAGACAGAACAGTAGCTATTTTGGAACGAAGTCCCACTCATAATCATAGTCAACATTATTTCATCCGCTTAGCTACCAATCTAAAGCGGCCTGCATTTATTGCTTTCCAGCGACCTTTGTCAGGTCGTTTGACCATCTTATGGGTAGGTATTCTACGTTTCGCATACCAGTACGCGGTCGCCCTTCGAGAATCCTTCTGCCCCATCGGCCATCGGTACGTCGCGCTGTGTCCCGCACTTCTAAAATCATTTATTCACAACAAACTGATTTACAAGATAAGTTTAGCCCTGGCTCACGGACTAGGAAAACATGTAGGTATCCCGATAACATTCTAATTGTAAATACTAAACAAGCATCATTTTTAATTTGCACAAAAATCTGAAATTTCCCGGTATGGTACAGACATTGTTCATATACAGCCGTCCGCTCTACGTCCTCTACAAGGCGAGAATGGGGGAGAGGTGCGAGGACGGGGAACGGGGAACGGGGAACTGGATCTTATATAGGAGCGAGGGATCTTATATAGGAGATTACGTTCTATATATAATACTTATATTAATTCTGTGCTGATACCTTGTGACATCGCGCGGGCTCCAGCACTCCTCCGCCCCTCTTCGGCGCAGCGGGGGGGGCCCATGCCCATATATAAGGCGAGGCGGCCGGTGCTCGTCCTCTTTTTTTCTTCGGCTGCATCTCAAGCTAAGTAGTTCTTCTACCTAGAAGGGCTACTCAACGGATCTAGTGCCTATAACTCACGACCCTGACTACCTAATCTGTACCTAGTGTTCTTGTGAATCTTTGTAACTAATGTAATGTAATAGTTGTTCATTATACCTATCTCATTTGCCAATATCTAGTCTTTCCGTAATCTCATCTATCCTCCTAGATCCTAAATCTAGGTTTTACTAACCAAAACGGTACAACCTTGTCGATCAAAGGAAATAAACATCTGGCAATGCGGCCGTGCTCAGCTCCGGCAGACGGGCTAAACCCAAGAAAAGCTTATGATATGTGTGCCAATGGCCTCACAACTAAGGATTCCGAGGATCATACAAAGAGGAGAATAAATAGCCGAAAAGTCTACCCCGAACTCCAAAGCACATACACAACTAAGGATGACACAGCATGGTGATTATAGGCAAATTCTCCAATTCTTCTCCTTTTTTCGATTTATATCAGCTTGATCAACCCGTTAGTGATCCACTTCGAAGGATTTATAATCCTCAAGTAAATCTTTCAGGGTGCAGGTGGTAGGGTACCCGGGCAGGAAATCAAGTGCGCCATAGTTTGTGAGGAGGAACCACACTCGCAGTTCGCACAGGTTCCGTGAGCTATGAATCATTCTCCCATTACTGAGCTGATATAAGGCGGGAATACAATAGACAGAATAAATATTCAAGTACGTTCGGTGGTCGCCTGCTTATCTTATCCTTCTGTACATAGATTTACTGTAGTGTCTCAGTTCCGAATAACCTAGATTGCCTGCGGACATGGCTGGCATGCTTTTCTATTATAATCGTTTCATATTTTCAATGCACGAAATGACCTTACAAGTCTGTCGGTGCGAATGCTGCGAAATCGGATTTGCACTACTTTTTGCTAAAACCTTACGTTTATAGGTAACCTTAAGGTGTGAAGGCCCCTGCTGATCTAGAAGAATAGAAGAAACGTTGAATGTACCAGCTGTTTTCTTCGCGTAAAAGCCGATCCAGGGAATGGACGAAAATCTGAACAGCGATTCGGCTTGCAACACATAACTATTTTGAATTAACAACACTCGCCCTGATGATGAATTATCTAAACTGATCGAAACTAGTCGGCATTTTTCCACTACATAACGTAATTGATACCGTTTTTAAAAATTTTGAATCCCATTTTCACACTTCGCACGCTCACCATTAGATACGCTAAACTCACCTTTCGTATACATAGTATAAAAAAAATAGTGTCCGCAAAATTTGCAATAGATAGTAATTACAACAATATAACATTGAAGTCGACATTTTTATAACGTTGTGGTGATGTAGCACACTATAAATTATGCATATTTAATGCGATAATAATCGCGAAACAGTAAATATTACAAGATATATCTAATTTATAACAAAACATAGCTATATTTCGGGATTAAATTAATGACTCATAAAGAACGCCAGCCGCAATAGGTACCTACACCTAATGTTTTATATTTACGAGTACCCTACTTATTTAAAGCTGGCACAGCAATTCTCGTTTATCATTAAAATGAGTGAGGGTTGATTCAAACCGAGACGCATCGCGAGGCAACGTGGCGTACACTTTGAAAAAATATAAAACTTATTTATTACATATAAGTTTTAAAAACTAAAAACTGACTTCACCCCCAAACTATACAAACGATTTTAATTAAAAAAAATATGGGATCAGTTAACAAGTGGGATACTTGCCAACTGGTCCATTTTTTTTTCTTATATCTTTCAAACAAAAGAAGAATTTTCCAAATCGGTCCAGGCGTCTTCGAATAATCGGTGAACATATATAAAAAAAGATTGCAACGAATTCATAACCTCCTCCTTTTTAGAAGTCGGTTAAAAAATATATTGTGTTACGTAGCGTCTCGTCTCGGTCTAAACTGACCCTAATGCTACATACACAAACTTGGTATGAAATACGTCTATCTGCGATCTATGTCGGCGCTGAAGGCGAAACAGTTTGTTGATCTAAGTTGATACCCTTGAGCTATGCAGTTGTTGTGCACTGTTGAAAAATTCTTATTGTATGTTTTCTTGCAAGATCAAATATTAACAAAGGAAATATTATTATTTTCAATAAGAAGTACTGCACTCACATATTTTTTTTTATGAATATGTATAATGCGACACAAATAATTTGAACAAAAATGGCAAACTTCAAAGCATTTTTGTAAGAATTGTCGGCACGTAGGTTAAACCAAAATGGCGTTTATCGCCGCACGTACAAATATTGCGGCGACGACAACCATTTTAGTTAAATTTTTGTTCAACTTATTTGTGTCGCATTGTAAGTATGTTTATCGAACTATCTAAAATCAGAAACATTGTACTTAATCTACTTTCTTGTATATTTTTCACTATATAAAGAAGACTCTTCATGAAGTTATATAATAAAAAAACACATCAAACCAATAAATAAATACGTAACGTGCATCCGTCATTATTATATTTTTGCATATAACCTTAATGCTAAGTATACTCGTATGTACATAATATGCATCTATTTTAAAAACATTCTCAACAATCTGCATCTGATGTATTTCACAAAAAAATAGGTTAAAAACCTTCGAGTACGTTTAATACTGCTTTCTGATAATTTTGTACCTCAAATTCCTAAGGAATTATATTTGGAACGAAGTTCCTTTTCGGACGGTACGGACTTGGCGGATAAAAGTGTAAGATTTTTCCGTCAGTTATTTCAAACTTCGTTCCAACCGAGTGTTCCGCAATACTAATGCATTTTCTTTATTTACGAAATATTAAACGAGCAATAGACATGAATTATTGTTTATAAACATCTCCATTGTAAGCCTATCTTGCCGTCAGTACAAAATTAATCAGTATTTCCTCTCCAACCGGACGTAACAAGCCAGACACTGTATCATTGTTTTTTTTTTTTCTTCAACCGTTGCATAACAGGCGAACAACATCTCATTTCAAATATTCGGTTAAATTCGCGGAATCTCTTCGTGATCTAGTTTACGTAATCGATTGTTGCCTCCGATTATTGTTTTTCTTTATTGTCAAAGATCATGATTTAGTAAAGATTAAGTAACGATTTCTAACAAAACAATTTTGTGATGAATTGTTTGAGTAATAGATTAAATTGAAATACAATCAAACTTTACCTAGTTTTTTGGTTACATACTGTTTCCAAGAAGACTTAATTGACTTTGAAAGTAATTTTAATTATTTAAGTTTTTTTTTTCAAACTTAACTACCAATTGAGAACAATTCTTAAGTTCATTGAAGCGATATCTCTTTTCATTTTCTTCCTATTTTTTAAAATAAATGAGAGCAAATCTTATGTCACATTTCATACCATTACTCCCTGATTACCCAACATACCTAGTCAGCTAGCTTAAAAATATTTAACTTAAAAAAAATCTGCGCATTCGTTATTGCTTCCTTAGCTGTACTGCTACAACGCTTGTTTGCGTTTTCCGGCTTTTTAACCGACTTAAAAAAAGGATGAGTTATCCATTCGAATTTATATATGTCATCGGTGACGCCTGTACGAATCTAGAAAAATCTTTTTTTGTTTAACATGGCATACTTGTTAGGTGGTCCCATAGATTTTCTATCAAAATCAGTTGTGTAGTTTGGAGTTGAAGTTGAAGTCAGTTTTTAGTTTTGAAAAATTATTCTTTCCGAAAAATGATTTGCATGTGATTTCTCCAACAAGCCAGTCTAATTACTTCACAATCGCAAATTAGCCGTTCCAAGTGCGGTTTCGCCACCAATCGCTATTACAAACATTTGATAATACCCTATTCTTCGGCATTACCTCACAGTACAGCGTTACACACAAATATGGGAAACCGCTGCATAATACAAAAAAACATATATATTGACACAATAACAATAGAAATCCAACGCTGCACACTTTAGCAATGTTCGCGGAACGTTTCCACTGTCATATGTTTTTCTGTAATACTCGAACAAAAATAAATTAGCTAATTGCAGTTAAGTATCATGAATCAAAAGATAAAAGAAAAAATGATTTTATTCATGAATTTCCTGTATTTATCTCACTTTCTCTCTCTCTCTCTCTCTCCCTATTTAATTAAGTATACCTATACAATATGTAACAAAAACCTTGTCCGATCCTTATAGGAGCAACTCAGACCGTCAATATGAACAACTTTTCCTATGGGACCAATGTTTGAAACTCAAAAGAAAATCGTTATTTTTATACAAATTACGAAAACGTCGTATTTTTTCGAGTTTCACGCATTGGTTCCATAGGAAAAGTTGTACATATTGACGGTCTGAGTTGCTCCTTAAAGGATCGAACAGGGTTTTTGTTACATATTGTATAGTCACCATTTGTTCGTTGTTTGTTTTTCGTGTGTGTAAAGTAGCCAATACTGTTGTTAGATTTGTGCTGCCCGAAAGGCATCTGACAAAGCTTGACGACTGCCATACAATAATGACGGCCCAATTATTTCCTATTTTTAAGTTTTGAGGTTTAAGTCGTAAGACGTTGAACAGTGGAGCTAGACAAAATCGTTTCTAATTACCGTCTCATCTCACGCTGTATGGACCATTGTCTCGCCCAAATTAAGTGGTCGCCATTGTAATTGATAATACTACGAAAAAAATGGTTCATTAAGATGTTTCATTCAAATACCAAAACCACTTTTAACTCTGCGCAATAAAGTTTAAGTAACCTTTTTGTACGTTCAGACTATATATTCTTTTACGTAAGTTTTACCATCGTTTCATCGGGCTAAAAGTCTGAATGTAATAGCGAGGCTCTGTCTATCCCATAACAGATAAAGACATGATTAGTATGGATGTATGTTTATCTAAATTATTATCAACTCAAGCAGGAAAGTTCTGGAAGTTCGATCTTTCAGAGGGGGGCGGGAGGATAATTTTGAAGCACCGAGTTAATTGAATAATTGAGTAATTATTTTACATACACGAAAATAACCTATTCGACCATGAAACTGAAAAATAGTGTAATCAAAATACACTAAAATTATTCGTGTGAATGTGTTTCGGAAATGACCACCATTTGTAACGTGAATTTCAAAATCACTTGACAAGAAAATTTCGGAGCACGCAACCTTAAGACCACAAATAATAACACAGCTAATGACAAACAAAGTAATTATATAATTACATAATAAATAGGTTCACTTACTGACATCGACGCGAGGGCTAAAACAATCGAAACAAACATGACATTGTGTAGAGAGGTCAATTATCGAACTTATGAAAAGAGACGTAACGCAGGTAATATGCGCTAACAGAATTATTTAACGAAAGTTTCACAACCCTCATTGAACATAAGGTTGATTTCGTCACCCCATTCACACCCCTATGATCTTATTACATCTAATTTTATCACTAGACGTCTAATTTTTATGACAGTACTTATGTGACCTTTTTAAGATGACAATGACCGTGAAAGTTTCGCAATCGCAAGTTCAATGGTAAATCGGTGCGCATTTTACTGAAGTTGCAAAGGTCGGCAGCGCATTCAGTAGGTTATCTTTTTTTCTTTTTTACTAGCTTATATATATATGAGTCCACGGCTGGAATAGAGATCTGTCAAAATAAAGGGAGGGTTTGCCCATAATCACGACGCTGGGCAGGCTAGTATTGGTGATCGCATTTTATACTAAAGTAATCCATTATTAACATAATACAGTAAGTGTTGCGTAGTGGGTATCCTATAAAATCTATCCGCAGGGTGACCTGGTGACCTGTGTCATAGCCTTTCCTCACAAAACCCCCTACAGGCACTAGTCCTTCACAACGATAGGTCCTACGGGGAACTAACTTCAGTTTGGTTCATAGCGTTATCAATACCGAAAATTGTTCTCTGTAGGCCTTTGTTAAGTAAAATAAATATATTTTTTATTTATTATCTATACCTATATGGTATAAAGTCGATGCACAGAGAAGGTTGCTGCAAATTCTCTGACACCTATATCTTCCTTAATCGCCTTTTATGATAAACGTAAGAGAAGAAAGGAGGATAGATTACCAAAAACATGCATAAGACAATTTTTTAAGGAGGAGGTTATCAATGCGTCGCGAACTTTTTTTTATGTATGTTCAGTGTTCACCTATTATTCGAAGACGCCTTGTCGTTTGAAAGGGCATACTTGTGAGGTGGTCCCATAGAAATTTTATCAAAATCGGTTGCGTTGTTTGGAGGTGAAGTCGGTTTTTAGTTTTGAAAAATAAAATTATACTGTGTATGTTTTTAGTTAATTTTTTCGTCGCGGTCACATCTAACTCTTCAACTATCTCTTTCGTATGCGCAAAACCTAATAGCAGTGTCGTCAAGAGCGCTGTACATCCATCTTTTTTTTTGTTACTTGACTGTTTCCCCTTCCATCAGATTTTAAAGCTTATAACTTAATATTTATGGGAAGATTATAAATCATTTTTTTCGGTTTCGGATTATGTTACTTATTGATGTAAATAATAAATATAATTGATTAAAATACCGAATTTTACAACCGCACACTTATTGTATTCCACAAATACTGTCTGTAAAAAATTCAAAACCGCGAAATATGACCAATATATAACAACCTTCTATAATCTGGCACGCCCACAGTTTTTCTATTAAAGTTCTTGGACCTAAATTCGACTAAATCCGGGGCACACGAAACAAAGACAATACAGTCAATGTCGTTTTCGTCACGACCATATTCGACATATTTGTTCGAGTTGACTATCGATTATATTCGGCACGCTAGAGTCGATGACTCGAGTGCTTTTGTTGCGTCAAGGCTACTTTTCTGTAGTCGACGCGAAATGTATCTATTGTTATGATTTGCGTAGCTACCTAATTATTATTTATGAAACTTGACCGCTATTTTGTAATCGTTTGAGTAAAATTAGTAGGCTGTCTTACAGTTATTAGCTCTATGAAAGGTTTATGTAAAATACTTTTGTCCGCGTGTTTTATTTATATCTTTATAAAAGCTTTGAACATAAATTTCTCAGAAAGTAATATTTTATTCTAGTAATGTCAACTTGGACACGTTAGAGAGTACTTTTTATCGATGTAACGTGGGCGGCAATGGGCGAATGCTAAGAAATAAATCTACTTTAAAAGAAAAGAAATGTTATTTCATACGATTCTATAACTCTGGCAACATTGTAGGTGACCCCAAGATATGGAATGGCTTTTACAATAACATTTTATTGACAAATAAACTGCGATGCACTTCGCGATCGTTTGATACTATAATAGGTACTAGAAGTAATCCGTGAAGATAAACATTACTAAATAGAAGGCGACAATTCGAGTGCTTTCTGGTTTCTATGGCCAATAGCTTGCTTGTAAGGAGATATCTCTAATGGTTATTAGAGATATCTCCTTACAGTGCAGGATTAACTTTCTGAAATATATTATTAAAGTTTAACTTTATTTTGACTTGTAGCAAAAGAGCCGAAAATAGAAAAAATAATAAGACATATTTAGGAAGCCTTTGCCCAGCAGTGGAACATTTCTATTCGTATTATTTATTAAAGAACTCTGTGGACATGCATTGCTAAATATAACCGGCCAAGTGCAAGTCGGATTCGCGCACGAATTGTTCCGTACCATTATCTAATAAAAATAACGTGTGTTATATGGGAGCCTCACCTAAATATTTATTTTATTTTGTTTTCAGTATTTTTTGTTAAAGCGGCAATAGAAATACATCATCTGAGAAAATTTCAACCGTCTGGCTATCACTGTTTATGAGATACAGCCTGGTGGTAGACAGACAGACAGACGTACCGCGGAGTTTTAGTAATGGGGTCCCGTTTTTACCCTTTGGATACGGAACCCTTAAAATGTGACATATTTCATGGGTATCTTATTACTATGACGAAATGGTCAGGTTATTTTTGAATTTATTTTCCTATTTAAGTGTCCCACGGCTGAGCAAAGGCCTTCCACTCGTACATGGACGAGTGACAAACTGTTGCCCTCGACAGGCCTGATTGAAAGCAATAAGGCTAATAACCATTAATTAACAGAAATATATTAGACATTAGACTGTAATTATTAAGTGAAATGTCAGGCTCAATAAATTTCAATAAAAAATAATGTTTAGTTTTTTTAAAGCGTCTACAATCAGCTATTTACAACGTGTAACGGAAAATATCAAGCCAAAAGGGAGTAAACATACTAATCAATGTGAACAACTTTTACTATGGGACCATCGCTGAAAATGTAAAAAAAAAATCTGCATCTCCATACATTTTGGCACGGTAGGTATTTAATTTTGTATGGAGGTGGAGATTTTTTTACGATTTCAAGTAAGTCATTAAAAGTTGTTCACATTGATTAGTATTTTTACTCCCTTTCGGGTTATTACCCACTTTCCGTTACACTTTGCATACCTTAACCATTTAGCCTACTGCTGCGTGAGCTGCGTCCGATTTTTTAAACTTAACAGTGGCAGGACATAACCATAACTTTAGTCTTAATTATTTATTTGGATTCCTGCCGTAACATACCCTACGACATGATGATTAGAGGCGAAGGGAAAATTACTAGGTTGTAGACACCCACCTCTTTTGATGCTTGCCACTCATGCGCAGCTCGCTACAGAAGGTAATCAACGTCACAATTACCAATACCAAGTATTTCATCGGAGCATACCTCTATGCTTGTCAAAATAATTGTAGTATTGTTATCAGTCGTGCTCACGTGCTCCAAATTTCGAGCACGCTCACGCCGACACGCGAGGTCAGAAGTCAGCCTTTCGTTGAGGTTATAATTTCGTTAATTTAATTAATTAACCTGGTAATCGATACGGATTTGAGGCATTCATTAATCTTTATTGTCAAAAATCTTTGGGAATAATTATTGTTCTATTTCAATTGAAAAGATACTAGCATTACTAATCGTATTCAGTTATTTATAAGTTAGAGGTTCTAACTGAATATGTTACTTAAAACTGGATCGTAGGAGCCGTTTCCGAGATCTTCATTGAATACGAGTATATATATGTGATAACAATAATATACAACGTGAAAGGGACATACCCGTAATAAATCGAACCACGGGCTATACTAGATCATTATAGTATAATAATAATAAAATAAAAGTCAAAAACCAAAAATAATTTCGACGTTCCCATATAAATTCCCGGGCGGTTGCACACTTTAGTATGGAGCTGTCGATTTTTTTTTTAACTTTTTGGTGTTTTTTAGTTTCGTTATACTATACTGATTTATTATAGCCCATGGTTTGATTTATTACGGGTATGTCCCTTCCACGTTGTAACCGAAAACGAAATGTTTTTTTTATCTGCTCAAAAATACCGTTATAAGCTTTTAAAATCTGATGGAAAGGGAAACAACTGTCAAGTTACAGAAAAAGGATGCACGTACAGCGCTCTAATATAATAAGTATTGCTCTTATATAACATGAAGTGTACGGGTGAAGGAGCACTGGAGTACCACAGTACTCTACCTAGTAGCCTGTGTCACAACACAGGCTCTGCCTTCTGCAGGCTCCAGTCTCCTTTAATCTAATCTATACTAACGACTTAAACCACTTGTACTTTACAAGCTTTATTATTTTTGTTTTAGATTAATGGAGAAAATAAATAAACATTTTACTTTTACTTTAAGCTCTATAATAAGTATTATTTTTATAGTAAAAGTTGTGAATCAGCAGGGGCAAAAATCCTAAAAGAAGCCTGGTTTTAAAATTTGACACAGTTTCAAAACAGAAACAGACGAGAAACCTGCGTAACAATATGGCATCTGTGACATTGGCATCACCACGTAATACGGTTACAGTGATACCAGGGCTTTGACCTCGAAATGCACCTGCAGTGCAGTCATTTCACAACAGTGAAAGGTACATTGTGCAATCTCCTTCCTTATCAATTGGCACAGTATACCATTTTCAGAGTTCTGTACCGAACCTGTAATAATGGAATCCTTTTCGACTTCGTATGTGAATGGTTATCTTGATAGGACTATTGCAGTACCGCCCCTACTTAGGGAGGAATAAATTGCTTCAGCCGCTTCCATTTAGTTCTATCTTTTGTCATCGCAAAACTGTCACATTGTTCCTAGGTATATTATGCTTATTTACATATAAGCTCTTTTCTTTTGCCTAAGTTTTAATATACATGGGTTTTAGTGACAGGATCTTATAAATGATTAATCATTACACCGTTTCTAGTAAGTATACACGTCTATAGATATTGCTAGTAGATCGTCGCTTCTTCTTCTTGAGCTTACTTGTTTTTCGTGTGTGTAAGTGGCCAAAACTAGTGTCAGATTATTTAAGGTTGCCTAAAGGCATCTGACATGGCTTGACGACTGCCATACAATGATGACAGCTGGGACCAACGGCTTATATGTGCATTCCGAAGCATGGAGGAGCTCAAGAAATTTTATATAAGATATACGGCTATTTAGGTTCATTTTTAAGGTTACCCAAAGGATAAAACGGGACGTTATTACTAAGACTCCACTGTCCGTCCGTCCGTCGCTCTGTCTGTCTGTCATCAGGCTGTATCTCATGAACCGTGATAGCTAAACAGCTGTTTTCACAGATGATGTATTTCTGTTACTTGTAAATGTACAAGTGGAGCTCCCATTCAAAAAGGTGATTTTTTTTAAAAGAATGGTACGGATCCCTTCGTGCACGAGTCCGACTCGCACTTGGCCGGTTATTCTATCTACACGACCACACTTATAAAATTTTTGGTCTTATAGAACCTTTGCATAAATGTGCACTCGCCACTGACAAGCTTTAGACCAAATTGTCTTTGCAGCGCCGCGGGCAAAGAAATGGCGCAAACTTTTATCTCGCTCACTCAGTCCAATTCAAATTGGTTTATGTGGAAATACTTGAAATGTCGTTCAAAAATCCTGTTAATGCTTTTATGTAAGTAGCTGACCTTTGTGGTGACTAGTGGCAGTACATTCATTTGTGGCAACTGTTTGATATACAAGTAGTGTAGATTTGCCACCGAACGACTGGGGGTGAGAGAAAGACATAATGATACTACCTATACTTTTTATGGTCGGGTTATAGGCACATTTCTCGTAAATGTATGCAATATAGTATGCCTATAACCCGACCATGAACAAATGCTCGGTCAGTAATAAGGAAGGACAAAAAACGGCACTCGTTTCTTTTTCTTCAGTTAAAAATCGCAATAAGATTATCTCGCTCTATTAAAGCCTGACAGGCTTACAACATGGGACAAGTTAGTTAACTGAAAGAGTTTACATTTTTCGAACTCAGTTTAAATTTTTCTTGAGGACACCTTCAATCATTCGAGGGTGGACGCATAAAGGTCTGACTACGCGGTCTCCATAGAAGTATTAGAGTGTTTTACTCTGTACACGTACAAGAAAAAATAAAAGCACACAAATAAGCGTATACCAGAATGGATGGACTGAAGATTCCTTATAAAGAAAAGTATATCTCTACCAGTCACTTAAATTCCCTCTGTCTGCCCTTTCATGAATAAAAACGAGATAAAGGGTATGTTTAAGATTAAATGAAGAAGGTTTAATGTCGGAACAATAATAAATTATTACCAAAAAAGAACAGACTTAATTTAATATCTCATACCTTCACTAAATTGGGACAAACTAGCCTTTAAAAAAAATCATTGAAATAGTGTCACAAAGTGGAGAAGATATCGCGTAACATAACATACTAAAATACACGCTTAGAATTGATAACCTCCTTCTTTTTTTTAAGTCGGTAAAAAAATACTATGATGGTAGGTACTCCATGTCTGCGAGTCACTGTATTCCAGTTTCCAGTATTGCTTATATATTTTTTTAAATGTAAGTGCGCGGTAACGACAATTTAACTCCTAAAGTTACCTAATTAAGTTAAGTATTTAATCAGCTGCGGAGACGTTATTTTCATCGCTTTTCCTTCCATCTATCGTCATGAAGTTATGCGCATCGGCTTTTTGTGCGACATGCTTTCCGGTTTCCGTTTTATCACATCGTTCGTTAATGAAACGAAATAACTTGACAGTAAAATGTTGTTGTATTTATATAAAAGTCTTCTCTTAAAATCTGAAACCATAAATTATGCAATACAACTGTATTTCAGATTTTAAGAGAGCTGATTTTCTGTCAAAAAAACTTTGAGAATCTTGCAAAACAGCTCAATACATATTAGTGAAGTTTAGCTAACAGAAATGTGTAGACAATATATAATAAGGTACTATAAAAATAGGTTTTAATGGGTTCCTGAAAGAAAGAACAGTCTCCGATTCACATTATCTAAGTAAAGATTACGCAATGTAATATTACATAACTCCACCGACAAGAGTGTTAAGCTCTTAAATAAGAAGAAAAAATATGTAAGATAAGTAACAACTTACGATTAATACAAAATAAAAAAAAATTAAATTAATACAAACTGAATAAATCGATCAGAATACCTAATTATAATAAAAACTAACCGCTGGTAGCTTGGGCCTTAAGGGGCTACATGAATTTTCCGGGGTCCAGTGCTGCCCCCATTTGAAATAAATCATTCGATAGGAAACGGAGACATAATTTAAAATTTTGCCTTGATCAGACCCTAGATAACCCTTTAAACTGTTTTATGAACTACTGTTTACAGTTTAAAGTGAGAACGTAAAGCTTTTCTACGCACAATTGCGAAAAACGGCCACTTTTGGCGTATGTGCCGGGTCTGATCTGATCAAGGCAAATTTTAAATGATATCTCCGTTTCCTTTTAAATGATTTATTTCAAATGGGGGCAGCAATGGACCCCGAAAAATTCAGGTAGCCCCTTAAAGACCCGCTGCCAGTGGGCAGCTAGATGAGGTTTTTTTACAAAGTGTGTATATTTTGTAAAAATAATATATTTTACTTTTTTATAGATATTTTATAAAAAAAAATCTGATCTAAGATTATTTAAAATAAATAAAGAGCATAAAAACTACATCTCATTCTTTATGTAATGATAATAAAACTTACTTACATCATAATACTTTTTAGATATTCAAACCGACGAAAACAGCTTTAACAATTTAGCACTTGAGTAATCATAGTAAAAAAATTAGGCTATACCGAATTTAGATTACCTACCTGTTATGTCTAACAAAATAAATCTACGGACTAAGATAATAAAACATTGCGTAAACAAACCACAGGAGACTGATAGATTCGAGGCGAAAAATCGAATAAACTCCTAAATACTTGAACTGAGATAGCTTAATACAGTAGATCAACAATTTTTCAGCACGCAATACAATTAGATTCGGAGATTTCGACATAACTGTGCAAATAATCGATTTTCCAAACACTGGAATCTGATATTAGATAATAATAAAGTACTTGTTAAAAGTAATTATGAGTGACCCGATCCTCGAAAACAAAAAGGTTATTATAGATCCACATCAAAATTCAACACGCTATTTTAGAAATCAGTGCTCATACATACATAGGGCGCACTATAAGTTTCCGGAACTGGCCACTAACATAAACAATATTTAAAAATTTATTGCAACATTTGAAAATAGAACTCTTTGGCTGTAGAATGCAGTTTGTTTCATCTGACTGTCTTTTGTTTTTACCTTGTGGCGCCATTTAAAAAATTGTGTGTCTGCATCAACATGGCTTTAACTCGGGAAAATTTTCGTAGTATGATTTTCTACGATTTTAAGTGTAATTTGACAGCTCAACAGAGCATCGCTCGACTTGAAACAGCTTTTGGCAATGAAGCACCATGCAAGACAACTGTTTATAGCTGGTTTGCAGAATTCAAGCGTGGTCGTATCAATCTCAGTGACGAATCTCGCGATGGTCGGCCGTCCACCGCTGTGACCAACAAAAACATCGATGCTGTGCACCGTATGATTGAAACAGACAGGCATGTGACCTACCATGAAATTCGCGCATCCTTAGAAATAGGCATGAGTCAAATACCATTAATCCTACACAAACATTTGGGTGTGAGAAAGCTGTGCTCGCGGTGGATCCCACACAACTTGACCGAGGCTCAAAAAACGGACCGCGTCACTTGGTGCAGTGCCATGCTTACCAGATTCAACGAAGGTGCGTCAAATTTGGTGTGGGACATAGTAACAGGTGACAAAACATGGATTTATTGCTACGATCCCGAAACAAAGCAGCAATCGAGCGTATGGGTCTTTCAAGATGAGCCGAAACCAACCAAAGTGGCGCGCGTAAAAAGTGCATCTAAGCGGATGATTGCTTCTTTTTTTAATAAAACTGGACACGTGGCTACTGTTGCTTTAGAGAATCGTCGTACAGTGAATAGTGACTGGTACACGACCATTTGTTTGCCGGAAGTTATTGACGAACTCCGTAAAAATAACCGTAAACGCCGTATCATCCTGCACCACGACAATGCTAGTTCTCACACGGCCAGACAGACAAACGACTTTTTGAAGGCGAAAAATGTAGAACTCATGAGTCATCCTGCATACAGTCCCGACCTGGCACCTTGTGACTTTTTTCTGTTCCCAAAAATTAAGAACCAATTACGCGGTCAACGATTTTCATCACCAGAAGAGGCTGTCGAGGAGTATGAAAAACACGTTTCAGAGGTCACCACAGAGGAGTGGCACAATAGTTTTCAAAACTGGTTTCATCGAATGAAAAAGTGCATAGACGCCAAGGGAGATTATTTTGAAAAACAATAAATTAATTTTGTACCTTTAATAGTATTTTTTCATATTCATTCCGGAAACTTATAGTGCACGTATAACATTTACCTACGGTTTATTTTTGTGTAAGCTGTTACTGATGTTATTTAAAACCACTTTTGTTCCTTTATAAACCATTATTTGACTTGATTTTTTAAATATCCTTAGGCTTTTAATTGAATAAGAAATAGTTTAATCAAAATTTAATATTCTAGTTTGATTTGATTACTTACAGTCAGAGATAAAAAGTTCTTGCTATTTTCCATTACATATGTGCATATGTAGGTATAAAATATATTTTATTTATAAATATTATAAGTATTAAATATTTATTTATAGTATTAGTGATAAGTTTAAAGTAATTATGATATCTGGCTTTATAGTTATATTTTATCTCTTATTTGATAAAAGGCTCTTTTATCAAAAAATGTGACTCATTTGAAGAAAAGTGTTTCATAAACTTTTTAATATATTATATGTTAGATATTGTAGACATATTTTTTTATTGTTTATGTGTGTGTATATCGAGAATAAGGTCATCAAAAATTTAAACATGTCTACAATATCTACAATATACAAACATGTCTACAATATCTACAATATACAAACATGTCTACAATATCTTTAAAAAAATATTAAAAAGTTTATGAAACACTTTTCTTCAAATGAGTCACATTTTTTAATAATCTTCAAAAATGTTTGTTTGTGCAAGGGAGACAGCCAACCAAATGTGAAAAGCCTCTTAATAAACGTCAACTTTCTCATCTGTTATTCTTTTGCTAAAGGTTGAAATTTTGTCGTGACCAAGCCGACCAAGCTCTTAGTATCAAAATATTTTATGAACTTCTGTTTATAGTTAAAAGAGAGAACGTAAAGCTTTTCTACGCACTTTGCAAAAAAACGGCCACTTTTGACTAATGCGCGTATATAAAAGCTAATAATGAAGAAGAAGCAGTTCAAACATATTTCAGCTATTCGTTTCAACTTTATTTAAGTATAAAATTTTGCGTCAAAAGATCCATAAGTGGATGTGCATCTCGCTTTAAACAAAAAGAGTTTGTAAGCTGAGCTATCTGGTTCACTTTTGTCACAAGGCACAATAGTAATAAATCTCAGATCAGACATTTTTTGATCTTTTTAGAGATCTGGGCACAATGAAATGGCTTGTTATTTTACAACACAACTTGCAAGGAACGTGTAAGATAAGATTCAGGTACCTATTGTGTGATATTTTGCAAAGTTGAAGAAAAATAGAAACAAAAACGAAGTGTAAGCACCTACTGATAATAACGGGCATTTCAAGATTCAACAGTAATTTTTTTTTCACTTGTCTTTCTGGTCTCATAGTTGGGCAAAGGCCTCCCCTTGTTGTTTTCAGCTATTTTGATCTTTGGTACTTACAACTTCTTTCCAAAGCCAAAACAACAACAAAAATTTAAGCTCCTCTTCAATCTATATCTTTTTTTATTTCAATAATTAACCCTGATAGTTCAGTCCATTTACGCGCATCTATAGCTGATTTAGATTTTTCAAATCAAGACGTTATTTTCGCCACGCTAACTTTACTCAAACTTTTTTAACTACTGGATAATATTTTTGCTAAACACTTTTCAATCTTCTATAAAGAAAAGATACACAAGGATATAATATATCCTTTTATTTTCTACAATAGATTTGGAAGTTAATTGTTTCCTTATGTTCCTTTTTATTAGTTTTATCGAGCTCCACAAAATTATCGCCCATTTTCAAAGACAAAGCTATTGCGAAACGCGGAAGTCAATTTAGAATTCGAATAATTATGCGTATAACTAAATCACTAGATTGCTTTATATCTACATCAAATAAGAACAAGACCGAATGCAATTCACTCTATGCAAAAATCTCAAATTGAAACAATTAAATACAGTGATTTAGTTTCGCACAATACATTACGATTTTTTACAATAGGTTATAGTAATACATATGTAACTGGTATAACTACCATGGCCATGTAATATTTTATTAATTTTATTATTAAATTTCAAAATGGTTGCTAAAATTAAATAACAAAATACATTTTGATGACATAATAACAGTAAATGAAATTGAAATAGACTAATAAGTATAATCCACCATTAGTAAATACCACCATTGATATTATTCTGATTGCTTTTATCTTTGTTTATGTTTATTAAAAAAGGTTTGTTGGTTTCAAATAATATTAAGATGTTACTTTCCCAACAAAAGGCAAATATACCTAGATAGTCGTTACATTGCGATTCCTCAAATAACACGCTCAGTTAAAAACTTAGAATCAACATTTCTTTGTATACAATAATTCCCTTAAGAAACTTATTCAATATTTAATTATTTCTCTGAAGATGCTGAAGAATAAAAATACCGTTTAGGTATCATTTTCTTTAACACTCTGTTTACATATTCAAGCAAGGTGTGCATAACAAATTGTTACATCCGCATACTAGTTACTAGCACTGGATACATCAATTAAAAGTGATCCACATACGGGTTACATAAGTTTTCGCCAACGAGGTTTAGAGGCAAAACAAAGCAAACGCAGCTATTGATGAGTTAGAACATTAATCGCCACTTCTAATAGCAGGAATCACAAAAAATATATTGTACAGATAAAGCACTGTCTCGTTTAGAATTCCGATATTGCGATGTTCGGTGTCTTTCTGTCAAGTAACAATAAATGTTACTATAATCAACCCTGATATCCCTAATATTGCAAACTAGACATATTTTATTTTTAAAAATTACTCTTTCTTACTATAAAAAGTAGAAAAGATCCGTTCTTCTTTTGTAAGGAAAAGTGTATCACACTAATATTATAAAGTTGAAAGTATGTGTGTGTATGTTTGTAACTTCTACACGCGCAAACGGCTGGCCTAATTTTGATAAAATTTGGTATGCAGGTAGCTGACATCCTGGAGTAACACATAGCCTACTTTTTCCGCGGGTAACATCGCGGGGCGTAGCTAGTAATAAATAAAATCCAAAATACCTACCCAAAAGAAATCCCAATAACTTTTTTACAACCTGAATAATTATGATGCAAACTTTATGTACGCATTTAGTTTTTGTTATATTTCCATAGAATCGGGGTTTTGTGGCATCAATCGCCCACCACGTGTTACACTTTCTAGCGCGAAACCAATTGCAATCAGTCACGGCTCTCTTTATCTGTACCATCTGTACTTATTCATCAAATCCAGATTCGTATACGAGTATTATGAGGTACCTACGTCTATAAGTTCTTAAATAAGTAAAACTATTTTTGAGAATTCTGCGAAATTGTGACATTCCACAACTTTTCCAAATATACGGACTAAGTTTGAGACTTGTGTTATAGGACACTACTTCAACAATACTTTATTTTATAATTATAACAAATGCATATATTGAATATGCATTTGTAAATATGTAAAATTCAGATTCGTGTACGTGTAGTACGAGGTACCTATACCTACGTTTATAAGTTCTTAAGTAAAACTATTTAACAGAATTCTGCGACCTGCAAAATTATGACATTCCACAAATTTCCGTAATAAATTCGGACCAATCACACAGATTGAGCTAGCCCCAAAGTAAGTTCGAGACTTGTGTTATGAGGTACTATAACTCAATTATACTATATTTTATTACAAATAAATATAGAAAACCCAGGTCAAATTGAAAAAGATTATTTTCCATCTTTACCTGACCGGAGATTGAATCCGGGCCCTCCGGTGTGACAGCGTGGCATGATGACCACTAGGCCGCAGGTGGTCGTTATAAAGTATCTAACAAAATTTACTGGACCCATTTTAAAGGAGACATTCAGTCCATGGCGTAAGAGTTCAATATTCAAATTAAAAATTTCTTTATTTTCTCCACAATCTTATACCTAAAACTATAGTCATAGCAGATGGCAAATTGTAATAAAAGATTGTAAGAGACTGGCGTGTCTGAACTAAGCAGAGCCTGTATCTCAGTACACCAGCATCTCCCCACTAGGAGCTAAGCAGCCTGACCATATAAATAATATAATCTAAATTGAAAGTTTTTTTTATCTTATAAGGACGAAAGAAGGAAATGAATAAAAATAAAAGATATAATATCAATGGCAACGCTCGCATAAATCGTTATAATTTCTGTGTAAATATATAAATAGTAAAAAATACATTATTTATTTAACCCAATTAATTAAAGAAGTACCTAAATCTTTACAACTTACATAAAAAATTATATACTATCATAGATATAATTAAATCAGTTTAGAACAAAAGACTTCAACGACCCTACAACAACTAGAAAATTCTTATCGAGTCGAAAATATATGTATATTAATTCTTTTCCCGTTATTCACGACTGCCTAAATATAAATCGTGATGTAGCAGACATATTGTAAGAGAGTCACCTCACCTACGCTGGCACAATGTTTTGCGGAAATCGGCTAGTTACATGGTAAACCCCAGAAATGCTGGTATTGCCGTTGTCAAGGCTAATATGCAAGCCAATGGTCTTACAGCCAAGGATGCTCAAGACCATGCGAATAGAAAAGAAAAAGGTGGAAAGCGAACACCAGGCTTTACAGGAATGCAGTTGAGGCTGCAACTGGGAATATGCTGAGACGAGAAAGAGTATTAGACCTACTTATCATAGACTAATGAAAAAATAAATACTTACCTTCACATATTTATTCCTAATGGGACAGAGAGAGTATTTTGAGTCCTGCGGCTCTAATTCAGATAGAGCCCAGGGCCCCGAAACTCAAAGATCACTTTTAGCGTGATGGTGGAAGAAAAGGTGGAAAAGGAATCAAAATAATGATAAGCTGCTAGCCGCATCGCCTATTAACATGGTTCGCATGTTCACCCAAAATATTTGAAAGTTTGAAAATGTAAAAAAAATATTCGAAAATGTACTCTGTAAGTGCATAATGTTTCAAGAAAATCCTTTTTTTGTTTTGTTTAATTTCGTGGATATTTGCTGTATCTATCCTTAATAATAAGGTAAGGTATAACCTAAAAGTTGACTGGTAGACAACGCTTTCAGCGTTAAGTTAGCCTATTTTTCTGTACAATTTGTATTAGATGAACAATAAAGATTAAATAAAAAAAAATAAGTATAGGTATGATGTCAAAAAGTAACACGCTCTTCAAAAACCAGCTGCGTTCGTCAATATTTTCAGCTGACAAATATTGACAAAATTTTGTAGGTACAACATTTACCGCTCATTATAAAATACTACGCGAACTTAAATTCAGATTGGACATTCCACATTGTGGACTAGAGAATGGGACCAGTAACCTTTGGCTTTGCTTTGCCTGACATTACGTTCACCAATGTTTTATGGGGCAACGGTGTTTAACGACCTAAAAGTGAATAAGATTAGGTCACAAAAACTTATTACCTGGAGATAATTGCACTGGAAGTTGGAATTTTCCTCTTTTATTTACGTGCCAAGTTCTTGTCCTTGAAAAAGAATTATATTAAAGAGTTTTAACAACTTAAATCAGATACTTTTTCTAAACGTCTTCTATGGTATTTGTATGAAATAAAGATAATGACGTCATAGTTTCTGGGAATTAAATAGCGCTGTTAATATCAGTTTTTCTAACATAATAACAATATACATAATAAGTGTCATTTTTTGTGAGGTTTTATTTCTTAAACGTACTAAATAATAAATTTACCAAATAAAAAATACCTAAATACAAATTTTCAAACGTAACAACCCTTGCCTAGGTAATGATATCTATGTAATGTATGCTATAAAAGGAATCATCTCTGATCGATGGAGCATCCTCAATGCAATGCCTCAAGTCAATACAAAAGACATCTAGGCTAATAAGGTGACATAACAGTTGACATGCGAAACAAAGACGGTCATATAAATGTCACAAAACAAATACCTACTTATCCTACCTAGTAACTGGGTACTTTCAAAAGCCGCCAAATAGAATAAAAGACCTGTCACCTGCGCCTACGCATCGCAGATACGTTCTTTTTCGTGATTTGTGACTTACCAACCTACTTACTGTCTGAAGTGACATTATGTTACTGAGTCTGCGGTAGCAGAAGTGCCATTTTTCAAACGCGTAGTCACCTAAACGAATGGTTTTTCCATACAAAAAACCGTACGTTTAGTGACTCCGTGTTTGATAAATCGCACCACTGAGCTGTAGACCTCGCGAGTCACCCCAACCCGTTGAAGTTTATCGGATAAAATGTTGTTCAGACATAGGGTAAAAAAAAGGTTTATGGCATTTTAACAAAGGTATTTTTTGAAATGGTTGAAACATGATATTTTTAAAATTTTCAGCCCTCACATTCCCGCCATTTTGAAAAATATTGAAAGACAACTAAATCGACAAAAAAAAATCTATGTCGTGCACAAACAGAACAAAGCTTTATGACATTTTTAAATATATTTTTCGAAATGGCTGAATTATGATATTGTTGGATTTTTCATCCCCCTTATTGAAAAATATCTAAAATTTCAGATTTTAGATATTTTTTAATAAGGGGCAAAAAATCGACAAATAATCTATATAATTTTCAAACCTTCTTACAAAAATTCACGAGAATCTTAAGAAATGCGACCTGTAGGCGAGACAGACCGTCTGACAAACTGAGACGCTTCGCTCGCTCGGTCAATTATCTTACTAGTACTGCATCTTGGATGCCTAAAAACTCTATAAAAAATTATTTGATTTCCAATTACGTAGATACTATAAGTACTTACCTATTTTCTACATTATATAATGGGAGGAGTGCCACGATAAGTACTGAACTTTTAAAGGTAACCGGATACAGGAATGGAAAAAAGCCATAGAAAAGGTTGATGGAGGTGTTGAGGAAGAAAAAAATAGACAAGTACAATAGAAAAGATGGATGAAAAAGGAAATACTCACATGCTTTCCCGACCCCACGTCGAATGAGATAAAGTCAGAAGGAGACTATCGTGAATACCTATCAAAAAAAAAACTGGACAGCCTAGGTCAGTTAGCATTCGTACTGTACGTAGTAAAAAAGCTAAGGGCTGATAAAAGAGAATCAGTGCCGGATCTAGATTTTTTTTGAGGCGGGGCGAAATGTGCATATGCCGCCCGTGCTTGGTTTTGCCGCCTACTTGATTACTACGTGGGGCGCACTATAAGTTTCCGGAATGAATATGAAAAAATACTATTAAAGGTACAAAATTAATTTATTGTTTTTCAAAATAATCTCCCTTGGCGTCTATGCACTTTTTCATTCGATGAAACCAGTTTTGAAAACTTTTGTGCCACTCCTCTGTGGTGACCTCTGAAACGTGTTTTTCATACTCCTCGACAGCCTCTTCTGGTGATGAAAATCGTTGACCGCGTAATTGGTTCTTAATTTTTGGGAACAGAAAAAAGTCACAAGGTGCCAGGTCGGGACTGTATGCAGGATGACTCATGAGTTCTACATTTTTCGCCTTCAAAAAGTCGTTTGTCTGTCTGGCCGTGTGAGAACTAGCATTGTCGTGGTGCAGGATGATACGGCGTTTACGGTTATTTTTACGGAGTTCGTCAATAACTTCCGGCAAACAAATGGTCGTGTACCAGTCACTATTCACTGTACGACGATTCTCTAAAGCAACAGTAGCCACGTGTCCAGTTTTATTAAAAAAAGAAGCAATCATCCGCTTAGATGCACTTTTCACGCGCGCCACTTTGGTTGGTTTCGGCTCATCTTAAAAGACCCATACGCTCGATTGCTGCTTTGTTTTGGGATCGTAGCAATAAATCCATGTTTCGTCACCTGTTACTATGTCCCACACCAAATTTGACGCACCTTCGTTGAATCTGGTAAGCATGGCACTGCACCAAGTGACGCGGTCCGTTTTTTGAGCCTCGGTCAAGTTGTGTGGGATCCACCGCGAGCACAGCTTTCTCACACCCAAATGTTTGTGTAGGATTAATTGTATTTGACTCATGCCTATTTCTAAGGATGCGCGAATTTCATGGTAGGTCACATGCCTGTCTGTTTCAATCATACGGCGCACAGCATCGATGTTTTTGTTGGTCACAGCGGTGGACGGCCGACCATCGCGAGATTCGTCACTGAGATTGATACGACCACGCTTGAATTCTGCAAACCAGCTATAAACAGTTGTCTTGCATGGTACTTCATTGCCAAAAGCTGTTTCAAGCCGAGCGATGCTCTGTTGAGCTGTCAAATTACACTTAAAATCGTAGAAAATCATACTACGAAAATTTTCCCGAGTTAAATCCATGTTGATGCAGACACACGACGCCGCCCCCATTCCGTACCTATCGGTAGCATGGAAGGGGTGTTTATATTCTGTTTTGCCGCCCTCTGACTTCGTCGCCCGGGGCATGGGCCTCGACTTGCCCCCCCCCCCCCCCCCCCCTAAATACATAAACAGATGGGACTCAATGTCCATGCCGTGGGTACTGGGAATAGGTTCACATAACCGCCGATATCTTTGTATTAGGTACGCATACCTAAGTAAGCATAAAACTCCGCCACCCACGCATTTACAAATTATTCAAATTTCTTGCATGTAGGTGTTGTTGCCTTCAAATTGCTTTCAAAGCACTACATCCGTGAGCCAATGGCCGTTCGACCGAACAACTGCGGCTCAACTTCAATCATTAATTACACGTACAATTTATAGAACAATAAAGTATTTAGCAGCAGTTTATATCACGTTTACCTTTATTATTGTAGCTCTTATCGCAAAGACGTAAGATATAAATTGCGGAATCAAAAATCTGGCTTAATGGGTGGAGTTCGTAGATTGAATGGACCTTGGGATTCGAAAGTGCAGACAGCGGCCGGAACGTACGCCTTCCAGGAAAAATCTAGATTAAGTACTCACCTAGTAAAACAAAGGGATTATAGTTGGTAATGGAACGTACGTATTGTGTGTATGTACAGTCAGGTTTCAAAAACGGAGTCATAATTTCTCATACTAGTTGTATGAGAAATTATGACTCAATTTTTGAAGCGTACCTACCGTACAATGCACATAAATGTAAATGCCCATTGACCACAGATCTGTATTGATCCTTGGGACCGACAATTGACCATAGCATAGAAGGCATAACCAAAGTAAACACATACGTACTAAGGTACAATATATTGTAATACGAATAAAGAATAAATTATCGCCTTATATCGATCGAGTAAATGATGAAATATTCTGCTAAACAGAAATGAATAATTGTATTTGTAGCAGACAATAACATATTTTAAGTAGGTCCTCCCTATTCCAATTCATCTATTTCCAAGGAAATTATTTTTAAAGGTACAAACGTCAAATAATATGTGGAGCGTCGCAAGGCACGTTAACTAACCCGGTGACGACAGTCGGCAACATAATGTAGAATTATTGTCAGATACATTTCGCAAAATACTTATATAGTGTTGTCCACGATCATACGAATATATATAGATACAGTACCTACTAGTAGGTTTAATTACCTACATATACTTACTTAACAATACAAAGGAAACTAAAAAGTACCTTCAGTTATTTTGACAAAAAAAAAACAACGCGTTTATTTTGTATCTTTAAAGGTCTTCATTATATTTTGATCAGATTCTATATGGGACCAATTTGATACTAAAGGCTTTTAACTTAAAAAAAGAATCCTCAAAATCGGTTCACACGTGGCAAAGATATCGCGTAAATTAGATAAAAAAAAAACATTCTTACGGACCTAATTGATAACCTTCTCCTTTTTGAAATGGGTAAACAAATTAAAAATGAATTTCGCAAAAGAAACGGGTCTAGTTATATTGGTCGGGCTGATACTGAGCACCTACTCCTGGCCGCTATCCCACTACTGCCCGATGCGGGGACTTTTAGCTGCTGGGTTTCCCCCCTGGCCCGGTTCGCCCCTCCTTAGTTAACCTGCTCCCCTTAAACTCCTCCAAGGGGACCATATTAACACCAGGCTTAGTGTGGACGTCCAGTCAACATGGGCCACTCAACACCAGGACTCCCGACCTCAAACCATCCTCCGGTTCCGACCTCCGAGTAGCCGGATTACAGGTGTCGCCACGCACCCAGTCGAATGTTGCACTGAAATGTCCGAACACATTATTGTATAAGGATCTTGGGAATTTAGTAAAATATAAAGTAATCTTTTTTCATTACATTACATTTTCTGAAACATGTTTTTAAAATTTTTATGTAGCGAAACTATCGAGATCAATTGATTTAAAAAAAGCTTCTGAAAATATTTTGCACATTCCAACGCCATCTACATTTTAATGTCAAAACTAAGTTGCAAGTAAATATGGCAGCATTCTTATTTTATCGGTGCTCGCCATGATTTATTCTGTACCAATAAAATATATTTTAAGTGCTATTTAATAATTCGATAATTAATTATTTTTCTGTGTCTAGCAAAATGTTCAAGAGAATAAGTATAGGTATTGACTATTAACTTGACACTTGTTTTGCGCTATGACTTTGGCATAATGGGGATAATATTATATTATGACAGTGACAACAGCTCAAATACCAATTCTACAATTAGTTTGAAATTTCAATCATAACGGCGCCCTATATTGTAATTTTAATTGATACTACAGAATCTATTTCGTTAATCTGAGTGACTCCACGAACAAAAGAAACAATGGAAAGAACTAACTTTCTAAAATGCAACAGGTAAAGTTGTCATGTCAAACTATTTCTACATACGAAAATATTTGAACTTGCGCGCTGTAATGTATTGATTTTCCTTCCCAAAATAAGTCTGAAGGGATGTAAATAAATCATTAGGAGTATCTGTAGAGCCTTTTCGCGGTATTTATTTATAAATTGGGGCTTTAATAGCTGTGATTATGATTGCGTGCGTGGCTTGAAACCGTTTCTTTGTGCAGAGTCGATATCGCCGACACATCGTGCTTGACGCCAGTCAAGCCTAGACTGGGGAGATTCGTCGATGTTTATTCACCAGAACATCTAAATTTGACGCCGAGACCTGTAAGTATACGAGGTAAAAATTAATAAAAAATCATAAATAAAATGTTTAAATACTTTGCACCATCAATAATGTTTTAATATTTGTTTCAGGTCCCTAAACTAGATCTTAATGACTTAAGGAATGAAAGCCCTAGCTTGCTTACACCAAAAACATATTCAGAAATTGATAACAAATGCAGGTATTGTGGAAGAAAAATGTGCAAGTAGCTCATACCTATGTATTCCTCTTTTTCACTTCCTTCATTTTACTATATTCACAACTATTCGAAATCATATCATCATATCTAAATAATACAGCAATAAAATGTTTCTTAAGTTGATTCTGCAAAAGAAGTATTGTTTACTTTCTCTTGCATTGTTTTTACAGCTTTGTTCAAATTGATACTTTAATACTTTAACCTTTTTTTTTTCTCATACACATAATGATAGGATATCATTTTTCAAAACTGAAAACTGACTTTAAATACTAAACAACACAACTATTTTGATAATATCTCTATGGGACCACCTGAAAAGTATGCTCTTTCAAACAAAAAAGGATCTTCAAATTGGTCTAGGCATTCTCAAGTAATTAGAGAACATACATACATACTCCTTTTTTGTAGTCAGTCAAAAAAGATAGGACTTTAATGACGTTTGTGAACATTTGTAGAATTTAATTATTTTGTTAACATAACAGAATTCATGCTTGTTAAAGATGAAATGGGGTGTTATAAGTTTGACGTGTCTGTGTGTCTTTCTGTGGCATTGAAGCGCTTAAATAAATCAGTTGACGTGCCCCCAGCACGAAGGGTACGAGGGCCATACCGAAAAGATTGGGAATAGAAAAAAGTACAAAGATAATATAATAATGTTTACTTTTATTGTTTTTCGAAGTTTTCTCCGTAACAGTCAATGCACTTTTGCATTCAATCAAACCAATTATTGAAACAGTAATTCCAGTCTGAAGTGGATACAGTCAAAACATCTGATTTGTAAGCTTCCACCGCCTCTTCTGGGCCGTGAAACCGTTGACCACGTAGCATATCTTTAATTCTTGGGAATGTAAAATAATCATTGGGGCTCAGGTCAGGGCTATACGGAGGATGGTCCATCAACTCCACATTTTCCAGATTTAAAAACGCGCTTGTTTTGTGTGCGGTATTTGAGCTCGCATTATGGTGGTGAAGGATTATACGACGATTCGGATTAATTTTACGAAGTTCTCTTATGACTTCCGGCAAACAAACTGTTGTGTACCAATTAGCAGTAACCCTCATTCGTTCTTGTAAAGGAATCGTAGCCACATGACTAGTTTTCGATACAAACAAAGTGACCATTTTTTTCGACACGCTGTGTGAGCGAATGACTTTTGTTGGTTTGACCTCACCCTCGAAGACCCAAACTGCCGATTGATGTTTTCTTTCGGGCTCATATGAATAAATCCACGATTCATCCCAGCAGAGCAGACCGACACCAATTAACACGAGCCGACTTTTGTTCCTCGGTCAAACAGTGGGGCACCCAGCGTGAAATTGACACCCAGTTCATCATGTAAAATGGTCTGAATGGCTGTCATACCAATGCTGAGAGAAACCTGAATCTGCTCGTATGTCACATGTCTATCTTCTTTTATTAATTGGCGTACAGCATCGATGTTATCTTGTGTTACCGCTTTTTTTGGCCGACCAGTAGAAGGGACTGTGGTAAGAGAGGAACGTCCACGACGAAACTCAGAATACCAACGATATATAGTCGTTTTACTAGGTGCTTCAAGTTCATAAATAGAAACAAGCTCGGCGAGACATTGTTCTTGAGATCAACCTCGACGAAAGTTATGAAAAATTATTGTAGGAAAATGTTCCCGCGTAAGCTCCATTTTTTTTCACCGACTTGTCAAATGGTCAATACTCTTTTCTTTTTTACTTTATTTAAATTCAAAAATGGAATTGTATTCGAAATAATACTACATTTCAAACACCAAAAAGGTTTTACTCTAATTTATTCGTAAGTATTCTATTCTCGATCTTTTCGGTGTAGCCCTCGTAGTAAATCTAAAATAAATACCTACCTACAACCAAAAAGGGATCTGAACACTCGAAGTTATGTGCAATACTAGCATTTCTTTTTTGTCGGATATATCGATATGGGCACGACAATGTTTGTCGGATAAATCCGACGTTCACGGTGAAAAGGTTAAAATTGTTTTTTTTGTAGTTTGAAAGTTGACTTGATCCAGATGATTCTTTGTTTCTTACCTATGTTTGATGGTAATTGGTTAAGCAGTTCAAAGTTATTGACGTTGAATGCTTGAAATTCGGGGATTTTTTTAATTTGCCTGGCAAATGAGCTTGTTAACTATACTAGCACAAACTCAAACCAAGTTGCTTTGTTTTGTAGCTGAGTTGTGTACATTTACATGGACATTTTGTTTTAGAACGGTCAAGCCACAACCACGCTTTCACCATGTATTTAGCTGTTCATTTGAGGGCAACCAAAGCTTTCCATGTTTAAGACGCAGGGTCCGACCCATTAGGATGGAGCTGGAAACACCCACCAAAGTCAAACCGGCTATAGATCTTGTGCGAGGTAAGCAAATTTTTTTTTGCTTTAATGTCATAGTTACATTGTAATTTAGTTTTTATTCATTTCTTTTTCAACATCTAGCATACACATTTCAAAAAGAAACCAGATGACAACAAATTGGGTTCCCTATGTAACTAACTATCCGGTTCCATATGTCTGTCCATTGATCCGTCTTTCTGTCACTAGGCTGTATCTCATAAACTATGATAGCTAGACAGTTCAAATTTACACAGATGATGTATTTCTGTTACCACTATAACAACAAATACCTAAATCAAATAAATTATGAAGTGGGGCTCCCATGAAACAAATACGATTTTTTTCATAGATACTGATATAGAAACCTTCGTGTGCGAGTCCGACTCGCACTTGGCCGGTTATCTATATTGTTTAAATTCAGGAACCTTTCATATGGAAGAAATTATTTATACAATATTTTTAAAACTTATTCAGGATTACTGGTAAGTCGACCTACATCTGCTGCAGGGTGTTAGACCTGGCCAAAACAAACAGTTTTCACCCTTATTAGAACAAAATTATCAAAATGTTGATAAATTTTATTTAATGAGAACAATAGTTACATTGTAAGTAAATACAATATTCAATAAAAGACTTATTAATAACATAGCCCACAAGTTTTTCACAAAATAACAAGTAGTAAACAGTGAGCTTTTAACTACATGTAAGCTTACATAAGTAGGTGTTTTACAGGCAAATACAAGATTAAATGTTATGAGCCTTTTTACCTTTGTTTGGCTGTCTCGCTCGCACAATCAAACATTTTTAAAGATTATTAAAAAATGTGACTCATTTGAAGAAAAGTGTCTCATAAACTTTTTAATATATTATTTGTTAGAAATTTAAAATTTTGATGACCTTATTCTCGATACACACACTTTTCTTCAAATGAGTCACAATTTTTATTAATCTTTAAAAATGTTTGATTGTTAGAGCGAGACAGCCAACCAAAGGTGAAAAGGCTCTTAATAATGAATAAAAAAAACCAAAGAGAGATAGTATATGCTATCTCTCAAATAATGTGAGAAGTGTTTGTTACAGCACAGAATTAATATCTCCCACTTCTCCCCGGTTCGCGCCGTGTGGAGGGTGTTAAGCTACAGCCGCCTCGACAAGGCGAGAACGGGGGAGAGGTGCGGGGACGGGGAACGGGGACGCATATTGCGCGGGATCTTAGGAGAATAGAATCCGTTCTCTATGTAATACTTATATTGATTCTGTGATTGAAGTCACAATGTTTATCTACAGTGGACGGTCCCAATGGCTTGCGATTCAACAGTTCCCTCGCGGCCGGCGACGTCAGTGGCTCACCAGCGCAGTCGCAGACAGACCGGCTCCAGCAAACCATCAACCTTAGCAAGGCTGTATTCACTATAGAGCCTAATTCATCTAAAGTAAGCTACTTTTTTTATTTGACCACTTCATATAAGAGTGGATTATCTTTTTCAACTTTTTGTAATCATTTATCAAAAGTCCTATTGAAGAAAAGGAATGAAGGGTAGCTTCTGCAAATGCATTGATATAATAGCACGGAATAAGTACTTCTTCTTCTCGAGTCGAAAGGCTATAATAAATTTTACCAGTGTTTGGCCACGGCGACACCCCGGTCACTTGCTTCATTAAGGTCCTGCAATGTGCAGAATAAGTACTAGTACTCACATACAGAAGTCTTACTCAGAAAAGAAATTCAAAGAAATATCTACTTAATATGGTTAGCGCTTTGGTTCGATTTAGCTCACGTCATAACTCCTCACCTCTTCGTTTAAATACCTTAACATCCATTTCAAGCTAATTTAATTCTTATTACTCTGGACAAACGATTTATGTAACTGAATTTTACCCTTCGAAGTGGTCGGCTCGCGCATTCTAATAATACTCAATATTTTATTGCAAACCATAAAGTACATGAGATGTTATCAATACAATATAAGATCATTTATGGACCCTGTCGGGCACAGCAATTTGGTTGGACAAGGGGAGATCGCACTCAAACGTTAAAAATAAGGTTAGTAGGTACTATGTCATATTTTTGAGTAGTTTAAAGATTTGTAGGTATATTTTCGATACCTAAATGGGGAGTGACACAGGCCTGATAATAGGTTTCTGCCGAAAAAATACTTTCTCACCACATTGTCGTTTCTGTAGAGCTAGTCAATTCACCAAAGATTTGCCACTATTTATAATCATTAACCACGTCAGGCCTGTGTGTGCCTGTGTCACTCTCCGTCTAGGCATCGAAAATATACCTGTATCATTACTATGCCGGCGGCGTCCATACCGGAGTGGTAAATGCAATCAATTATATGAATCGTTTGTCTAGGATAATAAGAGTGAAATTGGCTTCACTCTTATGGATGTCTAGATATCTTAACGAAGAGGTGCTGAGTTCTGACGCGATCTCAATTAGACCATAGCGCTAACCACATTGAGTAGATATTTCTTTGAATTTATTTTCTGAGTGAGACTTCTGTACGTGAGTACTTATTCTGTGACCCCGAATCATGTTTACCACCGAAATCTTAGTACAAAAAATACTTATATAATTATTATACTCTTTGATAAATTTAACAAATCATTTTGTTCCAGATTTTGATAGTGAACAACAAAGCATGCTCACTGCTAGGCTACTCGTCTGGCGAACTTTGCGGCCTGCGTTTCTCGGACCTGCTACGCAACAGAAGCTGCAAGACATTTAGCTTGCACGAGCCAGAGGAAGGCGACTGCTCTGAAGATGGCACGATCATACTCCTTAGTGGAAAGGTAGGAAACCCGCCAAAGAAAGCAGCAAATCCACATCCGTTACATATGAATAGTATGTACTTGGTATTGCAGTACTCTAATATAGAATTCGTGTACTAATCATTGCAGTACTCAGTATAATATAGAATTCGTGGTGGTTAGACGTGAACGTGCATGAGTTCAAACTCATAGGATCAAGTCGCGTCTATTGACGACCGAAATCGTGCCTAACAAACCCACAATCAATGCCTCCATTGCTTCCAATGTGCTGCAGTAAAGTCATTAGTTTTACGGTTTCATTGGTCTGAAACTTTTTTTTTAATCTTTTATTCTACCTAGGCTTTCGTTCACTTGGTGTGACTATGCCAGCCTCATGGGGGACTTCGATTCAGTATTATCTAACTTCTGTGCACCATCACAGCTCGCAAGAAAAGGTAGATAGATGGCCTTTGCCATGTGCGATGGTGGATTTGCATAACATTATGTTAAGCTTACCATTGTACATCGGTAGTTCCGCTAAAAACCGGTTATTTAGGGCGATATACTGGGCACATTCCAGCACTACATGTTTCAATCCCTCCAACTTATCACAGTAATAACGTAAGTCTGAGCAGGTTACTCTCATCAATAAGAGTTCATTGTTCAATGGAACATGACCACCCCTCACCCTAAATGCATACAAGAGGTGATAATAAATTTGACAGTGAGAACAACGCTGACAAACTTGCATGAATCCCATGTACACTTGCAAAATCAGATAAACTAACATATGTCATGGGTCCGACAGTATATAGTCGGTAGCCGCAGAAGATCAGAGCAGCAGAAAAAAAAGTTATAAAATGGCTGATAGAACTAGCCCCCTACTCAGTTGACGGATTTTGTCAATGAAATGCATTTAATTCGATGACATTAATGTAAAATATTAAATTTGACATGTGTGTTTATACCTAATCTTATGTGTAATTATGTTGTGTATAATTCTAAGTTGTATAATATTTACCCATAACAAAATGTTATCAATATATAATTAACAATAAACAAGTTATGAGAGTCTGGCACAGTGAAACCACGGACGCAAATTCGGTGAACTTTGAATGGTTTTGTAGATACCTTTTGTCTCTGAACATTGGGCCTGAAACTAGCTTTTGTTTAAATGCTCTAAAAAGCAAGAAATAACTTTATACATAATCAAACCCATAAATTCATTACCTCATACAATTTATATGTATAATATAAAATCCTGTCGCGAAATTATTTCGAGCTACCATTGTTAAGATGAAGTATTTTTTTACTACACACAGGTTTCGTTTATTTAAAACGAAAATATATATTTTTATCGTTTATATATACAAACCCTGTCGGATCCTTGTAGGAGCAACTCAGACCGTCAATATGAACAACTTTTCCTATGGGACCAATGCCTGAAACTCGAAAAAAAAATCGCCATTTTCATAGAAAAGTGTTCGGCCGGCCCGGCAATTTGTATGAAAATGTCGATGTCTTTTTCAAGTTTCCAACATTGGTCCCGTAGGAAAAGTTGTTCATATTGACGGTCTGAATTGCTCCTACAAGGATCGGACGGGGTTTTTGTTACATATTGTACACATACTAAATATGCTTACAAAACAGAAATAAAAATAATAAAATACTACACACTGCACACTTAATTTACAAATAAAAAGGCCCGGTAATTCTTTACCCTACGGCAACGTGCCCAGAAGGCTAGCAGCATTGCCACGTTGCGTGACAATGCTTATTTTCTGACCCAGAAATAGGCCAGCCTTCTGGTTACAGGAAACTTAAAATTCAAATATTTCATTTCTCTAACAGGTAGTCGAACTGCTATCGAAGGATGGTACTGGCGTGCAAGTATCGTTATGGATTAGACAGCTGGACAACGATGGTCCTTGTTTGGTGGTAGCCGAGCCAGTCAGTTGCAAAAATGTTGTAGTAAGTATGTTTACATACGGTCGTGACTTATACTTTCATGATCATCATATCAGCCACACGAAATCCACTGCTGGACATAGGCCTCCTCCAAGGATTTATATGTTATACTAAATATACTATGATGTACGTATTGTAGTCTACATTTCCGACTACATTATGTGAGCGAGTGAATCACAAATTAATTAGATACAGCTAAAATCGGTTATCGTTAAGTTAATCTTTGAATTACCTGGCATTTTGACCACGTTACCTGGCCAACTTAGAGTAACTAGATCATGTGACTGTTAAAATTTCGCCGATTATTATTTATGTACAAAATCGTATTCATAAAAATTCTTAACTTCTTCTTTCCTCGCCTTTGCCCTATTTGGGGTCGGCTCTGTATGTCAACTCTCTCCATAATTTTCTGTCCTTCGCCATCTCTGTACTAACCCCCCGTTCCTTCATCTCAAGCATTCTTCCCACGTCTTTCTCGACCTTCCCCTTCCTCTATACCCGTCTACTTTCAAGTCAACCATTTTTTAGCTAGGTGTTCGGCATCCCTTCTCATTACGTGGCCATACCAAGTCAGGCGATGGCTTTTTAATTTGTCCACTATTGGCGCCAATTTTATACTCCCTCTAATATACTCGTTCCGGATCTTATCCATTTTAGTAACCCCAGACATCCATCTTAACATACACATCTCTTCACTACCCATGCAAAAAGTGAGAATGCTACCAATTTAAGGAATGTGGACTCTTATATGCAATAGACAAAATTACAGTGCGCCTTAATCAGTAACGTTATACTATAGTACAAAACCGACTTAAAAAGATTTTTGTAATTACAGACAAGGTTAGAAGTAATTATTGTAATCATCATTGTAGCTAACAATAGAAGCAGACACCGGTATCATAGTGTCGGTGTGCGGTGAAGACGCAGCCTTGTTGTTCCAAGCGGATGACAGTGAGAAACTCGTCGGGCTGCCGATCAGCTCACTGATACCATCCATACAGCTGCCGGCCTATGACGCACCAATCACGAAGAGTGTTTCTAAGCAAAAAGCCACAGGTATGCCACAAGTCTTACTATTTCTATATGGTGAAGACGTAGTCTTGTTGTTCCAAGCAGATGACAGTGAGAAACTCGTCGGGCTACCCGTTAGCTCACCATCAATACAACTGCCGCTTATGACGCGCCAATCACAAAATGAGTTTCTAAGCAAAAAGCCACAGGTATGCCACAAGTCTTACTAATTCTATACGATGCATATACAGCCATATTTTTTCAAGCGGATGACAGTGAGAAACTCGGGCTGCCTATTGGCTCACCATCGATACAGCTGCCGGCCTATGACGCGTCTATTACGAAGAGTGTTTCTAAGCAAAAAGCCACAGATATGCCACAAGTAAACTTGCTAAGTAAAAAAGTTTATTTGCTAGGCAAATTAAAAAAAAACCCGATTGTGAAGAACACCATCTAGTGATGAGTAGCGGAACTACCGAAATCGAATTGGTAGTTCCGCTACTCATCACTTGATAGATATCCGTAGCGCCATCTATTATTTGCTAGAGAAAGCCTTGACTTTCAAGCGTTAATCCCCAATAACTTTTTAAACGGCTGAACCGATTTTCATCAAACATAGCCAAGAACCACCGCAAAGCAACTTGCTTTCATGTAAAAAACCGCATCGTAATCGGTCCATCCGTTCGAGCGCTACGATGCCACAGACAGACCGACAGACATTAGCGTCAAACTTATAAAACCCCTATTTTTGTCGGTTGTTTGCTCATAAGGTGGTCTTATCTTCCAAGGCTTGAAAACATTGAAACCATATTAGAAGTATTGTCCTGGTGCGTGTTACATATCGACTATTTTTCAGGTCGAACCCTAGACGGTGGTTGTTTCCCTTTGTGCCTGTGGATATCACGCGCAGATACCACGGAGAATTCTCCTTGGTCTGCTCTGAAGACTCACAAAGATAGGCAACTATTTGAAATTAATGTCAGGGTAAGTTTTTTCCTTTTACAACTGAATAACTTACTGATGTAAAATACAATAATTTTGCATAAAATCCCGTAGTATTTTGTCTACTTTTGGATAGTTGAAATAGCATCTTATTTTCATTATTGATTTATGATAAGAACTCTTTCGTCAAAGCACAGCACATTGACAATCGTTGGTCCATAATTTAAAATATGGCAAGGCTCGGTTGGCAATGAAAACTATCCATTTAAAGTTTGACGATGCACCGTGATATCGCAGTCCCATATGATAGCATATTGATATTTTAAAACATTAATTTACGGTTTACTTAGGGTGGTACAAGGGTATAGTGAAGAACGTCATGGGATATACTGTATGGTATAGGGACATACGAGTATCACCAAAGTGAGTTAAACTAACTCAGCGATACTATATGATAAAAACATTGTATTAGATAAACACCCAAGACCCTGGACATTTTGGAAAAGGCCATTTGCCAACTTGACCGGCCGGTGATCGAAGTCAGAGCCTCCGACTGGCGGACTAGCGTAGTTTACAATACGTCACGGAGGTCAAGTGTGGGGGGGAAGTTTATTACAAGTTTGTAACGAAAACAATTCCACAGGTAACATACAACGTAAGCGGTCTCCTAGTAGTCGACGAGAGCGGCATCATCACCGCCTGCAACCACCACTTCGCCATGCTGACCTTCGGGAAGCCACACTCTGAAGTGGTCGGTCACCATATAGAGCACGTCATCCACAACTTCTGTCGGGAGGCCGACATGGTTAAGGTGCCTGATCGGAATAGAGATATGACGTTATCGCCCGTTAATAATGAAAATAATGGCTCTGGTAAGTGATTTAATTCACTGCTTCGGTCTGAATCTTGTATTGTATCGCGCTCGATACTGATTTTGTTAAGATTACCACTGCATTAATTTGAAACTTGTATTGCGCATTCTTCCCAACCATGTGAAGTTAGTGTAACTTTAAGCATTCATGATCTTACGAGACCCAGGCTCACAGAATTAAAGCTGAGGATGCTGGGAATAAGCTGAGATGAGAGAGAGCCAGTACTGGAAACTGACGTCGCTTTCTCGTACACACGTTTGATTTATTTGCATAGCTTACATATGTAATTGCTTTAACGGGTTTTTATACGGCTAAGGATATAAATAGAAACACGTGTTTTTGATCCTAAAAAATATCTTAGTCTTATTACGCCTTTTTGAACAGCTTCAAGCTTAAACTTTCTAGAAAACTATAGAAGAGTAGTTCCGTTTATATGAACACAATAAGCAGGGCTTATTCCATTTAGTGAATATAATATATAAATATACGAAAAAAATAAATATAAATAAATAAATATACGAAAAAGATATATACGGATAAATCACACAGATTGAGCTAGCCTTGTGTCACGGGATACTAACTCCACGATACTAAATGTTGTAACAAATATATATATACTTGACCTGACTGGGGATCGAAACCGGGACCTCCGGTGTGACAGCGTGGCATGATCACCACTAGGTCACAGAGGTCGTCCACATAGTAAATGTAGTAAACAAAGAAAATGTAGCTTTATTTTATATGTTAGCCTCAGACACCGACGAAGACTCATGCGGCGCCTTCAACGGCAGCCAGAAATCAGCGTGCATGTCGCTCAACGTGCAGCCGTCCATACTGTCCACGAACCGAGAGAAATCCTCCAGCGCACTTTGCCTCGACAAGTCCTGCAGTCTCGTCACTCACACCCCCACCCCCACCCAAGACATGGTCTCAAGCATCAGCACTACCGAGCAAAGAAACGACCTATCAGCACTACCCGATGTCACTTCGGGAATGTCCGGAATTTCGATAGACGATGAGAACTATTGTCCCAGCAGTATCTCGAAATCTAGGTCCGAAAATATCTTACGCTCGGAAGTTGTCAAACAAGTGACTAAACCTTCGGAAAAATCTGATTCGATTTACTATACCTCTCAACATTCGCAAGAAGTGACTCCTACTGGGACTACGCCTAGAGTGAGACTAAACGATCCGTCGCTTCGTCTGTCGTTTGACTCGAGTAAATATAAATCTATGAAGACGAACTTACCAGGGCAAGTGAGGGATGATAAAAGCAGTTTGTCGTTAGATTTCTGTGATTCCAATGAGACGAGTGCTGATTTCTTGACGCCTATCAACGAGATGCCGCCGCCTGGATGCGAAATTGAGGACTTGCCGAAACAGAATGGGAATTGCAGTATTATAAGTACGGATAATGAATTGGACACGCAAACTGAGTCGGCGCCAAGAAAAACTTTTGACGGTAAGATATTTGTTTGTTTTTTTACAATAACTAACTTCTCTTATGATACTTTCAAGTTCTCGCTCAAGAGGTAATGTAGATGTTTGAGACTTCTCTCTTCTTCTCTTCATGATTAGTAATGATTAAGAGTCTCAGACCTCTAAAAATCATTGTTGAATAGGCAAAAAGGAAATAAGGCTAAATAGGCAATAACTTTGCAGTCTATCACTTTTTCTCATTTCTGTTTTCTATCTATTGGCGCATTATCTCGCTAAGAGTAGCATTCGATTCAGGTCTTACGGTCTTGTGACTTTGCCCGAAGGATCTGTATATTTTTATATTTTTTGTAATCGTTGATAATTGACAGCTCTAAATTGTATTGGAAGCCGATTGTTTTATTAAAGTCAAAGTCATTATTATTGTTAATGGTTCTTGTGGAAAGTAATTCCATATCATGGACAGGATTTGCTCCAAAAATTTGGCTGTTGGTTAAAAGTCTCCCTGAATCTTTACAACATTCTTACCTTTATTGTACTGACAGATGAAGCCCCCGAGACGCCGTGCGTAGCCAAACGTATGGTCCGAGCTCTAGTGAGTACGTCCACGCCGCAGCAAACGCGGCCCGCGGGGAAGGCAGACTGCGAACATAACACTGATTGTCCGCGAGACGGCACTTATAGAGGCGTGGTGCTGCATAGAGATGGGACGGAACTTAGTAAGTTACTTTTCTATATCGAAGTGAAAATTTCGTATGACGAATAAGGTGACTGAGAAAGGTGCGCCGTGAATAGCCACCCGCACCGCCCTTATTCCCCTTAGTCGTCATTCCCCCGCGCCCTTGTACTGCGTAGGCGATTCTGTGTTAGTATTTTTTCTACTCCTTTACTGTTATCTGTCTTATGGTCACGAACACTATTATAAAATCATTGATAATTTATAATTTCAGAAAAGTCTATAGTCTATTCCCCATAACAGCACATGTGTCGTTATTTGCCCAAAAAGATACGTACGAGGAGTACCTATACGAGTAGAACTTATTATGGCGGTTGATCTTTAATTTGCACTGTCATCTAGCATTAGCTGAAAGGAGTTCAGAGATAAAATCTTTAAGTTTAAATAAATAGTATGAGATAAAAATTAGTTTGAAAGTTACTTTATCTTGTGGAATATAAACTTAACGATAACAAATATCTAAAACACGGAGTCATTTAAAAAAAGATATTCTCCATCTTAGACTGGCCGGTGGTCAAACCCTGTGTGTTGGTTGATTGCTCTGGCGACAAATATATACGAATCTACTGGTTTTCATAGCCGATTTAGTGGCGGATGGCGCCTTAAGACGCCTATCACAGTTCGCAAACAAATATCACTACTTACACTATGACTAACCACTAAAAATGTTTTCATGAGCATGAGCATCTACAAAACCACACTACACCAATTTTATATTATAAAGTTCACTAGTATCAATTTTCAAAGCAAACTCCAAGAAATTTTTATGCCACTTGTGGTCAGCCATTCAAGTGCGGACCACGCCCGGTGTCGCTTTACTTGCAAAAACGGACTCCCGCCGGGCCACCGAGCTCCTCAAAGCAAACGTTGTTGGTATAATCCGCTAGATGACAAGTCAAATCATACACTTTTTTTAAACGTTAAAACAAAAAATTTGTATGGGATTTTGTATGAAATACGAAAGCGTGACGTCATGCTTTTTTGGAGTCAAATTGCGCTTTTAATGTCAGTTTTTCTGCATTGATAAATCTTTAACAAGATTTTTGTTGAAAATGGACATGATCAATGAAAAGTGACACTATTTTTACAAGCTTTTATTTAGTTTCAACTGTCCCGTTTTCTGTTGGTCTGTCTGTAATCAAATCTTACAAGATTTGACCCACCTCCCGGTTTCCGATTGAGTTGAAATTTTGCTCGCATACGTATATCGCGTGACAATGCAATATTATAATAACATGGAGCTGATCGGTGGCCATAGGAACTGTGGAATGAAACTACGCAACCCCATCGAGTTTGGGCTCGTTTGATTCGTCTTAAGGATCACTTTAGATAAAAGATTGTTTAATTTTTTTTTCCTTGTGTGACTTTTTTGGCGTTTTATTTTATGAATGTACCGAATAATTTATATTTGAGCCAGTCATCTACCCAATTTCCAGACGTGGTGTACACAGTGTCGAGCATGCAGCTGTCGGCGGGCGCGCGCGTGCGCTGCGTGTGGCTCGGGGTGCCGCTGGACGACGCGCCCAGACACACCACGCTCGCCTCGAGTATCGCCTCCACGGCGGATAATTCACTAGTCATGGTGCGTTTTTTGGCCTTGTACAATTTCTTAATGCGCCAAGACACTGCGCTAGCGTCTAGTATCGCCTCCACGACGGATCAGTCACTAGTCATGGTGCGCTTTTTTGGCCTTATACAATTTTTAATGCGCGAAAATATAGCGCTTGCGTATAAATATCGCCTCCACGGCAGATAATTTACTAGCCATGGTGCGTTTTTTTTTTGCTTTGTACAATTTCTTAATGCGCCAAGACACTGCGCTAGCGCCGAGTATCGCCTCCACGGCGGATAATTCACTAGTGAGGGTGCGTTTTTTTTTTGTTTTGTACAATTTTTTATACGCCAAGATACTACGTTAGCGTGTAGTACTGCCTCCTCGGCGGATAACTTACTGGTGATGGTGCGTTTTTTCGGCTTTGTACATTTTTAATGCGCCAAAATACTGCGCTTGCGTATAAATATCGCCTCCACGGCAGATAATTCACTAGTCATGGTTTTTATTTTTTTGCTTTGTACAATTTCTTAATGCGCCAAGACCACGGAACAGAGAAATAGGTGGAAGTGCCTTGGGCCTAAATTAGTTAAGAAACCAGCGTCGCCAAACTCACACAAATAAACCAATAATCACATATTGCAGACATACAAAAAATTCGTTTGATTGGTCGAATATGTTTATTTCAATATTGGCCTAAGTCAATAGACCCTTCATTTTAAAAACGACATTAAGTCTCAAGCATAAGGTTTATTTTGCTTCGGTTCAAAAAGTACTTACGACGTTTTGCTATTTAATGTCTAACTCAAATTAAAAAGTCTAATAATTGCGCCATCTATCGTTGAGAAGCAGAATTTTTCCGTCACTTGAATCCCAAACTACGAAATAATTCTGCTACTTGCCGACAGGTGCGCTACTCGAATAGTGATGTACACATTATTTAATATTGATTAACAGTATCGATATCATTCGACGCGAAGGCATTTTTTTTCGAATTTTCTTATCTTTATTTAACACTAACTTTCACTCACGACTTCGTCTGCGTAACTTTCTTATTTATAATATTAGTATGGATGTGCAGATTAAATCGTGGGCGAAGCCAGTCTCAGATAAAGATCTATTATTTTGAGAACATGAAAAATCCATCTTTATCCCTGTAGCGATCTAAATCCCAAATGGAATGGAACATACAGAGCATTTTGAGTATTGCGGTTTTAAAGTGAAATCGCCCAGGGCCGCAAGATTAAAAAGCTACTTTTAGCGTGACGACGGGCGAGTGATGGAACTTGGCATGGTAAATTTTATTTTGCCATACAAATGGAGACTTTTTCAAATTACTTATATAACATTTACGAAGTCTTGGGTTAAAGCTAGTTACATATAAATTTGGGAGCAGCAGCAGAAGCAAGAGCAGAAAAAAGTTGACATAAAGGACAACCTTTATAAGAAAATTATATTATTATATATAAGTAAATTAGATATAAGTAAATTATATTCTTCAAAACGCTCCGAACATATGGTGCTTGATTTAGTTGGCATCCAGTTAATCCTACCTAAAAATATTTTGAAAGGTTAGACTAATATTTTTTTTTATTGCAATTTAAATACTAGAAAATGTTCATGTTTATAATATAATAAGTCTATATATTACTTAAAATCGTTGCGTTATTCTATTAAATTATATCTGAAATTTTGATTTATTTTATCGACAAAATCCGCATCTGACTCGACTACATCACTAATCGAGTAGCGAGATTTCATCGACAAAATTTGTACATCACTAATCGAATAGCAAAAACTGTACATCACTAATCGAGTAGCGACAACTTACGGGAACGAACTTTCTAGAACTACCTAGTTAATATGGTCGTACCAGAATGATTTTCGTATTTTTTTAAAAGAAAATGCATGTTATCGTACATACTGATGGAAAGAAACACCTGCATTGCTTTTATTTTTGTTCTTACTGCTATTTATACATACTAAAACACTACAACACGGCATATTTAGCGAAAAAAATGTTGGTCGGGCGGACAAAACGATCTCAACACGTAGCTAGAATACGACTGATGTACGGAGTCGGTCGATCTTGTGTAGTTTTACCGGATTATGACACGCGCGCCACGCCCTCTTGGCACTTCCACCTATTTCTCTGTTCCGTGGCCAAGACACTGCGCTAGCACCGAGTATCGCCTCCACGGCGGATAATTCACTAGTGATGGTGCATATTTTTCTTAAATACAATTTTATAAATGCGCTGAGACACTGCGCAGAGCCACATTTTTTAAACGCAATATCATAAAACATCGAGCATGTATTATTTTTTTGTACATTTAACTTCTTCTTTCCTTTCAATCATCTTGGTGACCCATCATCATCATTACATCATATCAGCCACAGGAAGTCCACTGCTGCACAAATGCTTCCCTCAAGGATTTTCTAAAATGACCAATTGAAAGCGGCCTGAATAACCCATCCTTCATCTCTTTTGTCATGGGAGTTGAAACAATACAAAATCAAAACTTCTTTGTAATAAAAAAATGATTAGATTCCTTGGCTTGAAGACTGACAAATTCTTCTTAACAATGTGCAACGCGCCTATCAAACCCAACTAACCTGAATATAACTAACAGGGCAACAAGTCAGTGAGCAGTCGGCCTCAGTCAATGTCGTTGATGAGCCAATGTGGAGAGGAGCAAACGGCCGGCGAATACAACAAGCACTACGTCACGCTCAAACAAATTGGTAGGCATTTATATATCTTAAGTGATCATCTATTTTGAACCTTATCACTAGCGGTATAAGGTCTACGGTTAAACAAATCAGTGAGCAGTCGATGTGGCTTATGGGCCAATGTGGAGAGAAGCAAACAGCCGGCGAATACAACAAGCACTACGTCACGCTCAAACAAAGTGGTAGGCATTTTTATATCTTATGTAATCATCTAATTTGAACCTTATCACAAGCGGTATAAGGTCTACTGTTAAACAAATCAGTGAGCAGTCGATGTGGCTTATGAGCCAATGTGGAGAGAAGCAAACAGCCGGCGAATAAAATAAGCACTACGTCACGCTCAAACAAAGTGGTAGGCATTTTTATATCTTATGTAATCATCTAATTTGAACCTTATCACTAGCGGTATAAGGTCTACGGTTAAACAAATCAGTGAACAGTCGATGTGGTTGATGAGCCAATGTGGAGAGGAACAAACAGCCAGCGAATAGAAGAAGCACTACGTCACGCCCAAGCAAATTGGTAATCCCATTTTGAACCTCATTCTTGTGACATAAGGTCCAGGTGCCCATCAGACATAAGGGCGTAATTTAAACTGAAGTGGCAGCGGCCGGAATTTTACTATAAGATTGTATTCAACTTCATTTCTATCTCCGAAATGCATATCATGCCTGAAACTTAGATATGTAAAGTTCATGCATGAATATACAGTTACGCAGCTGGAGTTCCCATGCTAATTATTTCTTTGTGAAAAATGCATCGTTAGTTCTACATAAAGTGTTGCCAATAATTCAAATAGCTATCGGACGTAACTTCGCCAAAGTTCGGTAGCGCAACTACGGCATGTTTGAACACTGTGTATTTATGCACTTTATAATCTGTTCTTATTTTAGGAAAAGGTGCTTATGGTTGCGTAAAGATGGCGTACCGTCGCTCGGACCGACTGCTAACAGTCGCCAAGTTTATTCTAAAAGAAAAAGTTGGTGCGCAGTTTTGGGTAGATGCGCCGGATGGGCGTCGCCTGCCTTTGGAGCTTAGTTTGCTGCTCACGCTTAGCCATCCTAATATTGTAAGTACTTTAAAAAGCCATTCGTCTTTCACTGTTTTCAGGGTTCCGTAGTAAAGAAGGAACCCTTATAGTTCCGCCAAGTCTGTCTGTCCGTCCGCGGTTTTAATCAGAGACTATAAGTACTTAATTTAACATGGGTATGTATATTACTCATGCTGAAAAAGTGGTATAGTAAAACCTTCCTTTTTTAGATTGGCTCCCGTACTTGTAAATTGGGAGTAATTTTCTTTTCTTCAGTAACCTATCGTGTGTAGTATCGTTGAATATCAGGAACAACAATTATTCATAGGAGCTCGGTGGCCCGGCAGGAGTGCGCGTTACTAGCGCTTTCGCAAGTAAAGTGACACCGGGCGTGGTCCACACTTGGATGGGTGCGCACGTATAAGCTGTTGGTCCCGGCTGTCATTGTATAGCAGTCGTCAAGCTATTTCAGATGCCTTTAGGCAGCTTGAAAAATCTGACACCAGTGTTGGCCACTTACACACACGAAAAACAAACAACAGAACAATCGGAAAAATGTAGCCAAGGTGGTGTAATGCGAATTTCTTTGGGACGTATTTTTTTTTATATTTCGTCATATTTTTACTGTAAAATATGACTCTACTTGCCATACAAATTCGACCTTCTGAAAAAAGAAAACTTAAAAATGACTCACTTTTCAGGTAAGTGTGATAGATGTGTACGAAAACGAGAAGTACTTCCAAATGGTGATGGAGAAACACGGCGCTGGCATGGACCTGTTCGAGTTCATCGAGCGGCGACCAAGGCTAGATGAACCTCTGCTGAGCTATATCTTCAGACAAGTAAGTTGTTTCTTCATTAACCACCGGCAAACGAGATTATTACCTCGGCAAATTAAAAAAAAATACCCGGCCCCGACCGAAACTGTCAAGAACGCCATCTAGTGATGAATAGCGGAACTAAAAATACGATTTGATTTGTCGTATCGGTAGTTCCGCTATTATAGTGCCATCTATATTTTTTTAGGGAAAGCCCTGACTTTCAAGCTATAACCCCTAATAACTTTTAAAGTATTAAAAAACGTTGAACAAACTAAAAACTTTGTATTTTTTTCAAGATTGCAATTGAAATATGATATATTTTACGAAATATCGGTACTATGATAAGTTTTCAACAATATACAATAGATTTTCACTTGTATTGAAATAAAATAAAAATTTATTTTTAAAAAAATCTTACGCAGACTTATGCATCATTTGCGGTAAAATGGCCGAATTTGAATTTCGTTACACGGTGTTTTTTGACATTATTGTCAGTAAGTGAATGCTGTCTATGGATAGTTCATTATTTAAGGATTCAAATCAAGCAACTTTAAACGTTATAGTCATAGTAATAAAGCTTAAAATTTAACAAAAGTGACCGCAGACATAACAACTCTGATCCGTATAGAAGCACCATGAAGGCGCTCGCGACACATAGCGGATCCGTGTATCAAGCATACGAAAGGTTAAGCGGCTGAACCCATTTTCCTCAAACATAGCTAAGAACCAACGCGAGGGAACTTACTTTCACGTAAATACAAACCGCATCGAAATAAGTCTTATCCGTTCGACCGCTTTTTAAGAATGAAACACTTTTCTTCAAATGAGTCACATTTTTTAATAATCTTTAAAATTTTTTGATTGTGACAGCCAACCAAATGTGAAAATGCTCTTAAGAGCGAACTTAGTCGATACTTTTTCTATACAAATTTCGGAGGCAATTTCCTCCCCTGTTTGACATTGTACATTCAAAGTTTAACATAATATCGTTTTCTCTAATTATAAATTTTGTCTGTATGGATACAGAATAGTAAAATAAAAAACCATTAAAAAGTTATGCCATCAAAGTTCTTTTTTTTTTGCTTATTCTGACGCAATTTCCGGCGTAAATAAGTAATAAAAGAAGTGTAAAATCTCCAAAACTAAGTCCACACCGACACGGCTTGTTTATCGAAGATTTTAATAAACTTTACCCCTTTTCCCAAAGGTCTTTACATATTTTTAGGCGCTCGGTTTACTATGAATTTATCTTGCATTTCACCTCACTGCTTCGCCCGAATACAATGTTAGGTGAGACAGCATGCTTTTAGGCCGCGCCCACCTGTAAGTTCGGGCCCGCGACTAGTTCAGCCTTAAATTATATGGAACAAAATTTTATTTTCAAACTCAGAGATATGTTATTATCACATAAATAAGTGCTGTTTTTAATACACATTCTTGAACTTTTAGATTGGTCAAGCAGTTGAGTACCTCCACTCGCTAAACATCCTCCACCGTGACATCAAAGACGAGAACGTGATCATAGACAACCGGTTTCACGTCAAACTCATAGACTTCGGATCGGCGACCTTCATGAGCAAAGACACGCTGTTCTCTACATTCTACGGGACCACGGAGTATTGCAGCCCTGAAGTTTTAGCTGGAAATAAGTAAGTTCCACGCGTAAAGCGTAAGCGCCGTCAGCAGCTATTCAATATTAGTCTCTAAAACGTGTGAATAAGGTTTATTATGAAATGGTGTAACGTGAACCAGCCTCATGAGAGAGAGAGAGAGAGATAGGTAAAGAGGGAGAATGACCATGACAACCGGTTTCACGTCAATCTCATAGACTTCAGGTCAGCGAACTTAATGAGAAAGGACACGCTGTTCTCTACATTCTACGGGAACATGGAGTATTACAGCCCTGAAATAAATTATTCTAAGCGTTTGTCAAGCGTGTTCATAGACAACCAGTTTCATGTGAAATTGATAAACTTCGTGAATTTTATTCTTATTCCATTATATATTATGATATGTTTCAGTCGTACAGCGTTGTCGTTTTCGCACGAAACACTGACAGTCCGATATCTAAAACTACGAATAAGTGACAGACGATACTTTACGCTATCGTTAGCTAGCTGATATACTGTAAGCGCAATGGCATACCATATTACCTCAGATTTGCAAGCGATGCTGTTTGCAAAAATAAAAATCTCCTGTTTTTCAGATACGCGGGTCCGGAGTTGGAGATGTGGTCAATGGGCATAACGCTGTATGTTCTCACCTTCTTCGTAAACCCATTTTCTGACATCGAAGACACAATACAGGGTCCTTTAGCGCTGCCGCAAGTCGTCTCAGAAGGTACGTTAATACGGTCATCGATTATGAATACTGGCAAGAATTACAGCTAGTTTTAAAACCGTTCATACGAACCAAAGGTGCCATTTTTAAAACGCGGAGTCCCTAAATGAATGGTTTTTTCCACACAAAAACAAACGGTCGTTTAGTGACTCTGCGTTTGAAAAATGACACCGCCCAAGCAAGAACAACAAATGTTCTCGGCTTCTTAGTTCTTACACAAGCGTCTTACTTTCTAAGCACCTAGAAGCGAGGGCGTTCGCGTAAAGAGATATCGCCAATCGTCTACTTTTTTTTGACACTGTAATATAGTAGTATGTAACGTCATCGATGATAACGTCTAACAAAATATATTGAAACTGAACAACTGTTCCCAAGGAACATACATCGGCGGCTATTAATTTCTTTTTATTGCCGAGAATGAGCAAAAACAATTTCGTAAAAACCTATTCATTTTATTCCAAGGTTGACTGGAAGAGATCCCTATCTGGGATAAGTCCGCCTTTGTACTGTGCTTTTTTCCCAAATTGTATTTTTGTATTTATGCCTACAATAAACTTAAACAAACAATTTTGAGCAAAAAAGTAGTAATCTCTAGTGATTTTGAATGTTTTTTTTTTTAGATTTGGAGCAACTACTTCGGTGGATGCTGTGTAAAGAGCCCGCCAACCGCTGCACGGTGCCGCAGCTGATGGCGCACCCCTGGATCCGGCAGCCGGTTGCCATTTCCAACTATATTTTCCATGAAGTTGTAGATTGTGGTGAGTTGTCCTTTCCTACATTCTCCGATCCGCCTACAATGGAACGACCATGTCCTGAGAAGCCCAACGACCCCAGTGATTGTCTTCAAGTCGTTCCCAAGACCCCCGGTAGGCCTCTTAACAAGGACCTTTTGGGAACTCCATCTATCCCAGCTAGTAGGCGTGCTCCCACATGAATTATGCAGATTCAAAACAGTCGTAGAGCAAGAGAGAGAGAGACACCACAAGGGTTAATACGTAGCGGGAGCGAGGTGGTATGCTCAACCGCCAAAAAGGGAAGATTTTCCCGCCAGACATGTTGTTGCGCCTGGGGAACCGTGGCTCCGACGGTGTATTGTCGAAAGTTGTATAAATGCAGCAAATTGGGCGAACTCTAAGATCGAGATGTAGGATACTGCTGGCGCTATCTTATATGCTTCTTGTGAACTATATTGTCGGTTGTCTCATGATTGGTTTGTAGTTGTAGTTCCTCCTAGTGGCCGTAGAGGTCGCCACAAATACATTTATTTGTCTGCACTGATAAAAGTAAGTTTCTTATATCAGAGGTGATGAAGGAATGAGTCAGCATGGTATGAATGAATGTGTCAAAAATTTTGAAATTGAATTAAAAATTAAATTTGTAAAGGTGAACAGAATTAAATGATGGAGAAAGGAGATATGTAAGGACATGAAGGATAAGGTTTATTGCAACATCGATACAACCTAAACAAAGAACCAGTGACGACCCAAAAAAAATCTCTTTGAATAAGAAAGATTAAGAGATCCAACCCCAACTAGAAATGGGATAAGGCCGGAGGAAGATAAAGACATTTTTCAACCCCAATTTTATTTGAGATGACTGTTGCCACACAATTGGATTCTGGGTTGCGAGTTAGTAACCAAGTTATTTTTGATGTTCTGTGTTCATGCGGATACGTGCTTGCAGATCGTCATGAAGCTAATCCGGAGATGTACTACACGGGTAGCTTGGGTTCGCCGCGGAGCGGATCTCCAGCTAAAGGTAAGATTTTCCCCCTTTTTTTACTTACAGTCAGATTCTTCTTACTGTACATATATGGAAATATGGAAACTGTATTATAATGGAAAATGTGAAATTGTATATTCTCATTCAAGTGAGTATGTTCTTCAAACAAAAACAAAACAAAAATTCATCATCATCCGAGCGTATTCCCGGTTGTATCCTCAGCGGTAACGCTTCAGAGCCTGGGGTCCGCTACCTAACCAAGGTGATTTGACGAGGTTACTGGTTTTTACACAGAGCCGTCTGACCTCCGCTACCCAAAGGTTAGACTAGAACCAGTCCTTGGATAAGTTTGAGCAAACGCTAGATGGCGTTGCAGACCCACAGGTTTATACGTGCCTTGCGAAACTAGACTACGGGGCAGTTATGATAAACAAAAATTCTCTAAAGCCCGGTTTACATATTGACAAGTGACAAGTAGCAAGTGCGTGTAAACAGGCACTGATTTGTCACTTGACAAGTGGCAAATAACAAGTGTATAGCATTACTGCATATCCACTTGTCAGTGCGTGTGAACCCCTACTTGTCACTTATCACTTGTCAGTGTTTACTTGCCCCTTTACACTCGCAATATTTAAACTGGCCTTGTCCGAAATGTTTTAACAGAACGATCAAACCCATCAGAAGCAGTAGCGCGGTCGGACGGACGCGCAGTGTCGCGCGATGAACCCAAACGGAACTCCATACTGCAAGCCTTGTCAGCTGCCGACAGAGACGCGCATTCCGACAATTACAGTCTACGATCTTCTGCTGATGTAAGTGTCATTATCTTAGTCAGGAGTTTGTTGATATTGACGTGCTTAGCTGTTCGTTGGGGAAATTCACAAATGAGGTATTTAGAGGCTGGACTCATGTGGCTGCACGGAACAGCACTCTCCTACGCTGCTATCCTTTTCTGTCGCTCAGAACCGTCATTTGCTAGAGCGAGAAAACACGACAATGCTATCCGTCGCTCTCTCTCGCTCTAGCAAATGACGGTTCAGAGCGAGAGAAAAAGATAGCAGCATGCAAAAGTGCCGTTCAGTGCTGACAGATGAGTCCCAACTAGTGTTCCTGAGGACTATATGCTTTTAGCCCTAAATTTAAGTCTTCTAGTCCTTTTAAGGGCTATGTCATTTTTAAAAGCCTATGAGCCTAAAATGCCTTTTTTGTGACTTTAGATTTATTTAGAGTAATAGGCTTCTGTTTTAGGCTAAAGCCCTTTTTTAGTATCAGCCTGAGTAATTCATCTTAATTATGAATAAAGGATTTATTTTATTTCTAATTAATTTTGAAGAAAAAAAGAAAATGCATATTTTACTTAAATATCGCCAAAACAACATCGAACCAAAAGCTTATAAAGCCTAGAAAAGGCTTGGCCTATTCAACATGTCTAGCCTAAAGGACTAAAAGCCTTTATAGGCTTTTAGCCTGTTGAGCCCCTTAAGAGTCTAGACTTAAAAAAGGCTAAGTCCCAACTTTTATACAAATACCTTGTTTGTTAATTAATCTATAGCTTTGTTGTATAAACGAGCTGTATTGGAAAATAAATAAATTATGAGGGTTTTCTAAAATATGGCAAACCAGATGGCAGTGAAGTCAGGTGCTGTTGTTGGATTCACGTGACGGAGCTAAAAACTTGTCAACTGATAGTCCAATGACAACAGTTGATTCGAACTGACGACACGGTGTTGCCACTTAGTGTTTCACATTTTTGAAAACTTCATTATCTCTCTTATCAAAATATAACCTTTAATAAATACTTATCTAGAAACCAGTCGCGGGGTCTGCTTAGAAGCTGATTCCCATCAAGTTCCCTCAGGGGTTTCTAATATATAGGCATTTATTACTAACAACAAATTTAACCTTCGTATATCGGCGCACTGCGCATCAAAATGTCAATTTGCTATCTGCACACACCCACTTATTCAAAACACGAAAATTTTCGCGGGTTATTCACATACACTTACAGTGATATATTGGTATATGACTCACACTTAGTTAATAAAAATAAAAATATACTAAATATAAGCCGCACATTGAACGGCTTTATAGGACTTAATTAGGTACCTACGCATTTAATTCATTTTATAGTTTCATAGGCGTACTAGCCACTCACCTAACGCCACTGCTACACACTGATGGCTATATTTCTTTTCAGATCCTAGACATATCATCAAAGCCCGTCTCCGACGCGGCATTGACAGACATCAGCTCAGATGCGACCGGCCACGCGGCCTGTGACATAGACTACGACTGCGACCACTACGAATGCGACAGCTGGGACGAGTGCGAGCAGGATAGCTTCTCTTAGAGAGAGACAGAGTTATGTGGACTTCATTACATCATACTTACCATGTTCCTATGTTGGTACACGTTTTTTGACTGTGACAATACACGGCGATATGATCTTTATTTCAATGGCATAAGGTTCAAAAGCGCCGCATTGACGAATATCAGTTGAAACACGACCGGCCACGCGGCCTGTGACTACGATTGCGAACACTACGAATGCAAAAGCGTGGACGAGTAGGAGCAGGACAGCTTCTCTTAGAGGGAGACACACTTACACGTTTCTAGTTGAGAGTGTTGGTACACGTTTTAAGATCTCATCATTCCTATGACAATACAAGGCGATATGTTCTTTATTACAATGGTATAAGGTTCAAGTACGCTATATTGACTGGTATTAACTTAGATGCTACTGGCTTCGCTGCTTGGGACATGTGTGACGAGTGCTAGCAGGACAGCTTCTCTTAGAAAGAGATAAAGTTATGTGGACTTCATTTTCGTCAGACAAGTTTCGGGTTGCGAGTGTTAGTACCCATCTTCAAATCTAATCATTCCTGTAACGATACAAGGCTAAATGAACTTTATTACATGATGAAACTCCTGCCGCCTTTATTTTAAGATTTCTATATTAAAGCCCTATATATTATACCTCTTTTTTTGTCTGGGATTAAATAAGCACATTGTTGTTTTGTGATTCAAATGTATTAAGGTGCAAATACAAACTCAATTATTCATATAAAAAAAAAATCACACGTTTGTTAAACCTATTTAAGTTAAATAAGTATTGAAACCATCACACTCTGTCTACCCCGTCAGGGATACAGACGTGGCAATGTATGTATAAGTATTGAAAACGGAGAAAATGACAAAACATATTTTTAACTAAAATAGGTTTTACTAACGTTTGATATTTTTTATGAATAAGAGAATAAAACATTCCATTTCTTATTCACCTCAGTAGGATTAAGATTCGATTGCTTGCTTAAAATTTAAGGCTGTAATTTAAAAGTAAATGTCAGTATTATTATTTTTATTTACTTTGTCCATTATAAAGATAGAAAATCGACCAAGCGTAGAAATGTAGAGGATAAATTATATTTTACAATTTTCATTAGATTGTCTTGTCTAATATTAGCTATGTACTTTTATATTATTATGATGACTATATCAGATCTTGAATTTGAAACACTACTAGATTTTACTAATGCATTAGGTATTTTGTTTGGTTCTACTCACAGTGAAGTATTGAAATGTGAGTTTTATGCTGTGTCCCTTACGGTTTATTTCCAGAATCTGATGGACCTCTCATGGTCGGTATCCATAGTATTTCTTTAAATGAAATTTTGGAAATTCCACCTCAAAGTAAACTACATAAAGCTCACATTTCAATACTTTACTGTTATATCGGAGATTTGACGGCGTCGTTGTGGTATAATGGGCGATAGTCTTTATTTTTCTTAGTTTTAAATCTAAAGATGTTTAGTTTATTGAGTAAAATAATTTTAATTTTCGAGTACTTCTCGTATGTGCGTTGCAGGTACTTATGTAATTTTTTATATAATTGATTTAGTGATATTTTCACTTATTTTTTTCAATAAATAAATAGATAAAATAGCTAAATCTATGCGTTTTCGCATATATTTCTGTGAATGCCAAACAAGTTTAAAAAAGTGAGGTTGTGTTAAAGGCATGGAAAGCAAGATACACAATCCATCTCAAGATTTCTAGTACTTACTGTAGTTAATTATTTTAATATTATAAAAGTAACACTTGTTCTATTTATAAGCACCTGGAATTTCTACCTAAATATAAGGTCACAATCTTTAACTTCCTCATGAACAGACTCATATTGATTATAGAAAATTTAAGTAGAATAGGAAAGAGACGTTGGTTGTCATTATTTTGAAAGTTTTTATTTTATATTCATAAATGCAATCTAAAGTTTATCTAATATGACAGGGAATGCAAAATTACGAGATTGGCTGAAAATCCCTGTACGGAAATTCACAGGCTGATTCTATATACATTGCTGGTTTTATAATGATTCAATTTTGAACAAACAGATAATGTATATATATAATCAGCATCTTAATTTCAGCATAGTGGATTCCCAGCCATTCGATTTTTTTTTTTGTTCTGTTTCGGTCTATTTCATAACATTGATTTAATTCAGAGTGATGAAATAACTGCAAGAGGATATACATATAGTGAAATACTTATGTCCGCTTATCTGAACACGTACTTATCACAGACTTATCGCATGAACGCTTAAAATCGGAATATATTAATCTGACTATAAAATTGTTTGTATGTTCGTTGCTTTAAAACTTCCATTCCTAAAAGAACCAAAATCTTACTTTGTAATATAGTTTTAGCAACATTGTACATATAATGAAGTAAATTACATATCTGTGTTATATTTATTTATTATAAGATTATTTTAGGTCTTGTGCAAAAGTTTGAAAATAATTTTGTCATAGTGTTTGCCTACCCCTGTGGGAAACAGGCGTGATAATAGTTACATATGTATGTATGTTTGCTTTTAGTTCACACATAATGCATCAGCAATTTCAAACCTTTGTACTAGATCATAGGCCCAGCGTTACGTCACGCGGATTAACACGATATTTTCAGGCCGTCACATAGTACATATACATTTTTCAATACAAAAAAACCATTCATTTAGTTACTGCGCAATTTAAAAATGGCACTTCAGATTATAAAACGCAGTTATTTACACCAGCATTCACCCAAATGAAGTTGACAATTACAAAAGAAAAGGTAACATATGAAGGGAGGTCTTCTTTTTTTTTTGGCGGACTACGGTTTAAACCAAGTAAGTTAGTCCGTTCAGTTTATCTTTGTCATACAAATTGTTTACGACTGCGACGGGCCAAACCCGTTTCCTTGTGACGTGACGTTAAGCATCTAGTATTCTTACTGTATCCAGAGAACATAGGATTATATTTTTGTAGTGTTACCTACGTTTGTGTTAACTGTGTGTAGTGTTTAATTTGTCGGTAATATAGTCCAAAGCGTCCGTTTCTCGACTAGTGCCTTACAGCGGACGGCGGGTTACGTTGCTCATGTAGGACGCTGCGACCATTCTTGAATAAATGACACTATTACCAAAATACTCCCTTTGAATTATTTTCATAAGTCTATAACCGCCTTTTTTATACTATCACGTGTTTATGGGTCAGTTCAGGATCAGGACAGAGAGGATTAATGCTTGAACAATTTACTAACAATTGAAAATAAGACCATATTACCATAGCCTAAAGTGTATGAACGTTTAAACATGTACTCGCGTCGTGTAGTTTATGATAAAAGTCGAGTGATATACATAAAAAAATCGTCTCCGCTGCACTCCGCTGCACTCCACTGTGTCTGAACTGACCCTAAAAGGGTTGAAAGCATTTCGGGTCTCGCGGTTCTAAGCGAATAAAGCTCTGGACCGCAAGATCCAATCCCCAAGGCAACTTTGAGCGTGATAATGGGCGAGAAGATGAAAAATAAATAGTGATGGCTTACTAGCCGCAACGCCTATGATATTATCAACGATAATATCATAGGCGCCCTGCAAAAAACCTATCCGAAATAAACCGTTGGATGAGATCTTCCAATCATTTAAAATACTGGACCCAAGCAAAGCTGAAAATTTAAGTAGTTCTCCGATAAGATAATCAAGAATAATATTGACAAATACTTTCGATGGTAGTTAGTATTGCGGTAAAGTGAGATCTTTTTTACAAGAAGATAGACTTTGTTCGTGTAACCTTTACCTATAATCTTCCCTTTTTCAGTAAAAGTAAATCAAACATTATATTTATTCACTACTTGTATATTCTAAATTTTTGATATTTACTAGTGTAAAATACTACTAACGTATTTCTACTTTCTACCAAACAAAATTATTATTTTTTTACATTTTCTACACTGGCAACACTGGTCGCAAAATGTCATTTCGTATGGCGGTGCGTCCCTTTTTTGCCAATCATTCTCGTATTTTTGCAAATTTAGCATTATTTACAATCAAACAACCAAATTTAAGTCGTGAGATAAGCCGCAAGTTCATATTCGCTTACATTGCAAAAGTTTCGGTAAGTTACAAAATGTTTACATTGTATAATTTTATTGAATTCAATATGTAATCGTGCTTTGTTTGTCGTGAACTTTTAATTGATCGTTTGTTTCTACATCAAATTATTTTAATACAATGTCTAAACGACGTCCGGTCCACAAGATTTTCTGGTTTGTTCGTAGCAGATTTTTGTATTATTTCATAACCTAACAGTTTTGACAGTCAAGTACCTACCCACAGAATTCAAAAGTCACCCCAAAGTTTAGTAAACTGCTTAGATAAATTCATCAAACTTTAGTGTTGGATATGTTACCTCACCAGTGGTCTCCATAATGTGCGATTACTATAAAGTGATGATTAATATTTTGAGAAACTTTTTTGTCATCATTTTTTTTAACTTTTTTAACCAACTTTTTTTCTGTTATTTGATTATTCAAATGACAGAAAAAAGTTAATTGTTGTTCTTGTTAACATGTATTGTTTGTATGTATTGTATTAAATAAATATCAAGGTGTCATAAAAAACTGGATTTGACTTTATTTTTAAATAGTCAGTTGCACAACCGTCTTTGTCTTTCTCACATTGCTTTCCATCCACTGGTTGTCTGAAAGAGATCGCCATAAGCAATAAGACTGCCGACCATTGTACTTATTTAATGTAAAATTATTTCTTTGTCTTACATGTTTCTTATTTGATGTACAATAAATAGTTATCTATCCTGTCTATCTATATTTATTGTATACAATATTTCCACTACAATACCTAATATCTGAAAAAAAATTAAACATTATTGCAATAAATTTTAATACTTTAACTTAGGTATTCGTTGTGTAAAGTGTTTTGGGTGCTCAATGGTGACATCATCTAATATGAAAGATCAATGAGTGTACTGTATGAATATCCAGTCTTTCCCTTCATTGCATAACCTACCATGACGCACTTTAATATTTTTACCCAGAAACTTAAACAAAAGATATGTACCTACCACACACAACTCATAGTATCAAAATGTACAGTCTATATGCCATTAATTGACTACAATGCAGACCTGTATGTAATTGAGTATTGTCCTGTGAACAAAGGGCACTTTTCCATGTGTGCTGTGTGTCCATATGACACCCATTATTGGATAATGATATTTCATTTCTATACCAGCCAGTGAAGACCCCATCTTTGTTGAGTATGTATGTAGGTATGAAGATAACTTAGGAATCTTATGACTCTTATGAAAGTTGGAAGCAACAAAGATGAGTCAAATGGAAGTTTAAGTTTGAATATGACCCAAATCAGTTGGTTGTTTTGTTTACTTTCGATTTTTACCTAACTTTCAGACCAGGTGATATTTGTATGTATATTTCTTGTTTAAATATCTTAGTAACTCTTGATGGATGTCAAAATATATTGTTGACAAATCTTTTCTTTAAATAGATTTGTAAATAAATTGGTCTTGAGCTCATATTAATATATTTATTTTTAATTTTGTCTGCTATTTCAATGTTTTTGTTGTCAAAAATATTTATTGTGTGAATCTTCAGTTATCACTATTTGTTTAAGAAATCTAATTTACCTCTCCTCCCATTGTTACATGTATATTGATATAGAATAGAATACCAAATTTATTTATCATTCATTCACACAAGGTTTTATTTTCGTTGAGTTTACTTATACATGCAGATTTTTTAATCATCAGCCAATTGACGACCACTGTGGCCTAGTGATCATCATGCCACACTGTCACACTGAGGTCCTAGTTCGATCCCCGGTCAGGTCAAGATGAAAAATTAACTTTTTCAGATTGACCAGGGTCTTGGATTTTGATATATATGTATTTTTAAAATATAGTATTGTTAAGTTAGTATCCCTTAACACAAAAGTCTCAGATTTACACGTACTTTGGGGCTAGCTCAATCTATATGATTGGTCCTTATATATTTATTTATATAATTTTGGAGCAAGTTCAGTCCAAGTTAATGATTTACTTTCTATAAAAATTAATTATCGTGTTACTGACATTTATTAATTTGAAAATGCTAAATTTAATGTCTCGTACATTTTCAGTTGTACAAATAATGGATAAAAATAATTCTTAGTCTGTATAAACAGAAGGACTATAAAAAAGGTGTATAAAACAAGAAACCAATAAATACCAAAACATATAATAAGACATTGTCAATCTATTTATTTTATAGGTAAGTAATTAACTAGTAAAGTGTTTAGAAATAGCACAGGAAATAGTATTCCTGTCTTTGCCAAAATTTGTGTTACTAACATTAAAATAATGTCACACCCAATCACACACCCTATGTGCAATCAAAATTACCGGTTTTCGTAATTTTATTATTTGATTGCTTGAGTTCATGTAGTTAAATAACTAAATTAAATTAATATATTATTCTTAAATTATATTAAAAGTCCTTTAGAATGTAGGTAGGGCCCTTCACACTATTAACTCATACATTCTAGAACTTAGTTAGCAACAAGTTCACCTTGTATCAGATAAGTACTCTAGCGCCTAGTATATTAATGATACAGTTGGCTCCCGATAAACTCGCTTTCGTCACTAAATGAGCCACGATAATATGTCCCGCCCTTCCATTTTGCGTTTATATTAATAACTTATTACAGAACTGTAATAACAATTCAATCTTCCTGGATGAAGTTTCTTTTAATTTTTATGTAAATAATAATTTTTATGTAAATATTTGTTTTTCGTGTAAGTGGACGAAGTGGCGAACACTGTTGTCAGATTTTTCAATGTTGCTTATAGGCATCTGAACAGCAACTTACCTGCTTTCCGCAGCATGGGTTAGATCGTAACAATAGAGTGATAGTAACTTAAATACTGTTATCTTAAACTTGCATTTCCTTCTTACTTTTATTTATAAAAAAATCCTTTTTGCTAAAGTAATATAGGCCGGTTGTATTTAAAACAAAAAATGCAAACTCACGGTTTTTTAATATGTTTTTAGAAACACAATCAGTGTCGTATATCCAAGTTTGCCGCTTCGAAAGATCTGTCTCTAACTTAACAGTACCACAAACTTAACAAAACCACAAAATATTCTCATTTTTTGGTATTCAAAATATGAGTCTTAGACTATGAGTTTTTCCAAAGAAGACATGTTTTATAGTATTCTAAAATTGCTACGATTTGATACCAAAATCAGCTTTGTAGGTTCAATACTTACCATGATACAGATGTCCAAAAGTTGTCAACTTTTAAATAAGAAAAATTTTAAGATTTTGCAAAATTTCGACCCAGATATCGGGGAAAATACTAATTTATGATCAATCATAAGAAAAATGTTTTAGCAAATGTAATTAGTTTTAATTTAAGCATAAATGTCGTCTGTAGGCCGTATAGTATGTTCACAAATCTTAAAAATCCAAAAAAATAGTAATCTGATTTGCTCTGTTTAGTTCTTATACGCTATTTTAAGGGTATTTTGAAAGGAAACAACATATTCACAAAAAAAGTAATCTTTTAATATTTAAAATAGTTTTCAAGCATATTTATAAAGCATTACAAAGACATTACATTCTTTTTTGGTTCGAATAGTTCATTTTGAACGCTACGTGGGTAGTTTTTTTAATATGAAATGAAACAATAAATTGTCTAATTCAGCCTGAAAATCGGCACGTCTTCTCATTCGTTGGCAATTTGAAGCTTTGCGATTTTTATTAGAAATACATCCAATCTTTAAACGGGAGGGGCTAGTCGTCTAATCATGTTTGATCTCTATATATCAAACGCATCGGACGTAGTAACTGACATGTAATCTGTGGCATCACTTAACTAGACACTGTATCCCCAGCCCAGTGCCACTCACACATCCTGTGTGTGAGTATCGCCTTACAGTGGCTTCATTACTAGCGCCTTTACGTCACGTTTCGGTAAGCTGTTTCGTAAGCAATACTATTATGTACTGTTTTTTTTTACCTGATTGTACGTGCCATGTCTCATATTTACTGTTAATTTAACTTCTGAGAGTGAATGGGTTTGCACCTACTTATTGGGTTTATTTTGTCTGTAATGCTAATGATAACATGACAATTGCTGCGTAGATAACTTAATGGAATGGAAAAGTTATCTACTGGCAGTGATGACATAAACAACGTCACAGAATTTCTTGAGTAAAGTGTTTACTTAGCAGAAGAATATGCATTATGTCTTGTAATAATCTGACTATATCTGTATATATTGGAACTAAGTTCCTTATCGCGCGTTGCGAAAGGGGGCTAGACGGAAAAAATTAAGACCAAAAGTTGTAACGACACTTTTTGTTCATTCAAATTTATGAAGATAATAAAAAAATCGATTTAGAACGCAGAAAAGAGTTTGAATGTAATTTAGACCTATTTATATTTTACTTCGTTCCATCCGGGTGTCCCTTGACACCTCTCAAGTTTTTTTTTACTAAGCCTTCCATGTACCGCCAAAATAAAAATCCATGCATAAATTACGTCGAACATATTATATTATGTCTACTTCACCCTATGTTTCCATAATACACCACTAGTAAGTAGTGACACGAGACCTTGCACTGCAAATCCTAATGAAACTGCCTGTTCTATTAATAGCAAATTCTATCCAACGAAGTCAAGAGTCAAGACCGTCACGAAAAAGAGAAAGTGCTCTGTAACGTAATTAATGATTTTGATATTTGATACCGAATTCTGAATCAATAACAGTATCAATGTAAGGGGTTATTTACTATACACAAAATTATATGTTCAACCTTTTATAGCCACTGCAGCTGCCGGGCTTTATTTCTAAAGACATATATATATGTATAAGATACACACTGAGACACTGGCGACTCCGTAAATTCGACCTCTAATCTCTAAGATGTCACTGTTTAAAAAAATCATTTGATTGACGCGCGACCATCAAAACGGAAGGAGAGATGAACGGAACAATAACACTAGCTGCTTGCAAATGGTGCGGACAATTCGACTGCTCGTGCGGCAACCCGGTTTGTTTTCCATCGTGCTATCGTGCTTTATAAGACGATGTGGTGCTGCCATCAGGCCAGTCTGAGCGTCCGCCATGGGAAGTGAATACATGTTGTTAGTGTGTGTGTTGTTTCAGTGCGTGTGCGCGTCCACCTCGTCCGCGCTGAAGACCATGAGTTTCGAGTACCCGGAGGCGAGAAGAGATGAGACCGTCGTCGACGACTACCATGGGACCCTGGTATGTGTTGATATCTTAGTATTTTAAGGAGAGTTTGCGTGTCTATGATAGTGTAGCTTGCAGATAAACAAAAAACCTAAAGTTTAGAACACTCAAAACATAACCGCGGTTCGTTTGAAAAATATAATTTCACATAGAGGATTTTAAAGACTGCGAAAATAATTTTAGCTTTTAACTAAAAGCTAACTGCATAGCTTTTAGTTAAAAGCTAAAATTAACTATTTATCTATATTGAATATTTGTACAAACTGCACATCACAAATTTTTTTAAGTGTGTGCTGCCCTTCGCCCTCCCCTTTCTGCGGTGCGGCAAGCGGTGCCGCCAATTTTGTTTTGGTGTTTTGGCCCTTCAGTTTGGTTAAATAAAAATAATCTAGCTACCTGACCTATCAGTTTGGTTAAATAAAAATAATCTATAAAATAATAATTAATCAACAAATTATAATTATTCAAAACATTACTGCTATATTTATGAGAGGATTAGAGACCTCGTATAGCTTTGATAGAAAGCAGGTTCAGTCTATAATATTGATAGCTTATTAATTAAAGCTTAGTATAGAAACCTGAGGTGAAATATAAAAATACATCAGCTGGTTGTGAGAATGTATCGGGAGTTAGGTACTTCGATTTTTTGTGTTGCACTTTAGGGTGTTGGTTCATCCAAATGTTCTTACTAGTTTTCGCCTCAAATGTCCTGAATGAACAAATCTGTATTATCAAAATTGTATTTTAATGATGTACAAATAATTTTAATTCTTATTCAACACAGTACAACTTCAAATTCAAGACAGGTGTGTCATGATCGGGTAAAACGGTGCAAATATCCATGAAGTCCACAATGAGTGAATGAGGGAATCGCTTTAATTGAATGATGAATAATCATGTCTAAGTCTCGAGTGTGGTCTTTATCTTGAAAACGTTGTGCACATGCAGTTGTAACTACCATAATTTAATGCAATTCGAAATTAACTCTTAGCGATTCTTTTTTGGTTAAATTAATCTCATTCGTCACAACCTCTCTATAACTACTTTATCTATATATGTATTTGTTATGAAATATAGTATTGTTAAGTTAGTATCCCATAACACAAACTTACTTTGGGGCTAGCTCAATCAGTATAATTTTTATCTACTGATGGCAAATGAGAATTGCTCGTCATTTTATACAACCCCCATTATCCACTGAATTCCACTGCCATAATTTAATGCAGTTCGAAATTAACTTTTAGCGATTCTTTTTTGGTAAAAATAATCTCATTCGTCACAACCTGCATATACTAATGGCAAGGCAAATGGGAATTTCTTGTAATTATACATATACAAACCTTATTTAATCCCGGTGGCGACGAATGGGAATGGGAGTAAGTCGAGCGACCAGTCGATCAATTAGTGAGACATTTTGTTTTTGACCTACTGGTCACAGGGCGGTTGTGATCATTACGTGCGCCTATATTCACTCTAATGATTTAATGAGTGAATCGGATATGCAGTTCCCGATTGCCCGACTTAATTAGACACGACAATAGGTACTTACCAGTACAAAGTATTGCCGTAAAAAGGCAAACACGGGTCTTACTATTTTCAGCATAGTCTGATGTATTCCAGCTACACAAGTAGAGAAGCTGAAACGGAGACGCTTCGCTCAATCGGTCAATGGATCCAACATGGCATTTGGTCGACTTTCTATCTTTTGTGTAAGTGGCCAAAATGAAGTAAAAAATGTTTATGCTGCCGAAATTCATCGTGCCGATATCAACCGTAATTAACCTCTAATAGCAGGAGCACCTAAATTCAGCCTGCATCCTGCAATACTTTTCACGCATTAGTATAATAATCATGCCTTTTACAAGGCTAGTATTTTTTTAACTAAAAAATCGTTTCATATTTGGGATGTACATCTTGCTTTACATTTACAATACTTACTAAAACATATGAAAATATATGAAATAAAAGAAGACAGAAAAAAATCATTATTTGTTAAAAACAATCAAATTATTATAAACAAAACATTATACTAAATGCACCAAAATGGTGTCCGCTCAGCAAATGTTGTACTTAGTGTGAACCACAACGCTGGTCTTTCTTCACAAAATCTGAATGTTATTTAATTTTCCACATTAAAGCGGTAATAGATAGATAATAAGACTGCTGCATACTAATGACAATGTTGTAATTGCACACGTAGTCATTGTGATTGTTCAATTGTCGTAATAATTATCGGAAAATGATTTCCGTTATCGTTATTCGATTGTTATGGCAATTGATGTACTTACATCGACACGAAAGTAGAGATGGGTCGTAGGCAAAAACTCGGAAATTGGGCATAAATGGGCATAAACTTAGTGGGCAAAAAAGAATTTACGCCCAAATAAGTGCCTGATCGCTGGGCAGAAATAAATAATTGAATTTTAGTAAAAAGAAGCAGGAACCTAATCGTGATTTTGTAAATAATAACTATAATCAAATAAATTGGTCATAAAATAATCACAGTCAAGTTAAAATCACAATAAATCTAGCTTCTAATAAAATTTAGTTTTCATGCGCTCGGGTTGCGTCGACTCGACTGGACAACCGAAAGAGTGATAGTTTGCCTACCTTAACTAATCAATTTCTTGTTTTTCATTGTCAATTTATTTGTCATTATATAATTATGTTTTGTGCATACTCAAATGCAGCTATTTAAATGAAAAAGTAAACAAAACTTCTGTTAATGTTTTTGCCGTGGCCATGGACATTTATTCGGCATATACGGACATTTATTCGGCATATACGGACATTTATTCGGCATATACGGACATTTATTCGGCATATACGGACATTTATTCGGCATTTATCCGTACCATGCGCATGATTTTTAGCTTCGTTCGAGAGCTTTACGCTCGTCTGGGAAAAAGAAATAATGTAATACTGGTACATTCTACACCATAGTCTATTCAAATAAAAATTTATAATATAACTATTTTCTATCTAAATTTCTGTTGAATCTGAATCTTCGAACGTGAAAACGTTAGATTTGTCAGAAATACTAGTAGTCAGTTCATATAGTCCATTTCGTTAGGTATTTAAAAGAATGTAAAGTCTTGACATGTCTTTGTATTGAAATATACACTTTATAAATCAATAACTTTACAAATTACAAATTATTTATTTTATCAATTATAAATTACATATTCTTTTTTGTAATTTGCAAAAGTATTGATTTATAAAGTGTATATTTCAATAAAAAGACATGTCAAGATTGTTTACATTCTTTTAAATACCTAAACAAATTGACTATAGCTATATTGACTTATATTGTTACTCAATATTATAAATAGCATCTCATTACCATTTGCTAAGTCATTGAACTGCTTACTTATGGTAAATACGAGATTACGTCTTATTGTCTAACTACAAGGATCATCTGTTATAACTGTTTCCATACGCCTGAGATCAATAACACGTAACGTGTATTGATTTCAGACCACTAAAGATTTGTTTATTTTTCTTATATTTATCTTAACATCACTTTTATTTGATGTTTATCTAAATAGTATTCTAATGCTAGCTCCCTTCATTTTAAAGCGTCGTAGGTGCCTTAGTTGCGATGACTTGCAGTTCTGCATAGCTTTGTGATCAAACTATAAGCTTATGATTCTAGTAAGACCTTCCTATACATTGCTTGTGTGTACACTCGTACATTTGAATTAAAAGGTAATCATTTGCGTTTATCTGTCCCAGTGTCTTTGCTTAATTGATCAATTGAAAAAAAAAGAAAACTTGACCGTTCTTGGTGTGTTGTGAGAAACCATAAGTTATTACTACGCGTACAATAATGTTATTGACAATAACATTAAAGTAAGGTATTACTCGTAGTTCAAGTTTTCAAGATAAAGAGAAACCTTCGCCGACAAACAGTGAACGTGGTGACAAAGATTCATTTGAGTTGGAAAAATAACGGATGAGTTCCGTTTAGTATTCCTCTTGTTTGACATTTCTTATTTACATTCTTGCTCCGAACATTTGTAAGGAAAAAAACGGAGGTGAATTGACTTTGTTGTCTATTGTTGCAAAAAAAGGTCTTGACCGAAATATGTAAGGTCGTGTTTGTAATAAAAATCTTTGAAAAATTGTACTTACTGTAAATATGAATACAATAATATTAGTTAAATTACAGACATTTTTGACCTACTTTAAAAAGGGATGAGGTTATCAATTCGTAGGAATCTTATTTTTTTATGTATAATATAACAGATTATTCGAAGACTCCCAGACCGATTGGGAAAATTCCTTTTTCGTTTGAAAAAAAAAATTCTATGGGACCACCTGACAGGTATACCATATAAATGTTGTCAAATTCGATTGTAAAATTTAGGTGTGAAGTCGGTTTTTTAGTTTTTAAAATGTATACGAGTATGTAAACCTTTGAAACATAAATTAGAATGGCACTGAAACATAATTAGACTGGTAGAGTAGTGCTCAAACATATCCTTAGGCCGTAAAATATCAGACACAAAAGGATAACAATATAAAATTGCATTAATAAATGCTATGCGTGTCTCAATGGGGTTGACTTTTTGTACTATTGTGGTCAGTAAAGATTAAAATAAATAAATTGTTATCAAAGTAAAAGTAAAAAATCATTAATTTATCTTTGGATATTCGCATCACGCGCCAAGCTCAAGCCAGACGTTTTTGTCTTTAAGATATTCATCGATTCCATAATAAGCCTTCTCACGGAGTTCTTTCTTTACTTAAGATTTACATTTTCTATTTGGCATATCAACGACCGATTCTGGCAATTTATTATAAAACTTTAAACAGTTTCCCTTAAACGATTTACTGACTGTTTTCAGCCTATAATACGGGGTAATTAAATCATTTCTGTTACGTTAGTTTCCGTACAATCCCCGTAAAATCACCTGTTTTATTAAATACATTATATTTTCTAATATGTACTGTAGCACATCTATAATGGTTTTCCAGTCTGAAAATCACTTTGTTATATGGGTTTTTGTCATTTCACACTTCGTTTACTCCAGAATACTAGGTCCAATTGTAATGATCGCCAATGTCATTACTTACATCGGTTTTTATGCTACTGATTCTATATTTGTTTGATAAAACTAACAATAACCGTTTTTATTTTAACAATACATAATCTTATCCCACACGAGTTTAAACGTGTACGTTTGTCGTGAATCTCTTGATATTTGGGTTTCACTAAGTTACAAAGGGTCTAGCCGTACTTTCATAGCGAAACTGCCCCCGATAGGAACCTATATCGTAACCTATGTTATATTGTAGAGGGAAGTAATAGTAGTTGATGCAGGAGATATTAGCTCTATATCTTAGTCAATTGAGTAGCTATTTGAAAAAAAGTGTCTGGAGGCGCCTTTTTTTAAAATGGTATATTTTTGTTAATTTTAAAGCTAGAATAATGAATCCAATTCCGTTTGTTATCGTAAATTTTACAGATTATTTTAAAATAATTTGCTATGAGCCAACCCTAAATAACGATATAAAAAAATGAAAAAAAAAATTTTTAAATTAATTTCTATCAGATCGAATTGAATTACCACTTAGAGAAAAATATATAATAATTGTCTATACCTTGCCTAACAGCATGCCAAGTTTCATTAAAATCCATTTGGTGCAACATGTTAAAAAAAAATAATAAATATAAGTGGACCGTCTATGACCACTTTGTTGACGCTTCCGAATTGTATTGAATCGGACTTTGCCCGCACGTACATGTTCCTACTCGATCACAGTGCATAGTCGTGGTACGCTTTCGTTGTTATTATTTGCGCAGTTTACAAATTCCTAATTCTGGGACGTATTGTTTGTTCATGTTTAAAAAAATATATATATCGTCGTTCTGTTTCTACATCAATATGGGAAGGTCCTGGGCGTGTGTCGTTAGTAGCCGGTGATTTAGAATACGGAATTAATCGACATTTATGACACAGAACATCTCCAACTTTAAATAGCTTCATTTGAGGAACGTTGTATTTACACACTTTATCTTCCGTTTGCTTATTTTCTTTCGTTTTCCAGTCTTCCGCAATATAAAACCACAATTACTACATCTCCCAGACATAGTCGATATATTTTTAGGTCACTGCTATATTTACTGGATGACCAATAAATATATAGTACATGTTTAAAAAAAAAAATATATATTTTTTTTTTTTAAACATGAACAAACAATACGTCCCAGAATTAGGAATTTGTAAACTGCGCAAATAATAACAACGAAAGCGTACCACGACTATGCACTGTGATCGAGTAGGAACATGTACGTGCGGGCAAAGTCCGATTCAATACAATTCGGAAGCGTCAACAAAGTGGTCATAGACGGTCCACTTATATTTATTATTTTTTTTTAACATGTTGCACCTAATGGATTTTAATGAAACTTGGCATGCTGTTAGGCAAGGTATAGACAATTATTATATATTTTTCTCTAAGTGGTAATTCAATTTAATCTGATAGAAATTAATTCAAAAAAAATTTTTTTTCATTTTTTCTAATCGTTATTTAGGGCTGGCTCATAGCAAATTATTTTAAAATAATCTGTAAAATTTACTATAACAAACGGAATTGGATTCATTATTCTAGCTTTAAAATTAACAAAAATATACCATTTTGAAAAAAAGTCGCCTCCAGACACTTTTTTTCAAATAGCTCCTCAATTGACTAAGATATAGAGCTAATATCTCCTGGATCAACTACTATTAGTACCCTGTACAATATAACATAGGTTACGATATAGGTTCCTATCGGGGGCAGTTTCGCTATGAAAGTACGGCTAGACCCTTTCCCGACAAAAGAAAAAAATGCCGTTCTTTAGTTAGATCTCACGGTGACAAATCATCACATTTTTTTTTTACCCACATATATTAACCTGAATAAACTCTTTATTTTTCAGATAAAAGATCCCTACCGTTGGCTAGAAGACCCAGACTCAAACGAGACCAAAGAGTTTATAGAGGCAGAAAACAAAATCACGCGGCCGTACCTAAACGCGTGCCCGGTGAAGGCCGATATCCATGAGAGGCTCACTGAACTGTGGAACTACCCAAAGTACTCCTGCCCGTTCCGCAGGGGCGATAGATACTTCTTCTTCAAGAACACTGGTCTGCAGAACCAGAAGTAAGTGTGATGGAATTATTTATGATATGTGTGTGGATATTAATAGATTATGGAGATGAAACGCTGAATAACTCGAATTTGTTGGCACAGAAAACCAATCTATTTAACTCGCAAAGGGGTTGTAAACCTTTTTTTGTCATTGGTTTTACGTGTCTGTGTCAGACAATTTAGGTGGTTCGGTGTTTAGGTGTTAGCAATTTGTACTAAACTTTGTAAATTGCTATGCTTTTTTACAACTACTAGTGATTACTGATGATGTAGTACATATTGTACAGGAAGCAATCAAAATGAATGGATTTGTCCCTGCAATTTAAGTGTTTCATTATATCCATGTAGTACGACACACAATATGTTAGTTAACAAAATACTGGTAGTTAAGGTAGCGTAAGTAGACCCCCAATTAAAAGGAGGACTTAGCAAATCATCACGCTGAGCGTGGGTCTTTATTTTTTTTTTAATTGAGTTGCGAAACGGTCGCGCGACTGAGACGCCATCTAAAGTGGTAGAAATTGTACTATCTTTACTAGGCTTGGCGTCGGGGGTATAGTAACGTTAACAAGCCCTGGCGTGCAAAAGATCAAAGCCTTTTCTAGTGCTCCCCTTCCTGCTTCCAGCCAGTCCTCCCGAGGGCAACAGTTTGCCATACGGTCCTGTGCGCGTCATGTTTTATCATTTGAGATAAATATTACGTAAATGATTCTGATTGATCTGATACAAGGTTGGCCACAACGCACGTGTTTAATACACAACAATAACAAACATGATTATAGTTTACCGTACAAGGCGCGACAGCTTCTATAAATAGCTTAACTATACTTGAATTATGTCAAAGAAATAAATTGATACATTAGGGTCAGTTCTGACCGAGAAGTGACCGGAATTAGGTAGAGTTATTTATGTACTTGCATCGAAATTCTGATATTAATATGGATTTTCCCGGGATTTCTAATGAACAATCCCATGTTGCCTACAATATTACAAATAAATAATCATAAAAGCCTCAGAGATAGATAAAACAAATAAAACAAAGATAATTATATACAATTTTTATAAGTATTTACATTAGTATTTTTATTAGTTTTAACATATTGGCAACGTCGCGCGTGCAGTGGGTTAAATTGTGTAGAAGTAAATAACTTTTTATTTAAGAAATCACGGGATTTTTCTTATCTTTAAAATTAATCCCGGGATTTGAGGCATATCCACTTTATTCTTTCGCTGTATGAAATCAGTGTAAGTACATAAATAACTCTACCTAATTCCGACCTCTGTTTTTGATACTCGAAAATAAACTTTAAACTATTGGTATAAAGTGCACAAACGTTTGAACGTGACAAAATGCTCGCGCGGTCTCGAGGCAATACGAGCATTTTCGAGCTTGCTCACGTCTTGCACTTTATGTCAATTGTTTATTTTCGAATATCGTATACAAATCCTCTCCGATGCGCTCCTCGCAGTCTAAACTGACACTTGGTAGTTAATAATGAATGGCACATTTGAAACAAGATTGCAATACGATTTAAACGACATTGTATTGCAATTGCTTGTTTCACATCACATGCACATAAAAGCAAAAATTAAAAAGATCAAATTGAATTACTAAATTATGCGACATTTCAGCCAACTATCGCTATTTCAACTTTGGGTGAAATTTCATAATCGTCAAAATCTGCATAGCTTTGAAACTTTTCAAATAAAGACTTAGGCGTTGGACACACAGAAAAGACGTAAGACGCAGACGGGACACGGACGGGGCACAGACGGGGCGCCGTCTCGACTTTTGAAAACATATAGAAAAGACGAGGCACCGACGTGACAGATACAAACAAAACCGTATCTATGGCAACACTGGCGACGCGCGAGTCCCCCAACCCGCCCCCGACCCTGTTTCGTCTGCTCGCGCCCTTGCCCCGTCTGTTCTGTAGTAAGCGTCGTGTCTTTGCCTTCTTCGCGCCCCGTCTTTCGTCTGTGTTCTGTATCGCGACGCTTCTATACATTTTGTATGAAAATGACGCGGAGGAGACATGTTTGCGGCCGGTCCATGTCTTTTGTCTTTTCAGAGCTTAAAATATACTTACATATATTTTGAAGAAAAAAATTTTTTTTTTGTGATCAGTCCACCGGTTCAATGAAATTAAGAGCTCGAACAGACAAACGATAGTATGCCCGCGACCCAGGTCAGCGTCCTATGTCGCGGGCGGTCGCGCGATAGTCGGCGACTGTCACTGCTATCGCGAGCATACTGTGGCTTGTCTGTTAGTGCCCTAAAATAGTAAAGATATCAAAGTGAGGGTCAATTACAGGTATCACTTGAGGTAAATTGCAAGAAACATCCGTATTAGACAATCCAGCAAAATGGCACCAGGAAATCAGAAATTGACATTTATAAATGAAACGTCTGAATGGTCACACGAATTTTGTGAAGTTTCTCGCAATTCTGGTCCACTTTCAAAGCCTTTAAACAGTGACTTTAAATTATGTTTTTATATTTCAGTGTACTATACGTACAAGACAGTTTAGACGGCGAGCCTCGCGTGTTTCTCGACCCGAACACACTGTCGGAAGACGGGACCATTGCGCTATCTGGCAGTCGCTTTACGGAAGATGGCGCCACATTCGCGTATGGGTTGTCTGCCAGTGGCTCGGATTGGATCACGATACATCTAAAGGACGTTGCTACAGGTATTATAGCTTTTTATTTCCGCATGTTCCACACTCTAGTTACAATTATTTTAGTTATTTGTTTTTAGTTTCTTGGACATGCAGTCCCTTGAGGGTAAAAGCCTCCTCCATTTTTTTCCACTTTTCTCTATTCTTGGCCGTTTCCATCCATTTTCCTACCACTTCTACGATGTCATCCACCCATCTTTTCCTTGGTTTTCCTACCCTTCTTTTGCCCATTGGACCCAGTCATTTTGTGACTAGATATGTCCATCTCTTGTCTTTACATCTTGCTATATGTCCGGCCCATTTCCATTTATGTTTTAAGCAGTGCTCGAGGGCATCTGTTACTTTAGTTTTATTGCAAATATCCACATATCTTACTTTTTGTGTTTTCCTTAGTTTTAGTATGGACCTTTCTATTGCATGTTGACAGGACAATATATGGTTTTTTACTTTTTTGGTGTATACCCATGTCTGCCTAGCGTAGGTTAGGCTTGGAAGGATACACGAATCGAGTATTATCTTTTTTGTTTTGAAGTCGTATTCACCTTGTATTTCTTTGTGGGCCCAAAAATTCTTCCATGCTATGTTTCTTCTTCTGTCTACTTCATTTTCATTGCTGTTTGCATCGAAGGAGACCAATTTTCCCAAGTATACATCTACATATTCTATTGTCATTCCTTCCACTGTGATCTCTTGCTTGTGGCTGTTTGTCATTATTTTGGCATTCATATGTAGGCCTACTTTTTTACTCTCTTGATCTAAGCTTTGTAGCAACTTTCTAAGTTTGAGGCCGATTCACTAAATATGGCTATGTCGTCTGCAAATCTTAGATGGGTGATTCTTTTTCCTTTTACCCATACTCCTTTGTTTGTCCAGTGAAGGTTCTGGAATACATCTCCGAGAACAGCAATGAATAACTTAGGGGAAAGAGGATCCCCTTGCCTCACTCCTTTTTCTACTTTGAACCCTTCTCCTTGTCTTTCTAGTTGAATTTTGCTTTTGCTCTTGGAATATAAACATTTTAATATATGTATTTATTTCTGGTTTATGTTGTTGTTTCTTAAGGCCTTCCATATTGAAGTATGTTCCAAGCTGTCAAATGCCTTTGTGTAGTCCACATAGGCGAGGTATAGTAGCCGGCGATACATATGCCAATAGATATTAAATCTTTTTGACCCGAACTCTATGTGAAGTTCGGACCATTGTGTTATTAGGTAGCCGCTTTACGGTAGATGGCGGCACGTTCATGTATTTTGGGTTGTTTGCTAGTGTCGCCAGTCTATCAAATATTTGTCGCCAATATTTTGTGAGTATCATGTCTCCTGTGCCTCTCTCTATAACACTAAACAGGTCTTACCACTTTAACGTTTTTTGTTTTTAGGTAAAGACTACCCTGAAGTGTTAGAAAAAGTTAAGTTTGCGTCGATGTCATGGACTAAAGATCATAAAGGATTATTTTATTCAGTAAGTACAACTGTTGTTATGTCGACGTTTATAGTAGTTTTTGACATTTGGCGTATTCTCAAAAACTAATAAATTTAAGACACTTGTACATATTTTTTTTTTGTTGACAAAGCATACTATCCCGGAGATGTATTCTTATCTGACAAACTCTGACTGAACCTGTTATCACTCTTTTATTTTACCGAGAACAAAATATAGGTACATTCTATTTCATAAACAATAGTATAAATACTGACTTTTCTAAATAAGTAATTATTTACAAAAATACTTAAAAAAAGCTTTTATCTAAAGCGCTCCTCAAGATGAATCAAACGAGCCCAAACTCGATGGGGTTGCGTCGTTTCATTACAGAGTTCCTATGGCCAATTTCCAGCTCCATCATCAGATCAGCTCCATGTCATCGTAATATTGCATTGTCACGCTACTACGTATACGTATGCGTTCAAAATTTCAACTCAATCGAAAACCAGGAAGTGGGTCAAATTTAACTTGTAAGTTTTGATTATAGGCAGACTGACATACAATGAGACAGGTGAAACTAAATAAAAGCTTGTAAAAACAAAATTTGTGTGCCTGACGGCGCGGCATGAATCCCTGCACTGGAAACTAACAACTTTTGTAATCATGTCTGACAAATGATTTATGATTATAGGTGCCACCTTCACAAATATCAAAATCAAAATTGAAGCATGGATAAATCGGTCACACAAAACTTCTAATCATCTCACACACATAAAAAATAATCAACAACCACAATATATAATGATAGGCACGCATGTACTACACCTTTTACATGTGTAATAAAGGAAGATATAAAAAAAAAATGGTGCATCAGATAGCAGCACAATGACGTTAGGTCCAAACATCTGTTGTGATTGGACCATCAGTTGACAGGTTCTTTTGCTCCGTCAAATGTCATCCAATAACAGCAGCTTATTGGACTTGACTTCACTGTGCTGCCATCAGTTGTCCTATATTTTGGAAACCCTCATTGAACAAATCTTTTTATTCTAGCGATACCCAGACCAGACTGGTAAGACTGATGGCTCGGAGACTGAAGTAAACCGCGACCAAAAACTGTGTTTCCATCGGTTGAACACGCCGCAGAAAGATGACGTCATCGTGGTGGAGTTCCCAGAGGAACCGCTGTGGAGAATGTGAGTATGTTATTTTAATCTCTGGTGTGATATGAAAATATTTACACGGCAAAGGTAAGGAAGAAGTGTTATATTAAAAATAGCTGTGTACTTTTCGACACGATTGTTTTGTGACGAAATAATGAAATGAAAGAAGATAGTCGGCCAAAAAATTCTTGCCTCAAAAGACCTGTTTTAAATTATATATCAACATCGCACGCAATTATTCGCGCTTGCAATTATTTTCATATGCGCGTTGGAGAATTAATTAGTAAGCTACAACGCCTATAATCTCCTTGGTTAGGTAGCGGACCCAGGGCTCTGAAGCTGCTGAGGATGCAATCGGGAAAATACTTTCGGATGATGATGAATGCCTATAGACCGACTGATTTAATGAGTCCTCGCCTCGTCCCTAAATAACTTAACTTTTCATTTTTTTTGTGCCCATCTGGTGAATCTGCTAGATGACAACAAGTCAAATCAGATACTTTTTTCCAAACGTCAACACAATGTTGTTGTATGAGAATCACAACTGTGAAGTCCTACTTTTTTGAGTCAAATAGCACTATGAACCAGTTTTTCAGCATTAACAAATCTAAAATAATTTGAAAATGGATATATAATGGATATATAAATAAAAAGTGACACTATTTAGTCTCGTTTTATTTTATGAAATGTTCCGAATAGTTTAGTTTTGACCTGTCTACTCAATTGTAAGCAAGGCAGTTGAAGTTGTTAGTTCAAAGTGTTCTATACTAGATTATTCCGAATACTCAATAAGTTTCGCGTGTCAACAGAGACATCAATACAAACCACAGGCAATGGGAGAACAGAAAAGCGTATGTGACAGTTTATTTTTAATTATCTTACAAATCATACAGGACAAATCATACAGGGTGATTTTGAACCTCGTAGCTATATTCAAGAAACATATTCTATAGTATGTACCTTGTTTCATAATAAAAACCCAAGATATCCGACAAATGCATACCAAAAACCTCTCATTTGAATGTCACCGCGCGCTGTCGGACTCGTCGCGGCAGCCGGCGCGCGGGGAGGATTACGGCCAAGCGGATAGGGAAGTCAACAGGTTAGCCAATTATTAAAAATTTGGGGCGCAAAACGTCTCTTTCGCAAAATGTCCCCTAGTCGTAAAACGACTCTTTCTCATGTCTCTTTCTCAGAACGTCTCTTACGCAGAATGTCCCTGTGTGTGTATCCCTGAATGCGACATTATGAGAAAGAGACGTTTTGCGAAAGAGACGTTTTGCGAATAAGCCAAATTTGGGGCAAAAAATATTTGAAAATGAGTCTATTTCTTTCGGATTTGTGTTTTATTGGTGATTCTGATGCTAAGATATAGCTAGGGGGTTTAAAATCAACCTGTATATGTAGTGGTTGAATTTGCTAGTGAAACACTTTGAACAAACAACTTATTATTTGATTTGTTATAGTAATGTAGGTCTTACAGTATTTGAGTAGTAGATGAAACAGTCATAGTGTAGAATACAGTATTATTTTAAAATAGATTTTTGTAGGAACCGGACAATAGACATAAAGAGGTTTTTTTCGTGCAGCAGAGATGAGTGTTCGTCTCTGACCCACGCGTTTCGTTGGACTGAGACCAGCTGAGTTATTACCATTTGTCTCTATTGAAGATAACTTAGTGGATCCTATTTATCCCTAGAATATAGAAATGCCTTGACGGGCGTAAACAGACAGATATGTGGTGGTATTAATGTTACTATAATATATAATGTTCGTAATGTAATGTACTCACGGCGTTAACGTGAGGAACGCGGGCTCGAATCCCACTGGTGACGAAATTTTTCATCACATTTTTAAATTTGTATAATCGAGTATTGTAATGCTGTTAAAAGAACAATTAGTTTGATCTATTTTTGGTACAAGTTTGAAGATAAGTACTTAAAGTATAGTTGAATTAGAATGTGCCTTGTCGTCCAAAATTAGCTTTTGTCGGCATCAAGTGTAGGTTGACTGGTAGAAAAGACCCTCTAGGCCTTAAGTCTAATGATACAATTTTTGTAATAAAGTTAAATAAATAAAAAATACATAATGTTGTTACTGGTTCTACCTTGACGTAAATCGAATTTTGCAGCGGTGCAGAAGTGACGGATTGCGGCAAGTACTTGATAGTGACACCCGTGAAGGACTGCCGCGACAACTTGCTGCTCTTCGCGGAGCTGAAAGATACCAACGTGACAGGGAAACTGCCGCTCACGCAGATCGTGCACAAGTTTGAAGCGGACTACGAGGTGATATGCTATCTCCTTCTAAATCTCTCTCTCTCTCTCCTGCCGCGAGAACTTGCGGTTCTTCGCGGAACTGAAACAAAAAAGTGACAGGGAAACTGCCGCTCACGCAGATCGTGCACAAGTTTGAATAGAACTACAAGAAAATCTGTTTTTAAATAGAACGAACGAAAATTAAGCATACTTTCGTGTGATTTTATACCAAGATTTTAGCAACATTGTGGTCATGTTCATATTAATGCTAGAAGAGTGCATGTTTAATTACGTGGTAGCAATATGGCTGTATGGCAAGTGATGGAATTAAATAATTATAGCGATTTTTAAAAATTGTAAATAAATACAAAATCAAATATCATGACCTTCTAATCTGCTATTTCCCAACTAGTTAAATCAGATAATTTTTTCTTAATGTCAAAAAAACTTTCTGTGGGCTTTGTATCAAATACAGGCAGATGACGTCATAGTTTATTTTAGTTAAATAGCGCTTTTATTATAAGTTTCTTTTTGCAATAGTAAATCTAAAATCACGTTAAAATCGATATGTTCAAAGACAAGTGACAAGACCCAGAAAAATACCCAATTTACTCACATTATGAAAGTACCTGAAATTAAGGTTTCAAGTGTAATATTAACAATTTTTGGAACAATTAAGTTTTAATAAATAAATACAAAATTATGACGTTCTAATTTACTCACATTATAAAAGTATCTGAAATTAAGATTCAAATGTTTATTCAGTAATTAGACCTTCACAGGCACTTTTACACGTCAATAAGTATAATTTACGTTTCGTGTCTTTATTATCTTTATGTGTGTAAAGTATATTAAAAGTTAATTTATTTTTAAAGAAAAGCTACCGATACCAGCGCTTCAAGTGCTTCTTACTATATTAATTTTCCAGTGTTACAAAGTCTTGTGTAATTTTTTTTTCCAGTACATAACAAACGAGGGTTCTGTGTGCATATTCCGCACGAACAAGAACGCGCCCAACTACCGCCTGATCAAGATCGACCTCAGCGACCCGGCCGAGGAGAACTGGCAGACGCTCATCCCGGAGCACCCCAAAGACGTGCTCGACTGGGCCTCGGCCGTGGACGGCGACAAACTCGTCATACACTACGTCAGAGATGTCAAGGTGAGAATTTGGTACCTAATTACAACAATAATATACCCTTTATTGCACAAATAAATAAGTACCTACAGGATATAGTTATATTAAAAACTAAAAAATGCACAGAAGGCGGCCTTATCGCTAAGCAATTTCTTCTAGGTAACCTCGCTTATGTAGAATAACTGGCCACGTGCGAGTGGGAGTCGCGCACTAAGTATTCCGTACCATATATAAACAATTACGTTTGTTGTATTAGAGCTCCACTTGAATATATATTTGATTCTGTTTTTAGTATTTGTTGTTATAGTGGCAACAGAAATACATAATCTGTAAAAAATTGGTCACGGTTCATGAGATACAGCCTGGTGACAGACGGACAGACGGACAGCAGAGCCTTAGTAATAGGGTCCCGTTTTTACCCTTTAGGCACGGAACCCTAAAAAGTGGTGGGAAATTAGGTAGAGCAGGATAGTCAATATAATAAACATACTTATATGCAAAACAAATATACATCATACTTAAAACTTACACAAAAAATAGCAAGAAAAGATGAAGAAACTAAGGGGAAACAAGGGGTAAAGATTTACCTTTCATCAGGATAAAAAAATGAAATTTTAATTGGGATTTGAAACTGGCTCGCATTTGAGCGCGTCGGATAGTAATGTAGTGGACCTAAAATGAAGGTGTCACCGAACGTTTTTAATTTAATTTATCTCATTATATGCGATTTTTCCTGCAGCAGGGCAAGGTTCAATAACTTATTTAGATTTTAGTGGTTTTTTTTTAACATTTTTAACCCCCGACAAAAAAGACGGTTGTTATAAGTTTGACGCTAATGTCTGTGGCATTGTAGCGCTCGAACGGATCAGCAAGCTCCCTTGCGGTGGTTTTTAGTTGGGTTTGATGAACATTCAGCCGTTTAAAATTTATTGGGGGTAAACGCTTGAAAGTCAGGGTTTTCCCTTGCAAATAATAGATTGCGCTACGAAAATCAATTATAATTAAGTTCCGCTACTCATCACTAGATGGCTTAATTGACAGTCATGTTTTTTTTTTATTTAGAACGAAGTTCCTTATCGCGCGTTTCGAAAGGGACTTAGACGGAAAAAAAAAAGACTAAAAGTTGTAACGACACTTTTTATTTATTCAAATTTATGAAGATAATAAAAACTTAATTTTAGAACGCAAAAAAGAGTTTGAATGTAATTTAGACCTGTCTATCTAAATCTAAATATATATAACTCAAAGGTGACTGACTGATTGACATAGTGATCTATCAACGCACAGCCCAAAACACTGGACGGATCGGACTGAAATTTGGCATGCACGTAGATGTTATGACGTAGGCATCCACTAAGAAAGGATTTTGGTCAATTCTACCCCCAAGGGGATAAAATAGGGGATGAAAGTTTGTATAAACTTTGTCAATTTTAAACCGATCGGACTAAGACTTTGCATGCATAAAGCTACTATGACGTAGGCATCTCCTAAGAAAGGATTTTGATAAATTACACCCCTACGCGAGCGAAGCCGCGGGCAAAAGCTAGTTTAAATATATTTTACTTCATTCCATCCGGGTGTGCCTTGACACCTCTCAAGTTTTTTTTTTTGCTTAGTAAATAAACTTGTTGATTGTGTGCAGAGTGTCCTGCAACTGCACAGCGCGGCGTCGGGCGACATGCTGCAGTCGTTCGACCTGCCCGTGGGCTCAGTGGTCGGCTTCTCGGGCAAAAAGGTGCAGACGGAGATATTTTACCACTTCATGTCTTTCCTCACGCCCGGCATCATCTACCACGTGGACTTGAAGAACAAACCGTATTCACCCACCGTGAGTTAAAAAAATGTTTTTTTTTTTTATAAACAATTAGTAAAAATGTTTAATCAAATTAACCATTGGATAAATTATGAATAAATAACATTTTCTTGTTAAGAAAAAATAATTGTGTATCAACACATTATTTTTTAATTTTCAGAGTATTGTCAAAAAAGCAAGTTGATACTGAATCTGTAAATACCAATAGTTTTTCGATTTTTTTATTAGTCGATTACATAGTAGAAGTTTTTCTTGAAATTTTTGTTTTTAGTAGTTAAATACTTTGTAAGCAAGTTTCAATCATCATTACTTTAAAAAACCTCGTTTAATAATGTTGGTAATCATTATCTATATATATAAAAGAAGAAACTGAATGACTGATTGACTGACTGACATATCAACGGACAGCTCAAACCGCTGGGTCTAAAGACTCCCTTATGAGGTCTAGGGGTGCACTAAGAAAGAATTTCTCAAAATTCACCCCCTAAGGGGGTGAAACGGGGGTCCAAAGTTCGTATGGACAAACAGGATTAGTTTGACCATTTTATTCAAAACTTCGCAAGAGTATTCCCGGCGGTAAATAAGTAAATACGTGTTGCAGGATTTTTAAAATTCATCCCCTAACAGGGGTGAAACGTGGGTCCAAAGTTTGTATGGAGAAAAAAAAATAGTTTGACGATTTTATTCGAAACTTTGCAAAAGTACTCCCGGCGGTAAATAAGTGAATACGTATTTTAGGATTTTTCAAAATTTATCTCCTAAGGGGGTGAAACGATCCAAAGTTTGTATAAACAAACAAGATTAGTTTGACCATTTTGAAGCGTTCCGTCGCTCTCTTTCGGTTTAACAAATGACAGGAAAGGGAACGAAGACGGAGTCCTATAAGAACCATTTTCGGCTTCTACGCGGATGAAGTCGCGGGTTAAAGCTAGTTATAGATATATAATGTCGTCCATTTTGATTTTCCACTAGAATTTGAAGGCATCCGTTAAATCCATTTTGCATCAAAATAATTGTAAAATTGATAAAGAATATCTATAAAACATCATTTATTTTTTTTTCAGGTATTTAGAGAGGTGAAAGTGAAAGGATTCGACGCATCGCAATATGAGGCTAAACAAATATTTTACTCTAGCAAAGATGGCACTAAAGTTCCTATGTTTATAGTATCAAAGAAGGTGAGTAAAAGGAATATTTACTTTAAAAATTTAGAATTATGGTTTCTAATAATACAGCACTCCGTAATTCTTGTTGAATAACCGTTTAGATTCAGTGTTATTTATACATATTGAAGTTTAAGTGCCGTTAAGGCATTAGTTGAAATAAATAACACTGACACACATCGGGAATTTTCCCCCTTGTGTAAATGTTACTCAATAGGTTGTTACTATTTTAAATTTAAAAGATTTAAATTTTAAAATGTTTAAAATTTTTCAGAAACGACAAGCTTTAATTTTGCCATCATTCAATGATTTCATAGACATAATTATAGACTACCCTATTATTATATGACATTACTATTATTATACCAATTTTCTTGACATTTAAGTAAAGTTAATACCTATTTTTATATTATATTGTAACATCTTATCTATTTGTACCTATGTTTGACAAATAAATGATTGATTGATTGATTGACTAATCAGGAACAGACTTGTAAATTGAGCCGTAATGAGACCAATAGAATATTTAAGTTGGAATATGCATGATCCAAATAGGTCACTGGTGTTACAGAGGTATGACGAAAGTGGGACGCTTGTTCACAGTTATTTTACTGGTATACTGATGTTATCACATCTTTATCCGTTATGATAGAGCTTGGGGCCCTAAGACCCAAAGGCCATGTTAAATGGGATAGTGGACGTTTAAATGGAAAAAGGCAAAAGGGGAATCGTTATAGTGTTGGGTGGCAGTTGTTAAGTATTCATAAATGATTTTCAGAATATAGCGCTGGACGGCTCAAACCCAGCGCTGGTGTACGGCTACGGAGGCTTCAACATAAACATCCAGCCCAGCTTCAGTGTAACTCGGGTGGTATTCATGCAGCATTTCAACGGAGTGGTCGCTATCCCCAACATCAGAGGTGGAGGGTAAGTGTCTTCAAAGCCATACTTTTTGACATCTTAGCGCATTCCCAGTTCCATCCTTAATTTGCTGCTTTAGAACGCGTGCGTGCATTGGTTTCTTTTCTCTTTTCTTAAGATGATATGCATTTAAATGGACAGCCATGTATATATTGAAGACGGCGTGAAAAAGTTGAATCATAATCAGTGATCGGAGTAGGTAGATTGTTTTGGGGTCAATGAACTGAAACGTTAATATTAATATAGACATGCTCCCGGGATTCTGGTATTTAAAAATTAATAAGATTTTTTCCGGAATTTCAAAATTATAAATATAGAATTTTTCCACCCTTTAACATAATTTTAACGGTATAAGTGACTGGGCTTCTAAAGCGAAAAAAATTATGGCATGGTAAAACTTAGAAACAGGAAAAATGCAAAAGATAGATACACTGCGCCGACTCCAAAGAAAAGGGAACAAGAAACGAAGTCCCGGAAGATGGGCTTATCCAGTTGTGATATCTATTTATGATACAAGTTCATAAAATCAATCTACCTACTGCGATCACTGCTCATAATACTATCATTGAAGTCAATCATAAAAAATATAGTAAAAAATAATCTTGCTCTTTTATAAAAAAGCCTCAAAACCATTGTTTTGACGTTTAAAAAAGTATTCGATTTGCCACGTCAAAAAGTAGACTGCATGCATATTATTTGTTGCAGGGAGTACGGCGAGCGGTGGCACAACGCCGGCCGGCTGCTGAACAAGCAGAACGTGTTCGACGACTTCCAAGCGGCGGCCGAGTACCTGGTGCGCGAGAAGTACACGCGGCCGTCGCTCATCACCATCCAGGGCGGCTCCAACGGCGGGCTGCTGGTCGCCGCCTGCATCAACCAGCGGCCGGACCTGTACGGCGCCGCGATCGTGCAGGTCGGGTGAGTGCACACTACCTACATATACCCATAGGCGTACCCAGACCACAGAATTAAGGGGATCTATGGATTATTGTTTTTTAACAGCATTAAAATGCTCGGATTACTATCCAAATAAATTATAAAAATTTTTTTTTTTTTTTATAGAAATCATGAATTTTTCGGAGTCCAGTGCTGAGAGCTGCGAACGTAAAGCTTTTCTATGCACATTAGCTAAAAACGGTCATTTTTATCTAATGTGCGTAGAAAAGCTTCACGTTCTTACTTTAAACTGTCAACAGTAGTTCACAAAAGTTTATCTCGCTTGGTCAAGACAAAATTTTAAATGATATCTCTGTTCCTTTCAAATGATTTATTTCAAATGAGGGCAGCACTAGACCCTGAAAAATTAATTATTATATAAAGAACGGAAACTCCTTCGGTCCCGCGCAATACGCGTCCCCGTTACTCGTCCTCACACCTCTCCCCGGTTTTTGCCTAGTTGAGGCAGCTGCAGCCACCCACTCAAAGTCCTCCACACGGCGCGAACGGGGGAAGGGTGTGAAGACGGGGGACGGGGATGCGTTTTGCGCGGGACTCTAGGAGATTCGGTTCTGTATGTATAATACATATATTAATTCTGTGCCGAAACACAAATCAAATACTAATATTCACGTACAAAAATCTCACTCAGCAAAAAATCAAATAAATATCTACTCAATGTGGTTAGCGATATGGTTTAATTTAGCTCGCGCCTGAACTCAGCACGTAAACGAATAGTCGTTTAGATATCCTAGATACCCACTATGACAGCATCTTTATGGTCGTACGTGATGTGAACTAGGATTTATATTTAATTAATAAGCAAATAATTTATTCTGTTAATTTAGCACATCACGTACTAACTGGACGTGTACATTCAATATAACACTGTACAATGTTTTTGTATAAATAAATACTCTACATAATTCAAATAAATTATCTAGTATCCCGTCGCCACTCCTGGCTTGTAGACGGTTATGGATCGAACCAGATCCAATGGGTTTCATTAGTACCTTTGTGGTCACTGTACCCACCAATTACTGACGTTTTAATTATTTGTTACAATTACAAGGCCCACCCTAAATTTTTAACACTGTACAGCCTAGAAGTAGCTTTTCTGGGGGGTTGTTTTAAATCGTCACTCCAACGCTTTCTTTGCCTGCCCGGTTTTCAATGGGACAATGTAGGTTAGAAAAAAGAATCTTATAAGCTTCGAGAATCAGAGGAGGCGAAATTTATCTCCTAAGAAATATATTTGAACACATAATGTGTGTTAATGAAACGGTTGATTTAAAGTACTGTTTTTTATTTCAGTGTGCTAGACATGCTGCGGTTCCAAAAGTTCACAATTGGCCACGCGTGGGTATCGGACTATGGCAGCTCCGACAACAAGACGCAGTTCGAAAACCTTATCAAGTACTCCCCTCTACACAACATCCATGTCCCGGATGATGGTAAATATGACAACCTCTATTACTTTTTTCATATGTCCCAGGGACAAAAACTTGGCATAACTTAATGACTGCCATCTAGTGACAACAAGTGGCAACTTTTGAATCGCAAAGAGCAGGAAAGGTAACACAATCTTCTGCACACACGACCCAATCTGCAGTCCAGCACCAGATTGTAATTTGTTAGTGCAGATTGTATGTTAAATTGTGTTTTGTATAGCCCCTTATACCCATTAACAGACCACCCATCCAAAATTAGTCTTCTAAATCGAGATGAAGATACTCCGATTACGTGGTTCACATCTGAGATGTGTCGATACGTCGTGTCACAGAATAAGTACTAGTACTCCCGTAAAAAAAGTCTTACTCAGAAAAGAAATATCTACTTAACGTGGTAGTGGTAGGTTAAATTTTCTTGTCAGAACTCCTCACCTCTTCGTTTAGATACCTAGGCATCTATTGCAAGCTAATTTCATTCTTATTACTCTGAACAAAAGATCCATTTGACTGTTTTTTTTTTCCTTCAGAGTGGTCGTCGCGCACATAGTAATAATGTAGGTTTATTTTCGATACGGGGAGTGACACAGGCCTGGTCGTGTATAGGTAATTTACGCATCATGCGTACACGCATTTTTAAAAACAATTTTACGTCTAGGCTTGTCCTTACCGATTAGTAACACTGTGTCTCAAAGGCACTCCGTATTCCCCTTAAGTAACTCGGCACACATATTTTTTTCTATTTAGTAAGTATTACTCAAGAGGGTTACTAATCGAGAATAAATGGTCCTTACAATTGGGTACTTTCCTGGGTCAAAAATAAATTGTTATGATCATATCTATTTTTAACGTGATATTAGATTTATTATGCAGAAAAACTGATATTAAGAGCGCTATTTGACTCCAAGAAACTATGACGTCATTAATAAATAATAATAAATATATAGGGACAAATAACACTGATTGAGCTAGCCCCAAAGTAAGTTCGAGACTTGTGTTATGGGAAACTAACTCAATGATACTATATTTTATAACAAATACATATATAGATAAACATCCAAGACCCAGAACAATTTGAAAAAGGCCATTTTCCAAATTGCCCTGACCGGGGATCGAACCCGGGACCTCTGGATGGCAGACTAGCATGGTGACCACAACGCAATGGAGGTCGTCATTATTCTATATTTGAAAAAATATAGGTTGTTAGAAACGAGCGGATTTTTTTTCCCATTTAGTAACAGTGTTACTCAAGAGGGTTACCAATCGGGAACGGGAACGGTGCTTAAAATTTTTGTTTGCTGCAGAGCGAGCCGAGTACCCCGCGACGCTGGTGCTGACGGCGGACCACGACGACCGCGTGGTGCCGCTGCACTCGCTGAAGTTCGTGGCGGCCATCCAGCACGCGGCGCGACACTCGCGCCAGAAGCGGCCGCTGCTGGCCAGGGTCGACACCAAGGCCGGCCACGGCGGCGGCAAGCCCACCACTAAGATTGTGAGTTTTTTGCATTGATTTTGTGAAACTTCCACCGGGTGCCGACCTCCCCTGGGCAGTCTGGAAATCGTTTAACAGACAACGAACTGGGGTTGGGAGATGTCAAGAGAACCGTGTTAGATGGCGCTTCTTCAATTTAGGACTTAGGACAAACTGAACACTTGGCTTTTAAAATACTGCACCAAAATTTTGGAAAAACAATCACTCCCCTGACCCTAACCGTTTCTGAAGCCCGTACCCCTTCCATTTTATCTGGTGAAGATTGTGAGTCTTTTGCATTTGCGACGAACTGAACACTTAAGAATCCCCTTACCCTAGACTTTTCCATACAAACGTAGTCTAGCTTTTATTTAGAAATGGCATGTGAGAAATCGGCATTATTTTGTAATAAAAGAAATTGCATATGTAAATGTAAGCATATAACTAGTTTTCGAAAATCAAATATGAACTTGAAAGAAAATATGAGCGGATAGAAATCTTCTGATGATATTATCGACTATATCCTCTTTTATGTTCATATTTTGACTGTGAAAACTGGTTATATGCCTTTATATATGCAATTTCTTTGAGATTACATAATTTCGCCAATATCTGACATGTCGTTTCAAAATAAAAGCTAGAGTTTGTATGGGAAGGTCTGATTCCGTCTAGGGTAAGGGGACTCTTAACTTCTGACTCTTTCACCGCGAACGTCGGATTTATCCGATAAACATTGTCCTGCCCATTCTGCGAGCGTCGGATATTTCCGACAAAAATAATTACTCGTATTGCACATAACTTAAGTATCCACATCTTTTCAAAAAAAGAATACACGAACAAGAATCACACCCCTGACTATAACCGTTTCTGCAGCCCGTATAATTAATTACATTACATATCTGGTGATCTTCATCGGTCGGTTTGAAATCACACTTTAGATGGTATATCAATCGTTACCCTAGAATAGATTAAACAATTATGTCAATCAACATTTCGTGTAACGCACGCGACTTGCGAAAAGAAACTTCGTTCCAAAACTGTAGAAAAATAAAAATCAGTGATCGATCATATATATTTTCAACGTTATGGATTTATGAACGCGAAAACTGACAATAAGAGCGTATTTGACTCCAAGAAATTATATCGTCACGGTTCAGAAGTACCAAACCGTGACGTCATAGTTTCTTGGATAAAAGTTATTTAGTGTTAGTCTTTTTGACGTTGAGAAAAAAATCTGATTTGACATGTAGGAAACTGGCGAATTCTGTATCGGTAGCCTAATCAGTACCTATGATAGTAAAACCAGTTTTCTAAATGTATTCTTGTATTGTTCTAGATCGACGAGAACACAGATATCCTTTGCTTCATGACGCAAGCACTAGGTCTCAAGTTCGTGAAGTGAACGCCCCGCCATACACGCAACGAAATAGTATTAATGAATGAGATGCAATTAGTATTATGTACATACGTATACCAACCACGCCTGTTGATGATTACCTCGGGTCTCCGCGAAGACTGGTGATATTGTTACGCATTGCTACTATTTTTTATTAATAAAACTTTGTTTTTATTTTTTTATGTAAGTTTTATTCTTTTTTATTAGTATATCTTCTATATATATAAAAGCGAAAATCACTCACTCATCACGAAATCTCGGAAACTACTTAGCCAATGAAGATGTTATTTGGCAGAAAGGTAGATTCTAACTAGGAGACGACCGCTTAAAAAGGATTTTTGGAAATTCTATCCCTAAAGGGGTAAAATAAGGGTTACCAGTTTGTATGAAACTTCGTAGTTTTTAAAGGAAGACACATGAAATTTTAAATTTATTTTAATGGTAGAAAATAATGATGCATTTATTAGATTTTGAAAATTACATCCCTCTAGGGTGTAATAGGGGTTGCAAGTTTATATGAGTCTTCGTCATTTTTGAAGCGAGACACATGACATTTTTGAATTAGTGGTTAGTAAAAAATAATAATCAATTAATTGGATTTAAAAAATTGCATCTACGGGTGTGCATTAGGGGTTGCAAATTTATTAAAACTTCCGTCATTTTTTGACTGAGAGAAAAAAATTCGTTCCGAGATAAATAGATCCGTCGAGATAAATAGATAATCGTCGAGATAAAAAGTTCCCGATATAATCGTCGAGATAAATAGTTCCCGATATAATCGTCGAGATATATAGTTCCCGATCCCGATCCCGTAAACGGGAAAGGGGGAGCGGGAGCGGGAACAGGAAGCGGAACCAAGTTCACCGGGTCCGCCAGGCCTTTAAATCTCTACACTATTATAAAGATTTTTATATTGAATAAGTACTCAAAAATTTTAAATTTTTAACATAGTAATTCATTTGTTATAACAAAATTAATAACTTAAAAATCTTATTAGAAACATTTTCGACTTATACGCGGACGTAGTCGCGGGTTAAAGCTAGTTTATTATAAGATTAAAAGAGACACAGTGCTAGCGAATTTACTTCATTACTTTCACTTATATAATACTACTCTTAAATTATTAAAATAATAATTTTCTATGCTTCTATCTTTTTCTGTCGCTCAGAACCGTCATTCGCTAGAGCGAGAGAGCGACGGAACGCCGCGGAATCGCCGATGCTGATGCGTTGCGTTGTTCTCTCTAGCTACGAGCGACTGAAAAGGATAACAGCATAGAAAAGTGCTGGTTCATGCTGCCAGATGTAGCCCAACCCTTAATGTCACTCGGGATAAAGATAAATAAAACTTGTCAGCATCATTTCAGCCGCATAACGTCCACTGCAGGACATAGCCTTCTCCCAAGGATTTCCAAATTAACCGATCTAGAGCGACCTGCATCCAGCGCTTTCCAGCGACCTTAGTCAGGCCGTCAGACCACCTAATAGGTAGGTGTCTTTCGCTTAGCTTGCCAGTACGTGGTCGCCATTCGAGAACCTTTTTACCCCATTAGCCATCGGTTCGTCGTGCTGTGACCCGCCCACTGCCACTTGAAATAAAAATATTCTGACGAAAAGATGAGTGTTCTATAGTCCGGTCAACGAATAATTTGTGGATGGAAAAGAAGAAAGCAGAAAGTTTGATTTAAGAACTTTGTTAGGACTAGTTAGGAGTAAACATACTAAAAGTCCTTACCCCTCTGAGGTGAGCCCGAGGGGGGGGACACACACACAAAAAAGTCCCGTTTTTTGGTGTTTTGCTTACATCTAGAAAACGGGGCGTCGTACAAAATTGTGTTGTACTTTTATCGATGTCCAATCGTTGCTTAGCTATGAGCTTCAAAAAACGGCCGATTTTCATTAAAGTTTTAAAATACTCTGTAGCACATTGTAACCATACGAATTTGTCAATCAAAATCATTTCTTATGAACAAGACCTTTCCCCTGAACTATGGGGATGGAAACGGAATGAAAACAACCTCTTGGTTCCTATTTTCCTTGGTTGCCTTGGGAAGCCCTGTCTACTATTACGCATTGTCATTGCCTCTTGTATTGTTTATCTCTGCGCTATTCATCCGTTCTCGACCCGAACGTGTTCAAAGCTTTCATGCGACTGCAAACCTTATGCTCCACACTATAAGGCTCACAATTATTAACTATGCACCTGTTTTGCAGATACAAAAACTGCTTGCATTTATTATTAACCTAACACAGTTGTTATTGAATAGTGACTTCTGTTTCCTATATAAAGTTATACTTATTGACACACTCAACTAGCTAAGCGATTCGTACTACCCGATAATTATTGTCCTGAGTGCTTATTAACTTTAAATACCAATACTTCGGAAGTATTATATAGTGATATTATTTTGTGTAATATTTTAATTTTATATTTGTATTGCTTGTATTCCAGGTCTCTCTAACTTGAATATTTACTATTAAAATGCACGTGGCTTGCGGACTAAGACGAGTATTTTTAAAAGAAATTTAGCACTTAACTCCTACGATATTATCTCAATAACAGAATCGTGGTTACTAGATGGTATATCGGATAGTGAACTTTTTGATGATAGGTACCTAGTATGGCGTAGGGACAGAGATTACAGTTATACTGGTCAGCTGTATGGCGGCGGAGTTATTTTGGCAGTTAAGAGGGATTTACCGGCCTCAGGGACCCCAGAGTTGCACTCGGAAGCTGAAACCTATGGATTATGTTAACCATGGGCTCACGAAGTAATAGGCAAATTATTCGTTTTTGTACACTTTACCTTTGTAGTGATAAATGTGGCCAGTCTTTCAATACACAGACAATAGACAATTTCACAAGAAAGTTAAGTGAAACGATCACATTATATCCTAATGATGCATTCGTTTTTTGGGCGATTTTAATCTACCTCACATTAAGTGGTGCTTACAGTCTGATGGTACGGTGGAAGGGCAGGGTGTGAGTGGACAGCATGAATCTAATTTTTTTGACGTATTAGCACAAGGCAACTTACAACAGTATAATCTAGTCCATAATACATATTGCAGATATCTAGACTAAGTGTTGTCAACCAATTCGTTGACTGTAAATGCCTGTTCTGACCCTCTGGTTCCCGAAGATCCTAACCACAGAGCAATTTCAATAGATATGCCACTTTTGAGTCCACCTCCACTAGAAACGAATAAAAGATTGGTCTATAACTACAGAAAAGGTAACTTTGAAGCTATTATTTCCGAATTAGAAACTACTCAGTGGCATGAAATACTTCTGCAGGGTACTCTTGAGGAAGCAGTCTCACTTTTCTATTCTAAACTTTATGAACTCAGACATAAATTCATCCCTAGTAAAACTGTTGTTAGTGATACAAAATATCCCTTGTGGTATAATAGTCCTGCCTTAATTAAGATCCTTAAGGAAAAGAATATTTTTTTTTAAATATAAAAAATACGGTAACTTACAGTCAGGATCGTAGTACTTTTGAATTGCTTCGGCAAAGATCAAAAATTATATAAGATGAATGTTATTAATCCTATATAAACCAGGTTGAAGATGCCGTTGTTAATAACCCTAGAAAATTTTGGTCTTATTCTAAATCCCTTAAAAATGGACATAATGTCTTGCCAGCAGTAATGAAATTAGATGATTTATCTGCAGATAGGGGCGAGTCTGTGTGTAACTTATTTTCTTCTTATTTTGCATCTAATTTCCAAACTAGTGACAATTCGACTAATAATTCATCTACAAGAAACAATAACATAAGTACTACTAACATAAGTAATATTCATTTAGATCCGACAAAAATTGAAGAGATTCTTCAAACGTTAGATATAAATAAGGGCGCTGGACCAGATAATGTTCCTCCAATATTTATAGTGAATTGTGCCAAAGGTCTGGTTCAACCCTTACTATACTTTTCCGCCGATCACTGGACGAAGGCATTGTACCTTATATATGAAAATCTGCCTTTCCATAAAAGTGGAGACCGTTCCAATATTAAGAATTATAGACCAATAACCAAATTATGCATATTTGCCAAAGTTTTCGAAAGAATTATTTATTACGAAGTTTATGCACTATTAAAATCCACATTTATATCAGAATAACACGGTTTTCTTAAAAACAGATCTACTGACTCAAATCTTTTACTATTCAATGACTATCTTACCTCAAATATGGAGTCAGGAAGTCAAGTTGATACAATATTTACCGATTATAGCAAAGCATTTGATAGGATAAATCACTCAATATTGCTAGACAAATTATATCACGTCGGCATACATGGTAATCTCCACAGATGGTTTTGTTCTTACGTCGAAAATAGATCTCAGGCTGTTGCAATAAATGGTTTTGTATCTCCCTGGGTTACAATACCGCCTGGGGTCCCGCAAGGATCTTTACTGGGTGGGGACCCAGTAAAGATCCTTGCGGGATTTATCATATTTATCAATGACATCAAAACCAGCATGAAACATTCTCGAATGCTACTATATGCTGATGATGCCAAAATTTATAAAGCCATTGTTAGTCCTCAAGACTGCCTGTTGTTGCAGGAGGACCTGGACAGATTTGCTGAGTACTGTATTGTTAATAAATTGGACTTAAATACCTCTAAATGTTCCGTTATATCGTTCACTAGAAAACCAAAACCGATATTGTTTAGTTACACGATAAATGGAGAGGCACTTGAGAAAATTGATGTAACAAGGGACCTTGGTTTGTATCAGGATTCTAAGTTACTGTACGATCACCATATTGATCACATCGTCAAGAAAGCCTTCAAAACCCTCGGATTTATAATGAGATCTACTGCTAATTTTAAACAAATCAAGGCGATAAAAGTGCTATACTGCTCCTACGTGCGTAGTCTGCTGGAATACGCTGTGTGAAATCCTTGTTACGATATCTATATTTTACGTGTGGAATCGGTTCAGAGAAAATTTCTACGTTACCTTCAATATAAATGTAAAATCAAGGATCCTACTTACGAAAGTAGGTGTCGTAGATACCACTTTCTACCATTGCAAGCGAGAAGAAATATAACTGATATGACTTATATTGTCAAAATCTTAAATGGTACAGTCGATTGTCCTGAACTATTAGATAAAATTAATATTAAAATTCCAAATACTAGGCTGAGAAAAAACAACTCTTTTATGTTACCACCAGCTTCTACAAATTATAGACAAAATTCATTTTTTCATCGAGCATTAAAATCCTGCAATAAGCTTTGTTCCGAAAATAGGTGCGTAAATATATTCAATGCAAGACGTTTTCACATCAGGCGCATAATCGAACAAGTGTTTCGATTCCCAACCCCCTTTACGTTTTTTACTGTAATGGTAATTTTAATTTCTTTAAAGTTTGATGCTATTGTTGTATTGCACAATTTCAGTTTTTAGTTTCAGTTTATCTATCACATTGAACTATTATGTCCTTCAAGTTAAAATAGTGTCATTAAAATGGTTTAAGTGCTATATTTTTTTCTATAGGTGGAAACTTTTAAATGACTAAGTTTTATAACTATTTGTTGTTATTGTCTGCATAGATATAAAATGGCTGTAAGTTTTCCGAAATAAATAAAAAAAAATTCAAACCAAAGAAACAGCTACACCAGAATAAATACAAAAGCTGATATTTTACCGGTGCACCACTGATTGTAGTAGTGCTAGATAGTGGGTGTAAATTAATCTAACAATCAATAACCAATTTTCTCTTTCGGTAAAGTCGTGTAATTTAACTTATATTTTCGAACAATTAATAATCAATTTTCTCTGACGATGCAAAATGTACGATGTTGCACCGTACAACCCCTAAAACCATTACAGTCCTCTTTCGGGACAGTCGTGTAAATTAACTTATATTTTCTAACAATAAATAATAAATTTTCTCTGAAACTACTACGCTAAGGCTTTGACTCATGAGCAGAGTTCGGATAATCGGATGCATATTTACCTAAACTTATTTTTTGGCTAAGAAAATATGGAGACGGCTTCTTTTTTCGGAATTGTCTTTTTCAATGTCGGGATTCGAAAAAAATCAGGGATTTTGAACTAATCGGATATAAAACAAATTACGAATTTACGAGTTAGTTGGTTACCTACCTATCAGATTATAATATTAATTTATAATTATAAAATATATATTTTTTTTTTATAAAATAACTAGCTACTAAGCTTCGAACATCATAAATTAATTCATAATGGATATTCGCAAGCATCTGCACTTAAACTGAATTTTAAACGTCGATGCAAATGTATTAAGTATTTGAAAGGTGAAAGAGGAAGGGTAGCATGTGCTAAAAAAAGACAAAAATACATTATTTTTTTTATTAAATAAAGTTGCTCCACCGACAAGAGTTGAACTCTTAAGTTAAAGAATAAGAAAATTATATATACATAGTGTTTTGATAACAATCTTAATCACTATCTATCTCTATGATTTGGTCACTGGAATCTGATGTTTGTGTTGAACATGATGGTTTTTCGTCAGATTCCTGTGACTGTTCTTTATTGCTAACTCTATTGACATCTAAAGAATTGCAATAAATAACAATAATTTTCTCCAAATTTTCAATAGTCAGTCTATTTCTTTTAACATTTAAGATCCATTTAAATATAGAAAATGATCTTTCCACATCTACTGATGTAAGTGGCGCAAATTTATATATACTAGCACAATTGTCTGTACTCATTTTTTCACTTATTTCCCTTAAAACATCAAAATCGGGGTTTCTGTCCATAAGTTGTTCCATTTTGTTTATTAACGTATTATTTAAAGTTTCATTAATAGTAAATCTTACATCATCAAATATTTCAAACACTTCACTTATAGATAGGTCGCGTTTTTCCAGCTTAACAATTGAAGTATTTAAAATTTCGAAATTTTCGCTTAAATAGTTTAAATCAATCTTTAAATTTGGTTTAGCTAGCACTGCCTTGACATTTCTAATAGATATTGCTTCATTGCTATCCAAAAGAGCGACAACACTTGAAATTTTGTCTAAATGTTTGGCATAGTAAAAGGCTGCCTCCAACCATGTTCCCCACCTAGTAATAACTGGTTCTGGAGGCAAGGATAAATTTGGATGTAACTCCTTAAAAATTCGAATCCTGTTAGGGGATTTTAAAAATATTTTCTTCACATTATTAATTAAAATGTCTACATCACTATAGTTTAAACGTAATGTTTCTGTTAACCTATGCAAGGCGTGAGCTAAACAAGTGAAATGTTTTAAATTGGGAAACGTGTTTTTTAATATTTTGCCAGCTAGTAACATATATGCTACGCTATCGGTACATAATATTAAAACATCTTGTACTTTATTTTCGAATTGACATCCCCATAAGTTTTTTAAACATTGAATCACAAACTCTGCTACTGAGCGACCATTAACCACATCTAAAGCTTGACAGGTTAGCAAGTATATTGGTTCTGAAACATTTTCACTTAGAGGTTTTACTAAAAAGTTTACAACAAATCGACCCAGACTGTCAGTGGTTTCGTCTAACGATATCCAAATCTTTTTGTTTTGTATTTTACTTTGGATACGTTTCATTTTATTGTCGTAAATTTCACTCAAGTACTTCTTTCTCAGCAAAGACTCACTTGGAATGGTTCTGTCTTTGTTGTTACATTTACAAACGTATTTTTCGAAAAAATTGCGAAAATTAGGGTTGTCAACTTTTGACCATGGTATGTTGCACATAATTAGAAAATGAACCAGATCAAAATAAAAATCACTTGGCGCTGCTGCTTGAACACCACGATGTTTTTGTGACTTCAGATGTCGGTTGAAAATAGTTTTCTTTGCACTTAAACGTGTCTCACATTTTGTGCAAGTTATACTGCTAGTTGCCGGATCGTAAAACATCTCTGGGTAATTTCTTATCCATGATTGAGCTATGTCTTCTTTTTGAGTTGATTCCGCCATTATGGCTGAAAAGAAGACTATTCGTTAATTATTTTAACACTCTGTATTGTATTGCAAATACTCGTATGAACTGTTTTAGAACAAGTTGCAGAATACAATGTGTAAGCGCAATAGGTACATACAATTAATTAATACATTTTTTTGTAAAATACAATAATCCTTACCTTGTAAATACAAGACGCAACGCAGAGTTCCGAGATCCGTAGCACAAGACGTCGTTTCAAGAAAAACTAAAATCCAAAACCAAATCACGATGCAAATCAGAATCCGTTGTTGAATAGCCAAATCGTTAGAAAATTGCAAAGGAACACAAAACACACCCGTACGCATGGCAAGCAAAGCGACGAATATTTTCAAGTAACTAATAGATAGATAAGATAACAAAAGACATGCATTACCGGGGTTTCTTGCACCTACCTGCACACAAACCGGTTTTGAGAATGCCGTCTCACTCGCACAAGCAGCCAAAGTTACCTATCCGTCTCACTCGCACATTCACATTTATAACGCTTTTTTAAACATAACGAGAATTGTAAATTCAAAACTGAAATTGATCTCCATTTATTTTTCGATATATTCTATAATAGTTAAAATCTTAACGTTAGTAAATGTGCAGCTAAGTGCACAAGCTTTACAATGTTATTCAAATATTGTTCTCAACGCAAATAATTACGGCTCCTCATTTAAAAACCTTTATTTGAGTGTGCATTCAATTATATTTATAACCAAAACGCTAACGGTATTCATCCCGAAACATTCGGGTTTTTTTCCATACAAGTAATGTACATACAAATAATATATTGTAATAGAAAACACTACAAACGTAATTAAAATACATTTAATTCTATATTCCGAACATTAAACGCATCAATTCCGAAATCCCGAAATCTTTACGATAAAGAAGTGCTTTCCATACTAAGCCGCCGGTCAACTTTAGGTAAATATGCATCCGATTATCCGATCTCTGCTCATGAGTATGAATCCGAATAAGAAAATAAATGAAACAAGAATTTTAAATATTTAACTTTATTGTTTTTTATCCTTACAATAGTCGCTAAAAGCACGAAATTCAGTAGGGACTTGCTCCACCCACGTAATATAAAATATTAGTTACTTAGAACAAAATAAATAAACACTTCTTAATGCCCTTGTGGCGTTTTCTTTATCCAATTATCAATTTCTTTATGTATCTCAGTTACTTGTGCAACTTTCAACACCAAGAAATTTTCCAATGGCCTCGATTTAAAATCGTTTTAACAAATAACGAAGAAATTAGTACAACGTATAATTAATTAACTTAAACACCGCTATCTAGAGATACGCGGTCAAGTTTACAAGCGGTTGCGAGTACATTATCCTTGTAAATGTATTCGACGCGCCTAAATAAACTTACACGACTAAAGTAAAATTCATTATATCGGACCCATTACAATGAAATGTACAATCAGCAAGGTACATCGTACAAGTGATCGGCGCCCGCTCGGGTTTCCGGTATACGAGTGCGAAAACAAACAGATAAAGCCACCGATCAATCGTAACCACCATATTTTAACACCTAGAAAGAAATTCTATATTAGTCAAACGCTATACTAATTCATTAAGAGTACATGCATTAGACATAGGTTAAATAGAGCTTAAAATAATAAGCAGCTTCCAACCTTTCTACGTCGATAGAGCTCGCTTGTTGCGTGTCGAATAAATTTCGTCTGAACTTACATCTAAAATTACACATTTCATAGCTTAGGGTCGGGGAAATTTGCAAACGCTCACCCTCTAGTGGTTTATTTAAAAATCGAGGCCACAAATGTTATAATCGCCGCCCTCCCCGCTTCAACGCGAGACGTGGCTACATTCAGGATTACACGGTACATGCTAGCTTAATTAAGCGCGGGGACCACGGCGATTACTACTATTAAGCTAAACTAAGGAGACACCATGGCCGCATGATGTAACTTTAGCGTTCGTCGGGGCGGCGGGGGACCGCGGTGCGTCACTCAACGACCGCGACGTAAAGACCCCACGATAGGCGGAAGGTAAATTATATTTTGACCCTTAGGGCGTCCGCTAAGTGACGGGGGCGTACGCAGCGGGTTTGAGTCCATCTCTGTCACAAACTAAGTGCGAAAGAGATATCAGAATCCCAAATCAGAAGGTCACCTGTCTCTGTCGTGTCGTCGTCCACGTAGAGTTTGTGACAGAGATAGACTGAACCCGTCGCGTGCGCCTGCGTCACTTAGTGGACACCCTTAAAACTGAACCATAAGATACAATTTAGGTGGTTCACCTTGTAACAGTACAACAGCAACATGTCTCCGCCTCCTACAAGCCTATGAACCGAGGTCCGCGCCGCCGCTCCCAAGCAAACTGTTTTGGTTTGGCTTCACAGCCTTAGTTTCGTACAATATTCGTTTCTACATAATTTTACTGATATCCCATGTCAATTACTACCTAAACTAGCGCCGGCCGCGTTTCATAAACGCAGCCGAATATTATAACAACGATGCTGATATAGAATTATACGTTTGACTATCTGAACTATTCTTAACTTACATAGTTATATGAGATGCGCGTCAACTAAGACCTCGTAGTGAAACGTTAAACTCATTTTGTTACTTCATAAAATTACACCAATAAAATAACAATCATTATTATTATATAAAGGAAATCCCTAATTATTCCTAGTTTGTGAGCGGCAGTTTTCAGTTAAAAGTTCGAGAGTAACTAAAATAGCTTCTTACAGATCGTAAAAATAACATAAATATACATATTTAATTCTAAAATAAGAATCGTTTCGAATAACAAAAAGAACTAAGTATTGTTGCAAGACCCGAGATCAAATAGTCGCGTTTGTAAATAAGTCGTACTACGTAGAAGGAAAAAAATATAGAATAGTATTTAAAAGGCAATGAAGTCGTCCCGAACTACATATTTCGCGCGAATATACGACGTATGATATTGCATTCGAAGAAATAACAAGTAAAATATGTTAGGTGAAGAGGAACGTAACTGAACAACTAGGAGGGGCTCGCTCACTCGGCGATGCCGTTTGCGATCGCTTTGGGCTTCGTCGGGGTCGTGGAGGCGGCGCCTATGCTCGCCATCCTGCAACAAAAGTAAGCAATCTTACAAAAAGTACATAAAACTGGCTAAAATAAAGACACTGCATTCCCATGGAGGGTTGTCGCCTATTATATACGTTTGGATGTACTACGTGGCTATTGGATTGGCCAGCACGGACTCTGAGTTACCGAGTCCAGCTGTTTCCAGGCACGCCGTAGTAAGGCTCTTATTATGCGCATATCGACAACTGATAATTATGTCCATTAGTATGTGTCGCAGTTGGATGTGTAATGTGTTTGACAAAACCTCTAGCTGTTTGGCATTACAGCTCGGTTTTGCAAAACAGCTGAAAATCGTTCAGCTGGATTGTCAATGTGTTATGTTTAACAAAGCAGCTAACGTTTAGATCACGTGTCCTCAATATCGCGGCGCTGTTCAGAATTCTGCCACTTGTGGCTTTCAGTGACAAAAACAAATAAATATTGCAAATCGCGTTCCGAGAGTAAGTTGTTTTTATGGAGAGACATCGGGGTCGTATATGATTTCGGACTGCAAATTGTTGAGAAAAATAAAGCAGACTTTCAGCTTGGTTCCCATACTGTTATTTCGACGCCCGCCTTCCAGCAAGATGGAGAATTCATAACATTTTTATGTTCAATTGCATCGAGCTGATTATCATACCATATTGGTGTTCTATAATGCTCGAGACTGGATTACATAGTAAGAAGTTGAATTGAGGTTTTATTTTCATGCCACGCGTGATTAAAAAAGTAAAGGACTATGGCCATGTCATGTATTTGTTGGATACTACAACAGTTTTTTGGTCCGAACGTGCAGTCAGCTGTTTAGTTAAAAGTTATTGACAATCCAGCTGAACTATATTCAGCTGTTTTACAAAACAGATGTAATGCCAAACAGCTAGATGTTTTGTCAAACATCGGATTATACAATCCAACTGGGACATATCTGTACTGACTGATGCGTGGGAGTGTCGAGCCTCACGCAGTGCGCGAGCGCGCCCAGCGCTGCGCAGGAGCACTGCTCGTGCGAGTGCTGCGTGGACGGCCCGCCGTCGTGGTAGTATGTATATATGTATACTGACTGCTGCGTGGGAGCGTAGAGTCCCATGAGTGCGAGCGCACGCAGCGCTGCGCGGGAGCACTGCTCGTGCGAGTGCTGCGTGGACGGCCCGCCGCCGTGGTAGTATATATGTATGTATGTATACTGACTGCTGTGTGGGAGCGTCGAGTCCCATGAGTGCGAGCGCACGCAGCGCTGCGCGGGAGCACTGCTCGTGCGAGTGCTGCGTGGACGGCCCGCCGCCGTGATAGTATATATGTATGTATGTATACTGACTGCTGTGTGGGAGCGTCGAGTCCCATGAGTGCGAGCGCACGCAGCGCTGCGCGGGAGCACTGCTCGTGCGAGTGCTGCGTGGACGGCCCGCCGCCGTGGTAGTATATATGTATGTATGTATACTGACTGCTGTGTGGGAGCGTCGAGTCCCATGAGTGCGAGCGCACGCAGCGCTGCGCGGGAGCACTGCTCGTGCGAGTGCTGCGTGGACGGCCCGCCGCCGTGGCACATAACGGGCGGCTCCGTCGACAGCGACACCAGCGACAGGTACTCGCCGTGGTTGCGCTGCAAAACAACAATCAATATAACTATTGACGCGTATGTGTCGGATCTAAAGGGCTCACAAATAGGAAGGTCAAGGATAAGGTGGATGGAATGCGTAGAGAAGGTTATTTGGATAGAAAAAATGTAACAATAGCCATGACAAAAGATAGAGATAAATGAAAAAGACTCATATGCTGTACTGACACCACGTGAGGAACACTGACATTGTAAAATGCATCGTTCATAACTTGGACGTTGGGTTTTGTAATTTTTTGAAGTGAAAACTTCTTTAGCGGCGTTGTACACTTTTTTGTAAAGGGTAAAAAATGTAAAACTCGCGTCAGGGCGTCCCGGCGGCAGGACACGTGACCTGATTGAAAATTCGTAAGACGGATGGAGAGTAGACAGCCGGCGCGGCGCGGCGTAGGAGAGAAAGTATCCCCCTCTCCTTCTACGGCGCGGCGAAAATGTATGCAAAGTCAAAGTCAAAAATCATTTATTTATCTTTGGATATTTATATCACTTGATAATTGTCATTTCTTTTTCATTCGATTTCTTAATAGTTAGTTGTTAACGTCAGATCATTTACTTACAACTAAGTTGCCTGCCGCCTTCAGAGCGCAAGTACAGAACAGCCTGCTCCTACTCGGCGCAGGGCGCTTGCGCGAATGTTCGTGTGTGTTTATGTTACAGCGTGCCACGCCCATCCATAGAAATGCACAACGTTAATATTCAAGTTTTCACTTCTGCCGGCAACCCGTCGTTTTTTTTAAATTCTTTGCGAACCCCCCTTACTTACGCTTTTTTTCCGATCCCTGTCCCATCCGCAGCATGACCCTTCCACACTCCATCGCTGTGACGTAATAGATGGCGTATGTCTATGATATCACGGACGTAATTTCATAGACTGGTGTATGTTACTAACAGTAAATGCGTTGCAACAGCAACATAAAAGATTATACTTATGTAGTTAGTTACCTTAGGGAAGTCTGAAAACTGCACGGTGAAGCCGAGCAGCTGCGCGAGGTACATAAGCTGGTCCTTGGCCCCCGGCGAGCTGCCGCCGCCCGTGGCACTCGTTTCGCTTACACCTGCACACATATTATGATTAATATCAACTATGGCAGAACTATCCTTGAAATAGGATAGAAATAGCAGTTATAATGAAAAAAAAAATGGCTGACTTGCTAAGCGAAGAAATTCAGGAATCTATTTATAAATATGGGAGTCAAACATAACAAAAACTCAGATGAACTCATAAGATTATAGAATATGACAACATCGCCAGCCATATTCTTGCCTCTATAACCAACGTCATGGCCTTGATAGTGCATGAATTGGGGCAAAATAAGAGAGAGTACTATAAAGCCCAAACAGGTGTACAGTCAATAGAATTTATTCATAGCTTAAACATTTTAATCGCTTCTTCTTGGCTTCTATATAATTCATATGAATCATTACGAATGGACTTTTGCTTGCGACTTTACCTAGTTCGCGTTTTAGTGTTTTTGACGATAGCTCACGCGCTATAGTGGACTGTATGACTTGAGTTCAAATTAAACAAAGAGTTCGTAGTACTAGATATTTATTTACACTGTTTGGTATGCCGATCTGGCTGAATACAAATTGACCTAATCACTGTTTTCACAATGGTTCTTTTCTTCTGGAGGCTCCTTGTAGTTCCGTTCGTTGATCTGTTCGTTGGCACATCGCAGATAACACTACACAATACAACATTCTACTAACTAAACTTACAGCTATATATACAATATCTTAACGCTAATCGTAGTACACGGCTCGCGTTGGCCATGTACCAATAGGGACGCGCCAATATTTTGCGTCTCGCTCTACGCGTCGCGTTCTCTCCGGCCTCCCCTCCACTTCTGCCGCCAGTTGCTCACGGTGATCGGTCGGGTGCGCTGGCGCTGCTGCTGTTGTCCGCAACATCCTCCTCCCGGCTGCATTCGTCGCTCGACGCAGCCTCCGCAATTGGGAGGACAACCAGCTTCCTTGTCGGCCTATGTGCCCCCGACGGTCTTGACTTCGGCGCTCCGAACGTCGCCATCGGGGCCAGTGTGTACCCGTCGCACGATGCCGCGAGGCCAGATATTCCGGGGCATCGCTGGGTCGACCACCAAGACAAGGTCGCCTACTTTGATAGGCCGGCAACGGTCTTGGGCTCCTTGCCGCGGCACTAGAGTGGGGAGATACTCGCGGATCCACCTCTTCCAAAATTGGTCCGCTAATCCTTGCGCAGCCTGCCAGGTTTTTCGATCTGCCGTGTCACAGGGGCCTGTCGGTGGTAGGCCTGAGGACGACCCGATCAGGAAGTGGTTTGGGGTCAGCGCCTCAGGATCGGCCGGGTCCGTCGAAACGTGGCTCAGGGGTCGTCCGTTGACTGCATGCTCCGCCTCCAGTAGCAGAGTGTGCAGCGTCTCTTCCTTCGGCGTTTGTTCTTTCAGCGTGGCGTGCAGCGCAGTCTTGATGGAGCGCACCAAACGCTCCCATGCACCCCCTTGGTTGGGTGCTCCCGGCGGGATGAAGCGCCAGTCCACTCGTTGGACTTGCGCGTAGCTGCGTAGAGCCGGGACCAACTCCGTGTAGGCGGAACGCAGCTCTGTGTCTGCACCACGGAAGTTGGTCCCGTTGTCGCTCCAGATCTGCCGCGGCCATCCTCGGCGGGCTGCCATGCGCCGGAGGGCCATGATAGCGGAGTCGACGTTCAGACTCCCGACGATTTCTATGTGGACCGCCCGTGTGGTGAGGCACGTGAAGAGTGCGCCCCACCTCTTCTCACGCCGGCGGCCGATGGTGACCATCATTGGCCCGAAGTAGTCGACCCCGCAGTTCGTAAAGGGTCGGCAATATGGGTCCAATCGGGCCGGTGGCAGATCTCCCAGCGGCGGTATGCGAGGTCTGGAGCGTCGCACCTTGCATAGGGCGCAGTCGCGGGCGATGAAGCGCACGGTGGGTCGTGCGCGCAGGATCCAGTAGCGCTGCCGCAGGTCGTTCAACACGCGCTCGTTCGTGGCGTGTCCCGCGGCGGCGTGTTGTCTCAGCACGATCAGCCGAGTCAGGGGGTGGCGACCGTTTAGGATGAGCGGTCGCTTCATGTTGGTGGGGACGCGGGCAGCGTCGATTCGGCCGCGCACGCGTAGAAGCCCGTCTTCGATCATGGGGTCCAGCTTGGCGAGGCGGCTAGATGCCGGTAGTGGTTGGCCGGCCTGTAGTTTCTTGATTTCCTCGCTGAAGCTGTCCCTTTGGGCCTTGGCTACCCACATTCGTTCAGCTCGTTCAAGATGGTGAACTTCGAGTCGGGTCGTCCTCTTTCTGCACTTGTCCACGAAGGCGATGACTGTTGCGGTAGCTCGTATGAGCCGCTCATGTGAGGAGAAGCGGCTTATATCGGGCAGGACGCCAGGCTCGTCGCACTCGTCGGCGTGGAGTGCGACCGGTGTCTCTTCTTCTTTTTGGTCCCTCCGTTCTTGGGGCCAGGCGTCTTGGGGCTCGTGGAGAAAGGCAGGCCCGGTGAACCACCTGTCATGGCGGCTTGGTGTGATGTTGGCCGCCCGTGTGGCGTCGTCGGCCACGTTGTCTGCCGTAGGCACCCATCTCCTTTGGGCGACGCGGCTATGGCGTCGCTTGTCGCTGTAGTCCGGTGTTGGTGGGGCACGGTCGTGTTCTGCTGCCGTAATGTGCAGCACCGTGTCTTCGTCACGTCGATGAAGGAGGCGGGGCACGGTCCCGTAAATGACCCAGCCCAGGTCCGTGCGTGATGCAGCCGGCTCGATGTTCTTGCCGGCCCGTAGCTCGTGCGATGTCATCAGGTGCCAGTGATCGGCACCGATGAGAAGCAGTGGCTTGGCGTTATCTACGCAGGCCGTGTTGAGGCCTCGCAGGTGGGCGTACCGCCGCGTGACGTTGCGGGGCACACTTTGCTGGCGCAGCTCTAGCTTGCTGACGGTGCGGGCTGACAGCTTGTGGTAGGCTCGCTCGTGCAGCCCGCGGATCGAGATCTGGACCCGCTGGCTGTCCTCTCGCTGTCTTGATGAGTTGACCCCCCGAAGTGTCAGGGGGGCCGGGCTTCCCACGGCGCCGATCGCGTCCGCTAGCTTCTTATCGACCAGAGTGACGGTCGATCCTTCGTCCAGCAGGGCGTGTGTTATGATTTCGCCCGCGGGACCGTTGACCACGACGCTGCAGACTTTCAGCAGCACCGTGCGATCGTCGTTTGCAATCGACATGACTGCCTCAGCCTCTCCTCCCGTGCTGGCTGGTCGTTCTGGGGCGGCCTCTCGTTCAGGCCGGGCTTCCTCGGCGTGCAGCAGTGGGTGGTGTGAGCGGGTGCAGCCGTCGACCCCGCATCGCGGCGCGCTGTATGTGGCGCGTCGGTGTCGTTGCGCGATGCACCGGAAACACACCTTTGCGCTCTTCGCCCACGTCCATCGCTCTTGGACGGGCATGTCACGCAGCTTGCGGCATGCGGCCACGGTGTGTTGGTCGCCACAGCACGCACACTGCTCTGGCTTCTTCTTCGCCTCTGTTGCGGTGTAAACGTGCGTCCTCTGGTTTGGCCGCTCGTTCCGTCGCCCGGACTTGGCGACAGGGTTTCTCGGCTCGGTTGTCGCCGAAGTCCTTGCCTTGGTGATGCTGCTCGACGATGTGAAAGCGTGTCGGAGAGCTCGGTCCGCTTCTTGCGTCAGGAAGTGTGACAGCGTGATTATCGACGGTTCACTCGCGCTGCAGTTGACCTCGGCGTAGTCGCACCAACGTGACTGCAAGTGCGGACTCAGCTTCTCCAAGACTTCCTGCGTCAGCATGGGGTTATATAGATAGCCCCGCTGGTCGAGGCTCTCCAACACGTTGACTATGTTCTGCAACCTCACAGCTAGTTGGTTGAGGTCGCTGGCGGTGTTGCCCGGTCGGGGCAGGCGGCGTAGGTCGTCCAGTGTCTTGCGCACGATGACCTCTGGTTGTCCGAAGCTTCGTTGCAGCGTCGTCATGACGATCTCTGGGTCGGTTGCTGAGTGTAGCAGGGCGGCGACAGCTTCCCGCGCTTCCCCGCGCAGGCAATTGCGTAGGCGCGCCATGTTTTCGGCGCGCGAGAACTTGTAAATGGTCGCCGAGTCTCGCCACGCTGCTTTGAAGGGCAACCATTCGGTGGCCGCGCCGGAAAAGCTAGGCAGGTCTGTAGCTTGCCTCGGCAGCGGCCGGGTCCTCGCCATCTTCTCCAGGGCCTGGGCGAGTTGTTCGATGCCGCGGCTGCGGCTCCGGGCCGGCGTCGGTGTGCGCCGCGTCTCGTTCGGCGACTGCGAGCAGCGCCGGCGGCGCTGTGTCGGTGTCGGCGAGCGCTCTAGTCGCGCTCGGCTGGCGTCCTCTTCGCGTTGCTCGTAGCGAAGAGGCGGTGGTGTTGATGCATGGCCCGTTCGGGGCCGCCGGTCGGGGCTGTACTCGTCGTCCTCTCCGCGTTGCTCGTAGCGGAGAAGCGGTGGCGGCGATCTGTGGCCCGCCCGGGGCCGCTGGTCTAGGCTGCAGACGTCGTCCTCTTCGCGTCGCTCGTAGCGAAGAGGTGCTCTGGACCGCCGTTGTGGACTGGTATCCTCCCCGCGTCGCTCGTGGCGGGAAGAGACCGGCGATGCGTGGCCCGTTCGGGGCCGCCGGTCCGGGCTGCACTCGTCGTCCCCTCCGCATCGCTCGTAGCGGAGAGGCGGTGGCGGCGATGTGTCGCCCGCTCTGGGCCGCCACCGTAGGCTGTGGTCCTCCCCGCATCGCTCGTGGCGGGAAGAGACCGGCGATGCGTGGCCCGTTCGGGGCCGCCGGTCGGGGCTGCGCTCGTCGTCCTCTCCGCGTCGCTCGTAGCAGAGAAGTGGTGGCGGCGATATGTGGCCCGCTCTGGGCCGCCGCCGTGGGCTGTGATCCTCCCCGCGTCGCTCGTAGTGTGAAGGCACCGGTGATTTGAAGCGAAGAGGTGGCGCTGGGTGAGAGCGGCCCGCAGTTGTGGGTTGCCTCTCAGGACTGCGACTCACGCTGCCCGTGACCGGCGCGTCGACACGCCGCTCGTAACTGCATGGCGTCGGTGATGTGTGGCCCGCTCTGGGCCGCCAGTCGGGGCTGCACTCGTCGTCCTCTCCGCGTCGCTCGTAGCGGAGAGGCGGTGGCGGCGATGTGTGGCCCGCTCTGGGCCGCCGGTCGGGGCTGCACTCGTCGTCCTCTTCGCGTCGCTCGTAGCGGAGAGGCGGTGGCGGCGATGTGTGGCCCGCTCTGGGCCGCCGGTCGGGGCTGCACTCGTCGTCCTCTCCGCGTCGCTCGTAGCGGAGAGGCGGTGGCGGCGATGTGTGGCCCACTCTGGGCCGCCGGTCGGGGCTGCACTCGTCGTCCTCTCCGCGTCGCTCGTAGCGGAGAGGCGGTGGCGGCGATGTGTGGCCCGCTCGGGGCCGCTGGTCTAGGCTGCAGACGACGTCCTCTTCGCGTCGCTCGTAGCGAAGAGGTGCTCTGGACCGCCGTTCTAGACTGCGATTCTCCCCGCATCGTTCGTAGCGGGAAGGGACCGGCGGTGTATGGCCCGTTCGGGGCCGCCGGTCTGGCCTGCAGTCGTTGTCCTCTCCGCGTCGCTCGTAGCGAAGAGGTAGCGCTGGTTGAGAGCGGCCCGCAGTTCTGGGCCGCCGCTCCGGACTGCGGCTCTCGCCGTCCGTAACCGGCTCGTCGACTCGCCGCTCCTCCCGTGGCCGAAGTGTGTTGTCATCGTGCGGTACGGTCTGCAGCCATTGGTCGCCCCGCGATCGGCTTTCCTCCGCATCTGCCATGCTGCTTTCTTCCTCGATCTGTGCAATGTCGAGTTGCAACCTCCTGCGCAGTGCCTCCGCTTGCAGCTCCAATTGTTGCTGCCTGATCTCGGATAGCCGTTCGGCCGTCTCGAGCTCGAGGCGTCGGATGCGGGCGGCGCTAGTGTTCGATCGCCCAGTCCGGTTCGACGCAACTGATCGTGGAGGGCTTGTTGGGCGCGGCGTAGTGAGTCCAGTCACTGTGCTGAACGACGGTTGCAGTGTAGTCGCGGTGGTCTGCGATGGTGATGCGGGTGGCAGGTCGTAGACAAGCCCGCGCTGTAGCCCAACGATCGGTTGAGGCGCGGCTTCACGATCCGTTGAAGGGACGGCCACACTTGTGGGGACCGTACTAGCGGTGGCGGATGCACCGTCGTTCTCGCTAGCTCGTAGTTCATCCCCAGCTTGGCTCCTCGTTACGACCATTTTGAACGCCTACTCTTGAACACCGAACTTGCGCACCAGAATTCTTGAACGCCAAAGATCTTGATCGCCAAAGTTCTTGATCGCCAAAGTTCTATGATCGCCAAAGTTCTTTATCCGGCTCGAAGGACCATGTTTTGACGATAGCTCACGCGCTATAGTGGACTGTATGACTTGAGTTCAAATTAAACAAAGAGTTCGTAGTACTAGATATTTATTTACACTGTTTGGTATGCCGATCTGGCTGAATACAAATTGACCTAATCACTGTTTTCACAATGGTTCTTTTCTTCTGGAGGCTCCTTGTAGTTCCGTTCGTTGATCTGTTCGTTGGCACATCGCAGATAACACTACACAATACAACATTCTACTAACTAAACTTACAGCTATATATACAATATCTTAACGCTAATCGTAGTACACGGCTCGCGTTGGCCATGTACCAATAGGGACGCGCCAATATTTTGCGTCTCGCTCTACGCGTCGCGTTCTCTCCGGCCTCCCCTCCACTTCTGCCGCCAGTTGCTCACGGTGATCGGTCGGGTGCGCTGGCGCTGCTGCTGTTGTCCGCAACAAGTGTCAAACAATATAGAGCGTTACAAAATGATAATAGAGTCTTATATCAACTGCCTCAGTGATCCAGTGGTCAATTAATTTGCTTCGTGACCCGGAGGTCGTGGATTCGACTTCCTCAGGGAAGCATACTTTGTAAAAAGTAGTTTACAGTCTGGTTAGGATATCGCAAAAGAAAGATGATTCAGTGTTTCGGAAGGCACGTATAAACTGTGGATCCCGAACGCCACCAAGTATTTGCTCAAACCTATCCAAGGATTGGTTCTGGTCTACTCTTTGGGTTGTGGAGGTCAGACGGCAGTCGCAGTGTAAAGACCAGTAACCTCGTAAAATCACCTAGGTCAGGTAGCGTACCCCGGGCTCTGAAGCATTATTGCTGAGGATGCAACCGGGAATATGTTTGGATCAGGATGTTACCAATGTCAAATTTTCTACATTCGCGAATGCTAATACGAATGTTTAGGCTGCTAATGTGCGAATGCGAATGTAGACATCAACTATTACAAAAAACATATATATTTTAATTAATTATTATTATTAACTAGGCGTAAAAAATCGCCATATTTCACTTTTATTTTCCGGTGCCACAAAGAAAACTGTCTAATAATCCCAAAATAGTTAAAATACAATAAACTAGCCATCGAACGTCATCTAGCGTTTGCTCGTAAAACCTATCCAAGGATTGGTTCTGGTCTACCCTTTGGGTATCGGAGGAGTGTAAAAACCAGTAACCTCGTCAAATGACCTGGTTCAGGTAGCTGACCCCGGGCTCTGAAGCGTCACCGCTGAGAATGCAACCAGGAATACGCTCGGATGATGATGATGACAATAAATTATTTGTTTATCTAAAATAAGCAATTACAGCAGACTGCAACTAAAAAAAAACCAAGTAATCACAAATAACTCACGTCAAATAAACCCTTACTATTGGTCGAAATAATTACGTTATGCGCGAATCATAGAAACGCAGAATTGCGGCGCGGTGGCGAGTCCGCGAGGCTGATGGGCATGTCATGACGTGCACACATTCGCATTCGCATTGATTGATGCGAATGGAATATCGATGCGAACTATTGGCATATGCGAATGCGAATATTCGTAACATCTCTTGTTTGGATGATGATGATAAAGTCTCATTTGGATCGACAAAGCACGATACTATCGGACTATCATGTTACGTTATGGAGTAAGTGGTATACCGTTGGGCTGCGGCGGCTGTCCCCCGCGCGTGTGGTAGTCCATGAGCAGCACGCCGGGCACCGGCTGCCGCACGTCGCCGCACGCGCCGCCCGCCGTCTCCGCTTCCTGACAATACAATACCCTTTTTATCTCATCTACTCAAAAAACGATGTTTTCATCCCAAAACATTTGGAGCTATCCAAATGTTTTGGGATGAAAACATGTTACTGGTTATTCTCTCGGGACTAAAACGTGAAAAAGAAGATCTCTGGGGATTAAAACCAATTTGAAAACAGAATGCTAGTTTAATCTATGTAGAATCAAAAATAATAATGGGAGCCCAGCAAAAAAAAAAAGAATTTTGTTTTAAAATAGAAAAATAATAGGCACAGACTTCCTGATTTTTTAAATTTGGAAGACATATTGTCTTCAACATGGATGAATGTAGGTAAAAAATTGTATGTTCTCTGCTTCGGAAAAAGAAATAAGTATGATTAAAAAGTGCAATTGTTCCCTTTGATTCAAGTAATTACAGAATTTTTAGGTTAATTGTATTGAAATGTAATTATTTATGTAAATGTGAATACTTTTTGTGAGTTTAAGCCAATAGTAAATAGTTATCAAGTTTACGTATAAAAATAAAAAGATATGAAGGACCCCGCAAACAAATTTATGAGTGAAAATTTTATCTTAAGTTGGTGATCTTCGAAAACATATTTCTTAGTAATTGTAAATGAAAACGACACCAAACGTTAGTATTAAATTGTCGGTTGAAGTCTGTTAGGTATTATAGGTGTTCTACTGTTCTTTGTGTTCTGTTTTTATGTGCTAGTTTTTTCTCATAGATGGAGATGAAAAGTAGAGTGTGCTACTCGGGTACTATTTTTGTCTCGGGCGATATACATGAATCCCTCGCTACACTCAGGATTCCACTGTAGAATGACTCGCTCCGCTCGTGATTCAACTGTGGAATCCTTGGTTTTGCTCTGAATTCAAAGTTTTTTAATGTTGGCAATAAGCTAACTGTTTTAGAAACTTTTATAGAGGATTTATAGCATATGTGTAGATAAATATCTTAAAACTAGGAGATGCGCGAAAGGCGGCCTTATCGCTAAGCAAATTCTTCCGATAACCTCGCTTTAGAATAATTTTTCAAAACTAAAAACCGACTTCACCCCCAAACTACCTAACCGATTTTGATAAAATTTCCATGGTACCACCTGGAAAGTATACCCATTAAAACAAAAAAATAATTTTTTAAATCGGTCCAGGCGTCTTCGAATAATCGGTGAACATACATAAAAAAATAATATGATCGCGACGAATTGATAACCTCCTCCTTTTTTGGAATTCGGTTAAAAAAGCACAAATTAAACTTTGGGTAAAAACATAATGCACTTACGTACTAGAGTAGACGCCACATAATGTGCGTAATTATAGAACCACAGGCAATATTATACATATAGATTACAATAGTATAATGAAATTGTAATTTTTTGCAAATGTACATTAACACTGAATAAAGATTTTTCAATTATTTTATATTCTTAATTATCAGTCAAAAAAAAGACATTTCCATACAAAAGTATACCACGGCCCCGGCAGTTTGTATGGGAAAGTCGATTTTTTTACTAACTTTTTTTTTACTTGCACGTTGTATATTTTTTGAGTAAAGTTAAACAGCTGAGTACCTTCCGTTTAGGATCGCTAGCTTTGTTGGCTTCTGCTACTCCATTTGTGGTGGCGTCTGGGTTGGATCCGGTGGGCGAGCCGGGGTTTTCACTCGGGTTGGCACTCATCTCCATGGCGAGTAAGACGTCTGTAAATTAAATAAGAAAAAAAATTAAGAAAAAATACTTTTTTATGTAATGTAGTTATGTAAATGAAGTGTTAATATAAACGTGATGTGTATTATCTGCCTTACAAAAGAAAATGTGAAGGTCAGTCTTGATACCCCCTTTAATTATGTAGGAGCAGAGACTCCTCTTGATATCTTGATGATCTCGATAAATAAAACTTGATAATATCGAACAGAACTTTGTTTATTAATAAAAGAACAAAGTGACGTGTGCACACTTGAATTGGTAATCGTGAACTAAATTTAATGAAACTAAGCAGAAAATTCGATATTGTCAATCGCGGTAAATTGTACTTTGTACATATTCCCGAGGGCGGGATGAGGATGCTGTGGGCACAAGTCAAATGATAAAATATTACATGTTACATGAAAAATTTAAAAGAAAACATTATAAAAATCAATTAAAAAATATTTATGCATCTTGACGTCAATTCATCTCCATGTGTTCTCTTGCTGGGGTTGTTCCGCAGCGTCGCTCACGCGGCAGGGGCGGCGTGTGCGAGGGCTCCGACGCTCCTGATTCTTGCGGTACTTGCCATCGGCAATGAACTTTTCGAATAACAATAATTATGCCAGTTATTCCGATCAGTCCCAAAATGACGTATATCATCACATAATGGTGTATATCGTGGTGTGATATAACATCTGCTTCTTCTATTCGTCTTCTTCTTGATTGAGAGAATTTATTCTTTTTTCAAGTTGATCTGACTCTTGATACAGATTTCCAAGTGAACGGTTGTTATAAGACCATTGAGGTAACGTGATATTGATAATGTTGTTTATCGGTGCCATAACAGGAGTATGTAAATCAGGCGAAATCTTGATTTCAGTGGAGTGCGACTTGTAGGGGTAGATAGCCATCTTGTCCGACTTTAACAAACAACCATGTCCAATTTTTATAAGACCAGACCCTTGTAGCTGGTGCTCTGTCATCTCTTCCATACATATGGCACGTACGTTACAGATGTTGCAGCAAAAGTACATGTAAGTATTTATATCATTACTTTCAATCCACAAATCCTTGCATGGTTCAATGACCGTCTTACATTCTGTGTTGTCAAGCTGACATAGATTTTCTCCATCTCTCATATGATATTCTGGCTTGCGACTGCGACAAAAATAAGTTGTTGACTGTACTTGACATTCTTTGATTTCACTTTCTGTCATTGAAATATAGGTATCTTTTCTCATGTTAATTGAAATGTAATCCGATACTGGAACCAGTCTAATACTCTTTCCATCTTGATATTTAGGTATAGGGATGAGTTTAAAAATCTCGAAGGTATCCCTGTTGATAAGTGGCAGCCTGATCTCAAATATTAGATAGTCCTCCAGCATCCTTGTTCGCACTGTGAGGAGATCGTATATCTTGCGTAAGTCTTGATGAACGTTATCTATCGGTAAGGTGACATCTTTAGGCAATTGACTTGATATGATACCAAGTTCACTGCTTATTTGGTTCGGCGTCAGCAAATGTAAGTTGAAGCGCCCATGATATATGTCGGTTATTGTGTCGAGCAATGAACTTTGCATTGTCTTTAAATTGTTCAACATGTTATTCGCTATTATAGCTCCAATTGCAAAGCGATTGAGAATCATATTTCCTTGAACCGATTCTTTCAGGTTGCTAGTAGCCTTTTCTATAGCTATTAAATGTTGATTTAATACCTTTTGTTGTTGGTTCATAGTAACTTCGGTTCTTTTTAGAATATTATTTTCAGCCTCTATCAAAGATGTCTGTTTTTTCCATAACATAGCCATGTGTTTCTGATTCGCCTTTATTATACTGATATCTGTCTCGTACTGTTTCGCGAATCTTTCATCCAGTACGCCAAAGAGGTCACCTGCTATGTTTCCAATAGCGTTGAGAAGGCCTCTGCGCGTACGCCGGCCGGGCGCGCTTTCCTGGTATTGATTAGTCACGAACAGCTGATTATAATACTCGAGCTCGGTGATTCCGTGACGTAACTGGAGTAATACCGAGTGACATTGTTCTTGTACAGTATCACATATCTTAGTCAATGACTCAGTATAGGTATTGAGTGCGTTTAAGCCTCGTCTGTAAGGTTGCATTTCGTAATACACGACGATCTTCCATTCACTGGTAATTAGTTGCATGTTAGATATTTTATCAAAATAGAGCCCTTGATTTTCTCTGAAGTTTGTCGTATTTACCATGCAATCTGAGCTTGATATTATCGTCATAAAAAATAATAGGGCAGTACATATAGTACTTAGTTTTGTCTTGTAAGTCTTGTTACTTTTATTTTCTTGTTGTTTTTTATGTACTTTATGATTTTGTTTGCTTTCAGACTGCTCATTGTCTTCTAGGAGTATGGATAATTTCGTAATAGGACGACGAATTTGCCCGTTTCTTGTTTTTAGCGTCACAACGCGAACGTAGTCGTCTTGACCTGGATGCAGCTCTATAACCCTGCCCATATTCCACTTCCCTGGGGGTAGGTTGTCGTCATGTATAAGAACTACATCATTAATGTTGATATTTTTGCTTGGGTATCTCCACTTAGACCTTGATGTCAACTGCGTGAGGTACTCAGCTCGCCAGCGCTTCCAGATGTCTTGATATAACTTTTGAGTCAAGTGCCAGCGTGTTCGCATGTCTCTTTCTGTCTCGATTAAGGTGAGTGTTGGACCTCCACTCAAAAAGTGAGCGGGGGTGAGATAGTTGAGGTCTTCAGGATCTTCTGAGAGGGCGCATAGAGGTCTTGAATTCATGCACGCCTCTATCTGCGTGAGCAGAGTAGAAAACTCTTCAAAGGTGAGCTTTTGCTCACCGACGACTCTTTTGAAATGAAATTTGAAGCTCTTGACGGCTGCCTCAAATAAACCACCGGCTGACGGCCAAGATGGGGAATTGAAATGCCATGTTATCTTCATATCCGTGAGAGAACTCATAAAATCATTATTGAAGACTTGTTGAATTTCTTGATACTCTTCTTGCAATATACGGTTTGCTCCCACGAAATTCGTCCCGTTATCACTGTACAAGTGACTTGGTGTACCCCGTCGCGCGGCCATCCTACGTAGCGCCGCAATGAATGCTGAAGTCGACAAGTCCGAGACCAATTCCAGGTGGACGGCTTTCGTCGCCATACAAACGAAAACCGCGACGTAACCCTTGGTGGTTTTTATTCCTCGACCCTTGTTGGCTTTGACGAAAATATGACCAGTGTAATCGACACCCGTATGTAGAAAAGGGCGGGAAGGGTTGACTCTTGCACTTGGTAAATCTCCCATTATTTGTTCTTGAAGATGGGGATTATGTCTTTTGCAGGTAACACACTGGCGAATGTATTTTTTCGTAGCCCTGTTGCCACTTATTACCCAATATTTTTGTCGAATCAGCGCTAATGTTACACGTGCCCCGCCATGTAACGTGACTTTATGAGCGTCATCAATAATTAATTGAGTCAATCGACTTTGATACGGGATGATAATTGGATTTTTCATATCCGCACTAATTTGGGCATTTTTTAATCTTCCACCCACTCGTAGCATCCCTTGCTCATCTAGGAAGGGTGTCAGATTCAATAGTTTACTTCTTGATGTTAATCTCTTATTTTCTTTTAAACTTGTAATTTCTTCTTTAAATTCAATTTCTTGTATCTTCTTGATAATCTTCATCTTGGCTTCCCTTAACTCCGTAAGCGTAAGATAACTTTCTTGATGTCTATCGTCTTTTCTTATTAAAAATCGGCGTACCCATGCTAGTACGCGGAAAACTTTAGGGAATGAGCTAAACTTGCATAGCAACTCTTCTTCAATACTTTTTTCTTGCTTCGAGACATGATAAACTTGTTTCTCTTGTTTTTCTTCTTCATTGGTCGTGTATAACATAGGCGGTTTATTGGTTTCATTTTCATATGTTAATAACCACGAAGGTGCTTGCCACCATAGAGGGTGGTTGATTAACTGTGTTACAGTTAATCCACGGCTGGCACAGTCAGCTGGGTTTTCGGTAGACTTGATATAATGCCAACTTGACGGCGGTATGACGTCTGTTATTTGACGCACCCTGTTTGATATAAATGTTGTCCATCTATCCGGGTTGCCTTGTAGCCACCCCAAGACAGCTGTGGAGTCTACCCAGCCGTAGATCTTCAGGTCGTGGCCAGATAAACATTCTTTTGCTTTAAGCATCAATTTGGACAAAAGATGAGCACCACATAGCTCCAATCTTGGTAAGGTGGTTTGTTTATTGCGAGGTACTAATTTCGACTTTCCAGCGACCATTGAAATTTTTGGCTCTCCTTTTTCAAATAATTTACAATATATGACGCACGCGTATGCCTTTTGCGATGCGTCACAGAAGCCGTGTAATTCAATATCCGAGACGGCCTTTGTACCTAACCATCTAGGTATTTTTATTTTATTTATGTTTGGCATATCTTGTTGGATTTTCAACCATTCAGAGTTAATGGGTCTCGGAATCTCGTCATCCCATGTAATGTCTAAATCCCAGAGTCGTTGAAATAGAATTTTGAGTTTGGTGGACACTGGTGTCAGCCAGCCTAATGGGTCGAATAAGCGTGATATCTCCGACAAAAGTTTTCGTTTTGTATTTCTTGTCTTGTCTTCAAAATTTGGCTCAATTTTCGATTCAAAAATAAATACATCTTGTTTTGGTTTCCAATGCACTCCTAGTGTTTTCGTCGACTCTAGTTGGTTAAAAATATAGTTTTCTTGTTTATGAAACTCTGTGTTTTCCTGTAGTAATTCTTGATAATTTGAGTTCCATTTTCTCAGATTTAATCCGCCTGTCTTCAATAACTTGATAAGATCTTGTTTCAATTTTTTAGCTGACTGTATTGTATGAGAACCGTGGAGAAGGTCATCCATGTAAAAACAATTTTCCACGATGTTGGCAGCTTCAGGAAAAGCTTGTTTTTCGTCCTCAGCCAGCTGACGCAACGTCATCATTGCAAGGAACGGCGCGGCCTTGGTGCCGTACGTTACCGTTGTAAGTTGATACTCTTGTAATATTTCTGACGCGTCGTCACGCCACATGATTTTTTGATAACATTGATCATCTGGGTGGACCCATATCTGCCTGAACATCTTCTCAATATCTGCGGTAAATGCAATCTTGTATTGGCGCCATCTCATAATTAACTCCAAAAGGTCCTTTTGTAAGTTCGGTCCTTTATACATGTAATCATTAAGGCTGGTTCCGTTGGAGGTATTTTGAGAGGCATTAAAAACCACTCGAAGTTTTGTGGTTGTTGAGTCCTCGCGAATTACGCAGTGATGAGGCATGAAATATTCCAAATTCTGCGTCGACCAGTCAGCGCGTGTCATATGACCTAGTTCCGAGTACTCCTTGATAAACAATTTGTATTCTTCGGCTATTTTCGCATTTTGTTTAAATTTCTTTTCCAATTGAAAAAATTGGGCAATGGCTCGTGGTCTTGAATTGCCAATTTCGGAAATGTTTGATTTTAAGGGAAGTCTTACTTGATATTTTCCGTCTTCTAACCTTGTTGTTGTATTCTTATAATATTTTATGCATTCATCTTCAGTCTCGTTCGACGGAGAGTTACTTGATATATCTTCTATTTGCCAAAATCTTTCTATTTCTTCCAAATCATTAATTACAATATTGCACTGCATTGTTTGCGCCTTGCCGCACAAGATCCACCCGAGCCTCGTACGCTGCGCGATAAGGCTAGGGTTGTCGACGTTCGCTCTGCGAATTCCATTTAATATAATACTGCCGTAGATGTCTGCTCCGAGAAGAATATCAATGGGCCGACAAATATTGTATTCTGGGTCGGCCAGTTTCATTCCACTCAATTGATCCCATGGCAGGCCGGCAAACGAAAAATGCGGTAAGTTTCTTGTCAAACTCTTCATGATATAAACATCAATAATGAAATCATATTTTTCGGTTAGTGATGCGCATTTGAGGTTTAAAACCCCTTTGCAAGATGTTGTTTTGGTGCCGATCCCAGTTATAATTCCGCTGCACTTGTTTCTCGGCAGCCCTAACAGCTGTGCGGCGTTCTCAGTTATCAATGAAATTTGAGAACCTTGATCGACGAGAGCGCGTAACATATGATAACTTCCATCCACTCCTTGCACCTTGATAATAGCGGTGGCCAATAATATTTCCGACATTTCAACTTTTTCAGATGAAGATGAAGTATGAAGATCAACTATGAAGATGCGTTAACCACAATCAAGGCCCGTTGGAAGGTCGTCGATACCTTGCACTGGGAAATCAACAGTGAACTATAATAGCGAATAACATGTTGAACAATTTAAAGACAATGCAAAGTTCATTGCTCGACACAATAACCGACATATATCCTTTTTCAGTTACGTGTACTCCCTTGGACTTATTTTCAGATATATGGGCATTACTTGGGGAACTAACAAATGCATCATGTAGAATGGAATTGTGGCATCCATTGCATTGGCGACATCTCTTGTTCGATGTGCACGTTTTTCCATTATGACTATACAAACAATTATAGCAGTAATTCAGTTTCGTAATTGTTTGTTTTTTCTGTATAGCTGTCTGTTCTAAAAATTGATTGCAATAATAAATGTTATGTTCATTACTATTGCACACTGGACAATTTAGTTTTTGGTATTTAGTTTCTTGCTTGTAATAAGAGAGAGCCTTGTTGCTTGAGTAGTTTTTGTATGTGTAAGATTTATCTTGTTTGTAGGATGTAGATGGAGCATTTGAACTTGATTTTGTGCCGCTTTCTTGCTTACGACGTGATGATTCCAGGGTGGTAAACTTGTTTTCCAAAAAATCCAGGAATTCACTGAGCACTGGTAACTCTCGAGGGTGCTTCAATGACGTCATGTAATCATTGTGTGTCTCTACATCCAACTTTTGGGACAATATATGAACGAGAATAGGGTCCCAATTTTCAATGTTTACGCCCAGGTTTTTAATTGCATTCAGACATTCCTTGGTGACGTCATGAAGGCGCTTGATAAGATGCGATGACGGTTGTTGAATGGTCGTTAGGTTCATAATGGTATTCATATGTGAGGAGAATATCAGTTTCTTGTTGTTATATCGGTGATTTAGTATCTCCCAACTGGCGAGATAATTTTCTGAACTTATCTGTAGATGTTGAACTAGTCTTTCCGGTTCACCTCTTAATTTTCCTTTCAGGAACTGCATCTTTTGAGCATGAGAGAGAGAGTTGTTATTGTGAATAGCTTCGTTGAATAGGTCTTTGAATGAGACCCACTGCTGGTAGTTTCCATTAAAAACAGGGATTTCTAACTGTGGTGTTGACTTTTCTCTGTGGGCTACAGACCATAACTTGCTATTTATGGCTTTCTTGATGTCGATGAATTTCCTTTCATGCTCCGAAAATTTTTCTTCATAAGCTACATCTAAGTCGTGGGCTTCACTGTCGATTTCCCAGTGCAAGGTATCGACGACCTTCCAACGGGCCTTGATTGTGGTTAACGCATCTTCATACTCCCATTTCTCACTGAGTTGATCCACGTCGATACTTGATAACGCACGTGAAAATGCTTTAAAGTTACTTGATTGCTTCCTCATCATCTCCTCCAGCTTGATCATGTTACCTTGAGGAATATTTGAAGAGTCACTTGTTTTTTCATAGTCACCTACATTTTGCAGTTCTTTGACCTTTCTATCGGCGCCGGAGTATGACGTAGAGGCTTCGTTTTCCGCTAACGTGTTTCGTAATAATTTACTTGATACATAGTAAAATTGTTGAATTTCTTCAAACTTATTTGATGTGAAATAATCGTGGTCGGGGCTCAGGACATTGGATAGGATGTCGTGAGTTTTCCTGAATTCAGACCAAAGCTTGTCGAGTGCGTCCATGCGTTTTAACATGTAATCCAATGTCTTGCGGGATTTCCCATCTTTCTTGAAGTTTTCCATAAGCTTCTTCATTTCTTCCATGATGTTAAATTGTTTTTGTAAGGTCTCCATGTTGAGCTTGAATTCACTTGTATATTAAATAACTTGTCAATTTGATATAGTTTGTAGCGCTATCTTGATAAGTTTTCTTGAATATTCTGTTCTTGATAGTCCTGTTCTTGATGGTATTTTATGAGTGAGTTCCGATTAAAATACTTGATAGGTACGTACCAACTTGCTATTGTATATTCCTTTTTTACGGCCTTGATGATAGTCCTTGATGACAACTTGATGGGGAGACTGTTATCCTTAGCTTGCTGGTAATGTAGAGTATTCTCATTCACCTATGTCGGAATGATATATGTGCGCCTTCTCAATCAACCGGGGATTCTCGCTTGTGAGAGGCCAGAAGACCGATTCGCTATACCACTCTAACGTATAGGCAAAGAATGAGACACACCACACTTTTACGGAACACTTGTGAGTTCAAAACGATGATGTTACTTGATAACTCGAAGGACCACTAATGTAGGAGCAGAGACTCCTCTTGATATCTTGATGATCTCGATAAATAAAACTTGATAATATCGAACAGAACTTTGTTTATTAATAAAAGAACAAAGTGACGTGTGCACACTTGAATTGGTAATCGTGAACTAAATTTAATGAAACTAAGCAGAAAATTCGATATTGTCAATCGCGGTAAATTGTACTTTGTACAAATTATGCATATCGAAACACAGCCGAAAATGGCCGTCAATGATTTGCGGAAATTGACTGGTGACGGTGTCGCACAAGGTAATTCAAATCATGAAGAAACAATTTATGAATTATCTGAATATTGTTACAATGTACTTGTAAGCAATGAATAAATGTAACTAAAACTGGTAGAAGTAGGGCAAAACGATAATAAAAAATCTTTGTGTTCAAAATTTAAAATCTTCAATGTAGTATGAGAAATATATAAAATGCAAGTAACTTCAACAATTCGTTACTTTCCAAGAACTCTAATTATATACGTATATTTTCTAAAGGTCAAAACAAAAACAAACATTTGCTACGAGATTTGTATGAAATATAGACTAATGAAGTGTTTCTTGTAGTCAATTAGCGCTCTTAAATATCAGTTTTTCCGCAATAATAAATCTAAAATCCCGTTGAAAATGGTTATGATCACGACAAGTGACATAGACTTTTTATTTTCTTAACTGTACCAAATAATTTATTTTTGACCCAGGAAAGTACTCAATTGTGGTTTGGTTAATCTGGGATTTGACTGTATGTTAGCATGCAAAAACATTATGTTAAAGAGTGAGTAGAGTAGACAAGATACATACTATGCGTGGCGGATCGCTTGGCGGTCTTCTTGTTGGGCCCGAGGCCGGTGGAGCAGTGCGGCGCTATGTTGTGTTGTGTGTAGTGGTAGAGTGGATAGATACATACTGTTTGCGGCGCGTAGCTTGACGGTCTTCTTGTTAGGCCCGAGGCCGGTGGCGGAGTGCGGCGCTATGTTGTGTTGTGTGTAGTGGTACAGTAGATACATACTGTGCGCGGCGCGTCGCTTGGCGGTCTTCTTGTTGGGCCCGAGGCCGGTGGCGGAGTGCGCCGCTATGTTGTGTTGTGTGTAGTGGTACAGTAGATACATACTGTGCGCGGCGCGTCGCTTGGCGGTCTTCTTGTTGGGCCCGAGGCCGGTGGCGGAGTGCGGCGCTATGTTGTGTTGTGTGTAGTGGTACAGTAGATACATACTGTGCGCGGCGCGTCGCTTGGCGGTCTTCTTGTTGGGCCCGAGGCCGGTGGCGGAGTGCGGCGCTATGTTGTGTTGTGTGTAGTGGTACAGTAGATACATACTGTGCGCGGCGCGTCGCTTGGCGGTCTTCTTGTTGGGCCCGAGGCCGGTGGCGGAGTGCGCCGCTATGTTGTGTTGTGTGTAGTGGTACAGTAGATACATACTGTGCGCGGCGCGTCGCTTGGCGGTCTTCTTGTTGGGCCCGAGGCCGGTGGCGGAGTGCGGCGCTATGTTGTGTTGTGTATAGTGGTACAGTAGATACATACTGTGCGCGGCGCGTCGCTTGGCGGTCTTCTTGTTGGGCCCGAGGCCGGTGGCGGAGTGCGGCGCTATGTTGTGTTGTGTGTAGTGGTACAGTAGATACATACTGTGCGCGGCGCGTCGCTTGGCGGTCTTCTTGTTGGGCCCGAGGCCGGTGGCGGAGTGCGGCGGCGCGTCGCACTGCACCAGGAACTCGCGCCGCCGCGCCGCACCCCGCTCCTCCAGCACGCGGTACTGCGGCGAGCGCGCGCGCACCGCGTGCCGCGCCACCGCCAGTCGCGAGATGGGGTTGTCCGCGCCGCACCCGCCTTCAGCGCACGCCACGCCGCCCTCCTGCAAACAACAACTTTAATGATAATTCAGAATACTTTTTAAAATTTTGATTATTTAGTTTCCTTTATCGGTTGTTGTATGAAATTGAGTCAAAATTATAAATATAATCAACTATATATATTTTTTTTAATTTTTTATTGAACTACATAAGAACGCTAGGAAACTGCTCTATTGCTGCATCACACCAATAGGCATGAAGAATGAATAGAATTTTACTACATTAGATTATAAAAAAAAAGATACAGCGCATCGAAATTTCGCATGTCGTCACGGCTAGGTACGATTTTCATTAGCGGTGACGTCGCAAGCCCTCACTCCGTAACGTTAATGTTCCGTATCTTTGAGAATGTTTACTTTAAATCAATTATAATGTAAAAAACGGTCTAATTATAATCATACTTTTCGCACCCTATCGTCACCCCTAGTCTCTCACAGTTTGACAACCAGTGACTTCGCATTTCCTCTAACATGCTTTTTGTAATGCGCTACTTTGACCACCTACTCGTTGTTGCTACGCAAGTAATGAATGCTACGAAAGTCGTAGCGCATCAGTGATCTGCTACGACGTGATCGTATACATATACTTACTTGAAGAATCTTGATCCTATCTACTTCAAACAGTTACAAGAGTCTTTGCATTTGCCTACAATTCTACTTACCTTGATCAAGTTCCTAGGTTTCTTCTTCGTGGGCTGTTGCCTTCGTTTATCGTGTGTGACCCGTGCACGCAGCAGCGTGGGCGGCCAGCGTCGCCGCATCTCCTCCAACATGCGTTCTGCAGCACGTCGCTTCGACACCTTCTTGCCGTTGCCCTCGCCTTCTGTTTCCATGTCGCCTACGGTACACGCCGTCACGAAAACCTGCAATTTTTTGATAAGATCGTAAAGTAACTACGACTCCTATATTTATATAAGCGAAACTTTGTGTGGATGTTTGTTCCGCCTTCACGACAAAACGGCTGAACGGATTGGAATGAAATTACGTACGTAGGACACTTTCTATCCCGGGAAAATGTGAGATTCCCGTGGGATCTTCAAAAATTTTACCACGCGAGCTACGCCGCGTCAGCTAGTATTGCATATTTTAAACAGATGCAATGAAATTACGTACGTAGGACACTTTCTATCCCGGGAAAATGTGAGACTCCCGTGGGATCTTCAAAAATTTTACCACGCGAGCTACGCCGCGTCAGCTAGTATTGCATATTTTAAACAGATGCTAATCTTAGAAGAAACCTTAGTGCCCGCGAAGTGTAAACGATTTTTTGACTATTAGGTAATTTACCTAATAGTACAACCTTATGGGAAAAACACTCACTCGCATATGCGGCGGTCCGCGTTCCGACTTGACAGTGAAGAGCACGGAGAGGTTCCGCTTGAGAGCGAGCTCATGCACCAGAGACACCGGGGACTTCACCTCCGAGTTCAACAGGTCTGAGTTGCCGTCACCTGAAAATCAAACATATACAATAAAATGGGCCGTGAAAGCCTATCAAAGTCGTAAAGTAATTTATTTTTATTCATGCGTTCATTTTTTCCCTTTGACCATATCTCTATGTGTTTTTGCTCTGGTGAGTAATCGATCGGTAGTAGTCCAGTGCATATTATAGTTCGAGGCCCTCGCGTAGCCAGAGCCATTCACAATCAACCTTTCTTCATCTTAGCGCGTTCCCGTGCATCTCCAGGGTAAATATATATACATGTCCGGAGACCATGTGAAATCATGAAGAAATAGCCGGAACAGTTTAAGCGATTTGGCTATATGTATTTTAAGCTACACTCGTTCCAATTTAAACCTTATACTGTCTGTCAATAAAGAACAATAGTAAAACAATGGCGTGTTACCGCTATACGGTTATAGACAGTAATAGGGCTATCGTACAATTTGCAGTAACAATCTGGTGGTGTACTGCAAATTGTAATGTGTGTAGATGTGTTTGGGCTACATTAGGAGCCGGTTGTGCAGCGTTTGCAAACGCTATACAACCGGCAGTCTTAGATCGTTAAGAGCATGGGCTGCCGTGAGTGTCGTGCTGTGCAGCTTGCAGTGACTTTAACCTAACTTGGTACAATTAACCCGCAAACTCACCGTTCTCCGAATCAGTAGCAGCAGGTTTTGCAGCATCTGCAGCAGCTGGCGCGGCCGGTGGCAGTCTTAGATCGATAACAGCATGGGCTGCCGTGTCGTACCGCGCTGCACCGCTTGCAGTGATTTTAGCAGCCAAGCATGGTACAATAAACCTGCAAACTCACCGCCCAGGAGCAGGTTAAGCAACGTATGCAGTAACGGCCCCGCCGCCGACGGTTGCAAGGTCGTGGAGAGCGCGAGCCGCCTCGTGTTGTCGCGCCGCTTACAATAACGTCTCCTCGCCTAGACATGTCGACCACGTACTCACACTAGCATGGTACAACAAACCCGCAAACTCACCGTTTTCCGAGTCAGTAGCAGCCGCCGGCTGTCCAGGAGCAGGTTGTGCAGCATCCGCAGTAGTTGGCGCAGTCGGCGGCGGTCGCAAGTCGTGTAGGGCGCGAGCCGCCGCGTCGTGTCGCGCCGCTTGCGGTGTGGCGCCCTCGCCGAGCCATGCTCTACCGCCCACGCACACCCGAACGCGGTATAGTAAGCCTGGAAATGCAAAAACATTTGTAAAAATGAGCGACTTAGCACATTCACAGTTGGATCCTTATCGGTGTCCACTTTCTATCGATTTTATACAGGATGAAGTATCAAATACAATAAAAATATCGAAGATAAACTGGCAGTGAAAAAGTCTACTAATAAAATGGTATAGTTTTACGACCGGCTATGCCTGACGCCTACTCTTCTTGGGAATGCATAATTAGTACAAGATTATTATCGCCTCCCAAGGGCTCAAACAGACGAACGACAGCGTGTCAACGACAGTTCGCGATTGTAGACGGCGATCGTCGGCGACATCAGTGAGACTGCGATGTAAGCGGACATACCGTCTTTTGTCTGTAACAGCATTAAGATATCTAAAGGAATACCCGATGTGACTCTAGCGATTCGCACACCGCGGCATAGCGCGGGGCCGGACTTATGCAAGTATCTCAATTTGTATAGAAAAGCATAAGACAACACACTGTCACCGCGTCTACACGCGTCGTTTTTGTATGGCAGAGCAGTGTGCCAATCGCCTATATCTCGATTAGAATTACCTGGGCTCATCATGCGCTGGTATGTGGCCATGAAGTTCGGCGTCGGCGCGTGCATCCTATACGGAGCGGGCGGGCGCGCGCGGGCCAGGCGTGCGGGCGCGGCCACCGGCGGGATGGATGTGTACACCGCGGGCTGGCACAGCTTCATGGCCAGCGCGTTCAGCTCCACCGTCGGCATCACTGTACCTGCCGCAAGGCGTCGTTGTTACTTTCATGATGTTTACATTTCATTGTGGTTTAGCTCTAAAGCGAAATCTTAATTAGAAAATCAACATACTATTTTATTTACGCATATGATTTTAGCCTTTTCGGGAATAAGCTGTAAAATTCCACGTCATTCTCCTGGAATGTACTGCAAATATTTCTTTGCCAACTCTGTTCCAAGAATGGATACTGCCTTCGGTGTAAGCGGGTCACATGTCACTAGGCGCTCTGTGAAATTCAAACGTTCATCTCCCACCACTCGCCACCACCGATACCATTCTATGGGAGGGTTACATTGCTCAGGGGGGCCTGACCCCTTATAGATCCTCCTCGTCTTTGAAACGCTCTTCCGCCCTTCATCCAATGTGCTCAATCATTGCTTAGTTTTAAGAACCAGGTAATGGCACATTTTCTGCACATGTATCCAATGGTTTTCTGGAAGAGATTACTTAATGCGATAGGGTCACCTTTTCTGCAAATTTACAAGTTTAGGTAAATTTTTGCCAAATTTGTTTTGGTGTCAAATTCAAAGTATTCCTTTCATACTTTCGATTCAAGTATGAAAATGCGTTTTTAACCGCTCCATAGTATTTTTCGTCAAGCTGTAAAAAAGTTGTAGGAACTCCTAGTAGATAGGAAGCCACAGACTAGGTTGGGCAGTTGGAGCTCCTACATGAAGAGGTAGGTAAGGTACGTAGTGGAGAGCTTGAGAGAAACAGCAGTTATTTTTGTTTGTTATAACTTTAAAATACTGATATATATAAATTTACAATACTGATATGGATGTAATCAGCTCGAGGGATAGTAGTGGAATGAATGTAGAATAATGAGGAAGGAAACTAAAATTTAAAAATTGTATTTGAAAATTAAATTATTTTTTAGAAAACGGAAAAGGAGGTACACAGGAACATGAAGGATGAGGTTTATTGTAACATTGTTACAAAGTTATATTTCGATGAGTCATTCATTTTACCCCATTGTTCAAGCCTCATTGTAATATAAATGTCAAACTCTGTAAATTGCTAATTCTTCAATGTCGGTTTTCCCCCGACGCACGCAAGAGTACTTACATGGTCCTATATTACTGACCTGAATGTCTGTGGTGCGGATGCGGCGAGGCGTGCGGGGCGGGCGCGCGCGGCGGGGGCGGCGGGAAACGCGTGCCCGCCAGAGCCGCGCTCGCGGCCGCGTGCTGCGCGCGCTTTATGGACGTACCCTGCACGAATGTTGCGTCATCATCATCAGGTCCTTTTAGTCTCCACTGAAGGAGCACGACCCTCTCTGTACTACCGGAGCCATACTTGGCCAGAGCAGACAGAGGACTTGGCCTACACTCTTCAACTTCTCTACAACTTTGATTCTATACTCTTTTTCCAAATTCCCAACTATTTTCGAGCTATGCGCTCCGGATATTTAACAAGATAAACGTTTAAAAAACGAATACCCGACTACGGGAGCCGTTTACGGCTAACAATATATATATATATTTTTAAAATGTGCTAATCAAGACCTTTTATTTAATACCCCACTCGAAATCGAATAAAAAAATCTCAGTGGAGACAGTGTAGATAGATGGTATGAAGGAAATATCTCCGCGATGAACTCGCCAATGGAGGAGTTGCGCCCGGCGAGTCTAGTAAGTACAATTATATACTATCCCCCTTATTTATAAAAAATACGAACTTTTGATAAAGTTATTTTAGTTGAAATATGTTTAATCTGTCTCGTTCTCTCAATGTCAAATATTGAAAAGAGGAACAAGGACAAAACATGTTATAACTAAAATAAGTTTAGCAAACAGTTGTTAATTTTTATATGAGGACTAGTCTTTAATATGTAAAACTATACTTATTCTATTTAGTTTTTAAGCAGAATCAAACTAAATAAAATATCCTTGTCTGACTGGATACCTGTAAGTTAAATTGTATGAAATAGAGCCGAACCGGTAACAATTATTACAAGAAGTATATATATTGGTGTAAAACAATATACATACACCCATGTTACAAATCCTCTATTAAAACACCAGTTCAATGTATGCAATGAGCAGCTAATTTTATAAAGAATTACTAACCTCTGCAGTGTATTCCTCAGTATCACCCAGTCGGAGTGTTACCGTGAATATTTTCTTGTGAGCGGGTCCCGTTTCTGATGTGAGGCGGTATTGATGCTTAATCTGAAAATAACTAACGTTTTAGATAGAAGAAATCAAACAAATACTAAATATTTACAGTAAATAAGAGTACTGTACAGAATTTTAAGCTTTTTCTACTGCTGCCTACTTACTCTAGCATTATCCTTTGAAAATTAAGTGACAGTGAAAGTTTTTCATAAAAAGAAATTATGATACAAGTGGCATAAAAAAATCTCGCGTTCCTCTGTGCTTCGGAAGGCACGTTAAGCCGTAGGTCCGCCTGTCATCATTGTATGGCAGACGTCAGTAGTCTTCAGGCAGCAGGCAGCAGTCAGCAAAATCTGACACCCAGTGTTGCCACAAACAAAATTGCTATAAATCTTTTCAGATATGAATTACTGTACTGTGTACTCGTAACATTAATTACTGTATTGTGTACTGGTTATATAAATTCCTATACTGTGTCAACTGTGGTTGTTGCGGCGGTGGTGGAAATCGAAATCACACAGTTTCAAAGCAGCCTTCCCTTCTTACTTTTCATACAAACGCTCGTACGTAATTATGGCGTTGTAACTGATCTTTATTGAAAACTTTTGAACTAACAGATATCTTGTGCACTATTTCTAGGTTTCTATTGAAATAAAAAATGAATATTTGAAAAAACAAGTTCAGTATACGCCTCCAAAAGTCTGCTTTTTTGCACAAATTTTAGCTGAACTTCGACCGTTCATAAAGTAGGTACTTATAAATTATAAAAATAAAAAAAATATTTCGATAGAAACCTCGCAAATGTAATGAAAATTTTAAATAAAAGACATTTATTTCACAAACTTGTAAAACTTACTGACTAAAACGTATATCCTGAAACAAGTTTTATTAAATCTCCGCACCCAGTTAATATTCGTTCAATGGATAGTTAATTATAATACTAATTTCATTCAATACAGTGCAAACCGTACCCTAAGGCGCTATCTCTCTCTTTTTGGTTTACTTTTTTTCTAGCTTTGCCCTGGATGAAAAAACAAGCTTTTCGGACTATGCTCGCGTTGACGACAGAGCCGTCGGGAAGGGCCGCCTTACGAGCGTTTTAGATCGTACCTTATTGTACCTGGCCAACTCGTTGACCAGGCACATAGGAGTCTTCTCTTTACTGTTGGCCGTGGCGGGCGCCGGGCGCGCCGCCTCCGCGTCGCCCGGCGCCGGCGCGTCCGCGTCCTCCGCGCCGCCGCCCGGCCGCGGCTCCGAGCCGGCGGCCGCCGCGGTGCTGGCCGGGGTGGACGCTGCTGTTGCCACAACACACGGTTTAATACTGCTCAACATTCATCTCATGGCGCATCCACACATGCCCGGCAGAGCCCGCCGGCTTGCCCGACGGCACGTGTATCTTTTACCTGCGGCACGCGCGGGTTTTGGTTGCCGGCGGCAGTTTGCTTGCGGCTTCGATACGGAGTGGTAGTGTTGTGTGAGAAAATATTTCACATTCATAAATAACATCATTTCATATCAATAACGAAATGACAGAATTTAACTGGGATGATAGAAAAGTATCAAGAAAATGAACTATTGTTGAACCCAAGGCATATGGATTTAAAGGATCGCATCAAAAGAAATGATGCTATTAGGGATATTGCTTCTGTGTTCAACATAGCATGAAAATAACTTGTTGAGACACTTTAAACATTGTACCGAGTGAAAAACCAGAGTCTCCTGTAGCCAGGTATCTCAAAGTAATTGCTAGTCGATCGGAAGCTGACACAGCATTTCTCCAGCGGGTGTCAGTTTTTGATATCATGGGTCCAGTTAAATTCAGTAACATTTCTTTTTATGAATAATACCGTACAACACTACACTTGCGATACACGCAACTATATTATAGTTCAAAATCTTTCAATCCTACGTACATGACTAACTTCGACGATAGTCACAACACTACTGCGAAAATTGCAACCGCATCTGCAGACCGCCGGTAAAGCCGGCGGCAAATTCAGCGGCAAGGCAGTCTGAGCGCCGGCGGCAAACCCGGCGACATAAGCCGGCGGCATATGTGGATACGCCATCAAATCTCATGTCTCTCACATCATGGTTTTGGTGGAAGCGCCACATAACATCAACTTCTCCAAAGGTGATCTACGTGTTGGATCTGTATCCCAACGCAAGCCTCTCTAAGAACCAGGGTGAAAAGACCCGTGAATCTAAAGGAGATACATAAGTAATATATAATATAAAAAATGTATAAGGACAAATCACACAGATTGAGTTAGCCCCGAAGTAAGTTCGAGACTTGTGTTATGGAATACTAACTCAACGATACTATAGTTTATGTTTATGATACATGTGATGACTATTAAGGTTGAACTAGTCGCGGGCTCGAACTCACAGGTGGGCGCGGCCTAAAAGCATGCTGTCTCACCTAACATTGTGTTCGGGCGAAGCTGTAAGGTGAAATGCACGATAATTCATGATTAACCGAGCGCAAAAAAAAAATACGTTAAGTCCTTGGGAAAGGGGGTTTTTTATGCAAAAACTACTGCATTTATCAATAACAAATAAAGTTTATTAAAAGTTTCGATAATTAAGCTGTGTCGGTGCGGACTTTGTTTTGGAGATTTTTACCCGACTACGGCAAAGCAAAAGGAGGGTTATGATTTTGACAGGCTATGTATGTATGTATGTATCTATGTTCATCTGTTCCCTCGTAACTTCTAAACTACTAATTAGAATTCGACAAATGAAATATCATTAGAAGCGTCTTAATTGTCCGCTGGTTATAGGCTAGGAATTATATATATTATGTATGTTAGTTATAAGGTATTTATAATATGGGCCTCTGGCATTGTACAAATTTGTAAGTACAATGCTATTGCCTGAAATAAATGAATTATTATTATATTATATAGGCTATATGGAGTTTCACAAAATCTAATGTGGCGCCCTCTAGCGGACAAAACATACAGAGTAAAAAAATAAAGTTAAGATAAATATGCCGTGTTTGGTATCATTTGAAAGCGCTTTACTTGTACATTTTGAATAAATATATATATTACTAGCATTTGCTTGTGACTTTACCTGTATTCATGGGCTGATTGCATATAATTCACATCTTTTCGTTCATAGCTTCTTTACTACTTATCAGAATAAGACCACTGCAGTACCATTAGAAGGGCCTTGATATTCTGTTGGTTATGAGCTATAAAAGCTTGTCACTTGTTAGTATTGCGCCCTCTAGCTGACAAAAAGTTCTATGTTAGTTAATATAAAATTAAAATAAATATACCGTGTTTGGTATCACTTGAAAGAGCTTCACGAGTACTTTATGCTTGTACATAATTACAAGAATGCTTTAATGATGTTAAATATGAGCGATAAGAGTAAAGCGCGGATCACGGGAACTGTGAATCGCTTTATGCAATGTAGAGCAGTTGTTGTGAAATTTTAAAACCATAGAGGGATTGTTTATAAGTGCCTTGGATCATAATAAATTACTTAAAAACCACATGACAGTCGATCGTTAGCAGAATTAGATAGATTAAGAAATCTTACCAGGTCCTCTTATTAGTTCATCAATTTAACTTTTGTTAATATTATGCGCCACAAATACACTTTAACACCAAATAGTACAAATAATAAAAAGTAAAAAAACTAAAACCCAACTACGACAAAAACGACGCTGAAAAAGTATAAAACAAGATTTTCAGAATATTGAATAGCAACTTTGTTCAGTTCAATATTCTGAAAATCTTGTTTTATACTTTTTCAGCGTCGTTTTTTGTCGTAGTTGGGTTTTAGTTTTTTTACTTTTTATACACTTCTTGCATTACTTATTTACGCCGAAAGTTGCGTAAAAATAAGCTTTACTATTCTGTATCCGTACACACAAAATTTATAATGAGTCAAAAGGATATCATGTAAAACTTTGAATGTACAATGTCAAACAGTCGAGGAAATCCTTTTCGAAATTTGCATAGAAAAAGTACTTTGCTGAGCTGATCCACGTAAAAGAACATTTAACGAAAAAGGTACGCATAGAAAAAAACTGTTGTCTCTACAAATTATAGTAATCTAACTACTCTATTATTACTACTTCCTAATAATCTATATAAAAAAATGTACTAATAAATAAACGAAATTTGTCATGTGAAAACTACAGACAAAAACGCATCTACTTAATCCAACATCTAATACCTAACTGACCAAAATCAGATGATAGCTTCGACTTCGCCGATACTGGGGACGTTTGCGACTTGCCCAGACCTTGAAGTTAAAGATATATAAATTAACCATTATATATTTACTTGGAATATCCATAATCCTTGGCAAATTTAAAACAGTTCCTTGAAAAAAGAAAGTTTCAATGCATAGAAAACTGGCAGCAATACATTTTTTTTAAATTTTAAACATTTCTAAGATATTCTTGAATCCAGGTTGCTGAAGGCATTCTGGGTAAATCAGTCATTTAAACACCTTGCTTTGCTTGTTAATTGTTTTTGAGGATTTCTTTGCCCTAGATTAGTCACGTATCATGAGCATTTAAACACTTTAATAAGGTTTTCTGAACCTAACCATAATTAATGTAAGATAGCACTACGTTCTAGGTACTATAATATAAATTATCAAAATTAAAATCCGACTTTGGGAGTAAAGTCGGATTTTAATTTTGAAAATTTATATTGTAGTACCTAGAACGTAGTGCTATCTTACATTAATTATGGTTAGGTTCAGAGCTGATTTTGGTTACATTTCTATGGGACCTGGAAAGTATACCCTTTTAAACATAAAAATGATCCAGGCATCTTCGAATAATCGGTGAACATACATAAAAAAAAAGATCGCGACGAATTGATAACCTTCTTCGTTTTGGAAGTCGTTTAAAAAGATCGAAATAACGTCCCCTAAGAACGAGGAAGAGCTCGATAGCTCTGTGGTGCTTTCGCAAGTAAAGCAAGTGGCATAAAATTTTCTCGAGCTCCTCCTTGCTTCGGAAGGCACGTATAAGTCGTTGGTCCCCGCTGTCATCATTATATAGCAGTCGTCAAGTTATGTCAGATGCCTTTAGGCAGCCTGAAAAATCTGACACCAGTGTTGGTCACTTACACACACGAAAAACAAAAAACAAACAAAGGACGAGTGATAGTATCAGTACTATCAATCGCTGGCATTCTATCAGTAGAATGCCAGCGATTCGTCAGCGACCGTCGGTGACAGTCGCTGATTGTCGCGCCTGTGCTTGTACAACTTTTTTCCGGCTTTGATATTTTAACCCTTTCACAGCGAACGTTGGATTTATCCACCAAACATTGTCGTGCCCATTCCGCTAGTTTCAGATATTTCCGACAAAAAAATGCTCGTATTGCACATAACTTAAGTATCTACATACCTTCTTGGTTTTAGGTATTTATTTTAGATTGACTACCCCTCGCGCTGGGAGCACGATAATTGATATAAAGTCTCGCAGTATAAAGTACCTGCGGGCTGTGGCTGCTGGATGGGCGCGGGTTGCGGGTACAGCGGCGGCATCACCGGCGCGTTCGCCGGTCCGTAGCCGGTGTACGGCCGCCGCATTGGCTTCATCTGTTGCTGTACAACCAAAAACATTAGACTACTCTACACTTACAACAATTCACAAAATAATTATAACATATGTACTGTAATATTTCTGTCGTTTGACATGTCACATGACACACACTAATCGTATTTCTTAAATGTTCAATATTTTTTTCTTGAATTTAATTACACTTTATTTGGGGTCGGCAACTCAAAATCTTAGCTTCTCCTTTGCCTAAAAGTGACATCAAAATTATCGAAATCAATAAGTTTACTTACTTCTGCCTGTTTAATAAATGCCTGTAGTTTTTTATTTATTTATTTAAAACTGTTTAACTCACTGGTGTTACATAATGGTGTTGCTGTGGCGGATGATGCGGCATAGCGCGGATCGGCTGCGGCGGGCGCATGGTGGGCGCGTGGTGCGGGGGCGGCACGTCCAGCGCGCCGCCCAGTCCGCCCAGCGCCTGCCCGTGCGCGCCCATGCCGCCGCCCGCCTGCGACGGACCCAGCGGCACCCTACCCACACACTCGCAATATCAACACTAATGTACACTGACAAACTTATTTCTTACAACTTACTAAAGTTTCACACATGTTTTGTTATACTGAACACCTTTTAAAATATGATCGATCACTTTGATACATTTGCCCCTAAAATTTTCCCACATATTCCTTAATAATTTGCCAAAAGATGATGAGCCAAAAAAGTATGAAGACCAAAGATCAACTGATCACTCTAATTTTATAGTAATTGATGTTTTATATTTAGGTTAGAAAAACATTTATATTAAAAGGTAACTTGTTTGTTAAGAAATATGTGGAAAATTGAGTGTCAAGGTAGGTACCTACAATGTGGTTACACATCATAGGTAATAAACCGCGTAACGGACTACCGGCGAGCTTGCACCGACTTGCATTCTAAGACACTGTTATTTCAACTGCCCGTTTCAATGGACATGATATATTGGTCTGAATCGAAAGAGGGAGACATGCATTCATCCAGTAGTCTCCGCAGATCAATAGAGACGTCGTCATATGTTCCATTGTAGGTCTCATTGGGACCAGTTTAAGTGACAAAGAGTGCCGCAAAAGACCCTCGACATATCAACAAATTATACAATATTTGCATATGAATGGAGCTCCACAGTCTGGCATAAAACAGTGTTATTTTATAAAACAGTGTCAGCGTTTGAGTGAGGGACTCATGTTGCCATAACCTTTATTGTTCAATGACATGAAATAAGAAACTACAGCGGTCTCAATCACCACACAGTGCATAATGTGTTCCACAAATGCAATAAGCATGAAGAGCAACAAAATTAACCTAAGCAATCTGTGATTTGATGTTGCTGGGGTGCATGCCAGTCTAAAAGTGCTTCAATTTATTGTATGCAAATGGTATGAAACTTGCAGTATGTCATTGGGCTTTTATTCACTAAAACAAAAATAATGCAAAATATGCCTAAAGATCTATAACTAGGCCATATTTGAATAAGACGGTTTTTAAAAGATCTGGTTTATTTGATTTTATGATAATTTACAAATATTTAATGTATGAACTAAAATGTGTGTGCATTTGAGACTAATATAATAAAGAAAAAAAAAATCTATTGTGTTTGTTTGATTGTAATGGATAAACTCGAAATCTACTGACCCAATTTTAAAACTTGCTATCTGCAAGTAACATAGGCTGTACCTATTCTATCTTCTTCTTCCTCATATCGCAATTTAGAACATTACACTTTCACTTCCTCATAGATCTATGAGAAAGCGGACGAGGAATTTTCTAATATATTATTTAAATAAATAATTTATGATCAAAATGCAAATAAAGTGCAATGCCTATTACATACATATTTATTTGTGGGTAAGAAGTATGTATCTGATGAACAATTTCAATGAGCTAGAATTAAAAAAAGGGATTATTCTCAGTCTCTCTCTCCCATTTTTCCTCTGGCTCATTCTCATACAAAAGAGGCTTATGCTCCTATCCTCGGCCCCAGATCAAGTTACTGTTCGACCATTGGGATTGGGCTTTGGCAAATTCGACAAGGAAAACTAGTAAATTTTCTTTTGATGGGATGAGAATGTACAAGAAGCTTTTATGTTATTTTTTTGCCTTTGATCAATTGCTGATACATACATAACTGACTATACACTTACCCTTGTATTCATAAAAATTTGTAACCGTTTGTTAAACATATTTTAGTTAAAACATCTTTTGTCCTTTCACTCTTTTCAGTATTTGACATAGTAAAAAAAACAAAACATAGTTTAGCTAAAAGAGGTTTAGCAAAATGTAATACCAGGGGCAAATATATTGGGTTACATCCTGGGTCAAAAAAAAATTTAGAAAACCAAATATCACAAAATAATGTCACTTGTCATGATCATATTCATTTTAATGAGAATTTAGATTTATTTTTGCAGAAAAACTGTTATTTGACTCCAAGAAACTATGAAGTCATTTTTAGGGTTCCGTAGTACCTACAAGGAACCCTTATAGTTTCGCCATGTCTGTCTGTCTGTCTGTCCGTCCGTCCGTGGTCTTACTCAGAGACTATAAATACTAGAAGACTGTAATTTGGTACAAGTATGTATATTAATCATGCCAAAAAAGTGGTAGAATAAAATATTGAAATATATTTTTTTTAGGGTAGCTCCCATACAAGTAAAGTAGGATTCAATTGTTTTTTCTTGACTAACCCATCGTGTGGGGTATGTTGAATAGGTCTTTTAAAAATATAGTGAGCTTGTGAACATAATTTTTCGGTTAAGGGATCCATTTCTGAAATATTTGGTTTTATATTGCAAATTTTTGTTGGAGTCAAGTGTCCCCCCCATTTATCTATTAAACGGTTATACATGGACATGTAAAAAAATTCACAGCAGTAATACATATAACAAAGTTTAAAGGAAAACTATCAGAGCTAAGTAGGGTTCACAAATTAAAAAGTTATAAGCGACCTACATACAAAATGTACTTGGAAAAGGAAAAGTTTATACAAAATCCAATAGAAAGTTAGTTTTAAGATGTTTTTAGTGGCATTAACTCAAAGTGGGCGTTCGCAACTACGGAACCCTACACTGCGCGTGGCCCGACGTGCACTTGGCCGGTTATTCTACATATATTTCATACAAATCCCATCGAAAATGTTTGTTTTGATGTTAAGAAAAAAGTATCTGATTTCAGTTGTTGGAAAGTAGCAAACTGGATGGGTCCATTAGTAACAATATTTCTTTGCTCAAATGTAATAAGTATCGAACTATTGAGAGTTTATTATAAAATAAGAACAACCTTGGTTTAAACCATGAGCTACCAAATAAATAATTTTTACAGTTGAGAAAGTAACATATTAATAACCAAACCATTAACTTTAGTACTAACTGAGTTAAAACCATAAACAGGTTATACAATTAGTCCTCAATTGATAAGATGGCATATATTTAAACATCATTGGTACATTGATGACTTGTAATAACATTACTAGAGCTTCAACATAAGCTCGTAAATTCTTGAGCTGGGGGCCACCATGGGCTAGGGGACACTGGGTATTTTGACTATTCTGCCAGCCTGTTGTTACAGCACTGTCTTGTTGTTAAAGATAATAAATACCTACAAATTTTATGCACAACTTATAGTGAATCTCTTTGTAACCTTATGTTCTTGTCTTGCTTGTTGCTTCCTATCGATGAGATTGAGAGAAAAACAAATGAACACTCTTTTTATGAATTATATTTACAGAAAAATATTACTTATTGGAGAATTTTGTCTTGCCTTCATTTCAAATTTATTATACAATAGGCCGGTGTTTACTGTAAAAACATCATTGACTAAGTAGATACCTATCTGCCAAACACTACTAAATTCTAACAGTGGATCAGCTGGTTCTATCCATAAAATCAGATGTACTAGGATGAGGCCAAAAAAACTTATTATTTAAAAAAAATGTACCATACTGAATGACTTGCTAATTACAATATGTAATAAATCGGCTCGAGAAAATGTGTTATAAATGGATGTAGGCCAAAATTAGTGGCGTACAAGGTGATACTAATTCTAGCAAATAAATAATGAAAAGCGGAACTATACTCTACCTAGTTAACGTTACGTGCCTGTTTTCTCTATGCATCTGATGGGGCGGCATTTGATGGTGACCAGGCATTCCCTGGTGACCGCCCATGTGCTGCGGCGGGTGCCCCGACATCGGCTGATGATGCATGTTCGGGTGATGCATCATCTTCACCAAACACTGCCGGTCAAATCACAAAAAAACTATAAATACCGCTTTCAACTGACAAAATAAACACATCAACCATCGATAAGAAATCTACGGAAATCGCAAAGTTTCACAAGGAAATGCTTACCGATTTTATTTTCGTGAACTATTAATTACCCAAGCTATGCTATCAACATAAATCCGCTTACAATCACGCCAGTATTATTTTATTTTGGCAAACAGTAAAGAAAATCGTCTCGTTCAACATGCGGCCATGTTAAAAATGTTGCCAGTTAAAGTAAATTATTACACTTTACGATTTCACATTTGGAATTTTTCCTTTGTCCTTTTTTTAGGCTTTAATCTTTATCAATTTACTTCTACATCATCCTTTTTGAAATAGAATTTTTTGTTTAGGTATTGTACAGTACAAAACTATAATAATTGTACTGAACAAACTTAATGTTTTATAAGTATTGCCATATCAATATCCTCGTGTGAGTGCAAATTTTTATCCGACTGCCGGCGACCGGAGAAAAGTAGGTAATGGTTATGACAGAGATAGTCTCGTGAGGAGTGCGCCTTAGCAGCGCCTTAGTCTCATCTCGTGAGGAGTGCGCAGCTGTGCGCTATAGTCTCGTGGGGACTGCGCCTACGTCATCAACTAATTGTTTTTCAAATTGGAACCTTATTACAGAATCTTATGAATGTAATTGATACATTTATCACGGGGGTTAATGAAGTAGTTTCGTATGCGATCTTAGATTATTTTATGGGCTGGAAGGAAATCAGTTGAAAACGTGATTCGATTATTTTTTCCGTTATCGATACTAATGGACATATATATTCGATTTTTCAGAAATTACATTTAAATAGAAAACAACGTTAATAAAATAAAAATAAAAAATACTTACAAATGAAAGGTTATGCCATCTTTTGGAAGATTAAATGTGTTTGACCTCTTTTTACACGAGAAAATTGCATAACATGGCATTTTTAACGGAACACTTTAGACGTCTTTTCGATGCCTTACCGATTCACATAATGATCATAATCGATTACGCAACTAGTTTTTATGAACGTATTAGAATTTTGTTCTTATACTTTGGCAGAGGGGAACGCGCAGGTAAGGCTTATCCTGTATTAAATTATCTACGACAGAAGTGTATAAAATTATACTATACCTACGTAGTGACATGTAGAGATGGGTTTTGGCCCGGGCGATAAGTCGGAAATAGTAAACATCCAATATTCGACAATTTACGCCCAGTGAATGTTCATTTCACTGGTCGTATAATTAAATCTTAAATAACCAGCCAATTGCGAGTCGTTCCTTACCATTATTTATAAAAATCACGTTTTTGTATGGTAGCTTTCCTTTAATATTTATTTTATTTTAATTTAATTATTTATTTTCAAAGTGAATATACAACTTTATATTCTATGAATATTTCAAGTATCTTCTTGTTGCCGTTATTAATATCAAAGAAAAAACGCCAAAAAAAATTACGTTTGCTGTATGGGATCCTTAAATATTTTTTATTCAGTTTAGAGTATTTGTTTGTATAGCGGTAACAGAAATACATCATCCGTGAAAAATTCCATTGTCTAGCTATTATGGTTCATGAGATACAGCCTGGGGACAGACGGACGGACGAACGGACAGCGGAGTCTTAGTAACAGGGTCCCGTTTTAAACCTTTGGGCACGGAACCCTAAGCTATAAATGACTACTTTATATAAATGTATCGATAAATTAATACAAGACTATACATTTTCGGTAAAAATAGTTTGCTATTACCCGACTGCCAAGAAAGGATCATGTTTTTTGCGCGTCTTTATTAGGTAACAAAGACAGCACGGCCGAAACAATATTGTATTTTTCTTCTTTTCGGTCTTTCATGCTGGTCAAAGTAAACAATACTATTATTTTGCTTTTTGTTCATGATCATGATTAACATAGTGTAATATTGCTCTTTGGCTCCTCTAGTCAATGGCAATGGCAAATACGGCTATGTTGTTCAATGCACATCATAGATTTAGAAGTAACAAAATTTTATTGATATGCTGAACACAGACCTAGATTTTATCTATGGCACTGAATATACTTTACATAAGTTACAGGTTTGTGTTCCCTATGTAAAGCAAAGAAACAAATTTTAGGTTCCTAATTTGGTTCTTAATCGTCCCATGTTTGATGGATGGCGCAATATTAGATATTTCATGCATTTTTGCATCTGTACTGACCCTTGCGGCCTTTTTTTACGGAAATGTAGTAAATTAAAACAAGTAAACATTTAAAAATAAATTTCATTTTAAAGAAATAGACAAGTCCATAATTTTAACTTATAAACTACAGTTCAGTTTGACAAATATAAAGAAACACAACAGACATGAAATGGAAATAATCTTCGTCGTTATTGATTTGTACGTCAGTCAAATTCGAGTAAACAGGTTCGATTTCTTCCAACGAACTGTCCAGGCTCTCATCACTATCCGTGGTAGTGTCAGCCCAGGAAACTCGCTTGGAACTTCGGGATGTTTCCTTTTTCTTGTCCGAAGCTGGAGTCGAGTGTGAAACTGGCGAAGGCGGTCCTTTCGTAGGGGTTTGGGCGCACTTGTCGAGGTAATGTTTTCTTAGGATATATTCTCTCATTGAGTCGTGACTCGCTCGCTTTGGCGGAGGTGGCGGAGGCAACCTATCATCCTTTTCGTCAATCAAATTACGTTCTTTCCTGGCCTCTTCGATTCTCTTCACTTCTTCCTCGTTGGGTTGAAGCGGCCAAGCGTCTAGTTTGTTTCGAACAAGGTAAGGGCGAGCGTGTGCGGCGCATAGTATGCGTTTGCGTACGAAGTCGTGGAAAGGAGTCAGCTCCGAGCCTAGTTCCCGGCGGATGAGTTGCTTATGGCGAGATGGAACACTCAGATCGCGGACGGCTAGCAGTGCCTGGAAAGATATTATTTTATTTTTATGATGGAACCATATGTAACAAAAAGGGGCCCGTGCCGGCTACACACAGGCATTCGGTAAGAATTTCCCTAAATTATAACGAAAACCACAACAAAACTGTCCAGTGGTTCAGAATGGGTAGTGGGATACCCAGATATCAGATAAACCTGACAGTCTGTTATATTTCATCATTTATCTTGAATTGATAATTTGCTTCCAATCGCTATGAGCGTAATATGAATATATGAGAGTGAAGATAGAAAGCTGGTGAATTAGATAGTGACCTGAGAATGCAGCAGTATGGTGGTAGCCTCCAGAGTGCCGGCCACCAGCCTCTCGTCGAGGTAGGGCAGCGCGGAGGCCGACGAGCTGATACAAGGAAGAAGACAGCTGGTCATATCGTCACCTGAGAAGCCAGCAGTGTAGTGGTAGCCTCCAGAGCGCTGGCTACCAGTCTCTCGTACGGTAGGGCAGCGCGGACGCCGCCGAGCTGATGCACAGAAGAAGACAGCTGATTATATCGTCACCTGAAAAGCCAGCAGTGTAGTGGTAGCCTCCAGAGCGCTGGCCACCAGTCTCTCGTCAAGGTAGGACAGCACGGACGCCGCCGAGCTGATGCAAGGAAGAAGACGGCTGGTCATATCGTCACCTGAGAAGCCAGCAGTGTGGTGGAAGCCTTCAGAGCGACGGCCACCAGTCTCTCGTAAGGTAGGGCAGCACAGACGCCGCCGAGCTAATGCAAGGAAGAAGACAGCTGATTATATCGTCACCTGAGAAGCCAGCAGTGTGGTGGTAGCCTCGAGAGCGCCGGCCACCAGTCTCTCGTCGAGGTAGGGCAGCGCGGAAGCAGCCGAGCTGATGCTGGTGAGGGAGTCGGACCGCGCTGTGCGGCGCCCCTCAGGGCTGCCGCACGAGCACGCGCGCCGCCGGCGGGGCGAACGGGAGCCGCATGCTAGGCTTGCTCCAGTGCCTTCTTCTGTGTGGTAAGCCTGGAAGAAGACGGCATCAGAGCCTCGAGGTTATACTAATCGATGAGGGTTTTTAAAACTATACTTACTTAGTTGACTTATTCAATCATAATCAACTGACTGGGCGACCGAGCTTTGTTCGGTTACCTACGTTCTTTATAAAAAATATTTTTTTAGCCTCTTCACTTCCTAAATACAGAGTTTCATCAAAATCGTTTGGGCCGTTTCCGAAATATTCATTTAATAAATCTGTGTTAAGAACGGTGCCATGATATTTAGTACCAATTTTTTCCGCAATATGGTGAGGTTTGCTAGCTTATTGGTTAAATTTTAACATACATATTATCAGTTTATCACAGGAATAGACAGAGATGAACCTCCACTTTTCATTAATTATACAACAAGAAAAAAACGCTAAAACACTGACAAGGCACCAAATAAATAACAATTATAACTCTGGCACTTATGACGAGCTTACAACTAAGCCTACAACGAATATAATCTGCTAAAATTAAAATTAAATGAAGACTAAAAAATTTTTAATTTTGTACCGAAAGACATGTTTTAAAATGGAAGTCAATATAAGATTTTTTACTTCTGTCTGCCCCTGTGGTATAGGCCGTGCTTATGAGAAAGCCGATGCGCCTTTGTCGGTACGCCGACACGCCGAGCCTTATATTTATTTGTGTGTTTAATAAAACATATTTTCAAACTTACATGATTGAGAGATCTTGTCAGCAAACAAATAGCCGACAGAAGAGTCCCGAAGGTGAGCTGAGGATAGGGCTCGTAGGATATCTTGGGGGCGCCGAAATGTAGCTCCACTAAGGGTTGCCAGCGCTCTAAATCCAGCCCAGGGTCAGCTAACAAGGATAGAAGATCAGGGCTAAACGCTAGCAGGCAGAGCGTCGACATGTGGAGGACTTCCAGGGTTCTGTGAACAAACAAAGACTAGTTACAATAAAAAAAAGTAGCTCCTGACGCAGCTGTAACAATAACCATCTTGATCACATCAGCTTTCAAACAAAAAAAATGCATGTTTAGGAGCTACGATGACACGGGCAGACACATCAAACTTATTACACCCCTCTGCCTGGGCGCCGCGTAGGGACGGGAGTTAAAGACTTTAGTTATGTGCAGTGGGCAAAAGTTTACTCCTGTTTATTTCTAAACTTTTGTTTAAATCTTACTTTAACTAATCTCGTTTTTGTTTTTTTTTTTCAAAAATATATCCTACTTATCAAGACACCTCGTCTAATGTATTTCAAAAAATATCGTAATTAAAAACTTTCTATTTCAAATCTTGTTTTTTAATAAATCCTACGGAAAGACCACCCCGTACTATATAATAAAAAAAAATATACTGGTAAATTTGCGAGAACAAGCATAATATGTTTATTTATTCCCATAATTCAAAACCTTGTCTCCCTAATCTTTTTTTTTAAATATATCCACCTCGTCCTTTAAAAAAATACTCTTTAAATCTGTAAGAACATGCTGTTTATTTACCTGTGTAATGCAGAATGTGGCTGGCCAGTATTGTCGTCAGTGGTCTGCAATGACGGGTCGGACGAGCGGCGAGTGATTTACCAGTGTAGTGCAGAGTGTGACTGGCCAGTGTTGTCGTCAGTGGTCTGCAATGACGGGTCGGACGAGCGGCAAGTTATTTACCTGTGTAGTGCAGAGTGTGGCTGGCCAGTGTTGTCGTCAGTGGTCTGCAATGACGGGTCGGACGAGCGGCAAGTTATTTACCTGTGTAGTGCAGAGTGTGGCTGGCCAGTGTTGTCGTCAGTGGTCTGCAATGACGGGTCGGACGAGCGGCAAGTTATTTACCTGTGTAGTGCAGAGTGTGACTGGCCAGTGTTGTCGTCAGTGGTTTGCAATGACGGGTCGGACGAGCGGCAAGTTATTTACCTGTGTAGTGCAGAGTGTGGCTGGCCAGTGTTGTCGTCAGTGGTCTGCAATGACGGGTCGGACGAGCGGCAAGTTATTTACCTGTGTAGTGCAGAGTGTGGCTGGCCAGTGTTGTCGTCAGTGGTCTGCAATGACGGGTCGGACGAGCGGCGAGTGATTTACCTGTGTAGTGCAGAGTGTGGCTGGCCAGTGTTGTCGTCAGTGGTCTGCAATGACGGGTCGGACGAGCGGCGAGAACGCAGGATCAGCGTCACACACTGGTATAAACACGCACTAATGCTGCGCTGAAAATGTCATCAACACAGTTTAGGTAAGTACATAGAACAATTTGGGTTTTCAAAAATGTGACACCAGGTGGCAGCACAGTGACGTCAGGCAGGTCCCATCAACTCACACATTTTTTGTATGAAATACGCCAGTATGTGTATGACTACTAAATAGAAAAACCACCTAAACATAAGTCAATGTCATGTCATTTAAATTCAAGGACCAGGAAGGCTACTGGCTTCCCTCGAGGCTGCTGACCCCGCAGGAACGGCTAAGAGATTCAGCGGATACGACTAAAAAGAGGCAGCAAACTGGTTACTATTTTACTTTTGAAGTTAAGCGAAGTCTAATTTTTGCACCAGTAAATTCCCATAAGACGGAATGAGACACAAGATGGGTTTAATGTCAAATTATCTCTTTATGAACCTTAAGTCTTTTTTCTCTTTGAATCAACTATTGTCATTGGCCTATGAGTTTGCAGGTTCTTTTGCTCCGTCAAATGTATTTTACAATGCTGACAAGTCTCAGATTTTTGAAAACCCTCATTATTACTGTCAAATCATAACTGGTTGATTTTACTGTAATACTATGTCCCTAATAGCCCTATACTATTCATGCAGAAACCGTCTATAACTGTAGTGTTAACATTAGCTATAAAACGGTTCTGTTTCCGTCAGGGATCAAACGTTTACTACTTTAAGTATTCTACAGTTATATGGAGATGACTGGATCGGCACCTAACAATTCTGAGACAGTAAAACAAAAATAGTTCGTTATAAAACTTACCATAATTCCAACTAAAGAGTTTATATTCTGAATGCGCCATCTCGCTTCGAACTTCACCAACTGCACGACCAGATTCAGGGTCGACGCGCACAAATTCAACGCCTCGATGCTGAAGACTTGCCGCGGCAACAATATAGCTTCTATCAAATGGTCCAAGTGAACGCCGACGAACGTTATAGCGTCACTCGCGAAGAACTGCCCATGTTTCATGACCATCATGGATATGAAATCTAAACTGTAAGCGTAGACTTTCCACCATTCTTGAGGCTTCCACGATTGAGCTTCCGTAGAGTCGAACTTTGGAGGTAGTAATTGCATCCAGAGGAACTGGTCGATATCGCTCATGAGTAAGTCTTTCGAGAATGGGCCTCGAGAATATGACGTCAGACATCTTAGAGCAGCTAAACAGGTGTAATAGTGACGTCTGTTTTGCAAACACATTTGCAGGCAACATAATAATTTGTTGACAAATCTGCTCGATTGGAACCATTGAGATAAACCGGAGAACATATCATCGTACAAATCTAGACATTGCTCTAACATGGCTAAGGATAGTACTACTGGAGGAATGTTTTCTTTGTCTCCATCGGTTTCAGGTTTCGGTTCTTTGATGTCATCAAATAACTTTTCTAACTCAATACTATTTATATTTGTCACTGATCTGATAATACTCTGGGCTGTTACACTGTTGGCTTTGATTTCATAATCTAAGCTACTAATAGCTACAGTACCAATGGATAGAATAGCGCGGATAGCGCGTGGATGGAGACACTCGTAAACTATACTCGTATTCGTTAGTAAATTATCGATATATTTAGCGCTCGCTTTGCGATTATCAAAACAATCGTCTTTCCAATTCGCCAGCATTATAACATACAGCTCAGCGAGTATCACCACTAATCTACTGTCTTTCATATCCTCCAATTCATTCAGTAACGCGGTCATACACGGCGCGACCATCTTGGCTTTATGCGCAATGTTCAAGCTTACAGGGGAACATTTGCAGAAAATTGTCGTGAAATCTTTCCACGAAGTTAACAACCCCAGCCATACTGGAACCTTATCTACTACTTCTTCAGCGTCATATCTGCCTTTGAAAGAGAATATGTAATCGATCCAAGTATCAAGATGTTTCTTATTTGTATCAAAGAACTGTTTTAAGACCTCCACAAGATTAGGTTCAGGTTTTTCTCTAGACGCGAACAGTTCGATACCTAGGACGTTGAATATTTGCGCGTAAGTTCTAAGATTAGGCTGAATTTCGTTGAACAAGGGGCTGGTCATATGTTCCCAGAATTTGGGGTTTTCTCGTAACTTTTTTACTAAAATTTGCATGTTGTTCTTCCATAAAGCGTGGAATAAACCCATGATACAAGCAAGCAGTGGACTGTGGAGCAACTTTACGTCCTGCAAATGTAAAAAGAATAAGTAATTCAAAATAATACTTATTAAAATATTTTACTATTAGGGCGGCCCTTCCCGGTCGCTCTGTTTTCAACGCGAGCACAGTTTGAAAAGCTTGGTGTTTCATCCAGGGTAAAGTTAGAAAAAGAGGCAAACCAAAAAGAGAAATAGCGCCTAAGGGCATGGTTTGCATTCTATTAAATGAAATTAGTATTATGATTAAATATCCATTGAACGAATATTAACTTGTTCCAGGTGATACATGTTTATCAGTAAGCCTAACAAGTATGTGAAATAAATGTTTTGTATTCAAAATTTTGATTACGTTTGCGAGGTTTGTATCGAAATATTTTCTTTACTTTTACAATTTATAAGTACTTTATGAACGGTTGAAGTTCAGCAAAAATTTGTGCAAAAAAGCAGATTTTTGAAGGCTTATACTGACTTTGTTTTTCTAAATTTCATTATTTCATTTCGATAGATACCTAGCAATAGTGCCCAAGATCAGGAATCTTGGGCGCTATTTTCTGAGTTCAAAAGTTTTCAAGAAAGATCAGATACAACGCCATAATCACGTACGAGCGTTTGTATGAAAAGTAAGACGGGAAGGCCGCTCTTAATTATAAAATGCACCACTTATATTACTTTTGTACTTGACCCAATGGTTGACTGGCAAAGAACGCCATGCATGCCGTTAAAGTCCGCTATTTGTACACTTTTTATGTGCCATAAAGTTAAAATAAATAAATAAAAACTTACGGATTTAATTGTATCCAGATAATCAGCCATATACCCCAAAATGCCTTCAAAACTATCATCTTCCTTTTTTTCCTGAGCGTTCTTATCTTTTTCTTCGACTTTGGCCTTTTCATAGTTGATCATAAAGAAGGCCTCAGTCAGGCCTGGCTGCTTGCCGACGCAGGTGGCCACAAACTCTAGTATGGCCACCTTTAGGTCTGTAGTTTCATACTCATCGCGAAGACGGTCAAGGAACATCACACGTATTTGATAAGGAGTCATGTCCAGGGACGCGTATAGGGACATTTGGAAACTCTGAAAAGGTGACATATGATTATTCTTCCTTCGAACAGCAACGATATGTGAGACTAATTGCAAAGCAAAACAATCTCTACTGCACTGAAATAAGGTGCAAGAAAGAAACTGAAATGTAAATAAATTTTCCAATGAGAAAAAAAAAGGGGGGACACCAGATGTCAGCACAGTGAAGTCAGGTCCCATAAGCTGCTGGTATTGGATACATTTGACGGAGCAAAAGAACCTGTCAACTAATGATCCAATCACAACAGTTAATTGTTACTTTGTAAAATCGGATTAGAAATGTCTTAAGGGAGCGGTGTGGACTGAAAGAAGATTTAGTAACAAAAATTGAGAATGGAATATTGGGATGGTTTGGACATGTAGAAAGGATGGATGAAAGGAGATTTACTAAAAGAGTCTACAAAGCGAACGTGATTGGAAGAGTGGGTCAGGGTCGTCCTCGACGAACGTACCGCGATCAGACGTCTGTCTGCAAATACGTTCTTAAAAAAGGAGAGGTCAGAAGTACCCGTAACCGGCGGGCATGCATGAAGAGAGTGATGAGTGTAGATGAAGCGAAAGAGGTCTGTTAGGATCGTAGCAAGTGGAGGTCTTTAGTCTCTGCCTACCTCTGTGGGAAACAGGCGTATTATTATGTATGTATGTATGTTCAACAGTCGATTGGACCAGACTTCACTATTCTGGCATCTGGTGTCGTATTTTATTATAAATTAACTGCAAAAGAAAACGATCTTTACTACTTTGTCTTGAGATTCAAAATTGTAAATAGCATCATAAAATAATTATACACTTACCTCAGCAAATCTCTTCATAAGTCGACAGCACAGCACCGGCAGACTTTTATTAAAGGCGTGGTTAATGTAACTTGTAACTTTAGGCACGACTTTCAGCGAATCCTTCTGCTTGTTCTGAGCAAATATCAGATGCTCCAGGGGCGTCATCTCCGTAGCGTTCCCAACTAGGTTCTTGAGGCGAAGTGCGAACATGACTAAGGCGACGCATCTTTGCAACGTCTTTAGGTACTGCAGCCCGCTGCCTGATACCCAGTTTGTTTCGTCTTGCATTATCCTTTCTAGTTTTAGGTTGCCTAAAAAGAGGATTTGTTTTAAATAAAAGTTTTTATATGCCTTTTTGAACCAATATTATGTTAAGAGGACGATCCTGAATGTCCGTTAGAAGTCGTTTATCCGTATGTATCTCCCTCGACTAAAGTGTTGTGTACACATTGCAGGGTGCGTCGAAAATGGATAAAATATTTAGTCCGCCATTTGCATGCCTTTTTTGTGCAATAACGATTAAATAAATAAATAAAATTTTTGTTTCACTAATTATTCTAGAAATAACTAATGAATAGAGACGCGCTCTCTACAGGAAACAATCAAAACGTAACTAGAGTAGCGAAGCTAAGCTATTATACTTAAGTGCGATGATCCGAATTGACATGCAAAATTAGATAACACTGCTATAAGAAGTCTGTTAAAAATATAAGAATAAATACAAAAGTTATTAAATTAATTTAGTTTAATTGTGGCGTCTGAAAGCTCGTAACCCTAGATTATATCAATCTTTGTATTTGAAAATTATGTAACAATTAGCAACACATAACATAGCCTAGAACTTTTTGAAAAACTAAAAAAAAAAACTTTCCAACAGAGGTAATCTTCATCAATTCCAAAGCGTTCTCCGAATATAGCAGACTATATACTAGCAGATCTTTTTCAGCAACCCGATGCTTCTGTTCGTGTTTTTGGTATGTTGCAACACTAATGTGAGAAACATCGCGCAACGCCGTAAGATGTCGCTCTAAAACTTCACTCAATAAATAATTACCAACAGAGATAATCTTCATCAATTCCAAAGCGTTCTCCAAATGGAGCAGACTATACAAGCAGGTCTTTTATAGTAACTCTATGCTTTTGTTCGTGTCTTTGGTATGTAACAACACTAATGTGAGAAACGTCGCGCAACGCCGTAAGATGTCGCTCTAAAACTTCACACTCAATAAATACTTACCAACAGAGATAATCTTCATCAATTCCAAAGCGTTCTCCGAATGAAGCAGACTATACAAGCAGGTCTTTTTCAGCAACTCTATGCTTTTGTTCGTGTCTTTGGTATGTTGCAACACTAATGTGAGAAACTTCGCGCAACGCCGCAACATGTCGCGTCGGTCATCCGTGTTGCTGTACCGCCAGCCGCAAACGTTCGGGAACACTTCACGAAGGATTAGTACCAGGCCTGGTAGGATGATGTCTGACGTAATGCGTTCATCATTGGAGGCCTACAAAGTTCGTATTATCAAAATTATCAGTATTAATCAGCTACAGCTCTTAAGTAGCTTCGAAAATCACTGAAGCGGTGGAAGCAAAGTGGTTTAATGAGTTTGATCCTCACTAGGAGCGACTGTAAATCAGAGTTTGTATTTTCGTACCTACGATCATTATCAACTACCACCACATGCTTTCGGTGACGGTGGAAAACCAGTGAAAAACCTATATATATATGCAATTTCTTTAACATTACAAAATTATAAAGAAATCTGACATGTTGTTTAAAAAAAAGCTAAAGTACGTTTGTATGGAAAAGGGTTCTTAAGGTTGAACTAGTCGATACTTTTTCTATACAAATTTCGGAGGGGATTTCCTCCACTGTTTGACATTGTACATTCAAAGTTTAACATGATATCGTTTTGTCTTATCATAAATTTTGTCTGTTTGGGTACAAATTAGTAAAATAAAAAGCCATTAAAAAGTTAACTTATAAGCCATCAAAGATTCGTTTTTTTGCAGCGTAAATAAGTGAAAAATCTCCAAAACAAGGTCCGCACCGACACAGCTTAGTTATCAAAGATTTAATAAAATTTATTTAAATCGATTAATGCAGTAGTTTTCTTAAAGGACTTAACGTATTTTTTCACGCGCTTGGTTTACCATGAATTATCGTGTATTTTACCTCACTGCTTCGCCCGAATACAATGTTAGGTGACACAGAATGCTTTTAGCGCCCACCTGTGAGTTCGAGCCCGCAACTAGTTCAACCTTAATTAAAAAATCTAAATGAAAATAACTATTGAAAGCTTACCTCATGGAACCCACATAGCATATCAATATAGGCGCCTAAGAACTTGTAAGTGCCCGTGGGCTGTTCGATCGTGATCAAATAGGACCCCACTGCGGCAGAGTCAAATGACGCGCCGTTCGCGTACTCTACGTGAGTCAGCCTTTGGTTTATTATGCGCGGAAGTAGGCCAGTGTTGCTTAGTCTGGAAAATTATTAAAAAGGTTAGGATTTATGTGGCATTTGTGTGCGGGATGAGTAAGCAAAGGATTAAAGGACAAATAATGAAACGACAAATTTAAATTTCAAATGTTTAGTCAGCAATTAATGCCTTTGCAAGCACACGTCAATTATTTTTTTAGGGTTCCGTAGTAAACAAGGAACCCTTACAATTTTGCCATGTCTGTCTGTCCGTCCATTTCTGAAATATTTGGTTTTATAGCGCAAATTTATGTTAGTGAGAAAATTAGTTTTTAGACGTTTTAGTGGTGTGAATTAAAAGTCTGTATTCGCAACTACGGAACTCTACACTGCGCGTGGCCCGACACTCACTTGGCCGGTTTTTATTTATATATTACTAAAATTAATTAATTAAAGAGAAGCTTCCGTGCTAGCGTTACGCAACGACCACTGCTTAGAAGAAACGCTGAAAGAAACACATGTACAGATATTTGATGTCAAAAAGATTTTACACTTTTTTGAAGCAACTTGATATGGTAAATGTTTTTTTGACACAAACTAATGTTTATGTTTGCTAGAAAACAACCATGTCGCTGTAAGACACAAATCACATACCTCAAATGTATTTCTTTGGGGAAGGTCGGTATGAGAGTGGTGCAGACCTCCAAGCACTCGACAAGAAGCGGCAACGCGGGCGAGTCCGCTCGCATGAAACGCACGAGCACGTCGAACACGCCCTCGCTGGGCGCCACCAGGCTCTTGGGAATCTCTTTGTCTTCCACCAATGCTTTCAATACGCCTGTAATTAGAATTCTCCTTTGAAACTCCACATAGTATTTGGTAGGTGTTAGTTAGTGAAATACATGTTTGTGTATTTCACTATAATAATATATAGTGGGCGGCAAGCCACCACCTGCCTATATTAGTCAGTAATCATGATGATGAAAAACATCAATTTATCGCAATCTCATTCCATAGCCCATAAACCTTTCCCTTTTTCTTGCAATAGATCTCTCTCCTGCCAAAGTATATTCAAGAGTACACCTCTCATAGGTATATTCAGGAATGGGTTTTGGTGGAAGAGCCACATTACATCAACCTCTCCAAAGGGGCTCTACATGTGGGATCTGTATCCCCACGCAAGCCTCTCAAAGGACCGGGGTGAAAAGACCCGTGAATCTAAAGGAGATACATAAATAATATATAAAATATATACGGACATATCACATAGATTGAGCTAGCCCCAAAGTAAGTTCGAGACTTGTGTTATGGATACTAATTCAACGATACTATATTTTATAACAAATACATAAACAGATAAACATCCAAGACCCAGGTCAATCTGAAAAAGATCATTTTCTATCTTGACCTGACCGGAGATTGAACCCGGGACCTCCTGTGTGACGGCGTGGCATGATGACCACTATGCCACAGAGGTCGTCGATCAGTCGTCGGTTCACTATTTATTTCTTTACTAACAGAAATAGAATTTTAAAGTCACAATATTTTAAATCCATTCTTTACTTGTACCATGACATAGGATTTGCTACACTAGTAACTAGTCTTTGCTTTGTTTTAGCCAAACATTCATTCTAACGATGTTGATAATACCTTTATTATCATCTTCAAAAAATATAAGAACTATTTACCATCTAACACATTCACAATGTTACATTGTGTCAGTTGTAACTTTGAAAACAAAAGTATTTTTTTTTCCACTTACCATTCAAAACTTTAGTGCCCTCATAAACCTTTTGTAAAGTCACTGTAATATTTTGTTGATGATGCTGTTTACGATCCAAGGCCTTCTCTATCTCATTATTGAATACAGTCCAGTATGAATATGGTGTCCTGAAGTGTATCATAGTGCCTTCCTTCCTCTCTAGGATGGTGGCATGGGAGCCTGCTTCTACTCTGTAGCACGGGTCACCCAGAGGCCAGTACTCTCGGCCGATTATAGCGTCGTCCATTTGGAGAGACACCAGAGGAACGGTGTTGGGTTTGAAGATTTCTGTGTAGACTGGGAGATTTTTTAATTCTCCGATTAGCTGTAAAATGTATTGGTGACTTTATAGATGAATCACCAATAATAGTAATAGTATTAATAATAATATTAATATAATATAAGGTTACAAGAAAACGCTGGACGCAGGCCGGCTTTCAATCGTTCGTTTTGAAAAACCAAGAGAGGCCTATGTCCAGCAGTGGACTTCTTGCAGCTGATATGATGATACATAATACGGCGTAATACGGTCTAAATTGTTCATGCGCCCTGGCGTCAAGCAGATTAAAAAAAGAAGCCTTGAATGTTCCATACTATTAGTCACGGTAAGTCCTGTTATGTCAATCAATAATTGTTATGTATGACAGTGAATACCTAAGATGCATACTAATTTTTTAAACACTTTCCCACTTCAGCCAGGCAAGCCGCCAAAGTCAACAAAGTGCTAAAAGTGAAAGACAAATTAGCTTTTATTGGCATCACCTGTAGGTTGACTTGTAGAAAAGGCCTTGGGCTTAAGTCCAGCTGTTAAAATTTTTGTAATAAAGTTAAATAAATAAATATATAAACAATGCTGTGTTCGGTGTCTTAAGGGTCAGTTCAGACAGAGACGAAATATGCTCGAGCAATTTATTAACTGAATTGAAAAAAGTCTGTATTACCATAGCCTATAAACGAACATGGCAAAATGCTACGCGAGCCGGCTTTGAGCGGTTCTCGGTTCGCGCTTGGTGTACAAATAAACACCCCTGTATAAATATTAAACTAGTAGACACCACTTACATTTCTCACACTACACTTTCCTGCTTCAGCCAATCCAGCTGCCAGAGTCGACAAAGCGCTAAAGTTGTATGGAAAATATTCTAACGCCGTGTTCCAAAGCGACACAACTCCGAAATTTTCGCTTTTCTGGTGTAGCTTCCAGAACTCGCAGGCTATGTCTGGGGTCTTGAAGAGGTCTGCGGCGAGCTGCATAATCCCCGCTTGGTGGCTCAGGGTGCCGTCGCCGTCGAACTTGTCGCAGAGGTCGTTTAGGAGGTTGAACACTCGCCTTCTGATGATCACTGAGCATTTTGATTGGTCCTGTCAATTTATGAAGAAATAAAATTGTGAATTATTTTTGAAGTGAATACTTCTTTAGGTGCATTGGGCATTTTTGAGATAGGGAAAAACTATTGAACTCGCAACACTGTTACAGTTATCTAATGTAGCTAATATTTTAGGTCTCTAAAGTATGTCCAAGAGCATCTAGTAACCTGAATCGTGCAACTAGGATGGTTAACTCTTTTTTTTCTATCAAAATTTTGAAGGTACCAAAAAATTTTCAATTTATACTTACAGACAGCATAGAGGCATTTAACATTTGTTGTAGAAATTCGAAGACATGCAATTTGAGTGCAATGGATCCATAGTGTTGGTACTGACTCTCGAACAACTTGGCATGTTGTTCACTCTGTAAACATTATTTTTTTAAATTAGTCCAATAAATACTTCACCAAATCCGAAGAGTAAGATCTTATTTCGAAATAATATGGTGCAAACAAATTTTGAAAGGTAAAGGAAATATAACTAAAATAACTTGCAATATTCCAAGTGTTAAGAATATAAGGCTGGTTTTACAGTGATGCTTACCGTCTGCGCGAGTGGTAAGCGCGGCCTTTTAGACAAAAAATAAATTTATAAATGCAAGTATAAACCGTGTAACGTTTTAAATAGGAGTTACATCCTATGTAACAAAAAAGGTTTGTGCTAAGCCCCGTTTATATGTATGTATATACATTCATGTGTTCAAAGCGCGATAGTTTTAACACCAAATGTATGTAACAATCCAAGACACTTAAAGCTCATGATCCTCGAGTCTCCTGACAATTATCAACTCCCTGCCAAAAGCGGCATTGTAAAACCACACAAAAATGGTGGATGGAGAGTAATCTTTTTTAACAATACCTGTATAACCCCTTATACTTAGGGTAAATATTGGTATAAGAATATTCAAACTGCCTTAAGTCATCTAACAAAATTTGGCGAGTGACATACAATAATGACAGCCTAGACCAGACCAACGGCTTATAATGCCATCCAAAGCATGGAGGAGCTTAACAAATTTTTATGCCTTGTGGTCACCCATCGACGTGTGGACCACGTCCAGAGTTCCACAAGGCCACCAAACTCCTCAAGCAATTCAAGGTTAAGATAAATATTTTTAAGTAAATCAAACCTGTAATGTGAGAAGCATCCAGGATATGAGCATGACACTGTGCTCAACATTCATTTGTAATTTTGTGAGCTCACACTCCACATTCTGCTTGGTTGCCTCAATCCACAATTTAGGATTTTTTCTGCAAAAAGACACAGCCTTTGAATAGGGTTGAATATCAAATGAACAATTTACAATGAAATCAAGTAGAGTGTGGCTTCTGGCAGAGTAAAATAGGACCACTCCAAGTCTTCCCATTGATGTTGTTGAAGGAAACTTAGTAAATAAATAAATATACAGGGACAAATTACACTGATTTAGCTAGCCCCAAAATAAGTATGAGACTTGTGCTATGGGATACCAAATCAACATTACAATATTATATGAAACAAATACATATATAGATAAACATCCAAGACCCAAGACAATTTGAAAAGGCCATTTTCCAACTTGCCCTGACTGGGGGTTGAACCTGGAACCTCTGGGTGGCGGACTAGGATGGTGACCACTATGGTACTGAGGTTGTAAAAAAATAAAAGCTAGACAAAGCGTATAAACATCAATTACATGTCTCCCACCAGTCTGGCCAACTCGGGTAGTGTATGCCAAATCCTCTGACTGCTCTGGCCAAGTACAGCTCTAGTAGTACAGAGAGTGCTCCTACAGTGGAGAAAAAAAGACCTGATGATAATAAAGATTTAAAATAACTAAGTAAGTACTTACATAAGCTTACTGTCAATAATCACCATAAAAAGACACACTTCCATGTACATGACTCTCATACACAACTCCCTATGTCTCTCCTCAAGTAATTCATTGAATCCCTGATTCTTCCCATAGCTATGTTTTTTGAACAACATCATCAGTTTGTTGAACTGCTCCTGTGAGATAGCATTCTCACTTACAATTAATAGCAGGATTTGTAGTACTGTCACTTGTTCCCTCTGGTTACATTCTGCCCATTCCTGCCTCACAGTGTCACTTGAAAAGTCGTTCTGAATCTTTCTGGCAGGTGGCACTGCAGTCACCAACTTCTCAAACTGAGATATCAATGATTCAACTATATTGTTAGCACCTAAATCAAAGTATATTTTAGAAAATTCTTTTTGGTACTTGTGCTCAGAATCATCCTTAAATTCTATGATGTACTGTAGCAGTTTGAGTAAGAAGAGTCTTTCTGCATAGTAAAAGTTCCACATGTTAGGTAGTAGAAAGGAGGGCCGGGTGTCGACAAACGCAATGTTCTTGAGAGCATTTTCTGGTGTTCCATATGAAATGTCACATAAGTAGAACTTGATTATGTCCCAAATTTGGAAGCAGTCCACATCCTGAAAGGCGAAATATAAATAACAATACACTATAGTCAAATTGCAAAACATTCTGTAGAATATGTAATGGGACAGCAAATATCTTACCATATAGTTTTGTAATAACTGAACAACTGCTAAAAGCTTTGTTTGATCTGCATTCTTAGCTTGCAATTGGTTGTACAGATTCGGCTTGTTCGGCTTGTAGCTAGATAGTCCTTGGCGAAGAGCTTCTGTGACATCTTTAGCGCCAAGCACAGTCATAAGCTCTTCGTTTGTGAGACTTTCTGAAGCTGTCCATCGCCATAAGCCTTTCCAATACCTGAGCAGAATAGTACTGAATTATAAGATCATGGAACCTACATAAAATAGTACCACAGAAGTTATTTGTACAAAGAAGAAAAAGTTAATATCAAAAGTTCTGCACCTGACACTACTGTTAGCCATTCTTTAAGATTTAAGATATTTGATTCGCACGCCCACAATCAAATAATCACGACATTTGTATAATTTTCTAATAAGCGTTAAGAAAAAATAACCGCCACTTTGCTATAGGTACTATGATATTCTTTGACTATGATGCTAAGAGAAGTGAGGTTATGTTGGATTTGCATCTGCATCACAAATTAGATAGTTATTGTCAAGACAGATAGGAATCGAGCTTTGACAACGTCAGTTCATACTAACTTATGACAGGACCTAGCAAGGTACATTGCGGTTTTGTGTTTTAGATGTACATTGCGTTTTTTGTTTACTACTTATTGTTACCCGACTGCCTCGGGAGGGGTTATGTTTTTTCCTTTTACTGTCAGCACTATTTACTGTATATTGTATTTTTGGTAAATAGATATTCTAATTTGAATTTGAAATGAAAATCATAGACTTCCTTCAATCGATTTATTTATTTAGGAACATCTTATTACAAAATATAACCAAACTACATTTAAATGGATTTCTAACTGTTGATACAGGTAATTATTAGCAAAAGGAGTACAATTCCAAATGACGAGTTATACAGCGATCCTTATCTAATTAATAACATATATTACATAATATAAGCCCTGCATTTAATTTCATTAATATCAAAATTTAAAGGTAATAATTTATATGAAATGATTTTGCCACTTTGGTCAAATACCACTTGCGTCAGAATAATTTTAAGTTGAAAAAAAATTACAAAATTGGTAAAAGGTTTGCATTTGGTACAATCATAATATAAAAAATTCAATCCATGATACTTAACTTTTTCCAAAGGCAGAACATAATTTATTTCTTATTTAATTATTGTACAGAGTATTTAGTGTCATGGAATGAACTTGCTTATACTATCCAAGTTTCATGAAGACGTAAAAACAAGTACAGTTATTTTTCTTTTGTAAGACTAAAGTCATTATCATCTATATTTAAGAGCTATGCTCTTGTCGGTGGAGCAGACTCCAACAATAATCTACGGATGAGAGAGACAAATAGAAGAACATTCAGAAATCTTCTATTTGTCTCTCTCATCAATCCCTAATAGAAATAATGAATAATACTAAATAAAATAACTAACGGATGAGAGAGACAAATAGAAGATTTCTGACTGTTCTTCTATTTGTCTCTCTCATCCGCTAGTTATTTTATTTCTCTAGACTTGTCTAAATATCAAATGAGCTAAATACGTTTTTGCCATTTCATTGCTAAGTTCCTATGTCTATATCTTAATTCCATCATCAGTCCAACTTTATGATGTCATAATATTAAATTATCATCCTTTTTACATAGCTGTGCAAAATTTCAGCTTAATCGGTTGATAATATTAAAAATTATTGACATTAGACATACATACAAACAGTGAGAGTTGAATAAAAGCTTGACAACATATATGACTATTGTACCATATGCTAAAATACATGATAGGCATCAGTATTTCAAGTCTAACAAATGGAAGCGTTTTATTAATTTTATATGCATTATTCTTAGAATTGAAATTTTGGGTGTTTTTTTTTTTTTGTTTTTTTACATGGAGAAATGACCAACTCACACCACTTACCACGGGGATGGTGAGTGGTAGTGTGGGACTCGAACCCACTAAAACTCCATGGTGCCCCTACTAATCTTTATCCCGGTCGATTTCATCTATACAAAACTGTTTATACTAACAAACGAAATACATAAGCTTGAAAAATATTACTATGATAAGAACAATTTTTAAGCAGAGAAAACAGTTTTCGCTTTTGTCTACAACATCATCAAAATCATTTCAGCCGCATGACGTCTACAGGACATAGGCCTTATCTACAATAAAGAGCGTAATTTGGGGGCACACAAATACGCCTTCATCTGTACTCAGAGGGACAATGGACATAATCCCCGATCCATCATCCCTCAGCTCGCTGTGAAAAAAGGTTATTAGTGTAGTTCTGCTTCCCGCACTCGACCCACAGGCTGCTGTTTCGTCCACCTAAAACAAAGCAATACAGAATGTTAAGCAAATTAATAGAACCAGAAATGAGGACATTCGTAGAAAAAAGAAGACCACTGATTGCAAAGACCAGCAGGTTAGCTCATTGAAATAGCAATAGGCTGGGCACATTGCACGACGAACGGATGGCTAATGTAGCAGACAGGTTCTCGCATGACAGCCACTTACCGGGGCGCACAGCGTAAGACATCCACCTACTAGGTTGCAGGAATAGGCTGGATGCAGGCCGCTTTCAATCAGTCGTTTTGGAAATTTTTGGGCGAGGCCTATTTCCAGCAGTGACCTTCCTGCGGCTGATCTTTATAATATTACTGAATGGCAATCTGGGACATAGGTTTGACCTTGGCTAATTGTTTTAGAACAAAATGTAATAAATAAAAGGTTTAAAAGAAACTCACGTTAAAAGTTAGACACTTATAGAATGAAAATGAAGGACACGTCTGCGATCTTTCTGCATTGACTTCCACATGGATGACATCAGTCCTGAAAAAAAGGAATTTAAGATTATATAACACATAAACTGTCAGTCCGCTATTACACTTGTATTTGTATACTGTTAAATATAAAAAAATACAGACAAAGACGCAATCTAATCAAAAAAGTAATAATACCTACATATTTAGTTTACTTAACAACAGCACTTAACTTTCTAAAATTCTATGCCTATAACTATTAGGTTATGAAAATTCTTTTTTTTCCAAATATTACAAAAACTTTACCTTTTAAAATATTGTTGACAGTTTTCATTGGCCGAACAGCAGAAAACCCATCCATCTAACCTGAAAATTTACTATTATTTATATTTTTAATATTGTAAAACGTAGGAATTGCAAAACTACTTATTTTTTTGCAAAATAATAATAGGCCTCATGTGCTCAACTCGACTTTACAACTCGAAATTACATAGAACACATATATGCATTTATGTAATGTATATATTATATAAATAAATATATACTGACAAATTACACAGATTGAGCTAGCCCCAAAGTAAGTTTGAGACTTGCATTATGGGATACTAATTCAACGATACTATATTTTATAACAAATACATATATAGATAAACATCCAAGACCCAAATAAATCAGAAAAAGATCAATTTCTATCTTGACCTGACCGGGGATCGAACCCGGGAACTGTAAATGTATAATGAATACGCATGCAAAATAACAACGAAAAACAAACAAACATACGTCGAGTATAGAGTTTTGAGTCAAAAATATAGCTAGATCTAAACACCATGACTAATATTATAGTACCAATGGCTTTAAATCTAATAAAACCAGTTAATTATATATAGATATAGAAACAATACATACATCTGCAAATACATAAGACACACACACATGTTAGTTAGACTGGTGTTTAGATCTTTTATGTCCATAAAACTTTTTGCGTTTGTCAAGTGCCAATCGCTGCATGGAAGAAAATGAGTTTATATTATCAGTGTAAGATCCTTTTAAAATTCGATTAATTTGAATGCGAGAAACTATAGTAAAAAAATTATTTAAAACGTCTACATGATGTTGTGGGCATCCTAACCATTCAACATCATGTTTTTCTAAAAATAATAATCTAATATTTGCCAATATGCCGGGTAAATGAGGACTATCCTCCATGTAGTTATTAATTATTTCTATTAGGGATTTAAATAACATGACAAATTGGGAGTTGGGATACTTAAGGTTTCGATTTTTTAATCCCTTCCTTTCCCTGTAAGTGATCCACGCATGTAAATCTGATATTTCATCAGTTAAAAAAGATTCTTTGCAGGATGTGCACTTGAATTTTGCAATTAATTTTCTGGATACATAGCCCGCTGTAAAAGCGGACGCATGTGTGTCCATCTTCTCCGTCCGGACTTGGCGGAACAAACTTGCTCCGCCAAATCCAGATGAAGAAGATGGTGATCCTGTTGTAGTAGAAGCTGCGCTGGTTCCAGCCGGTGCGCTGGTTCCCGCCGCTGCACTGGGTCCAGCCGCTGCACTGGGTGAAGCCGCTGCACTGGATACCGGAGTAGCCGTCGCACTGGCTCCCGCCTCCGCGTTGGTCCCTGTAACAGCGTCCGACGAGGCCGTATCATTTTTCTTTAAAGTGAAAAGTAAGGCACCCAAATCGTCTTCGCAATTAGCGTGAGGGGAGTGAGGGCCTAATGTGTTGGTAATTAAAAGTGACTTTAAAGAACACTGGAAGGCATATGCATCGGGTTGGTTATACCGATGGTTTAAAGCGCGCACGCGGCCAAAGAAATTTTCTAACGGATCCTGATTCAGGTTCCGTGTATAAAAGGAAGTTACTCCAATCTTCTTTAAGTCACTCCAAAGACCAATAAAACTTTTTAAAGTGGTAGTCCAATTACCAAGGGAAGGTACCCACTTTCTGATGGGCTGCCCAGTTGGACTACTCTCAAAAAAGAAAGAACTTGAAAGGATACCGATAGCCTCTCTCCAGAACGATACGTGTTTATTTAAACCGTAGGTGCCATCCTTGACCGGCCCTCGCATCTTCCCCTTGTCGCCAGCGCCACTCCGTGACCCGTTCACACTGTCGAACAGCCGGTCGAAGAACAGGACTGCGTCTCCCGTATTATTCATTGTGCGCGACACTGGAGTTCCATCAGCATGTGTTTCTGATATTAATTTCGTTTTATATTACTTGCATTAGATTTCTTAATTTACCCAGTATGGTGATAACGGGTAAATTCCTCTATAATCAAACAGTGGACTGATATATTTAGGTGAAGATGATTTTGTACTTAAATTTTTCATCGAAAACGGTGGAGCCCTTTCTGAGATCCTCCTTGAAATCATACAAATAGGCTCAACCATTTTTGGGATATAAACAGCATAATTAACCTTTGAAATTTGGTAGGTAGATGTGGCCAGTGGAATTTTGCCGAGATATGGGGTTCGGAAATTCACAATTCAGGGCGAACTAAGTATATATAAATCACATTTTACTTTTTTAAAATATAATTTAACTTACTGTATCTTGCCGTATAATAAAGCGCAGCACTCATTCGCTCACTCAAAGCCTGAGTGCATGTTTTTACCTAAAAAAATAAGCATTGAGCGTAAATACACACAATCTGCATCTGTCAGCTGTCTGTTCTGTCAATACATTAACTTTTTGGTTTTTAAATTAGAGACTTTTCAGGCATAGAATTTTAACCCATAGTATCTCTGTTTCCAGGCCACGTTACATAAAAAAAAATATAGATGGCGCTGTGCATCGCTGCAGTCACGGAACAGAGAAATAGGTGGAAGTGCCAAGTGGGAGTGGCGCGCCTGTCATAATCCGGTAAAACTACACAAGATCGACCGACTCCATACATCAGTCGTATTTCTAGCTACGTGTTGAGATCGTTTTGTCCGCCCGACCAACATTTTTTTCGCTAAATATGCCTTGTTGTAGTGTTTTAGTATGTAAAATAGCAGTAAGAACAAAAATAAAAGCAATGCAGGTATTTATTTTCATCAGCATGTACGTTAACATGCATTTTCTTTTAAAAAATACGAAAATCATTCTGGTACGATCATATTAACTAGGTAGTTCTAGAAAGTTCGTTCCCGTAAGTTGTCGCTACTCGATTAGTGATGTACAGATTTTGCTATTCGATTAGTGATGTACAAATTTTATCGATGAAATCTCGCTACTCGAGTAGTGATGTAGTCGAGTCGGATGCGGATTTTGTCGATAAAATAAATCAAATTTTAGGTATAATTTAATAAAATAACGCAACGATTTAAAATAGTATACTTACTATAAACATGAAAATTTTCCAGTAATTTTATTGCAATAAAAAAAATTATATTAGTCTACCCTTTCGAAATATTTTTAGACCCAAATGTAAAAGAAAAGTGGATAGATGCAACGGGTAGGGTTAACTGGATGCCAACTAAATCAAGCACCATATGTTCGGAGCGTTTTGAAGAAAATAATTTACTTATACATAATAATATAATTTTCTTATAAAGGTTGTCCTTTATGTCAATTTTTTCTGCTCTTGCTCCTGCTGCTCCTCCCAAATTTATATGTTACTAGCTTTAACTCAAGACTTCGTTAATGTAATATAAGTAATTTGAAAAAGTCTCCATTTGTATGGCAAAATAAGATTCACCATGCCAAGTTCAATCACTCTTTTTTGGGGATATAAGCCTATGTCCTTTTCCGCGACTCTTAAACTATATACCTACATATTCAATTTCAATTAAATTTGTTAAGTAGTAGAAGCGTGAAGAAGTAACAGACAGACGGATTTACTTTAATATCACTTTAATACTGGTAATGGATCTACAAAGTTATTGACACAATTCTCTGTATTTTAAGCTCACCATGCTGGTTTGGGTGAAAGGGACAAAAGAAAATAAATAGAATGTACCAACTTCCCGCGTTCCCACGCAGATTGTAAAAGCCGATCGAGAGAATGGGCAAAATGACAGAAGAGAATTCCTCTGCCATTTCGACCATACGGGTAGCAACCCATCACTATTTTGATTCCCTTTCCCACTTTCTCGCCCGCCGTCACGCTAAAAGTAGCCTTTGGTTCTTGCGGCCCTGGAATGCTATTTTTCATTTAAGGACTCACCAAAACACAAAACGTGTAGTTTTCCAAGTTACCACTCGCGTAAAAAACAATTCGGACGTATTTTTGAAACCGTCGTGTCAGCGAAAAACAATTTTGTTTTACGCAGAAAACATCGAAAATAAGTCTATGGTTTTCTAAGAATTTCACCACTTATAAAAAAGCAGCATGAAACGGAACGGATTCTTTATGAAAGGTTTCTTTGACACACTCGTTGCAAATCCTTCGCAAACTATCATTTCAAAAATGCGCCCGTTTGGAAACGCTCGTTTAAACCATTCGTGATGTGACAAGTGATTTCAAAAATGCGACCCTGGGCGATTTCAGCTTAAAACCGCAAGACTCAAAATGCTCTGTATATTCCATTCGGGATTTAGATCGCTACAGGGATAAAGACGGATTTTTCATGTTCTCAAAATAATAGATCTTTAATTATTTGAGACTGGCTTCGCCCACGATTTATTCTGCATATCCATACTAATATTATAAATAAGCAAGTTACGCAGACGAAATCGCGAGTGAAAGTTAGTGTTAAATAAAGATAAAAAAATTCGAAAAAAATGCCTTTGCGTCGAATAATATCGATACTGTTAATATTAAATAATGTGGACATCACTATTCGAGTAGCGCTCCTGTCGGCAAGTAGTAGAATTATTTCGTAGCTTGGGATTCAAGTGACGAAAAAATTCTGCTTCTCGACGACAGATGGCACAATTATTAGACTTTAATTTGAGTTAGACAGTACATAGCAAAACGTCGTAAGTACTTTTAAAACCGTAGCAAAATAAAACTTATGCTTGAGACTTAATGTCGTTTTTAAAATGTAGGGTCTATTGACTTAGGCCAATATTGAAATAAATATATTCGACCAATCAAGCGAATTTTTCGTATGTGTGCAATATGTGATTATTGGATTATTTGTGTGAGTTTGGCGACGCTGATTTCTTAACTAATTTAGGTCCAAGGCACTTCCACCTATTTCTCTGTTCCGTGGCTGCAGTATGATTATTGATTATAAATATTGTCCAAATATTGCAGCCAAGTCGTCAGAGTGCAGCGAATCGGAATCAGAATATGCTATTATAATTTTTACAAAAACAAAAAACTATACCGCCTTTTTCTAATTTGTTTTGTTGTATTTTTTTTTAATATAGATATACCCAGTATCACTCTCTCAGTAAATACGAATCTAACGACACCTCTCAAGCTAAAATCTATTGAGCCGTTCAGGCTGCAGAGCGTGCCAAACAATTATACATATACATACATACATACATACTCTCGAAAATCATAACCCTCCTTCTGGCGCAGTCGAATAAAAAAGTAGACCGAAACCTAAAATTGTGTTTCTTAAGCCTGGGACAGTTTTGTAATGTCATTGTTATAAACTGTCATTGAGGTTGACGTGTATCTCTAATTAGTCTGTGAGGTTGACATGACTATTAATACGCGAGCGGTGAGTTGGAAAACTAGACGTTTTGTGTTTCGGTGAGTCCTCTAATGAAAAATCGCACTTCAGGAGTGCCATTTTTCATTTAAGGACTCACCGAAACACAAAACGGTAGATTTCCAACTCACCGCTCGCGTAAAAAACCATTTGGCCGTATTTTTGAAACCGTCGTGTCAGCTAAAAACAATATTGTATAAGCAGTAATCATCGAAAAATGTCTATGGTTTTCTAAGAAATTCACCGTGAAAAAAAAGCAGCACAAAACGGAACGGATTCTCTATGAAAGGTTTTTTTGACATATCTGCGCCACAAATATCAAAATTACGAGTAGTCGAGACCACTCGTTGCAAATCCTTCGCAAACTATCATTTCAAAAATGCGCCCGTTTGTAAACGCACGCGTTAACCATTCGCGATGTGACAAGAGATTTCAAAAATGCTACCCCAGTTCTAGACATGCATGTCACATGCTTGACAGTTTGACAGTTTTCGTTCGACGTCATCTTCTCAATCACACACATGTGTCGGGTAAAGGGCGGGTAGATAATCGGCGACAAATAGGCATTGGGCTTTTAATTCCTTATCTATTTCCATGTAGTATCGTCTACCGTACTGTATTTTGTGCAATAATTGCAGTATACTTGGTGCATAAACCGCCGGCACCCGCTCATTCGAAGTGCAGTGTCTGCACCACAAAATTTCTAATTGCCGATTTTCTAAAAGAGAAATCCATCCGATATGGCTCCAGCAGCTGCAGCGGTGAAACCCCAGCCTGATAATGACCCAACTGGGATCAGGGCAGTGCTTTTAGGTCCTCCGGGGTCAGGTAAAGGGACTCAGGTCGGTATTGTGATTACGGTGTTTGACCTTTGCTCTATTGAGTTATAACCTTCAGAATGAAAGTTTTAAAATTAGGTCGGTCAGGAAAATTATTTTAAAAGCTTATCAATAATTTTTGTTTCAAGTTATAATGAAGCTGGTCCATAATTCTTTAAAAGTGACAAAGCCACTCACTAGCTTTCCTATAAATATAAAAAGAAATATTGTAGAAAAAAGTGTGTATCTTTACTTTTTAATGTTTCTAGTAGAAACTGAATCATTTTTATGTTTTTTGTGATGTACTAAACTTAATTTCATACTTTTTATTTGGGATCAGGTAAAAATACCTTAACAGTCTATTACATTCAGCCCTGAAGCAGAGGCAAGCTAAGAGGGGCAACAAAATCACATAAGCATGGGGGTGAAGTTATGTAAAGGACAGCAAATCAAACATTCTTGTTTACACATACTTGGTAGTTAAAAATAAATGGCTAAGCTATGTAGGTAGAAAGTAAATTATGGAAGAAAAGATTCCTTAGTGAAATTAGTTTTAAACCTTTTTACAGGCTCCATTGCTAAAACAAAAATACTGTGTATGCCACTTATCCACCGGTGACATGCTTCGTGCCGAGGTGGCGTCTGGATCCGAATTGGGGCGCCGCCTGAAGAAGGTCATGGACGAAGGAAAGCTAGTCTCTGATGAGATGGTGGTGGACATGATCGACAAAAACCTTGACCAACCTGACTGCAAGAATGGGTTCCTGCTTGATGGCTTCCCTAGGACTGTACCGCAGGCACAAAAGGTAGGCCTGTTTTTTTAAGCCCTATAGAATGTACTGAAAAATACCCTGCGCTTACTTTAAGTGTCAGACTCCTTGTGCAATATCACCATTGAAATGTATGCTTTTCTTTGTTAACAAAAATATGTTTTTTGAAAAATTACAGGTTCTGTATAAGCTTTTACTGTGAGGCCAAAGTAATTATTAAGATAAATTAAACAAGCCCAAACTCAACGATGATCCGCCGTTTTATCACTAAGTTCCATCGACCACCTTCCATCTCCTTGATGAGACCCTAGGCATTGTCAACCATAAAGTGCTCGTTGAGACGAATCAAACAAGTCCTACTCAAAGAGGTTATGTTATTTTACAACTGAGTTTCATCAAATATCTGCCGGCTCTATCATCACTTCATAATATTGTTTTGTCTTCCGACTTACTCAAGTATACAAAATTTCATCTCAATCAGATGAGGATTATACTGGTTGAAAATTGAGTTGCAAGATTTGACCTAAACAAACATTCATACCTACATACAAGATACATTTCAAGTTAAATAAAAGCTTGTAAAAAGCATACTTTTCCAATAGTTATTTATAACCAACCCAATTACCAATCAATCCAATTGATGCAATTCTGTTTGATTGAAAAGAATTGAATAACCTTCAAGCACCTATCAGACGGCCGAATTAACAATTGAATTAAATTGTGTCATATTATGTGTGGATTGAAGGGTTAAAGCTCGCTTAGTACAGAGACTCAAAATACTATACTTATTTAATATCAAAACTGGATAGAATAAAATATCTTTGTTTCAGTGGAAGTTTTAAGCTGTACATACTCAAGTTTGTCTATTCTTTACATTGATATTATATTAAGTATTTTCAGCTGTTTTTATACTTAAGAATATTTATGTTATTATTTCAGCTGGATGACTTGCTTGCCAAGAGAAAAACAGAGCTAGATGCTGTCATTGAGTTTGGAATTCAAGACAGTTTACTTGTCCGAAGGATTACCGGGCGCCTGATCCACCCTTCCAGTGGACGCAGCTACCATGAAGAGTTTCACCCTCCCAGGAAGCCCATGACCGATGACGAGACTGGAGAGCCTTTGATCAAGAGGTCTGATGACAATGTTGATGCTCTAAAGAAACGGTTAGCCACATATCACGCACAGACCGTTCCTCTCGTCGATTACTACATGAGGAAAGGCCTACACTACAGGGTAGATGCTTCCAAATCAGCTGACGATGTGTTCAGCAGAATTGATAACATATTCAAAAGCCGAATCTTCGGAAGGCACCGGGCATCTCAGTAATTACTAAGTGATTTAAGGAAAAGTGTGTACAAACCAAATTTTTTATATCATGTGACTGTTATTCATTTTGCTATGCTATTGAGGATCTAGTTGTCTGTTTTAGAGACTATTTCTTGGTGAATACAATGGACTGGTATCACTGAACTTTGTTTTTTACTTTCCGTGATAATTATTTATCAGTAATTGGTTAGTATTGCCGTTATCTGTGTCGTGAGGTGTATTGGTGTGAAGGTCGCTAACATCATTTACATAATGCGCCAAATCTTTAAAACAAGTCATAAACAATGCTTTAAATCCTTACAAAGGCATGTATTGACGTCATACATATATGTGTAGGCTTGAGGTAGGTAATTAAATAGTGAGTTATCATTAGGTGGATGCAACTACCTACTTTGTATTCAAATTTAATTTGAGATGAGCTATACACACCTAAAATGGCAGAGTGTAGCTCATTGAAGTGGCAGTCGGTGGCGTAAATAGCTTGTAGAACTCATGACCAATTGGTCAGCAAGTTAGTCAGTCTAAATGGGTGTTCAGTACTTTAAATTCAAAAGCCTATGACTAAGAGTTGAAATTCTAATAAAAAATAAAACCGTAAACAATTGGGACATTTCTACTGATTCTGCCATGCTTCGTAGTCAATTTTCTTGGTATTCATGCAGACTTACAGTAAATTGAAGTCCTACCCCACAGCCCCACAGCCTCGTCGCCGCGTATGTGTCTGTCTGTGTACAGGAGTCTCAAAAACTACTGGAGCTATTTTGGTCGACCTCTGTGGCGTAGTACTCACCATGCTAGTCCGCCACCCAGAGGTCCAGTTTCGATCCCTGGTCAGGGCAAGTTGGAAAATGGCCTTTTTCAAATTTTTCTGGGTCTTGGATATTTATCTACATATGTATTTGTTATAAAATAAAGTATCGTCCAGGTAGTATCTCATAAGACAAGTCGCGAACTTTGGGGCTAGCTCAATCAGTGTAATTTGTTCCTATATATTTATTTTGCTGCGATTTTCCCTGACGTGGAGCCTTTGGGTTTTACGGCTCTAGGCTTTGTCTCTAACGGGGGAGATAAAAGTCGTAATAATGAATCTGTATATCATAAACTGTGATTTCATCGACTTGAAGCGCTTTTCTTTAAGGCGCTGTAGGTTTGCAGCTCACAATCATGCGAGTGTTTTAGAAAATTAGTATAATTAAACAATTTATTTTTCAAAAATTTTACATAGAAATCTTAAGGTTTTTCTACAGAGACACGCACTAAGTCGATTGAAAAAAAATAACAAACATACTTCTAAATTTTCTTTTAAAAAATTCAAGTACTTTATACAATCATTATAGAGGTACAATCATCTTTTTACATGAACATTATACCAAAAAAATGTTTAATCTAAATTACAAGCGCAATTAACTATAGTTGGTTTTTGTTTTTCGTGTGTGTAACTGGCTAACACTGGTGTCAGAGTTTTCAGGCTGCCTTAAGGCATCTGACATAGCTTGACGATTGCCGGGACCAACGGCTTACACCTGCTTTCCGAAGCACGGAGTAGCTTGAGAATTTTTTATGCCACTTGTGCGTCCACATCCACGTGCGGACCACGTCCGGTGTCACTTTACTTGCGAAAGGACTATCAATGCGCACTCCCGCTGGGCCACCATATAAAAATTAATAAATAAAACAGCGAAATATCATCGTGAGCGGACAAAAGGCCGGAACCCTTGCTCGACGATATTTCGCTGTGTTTTATCTAGGTTTTACAGCTACAGCGCTTTATTAACCCTTTCACCGCGAACGTCGGATTTATCGACAAACATTGTCGTGCCCATTCCGCGACCGTCGGATATTTCCGACAGTAAAGAAATGCTTGTATTGCACATTACTTTAATATCCACATCCCTTTTTGGTTGTAGGTATTTATTTTAGATTTACTACCCCTCGCGCTGGGGGCACGGCAACTGATATAAAGTCTCGCGGTGAAAGGGTTAAAGTTTACATCTATAATACCTACATACATTCCACTAGTTTTTAATAAAAGGCAGTTTTTCAAACCAAGAAATTTATTACCAGTTAAGATTCTGTTCCGTCAAGTACAAAGTAACAATAGTTTTGGTTATTATAAGCTCGAATGAAGGCAAAGTCATACACGTTTCACTCCAAATAAATAAGCTACTTAGTTTAAGATTCACTTAGTCTCAGAATTAAATAATCATTTATGTTTTGGTATGTTATTTTATCATTAAGAATCAATTTATATTTTGATTCAGTGGCGGATTTATACATTTGACGCCTGTAGGCTATTCATATTTTGCCGCTCTTAAGCTGGGTTCTATGAAATATCATAATGTAAGCACTCTTCTACCTTCCCGAAATGTGCCGCCAGTAGGATATTCATATTTTGCCGCCCCTAAGCTGCGTTCACTGAAATATCATATATGGAAGCACCTTTTTACCTTCTCGATGGAGAGGGTGCAATTGGCCTCAAATTTGCCGCCCCCCCAAATGTGCCGCCATAGGCTTTAGCCTACTCAGTCTATTGGTAAATCCGCCACTGTTTTGATTTTTGAATAATTATGTTGACTGTTATATATCTACCTATACAAAGTGGAAGGGACATGCCCGTAATAAATCGAACCACGGGTTATACCACTTTAGTATAATTAAATTAAAAAACAGCCAATACACAAAAAAATTGGGCATTTCCATACAAAAGTGTGCAGCAGTATGTATGGGAACGTCGTTTTTTTTTGCTTGTTATTTTAATTTATTTATACTATAGTGATCTAGTATAGCCCGTGGTTCGATTTATTACCATTATGTCCCTTCCATGTTGTATACAAACTCTCTAAGTTAACACGTCATTCGAATGTTCCGCTTTCGTAACGTAATAATTTGATTTCTTGGGCATTGTTTCCCTAAATAATTGTTTTTTCCATATTTGATAGCTTCCTTCATTGACATGTCTGTTAGAATACAAACTTCAGAATTTCCAAGTCCGCCGTAATACCTACATCTAAAATAGCGAAATGCAGCCAGCAGACTCTAGCGTTATTTTATTCATCCTGCCCCTATAGTATGGTACCGGCGACAGCGTTTATCGAGTGCTATCATCTCGCTCGGTTTTTGTCTTCGCCATGCAGCTCAGCTTGTAGCCTTCCGGAGGAGCACAGCCTTAGGCCTGAGGTTTTGCTTAGTTACTTTTCGTGGCTCGTGAGGGAAAGGGTTGGTAGGGGCTGGGCCTTCATCCTGGCTCCCTTAGAGAAGTCGTTGTAGAACTTGCAAATGATATAAGTTTACATAATATCGGAATGACGCGTTAAAATTAGGAGCTTTGTACGTTTTATTTCTTCCTATTTTCACTCTGCCTATTGGTAGATCGTGATTTATTATTTACGGATTTGAGGTAGTAAATTGACAAAGTTCTATTCCTAATCCAATGCACACTATCGCTACTATCTACTTCTACTTCTAGAGGGTGAGCAGTGAGGGGCGTCAATTTCTAAATTGAAGTGATGATTTTCTGATAGTTACTTTATTGAAGAAAAGATGCCTAAACTCTCGGAAGCTCATAAATACTCTCATACTACTCATCTTTCTTGCAACATGATTTTTACTTAGTTTTGAGCTATAAGCTTCAAAGTAGACCGGTACTTTTAGCATGCATGTTCATTACAATCATCTATTCAACAGTTTTCAAAGTAGGTACAGCTCCAGAGACATAAGCTAAGCTTTTTATTTGTGTGAGTGCACACAGATAGTGTAGGTGAGCCATCGGTTTGAGGCACGGCACGGCCAGATCCGGTTTATACTGGTTTTTGAAACTCAGCCCGAGTAGCGGAACGACCCTCGCATGTCATTTCCCTACCGCGCACTTCCCTACTTCACCTTCACCTTTGTTGTTGTGATTGAATAATTGGTGAAATGAACTAACATTAGTAATAAATAATATACCTAATAAAATAAATTATATAACAGAATAAACAAAAATTTTCATTCCTTTCTAATAAAACATTGATTTTATTTTTATGTAATTTTTTGACTAACTCTACTTTTGGGGCTTACTTACACTTATGCAAAGCTGAGCTTATGCCTCGAGGACTGCAGGAGAAAGAACTTTTGAACAACCTAGATTAGAAAATCGCCTATTTCCAATTTAAAAATTGCACACCCTAGTGAGTAGGTAATTATAAAATGCTATAGAAAGTCCTTACTCTAAACATCTATGCTATGATAGGTGAGGGTTCAAGGACATAACCTCATAACAATAGATATACTTATTCTATAGGTATAAATATTGCACCAATTCAATATTAATGTGCATACGACGTTTAGCATACGCACTATATCATTAGTTACCTACGAGTAGGTAATTATTCAGGAATTTGCAGTCCCTGGGGTACTTAAGAATTTCATTTGACGATTCAAATATTTTTGATTTAAAATTTGGGACTATATCTTACGGGTGGGTACCACAGTTACTTATAGAAGCATGACATGAACCGGTCGCTGCCGATCGGTACAAGTAAATTCAAACATAAGTAATAAACAGATAATTTTTTTTGAATTTACTTGTACCGATCGGTGTAGGTACTTTGGCCCTTTAAAAGTTCTTTGCATGATAAATTACTGTCATAAATAGTCATCATATATGTACACGTCACTTATGTACTGTACAGTACATACTACATAATTATAGTAAACATAGTTATGGAAATTACACGATAAAAGACTAAAACCATTTATACTTACATTTTAATACCTACTTACATTTAAATTGTCCACTACTCGTACACTGAAAGGAATTAGTATAGTCAAGATTCTAATAAACATAGGTACCTAACATCGGGACTTACACAATGCACCCTGAACCGCAGAGAAACACCTTTGAATTGCGTCCAGGGCCTCCGGGTGACAGACAAGCTTAGTAGTCAAACCGCATATCAACTACTTAAAAGAAGTAGGTACTTCATTGTGGACCAAGTGATTCCACGCCACAGATAACAATCAATAAAATTGGTGCAAGCCGTGCGTCTCTACGGTTGTCTCAAGTGTCAAGATTTTAAACTCGAGTCTACTTTTCTCGTCCACGGCGATTAAACCGGAATATATTTTCCAAAAAAAATCATCACCATATAGTTCTTTCACAGCCATATATAATTTGCACTTTTAAATACCTACCGATTATATGGGCCACTCAAAGCTTTTATATTTTTGAATCTTTATCATTCAGAATATTCTTTCCTTTATTTAGTCTAGATAATACTCACTTGACAGTGTGCTCGAGCGCGTCTTAATTCTTTCATTGACATTTGGTATACCAGAGTGTTACAGAAAGGTGGAACAATCCTTGATGTCAATCGTCTTTCTAATTCATGAAAGTTATGAAAGTGCACTCATGGGCGTACCCAGGTTCAGGGCCAGACGGGGGGGGGGGGGGGGTCAGTTTTTTCGGTCGGTTCAGTCGTTCAAAACTTATTGGGGGTAAACGCTTGAAAATCTTTTTTTTGTAGATACTTAGTAGGGACGTAAACAAAATCCAGGGGTCCCTCTGCCATCGGTACGCCCATGGTTGCACTATTTAGTATTGAGCAAGTATTGTTTGTGACATTGGTGGCACAGATTAGTTAACAGAGTTTTCAAGTGTAGATTAGATTTTGAAGTACATAGTATATGACTGACGGACGATGATGATTAATGACTGATTAAATAAAGATATTGTGATTAAATGTATGCTTAGTGCAATAAATGTTACGATACGTTAACTTAGTTAGCTACCTAAAAAAATCGTGATCGTATGATGGTGAGATGGTATAAAAATAAAACACAAATAAATGGGAACATTTTGTGTAATTGTGGTCATGTCTAAACGAACGTAACTTTATACAAAACATTATGTTACGAAAATAATACACTTTATACAATAATGAGTACAGGTACTGTGGACCGAGATACTAAGAAACGTTTTCAACTAAAGATATGAAAGGTGAAAAAATTATGATATGCTTCGTAAATGATTTGATCGATATCGAATTTTATTATAATAATTATCAACATCACGTCGACTAGCAAACGACACATAATATTTCATTTTACGCTCGTATAATATACATCAATAACAAAGACATGCCGTAAAATAATGCACCTGCAATTGTAATCATATACTTAGGTAGGTACTTATTTCATTACAATTATGCATTTATGCACGATAATTAAGATAAGCTCATAGAGCAAAAATGGTATAAAACTTTACCACAAAATGACGATAAAAATCACAGGTCCCTACAAGTAAATGGATAAACATTACCCACAGTATCTGTCATGGAAAATTGAGACGTTTCATAATATTAACACCGAAAGCACGTCCAGCATCGAAATAAATAACTATCATTAAATAATGTATGTACAAAACATGAACAGTGACGGCTACTCAACAACCACTACGTCTCTATAGCTTTGGATACTCGCAACAATAACCAGCCTACGCTAACACTAATTTACAATAAAGCTTTTAGACAACATGTACATACATTAACAATATTATTGTTAAATTAAGATATGTATAAATATTTTTAATAGTATTTCAACTTCCGGCGCTAGATAGAATCACCCGTCAGGCAAATTTTCAGTGTGTGAGCCCCGAAGTTTGAGATGACTGAACGGCGTCCTCTGTGGCCAAAAGGCCTAAGGTACGGAGCGCTGAAGTCAACTTACTATTACACATATTTATACATTTATCTATAAAAGATATCAGAATTATAGACTAGCATAGTAACTTGTATGTGTTCTGGAATATTTGCCCGGAAGCTAGAGTATTAGGATTGTACAGATAGGTTACGTATGATATGATTTAAAATTTTACGCCTGAAAGATAATATTTAAAGATTACAAAGTAGGTACTTTAATAAACCATTTTTTGGTGTAAATATTCTTGAATTCATCTAATAATTATACAATCTCTCAGTCTGTAATTCTGGTATCTAGTGTCTAGATATGATTGCGGACTCTGCCAAGAAGGGGACGGTCTTTATAAAGTTGTAAACTACGCATGATATAATGCTTTTATGAACACATCATAAATAGTAGATATTTAAAATTTATCGCCTTCTTTGCAGTGGCTCCAATAGTCTAACAAGTGGGGTAAGGACGTAAATCTCCAAGGTGCTATCTACAAAATCAACCACATCGCTCCAAAACACAATATCCTCTGCAGTTAAATGTTAGTAACTAATTTCTTAATAATCATTCGACTGAATAGTTTCACAGTATTGCCAGTGTACATGTAACAGTTCCAGCTGCGAAATTAAATTTTAAAATATTTCAGCTGAATTGCCTTAATTTTTATACTAACACAACCGTAGGTAGAATAAGTACTCTTTGAGTTTCCGTCAAACACTTCGGGCTTGCATTGTGACGCGCGGAAAACGCGTGCAAATCCGTTTTTTTTTTTAAACTTATTCTCTTTGCACATTCCTACATTCGTCGTCTGTACCCGCGCAGCGTAACGCACGCCCTGGCTCATATTTCTCAAAGCGATTCTTTAGACGTTGCGGCGATAACAAATTATTGTTAAGTACTTATATTTTAGGACAACATATTTTTTGTATCTGTGAACATCTGAAGAATCGCTTAGAAAATCAGCCACCTATCAAATCAATTCAAACTAAGACATGGAAACTGCAAATGAAGACTGACAACCAACTCTCCAGGAATGACGTACTGGGTGCAGCAGGAGCAGTCTGTCGGGCTCGGCCTGACATGTGTCGCTGGGTGTGGGCGCAGCACGATGTGCAGCCGCTCAGTGGTCGTGCAAGCGATCGTGTGACCGCGATGACGAGCGGGACGTTTTGCGCTGGTCGAGGTACGCAGCTGGCGCCCAACCTTCGCCATTGCCACCTGAACATTTTAAACAATTGGGTATTTTCCTGGATCAAAAATAAATTATTTTGTACTGACAAGAAAATAAAACGTCGCAAAGTAATGTCACTTATCTTTTAATATATCGATTTTAACATGATTTTAGATTTATTATTGCAGAAAAACTGATAATAACAGTGCTATTTGACTCTGTGAAACTGTGACGTCATCTGCCTGTATTTCATACAAATCCTATAGGAAATGTTTGTTTTGACGTTTAGAAAAAAGTATCTGATTTGATTATTTGGAAAATAGCGGATTATGTAGGCAAACTGGTACACCGGCACGGGCCGTGCGCATGGTCCACTCGATTTTAAGTGCCTGTGGACATAGATACACACCTATTGCGCCACACGTGCATTGCCGCCTATTTATTGAAGTCTTTAAATTCCCGCTTTTATTTAATTGCCTAATCTTTATTGTTCACCAAATACAAATTGTACAAAACAATAGGCGACATTAACGCTAAAATCGTTGTCTACCGTTTTTGTTACAATTTCAGCCATAAGAAATCTACTGCCTATTACCTTAAAAGAATTAAAAAAAAAATAGAATCTGGTATGCAGAATTAAGAGATATTTAGATTTTTTGTTTGTACGTTTTGGAATGGTTCCAATTTTATTTATGAAATGATACACTTGTGTCCATCACCATGTGCTCTAGGCGCATATGTACTCGTAGTATGTTTGAAATAGGTAATTTCGGCTAAGCACTTGAATGAATGCGAAGCAAGCAAACAGTTTTGTAATTTCTTTTGCATTTTAGCTATGTGCTTTCGACGAAAAGTAAGGAAGTGTGCTAACCCCGAGTTCACACGGGCCTATTTGAGACCTTGAGACCTGGTTTCAATGAATTAAAATTAATAATACAAAACAAACAATCAGCATCTGAATTTAAGCATGTGCGAGAACAGTCTAAGTTGATGTATGACCGTCCTTGTCTATCTTAATGCGAGTAAAAGAGAAAGCAGTAGTACGCACCTGCAAGCCGCACGTACCACCACCCAGCGCAGCCGACCTTCAAGAGCTCGGCGTGTTGGCCCTCCCGCAGCGAGACTTCGCTCGCGCCCACTGCCGTGTAGTCAGACAGCGCTACCAACGCGCACCCCACAGCCTGCGCACCCAATGCAACTTTATTCGTATTTACATGTTAATAGCACAATGTAAGAGCGTGGGTAAAGAATGTTTCCGTTACACGTGAATCGGTACGGTTAAATTCAGTTTTTGTACCGACCGGTACAAGCAAAATTATCAGATAAGGACACATATAAAATAAACTTGATGTGTTTTTTAGTAAATACATTACTATTTCGTACACCATAACTGGCGGAAATTCTGCACAAAAAGTTATTGAGTTCTTTATATATATTGCCTGGACACAATTACTATAGACAAACTAAGAAAAGACATGGTGCTATGCCTTATACCATTTGTGAATTTGATTCGGTACCGATCTAACTGTGCCATGGGAACAAACTTTTCTAAGCACGCACAAGATTTGAAAGTGGTTTTGTATGATTTTATTTAATAAATCTTAGACTTCCAAAGCGTTCTAGCCTAGAAATCTAAAATTTACTGGACTATGTTTGTGTAGTAGACGCTACACTAGAAAGACGAATTGGCACGTAACAAAAGAATTACGAGTATATGTAATGTTCTGTATAGATGGAAAATTAATACCTATGTATATATTTTTGATAGTGTCTTTTCAATTCGAAAAGTATAAATAAGGTCAGGATAGATGGTAGATTTAATATCATTTCAATTACAGTTTAGCAGTGTTTAAGTATGTTTAAATAGAATCACAACGATATATAAGGTTATTTGACACGAAAGACTTGATGATATGTTCCCATATTTTATTAAGGAACCATTGAAATGAAAGTTGTGATTCTATGGAGATAAAATAATCACATCATTAAATTACACCTATTGCCACATGCATAATTGCACACAGTGTATAAATAAAACCAAACTGCATTGAACACCTGTTCTTGCTGCTTCAAGTGTATGTACATAATTTATTCAGTCAGTTCGTCGCAGTCATAAATAATGCGTAAAACAGAGTTGGATTGAATCCGTCGAGGATCACTCGTCACTATCTTCCGCATTATGTGTGACTGCTAGGGGCTAAATCCGTCGCGTAAATTCATTGTGATTCAGCGTTGGCCTCAATTTATAGAAAATGCATTAAAAGATGACAAAACATCGTGAAGTGATGTTGTTTGAGGTTTTTCATCAGGTAGGTACCGAAGAAAAATTAGAGTAATAAAATGTTCTTCAATCAGTTTGGTGGTACCTAGCAGCGCCCAAACCATGCATGTTAGTAAAGCATTTCCGCGTAATAAGTTGTATTTAAGTTATATAGTAATGTACAAAAATATATAGCGATATATGTATGTAAATAATTCCTGAAAAATAATTAGTATACCTACTATAAAATGTTGTTGTTTTTACCATCTGGAGCATATAGATTATTATAATAGTCACACAGGTGCAGCACGTCATGTAAGATAGTAGACAATGTTTTTGAAAAGTTTAGTTTTTCGCGTTTAAATGAATAGTGTCCAACAATGTATCACAGCATCCGATCCGAAAATTCAACTTAGTAACTTGTACCGATACAGTAAATTATCTCGGTACAGGCGATATCAATATTGTTATCTTGTATGTTGAGTTCATTTTCTAATTACTCAAAATTCTGATGCTGTATTACATCATAGTCAAATAAGATCAACACCCAAATAAGCGATTCATCCAGGCTGTGGTCTGTGAATGAGGCAAGCTGATGCGGTGCAGAGCTGTGCTGGCAGGCAACCACTCTTGCAGTCTTCTGATTATTAAGTTATGATCGCAAAATAGTTTTTAGACATAGATATTAGATGTAAGATAGAATATCTACCAAATTCTTATAACTTTTATTTTACAAACAAAAAAGACATTTTGAAAACAAGCGATATAATACATGTATTTATGTTGTTTTACGCAATACAGTGTTAGAAAGTGACGAAACTGATTCTAAATAATATAATGAATTAATTGAAAGAAAATAAATGACATCAACGGATACACGGATACACATAATCGAAGCAAGCGCATAATTAAAAACCAAAAAGCACACTGACAATGAATGACATACAAACAAAACATGACTTACACGATAGATAATGTTCGGCAATTACAACTGAATTATCCACGTTGTCTAATTCTTTGGTTATAAAACTTTGGATACTAGGTCAGTCTCTTTTCATCATATTTACAAGACCTTTACTAGCTGCGAGCTCGCAAAGGTTACATTATCAGTATTGTGATACGTAAAACGTGGATGTGGCTTGCGTGGAGCCCGATACAGAAAAGAACTGTACCATTCGGTGTATGGTACCGTTGAGACCCACGGCCTCCGTCACCTGTTGAACAACACAACTTGAGACAAAGCGACCCTACAGCAACGGTCACATGTAAGGCACACCGCCAATTTCCATTTAATCTATCAGTAATATCCACCTCGCTCAAATGTATCTTGTTTTAAGTGAGGTGCGTCCACTGTGCGCAACTAATTAAAAATTTCGGTGCCAGTGTTGAAATTATCAGAAATTTAAAAGGAACTAATTAAGCATGATGGGGTGGTTTTGCTAAATTAATTTAGGCAGTGACGGCGTGATTTGGATTAGGGTAGGACCTTAAGTTTGCAGAACGGAGAATTTGTAGTATTTACTTAGTCTATGACTACGTTAAGCATGTTTATTTACTGCAAATTCTCCGGTAAAAATATATTTGTGTGGTTTCTACCACCGCATTGTTATTCATATCCATGTTTGGTACATTTCAATGTTATTTTATTCGGGGAAGCGTTATGTGCGATCGGGTTGCCAGCTCTGATCATGCGCTACCCGTGACTGTCAGCCCGCATTCCTTTAAAAATACACTTTACACTTACATAAAAGAGTGGGTTTCACTTCACTCAACACTGCAAACCCAAAATTAGTCGGCATTAGATACCCAATATAAAGCAAAGCTACCCCTTTGTTGACCATCATTATTCTTGTTAGTACAGACATCCTTACAATTACAGAAGTAGACAACACAATTGTTTCAGTTTACACAGGACTACAGATATGAATATATTTGATGTATCAAACTAGGGCATTTCATTCTAACACTCAAAAACAACATTTGGAAATATACCAGAATAAACCCCACATTGATTGTCAGACAATTTATCACAAAATAAACAGTACCCATCCTCATTTTGTACAACCAAATACACGCAGTATGATTTTAGCCATTTATTTACAAAACTCACGCTACAACTTTTTTCTTTTTAAAATAGGTAAGTACTAAACGTTAATTTGGTCGTACCCTTATTTTTTTTATAAGTTCCCGGCATTTGCATTAAAATGTGTACGTACCGGCGCGTGGTCGGGTTCCTCCTCCTCTTCGTCGGAGGGGTCCGTGGACCAGCAAGGTTCATCGTGCGTGTCGCACGACGCGGTCCGGGACGGGTTGGACGCGGGCGGGTGCGGCCGCGGCTGCTGCACGCCGATGCCGGGCGGAACCACGTCCCATGAATTTGTCTGGATAAGTGTCCTGTAAAGATATTGTAGAAAAACTAAAAATAGGATTGTCCTTAAAGGTACAGAAATATTTGTTTATGCTATTCGTACGTGCTACGAATAAAATAGAATAAAAAAGAAAAATCTTTATTCAGTGATAAGGTACACTTAACAACTTACAAGTAAATCTTTAATATTGCGAAAATGCTAAATCATTGACTAACACTAGATAAAAATATTTTATCACTGAAAGTGATTTCCACTCAGCATAAGCTGCTGATCTCCAATTAAGGCAAACAGCAGCACTGGTCTTCCGTGGAACCACAATTATACAAAAAATCGTTGACTGAACTTTACAAACAAGGTCGACTGAACAATGCGTAGTGTCCAGAAATGAATGTCCAGAAAATATCTATATTTAAAAATATGAAATAAAAATATTGTGTAAATTAGAAAATATATTTATAGGAAAACGAGCTACACAAGTAACTATTAGTACTGACATATTGTAAGTCGGGTATGAATAACCCTATAATTATTTATGTATGTTCAATGTTATTGTACCATACTAAAATTAGTAAATGGTATACAATAGCAATCAAAATATTATTTTTTGTAGGTACGGGTACATCAGTACATGTGAAAATGTATCGGTACAGGTAAAATAAAAATATGAATGGATCTGTACTGTCTCCTACAGAAGTGATGTGTACCGGGAATATCTGTCGAGTATTAGGAAATGTAACTAACCTGTGTTGGGCGCTATATTGCCGCACTCTCTCTCCTTTTAACTCTTTTAATTGGTCGAGTAGCACTCTCTTTATGCGGTCCACCCACGCCCTTTTTATTTCCACGGTGGGCGCTATTATTGTATGAACCTCTTGTCTGCCTTGTCTCCATACTTCAAACTTGCGAGGATCGCCTTTTACCGACTCCGTTAAACCGATTTGTGACATCTGTAAGTACAAACGATGTATATTAACTCAATGAGAGGATTAGATTCCTATGAATATGATTTTCCGATATTTTAACCTAAGTATAGAAGTTCGGGTGTTTGCCTCAGAAAACAATAAAAGAAATTACCTACTTTTGAGGAGTAGACTAAATTAATAAATCTTGTGCTATCGTAAAAAAGTCGTTTGTTATGTAATATGCGAAGAAAAGCTTCACTCTCTCTCTCATCTCAGCGTTTTCCCAGTTGCGTCCTCAGCTGCAAGCTGAGAAGCCCGGGGTCCGCTTTCCGACTTTTTCTTCTCCACTTTGCACGGTCTTGAGCATCCTTGGTTGTAAGACGATTAGCACGCATATCATCTTTGACGACGTCAAGCCAGCACTTCTTCGGTCTACCCCGCCTGCCGGGCCCCGGCGGAGGCGGCATGGCTATACATTTGTTTCCCACGTAGCTTGCCGGCTTTCGTAGGACGTGACCGTACCAGCGTAGGCGACTTTCCTGCAGTTTGTCCGCTATGTCACGGACATGAAGACTGCCGCGGATGCGGGTGTTTCTAACACGATCTCTCCGTGACACTCCGCATATCCAACGCAGCATTTGCATCTCCGTGACACGCAACTCCTGCTTGTGCCGCTCAAGCAAAGGCCACGCTTCACTCCCATATAAAAGGACAGGTCTAATGATGGATTTGTAGACCTGTCCCTTCAACCTAACCGGCATTTTGGGGTCACAAATGACACCAGTCACCTCTCGCCACTTTAAAATAAAAAAAAAAAATAAAATAAAAATAAAATTTGTTTATTTCAGACGTTTTTACGGTCCATATATTGTTAGTAAAGTACTTATAAACTATATTAATTTTTATTTATTTAATTTAGGTATCTACCTGGCCTACTGTGAGTCCCTGGGACATGTGTATGTGTATGTACCCAGTGCCTCACAATTGAGCAATCAGGTTTATCGCTGATCACCTTCAGAATGGTGTTTGAGCTCCCTCGTACACGACGCAGAAGTGACGCGATTCGTTTGCGCAATACCGCTGAAAAACTTTCTACTTGCGCTTGCGCAAACATGGTCGACGCGCTACAAAAACGTGGGAGCCCCAACATCACTCTGAAGGCGTTATTGTACTGTACTCGAAGAGCGTTGTAAGCCCGCTGCGTATAATTAACCCACAGATTGCACGTGTACATTGCTTGGCAAAAGGCTTTAAATAGGGTTATCTTAACCTCAGCGCTACACCGTGCAAATCTGCGAGCCAACATATTGCAGCGGACTGCTATCGCTCTTCTTTCCCTATCAATGTCACTGTCGTCCTTTAAGTCCTCGGTAACGATATGACCAAGATACTTAAAAGACGACACCCTTACAAGAGACTGTCCATTTAACTTTATAGCCGGTACATGAGTCAGTTTGCGACCCTTCGAGAGAAACACCATGAACTCGCTTTTTTTTACATTAAAAAGAAGGCCGTGAGACTCCGCAAAACTCTCACAAACTGCTATCAGTTTCCTGAGTGCAGCAATTGATGGACTGAGCAGCACTGTGTCATCTGCATAACTAATACTGTTGACACACTGACCGTCAATTGAACATCCGACACGAGTGTTGCTCAGTTCAACAATTAGCTGATTAATGTACAGGTTGAAGAGTGAGGGAGAAGTCAGGCCACCCTGCCTCACCCCACACTCCAACCTGTACTCGTCAGAAAACTGTCCAAGCCATTTGACCTGGTTAGTCTGGTGACCATACCAGTATTGGAAAATTTTGACCACTTCTATTGGTACACCTGCTTCGATCAACTTGGGCCAGAGAATATTGTATCTAACCAGGTCAAATGCCTTCGACTGGTCTAGAAAAGCAGCATAGACACAGGTTTTTCTGTCTGTATAATACTTAATGGTATGCTTGAGAGACATTATCGCGCATTCCGTGGACAGCCCCGGCCTGAAGCCGAACTGAGCGTCACTGATATGTAGATGTTTTTTCAACTGTCTCTCAAGCAAACCATCCAGTACCTTGGCTGTAACAGTGGCCAATGATATCGGTCGATAGTTAGTCTTATCGGATATATCTCCCGTTTTATTTTTAACTATCGGTACCACGACCGATCTCATTAGATCAGCTGGAAGATAGGAATGCCTAATGCAAATAGTAAATAGCATTCCCAGCAACCTCGGCAAGTGAGGTCCAGCATACAGAAAGTGCTCTATACTGAGGCCGTCGTGTCCGGGTGACTTGCCTCTTGTCATGCTTTTTATTAATGATTGGACTTCTTTAGCTGTGACGCGCTCTGGCACGCCCGACACGACCGCCTCAATATTAAGACCATCATTACTCAAACAAGATGTAGGAGGCTTCACCTGGAAATGGGTTCTAAATACATCAGCCATTTCCTTCGGATTGTTTACACCGTCAATGCTCACCGGGACGCCTGACCTAGGACTCATCTTTTTTGTTTGCTGCCAAAATTCTCTAAAGTCTTTATTTTTATGAGCAGAAGCTAAAATATTCATTTTAATTAATTCCTGATTATTTTGACAGTATTTTAATTTATTTTTAAATAGTTTCCTAGACTCATTCATTTCTGTATACAAAGGACCCGCCTGTGGCCGCCCGTACCGCACCCAGTTCAAAAACTTTTGTCTGGCATCCCGATGCGCATCCCGAACATATTTATTCCAACCAGCTATCGGACGTCCGGCTTTCTTATTCCTATTCCCGGTACAACCAACGTAGCTTTGCCTGGCAGCCTCCTGTAATGTATCTACTATTCTATAATATAACTTATCTATTACGGCTGTATGATCCAGATTGCGATTACAGCATACAGTATCACAACACGAATCAAGCTCTAATGGAAAGTCTATTTCCTTCAGTTTTTCATTACAAAGCCTCTTATACATTTCTATCTGGCTGGAGTCCCGATTTCCCCATATAACTCTGTCTACAGACACACACGGCAACTGTAGGGCTGGCCTCACAGTACCAATATTGCACTGAATTTCCAGAGGGTAGTGATCAGACCAATATATGTCATAATGCACTTTAACTGAGACCACCGTGCTTTGCGCGGCTTTAGTGGTTACGCAATGATCCAACCAACTACGGGTGCCGTGCGCCTCGCTAACAAAAGTGTAAGTGCCAGAATTAAGACCCAAGATATCAATATCAACCCAGTTCCACTCCTGATCGGTACAAAAATTTAATAGTTCCGTTCCAAATAATTTTCCCGGGTGCGCATTAAAGTCTCCTAAGATATAAACGGACTCAACATTATAAGTTTCTATAATAGCGGTAATCTCACTTAGACACTGGACAAAATCTAACAGATTGGCCGTATCGTCCGTAGGCATATACACAGAGAACACTAGGAAACTTTTATCTAAAGTGCATACCTTTATTGCAGCAATACGGTCACTTTCACACGGTATTACAGAAACACAATTGAACTTCCTATTATTCCACAATAATGCCACTCCTCCATACGGCCGTCCGCGCAAAATTTCCTTGGAAGTATCAATAGCAGATTTTCCGTAGTAGCTGAATTCTTTGCTTACGCCACTGAGTTCTGGTATTTCATTAGGTAGGAGCCAGAGTTCTTGCAAAGCGATAAAATCCGCCTTTTCACTCAACAACCTTACACATTCCAAGGATCTTTTGAAATTTTTACAGTTAAAGCTAATAAAGTTGGTATTTGTGCTATCCATATTTTGGTATTTGTGACACGTTATCCAAGTCTTTTGTCCTTTTTGGGTTTCGAAATTCAATAAACTTGCGAAAAGATATACCTTCCGGCCATAAATTAGAATTCAAAAAGGCATCCAGCTTGTGTTTAGGCACAAGAATCTTGTAGGAGTTATAATCCTTCGGTTGCTTACACTTTATTCTTTCTATCGTGACACTAATCTTCAATTTATTTCGGATATATGAAGTTATATCATCCTCCCGGGTATCAGTATGTACATTGTTTATAAACAACGGCACCCGTACATCTGCAGCTCGAAAGTTTTCTACCTCGATACAAGTGCCTTTCTCGCCCACAAAACGATTTCTATATCTATATTTCTTCTTCTCTACAGTTTTCCAGTCGTTCCCATCCTCACATTTTTTCCATTCACCTTTACTAATCAGCTGTGCCATCGTAACGGGCTTATTTTCTGAAATAGGTAAAGCGCCTTGTGTCTCACGCAATAGATGCGTTTTTTGTTTCACTGCCGAGCCCGTGTTTATTGTGCGCTTTGTCACCTCGCTCAACTCGTTTCCTGAGGCCTCATGCAATACTATGGTTTCGGTAATTGACGAAACCGAGGTAGTGGCCTCCACGTGCGCTTCCTGCGAGCGCGTATCAATAGACCCGGGTGGGGGTCCAGGCGGAAGAGAGACAGATAACTCGTTGGTCGGTGCGTGCGAGGACGACACCAAGCGTTGCGCTTGATCTTGTTGCTGGTCGCGGTCACCTCTCAAGGTCAAATCTAATTCCGCGTTGTCATGCGATATTTTTTCTGGTAAATGCAGTATACCTATTGGCCCACTATCATAGTTAAAACTATCTACTTTGTTATTCGTACCTCGGGTTCTGTTTACGAAATTACTAGCCTCAAAATTACGCTCGAAATTATTCACCAGCGATGCTTGCTTTAGATTTGACACCTCATTTTGCAATTGACGAAATTGATCAAGGGTGACGTATTTTTCTTGTATTCCATCCACGTCATAACGAACAGCAGTAATGTCCCTCAACAATCTTGTTACGTCGATGTGGTCAAACGTCACAGGTGGCAATTTTTGTAGGTCACGAGCCACAAAAATTGGTAGCTCCTCTGGGTCTGTCTCCTTAATTAGGGCAATAATATCCTCCAGCTCTCTTTGTGTTTTCCCCTCTTTCTTACGAGTGATATTCCTCTTCAGCGTCTTCAAGGATCCGAAAAGCAAATTCTTAGCCGCATTTATTTCGTCTGCTTTAAAAGCTGTCGAGCAGAGACGAATTATGCTTTCTTCGTCCATCACATCACATTTATTCTGAATAAATGACAACACTTCATTTATGACAATATTGCAACTCGCGCACTTCAACATATTTAAGGTCGTTGACCTCTCCGTACTCGCCATTTTTTAACACGGCTACTCGCAGCGGTGCGTAGCGACGACTGCCCATGCGGCAGATATACGGGCCTTGACGTCGGCATCGATGTCTCCGGACGCGTGAAGTACAGATCCCAAGTATTTAAACTGGTCCGTACGCTTGACCAAGTCTTCGCCTATGCGTACAGGTGGGGGATCTGTAGCATTGCAAGCCATATATTCAGTCTTCGCCACATTTAGCTTCAGACCACCGTTTTCAAGCGACTCCCTCCACACATTTGCGCGTCGCACCAGTCTCCCTCTGTCCGCATCCGCCAGTGCGATATCGTCAGCATACACAAGCAACCACGGAGGTTGCTCGTGTGTGTCTCTGATGCTGTCAGACACTTCGTCTAATATCACACTGAACAGGTAAGGACTGAGAACCGAGCCTTGGTGAACCCCGACTGTAACGGGGAAGGGTTTGGAGTCACCAACAGCAGTCCTAACTATGGACTCGGAATCGCGGTACATATCGCGGATTATGTCAGTATAGATCTCTGGCACCCCTTTGGCCCTCAGAGCCCACCAGATCATCTCTCGAGGAACACAGTCAAAGGCCTTCTCCATATCCAAAAACAGGAAATGGAGAGGCGTATTCTTTGCCCTGTATTTCTCCATGATGACTCTTAGGGCAAAGATAGGGTCCGTAGTGCCTAGGCCGGGGCGAAATCCATACTGACACTCCGAGACTGTACACTCCTGTCGGATCCGAGAGTCTATTATCCTCTCAAAGAGCTTCATGGTGTGGGACATGACCTTTATACCGCGGTAGTTGCTGCACTCTTGCACCGATCCCTTTCCTTTAAAGACTGGAGTAATAATACTCAGCCTCCATTGGTCAGGGATTTTACCGGTGAAGAGTATGCGGTTAAAAAGGTTTGTTAAGATGTCCACACCATGGGAACCCATAGCCTTCCAGGCTTCGATGGGCACTCCATCGGCTCCGACAGCTTTCCGGTCCTTCATGCAGCGAAGAGCTGAGTGGACTTCCTCAGGCGTTATTGGTGGCACTAATCCTTGATTTGGAGGGAGGTCCGGTGGTTGCATCTCTTTATGCTGCTGGTTCAGTAGCTCGTGAAAATATGAGCGCCATCTCTCCTTCACCGCGAGGTCTTCGCATAAAAGGTTGCCGTTAGGGTCTTTAACACAGCGGCACTTGGAGATATCCTGTGCCGCTTTGACCCTGGAACGTGCCAACTTATAGATAAGCTTCTGCCCCTCAGGCGACTCCAATCTATCGTACAATGGCTGTACGTGGTTACGCCTGGCCCGGGCAACGGCTTTCTTAGTGGCCCGTTTTGCAACCCTGTATGCGTCGTGGTCTTCAGGAGATCCGGACGCTTGCCACGTTTTAAAGAGTGCTTTCTTCACCCTTGTCTCCCTCTGGACTGTGTCGTTCCACCACCAAGTTTCCTTGTCACACTTGCGTCCACCCTTTGACATACCCAGCACTGCCTTCGCCGCACCAGTGATAGCTCCCTGAATCTTGTCCCAGTGAAGCTGGATTGGTTCGCCATCGGTTTCGTCGCATTTGTTGCCGATCGCAGTTGCGAACTCTTGGGACTTGGATTCTCCGAGCCGCCACCACTTGATTTGGCGTCGACAGCGCTCAGTGGGCTTACCAGCAGGCTTAATGCGAAGATCCATGACAAGGAGACGGTGTTGCGCAGTGAGACTCTCGCCGGGTATGACTTTGCAGTTGGTTACTTTGCCGATATGGTCTCTTCTGGTTAGGAAGTAATCGATTTGGGTAGCGCGTCCCCCGCTCCTGTAGGTGATTAGGTGCTCGGATTTCTTTCTGAAAAACGTGTTCACGATGGCGAGGTCGGCCGCCGCACTCGTTGAGAGGATTTCTTCACCCTCCGGATTGCGACTTCCGTATCCATAGCCACCATGAACACGCTCAAATTCCTCACACGCCTCACCCACATGACCGTTCAAGTCGCCGCCCAAAACGATTGCCTGCGATAACGGGATGCCACGCAGCACGCTGCCGAGTAGGTCCCAGAACCTCGTCTTTTCGGCGTCTTCACAGCCAGCCTGTGGCGCGTAGGCGCTTATCAAATGAATCATAACCCCTTCGACAAGCACCACCACGACCATTAGCCGGCTGCTGAAGCGTTTTACTTCCAAGACGCTATCCTGAAGCCCCTCTGACAGCACTACGGCCACCCCATCCTCGCCACCAGGTGCACCGGTGTAGATCAGCTTGTAACCATTCCCAATGGACCGGGATCTGCAGCCTTTCCACCGAGTCTCCTGCAGGAACGCCACGGCCACTTTTCGCCTGGAAAGTACGTCGGCCAGCTCCCTCGTGCGTCCAGTTAGCGTGCCAATGTTCCACGTTGCAAAGCGGAGTTTCTGGGTTGGGGCTCGCGTCTTTGGCCGTGTCCACCCCAGACACGGTAGCCCTGGCCCACTTGTCACAGGAGTCGGGCGGGGCTCCTGCGCGCCATTTTGCGGTGGCGCCCTATCCCTATGCCTGACTCTTTTATTTTTTCTTTCAATTTTTGATTTGGCTTTATTTTACAACCGGCCGCCTGCCTGACGTCAACCCTCCTTGGGAATGCTATTGTAGCACAAGCTATTAGTGCTTTTTTATTTTATTTTTTCCTTTAGTCGCCTCTTACGACATCCACAGGGAGAGATGGAGTGGTCCTATTCTAACCCGGAACCACGCGGGCGTAAATAAAAAGGGCGAAGAAAAGCTTCACGTTCTCACTTTAACCTGTAAGCAGTAGTTCATAAAAAAGTTTGAAGGGCTTTATCTTTCGCAAGAAGAGTCCATTTTAAATGATAGGTATCGCCGTTTCCTTTCAAATAATTTATTTCAATTGGACCCCGAAAAATTCATGTATCCCCTTAAAAATAAAAGTTTAATCTAAAATTCAAAAGTTACCTGGAGATCATGCTTAAAATGATAGGTGGCCTTATTATGGCTGTTCTTGGTGGCCGGCTTGCAGAACAACATGGCCTTCTCGTACAGGAATATGTGGCGGCGCCGCGGTCGTATCCGCAGCCTGAGGTCCCGCTTGTTTTCCGACACCACCAGGAACGAGCCCTGCATTAGCAGCTCGCCTTGCTGACTGAGATCCACCTGCGAGAATAAAGCGTTTGTTCCGGATGAGTAACACCCTCTTGAGTACCACTTTTACCCAAGTGGAAAAAACTTCCCGAAGAGTTCCAGTGTTACTCATTGCAACTAAGACTCCTCCCAATGAGTACTTACCACTATGATTTATCGGCTCTCCAACGGCGCGCCGTATTTCCGCCAAGTACCACTTAAGACATAGCATCAGTATGGGAAACATCTACACCCTTATATTTGCTTTCCAGTGCATAATTTTACAGTAGGAAACCAATAAGATAATTGCAATTTTATTTAAAGTTAAATTTTATCGAAATCTGACATGTAATTTCAAAATAAAACGTAGACTACGTTTGTATAAAAAAATCTAGGGATTCTTAAATATTAGGTAACCTACCGGAACACCAGTGATAGCGATCTGGTGCATTGAGTCGTTGACGCACTTCAGGACGACGAGCATACAGTCCAGCGCCTGTTGGAGACCCGTCGTCATCGAACCACATTCGCTGTACCTTAGAAGATCCTGAAAGGATGAGAAAAATCGCTAGGAATTGGCGCAATGTTTGTTTGATATAAAGAACATCTCCATATTTTAGCAACCCTTCGACTGATCTGGCTTATTATTATCATCGTCAAATAATTTCTTTAGTCCCACTACTACCCCACTAAGCTCTCCGACCCCAATTCGTGTCCCCAAAAACCCACAACCGGGTATTCTCATTCCGATGACGCGCGTAGGTTTCTTTTATTAAGATTTTGCTTTCCATGTACATATTTAACATCCAAGAAATGCTAAAATGTTTATCATTTTGCTTGTAGGTGTTTAATAATGATTTTTCAAAATATTCAGCATACTCACTTTCAATAGGAGCTGGTACTTTGTGATCCGCTGCACTGGCTTGAGTAGATATGCCGCCAACGGTAGTTTGTGACCTAGACGTAGCTGACACGCCTGCAGAAATAGGTGTGTGTCCACCAGGGTCTCCCGCAGCCGTTCCGACCGGGGAATGTTCTGGCAGTAGTAACTGTACAGGCGGAAAAACGTCTCCCTCTGAAAAAATAACAAATTTGGATTAGGGACAGCTACGATCCATTTTGTATGTCAATATCTTAATGTACCAGAGAGAATTAAAGGAAAATATACTACATGATTTGAATTACTTTGTGCAATTCCGCCACCAGTTAGTTCATGCAAACTATTGCCGGCCGGCGTCCACCCACTACTGTTAGTCCCAGCATACCTGCCACCAACAGCCCGTGTGCACCCGCCACCAACAGCTGATGCATGCTCCCTCCGATACTGCTTTCGACGACCTCGAGCATTCGACGCTTGACTGCCGAACGATCAACAACTTGTTCGGTGCCTGAAGATGCCTCGTGGAGAGTCGAAACACGTGTCGCGTATGCGGTGTCCGATATTGCTGCAGCCGCAGCGGATGCAGCAATATCGGAGGGAGCATGCATCAGCTGTTGGTGGCAGGTATGCTGGGACTAACAGTAGTGGGTGGGCGCCGGCCGGCAATAGTTTGCATGAACTAACTGGTGACGGAATTGCACAAAGTAATTCAAATCATGTAGTATGTAACTTTGACTTTCGCAAAGTAACACCTGAATCTATTAACTATACCCTAACAAGTACCCTAAATTCAACTAGGTAACGTATAAAAAACAATGGAGATGGTCTCAGGGTAGGTACTTAAGAGTAGACATACCTTTTCGACAAAACACAGAGCAACAAGCTCCGTCGCTGAGATCGACCTCTCTAAGTCTTTGAGAAAGACGTCTTGGTGGAATGTGAATAGCTCGTGAAGATTCCCGAAGAGCACGTCTGCTTGACCAATCAGTGCTGATGGCAAGAGGTGCTGGTTTTCCGGTTTCTCTATTTCTTCTTTGTAACCCTGAAACAATTTGGAGAATGTGTAAATTTTAACCTATTCGCATACCATCCTATTTCTAGGAAAAAGTCTGCCTCATCTTCTTCCACTCATTCTTATACAGCGCGAACTGGGACTTACTCCCCTCGAGATGCTTGATATCTTCACCCATCAACCTCACCTAGACCTGCCCCATTGTGAATGGTCCAGGCCTTTTCATTAGAAAGCCAAAGTATATAAGATTTTCATTCCACATCCTTGGTCGCGTTATGGATATGGTCGCAGAAAACATTCTCAGGCAAGTAGACATTTTGTGTAACTTTTACGATGCTTAGTAAAACAGCAATAATAATGTTATTATAGGTAATACCAACGCGACCTCATAAAAGGACCCCTATCAAGTTGATCATTACAAGCGGTTATTCAAGGATACGACCAGGAATACATAACTGGTGTTTAATTAAAAGCTTACCACCTAACTAAAAACCTACCTAAAAAAAAAATATACTACGTACCTACATTATGTAGGTACGTAGTATAAATTTCTTTTTAGTCCAATATGTAAATAAAACCTTTTGATAGGTTTCAAATTCTTACAAGCACGTTAGACAATCGCTAAGACGTAACTAAGAAGTCTCGCATAAAAAGAGAGAAAACAGAAGGGCGTTCAGCAGACTAGCAGAAGATCAAGACAAACAAAAATGAAAATAAAGCTGAAGTTTAGCACCATAAGGGACGTTCAGAATTTGTTACCGAGCTGAGAATGGAGGAACAATAGCTGACTGCGTCGCACCAATCCTGCAGACGTCTGTCGTAATCTTCGTAGATAGCTTCTAAGCATTCGCACTCTGACGGCGTCAAGGTTTTCTTCCAAAATTTCGATTTCTTTTTCCACTTCTGTAATGTCGAAGTCCAATTGCTAAACGTTTGGTTCCTGTGTAAACTTTGAGTTTTTCTCTCTTCCTGGCTAACACTTTGGTATCGGCTGCAGTTTCGAGAGTATGTATTACTTTTGTTAAGAGTCCTGTTCCTATGACACGGTTTCCGACATGATAGTGTCGAATGGAGACTTCGCACGTAGCTCTCGGTGTTACTCTTCCTGCACATTGTAGAACCTTTCTTACTGCAATGCGAGATAGAAGAGTAATGATCTTGTACAGTATGGTTCCATTCTTTCATTATTCTTTTGTAATCTTTGAGAATAGTTGTCAGAATATCTGCAGATTGTTGGCTGCTGTGCATTGTATTGCGTAATTCCGTACAGCTCGATGATTTCAGTTGTGAATCTTTAGAGTGCGTTATATCACTCATAAACTCTGACAAGGATAGTCGAGCATCAGGATCAAGACACCCATATAAAGGATTCCGAACATATTCCGGAGCATCCATAACAGTTGCAGCAGTTGTTAGCGATTCAGCTGTTGTGTCTTCTGACGCCGTAACAATATCGGAATCCGGTAAGTACACGATTTTCTCTTCGATTTTCTGTGAATATTCATAACCAGGTAGCGGCTTACCGTAGAAGAAATTTCCAATGAACGGTTCCGTATTCACGGGCTTTATATTGACGCATTTCACACGAGTGTTTTTCCCAACATCACTGACGGACTTCTTGCACTTTTTGAGGACACCGTTTTTATCTCTCTCGAATAGCGGGAGTTGATTGGCGTAATCACTGAAGAGGGTGGAATCCGAGGCGGCTCTCGTGAGCCGCTTCTTGCTTCGCGTGGTGGGATTATCATTTTTCCTGTAATACCAGGAATATGATGTACCGACACTGAGATTCGCGGAAGACTTATGGAGGTCGTATTTTCCATACTTCATGACGAGGTAGTTGAAGTGTGTCTGCAGCGGAGTGCACCCGACGAATGTGTAACGTGCATGTGTTCCGCTCGGCGGCGGTGCACTTACGTGTTGCACTGTATGCACTATATCCGCTGCAGTGTGCGCATGGATCGCCTATCTAGCATGGACTACATAGCAATGACATATTTAATTTGTAGAGCGCGTAATGAAGGAGATATCGTGGTTGTGTTAAACTAATCGAGTGGACAATCGGATCTTTTTCTACGAACGCAAGAAATCAAAAACAGGAATTAGTTTAATCCTGGTTTTACTATTTTTAAACCTTCCAAGATAATAATTTGAAAAGATAGAGATACCTTCTCTTAGAGATACACAGACACAAATATTTCTTATTATTCGTATTAGTGGATTGGACTGGAAGTGACTTTGTAAACCGCTACGTTTCACTAATTTGCAAGTTTAATCGAAATGATTGTATAATTCAGCGTATGATTTACTCAATGAGACGGCTGACTCAAGCGTATTCCTTATAAGTAACAAAGAACTTTGCTTATTTATCAATGACAGAAGCAGATCTCTTTAAATTGCTACTTTACGTCGGTCATTACCGAAAAGAAAGTTTTTATCAAGCTTTCGATTGGAACGCATCATGTGCCTTTAGACCATAATACACTAAAGAAATGCTAACCGCAACACGACCCAGAAATCGGAGATGTTTTAATGACTAACGTTTTATTTCATACTAAAATAACCGCAAGCATTACTGCTACGTACGCCTGTATTTAGTTGATAGATATTGATTTTACGGCTCTCCTTCTGGTTATATTATCCTCATCCAACTTTCTGTATAGGTCACCCCTTAATAACAAAATTAATGCAAATTTTCGCAATTTTTGTTATTACCTGATAAAATTTAGCCGTTCTGGCAGTGTAATAATTCTACTGTTGGAATTGGAAGTAGTACTTGCGCAGTTTTAAAATAAATCTTATTTCAACGCTGATATATTATTGAATTCTTTTAGGCAACCAAAGGAAATGGTGAAGTAAGCATGAGAGAAACCGAACTGGCACGTAAATTATCCTTTTCCTGTTGTAATAATTCATGACTTTCGCCCTGCTTTCTTTAGATCAGAAGAGATAATATGAGAACAGTGCAAAACAAATAACGAATATTATTAATAAACAACATCATTAAACCAATATAGCTGAAAATTTCTAGAACTTCGACTTCGACTTTAGGAATCACAATTATGTACCTGATATGTATATCAGGATCGCAGCAAGTGGAGGTCTTTAGTATCTCTGTCTACCTCTGTGGGAAACAGGTGTGATACATGTAAGTACTTATGTATGTGTGAGACTGAACACAAAAAAATCTGAAATGCTGGCTACTTATAGCTTTGTGCGTCTCCAGGAAAATCTCCAGCCATTACTCCAGCCAGTCGTTCTTATTCTCATTCACTGTGCTCATTCCCTTCTCCCAGATGGAATAGAACATCAATTTTGTGCATATATTGAGTATCTTGTGTCTAACGTCGTGCACAAGAGAACAGACTGGAAATAACCCGTAGCCCGAACCTCATATCTCGGCAGCCCCGACTACAATCAAAATTACTCAAGTATCGTCGAACAAACATAGACACATACAAAATGCTAGATTGTTCAAATAAACTCTTTCCTCGTTTGCTTCACTCATCATCATCATTATCATCCACAGCCTTGATCCTCTCACTGCTAGGAATAAGCCTCTCTCACTCTCTCAATGAATGCCATTTACCATGGCACGGTCCTGAGCAACTCTCACTCTCGACGTTCGACCCGCGAATTTTCTGATGTCGTCGACTTATCTTGCTAACGGACGACCTACGTTGCATCGCTTCGCTTGATCTTTTATTTATTTTTTACTTACGTTGAGTATAGAGCCCAGCTCCTGCACGTAGACTCTTTCTGTCTGCAGCAGCTCAGCCAACACGTGGCCGCGTCTGGACCGCCGCGCCTCAGCGTCCTCGCCACCGGAGCTCTCTGACCCGCCCGATGTTTCCATCTGAGGACAAATGAAAATTAAATTGAATACATTTGACAAACAAAATGAACAGTTTAAATATACTCTTCTTTGATAAAAGGGAGTATTTGGCTTTAGATATGGGCCACACCTCTTTAACCCCAAGGGTAATTAAAATTATAGTACAACTATGCGAGTCTGCAGTCGAGTAAATATAGCTTAGAGAGGAACCTATTAAAAATATGAATATTTAATAAAAGGTTTTGACTACTTCCCATTTTGATATAAGTTGAAGAAAGTGTTGCACATATAAAGCACTTCAATATTTGGTAAAACATAAATGTAAATATGTTTTATCAAGTTCTACCTAAGATTTTTAGGTTTTTTTTTTTATATCTGATGGTAACAAATATTTCCATTCATATTATGTTGTATTTGTAAATTTGCCTCTTTCGACGTACACAAGCTTAAGTTTGCTCATTATATTTATTAACGGATAATTACTCGTGCTGCATTACGCGAATTATACTTACTTTTTACTTCGTAGTTGTTACAACGAATTTATTGATTAAAATTAAAAAGGTACTAAACTCTTTGATACATTGTCCTGTAAATGCTAAAAATCCAGTTCTTTTACTATTTTTGTAACAAGTTAAATATTTATAAGATATTTATTTTTGTGTTTGTAAATTGTAAATAAATAAACGTTGACATTCTCAGGTGGCGTTGAAGTTACGATGAAAGGTACACCACAGATGTAAGTTCAGTAGTCAGATAGTAGTATAAAAAAGGTAAGGCTTTAGTAGATCTTATAGATTAAAACCATTTAAAACTTTTTGGCTCAGGAATTAAAAAATAAGACAGGTCAAGTGCCAGTCGGACTCGCACACTCTGTTCCGTGCTCGCGCACGACTCGCACGAAGGCTCGCGGGCGGACGGACGGACAGTAATAGAGCTCTTTTACCCCTTGGGTAAGGAACCCTAAAAACTACGTCTGAGCCCTGAGATAAGGAATGTCTCTAACTCTCTATAGGTTATTATTATTTGTCTGGGCTGAAAGTGATGTTTTGCTCACATAAAAAAGGTGTTATTGGGCCAAGAAAAGACGTAAAGTTGTCATTCCAAAGAGAATAAAACTAGTACTGTTTATGTATCCTAAGCTAGGTTACGATAATACTTATTTTAAGAAAATCGCATATATATATATCGCATAGATAGCCATCCACTAAATATTTTTTCAAAGCTGGTTTTCAATATGCATCATCGGGTTAACCTGTTTGAAAAACAGGCGTTATACTTTTTGCGCGTCTTACTCGACTTGAACTGGAGCATGTATGTCAACAGCACCCCATTTTAATCTCGTGATGGGACGGCCCTCGCTCCCCTCGAGCCAGGTGACGATAAGTCGTTAGCACGTGTTCTTAGCTCCCTTGCACTTCCTTTACTCGTATGACGTACCTACATTACAGATTATAGCTCTCATAAGTGTGTTAATAACCTAATTTCATATGAAGTATGAACTAATACGCTTGTATAAGTTTAGTTTTATAATATATCACTGACCTGTTATAAAATGTTATCAATATTCAATATGTAATAAACAATAAGTTTAGGTATATTCTTTCAAGAACTGTAAGTAAACTTACTTGTGAACGATCTCACCTAACCTATACTTTTATATTTACGAGTTGGCCCAAATCATGGACTTAGTATAACTTTATTATGTTCTGACAAATCGCAGATTAACTTTATTACTAGGTTTAAAACATTTGATTCGCCCAGATCAAGGTTTATAATAAGACCATGGTAAAAAAGCTTGAGTAAACTGTTGGATTACTTACCTACAATATTTTAAACTTATAAGTGACCTATTTATTATTGATCACCAATTATGTATTTCTATCATTATAAGTTGGAATTTCAGTAGAATTAAAATAATAAAAACCTTATCATAAAGCAGAGCCACAGCGTAGAATTAATTGTTGTATTTATTACACAGGGCAACAAGGTTTTTGTTGCAATGAAACTAAAAGCTGTTTATAACTGATCTCAGTATGTATAATATGAACCCAGTACTAAAATATGCCTAACAACTCTCAATTTTATGATATTTCATGTACAAAACTGCAAATTTTATAATTTTCAAACAATGATTACCTCAATTAAAAAAAAATTGTTTCAATGTCCGTTACATAAATACGCGTGTGATACAGTAAAAGTCTTGCTCTGTGCTTCAGCGTTTCAATCATTAGTAATTTTAATGTCAGTAAGAAGATAAAGAAGATTTTGCTGAAGACTGAATTTCCTCATACTATTTGTATTTTAATTTTTGTATTGAAAATGGCATGACAAATTCAACTTTACATATTTTTGAAAAAAAGGTAGGAACATGAATCTAATTTTGTTTTAAAGACAAACGTGGATCTTAATTTTGCAACATAAAACTGACTATTTACAATTTTTTTTTAATAAATAGCACTCCTTCAATATATATATATATATAAAATAACTGAATTTCAAGTTTTAAAAAAGAATATTTCCACAAATTTGAGCTAACTAGAAGAAAACAAAACTAGGTTGATAAACATCATACAAAAGTCTACTGGAAATACCGATTTGATTGCAAGCAACATAAAATATTTAAATTTTTGTTGCCCTTATGATTTGTTACACTATGATTCCGTTTTTGTACACTTTGAAACGTAATTTTGAACATTTTCTTAGTATTCACACATATTCAGAATTTCATTATAAATAATCAAGAAAGGCGAAAACGTTACAACCAAATTATAGACAATTTACGGTATTACTAAGATAGATTTAAGTAGGTTATGCAATAAACAGTAACCGTAAAAATTGTTTTTTTATTAAAGCATTTGTAAGAGAAAACATAGATATTAGACGGACTTATCCCATATAGAGATCTCTTCCAGTCAATTCAAATGGCGAAATATAAATATTTTTTTGTTATTTCATACTTCTAAATCTTCGTTTTACTTAGAGCATTTGCTATAGGAACCATTTACCCGAACTCATACCTATGTCAGTAACTAACCTAATCCAGCTGTAGTACAATACCGTCAATCAATCTATGTTTACATTAATTAGTAGTTAGTGCACTACTACTATATTAGTAAACATGATTTTAACGCGTACTCTATTTGCTTTAATTATTTTGATTAGGGTAACCTGTGTGTCTGCCCTGAACCCATTGTTAATAAATCACTGAGCACACCGGTGTTTTCATAACCCAAGCACGTAGAAACTTACAAGTAACCTTTGTCGCATTAAAATATATTTAATCAAACTTACAGGCTTGTGTTGCTCCGAAAAATCCTTAACAATCTTATATCCAGTCTTGAGCACAACGTTCAGCGTATCCATATTTATCATAAACAATTTACACAAAAGCACACACGTCCTAGATATTTTGAGGGCGCAAGCGAGCACATGCTTCGTGTTTGAAGCAAGAATAAGGAACTGCGGTGCCGGACGGGATGCCGCGGGAATACGTTGGGGTAAAAAACTTGCCTCGACGCCTGCAGCAAACCGGCGCGACTGTTGCTCCAGTTCGTAAAGTTATTTTACTAAGTGGCAAATGCGAGCTGAGTCCTTTAGCGACAGACGACTGACGATTGATTTTAACTCGGTTTTTAGTAAGAGGAAAACCATCGTATCCCTTTTTAGAACTCTTAATTGGTTATGGGTGCGTAATGTAAGGTTTAGGAATACTATACATACCACATAATGAAAGCATGGTAGGAAATTTTAATAATTTATTCTGGTACCTACCTAACTCAGCGGCAAAAATACATTACAATCGTAATGCTCAGAAGCTTCAAGGTTTTTTTTAGGTATTTTAAACTTATTTTGACGAAGCAAAAGAGGTTTGCAAGGATCGTAGCAAGTGGAAATCTATAGTCTCTGCCTACCCCCATAGGAAACAGGCGTGAAAATATGTATGTATGTATGTATGTATGTTTCCGAGAAGACATTATTAACTGAGATAAACTGGCCTAGCCTATTAGTTTCTACAAGCAAGCTAATAAAGACTAACACATTTTTTTAAGAAAATGCTTTACAAAATGCAATTTCATTACATAAACAAATAGAATAAACCCAAGTTTACACATAAAGGAGGAATATTTATCATACAGGAAAGTGAGTAATTCATTTCGAGGTCACTTTAATCTGTATTTACCGTATCCCCTTCATGTTTATTTGCTTTGTACTAACACATGATAACCAGATTTGTTAATAAAATACCATGTTTTGTATCAAAATTACGGCTAATAGAGGTACATGAGGTCATGATGACATAAGTGATATATACCTGGGTAGTTGCTAACTGAAGTGCCAGTCTGTATTTAGCCGGATGAACTTATAATAACCGAATAGTCCTATTTTCTTGCCCCGATCGACAATACACATACAATCTATATAACAACAATACAATCTCACTTTTGTATAGTGATTTTTATTGGATTTGTAAATCCTCTCCCAATTAACCTTTTAACCGCGAACGTCGGATTTATCTGACAAACATTGTCGTGCCCATTCTGCGATCGTCGGATATTTCCGACAAAAAACCGTTCGTATTGGACATAATTTAAGTATCCACATCCCTTTTTGGTTGTAGGTATTTTTTTTAGATTTCATACCCCTCGCGCTGGGGGCACGGCAACTGATATAAAGTCTCGCGGTGAAAGAGTAAAAATATAATTATCTGAAAAATCCTGAAAACTTTTGGACTATATGTATTAAAAATTACTATATTAAAAAAAAATGTGCATTTCGTTCCTTATACTTAATGTCACAGATAAAATAGAGGTATTTTGACGTAATTTTTAGCAATTGGATATTAAATCGATCCAAATAAAGGTAGAGCAATCTACAAGTCGACTAAACAACTCTACTCTAAAGGGCGGGCGAGCAGTTACGAGTTTACAACTGCCATCAGGTGCAATGAGTCTGTACGACCCGATGCTTTTGCTGATCAAAATGTACTCTGAAGAGTAGATTATACGGACCCAATTCAGGTTAACTAAACATGGAAACTTCTATGGCGTTGTAAGTGTCCATCTGTTTTTAAGTGATCAAAAGGGAGAAGTTATATGAGTACCATGCTTTGTATGTATCTTTTTTTGATATCTTAGTACGCAAGCACATGGACGGATTCAAACCTGATTCCTAGATTTAGCGGGGGTTTTTATGAGGATGGAAATCGGGAACCCCATATGCGGAGAGAATTGCAAGCATTCTCGTCCAATGGTAACTTAACAGTTTTGTTATCACCTAATTACTACTACTAGTATTGCCACTAAGAAATAAGAAACAGTAAGTACCTAATTGGGCAGTAATATTCTCTATCTTTTTATTTTAGTAATGTTGGATTTATATAAACCGACTTCTACCGTTTAATCATCTTCAGAGGCGAAATATTTTTTTTTTAAATTATATATATTCTTGTCTTTTGTGCCTATTCTGAGTAGAGCATCGCATCTGTCGATTCGTAGTTTTGAGGACTTTGGTTATATTATTCAAAGGTATCCTCCAGACTGGTCCCTTATTATTTTTTTCTTTTCTTTCAAACATCTGTGATACCATTGTTTTGTTTTGAAGCCTTGAAGCACGTGCTATGCTTACATTGTGGGAATATAGAGTTTAGTAGAACATCTCTTACCCCGGCGTAAAACGAACACGTCTGTGTAAAAGGAATTTAAGTGACTTTAAAACTTGAACCTTTGTAAGGTTGAAGTTCTAAAGTCAGTTGCAATAAGTTCTAAAACGGAAAACCCGAATACTTTTTCTCCTTGCTACATACAATTATGCGTTTAAAATTCTGAGGGAGGACCGATATTGCCATTGCATTTTCAATCTGAATTGTACGCTTTATAAATTACATTTATAGGTATTTATTGTTGTTATTCTGATTTGTAAACCATTACCAAATTTTTATTTTTAATAAAAATATGTGAATCAATAATATATTTTTAGAGTAGCTTCCATACATGTAAAAATGGATTATTTTTCTCTCTCTCGACTAACCCATGTGGGGGTGTTGTTAAATAGATCTTCTAAAAATATTGTGAGTTTGTAAACACACGCACTTGGCCAATTATTTCGATTTAGGGATCCGTTAGTGCAAACTTTTGATAGAGTCCAGTGTCTACCACTGTATGAGCTAGTATATGGACACTATTATCGTGAAAAAATTCACGGTAATAGTTTAAGTATAACGAAGTTATAAGGAAGACTATCAGAGCTAAGTTGGGTTTACAAATTAAAGAGTTATAGCCAACCATCTAAATAAATGTACTCGAAAAATGAAAATTTCATACAAATTTAAAAACATTTGTTATTAAGGCCTTTAGTCGTCGCACTTGATTGGTTATTTTTTTAAAATATTTTTTGATTTGGAAAGTTAGTTAAACTCAAATAGTTTATTCAAATTCTTGGATTCTTGTTTGTCTTTGCTTTACATTGTCACAAATACTTCACGTAAGTATTATGGTTATAAGCCGGCTTTTGTTCGAAAGCTAAAAGCTGTTTAAACAAAAGCTCCGTACGGTCCTTTTGTGTTTCACATACCTGCGTTTTGCCACGTACGCGTCTATTCTATTTGAAAACTCAGACAACTAGTTTAAGGAGCTGCAAGAACGATAGTGGCACCGTTAATTTTATATGAATCATTTTCTCGAAAATGAATGTGAAAATTTTAGAAACACTCCAATATTTTATAAGAGAAGCCTACTGCATCAACACTAGCTTATGAACTTTAAAAGTAGCCACTTTAGACAAGACTGGATATGAAAGCTTGCTGAAACTTTATCATTTACGAAATTTTCTCGTTGTAGTAATCACTTAAATTCGTTTTTTATAATTTAAATCTAGATTGTTATATACATTTTTTTAAATTTAAATTTGTGTAAAATATTCATTTCAATTGAGGGTCGCACTGGTATCGTCGAGCCCCTTTAATTGACTTGTCGTTGTTGTTTATAGTAGCAATAAATAAAAGATCTTGTTACTGCTTGATGAGATCTTTATCTATAACTAGCTAGCAAAAATATTTAACAACCGTTAAAATGGCCAAATGGTCCAAGGTCTTAATATAAATTACTTAGTTGGTTACCCATTGTTATACATACACAGAGAGAAGTGAATGCGCTGGGGAATTCGAGCGATTTCTAATTTCAAGTAACACAGTCAATATTTTTAATAAAACTAAGGTGAGATGACATAACCAGGGTTTGCATAGGTATTATTACATAACTAGGTAAACTGATCGAAACTAGTCGGCCTTTCTAACTACACTACGTGCATAAAAACCATGTTAAAATACCCACCACAGTGTACTAGTACTTATTCAGGGCCACAGTTAAGTTTGCAGCTAGGAGGACTAGAAATCACCCTTCGTTGAGACAATAAGATAGAGAAACGGACTTGCCCTAAGGAGGTAGAAATGTTTGCACATTTATGAAGTAGGTACTCACATATACTTTTTACATAGAAATTAAAAGTTCGTACATTTTTATAATATCATTACAACCAAGTTACTATCCCGGTTTTTACTGACTTCTCCAAGTTGAGAGTTAAAAGTGAAAATTAATAAAATATACTAAAGTAACTTCAGCCAGGTTGCTTCAATAGATTTGGAATTTGAAAACTTTTGTATTGTGATAGGTTCGCACTCATGACGACCTACGTGGCGTAATGGTCAACACGCTAGTCCGCCAATCCGGAGGTTCTGGGTTCGATCTCAAGCTAGGGCAAGTTGGAAAATGGCCTTTTTCAAATTGTCCTGGGTCTTGGGCGTTTATCTATATAAGTATTTATAATTAAAATATAGTATCGTTGGGTTAGTATCCCATAACACAAGCTAAAGCTTACTTTGGGGCTAGCTCAATCTGTGTGATTTGTCCGTATATATTTATTTATTTATATCACAACAAAGTTTGGGCCAGTTCAGACATCGAGGAGCGCAGCAGAGAGGACTTTTTTATGACACTCGAAAATAAACTTTAAACTTTTGGCATACAAGACACGAGCATTTTGTCATTAAAAATTTTTACACACTTTAAATACGGTCTTATTTTCAAACTAATAAATTGCTCAACCACTTTTCCTGTCTGTCTGAACTAACCCTTAACGTCGGTTGTTAAAAATAAACCATGCAGTGCCAGACCCCTTGCACATGTCAGCATTGTCGGCAACTGAATCCGTGACCCCGGTTGTGCACTTGAACTGATTGACCATATGAGTTCAATTGCTGCGCCCGCGCACCGTTGGCCGTGATTCATATCATATGAGTAATTTGAGGCGTGAATTTTCTTTTATTTTACAAGCACTTTGTCGGTGTTACTGTGGGAACATGATGAGCTTAATGTAAGCACTAAAAAGAAGTATGATATGAGTAGTTTTAATGATAAAAAGTTTAGTTTCGTCGCAGGTTTCATCATTTGCGCAGAATTTATACCAAAATAGCTGCGCCCCGCGGTGTTCCCGCGGAAAAAGTAGCCTATGTGTTAATCCAGGATGTCAGCTTCTTGCATACCAAATTTTATCAAAATTGGTTCAGCCGTTTGCGCGTGAAGAACTAACGTACACACACACACTCACAAACTTTCGCCTTTATAATATTAGTATGATAGTAGAAGAATAAATCTAGCAGTGATATCTAGTTATCCTGTTGCTTTCCTGTTTTGTGATATTAGGAAATAGAAAAAAAAGTTCATACAAGATAAAAATAATATAATAGAATCTTGTAGATCTATGGATTATCTTCTGAATATCTTATGAACATTTTCCATATATGTAAGAACAGCGCAGTATGTTAATCTCACAGGAATCTATTAGTTACGTTACGAGTAAGTATTTGATGAATAGTTTTTGAATCTTAACAAGCATGTAATGAAAAAATATGTCGCAGGAAGTTAATATAACATAACTCTCTTTCTCAGAATAAATTCATATCAATGATGCTCTTGAATGTATACACATATACATAATATCACGTCTATATCCCCGATGGGGCAGACAGAGCATTTTGGACCTAGCGGCTCTAAGCAGACGGAACTTAGGGCCACAAGGCTCAAAGGAAGACTTTAAGCGTTATCGTGGACGAGAAGGTGGAAAATGGTGGAAATTGAAATCAAAATAGTAATGGGTTACTAGCCGTATCGCATGTATCAATTGTGAAATTGCCACGCAGCCTGTCAAAACGCATCATTAGATATATATTTTTTTTCATAACGGTACATACATAAATTTTTCTCTTTATTTCAATGAATTGCAAAAAATGGGCCTTAGGATGCGCATGTAAGTACCTTACTTGAAATCGCCACTCAGCCTATGAAAATCCTTCCAGCCTATTCGGTCCAGTTTAATAACAACTTTTTCTTTATAACTAATGCTATGCTGCAATCTCTGTCTCTTTAAAGATTTACCCTCATAAAAATTAAATATTGTTTGCGAAACCCATTTTAGTTCAAACATGTTTTGCCTTTTTCCCTCTTTTCAATATTTGACATTGACAGAATGTGACAAAACATATTTTAACTAAAAGTGGTTTAGCAAACGTATGTAATTTTTTATGAATAAGGGGGCTATTAAATAATTCGATTATAATTATAAAAGGAGTACAGTCGCGTCACTGGCAGGAGAATTCGAGTAGTGTATGTCCCGTTACATCGCTGTAACTGTTACTTGGAACTGATATAATGCTTCGAGTTCTGTGGGACTCGCGTTATGGCTTCTTTGTTGACTTGGGAAACGTAATTGGATTGACTTCTAGGGAATCCATTTGCTTGATTGCGGAATAAAGTAGCTGTTATCTTGTAATGTGGCTTGTAAGATAAAATATTGCTAGTTAAGACCAATTTGGTAAAATTATATTGCATTGTGTCCTTTTGGCAAAGCTTTTGGTTTTATCGTCATCGTCAGCCGAAGCTATAAACCTATGCATAGCTAGGAATAGGGTTTCAATTTAATCTAAGTAAAGAACGTATCGTCATTAGATATTACGCCGGTTCAACCTAGTGATGTGTCGCTGAAAATATTCCAAATTTACGGGAATATTTCCAATATTCAAAACTATTTCCGTAAATATTCCCCTAAATTTCCATGGGTCACCTATTTAATGTAAACTAAACATACGAGTAGTCTAAATGCTGAAAATTAATCAAAGATTTTGAAGAAGGCTTCTAATTAAGCTTCTATCTGCCAAAATTATCAAGTACGGTGCCACCTAAGTTCTTTAGTAATATACATACCTACTCTTTAAAACCTATACTTAGCTAAACTTCCCGTGTCTTCGCCAACGTTTCACATTACATAATTTGATGGTGCTCTATTACAACACCGAAAGCAAATAATGATAATGGCCTAGCAAAAAGTTGTCAAAATATATTACACAAATTTTTCACACGCAGCAGACAAATGACGCATCGTGAGATTTGCGCGAGTGTTGTGTGCTTTATGCGTCTGTCTGTTCTGTCCGCAGTGTATTCTTTTCTCATTTGATTCTAGTAAAAACTAAACTCTCAACACGATGCTCATGTTGTTTCTTTTACCTTGTATATGACAAAGCCCTTCTGGCGCAATACAGTGAAAACGAGTTTCTTTTGGCGTTTCTTCTCAGCAGAGTTCGTTACGAAACGCTGGTATCGGTAGCTTTTCTTTAAAAATAAATTTAATTTTATTATACTTTACACGTAACGTAATTATTGACGTATAAAAGTGCCTGTAAAGGTCTAATTACTGAATAAACATTTGAATCTTTGTAAATTAACTAACAATCAGAACTATTAATCATTAAACAACTGAAAAAATAAAGGCTTCAAATTAGAGTTTCGATTTATCGACAAAAAATTTTGCGTCGCCTGGATCGTAGCGTCGTTTAATGAACTTACACTTTGCTTGATCGATATTTGTCGCGGACTTTACTATACAAGATGTTTTAAAGTGAAGATTGCTGAGGTTTGTGGCACTATCGCTAATTGCTGGTTACGCGATCGTGAGAACGTACAACAATGACCATTTCTCCTAACCAGCATGTTTGTGTGAACATATCTACGTTATTAAGTATTAATTGCAGTATCACGCGAAGTAAGTGATTAAATAACGCTTAGTATAAAACATTTTTGTCTACCTTTGTGATGTGATTAACACGCTATAGTCTACCGTTCTGGAGTTTCTGGTTTCAATCCCAATTCCTTAGCCAGGGCAAGTTGGGAAATGAGACTTTTAATGAATTATGTTATTGAATGTAGAATTATGTAGTAGGTATCTACTGGTAAACTACATACTGACGTAAACGGCAAACCATCGTCATTCATAATAAATAAAAACTGAATTAGATAATAGAACATTAGTAGTCTACCTATCAATAAGTAAATAGGTAAGCAGTAAAGTTTAACACTATTAGATACTAATACAAGGTTGAATAAGTACTAAAGAAAACTTACAGATTTACACTTCCATGAGAATTCTTCTATCACCTGCGCCCAACACATTTGGGCACTGCATCTTCTCGACGCCAGGCTAACATTTTCAGTTAGAACACATGTCTTCTGACGGGTTGAAGGTTCATTTTCAACCGAAGACTCATGAGCTGCGATCTGAATCTGTGAAGATTTTGGCGTGCGGTCGGCCAGAACTATGCTCCTGTATTGTTTTGACGATTTAAGTTTGGGAGTTCCATGCGTACTCTTAGATAGAGGTGGTGTCTTGACTTTGGCACTCTTTTTAGGGGATGCGCTTCTTTCCCCGCTACGCAATTCAGCTACCGTCCAATATATAGGAGAATCAGTTCTATCAAGCTGGGATGGTGAGATAGTTCGCTCGGGAGACATTCGTCTGGTGCCTAGTTGGCTCTGCAGTAGTTCACACCTAGGAGACATTTCTCTACTTCCATGCTTTTCAGGTGAAATCCCTCGCCATTCAGATATATCGCAGTATATGTTCTCAAGCTCAGTTGGCGACGATTTGCCTTTGGTTAAATTCTCTACGCTTTCAGTCTTGTTCAGCAACGTGCGTAATTCATCTATAGTATAATACTCTGGAGATGTTGGTCTAGATAAGTTTGGTGATAGCCTGTGATCGGGTGATGTTGGTGTAGTACTGGTTTCATATAATGACAGGCGCACTGGAGACGTTTCCCTGCTCCTAGACTGGCCCAGCGTTGGTCTATGTTCGGGGGTCTCTTGTACCCTGCTTGATTGACTAGGTGTGTGTTCTTCATTCGTAATAAGTGTCTCTGGAGAAATACTTCTAGTCAAACTCTGCCTGTACTTGGAAGACGCTTGTAAGCTTTTAAGCTGATACTGTTGCCGGCGTTGGACAGCTGATACTTTGCGCTTATGCTGACATAATGGTCTGCGCTCAGGTGATGCTTGTAAGCTTCTAGACTGTCCAGGGGTGAGCACTTTATTTGCACCATCTTTTAGAAAGCCGCTAGCTAAACACGGGGAGTGCTTTCGTACAGGTGATGTTGGTGTACTCGCAGATTGATATAATACCCTGCGCACAGAAAAACGTTGCCCGCACCAAGGCGGATCCAGCGTACTAGAACCACTATTACATATCTCTGGAGACTGAATCGGTGTTAACAACCCGTGTTTGGCAGATTCTTGTAAACATTGCTGTCTCAGCATAGGATGTACAGGTTTACCCCTAGGTTGACATATGTTAACACAATCTGCAGATTTATCCTTCAGTTCTTCCGGTGCTGAGCTTTGCTGATTAGCTGCTTGAATGCGCACAGGTTTAAACAACGATGACTTCAAAGTTCCAAGACGCGAAGGCGTAGAACTTGCCGCTTTAGATTCAAATAACTCCTTTAACTCACTCACATTGGGAGAATTTTCGGCCCTTAGTGACGTCATAATGTCGTCAATAGCACACACAGTCACATTTGTAAACTCTACATTACGACTGGGAAAATAATAGGAAAATTTTATTACTGCAATATTCTATATAATTTATATAGAGGAAAGTGAGAAGCGGTTATCATCCGGCGGGTCGGCGGTTAACTAATGTATTTCGTAACTGGACAAATTATTCGGAACATCAGTTCATGCAGATAACGATTCACACTGACACAATGCACTAACGAGGCTGAAATGCAGCCATCTGCCATACTTAAATATCGTCACTGAACTGGAGACTCTAAGTTAACTGTTTTGATTAAGTACCTAATGGACGAATCCGATTTTTATGATTAGATACGGTAGAAATTCAGTTAGTTTTGTAACGTTTTAATTTAAAGGATTGCAGTTTATTCTAATTCATTCAAATGTCTCTACGAAATTGATCTATTTATATCCAGGGTAGCCCATCAGGCTGAATGTTTTACTCAGTTAAATTTAATCAACAACCAAGTCGCACTAACGACAGCCCAAATAAGTTAAGTAAGTCATTTTTCGGCTTGAAAACATGAAGTCGTGTTTTATAGCCACATAATTCATTCAACCATCATTACGATATCAGCCACAAGAAGTCCACTGCTGGACAAAGGCTGATTGGAAGCAGCCTGTTTATTTACAAAATTCTTAAATTGTTTTTTCTGCCATAGAAACAGACTATTGTGCTCACAAAAAAGAAATGCAAGACAAGATGCGACGTCGTTCGACCGATAGAGATCGTCTCCGATGTCAAGTGCACCCACTAGACTTGAACGATCAATCGTTTGATTAGAGAAAACAATCAATTTCTAGTAAGTAGTATTTTATTGATTTTGAAGAAAATATCAAATTGTTATCATGTTAAGATATTTTGAGATGTTTTGTTGGGAAAATTATCATCGTACGACATTTTCAAATTCAGCCACAAAATAATTGAGAGTCGTTCTAGATTCGAACGTCTACTCAAATTTTACTATTATTTCCAGTCGCTTATGGTTCTACTTTTTTAAAATAGCTGTTTCCATAGTTCCGTACACACAATAATAGCAAAGCGGTTCCGAGATGAGGTAACGCAGCGAATACTGTAATAGAATCAATCAATCACGCTGTCTGGTCGTCTGCTCGGTTGTCTCGTTTGATGGAACAGGTGACATAGAGTAATTGACGGACGACATTATGATTTTCGTAATAAATTATGACAAAAAACCAAAGTCCCGTATGTAATCTTATACTTTAAACGAGCAATTCTTGAATATATATAAATATATAATGAAGAACTCGAAAACGGCTCCAACGATTTTGATGAACTTCGGTATTTAGGGAGTGACGAGGCAAAAAATAGATTTTTAGAGAAAATTATGTTGCCAGCGATAGTTATAACCGCGTCAAAAATAGGTTGTTTAAAAGAAGTTTTAGTAACTACTTTTGAACAAAAGCAAACAATTTTGTCGCGGTAAACGGACAGAAAAATGGAAAAAGCGTTTTTGTTTGATAGTTTTTAAAGATGTTTAGTAATTTTCTATTTAAGTAAAGGTTTTATAAAACATAGCACACTACATTACTCTTTACTTAGTAATTAAATTCAGTAAAATTAAGATTGTCCGTTTAAAATACCAGACACAATAGTTAAACAATGCATGTCGACCGGTTGTCGGGCTTACAGACAGGAGGATAAAGCATTTAAAATTATATTAACCTTTTAGAATTAGGACAACAACTCTATCACATTTTATCAGACGGATGTTGAGGCAAAATTAACAGTTATATTAAAAGTAAAATCAGTCATTATCACAGAAATTGATGAGATGTGGCACACCGCCGTAGAAACTCTTTGAAACAAGTTTGGAAACGACGAACGACCTTCGAATTAGAATAAATCTATAGATTTCCATCCGCATCAGCTGATGCGATTTTATCAAAAACTATTTGATACAAATACGCTCAAATGTGTTCCAGAGACTTTTCTAAATGCATTAATGAACAAGAAGAAATTTATTGTGAACATATCAGTGAACATCAACGACACATATTTATGATACGGGATCTTCTCAACATCAAATGAGGTTAAAGGTTTTGAAAGGCTATAACTAAACTAAAAAGAATAGTGTATAAAGGCCAGTTGGGTGATGAAACAATCTGTATAATCATAAAAACAAAGAAACCTATAACTTTAATTTCAGACTTGTATCATCTAAAAAAGTTTAAGGCCGTATCTACCTTTTGTTGTTTTAATGATGCAGTTACGTGATAGGTCAATAGATTAGCGGTTACGGTTACTAAACACCAATTCACACCCGAAATTGTCTTAGTAACATAATCAAGACTTGGTGATATGATTTAATGAGTGGGTAGTTTATGAGCTTTTGTTCCCTTCACTTGGTAAATCCCAAGATGTATCACGTCTTTTTTTAATTTAATTTGTGAAGAAAGGCTGTAAAGTAAATTACATTCTTTGTGAATTCCCGCTAAAAATAATTAATAGTTATAATTAATTTTAATATTTAAATCATCATTCATAATTTTTTCATATGTAATTAAAAAAAAAGATTTAAGACCACCTGTATAGTAAAACATCAGAATGTCCACAGATTCATTATTCTTAGCAACTGTACGCGTGACGGTAAAAAATGCATAAATGCAAATTCAAAGAGGAACATGTAAGATGTTATGATGTAGTCAAGATGCGTGGGCGAGATACCTCCCGGCAGTTACATCAGAGCAAGAATTCAGATAACTAGGTCCCTCCGACCTACGACCCCACATCACTTTCTACGACCTCGGGAGGTAGATTAGTCTAATTAATCAAGCAGAAACATGGTAGCAATTTGTTTCCTACGATATATAAGGGACCGCCCATTTTTATCCGACTTCGTCAGAATGAGGGTTATGTTTTTCGAGTGTATGAATGTACGAGAATTCTGGACGCTCTGTAACCTAAACGGCTTGATGAAACTTGAGGTGTCATTAGGTTTTTTTAATCGATTGGTGGTGGAGTGGGTTTTCAGTTTTTTAAAATTAATAATAACTAGTTGCGCCTGCTGTGTTACCCGCGCCTTAAGTAGCCTATGCGTTATTCCAGGGTGTTAGCTTCCTGCATACCAAATCAAAATTGGTCCAGCCGTTTGCCCGTGAAGAAGTAACAATAACAAACATACACACACACTCACAAACTTTCGCCTTTATAATATTAGTGTGATTACTTGATATGTCACATACAAGGTTTGTCTTCCGACCTACGACCCCACATCACTACCGAAGAACCTCCCTCCGAAGGTAATTATAAGACTAATTATTGATCAAGCAGAGGCAATTTGTGGCGCACGATATAAGGGACCGCCCATATTTTGTGTCATTCTAACTGTTACCCGCGGCGTTGTCCACGACAATACTAAATTCCCACGGGAACCTGACATTTTCCATGATAAATAGTATCCTTTATGTTAATCCAGGTAATAATAATAAGCTATTTACATGTTGTCATTGTAGCTTGAAAGTGGGACAAACATCCATCCATCTTTACGAACTTTCGCATTTACGAGCATAATATGTATATGTTGTAGGATTTTAAAAGTCATAAACTTGGCTTGAAATACATATGTATTATGTATGTTGTTTTTTTGGTTAGATAATGCTCTCAGGTAATCAGTTTGCGAGGTTATACAAGTCAACTGCCAATCATTCATAACGCACATATAGAAGAAGAAAAGAAAAGAAACCGAAATTTTTAATTATGTATTTAAAAATTAACGAATCGTATCGAACAAAAACATAATAAATAGGTACATGTTTCAAATAATTAACTTTTTGTTATAAACTTTCAATAGAAATTACTAAAACGAAATTGTATTGAATTCTATTGAAAGTTTATAACGACATTGTATTACGTATACCTAGTTTTCAATTGAGTTAACTAGAGAACGCCAAAAAGAATAAGTACTCTATCAAAATTAAAAAGTATTCCTAACAGTGTACAATAATGGTAATAGGTATTAGTACGTCAAAATATTAGGCAAAGGCCGTGCGAAATTTTATTTAGAAAGCTGTCGTTGATTTTGGCCATATATCAAGTTTACTTCCCGTGTTTTCGACAGAATAACCTGCAAGACATTAAATGTTTGGGTATCAGGTATCAGTTAGATAATAATCAAATATTTAGAAAATACCACTTTGTTGCACTGTTGATTTCATTACATATGTGCATAATTGTGTTAGTTGGGAATAACGAGAAATAAAGAAAGGTTACTACGTTCATTGACCTTGTTAAATGAGTAGGTAAGAAGTCTAATGCAGATGGCAATTCTTTTTTTATTTTCTTTATGTAGTTCAGTCCAGCAATTGATAACATTCCACATGGAATGTAATGTACATATGATTCAGCTGACAATCCACAATAAAGCAGTTTGAAACATTTTTATTGTGGCATATTACCAGATTTACCAGTATCGTGGTGCAAAAAAGTGGAAGGTGTTGAGTGATCTGTATTACATAAATTAATTAATAAATAATTAATTATTATAAAAATGCTAATTATTACGAGCATGCCAATCAATGCGTGTAAAAGTGATAAAAACGCTCACGCAATTTATGATTAGATATAAATAAATATTTTAATCGTGAAATTATGCTTATTAAAAACAAGACAAACTAATAATTAATTTTTCATTAATTAAGTATTATTTATGTTTAGATTGCTTATGTAGGGAAATATGAGGAAAAACTTTTCATCTTTACGTAAATTCATAGAACCTACTTATGTAAGAATTAAAAGACCATTTATCATATGATACAGAAAAAGTTGGGCCTATTTCAGTAAACAACGAATAAATCATTTTTGCTCTGGGTGACCCCCTGCAAGATTCATATATTGGTTCTACATTATAAGATCTAACAAAATATATTCAAACCATTTGAATGGAATATTTTTTTATTTAAAAACTTTATTGTACTTAATAATAAACGATAGTATCACATAATTTTAAACACAATGTTAAAGCATGTTGAGTCCATTATACTGAACAACTTTCCTCAAGGAGCAAACTATATCTAAATATAGGACAAAATGCTTTTCACTTATCATGGATCAGCTGATAGGTCTAAATATAAAAATCGATGTTTTGTTTTTAATACATAGATCTCAATACCCGACGGAAGTGTTGCAATGAATTGCATATTTAATGAGATTTCTGATTGCATTAGAGATGTTATCACGATCATAAAAAATAAACTAGGTCTGATCACGATGTTACTCCTAAACAAATTATGGTTATTATGTAATGTCAGAGCAGAAGCATCAACATAAACCTCAAAAGCAGAGGCCATGGTAAATTGTTGCCAAGCCAAAGGTTAAACGCTTGCAGGTATTGACACAGAAAAATATAAGTTTTTACGAATGTTGAAGTAAATATTAAACGCATGTAAGGACGAACCTTAATTACGAGTAATTCGATGGATAAGTATGGATTGGGTACGTAATTGCGGGGTGATATTATTGAATTTATACAAGCTGTGTGTTTTACGACCTAGAATAGAATGACTACAACTCTTCATATATAAATATACATTTCATTAAATTCTGTAATTTTTTCACATAGATAGGTAACCAAAGTTGGCATTCCATTTGTTGGTTTTGAGTGAATGTGACTAGGTAGGTATATAAAGTATATGTAAAATCACTCAATGTAAATTGCCAAAAATAAAAACTAATATAAAAAAAAAATAAACAGTAAATTTATTTGCGTAAATAAATATTACAGAACGTAATAAGCTATATTATATGTCTACATTCTTCAACTTTACGACTTAAATATTGATAGTATTTGAGGTGTGCCTGCACATTTTTGGACGAATGCGAGTGAAAGTTGCAATTTGATTACGGCAAATCTTCATCATAATTAAATTAACCTGATTGACTATCTGTGTAAACAATATTAATGTTTTACGCTTGAATTTTTTTTCGTAGTTCATCAATTTTATACGGTGTCAGAATTTTTCAAGCTGTCATCAAAATCTAAAAGCATCTGACATAGCTTGCAGACAGCTTGCTTGCAGATCTCAGATGCATCATAAGATATGACGACGTTTATTAAATGGTTTAAAGCGACAGGCGACCAACGACTAAACGTTTCTTCCGTATTTCAGGTAAGTTATAAATCCTTAATGAAACTCGCACGAGAACTTAATTCCTGCACATATATAGAAGTATAAATATTTCCTGACCTGCGCTGACTTCTCGATTCCTTAGAACTAGTTTCACCTGTCAGTCCAGTCTAGAGAGTACCTAAAGTTTCCTCTCAAAGCGACCGGTCAAAACCTGACCGCAAGAAAGCGCAATACCGACGGACAGAAATATGTAATGTTATTATAATGTTACGCGAAAGTACGTCTGCTGTTTACATCACATATGATGAAGATTGGAGAATCTTAGATTACTATCAATAGTGCTCTTCAACAAGATGATAAACTGCACATGAAAGTTTAAGGTCTAAGATTGTAAGAAACAATAAAAGAAAACCAAAACAATTAGATCTCCTTGAGTAGAAAATTGCAGCAAGAAACGCTTAGACAAGCAATCAAATATTTGAAGATAGAATCAAATTACGCATAAGAAATTGAGTTTTGTTTCTTACAATTCGAATATTAAACATACATAGTATTATTAAAACACGTAACATAACATAAAGGCCAGTTTTAAAGATTATCTTTTATTGACTCGAAAATGAGATAAATTAAATTTCTCTATTCTTGACTACCGCCTTAAAAACTATGAAAACATTTCATGTAGGCATTGTTCATTTTATTCACATTATTCCCCTAATACAAGCAGGTAAGGAAACAATATTACTTATGGAGATTTTAAATCGGCCCAAGAACTCAGAAACGGAAGGCTAATGGTTACTATATGTCTAACAAGATAAGTGATCACTTTCACTCATGTGTCAGAAACAAAAAATTGCTCTTGAAGACCGGGCATGTCATTGTCCGGTCCATGGTCACTTTCGTTCATTTGTTGAAGTTGAGACAAGATACTGACATAAGAGTTTCACTGAGCATGCCCGTGACATCTGTACTCGTAGGCACTCATTGTTAAGGAGTAACTGACAGAAAGCATATTCGTGTTGTGCGTAATCGGTTAGTAATGGTGCGTAAAAAATGGTGTGTTACCATAACTAAACAATGTTTGGTCAATACATACTTCTTAAGGGGCGACTCAACCTCTCAGTATGAACCACATTTCTTATAAGAACAACACTAGGATTTTAACTTGTTCAAAAATGAAAAGATGTTTTTCGAGATCTCAGCATTGGATCCATAAGAAAAGTTGATCATTTTGAGGGGCTGAGTTACACCTTAATGTATGTGTGCCGACAACAACTTACAAAATTTACGTTAGAAATTACCTTCTATAAATATTTAAGATATGTTCAATTCAAAATTGAGAAAGAGTTATAAGTATGGAAAATATTATCGCCCGTAACAATAATATCACGAAAAATATAACACCTGTGTCTAGGCGAACAAATATATGACTTCAATCGATCTTACAAATCCCAATTTTCACACACAACTCTCAAGTAGATAACACTTATGTAACAGCAACACAACCTATTCGACCACCCTCGAACCCGGTTGTACGCAATTACCAAATACAGCTCAAAACACTTGAATTAAAAGAAAATGCTAATACAGTCCTAGTAAGTGTTTGAGTCGACTGCCCTAGAATGTAAACGGGGGATTTATACAATTTCGCTTGTTTATACATTATGTAGGAGAATGTTTTCACTGCAAATAAATTATAAGTCAAGGACATGCGCATATTCAATGTCTGCAAACGAAGAATCCCTCTGAGAATTTACAATTTGGAAAATTTGGGGAAAACTCCAACCAAGATATCTTTGATATGGCTATGCATTATTATTTTCAGTTCATTATTCTTCCTACAGGATTCAAAATAGCTACCTGACATAAACATTCAAGTGCGAAAGAATCTTATAATGGTTCTAATGTTATTGATGCTTTGAAATTCAAGCTTTTTTGTAACCACAATAAAAATAAACATTGTCTTCGACACGAGGGCCAACAAGGTAGAGTGGAGCAGTCACTCGAGGGTTCAGATTATCAGGGAGCGCTATTATATATAGCTACTCATCACAAAAACAGAAGTAAAAAAAAGCGGCCAAGTGCGAGTCGGACTCGCCCATGAAGGGTTCCGTAGCAGCAATTAACATATTATAAAAGTTTTTGTAGTACGTTGTAACTTTAATCGATGTCTTAATAAACGTATTAAAAAAAAGTAACTAGATCTCGTTCAAATCAATTTTCGGTTGAAATTTGAATGGTAATGTGTTTGTGTGGTCATTTAATTTTTGTAGTTTTATCATTCTCTCATTTTAGAAGTTACGGGGGGGGGGGGACGACATTTTTCCACTTTGGAAGTGTCTTCCGCGCAAACTATTCAGTTTAGAAAAAATTGTATTAGAAACATCATTTTTGATCATTTATCCATAGATGAGTATGAGTAACACGTATGACTTTGATAAAAAAAATTGAGTTTCAGTTTTAAGTATGGGAAACCCCCAAAATTTATTGTTTTTTTTCTATTTTTGTGTGAAAATCTTAATGCAATTCACAGAATACATCTACTTACCAAGTTTCAACAGTATAGTTCGGAAAAAGGGCTGTGTAATACGGACAGACCGACAGACAGATATGAATCCATAAGGGTTCCTTTTTTTGCCATTTGGCTACGGAACCCTAAAGAGGCAGAATTCATGTCGTACAAAGAAGTCAAACAGCTAGCCGAAAAAAAGAAACGTGGACAATACTCCATCGAAAAGAACCTAGTCTGATGATCATATCATACATAAGAAATTTTATTTTCTAAGAGATAATACATTGCAAAACGCTCTTGAAGTGTAAGTTGTACCTAAACGCGAACGTATTCCTTATAAATGGAAAGCCATATCTCTTTGGCAATTCCTGTAGGGTTCCAATTATCTAATTGCAGCGATTGCTTGAACTGAAGCGAGTTTTGATCGTTTTTAGGGTTCCGTACCCAAAGGGTATAAACGGGACCTTATCACTAAGACTCCGCTGTCCGTCTGTCTGTCCGTCACCAGGCTATATCTCTTGAACCGCGTTAGCTAGATAGTTGAAATTTGTATTGCCGATGTATTTCTAAAACAGAATAAAATAAATTTTTGAGGCGGCTCCCATACAATAAACGTAATTTTTTTATAGATAATGGTACGGAACCCTTCGTGCCCGACTCGCACTTGGCCGGTTATTTTTGAGATTTCATCACGATCGGTAGTCGTGTCTGGGTAGTTATTCAATAAGATTTTACAACATTTCAATACATTTAGAAGCTAATAAGAGTTTTATTGACTTACATAACACGCCAATATAAAATAATTTAAATAAATCGTGGCACATCATGAAATAATTGATCATAGTAGTTTAACCTTTGCTCCGAACTATTTTGAAAATGTTGGAATAGAAACACTTTTAAATCGGCAGCATTATGATTTATGTCGTGTCTGCTGTACTTGATTGATTACTCACTTGAATGTGCGGTAAATCTTTCGAGCAAATAACATACATTGTACTGAGCCTAGTACTACGTGGGGCGCACTATAAGTTTCCGGAATGAATATGAAAAAATACTATTAAAGGTACAAAATTAATTTATTGTTTTTCAAAATATTCGCCCTTGGCGTCTATGCACTTTTACATTCGATGAAACCAGTTTTGAAAACTTTTGTGCCACTCCTCTGTGGTGACCTCTGAAACGTGTTTTTCATACTCCTCGACAGCCTCTTCTGGTGATGAAAATCGTTGACCGCGTAATTGGTTCTTAATTTTTGGGAACAGAAAAAAGTCACAAGGTGCCAGGTCGGGACTGTATGCAGGATGACTCATGAGTTCTACATTTTTCGCATTCAAAAAGTCGTTTGTCTGTCTGGCCGTGTGAGAACTAGCATTGTCGTGGTGCAGGATGATACGGCGTTTACGGTTATTTTTACGGAGTTCGTCAATAACTTCCGGCAAACAAATGGTCGTGTACCAGTCACTATTCACTGTACGACGATTCTCTAAAGCAACAGTAGCCACGTGTCCAGTTTTATTAAAAAAAGAAGCAATCATCCGCTTAGATGCACTTTTCACGCGCGCCACTTTGGTTGGTTTCGGCTCATCTTGAAAGACCCATACGCTCGATTGCTGCTTTGTTTTGGGATCGTAGCAATAAATCCATGTTTCGTCACCTGTTACTATGTCCCACACCAAATTTGACGCACCTTCGTTGAATCTGGTAAGCATGGCACTGCACCAAGTGACGCGGTCCGTTTTTTGAGCCTCGGTCAAGTTGTGTGGGATCCACCGCGAGCACAGCTTTCTCACACCCAAATGTTTGTGTAGGATTAATTGTATTTAACTCATGCCTATTTCTAAGGATGCACGAATTTCATGGTAGGTCACATGCCTGTCTGTTTTAATCATACGGCGCACAGCATCGATGTTTTTGTTGGTCACAGCGGTGGACGGCCGACCATCGCGAGATTCGTCACTGAGATTGATACGACCACGCTTGAATTCTGCAAACCAGCTATAAACAGTTGTCTTGCATGGTGCTTCATTGCCAAAAGCTGTTTCAAGCCGAGCGATGCTCTGTTGAGCTGTCAAATTACACTTAAAATCGTAGAAAATCATACTACGAAAATTTTCCCGAGTTAAATCCATGTTGATGCAGACACACAATTTTTTAAATGGCGCCACAAGTTAAAAACAAAAGACAGTCAGATGAAACAAACTGCATTCTACAGCCAAAGAGTTCTATTTTCAAATGTTGCAATAAATTTTTAAATATTGTTTATGTAAGTGGCCAGTTCCGGAAACTTATAGTGCGCCCTATGTATTGACAGAGAAGAGCTCTTGAGATAGATTACTGAAGTGTCACAGAATGGCACTTGCTTGAGCAATTTCTTCGACTCATTAGGAAAATTATGACATAACATCCATAAAATATACATATGTATGTGTGAAAGTTTCTAAACCACAAGACAGGATGGATCCAGAGTCTTAAATTTGGTCTCTTATAATATGTAGTGTGATTCTGTTAACATCGATAAAACAAGTTTACAACTTATTTTGTGACTTGCTTATTGATCATGTGCGTGATCTGTCTTTTAGTAATTTATAAATATATACGGTCTTATCATAAAACCCAGACTAACTTTGTTACTAGGTTTAAACCATTATCCAACCAAATCAAGTTGACATCTAGTAATATCACACTATCTCACTTGTCAATGTCATTTTGGGCGGATAATGGTTTAAACCTAGTAACAAAGTTAGTCTGGTTTTATAAAAAGAAGGATATAGTTTAAAAAAAGATAATATCTTTGAATCTTTCACATGATAAATGATCATCAAGCAAACTATGAGGTTATTGTTTTAGAGATGATCCATGCGTGAAAGTCTGCGTGGAACATGATCATGATTATTTGATACACCCACATCATGGAGGTTTACTGCACATTGTTCTTTCTGTTTGTTTTAGCTCGTAACACGGTCACAAAGTTTATCACTGTCGATTGCTTGTCGATCTAAATGTGGCATTGCCGCTTCCCTTTGAATGGTAGGGAATTTGGGGATTGAGGCTTATGAATTAGTTCATAATAAAATGTCAATACAATTATCCACGTTTCACTATTTAGATACTTTAGTATTTTAAGTAAGTCTACTGCACAATACTGTTAATAACACAAACTTTTATTTGATTTGCCAAAAGAAGATTAAAGATATATTTACTTATTAATACAAGATTCAATGCGAAAATAAGATTAGTTTTTATGAAGACCAAAATTGAAGATTGATGGATGATATTGAATTGATGCTACGCGTTTTGTTGAACATTCAAATATCAATGGATCATAAGTTGCTGTAGACGATAACTATATGGATAAGCCAGTATAATGCCCTTTCTCTGTCAATCAGTATTAGCAACATGTCAGCAGTCTGACCGAGACTCCGCGGATTTCATTGGATTAAGACCTTGGAACTAGTTCATCAAACGTTAACTTATTGATCCGATATGAGACTGCTTTGTTAACAAGATTGGGTTCTCGACTCATATCCAAAATATAAAAAAAAAACATATTGTCACGAATGTGTTTTTTTGCCAGTAGAAGGTTTTATTGAAATAGCTAAGATAGGACAATTTACATATTTACAAATATATGTATAAATAAAAAGTGAAATACCTACTATAAATTTAATCTAAAAGATCATGCCCATGCGAGATAGTGCCAAGAACGCTGGCCGCATTTCCCCGTTTGATCACCATACTGATGCGTTGGGCAAAAAAGCAGCCAGCTCTCTTGTTTTTTTGCTAAGATATTAAATTAAAAATTCTTTTATAAGTGGTAACTTTATGCAGAATTCGGATTTATAAAACTATTAACTGAAAACAGCTCTACCCTCGCCAATGAAACAAATATCTAAGTACATGCTCTCGCCAATTATAATCATATTGTGCTACGTTTCACTTGTCAAGGTGAAGACTCGAAGATTTCTATACATGTTATAGTAATATAAAGTAAATCAATCATCTCCTCAGCGTGGTTTCGTTATTTATGTTGTAATTATGTACTTGACAGGTTTTTAATAGCGGCATTTAACTCTGGCTTTGGAGTTATGCGAACAGATGCCTTGTGTAGCAATGAGTTGCGGGAAATATAAAAAATCTGGTACGTGGGTTTATAAATATACAAGTACAAGTGTGTACATTTTCTTTAATATAATAATTAAGAAATAAATAGTAATATATTTAAAAAGAATTTAAAGTCGTTCTTAAGAGTGCATCGGGCATCGAATTTGAATCTCATAATAAGGTACTATTAAGAGAATAGAACGTCACAAAATCATGTCGCATGTCATTGATCATATCCCTTAAAATGTGATGTTATGATTAATTTATTTGAGTGCTTATTGACCCCCAGAAAGTAAGACGTCACAGTTTGATATTTTTTACAAATTCGATAGAAATTGTTTGTTTTGAAGTTAAGAAAAACGTGTCTGATTTTACTTGTTGGAAACCATATGATTGTTCATAATAATCATTTATATCAACCAAAGAATTTTAGCGGAGCTTGTATCGTAGTCTTGTTGCTTAGTCATTTAACCGATAAACATCCCATACTTAATTAATGGAGAATACTTGAATATCGTAACTTGTTGAAAGTTTTGCAACAATAATAATTAAGATGTCACGTCTTATTGTTACACCTTTTTGGATTAGGTGTCTTCTGGACACCTAATCCAATAAAGTGTTAATTAAGCATCCTGTGAAAAAACACCCTTGCACCAAAATCACGCAGGGCAACGTCCGGTGCATGGACGTGTCACTGACACAGCGGCGATTAAATGCCACAGTTTATAGTTTACTCACGGTAAAATTTGATTCAACGGTAAACGCAAAAAAGTCTTTACATTTTATTATTGATCATCGGTACGTCGAAATGACCGTATCCGATTCACATCTGCGTCAGTATCGACGGTATTCGATCAATGTGCAATGTCATGCATTAATTAAAAACGCCACTAAAACGTAAAAAAGCTCTATATAAAATAAATTGTTTACTGTTATGAATGATTTGGACACAAAATTAATAGAAATAAGTCCTAACTTACTTTCGATGTGAAATGCAATACTTTACGGTGTTTCTTGTGACGACTTAACTAGGACATCAACTGTACCGAAATAACATTATCTAAGCAAAACTTACTTAATTTGTTGATGAACCATTCAAAAACAATGGTGTTGCATTATAGTATCTGTAGTATTGCCCAATTTGTGTTCTTTGACAGCAAATCGACGAAATTTCTATTTGTATTATTACGTAAGTACGTACTAAGCAATCATAGCATTTGTTACAATAACAGAAAAAAAAACATTTCTCCGATTTGCTCCAGATAAAGACTATTATTAGGTAAAAAAAAGTGACAATTAAGCTTTTCTCTTCTAGTAAACAGTATAAGGAATTTGACCACGAATAGATTGTCTGCTTCCTAATCTTAGTAAAGAAAGAGCATTTGTAAGTTATTTGAGAGATTACTGAAATATATATAAAATGATCTTTAAAATAGACCGGTTTATTTTGAAATCTTCATTAGCCAGTCATGGCAGTAACTTGCTCGTGTAATGTTAATCTCTCACTATCTACGGAACGTTTGTGGAAGAAATAATTAGGAAATATGGATCATGATCATTATTTATAGGAATACTTATTCAAAATCCGGCGCTGTACTCGTACAAAATTTGGATATGTTCAAGCTCATCTCAGTTGGGAATAGAAATTTTTAAGAAATAAAATATATACCTTTGGCATTTCTATAATGCTGCAGTTTTAAGCAGACATTATTATTATTAATCACTTTTAAAATAATGTGCAATGATTGTGATTAATGTATGTTATGATAATTTATAAATTATTCAAAATCATCACAGTTAAATATTTGATAATTTCCGCATATTTAAGGAAAAATTAACGACCGGAAGGTGCATAACCATATTATGTAAAAAAAATGATTTGTACGTACTAAACGCAAGGGCGTTACGGAATACAAAGTTTTGTTCTAGAATTTAATTATCGCGATACAAAATTAATTGACCTTTCGGAGGTAGGAAACAATGAAAGGTCAATGTGACAATTGGTAGAACTCGCCTTGAAAATTGTATGGTGTTTAAATATAATTTCTGACATATAGTCTAATTTAAAAAGATTGGTTTATAGATTTAATTATTTTGAAAAGTAAATAATAGATGCGTTAATAGACTGAAAAAATTCTCGAAGCATTTTTTTGTGAAATGTATTATTATGAAAATGACGACCAAAAATAGCTCCAGATTCATATCACAAAAATCTTAGAAAAAAAAACAAGCCCTCGACTTGATATGGAGTCTAAAACAATAATAAAACGATGTAACAGACAACAGTAATACGTGAAGACACAAAGCTTGTTATTCTACGATAGTGATTTTAATACCGCATAAAACTGTTGTAAGCTGCGACAATTTCTAGGACAGGGAAATATGTGGGCTCGACAAGGTAATAAAATTGACGCGTGTGGCCACAAACCGCAACCCTGGGCTTAAACGCGGCCAGGGGAGGTTTTATGGCCTGATGAAAAGAGCGATGACCGCAGATAAAAACAAAGAGCTGGTCGTTTGAGAGATCGGATAGAGCACAAAGATGTAAAGATAATTAAAGACAAGATGAGCATAAAACCTGTTTGTACTTTTTAGAAGATATCATTATATTTTTTCTAAAAGAAATCTATCTAGTAATGTAGGTTAATGTTGGTAAATATATGAGTTAAAAGTTTTAATATGATTTAGAATTTACATAAGTATTTTTGTTTTGTCACACATTTAGGTGGAGTTATGCATTGGAGTTATGGTATGATATAATGGAAAGATTAGATATTTTTGTGTAGTGTTTATTTTATTGACATTTTCCCTGTAATTTAATATAACTTTTGACATATACGAGTAGGTGTTTTGTGTTATCAATTACAAATGTTAAGCCTTTGGCTTATTTAACCTTGTATCGTACTCCTTGGTATGTAGGTTGATTTATATGATAAAACCAAGAAAATATAAACGATAAAGTTTTTACAAATAGAAACTAAAGAATAAAAATTATAAAGGCTCCAAGTAGGAAGTGTACCGGTAAAAATACTGCAGTAATAAAATCTTCATTAGCATATGTTGCTAATTAAGTAAATATGAAACGTTAGAAACTTATAACACTTGCATAATAAAGGCTAAGCCGCCCATTCGGCAAAACCGGTAGCAAGTAGTGCTAATAGCCCGAGATTGTTTTCCAAACATGCGTTTAGCGAGTCTACGCGAAATAAGTACTCTTTGTTTGCAGAGTTCACACAAAATGAAGGTCGGCCATCTTCCGTGCACTACATCCAAAGAGGTTTCACACTATTGCACACTTTAGGTAAACAAATTATGTAATATCTAAAATATTTAAATCGATGAATACTGATTTCTCTTGATCTTATAGACTGTCATAAAAACTGTTATTTTTATTATTGTAGCACACAAGTTCACTAAACGTGTTCCAGTAACGCAAGTCCGAGGAAAACTAATTAATATAGGACAAATATAGGATCATGCATATTATATAAATAAACCAATGCATATCTATGTATTTAATATCCTTATAATAAAACCCCATGTTATTTTAACAAATTTTACAATATTATATATACTAGTCGTTCTTATAACTATGAACTGGCAAACCTTCTTACAACCTAATGTCTCGGCAATTCTTTGACCAATTTATTTCTGCATGTCTACCGAATTTCACTCAGTTCCGATCAAACTACTTAATTTCGGTATCATCGAACAAACATTCATACACATAAAAAAACATCGGAATGTCCAAGTAGACACATAAAACTGCGTTTCTGTCTGACTATAGGTACTCATTGACGAGGAAAAAGTCAAGGTTCTAAAAATGTCAAACCTCGGACACATGTTACAAAACAAATGCATCATTGATACCACCTTGCCCTTGTTTCATTATTCCTAATTAGCAGCTTCAACTCGAACATTACTTTTAGTGCAATATTTACGCTTATGAGCGGATTTCCTTTCAATCTTTAATCACGATTAAGTCACGGAATCAACGGAAATACGAAGGTTTGAAACAAACAAAGTTAAATATTTGGTTTACTACTTATATCGTATTTCTTCCATGTTGGTCTGGTATGAGAGATCTGGTCAGAGATCTTGCAGTTAGCAACCCATCATTTTTTTTATTCCTTCTTTTAAAATCACGCTACTAAGTGGCCTTGTGGCCGTAAAACCGAAATCTATCTGCCCCGTCAGGGATAATTTAACGTGATAATGTATGTATTTTGTATGTTGGCAAACACAATAATGTTAATAGATTCTTTCTATTGATCGTAAGTGATTAGTATAGGGATCCAGGTTCAAAAATAAATTATGTTTTACTGATAAGAGAATAAAACGTCACAAAATAATGGCACTTGTTATTGATCATATCCATTTTTAACGTGATTTAGAATTATTATTGCAGAAAAACCGATAATAGGAGCGCTATTTGACTCTAAGAAACTATGACGTCACGCCGTGCTATTTCATACAAATCCCATAAACGATGTTTGTTTTGACGTTTAGAAAAAGTTTCTGATTTGACTTGTTCGAAACTATCGGATGGTCGCAGAGATATGCCTCTATCGGTTAAAATTCTATGGATGGTCAATAGCAATTCATTAGCAAATTAAAACGAGGTTGCAGTAACGGGCTTCGATTGTTCTTATTACCGTCTATAGCAATTATAGATAAAAAAAACGTGCAAGCGTAAAGATACATGGCGTGCATTGCCCAATAGTCGAGATGAGATCGTGAAAGGCCGTATGGTAATATGGCGATTAGAGATTGGAAATCGAGTGTGTTCGGACGTCTTCGGCTCAGTACAACACCGGAACAACACCGTGCTTTACGGTACGAACCAGTTTTTCTGATGTGCGGAATGTTTTGGTTATTTATTGGCTCTTTCGCTTTTTTCATTTTACTTTTCTTTGGCAGGAGCATCAAAGTGGAGGTCGTGGCCATTGATAATTTGAGGAATACTAAGGATTGTTTCACTTTCATATTGGCTATAAGTCACAGCCACAGGTCACAGCTATAAATTAGTATATAAATAAATGCTTGGGTGGAAGATAGATAATAGAATACTAACATAGTCGTAATATCCGTAGTACTTTATTCGAAAGAGAATCGCAAAGTTTTGTCTACACTGAAGTCAACACTTACGAATAATTCTATAAACTAAAAACCAACTTCACACCCAAGGTACACGACCGATTTTGATAAAATTTCAATGGGACCACCTGACAAGTATAGTGTATACCCTTTCAAACAGAAAAAGAATTTTCCACATCGGTCCAGGCATCTGTGAATGATCGGTGAACATACATAAAAAAAAGATTCTGACGAAAAGCCTAAAAAGAAAATAACTAAATTCCCATACAATCTTACGTCCCAAAGAATAAGGTCAAGAAGCTCGTACGTCCAGGTGTCAGAACTCCCTACGTGCTGTTACATGCAGCCAGCTTGCATCTTAATTTGGTTGAGGAGTTGAGGACCCTTTTCTTTTTCTTAAAAAAAGTCCAAGAACTGGTTATAAGAATAGTACAAGTACTATAGTATACTGCGTATATGATATGTATGTGCTCAAATATTGTTCAGTATTTGCGTTAGCCTTCCCCTAGGACATGCTTTTTATTAAAAAAGAAACGGATTAGTTAAACGGTCATCTTGTATCGAATTTTTTCATTGTTCTGTTATGTACCTATGTCATGTTCTAAGGAAAATTCTTTTAGGATTAATGGACTGGAACTGTTCTTCATTTCCATTGTTATCATCCTTGTCAGCTTTCATGAACCCACTGTTGGGCATAAGCCTCCTAATGCCTTGCCATATTGTTCTGTCCCTGAAGTGCGATTTCTGAAACGCGGAGTCACCTAAACGTATGGTTTGTGTATGGGAAAACCATTAGTTTAGACTCCGCGTTTCAGAAATCGCACTTCTGGTCATTGCGATCTAGTTCTTTCCTGCAACTTGCCTGGCATCGTTAACTTACCCGTCCTTCACGAGTTTCAATATGCATAATTTAGTACATACCTACAAAATTAAAATGGCTCTTTTTCTTATTAAACTGAGGCTCAAATATGTGGAACTAATAAGTAATCATTAAATTAAAAACAAATTAAATATATTTTATTTAATAATTAAAATAAAATTTATTAATTTACATAAAATAAGTTAACATTTGAATGTTATGTATTAATCTATAAAATTCGGGGTTATTGTTTAGGTTAATGTGGCAACATTTCCGATAAATTAGTGTTGGCAAACTTAGCCGTCATATCGTGAAGTAATCGTATGTAACGTGGATTACCTAACTAGCCTCGGTGGTGTCAAGGTGTTCCGATCGACAATATGCCGCTAATACGCATCTAATATGCGTTGTTTAACAATATATTTATGCGTTTTAAAATGATCAGTGATTACTAATTTAAATCAGTAACCACTGATCTACTTAGAATCTAATTAGATTTGCTTCGTGTTTTTTTTTTGTCGGCTTTCTCCATGTACCTGTTCCAAAGGCAGCAATGTAAAGAACATTTAAGAATATATTTATTACCTCCTAAGGTAAATTCTGTGTCTTAGGTTTTCGCATACGCACGTTTGCGAAAAACGGCTACTTTTGGCTAACGTGCGTATAGAAAAGCTTCAAGTTCTCACTTTAAACTGTAAACAGTAGTTTATAAAATAGCTTGAAATGTTATCTAGGGCTTGGTCAAGAAAAAAAATTGAATGATATAATTTATTTTAAAGGGGGGGCAGCCCTGGACCCCGAAAAATTCATGTATCCCCTTAAATATGAAGTTTGTAGTTCTATTATTGAATTAAACAAAAACATGAAGAGAAAGTCAACATCGCAGATTGATGATTCCTAAAAGAAAGTAGATACAAGAGACAAAATTAAGACATCAACAAGGTACCCGTAAGCGTACCTACTTACAAAGTAACTGCGAGAGTACTTTTATCAAATGAGAAAATGTCATGAGCAAACCAGTTTCGCAGTGAGGTACTTATTTAGTTGTTTTCTCATATTAAAACGGTACAACCACGAGGTCATGAAGCTAAAGTTAAAAGTACAATCCCCAGTCTCCTAATTGCACTAGCATTTAACCTTTTGTAATTGGTGTAGGTATTTTAAACAGTATAACGAAATGTTATGTCCTCTTATATTGGAATTTTAATATTACTGTAGAGTTGGTAATTGAAAAAAAAAGATGTTTTGGAAAGAACCCATACAAATTCATTGCATTTTTGGAATATATTCCCAATTTTACATAGGTATATATACTTAGTCAAAGACCCGAAATTTGTCTGTAATTAAAATAATGTTCAAAGTCGCAGGAAAAAGAAAGGTTGGGGAGGAGAAAGAAATCCTGGCTGCGAAACATTCGAGAGTGGACCGGGATAGCGAGCGCTGCTGAGCTATTTATTTTTATTTAAAAACTTTATTAAGCCAAAAGCTACAGTAGGTTTCTATTCAGCCGATCTTTTAAGATTGGTAAGAGGACACTGCTACAATTGACATGTTTTCATCTAAATTATAGCTGTTGTGACTACCAGTAATTTTATCTGCGTCTAAATAGGTTTGTAACGGTATTTTGGTTCACCATGAGCTACCTTCCCGTCCTGACCTTGCTTCATAATTGCCGTCTGATTGCCGCATGATTGCTCTCACATGCTCCACAAAATAAAACCGATATAAATAACAACAACAACACAACATAAACTGTGGTACAGTTCACTCGCCTCTTGATGAGAGCTCCCGGTGACGTATAATTTTCTCGGTAAATACACACTACATTGTGTAGGCACACTAGCTTTCTATGTTAATACTAATGCAGCTGTAAGTGTATAATTTTAGGTCTCAGTGTTTAGACTTGATAAACTGGTTGGAGAAATAACGACCAATTTAGAAACAAGTGCAGACAATGTTGAAGAAATCGTCAAAGACTTTGAAAAGTTAGTAAGTAGAAAGGATCCTCGACAGTTACATATTATCTCTAAAAAACTAGAACTAAGACAGAATGTAATCAACTGAATTGACTATTAAAGATAACGCACGTAAAATAATATCAGAGCTCTCAGTTACAACAGGAGAGTAAAGGTGCTGAATACTAAAAAGAGATTTGAATAAGATTTTCAAATTAATGACAAACCAGTGAGACAATTTCAGGTCAGTTTCTGTTCTGCTACAGCTAAGCTCATTTAAATTCGACTGATTGTGAAATGAGTTCGTCTCGAAAATTGTGTAAAAGTTAGCTAGGTTTTTTAACTACTTCATTTAATCTGGTTCCTATTAAACGAATGTTGATTAGGTTACTAATAAATATGTATTTTCATAACGGAGAATCAGATTAACCCTCTCACGATTCACGATTAGTATGCCGAAATTTAGGCAGACTTGATATTGAATGTCATGGTTATCTTTTAACATTTACCGTCAAGAATGATAATTTTATATCCTACATACTAGCTCTTTTATAAAGTTAAAAATAAGTATCTTATAAACATTGAACTTTCTATTGAAATTGCGGCACGTATTTCTATTACAATATTTAAAAAAAACAAACTTAAAAATATTGTTGTGTACTGTTTACAAAAAAACATTTTGAAACACAAAAGTTTGGCACAACGACAGTTGTTTTTTGTTAACTATTTACTTCTAAACCTTAATTAGTAGTTTTTATAATAATTTGATCTTCGACATCGAAGCTTTTCGTCAAATGTAATTATTTTCACATTCCTACTCAACATTTAACATTCAAAGGATTAGCATCTAACGACAGGCTTTTGTTTCCAAGTGTCAAGTCAATAGCAATACCGGCTTGCCATTACCGCTGAGAACACACTAACTGTAGTTACAACCCCGTTAGAGAATCGTGAACTGAAGATATCTGTGCCGATGATTAACCGTAAGTCAGGAGTCCACAAGAATTTTGTAGTTAATTTTGCAATCTCCTACGAGTAGGTGTTGTCCTATTTTCAAACCTTGTCTTTCTCGTACAGGATCCTTTCGAACATATTCTTCTCTTTCATCCTAACATAATATTGTTTATCTTATTGGCTTGAATTAGAGACTAAGCAGAATGGACTTTAACATTTTTGGGCATACTTATATCGGAAACCCGGAATCCTTTTCAAAGTTGCAATTTTCTTTGGTGTTTTTTTGGATCGATTATGACAAAAATCTGTCTTTAATCTAGTTTCTGAATAATTTATAAATGTTTCTAGTGCACTGGTCACTTTATGGCGAGAGTGACATTTAGAATTGGGAATGTTACATCATTTAAAAAACATTTTTACTGCTAAAAAGCCATTAAACTAGATATTTTTGTCTAGTCTAGAGTGTAAACTTACGTTGTCAAGTCTCTCTTCCGTAATTATTTACTTAATGGAACTTTCGATCTGTTTTTTTTTATCTACTCAAGGATTTGGTAACTTTATTTCTGAATAGCTTCTAATTTTATGAAACTATAAGAAAAACAACTGGTATCTATTAAATCGAATTATTGTCATTTAAGTTTGTTCAGATATATCTAAATTAATTTATCGATGTAGAAAATATAAACATAATAAAAAAAAATATATATATATATATATATATATATATATGTGTATATGTATCAAAATCATCTCTTATGGATAAAATTGCTTGTTTAAAGACAAAGAGTGAAAAACGCCGTAGTTTCACTTTCCTTGAGTATTGTGAGGCGAGCTCCATTGTATGTGACGCTATGTACTATACAATACATTAGACGTCTTTTTGTCGAAGGCTTTCAAAACCTCAGCCGAGTGCCAAGATATTTTTATCATTTGAGTCATTATGTAGGTATAGGTATTTAATGGGCAGTAAACTGAAGTCCGATTTGGAAAGACCGCTCCGTATATGGTAGCGCTGATGAGATTTTGAACCCAAGGTGAAACGTTGAACTTGTTGCTTCATTATTATTGGCAAATAATACAATGTTAGAGTCTTGGCAGATTGATAAAGAAAAAAGACAGTTAGGATAAAAAAGGATATGGGGTGAAAAAGAGAAACATTAATGCTTTAAAACACTTAAAAATTAAAGCTGATTATAGCTTAATACTTGCGTAGGAATAATAGAAACAGGTGATGTCACAAAACCTAGATATTGAAAATTTGTTTGAAAAAGCAATCAATAAACAATATGTATATAAGTAGACAAGAAATAAACATATAATGGTCAGTAGCTAATAATATACACGTAAACTTTTCTATTCATCATAAAGATGGTACAACCAGTACAGTAACTAGTTTCTACACATCATTACGCGCCATCAATGGATCAATCAATCATGGAAATGTGGTCAAACAGTTGTATCCTAGGGCGGTAACGATCGTAGTTAGGCAAGACGTTCGTATGGCACATAATTTGATTGAAGCATGACCATTTGCTACCATGTTCACTAGAGCGAGACCCAGGGACACTTTTATCGCGCACGTATCATCTGCAACCTACGACTAGTCGGTAGTTTTTTGATATACCTACCCCAAAATGTTAACAGCATTGACTGTGTTTTTTCGCATGCCACAATCATTGGTATGATATACCAATGATTGTGGCATGAATAATATTAGGAAAATATATTAGTGTTAAAAGTTGTTACAGGTAGAAAAGCTGAGTTCAAAACACATATGTTGCTAGGCAGCTGGAGAGTCGTACAATATTTTCGTCTTAATTGAAACAGAGACAATCTGTCAAAAAGAAACAACGTCCTAACAATTAAAAGGCAATAATATAAATTTGAAGGACGACTGCTGAAGTTTCTTGTTGTTTTACTGTGGCCGAAGTTTTGGTGGACCTCGGTTTTTTATTTCATCAGGTTTAAAATTCGTCTATCTACTGTAAAAAGGTATTTTGATGACTTATTTTAAAAACGAAAGTAAAATCTCGTTGGATCGTTAAAGACTCATCACCATACCGCGCCGAGGCAGGTTATTAGAATAGTTTTTGTACCTCTTCGGCGATCTCCAAGAAAGTGGGTTAAATTGATCATATAAGATACCCTACGCATAGGATTTTTGTGTCTGGTGTGAACGTGTGAGGAAAACAGCCCTGGCAAGGCTGTTAAGTACTCATAAATATTTAAAACGCCATAATGATGCATGAGTGAGGTCGGCCAGCGTTTCAAAAGTGAATTAAATTAGAAACAAGTTAATAATAATATTCTTAATTTCAAATTACACGCTACACTGCAATTTGATACTCATCCCATATAAAAAGTATTTTCTCTCAAATGAGAGAAAATAATAAAGAATTAAATAATAAAAAATCTCGGATTTTCATATGACTCATCGGACTGTCCTACTGAACGTCGTTCTTCGTCTGAACGTTACTAAACGTCGTTCTTACTGAACGTTCAAAAGGACGAAGTAATAGATCCAGAAAGTATATAAAAACGATTTATGTGGACGAGAACGGATGTTTGATCCTGTGAGAAATCTGAACAAGGTCGAATAGTTCAGATGAATGAAACTTGAAGTCAAGGATTGTCAAGTTTCTCAGAATACTTCAGGTTTTCTTCACATCTGCATAAGATTTCTCATATATCCTCTAATACAGATCTAATCTAGGGTTTAGGTCATAGGAAAATATAATTTGGCTATTGGGACAAATTTTTAGATGCCTTTGCTTATAATAGACAGGTTTGATGTTTCATAGACACGCTATCATCATCTTAAATCTCAAAGACGTTAACGTATTTAGAAGATATTAAATACTTGTAAACGAGACCCTCTAGGCATCAAATTCATTAAGGTTTGGGGTGTTTATTTACATTTGCAGGCTAATTTCAAACATAGTTTCGTTGAGTTAGTATCCTATGACATAACACAAGTTTAAAACTTAATATGGCATAGCCCAATCAGTGTAATTTGTCCCTATATATATTTATTTATGAAAATAGACTCGGAATTAATAATGAAACTGCTACTACAAACACATAATTTGGAGCCCTTTTGGGGCAAAAAGATAAGTCAGAACCAATAATCATATTTAACCACACGGATATCAGACAGGAATGCCAATCGAGGTCATCCACATTAAATAAGATATAGTTCACTTCTAGATTCCAGCGTTATGTGAAAGGTTGGCAGACCTTGGGCATCATCAGCAAACATTTGTTAACCACACACGATAAAGGCGGAACTTTTATGCGTTCTTATCAAAACATGTATCTTGACGTAATAGGTGATTGAACTATTTTGACAGCACTATCAACTAGTGGTAACAATGTTGTCTTAACAATACCTCATTGTTATAAAAATCGCATTATAAATTTAAAAATAAGTAATTCATTACTCAATCAAGTTTTAGTATTGTAATTTGTCTTGCCCTGATAGTTGGTCAAAATCTGAAAAATTATTTAAAATTTTTATGTCAATAATGTTTATTCTCTATGACCGGCATGAGATATTAAATTAAACTTAGTCTACCTTGTCGCTACAAACGCAAACGTAGTTTGGGTTGCAGTAAGAGCAGTCGCATTCGGTGCATTCACTCCAGAATATCTCGCCGTTGCAGCCGAGGCGGCCGCCCGATTCAACGTCCACCCACGTCGACCGCTTCATCAGGATGAGCTCCTGGTGCTCACAACAACAAAGTCCTTGTTAAAGTCACTTCAGATCTGAATTCAACATCACCCAAGAGGTGCAATCCTGTAAAATCCTGTTCAATAACGAAGCACTTCACTCAATGTCACTGACACCACTTTAATCCACCAAAAAAGTTGAAAGTTGTTGTTATGGTAAGTTCGGAAAGATAAAAGTACTAGGCGTTCATAAACGTGGAGTGTGTGAGCGTGGCGGCAGGACCGCCGCGCTACGGCTCATCGGGCAGACTGGTGGAATCAGACCAGCTGCGCGGCTCGCGCTGCGCTCACCTCCTACTAGGAAGTCCTTTATTAGTGCGACCATCAAAATATAATTAAGTTTAAGATCAACAGGAATACTATTATTTTCTGTTGAAATCTTAAAATGAGGTTAATAGAATAGACCTATCGTACGGCCGTACACAAAATTACCCACTATCAAAAATTCTATTAAGTAATTTATTACGGAAATTCTAATTCTATTAAGTACTACATATTACATAGACGTATTAGCCTATTATGTTTTCCCAAGACATTCCATCGCGATTTTACATAACAAAGTTTTTCAAAACAATCTAGATAAAGACAGTGAACTCTAGTCACGTCCTAAATTCTAGGAACAAAAGGAAGAATACACGTTTATGCACTTAGTCGTATCACAAAGTGACTAAACGCTGACTGAGGGGGCATAGCAAATGACACCCATTGCGGTAAGGTAATGCTTTGTTGACAAATACACAGAACGTAAACATGCATTAGCTATTTACTATCCATGTACAAGGTTGCTGCTGACTGCAATTTCGTATGCATCCGTGTAGGGAGATATACTTGAAGAAAGTAAGTACCAGTCAGTACAAGTAAGTATAAGTCATTGTCATTGTTATATCAGCAAGTTTTAAATAGGTAAGTATTTAGATTAAATTTTATTTTTAAGTTGAGTTTAAAGTGGTTATAGTTCATATATGCTATGACTAATTTTTATTTTCGTTTTCTCTGTAGAAAATCAGTGGCATCATAAATAAATAGTTAAATATATAAAGAAGTTGCTGATTTGATGAGAAATTACAGACAATTTGTTAAAAGAAAACACATATTCAGGACTTTTGTGACTCATAATTGTTATATAGTTGGCTTCAATATTATGCTACGAATTTTTCGCCATTTTAATTCGCAAAATTACGTAAAAGTTCAACGTAGCGCTCTACATATATTTCATGTAACTTTGTAGACTGAGAATAATTATTATTCTCAGTGTACAAAGTTACATGAAATTTAAACCACTTATCGCCATTCGGGTCATCAATCATAAGAAGATGCAAGTTAGTAGAGTGTCTAAACTAGATAAGCAAAAGCCATTTCCCACAGACACCCAAATGGTAACCCAACAAACACAAAAGCTTGGCCAAGTAAAATGTTAACGCAATTGAAACTGTAACAATGCTATCAGAATTACATGGGAATGGCAGTTTAGCTGAAGATGTTATAATAATTGTGAAACAAGAACCTATTTTGTTATATCGTGACTTATATCAAGATTTTAATATTTATTTTGAAGCTGCTCTAAAAATAAAGAAGAAAGAAAAAAATTATACAAAAACTATAATGCACTTAGTGTTTGACTGATTTGCAACTTTACTGATTCTGATGAGAAAATTACTTATTTAATTTTGCAATACTTACTAATAAATTTCGATACGATATAAATGGAGGGTTTTCTAAAGTAAATCTTGACTCAAAACAAAGCTTTAATATTAACTTCAACATAACAATAGACCATTCGATTTGATGATCGTGCCATTGTCGTAAAAAAGTGATTTTATGCGTTCGCATTGAGGTTAAAATGCTAACTGTACGCCATACGCTTCTACCATATCAAGATCCGCAGCCGCACAGCACAAATGATTTCTCGGGAGTATTGGATTTCATGAATTCAAGAACATCATTTGCAATTTTGATGGACAGTTATGTAGGTGGGCCACAGGCAAGGAGCGACTTTCGGACATAATCAAGCCATCGAGTTCTGGGTGAAGTTATCGTCCAAGTCAATAATTATAATGAGGACGCCTCTTGACACAAAAATGTATAACAAAAACTTATTTAATTATATCTAACAAGTGTAGTTTATAATTATAACCCTTTGAGAATTTAAACATGCAGACGATTTTTTTGGCATACAATGATAAATTGAATAACTATATTTAGACTTACTATAGTCTAACTATAGTTATTCAATTTATCAGTTTGACAAATCGTGTTGCATTTTCATCAGGAAGTTAATTATATCCGAACGAACAGGATTTCTGTTATCTAGCTGCCCCTAAAATATTTATTAGGTCGTTGAACTACCAATATACTATTTTCTTTATTGACTTGGCTTTATTAGATATGGGGGGTTAACTGAATTGATCGTCACTAGGTAGTTTGGGGCTGATTTCGTCAGTATTTTAGCATTACATTTTTTTAACTGTGACAGTGGAGACTTTCATTTAGCAAGAACAGGTACTGCTCAAAACTATTTAACCCCTTATAGTACTTGAATAGGCGAATCTAATAGGATAAGTGGATAAATTGTAACCAATAAAGGTTATCTTATCTCAGTGCTATATAGATATAATAATAATAACCAATTAAATCCCTCCCATGAATACAAAATCACTGTAGGTTTTAACAATTTTAAAAACTAGGATCAGTTGACAATCTTTTCCCTATTTACTTTATTTACTACACTTACATAGAGGGTAGGCATTGCTGTGTGGTATTGCGTAATTATGCAAAGTCACTAAGATAACGATAACAGTCTAGCAATTAATAAGTATTCAAAAAGAGACAACAAAGTAAATACGTACTTGCTACTACTTGAAAAAAAAACGTACTTAAGAATTTACTGGTGAATATTTATTCATAAATATCAGTTTAATTATTTATATATATAATTTAATTATTTATATATGTACTCATATCCACGAGTTAGAATTGGTCAAAACAATTGTTTCTACCCTCCGTACTAGTTTACACTGTATGACGGCAGGGCAATGGCAAGATGGGCTTTTGAAAATGGATATATCAGGAATTCTATTACTAATCCAACAAAAATCAAACGCTTATGTTAATTTTTATAAACGGCATCAAAATAGAGAAATGTAACAGAATAGTTCCGTGCATAAAATTTGCCTCAAGCGTCTAGAAGTGCGCAGACTTTGGGGTCACTGCAAGCACGTGATTCTTTTTTTAAACTGGAGCAGAGCTGTGATCTGTATGGGTTTGAAAGAAAGTGCCGACTTTCCTTGAGTTTCTCATGATGTTAAATAAGGAATTAGATTCTATCATAAGTCCTAGTTAGCCATAATATAATTAGGGATATCGTATCGGATACCTTGGAGTTGTGTTACTTCTTTGTAATTTTTTCCATCTTTACTCTCATATTCTTACGGGATTACACATGTATTTTTGTGTCTTATTGCTTGTCTCTAATATTTTTCTTTATCATTATTTATATCTCAAATGATTTACTTTTACATACTCAAAAAAAGTAATATATAATTATCAAAGGTAGAATTTAGGATGTTTAGCAAAATAAAGCCATAATCTAGTCAATTCTAATTTAAATATGTTTAAAAAGACAAATTAGAACAATTATAGTTGGACGAGTTTAGTGCTTTTTCTTACTAAGAGTTATATCAACTACATAGTGTTAGTAGAAATAAAGCCCTTAAAGTGTGAAATAAATTGCGAGTTAAGCAACAAATACGACAGTTTCCCAGTAAAAGCCCTATATTTACGGCACAAATTATTCTCCGTCGTCGCTTGCGCAGGCTGCTTATTGCAATGCCCTTATATGCTGAACGTGGGCTCCTGACCCGCTTCCTTGTTGGGAAACTGTCAACAAGTCGCCGGCTGAACCTTCCAGGAAGAATATTTAAGCGATGTGTACAAAATTGGGCTGTCTTTTATTGCGTGCCTACGAGATTGCATATGTGTAAGGATAATGTCAGATTCAAAAATCATTTTAGTACTGTGATCGTTTAATAGTAGATTGTACTACAAGGGGCTGAGGTAATATTTTGAAGGCGAGGGCGCTACTTTGAATCCAGAGCGAAACGAAGGATTCCAAAGTTGAATCACGAGCGGAGCGAGTGATTCTACGGTGGAATCCTGAGTGTAGCGAGATAAAAATATTACCGTACCCGATCTCTACTTTTCATCTCCATCTACGAGAAAAACTAGCAAATACAAAACAGAATATAAAGAAAAGTAGAACACCTACAATACCTAACAGACTTGAACCGACAATTTAAAACTAACCTTTGTTTGGTGTCGTTTTTATACAATAAATACTAAGAAATATTTTTTCGAACACCTCCAACTTAAGAAAAAATGTTCACTCATAACTTTGTTTGCGTGGTCCTTCATATCTGTTTATTTCTATAAGTAAACTTTATAACTATTCACTATTGGCTTAAACCCTCGAAAAAGTATTCACATTTACATAAATAATTACATTTCAATACAAATAACCTAAAACTTCTGTAATTACTTGAATCAAAGGGAAAAATTGCGCTTTTTAATTATACTTATTTCTTTTTCCGAAGCAAAGAACAAAAACATTTTAACTTACATTCATCCAGGTTGAAGACGATATGAATTACAAATTTAAAAAAATCACGAAGTGTGCCCATTATTAATTATTTTAAAACAAAATTCTTCTTTTTTTTTGCTGGACTGCCAACATTATTTTTGATTCTACATAGATTACACTCGTGTTCTGTTTTCAAATTGGTTTTAATCTCTAGACTAGTGAAAAAGAAGATCTTTTTCACGTTTTAGTCCCGAGAGAATAACCAGTAACTTTAGCTCCAAATGTTTTGGGATGAAAACATAGTTTTTTGAGTAGATGAGATGATAAATTATTTTCAGAAAATATGAAACGTTCAACTGGGTTCATACAACATTATCGCCTGGTTGCGTGCTGGAAAATGATGGGTAGAAAACAAAGCCTAAACAAGTATTAAGTATCTATTTTTAAAACTGGCAAATCTTTGGAATGTGAACATACCAAATAAAAAATTTGGTTAATTCCGATAAAACAATTGTTTATTGACTTCTCATTTCAAATAAAGCGATTTCAGGTTTGTTTTAGTTATGTCACAAAATGAACATATATGCGCGTACTCTTACCTTTCTTCTCAAAACTCGAGAAGATACGGATAATAATTTGAATAACTTAACTCAAACGACCATAACGCTGAACGCACGTCATGTTCGTCGACTCTAACGTTACCTTGACCATGAATGCCTACACTGATTGAAAATGCAATAAAAAATAATAACCATTATTGTAGGTCAGTGGTACCAGCTGCCGACGCGCTCTTTTGTGCGCAAGTCATTGATACACAAATCTGTAGATGGAGCACCAATGGCCAAACACGAATCAAAAAAGTTAATTAAATGCCTTGATTTTCCAAAGAGCGTTTATTTAAAATTGCTCATTATATTCGTACAACATTTTAATACTACCATGTGTTTATTTCTTACGCAGTGTCGCCAATTCTTCTAAGCGAAAAAGCGCAGCGAGACCTAAGAAAATCGCTAGATTTCTGCATTTTGTATGAAAAACGGTTCGTATTCGAGCGCTAAACGTAATTTTTATGGGCGCTAAATGTATGAAAAGCCGTTCTAAAATAGGCGCTAAACACACCAAAAAAGCGCTAGATCTAGCGCCCAAAGAGCAAAAATGGCGGCACTGTTCCTACGTAGTATATAAAGCCGAGTATGGCAAAGCAATATTGACCAAGATAGTAGCCTAAGACGAAAAACTACCGACAGATATCTAACCCATCATATTAGAAGGATGAGAACTCTTTTGATCAATGTCTAACGATTTATGAAGGGACCAGCATTCTATGTTTTTCCTTGCCTCTAACGAGGTCAAACCAATTTTAGGATGTCATTTAGCTTTTTACTATGTAATGCGGTATCTTCAGACAATATAACATCATCGTACGGAGCAGACGATGACTTGCAAAAAGAAATCACTTTATGAGCAGAAAGCAGCGTCATCGTTTACGTTTCTAGCATTGAACTTTCAGTCGTCAATGGAAATACACGTATCGTTTAGAAACTGAGAACTGAATATTGAGTCGTCCATGTAAGGAATATGATTGTGGGAAACTAGGTACTGAAGGCTGTTGGAAAATGAAATGCGCATTTAAATCATTATAATATAGCGCCACAGCGCCACTACAATGCACATATGAGCTCCAATTCTGTCAAACAATTTTCTACTACTCGTATTAACTTCTTATTACGTAAAAAAAGTTTGTTTGTTTGTAATAACTTTATTGTACCAAAACAAATCACTATACAAGAACGACATACGAATGAGCAAATATACAAAGGCGGACTTATCCCAAAACTTAAAGGCTTAAGGCAAAGTTAGTATTGATAGAACCATTCGATCAACAATAGGACCATTTCTTTCTATATGGATGATAAATAGTTGCTTTAAAGTATATTTGATTTCAACTTCTGTATTTGATTTCAACTAGAACAATAGATTTCATTTTAACTAGATCAAATAGATCTTAATAGGAAATATGGATTAAAAAAAAAAACATCCACTACCAGAAAAAAACACGTAAAGTAATATTAAATTTCCGAGCTCGCCAAAATAAGGCTTTAGAAAGTCACAATAAACCAACAGTATCCGCCTAGTTTTAGAATGTCACGTATAAGGAGAGACGGTCGATCAGTTCCTTACTGATACTGTTCGACAATGTGAATGTGGGAGGCAGGACGGCGGTTCAAGGTGTATAGACGAATTTGCATATTGTTTGGTGTTTTGTATAGGAAACCTTTTCCTTTTACCAATTGCACTTTACTACTGTACTGAGAGACATGAGTTTTGAAGAGAAATCAATTCAAGTTGGATCAAGAATTTAAGGCCAAAATGTTTTGTTTGAGTTAAATTCACTTTTTGAATCTTAAACAAATACAACGTGACAGGTTTGATAAGTTACTTGAAAAAGTATTTTTTTTTTGATAAGCTTTTATTGTAAGCCCTTACTTATCAAGACAAATGTAATAAGCTTTTACGTTTCACTACAGCGTTCTTATGGCCAACTTCCAATCCATCATCAGATTAGCTCTATTCATTATAAAATTGCATTGTCACGCGATATAGTTTTTTATATATTTTTTGAAGTGAAAAGTTCTTTAGCGGCGTTGTACACTGTTTTTGGTATGGGTAAAAAATGTTAAACTCGCGTCAGGGCTTCAGGGCGTCAGGACACGTGACCTGATCGAAAATTCGTAAGCCGCGCGGCGCGGCGTAGGAGAGGAAGTATCCCCCTCCCTTTTGCGCCTGCTGTTTTGTTTAGGCGGCGCAGGGCGCTTGCGCGAATGTTCGTGTGTGTTTATGTTACAGCGTGCCACGCGCATCCATGGAAATGCACAACGTTAATATTCAAGTTTTCACTTCTGCCGGCACTCCCGGAGTGCAACCCGTCGTTTTTTTTAACTACATTAATACAAGTAAATGGGCAGACTTTAGGCCAGGCGCCAGCCAACCAACCAGATATAGGTACGTATGAGTACACAATTTCAGCTCAATCGGAAACCGGGTAGTGTGTCAAATTTAACTTGCAAGATTTGATTACATACAGACAGACAACGGGACAGGTAAAATTAAATAAAAGCTTGTAAATAAAATACCATATGACCAAACATTGAATATATAGTCACTAAACGAGACGTAGCTTAGAAAATCTTAAAAAATTAAAATTACTTAAATCTAATAGATTTAGATACTAAATTATTAATTTATACTTAAATACTAAAAATACACCTCATTCTTTAAGTTTTTTAAAGAAGGAATGGTTTTTCTTGGTCTTTTTTTTATAAAGTCAACATAATTTCGTTTCAATTTCCTCAATATTTGTTTTGCGTAATCGTAAGAAAATCCAGAGGGTAAAGACTCATAAAACAACAGGCATAAATTGGACGACTACGAGTTATTCTACGACTTAACAAAATAGACATTAAGGTAATAGTTACTTAAGAGATAAATTCTATGTTTCATGTAAAATTCGATGAACCTTTGGATTGGCCACTGATAGACAAGTCAAGTTTTGTACAAGGCAAAGAGTGGGCGAACAGCATTCGGGAGATTTTGCAAACGAATATGTCCATTTCGTGCCACATATATGGCAAGACCACATCATTTTCAACCAAATATCGTCGCCTCTCCAGTGCCTACACGTAGGTACTGGAATTTCATATCAAGACATTCTTTATTATGTCGTGATAGGATTTATAAACTAGACATAAACAAAACTACCTAACGAAATTACGATTGATATGGTAAGACGCCACGATTGTTCTACCTAGGTACTAAATATATTCTTTTCTATCAGTCAGTTGAAAAATAAAAGGAAATGCAACTTTGTTTTTCGACGTAAATTCTAAGTTGTGAATAATAATTCACAATTTAGAATTTACTTCGCAGAACAAAGTTCTAAGAAAAAGATAGGAAATAACATTCGTGTTTTTAGCTGATGATCAGTGAAAGGAAGGAAGAAAATAAATATATAATATACCTAGTAAGGATAATTGTGAAATAACATCAACTATGTTTAAGTGAGTCAATATAAGTGAACTACACTTATGAATTATGAATGTTCATAAAATTACACGATATCTTTTATACTCTAATAATAAGAATTAAAACAAACGCTAACCTAATCAGTACATAAATTGATATTTTCCCACAGCAGCACGCATAATAGATCACCCATGAACATGGGATGGTCTCTAACAATGGTAACGGCACGGGGGACAAAAACGGAGACAATACTGCCACGCTCTGATGCTGCAGGAAACAGGTGCGGCGGTAAGAAGCAGATGGATCTCTGACACGATACTTTGGGCTAGAGAAGGCTGTGGTGCAATCACACACATACAATATACTATGATAATAAAATAATGAAAAGCTCCATAACATGTGAAAAGAACATCTAGAATGAGACGAACAAAAACTGAGGAACTTGCACAATGCAAGACTTAAATGAAACAAATGACGGATAGTCACCGTAGCCAAACGTTGCTCAATACTGTTGTCGGGTAAACTTTCGACTCGAGAAGAAGAAGAATGAACTCAGTGAACCACGCGCTTTACTCAGGTGTTATAAGAAATCAAAGTGGCTGCATACGAAATTAAAGTTACATCCTCTTAGATCTAAGTTACTTTGTATGCTTCAGCCATCAATTAGTTCAAGCAAATGATTGATGGCCTGTGCTTTCCACTGATACCGACCACCAATGAAGAAAATTTAAATTAACTTATGACTAACCCCTTCTGCTTCATTTACTGTAGGTACTCATGGTTAAAATCCTTGAACTTATGGGATCATATTTTTATGCTATTCATAAATTACCAAAATAATCTTGAAAATTATGTATTTTCTATTTAAACACAGCGACCCTAATTAATGATCAAAACAAATATTGAAAATAACTAGATAGTATAAAAGAGAACATCGCTATAAATCGTGGCATCGCATGAATGAGATTATGAGACCAACTGAAGAGGAAAATCGAAAACATTACTGATGCTTTTCTAATGGAAACTATTAAAAATAGAAAATTGATATAATATATGGTGATGCATTTAACGCGTGATGTAGTTCATGATGAATTCGGACATGCAAGTTTACGCTTGCGAGGGTGCTCCATGCTAATTATTGAAATTCAATTAAAAAACCTGAAAATTTCAATGTTAATTATTAGCAGACACGCCAAGCAAGAAACTGTGGAAAGAATAACGTAAGTACCGCCTTATAATGACGACGTGTCGACAGTACATTTACACCTGATAGTGATATGGTATATAGACGTGAAATTATCATCATTTTTATTTTCCGGTTTAAATCCCACAAAGTGAAACTAAAAATGAGTTCCATGTTGTCAATAACAATGAAAGAATGTCTAGAGCCGTAAGTGTCCCGGAAAACGTGAATAAACTTATGGGAGTATCATACTAAGGTTATTAAGTTTATGGGTGTATCGTATTAAGACTTACATCAAAGTATTATTAAGATAACCTCATAAAGTAAGTCATTTCACATGCTTACTTCATATTAAAATTACTTAGTAAACCTATAGCCACTGAACTGTGTGGTAACAATGTAAATGTTACCCGACGTGAAGAGGGAAAGGCGGGTGATGGCTGAGAACACTCAGCAGCTCAGTGACGACGTGTTGACACCGACGTTCCCAAGGCAGACGAGCTTTGAGCACCCGCGTGGAAACAACATGGGAGACATGGACGTGGGAAAGTAGCGTATTGAATTGATATAAGAGACGTAAAATTCCTTGGCATGAAAAAAAAAACACGTTTTCCCGCAAATTTAAACTAGGAAAGTTCATATTTTTCAAGGCGACGTTGATATGAAGCCACCACGTTTTCACGCGTGTCTAGGCCAGATATTAGCATTATTTTCCTTACTGAAATTTTATTGAACTATTTGGTTCAAAAAAATTATGCTGCTGGTTCTGTTTTTATATAGAGTTTCGTAGGAAGTTAGCACTTAAAATAATTATAACATAAAAAAAAGGACAAATCTCTGGAAACACCATGTTAGAGTACATTTAATGAGACGTTTGTCAAAAGCAATACAAAGGAAGTCCTTGCTTTTTTTCCCTGAGAATGCTGGCCGATCTAGATCACAATATCTATTGTCGAATATGACATAAGCAGCTTTTTATGGTCTATAAACATACAGATAGCACGGCTTGCCTGGACTCACCTTGGGTGTGGAATGTTTCCATTTGCAAGTGAACAGGTCGATTTAAACGACCTGACATTGCTTGAGCAAAGAACATCGTGCTTGCATCAAGTAAATCCAATTATAATAATCTATTTAACGCCAATTGAAACTCAAAGAAAACAAGAACAATAGAAGTTTAAAGCACTCCTATTAATGGCTTCAAGCTTAAGCTTTTTATTGTAGTAAATACGAAATACATAAACTGTCGTTAGTAGATGTAGTAATGGTGAATATTCTTTAGTAGAAGTCATAAGAAGGGATCGAACATGCAATAACAAATAAAATGACCTAGAACCATTAACGATATAATCTTGTAAGCGTTAAATTTTATCCTGGTATTAAAATTAAACTATCTACAAAACGTCAAGTTAATAATAAAAGTAATAGATACATTTTAACCGACTACCAAAAAAAGGGACAGGTTATCAATTCATCGCAATCTTTTCTTTTTATGTATGTTCACTGATTACTCGAAGACGACTGGACCAAAATGGAAAATCTATTTTTTTTTGTTTAAAATGGCATAGGTACTTTTCAAGTGGTCTCATAGATATTTTTACCAAAACCGGTTGTTTAGTATGGTGATGAAGTCGGTTTGTAGTTTTGAAAAAATATCTATAACGTACCTAAAACATATTAGTCGATATTCCCATTCCAGTCCACTTGATAAAAAATCTCATTAAATAACATGATGACGAGCTTTTTGATTCAAAATGTTTAGGCAGCGCAATCTGATTACTTCGAGCTATGCCGCCTTTTTTGCAGATAAGTAGTTTAATCACCGACACAATCGAAATATTTTATAAAAACGTCCAATTTTGGAGTCAATTACAGTAGTGATTTAGAAATATAACAAATAATACAATCTTTTTAGACATCTCAGATGTTTTGAAATTTTTTTGAGAGAGCAACAGAGAATCAAGATTAGAAAAGTATAATTCTATCTAATTTAGTATTTTTATATTACTATGATTCAACATAATATCAGGTAGGTAAATTCCGTGGCCCTATTTTACCTTTGGAACTATGCATACTTAAGGCATGCGATCCTCACATTATTTAAGAATAAAACGGCATGCATAATAGGCATAAGATGTTTAAATCTAAGAACTTAGCAATGAATCTACTTACGGTCTTATTAACATTACAGTTAAGTTTCCTCGCGTTCTTCAGGTAAATAACTGCAATGACTGCCTTCATTTTTCCATTCAGCTGTCGTTTATGCTTGTTCGACATTCTGTAGTAGAAGTCGAAACTTTATCCACTACTACACACGTGTCAATTTTTACACCGACACACTTTCTTCATCGAATAACTACTGACTTTATAATTCTAACTACTGATTTTAAAATTCTAACACCAATTAATGCTATTAAACAGAAAAACATTTTAGATGTTCTTCAAAGAAGACCAATATAACTATTACTCGGTGGACAACCTTTCTTAGCGTTATTGTGACGTTGATAGTTCACTACAGTTTGCCGTCATCTCGGAATGTTATCATAATGAAATGTTTACTTTTCTCGCTTATTTACTTTAATTGTGTACACAAGCGTAAATATAATCTAAACGTTTCAAGCTACTGTTTCTCACGGCTGTTTTAAAATCTCTATCTGGGCTAACTTTTTCGCATATTACTTAATTTTAACACGATCTTGGTTTCATTATTATAATCGGATTAAGTCACTGCAACAGTACTCGCGAGTCTACTGGAGACTTCGTTATTAGTTTGGTGATTTCAAAATTAGGGATAAGGGTTACTTTTTTTATTATTTAGAGATCCTTCTATTTCAGGAGATCATTCTATTCTTCATATATCTTATACTCTAAACATTTTTATTTGATTGAAGAGCGTAAAAATAATAGCATGAAATAATTTTGATCGGATTAACCGCACGTTGTAGGCGCATTGGCAACCATATACGAAAACTTGCAACACTTATCAAGCTGTTAAACAAGAGGTTGTTAAGAATAACATCAATGAAGGTCATATTAAAATTACCTAGTGTTCAAAATACATAATCCCACGCAATATGTTATGAATTTCTGGCATTGGTTTTATAATAGAATCGATTGGAACGTGTCGATTTGAATTAAGCGAGATCTTGCTCCTGTTACCGACTTGCCTTGATGCTTGCATTCCATTGACCGGAAAATTAAAACAATAAATTTTATAATACGTTGCCGTATCCTTGATGGGAATGGGTGGTAGATCTATACATCATATAGTGAAAGTCTGTATGTTTGTAGACTAAAAAAAGGCAACTTGTTATTTCTAAAAATAACGAGTAGCAGCTAAAAGAGAGCGACTATTTCTTACTTTGAAATGTCTTAGTCACCACTGCTGGTTCCAGATCTTCCAAGATGCCTAAGCGCTCTTACAGACGAGCGACAGTATGCGACCTGTTTCGCGGGAATACTCGTTTGTAAAAGCCCTAAAGTCATCTAACAAAGTTTTAAATATGTCTTTTTCCAAAAACAATCAGGACTAATGGTGTTTTATGATTTCTGAACCAAGGAGGACCTTAAGATAAAGTTCCGAAAGCAGACGCATCCATCCAAATACGACCCGCATGCAGCGATGCACCGCGGAAGCATCTACTGCTAGATAGTCATATATTGCAAATTATAATTACTCCTTTCAAGTGACCTAAAAATATACTTATAGTCGACTTTCCCATCGATAGAAAATAACATCAAGGCCTCATCAAAAATAACTTAATAAGTTGGACATGACGAGTCATATATGCTAACTTGTGCGTAGAATATAAAATGAGTTACCTTATTTTGAAAGCATATCTCATGGCAGTTGCAAGGCCTAAAGTCGCACTTCTAAATAAGCCTATTGGTCCTCTAACACCTCTTGACCACGTTGCTACACTGTTTCGATGGATATTACGCAATGGTAGATTAACTTGATAGCTTCTTGCATTAACGAAATGAATTTACATGAATTATTATAGAAATATCCGGGCATCATGAGAGTATCCTTTAGTTAGGTGAAGGAGCAAGCACGCAATTGAAATTTATGGTAATTGAATTTATTTGTTTGTTTCTACATTACGTACTTACTGCATAGATATTGAAGATATTGAATTACGAAGGTACTTACTTATTGCATAGTAATAATATATTACATATACTGGTCGCAAGCCTTAACGCGTGTAAAAAGGAATACCAATGGGTTCGTGTTGTTAAAACTAACGTGAGTTAAATAGGTATACGGTTTTCCGTCGATTAGTTTCGGTCAATGTAGACAACACTACGAGACTATGCTATGAGAGTAAAAACGTATTTGAATTTAATAAGGTGTGGGATGTGGAAAAAAATTGTCGTATTGGTGGCTGGCATAGATGTATTCAGCTGGTCCTCGCAGTCCGGAATTTGATAAGAACGTGGTCGCGGATCTGGGGAATGTCTACTTAGAGCCGCCAAGCCTATAATGCTCTATTTGCCTCATTTCCCAATAAGGCAAAGAGAGCATTTTGGGGTTGGTAATAGAGATGTGTTAGTGTATATGTCGCAGCCAACTGGTTAAAATAGCCGTTTAATCAAATAGCTAGCCCTTTGACTAAACAACGCCATTCAGTCACACGGCTATACGTCGTTTAGCCGACTTGTTGACTGCAACGTTCAACACTACAGCTAAACGACACTTAGGCAAGTGATTAAATGGCAAATTAACTAGGGTGACCATTAGTTTAGTATGTAATTTGAAAGAATAGGAAAACTTTTTGTAATTTCTTGGGAGATTATTCTTGGATTAAGTTTAGAAGGTGACTTAAAGTTTGATGAAATAAGTAACAATGAAAAACCAATTAATAATCATAATATTCTTTTCGTACCACTTGCTCAAAAAAGTCACATTCTGTGGCACAAAAAGCAAACATAACAATAGTCATTTTTAATCTGTTAAAAATAGGGCAAGAAAAATGTACTGAATTTCATTTAGCCTCTAGACCAAGAATGAAAACCTTGAAACAAACAAAAACACCGGCTAGTTGACGCCATATTGAAAACAAAACGCACCTAGCGCTGCGATGGTGAGCGCTGAACTAATTCAATTAGACGGCGGCTTCTGAATCAGCTGTACTGTTGAACGTTTTGAGCGTTTCAAATATTCAATTAAAAAGCTAGACGTGTGATTAAATGGCGTTGTTCAGTCAAAGGACTAGCTGTTTGATTAAATGGCTATTTTAACCATTTGGCTGCGACATATACATATACACGTGGTCGAAGATCATAGATAAAAATTATAAGAAGATGCAGTAGTTGAGATTTCTTCTGCCAAAGTAAAACTAAATTTTATAGTGCTTGCATGGATTGACTAACTGATTTACATGCAGCAAGGGCTGCACAGCCCTTGCTGCAGGTAAATCAGTTGGCACAAGGCGCAGATTCGAAATCGAAAGGAGTCGGTCCAAAAATAGTAAGTCGGCTACTTTCCAATGTGCAATTCTTGATTTCGTGCGTGTCGCTCGATTGTGTAGAGCTACATTTACTGGATATTTTGAAATTTCAAAATTGCACGTCGGAGTAAACATTTCCAGCGATAAAAGAATTTATAAAAGTTTGGTACTTTATATCGAAATACGCTTTCATAGAATTTAAATGAAATAAATATTAGCAAAGTCCTACCAAGAGTCAAGTTGTAGTTTCCCAGAGAGACTTCATTGCAAGGTGTTCTTCAATAAGATGTAGTGTTTTGCACATTGTCGGTTATTGTATTTCATACATACAATATGTAACAAAAACCCTGTCCGATCCTAGGAGCAACTCAGACAGTCAATATGAACAACTTTTCCTATGGGACCAATGCTTGCAACTCGAAAAAATCGTCATTTTCATACAAAAGTGTTCGGCCGGCCCGGAAATTTCTAAGAAAATGACTTTTTTGTTGTTCATATTGACGGTCTGAGTTGCTCGTACAAGGATCGGACAGGGTTTTGGTTACATATTGTATAATCAGAGTTACGGCGGCGTCTAAATGAATGAATGATATTGTGTAGGTCATACATTAGGTCCTTATATTGGCAGAAATAATGAATTGATTTGCCAAATTCTGCCTGTTCCTTTCTATGGATTGATATGGCCGAAAGCTGTGAAAGTAATAAAATCCTCATATGTAAGTAGCTAACATGATAGCTAGACAGGGACACTATCTCTCAAACTAACGACACGGTTGCCTAAAACAAGAACACAGTGCGTCATAAAAACAATAAATTGTTAATTTATATAATATATTTTTTCAAGTTACGGTATAATATAATTTTATTATAGTCTGTGAGGTATTCTAGGGGCCTTGTTGCCTGAAAACAAAACTATTTTATTTGAATGAGTGATTGCATAAAGATTAAACTATTAAATACTATATTTGCTGTAGATGTGCTAGATATACGAAATACTATATTTGCTCGATCAAAGATATATTTCGTTCAATTTCAAAACTTCATGAATGAAACAACACCTGCAGCGGTACGTGTCAATATTTGTTAGTCCATAGCTTGTCACGGATATTGCGTCAATGGCCATGATTATTGTGGCACCATAATAATGTACACTTTCACTTGAACACCATGCATTATATGTTGTCATCCGTATGGATAACGATGGGCGGGAACAATTTAAGGAGCACAGTTACTTCAGTACTATTATTATAATATATACGTATATTATATTCTGTGGCACAGAGCTGTTTATATGACGATTCAATAGAGCAGTAAAATTGGTAAAAGGAAATAAATGATTGGCAGATAATAGTAGAGAATCTTGAGAAGAATATTTACCTTCCGTAAAAAAATTACCATGTCACGAGGAACAGGCGAGTGGGGGTGGGGGACAATGTTGAATTATTGGTAGAAAGACATAATAAAGGTGGGTTGAAGTCAAATAATATTGTAAAAATTTGTCCCTACCAATCAATGAGGAGATGTAGAGATGAAATATCAATTGAGATGAAAAGCACCAAAGCATGGCAAGGCTAAGAGGCTGTTCAGTTAATGATATATCAAATATTACACAACGCTGCTAAAATTATCATTATAATTAGGATATAAAATCTGCATGTGTATTCAATTAAGCCCGAAAAAGGCAGATATTAATAAAGCCAGTGTCAAGAAACGGCAATAAATTGCAAGACGAGACAAACACCACATAACTCTCCGCCCACGCCACGTAGTGATTTTTGGCAATTTTACATAAATATTCCCAAAATAAAAAAGGACGCCTTGCTATGTTTGGGACATATAGTTTAAGTCATATAAACTATATTTTCGGGTAAATATATTTTTGAGATAGACCCGAGAAGTGCTGGCCTAACTTCTCGTCAGGGTCATAGGCGTGCCGATGGTCTTGCAACCCATGGTTTCTCATGAGGTTTGGCCGAGACTATAGATCTCCACTTGTTACGATTTTTGCACTCTTTCTTTTTGTCAATACTCTTTATTCTTATCATGCATTAAGTACTTAAATAAAACATGAAAAGCTGATTGCAAAACTTAAATTCAATGAGAATTGGATACATGAATTTTTCGGGGCCCAGTGATACCCCCATTTGAAATAAATTATTTGAAAGGAAACGGAGACATCATTTAATTTTTTTTTCTTGACCAAGCCCTAGATAACCCTTAAAACTATTTTTTGAACTACTGTTTCCCTTATTCACGTATCTCCTTAAGTATGTTATGGTAAAACCTTTAAATAAGACTGCATTGTATGTGCTGTAATAAGATCACTAATTTCTCCAGTGAAGTGTGGAATTTCAGCGGATACGCCAATTTGTACAGCTTCACTTACCAAACAACTCTTTGAAGAAGATATGCGAAGAACGGATGTAATGTCACGCGTCCGAGTATTAGGAAGTGTAAACACCCGTTAAATAACATAAATAAACATACCACTTCAACGAATCGTTTTAAGCTATTATAAAACCTAATTATGAGAGCATAAAATACATTTCTGCTTGAGCTAAGCAGTTTACATTTTTCATCAACTTCGATATGTTTAGATATCCGACTGGATCAAATATTTAAAAATATTTGTTCACAGAAACATAATCCAAGGGTAAAGTGTGTTCCTTCAAAAACATTAGTTGACTCGTAACCTCATTGATACACTATCACGTCTTATAATTTACGGTTTACAGAGAGAGCCAAAGGTCATGCTTACCTGGCCTAACCTCCTCCTTATCCTATATATATAATAGATTTAGAAGAGGAATCACAATTAGTTCGATTGCTAGGCTATCGTCTTTTACTCATTTCCTTAATCGATTGCTACAATTTTACGGGAGAAGACGCATTTGGTGTGTTAATTTTTTACCTATTATACCTTTTTTTACCCCAAATAGCAGGTACTAAGATAAATCCTCTACAATATAACATATCATATCCGCTAGGCAATTGTCTTTTAATCTTTTCCTTAATCGATTGATACATTTTTTACGGGAGAAAACGCATTTGGTGCGTTAATTTCTTATCGTTTCTTATCACTAGTAGGTACTAAGATGAATATAACAAAATATATCATATCCTAACGACATCCAAGTAAATAAAGGTATGAGCAAATTGTACATTGACTAGGGCTTCTCTAAAGAGTCGTGTGTTAGATAAAGATATCTAACACGCGACTCTACGTCTGTACTTAATATAAGTAAGTACTTATACGTGCTATGTGCTAGTACTTACTCTGTGCTGTAAGTAATCGTAAAGAACCATATCAAAACTTTTTTCTTGATAAAGCGTCATTGGAATGCGGAATACTGAGCAAAAAGCGATCGCTATCTACGATTTATATCACACTGAGAAATAATCTACGGTTCTGTGATCATTGTAAAGTAATTCGTGCTGGGCCTACATTTGCATACGATGGATTAACCGACTGACTCATAAAAGGTGTTCCGTTGTGATAGAAACAGTGTGCCTATGAATTTATCTCGTCTGTAGGAGTGAGTAGCTAAGAGAGGTTTTCACTTACTTCATTGAAAATTAGAAAAACAATATAGAATTAATATTATTTATCATTATATAAAAAAGATCTACGAGATCACATGGTAGGTAAATAAAAGGGTCATATATACAATAGATACTGCATACAGCGTTAATGTTTAAACACCAGCAACATTTAAGGAGCAAGTTCAGTCCAGACACTTAACTATTTTCTATAAATATCTATTTAAAATTAATAAAAAAATTTCGTCCTCCCATACAAAATCCATTAGGCTGAGCGCTAAATTGTATGAGAAGCCGAATTTCTTTTTCGTTTTTCGATAATTCTTTTTATGTAAAGTATTTCAGCATCATTTTCTTACTGCAAAAATGTTGCTGGTGTTTTTAAACGTCATCCAGTATATTAAATCTATTAAATCTTTATTGACTAAAAAGGTACAAAAGGTGGACTTAATGCTAATGCATTCTCTACCAGTCAGCCTTAAGGAAAAACATAAATAAATTTGTGAGCGATAGGCGCTTAAAGATATAACTATATTATAGATATACGTGTATTATAAACATACACATACAATACACATATATAAATACATATATTTTATTAATATATACATACACATACAATCATATACATACATAAATACATAATATAAAACAAAACAATACACGGTTGGCAGCTTCGTTCTTTAGTTGGTAATGATAATGACTAATGACTAAACTAAAATTTTTCAAAGTACCGAACGTTTTATTTTTATATTTCGTGGTTTGAACACATAAAAGATTCATGCTTGTGTTATTCGAAGTAGGTACTTACAAAAGGTAAGTAAATACCTACTTACATAAAAATAACAAATAACGCAACATGAAAATATAAATTTTAAATAAAAACCAATACTTTAAATTAACTTATTTCTTACAGATCATGAAAAGCCAGTTTTTCGATCAGTTTGATGTAACCAATTGCGAAAGGCGAGCTTGTGCAATGAATCGGGATTGGTAACGTGCCTGCAAAAACATGTTAAGGCCAAAACACGCAAAAAAGAGGTCGCAATCTTGATAGCAAGTTTCCCTTTTCCCGTCGGAAATCGAACTTGCGACGGGAAATTGCCGGGGAATTCATTTTACATGTTTATACCACTTTGCCGGCTCGTTTTTCAATTTTCCGCCTTCCTTACCCTAACACCCTATCCTTTAAGGCCTTTAAGGATATTACAGTCCCCATAGCTCGCGTATAATTCACACTATATTAGAAAAAAGGTGGAACCAATATTCGAACAGGAAGAAAACACCATCATGATTATACGTACGGTACGCTTCAAAAATGGAGTCATTATTTTTCATACTAGTTGTATGAAAAATTATGACTCCATTTTTGAAGCCTGACTGTATATTACCACGCCGATGGCAAGATCGAGTCACGAAATTTTTTTTTTTGTTCATTCAGGATAGACTAAATCACATTGAATAGAAAATTAGTTCTTACATTACTTTTTAGACAAGTGCGTGTCTAAAAAGTAATGTAAGAACTAATTTTCTATTCAATTTGTACGAAATTTTCTTCTTTCAAGTACATTTTATAAGTTGGTCGCCTATAACTTTTTAATTTGTAAACCCTACTTAGCTCTGATAGTTTTCTTTCGTTAAATATACTACAGCTGTGAATTTTTTCACGTGTCCATATATATCCGTTCAGCAGATACAGGGGGAGACACTTGACTCTTACAAAAATTTGCACATATTTCAGAAAATTATCCCTAAATAATAAAAAAAGTGTTCACACGATAGGTAAGTCAAGAAAAAAAAATTGCCTCACACTGTAGTAGTATAGGAGCTACACTAAAAAACTGTTTTTTAAAGATTTAAATTTACTACTTTTTGGCATGATTAATATACATATCCATGCCAAATTACAGCTTTCTAGTACTTATAGTCTCTAAGAAAAAACCGCGGACGGACAGACAGACATGGCGAAACTTTAAGGGTACCTTGTTTTCTAGGGCACCCTAAAAAGCGAGAAATATGAGTACTTAAAGTGAGTAAGGTACTCTCCTACTTATGATGAAATAAGTGTAAGTAAAGCCACAGAATAAGTACTAGTTGGTAAAGCAGAACTTGTTGACAACGCAGCACGCAAACTTCGCAAACGCATGATGCTCATAAAATGGAAAACTTTAATGACACGCTAACTTAAGGGGTCCACATTCTGTCAAAGTGCGAGGATATTTTATAGGTATATAATGTATACGATGTGAATATTTTTTTCTTATGTCAGAGCGTAATAAAGATGCAGGTACCGTCTCTAATGTGTTGTATAGGTATATGTATAAACAATATTTTAACTTCCTATTGAGGATTATTTCTGGATTTTGTAAGTACAACAATTTGTTTAACACGCAAACCACAAACATTAATAATATAAATACTTAGTTCGGCAGCTATGGAGGACTGTCCGTTAGTGCATCTCAAATGGTACATTCAGGAATAGAGCAGATGCAGCTATCTCGTTTTTAGATAAAAAGGTACTTATAGTTGTTCATGTTGGTTTTGGCCCCATGAACGCCTCAAAGGACAGGGTCACTATAGACCCGTGGCTAAAAAGCGCACCAACGAAATAATATAGTTACACCACTAACCCTTTTATTGAAGCCAATTAAAAGTAGAAATCATCTGTTATTAAGTTATTACTAACCCAAAAGGAAGTCAATTTCTCCTAACAATCGCAATTAGTATTGTTAAGGGCTGTCCCTAATTGTAAGTAGAAAGTATGACGTCACCTGGAAAGCTAGGTTTGTCGCCCTGCGTCGTTCGACCTCTCGCCGACTCTAGCTTTCTACACTTAGGTCGTTTTTGCACGCAGGTTGCGCGGGCGCATAGTTCATTACTTGTAATGAGATGAGACGTTTTTGCGCAAATCGAAGATGAACGCAACTTTCTTGGATGAAGATTGAAAGGAAATTTGCGATATCTCTCGTAATTACATGACATTATGTTATGAGTAGCAGATATATATGTATAACTAGTTAAATTAGCACTAAAATAAAAATATAAGGTATGAATAATGACAAAATTTAAATAACGTACGTAGGATCACAGAGGTAATCATATGCTACGTAGAAGTAAGATATTTTGAATATAAAGGCAAAAAGTAGTCTTCAATCTATGTCACATGCCTTTAGAGTTTAGACCAAGAAAAATATGAAACCAGCACCAAAAACCAATAAACCAAGAAAAAAGACCATCAGTACTCACGCAACAAAAAGTCATTATAATTTAAATTTAAGTACATTTAGTTATCAATAAAAGCTATCGAATAAAGGCGAGGAAATATTTTAAGACACTTGATACGACACGAAGAATTCATGAAGACGATAATTGAAGGAAGAAGGGAAATAGGACAACCCAGACACAACTTTAAGAAGCAAATAAACGAGAAAGCAGGAGCAGTGTTGTACCAAGACGTCAAAGGGCTAGCTGAGGACAGGCAGGAATGAAAGTAACTCCACCGACAAGAGTGTCGCTGTTAAGATTAAATAAAATAAAAAAATTGTTATCAATTATTTTAACTAACTGAACCAGCAGTCATTTTCAACTCGACCTGGCCAGTCTCGTAAACCCCAGAAAGCAAACATTGATAGAAATAATGATAATTTAGCATTCTTGTACGAGTAAAAGGATATCCTTAACAAATTACAGAACGTGCCAGCTCTTTTTCTGATAAGCACTGTCTACTTTCATGGCAAAGGCCGATGACAATGATGGCAATGATGACATATTTTCTTAAGATGTCGCAATATATGTACGAATTTTAGTCTGAAACGTGTTCAACGCTATGTATGTAGGTATTTTAGGTCGATGTAAAGACTAATTTTAACAAACATGGTTCTAAAATCAAACGCTTGTCGGCAATTTTGGTGCCTTATTTGTCCAGAATTTTTAGAGTTGTTCCGATATCATAGCGATGGTAAAAACATGGGTATTTTTTTTTTCAGTGATGAAAAAGGGACTTTTTGTTCCATTTTCACTTTTGTCACCATTTCTCCGTTGCCACGAGTGTATGGACAAATTTATAGTTATTAGATTACTGGGCAGAGGTATTTTATTGGAATTCCTTAAGAAGTCGTCCACAATTAGAAAGAAAGAAAGATTTTAACAATTAATGGAAATGGAAACTAATAATTTTGGTTTTCAGTAAATAATTTCCATCTTTTCTAAGTGATTGGGCATCTGCATATTTTTTATCAAAGGCAGCATTACTTTCGTTACTACGAGCGGCGCGCACGTCGTGTTGTCGTTTGCTGCATACGAATGTGCACGAAAGCGCGTGATCTTGAACGTGTGGAGTACTCTGTTGGCTAGCACATTTGCGTTTTGATCAATTCTGACACGTATACCTATCTACTGATATGTTTATCAAAGGCAAAAGATGGACGCGTGCGCACGCCAGAAAATATTTACGTCAATTTCATATGGCAGTGAATCGAGTTATAGTGAATAAATCACTATGACGACACTTTGACATGTCTTTAACACGTTGCGAGTTTTCAAAACAGTCAAAATGCAAAGAGGAGCTGGATGAAAAGTTAAGATACCCATTGTTTGTTCCGCACTTAGTTGCCCCCCTCGCTTCGGAAGGCACGTTAAGCTGTTGGTCCCGGCTGCCATCATGGCATACCATAATGGCAGTCGTCAGATGCAAAAAATCTGACACCAAACGATGCCAAATCAGTTCTCAGTCTGTGGTGCGGGCGGTCTATGTAATTGGGTGAGAAATATATCATATCACATAAAAAAGTACAAACAAATATACAGTCGAAGCGAGTGAGTACTGCTAATTTTTTTTGGAAGTCGGTCAAAATTACTGTTAACAGAGTAACCTTTTGCACGCCAGCGCTTGTTAACCTTACTTTACTCCCGACGCCAAGTCTAGTAAAACTAGTATAATTTAAAGAACTTGTCGACAATGGCGTCTCTGTCACGCGGCCGTTTTGCAAATAAAGTGGTCAATGGCGCTCAAAAGGTTAATTATTTTTTACTAAACATAATGACTTTAGCATAATAATATTCTTAGTAAATACCTTATTTCTATGAATCGGTAAAACTGTAAATTGATACACCCTAAACCTATAAATTTTTTTGCCCGCATGCCTGTTTGCCTACTTGGTAGTATAAAAAAAATGGCGCCTGCCCTCTTGTGGTGCGGGCCCTAACGCTGCAGCCTATTTATCCTGTGCTAAGTCCGGCACTGTACAAAAAACCATCTTTATTACATTTATAACAGGCACTGACCTGGTTGTTGGCGGACGGCGGCAGTGTCGCGCTCTGCGGCGGCACCGACTGCACCGGCCGCGCCGGCTTGGCTGCCGCGCGCTGCAGTGTCGCTCGCTTCAGCGACACCATCAGCCACATGTCTTCAACACGTTGGGCCACCTACGGATGAACGATAAATTGTAAGAGATTAGAGAATGTGCAGGAATAAGTATATAAATAAGTGAGTATACATATGTAACAAAAAACCCTGTCCGATCCTTGTAGGAGAAACTCAGACTGTCAATATGAACAACTTAACCTATGGGACCAATGCTTTAAACTCAAAGAAAAAAAAAACTATATTTTCGTAAATTAGGTACCTAGTCAACTAAATTACATGACAGTGATGCAGATGCCTTTTATCGAAAATATAGACCATTTTAAGGAGGCAATTTGAATTAAAAAAATCTACGTTTTATAAGGATTTTTTATATAGTTTTAAAGATCAACATAATACAAAAGGCATCATTTTATGTATCTTTTTGGGAGGTGTTTTTTTGTTCTGCGTGATAGAATACTATTTATCGCTAACCCGATGGTTTCAATATTACGGTATAATGTTATTTCGTGACGTCTCTGCCACGAAATCGGTTTTAATTAGTGCGGGTCTTAAGTGGTGTGCTGGCGCATGCTACGAGTACGCAGTCTGAAAAAGAAAACTATGCTTTCTAAAATATGTTTTCTTCCTAATGGGCGAGGCCGCCTTGCGCTGCTACTGCCACAGTCAGGCAGGGCTGCTTTGGTTCGTAGCATCATTCCTTGTCGCCAGCTTTTGAGTACATGACATTTGGTGCCACCACACGCGATATCATGCGTGGAGACGCGGCTTTCCCGTAACTGCGCCGTGAGACTCAGCGGCAACTTGTTTGTGGCATGCTGACATTTCCTAAACATTGTTTTTGCTGACATTTCCTAAACATTGTTTTTTAAGACCGTCGTTGCTAAAGGAGTTAGCGAAAACAAAACTACATATTTGTATTTTGCTGTCTTCCGCGTTCACAAATAGGTCTCTAGCAAACTGTACATGACAGTGACAGACTGCCAATAAGTGCCCATCAGACGGGGCGCAAGTTGCGTCGCGTAACAGCTAGAGATGGGCATTGGATAGTACTCAATCTACCCATTTGAGTATTTACTCACTAGATTAATTAAATAGAGTAAATAGAGCGTGCTCATGTATTGACATCGCATTTGATGTCTGTTTACTTATTTTTACGTAAAATTACGTCTATGCACACCTCCCACCAAAAAATGATAATTAGTCAAAGTTTAGTTAGTTTTAATTTAGTTAGTTTTAGTTTAGTTTAGTTACTTTCAGTGTATGATTAGTATGGTATTTTCATATAATTTAGCGTCGCATATAACGTTTACCTACATTTTAAGCATATTATGGCGTACTTATTTTTACGTAAAATTACGTCTATGCACACCTCCCACCAAAAAATGATAATTAGTCAAAGTTTAGTTAGTTTTAATTTAGTTAGTTTTAGTTTAGTTTAGTTACTTTCAGTGTATGATTAGTATGGTATTTTCATATAATTTAGCGTCGCATATAACGTTTACCTACATTTTAAGCATATTATGGCGTACCCACGCACTTTCCGACAAGAATTGCAAGTGTATACTAGATTTAAGTTTCAAAATAGTCATGAAAACATGAAATGATGTATATGAATATAAATATGAATCGCAATTTATAAAAATCAATGTACTCACCAAATGGATAAATAAATATATATATCGGGTATTTACTCAATCTACTGAGTAAATACTCAAATGGATTGATTGAGTATTTATGCATCGATCGCCCATCACTAGATGTTACGCGGCGCAACTTGCGCCGTGTCTGTTACGGCCCTAATGCCAACCAAAGTATTACATAAAGAATCTGCATCGTGACGTCACAATCTGAAATAAGCTTGACCTTGCTTGAAAATAAAGGTCATTGGGATTTTCGTATATATCTAAACAAGTAAGAACTTATTTTAAAATCTGATTAGAGAAAGCTTCTCCTAAAGGCTATTTCAACGACATAGTATGCAAATCAGATGTTTTTTAAAATTAGTTGACAAGTGATTGCCGGGCCGGCCGAACACTTTAGTATGAAAATGTCGATTTTTTTTCGAGTTTCAAGCATTGGTTCCATAGGGAAAGTTGTTCATATTGACGGTCTGAGTTGCTTCTACAAGGATCGGACAGGGTTTTTGTTACATATTGTATGTATGCATAAGATCACGTCTTTATCCCAAATGGGGCAGACAGGGCATTTTGGGTCTTGCGGCTCTATAAGTAGACAGAGCCCAAGGCCGTAAGACTCAAAGGCCACTTTTAGCGTGTTGGAGAAGGTGGAAAAAGGAATCTAAATAGTGATGGCTTGTTGAAACTGCTAACCTTAACATTAATCGCATTTTCGCCCTTTCCTTCAGTCGGTTTCTACGGTGTGCGCGGGAAGAGAAGCAGCTGGACAATTTTTAAGTTATTTTCTTTTCTCTTAGACCAGCAAAAAATTAAGAATGTAAGAATGTATGTACTTTATCAAGCATCAGCGCCATACACGTCGATGCTAAAACTATAAAGCATCTGCGCAATACGTGGGGCGCACTATAAGTTTCCGGAATGAATATGAAAAAATACTAATAAAGGTACAAAATTAATTTATTGTTTTTCAAAATAATCTCCCTTGGCGTATATGCACTTTTTCATTCGATGAAACCAGTTTTGAAAACTTTTGTGCCACTCCTCTGTGGTGACCTCTGAAACGTGTTTTTCATACTCCTCGACAGCCTCTTCTGGTGATGAAAATCGTTGACCGCGTAATTGGTTCTTAATTTTTGGGAACAGAAAAAAGTCACAAGGTGCCAGGTCGGGACTGTATGCAGGATGACTCATGAGTTCTACATTTTTCGCCTTCAAAAAGTCGTTTGTCTGTCTGGCCGTGTAAGAACTAGCATTGTCGTGGTGCAGGATGATACGGCGTTTACGGTTATTTTTACGGAGTTCGTCAATAACTTCCGGCAAACAAATGGTCGTGTACCAGTCACTATTCACTGTACGACGATTCTCTAAAGCAACAGTAGCCACGTGTCCAGTTTTATTAAAAAAAGAAGCAATCATCTGCTTAGATGCACTTTTCACGCGCGCCACTTTGGTTGGTTTCGGCTCATCTTGAAAGACCCATACGCTCGATTGCTGCTTTGTTTTGGGATCGTAGCAATAAATCCATGTTTCATCACCTGTTACTATGTCCCACACCAAATTTGACGCACCTTCGTTGAATCTGGTAAGCATGGCACTGCACCAAGTGACGCGGTCCGTTTTTTGAGCCTTGATCAAGTTGTGTGGGATCCACCGCGAGCACAGCTTTCTCACACCCAAATGTTTGTGTAGGATTAATTGTATTTGACTCATGCCTATTTCTAAGGATGCGCGAATTTCATGGTAGGTCACATGCCTGTCTGTTTCAATCATACGGCGCACAGCATCGATGTTTTTGTTGGTCACAGCGGTGGACGGCCGACCATCGCGAGATTCGTCACTGAGATTGATACGACCACGCTTGAATTCTGCAAACCAGCTATAAACAGTTGTCTTGCATGGTGCTTCATTGCCAAAAGCTGTTTCAAGCCGAGCGATGCTCTGTTGAGCTGTCAAATTACACTTAAAATCGTAGAAAATCATACTACGAAAGTTTTCCCGAGTTAAATCCATGTTGATGCAGACACACAATTTTTTAAATGGCGCCACAAGGTAAAAGCAAAAGACAGTCAAATGAAACAAACTGCATTCTACAGCCAAAGAGTTCTATTTTCAAATGTTGCAATAAATTTTTAAATATTGTTTATGTAAGTGGCCAGTTCCGGAAACTTATAGTGCGCCCTATGTACTAAAACTAGGAATCTTCACTTCACATTGACATCAATAAAAAAAAATACCCAGCCAAGTGCGAGTCTGACTCGCGCACAAAGGGTTCCGTACCATTATCTATATCTGAATAAAAAATCACGTTTGTTGTATGGGACCTATTTATTTTGTTCTGTTTTTAGTTTTTGTTGTTAAAGCGGCAACAGAAATACACAATCTGTGAAGATTTGACCTGTCTACCTATCACGGTTCATGAGATACAGCTTGGGGTCCCGTTTTTACCCTTTGAGTACGGAACTCTCAAAATAGATCTCACCTGAGTGACCAAAGCCCTCGTCTCCTGCGTGGCGGACTGCATCATCATCTCCCGAAACTGCTCGGGAGTGGTCAGACCGAAGCTCTTCGCCTCCTCCAGCAGTTTGTCTACGGCCACGAGCCCTTTCTCGCCGGCTAGCAGTTCCACGCCCGTTCCGCACCAATCGTTAGCCTAGGGTTAAAAATATAAAGTAAAATCGGCATGTTTCTGTAACATACTTTACTGATTTTATTTTTGATGAATCAGTAAAAAAATTGTCTGTAATTTATGTAAACATTTGGGGCGATGGGCCCATAGTAATAGATTAAGAATTTTAAAAAAATGTCTGTTTGTTTGTTTGTCTGTTTTACACGCTAATCTCCGGAAGTACAGGGACGGATTCGAATGATTTTTTTTGTTATATAGCTGCTAAGCCTGGGCAACATATAGGATATAATTGATTTTTTCTACTCCTGTACTGTTATCTGTCTTTTAAATGGTCCCGAACACTTATATAAGAACACAGATTATACGATATCAGAAAAGTCTATAGTCTATTCCTAATATAATAGCACATGTGTCGTTATTTCGCCAAAACGATACTCCTAGCCATAGACCTATAACTTTTTTTCTTTAGATCTACCATACTGGCAACATAATAAAATCGTTATTTTAACATATGGTGCCATTTTTCAAACGTGAAGTCACTGAACAAACGGTTTTTTGTATGAAAAACATCGTTTAAGTGAATCCATGTTTCAAAAATGGCACTTTTAGTCACTAGGAAGACGTCAATAAAAAAAATTAAGTCTTCCATAGATACCTAGTATCTACCAAACATATGGTAGTATTTCGTACTTTTCTTTGTTTATTTTTGTATTTATTTTAGTAAATGTAGACGTAGAAAAAGTATTGTATGCAACGTTGTATAAGTAGTCAAAAAATGCTCGATGGCGTCAATTTACGATGCTCGCAAAGGCTCGCATTGTAACCTGCGTCACTCGCATTTTTTAACCCTCCTTATCAACTGTTGCATAAAATACTATTTTAAAATGGAACTCCTTATGCAGAACTATAATGGTCCAGCTAAGCTATAAGACATATAAAAATGACGCCTTAACAAAAGTTGTTTAGCCTGATGAGCATTTGTTGTTGAGGTATAAAAATCAAAGATCTGGAACACCTTATGCAAATACGCCAGAGTTATAAAGTCCACGCGAATGAAGTCGCGGGCGTTAGCTAGTAACAATAAACTGTTGTTACTATCATCAATTCAATTCAATTCAATTCAATCCTTTATTGCTTCCTTAATGTTGTACATACATGTGGTGTTTAATATAAAATGAGAACCAATTAAGGACCCTGACGGGCGCTGCAATAGGAGAGGGGCTATTTTATCTTAAAATTGTTATATATTAAATCATGCAAATAAATTATATTTTGGATGCTAATGGATATGATTAATTTTATTATAATATTTTAATTATATTGTCAGGTGTATTTTAATTGTCAAGTTCGAGATAGGTGTTTATATTTTATTTGATTATTGATTTATTCAAGTTTATCATCTATATATTCTGTAAGAGTATAATAACATTTATTAATCAGTACTTCCTTAATGAGCTGCAGTTTTTTTTTTGTCATTTTCTATATTTTTAATGTCTTCAGGGAGTTTATTGTAAATTTTTACGGACATGGCAAGTGGACTGGATGCATGCATCACGAATATATCACGGAACGCGCTAAGATGACGCGCTTATCGGGTTCTGTGTTTCGCGGCGAAATAAATAATGCCTTAGATCGCAGTTGTTATGCATTGGTGAATTATTTCATATGCGATCTAAGACAATCTTTATCATCACCCATGATGAGTAATGTATAAAATAAATATTTTTCTGGCCGGAAAGTGGTATTTACCGCCTGGCCCACATACGATTCGAGTGGAACTTAAATAAATTTAAAGTAGGTAGGTCTTAATTTTGCTAATAATAATAAGTTTCTGAATTAAACATGGAGCAGAGTAGCTGATGACAGAACACAAAGGAAAGAGCTGAAAAAGGCCTATCTCAAACAAAAAAAAACTTGAGAGGTGTCAAGGGACATCTGGATGGAACGAAGTAAAATATAAATATAAATAGGTCTAAATTACATTCAAACTCTTTTCTGCATTCTAAAATCAAGTTTTTATTATCTTCATAAATTTGAATGAACAAAAAGTGTCGTTACAACTTTTGGTCTTATTTTTTTCCGTCTAGCTCCCTTTCGCAACACGCGATAAGGAACTTCGTTCCAACACGCCGATTTGCGACATATTTTAAGTTTAATTTTTATAACTGCTCACTAAATGTTCTAAAATAAAGGCGTTCCTACATATAAAAAGTAACTTCAAAAATTACCTTGTCTATCCTGTCCATGAGCTCCCTAGCTTTCGCCAGCAAGGTGTTTCGCTTTTGTATCTTGTCGACTAGCAACGCACTCGTTCGTCTCAGCTCTTCGCATTTCGACTCTATGTGGTCCACCGAACTTAGCGGGTCTTGCATAAGATTTTCACCTAAAACAATCGATAGATGCTGTACAAGCTCAGAACATTCCCTATGATTAAAGTATAAGGGGGCGTCCATAAATTACGTGAGATGTTTAAGGGGGGGAGGGGGTCGAGCCAAATCTCATCTAATCTTACGTGGGAGAGAGGGGGGGTCTCGGCAAATATCAAGCAATTTTTTTTTCTGGCTGAAATAACAAAAAATTATACTATTTTGGTCCATTTAATCCAGATTGTACATGCTTAAGATTTAATCTTAACCCTTCAATCCAGGAAGATTTATTGCTTATTTGATTGAGAGGTGTCATGACCGTGGGAAAACGACGTCATCGATTCCGCCGTTCACAAAAAAAATAATTACTCCGCAACCAAACCATATTTTTACATTCTGTAAAAAAGGATTTACTAAAAAATATATTGTCTTTCAGATATAAACGTAAAACAAAGAAGCATAGTATGAAAAATACGTAAAACAAAGAAGCATAGTATGAAAAATACAGTAGTTATTCAAGGTCAAAGTTGATCAATTTTTTTTCTTTTTACAATAACAATCCAACGCGTTGACGTAAGAAACCCACATTTTGAAAAATCTCACGTGAGGTTGGGGGAGGGGGTTGAATAAAATCTCACGACATCTCACCAGGGGGAGGGAGGGACAGAAAATTCAAAAAAACACCTCAAGTAATTTATGGACGCCCCTAACGTTAAAAAATAAATTAAAAACCGTCTTATATTTTTTCTTCTGAAAGGAAAGAAATTATCCCAGCGGAGTTACGAATGGAAAAAGTAAACAGAAAAGGGATAAGGGATCATAAAAAAGTGTCTAAAGTTTCTTAATTTTTTTAGACACCAGATTAATTTTATGAAAACATTCTTTTGTTCTTTTGTGAGATATCTTTCCCCTAGTTTTTTTATACGTGGCCCCGCCAAGGCACCCTACGCCACTGGCCGCGGACTAGCCTAGGCTAGTTCTTATTTACAGTCTACAAGACGATTTTATTAAGGACGCTTTGTCCGTCATTATCACTTAATAAGTATATCGACAATTAAAAAAATATAATTAGGTAGTAAGTTAGTGTAAAAATAGTATTGTACCATCATCTATAACAGCATTGGCGGTTTCAAGATCACAAGTACACAGCTTCTCAAAGTCGGTCGCCTCTTGTATAAGGCTCTCCACCCTGTTCGCAGTCTCTCCCACTTCAGTCATATCGCATGCTGTCTTTAGATGACCGTCTAAAGTCGCCTGCAGAACAAAAATTAGTAAGTTAAATGAATAACAAAAATATTCACTTACTAGTTGCTGGTCCGAATGATCGAATTTCAGTCAAACGAAAAGTGTTATATAAATGAACCCTCTTTTAAGGGGCTAGCTGAATTTTTCGAGGTCCAGTGCCATTTTAACCTTAACCTAGATAACCCTTCAAACTATTTTATAAACTACTGTTTACAGTTTAAAGTTAGAACGTGAAGCTTTTCTACGCTCATTTCTACGCTTATTAGCGAAAACGGCCACTTCTAGCTAATGTGCCTACGTACATTAACCAAAAGTGGCCGTTTTTCGTTGTACTACAACGGCTTCACGTTCTCACTTTAAACGGTAAACAGAAGCTCATAAAATAATTTGAACGGTTAGATTTCTAAACTAGGACTGAACTAGACAAAATTTTAAATTATTTATTTCAAATGGGGGTAGCAGTGGACCCCGAAAAATTCAGGGAGACCCTTAATTCAGGAGGGAAAATTAAATGAATGACATTTTTAATTATATCAATACATAAAAAAGAACCTGTACCGAAATAAAAAGTAAAAACTTCATAGTAAAAATTAAGATACTGGCCACTAAATTACAATAAAAAAAATACATGTAACATGCCAATCAATATATGCCATTTTTGACAGTAAATAAATAAATAAACTCTCAAATTATGTTGTGGTTGAGCTTACAGAGTTAATAATTGTTTTTTTTTTAAGTTAAATTTAATATAATTTGAGAATGGCAATGGATATGGTGTGTAATTTTCGTAAATGTCGAAGATCTTTATCCAATAATGCATGGGTGACGACATGTTCACACGCCTTTTGTATAGAACATGGCCAAAAGGAATTTAAAAGGAACGCTGAAAATTGTCTTACATGTCCGGCCTGTGGCAGTGAGTTACGAGATAAATTCGATGTAATTCAAGCTGATCTGAAACCCAGTGAGACTTTCAAGTCCATAGTCTTGGCAGGTTTGAAACCAGACACGATAATGGACGTTGCAATGAGGGCTATGTCGTTTTGGTCGTATCAAATTGAGCAAGAGACTCTCTACCAAGAAAGCATGGCTAAACATTTCAGGGAGAAACTTGAATGCTTAGAAGAGATTAATAACTTAAACCTACAGAAAGTAAAAGCTGAATTAGAGACATGTAAACGCAAAATAGTTTCCTTACAAGAGGAATATAATTCTAAGAGAAGACAGAATGAAGAATTGAAGGCGCGATTAGAAGATAAGTCGCGGAAAATCCAGAAATTAACATTTCAACTTGATGCTCAGAAGAGAAAAGACATTTGTGTAAATAATATTGAGGACAGTCATAGTAGGAAAAATCAGGATAAGTGCATGGATATATCGGCTTTGATGCGTAAAAGATCTGCATCTGAGGCGTTTGTATTTAGACCAGCAAAAGAAATAGACTCTAGGGTATGTTCACCAAAAACACCTTTATTTGATTTTAGAGCCAGGGGTATTAAAAGACAATCCAATTTTCAATTTAAGCCGATGTCATCTTAGTGTACTGTGTACTTAGTATAAAAATAGAATTAAGCGTAACCTACCTGCATTTGTTTAAAGTTTAATAAAAATGTCCTAAATTTTAACCAGTGGTTTAATTTCATGGAATGTTTTTGCCAAAAATTGTCGAATTGTTTTTCAGTCTCTTCAAGTTGCACCAGTAGTCTGAAATATGAAAAAGAACAGCTTTACACATCATCCAGATAGTAGAAATATTCTCAATGCAGTATTTTTAGAGTAAGCAATATCCAGGAGGTTTTTAACTAAGTTGAGTAAGTTATTGACACTGATTTTTCATAGTATGGGCATCCGCTAGTGACAATTCATCTTGAAACTCTTTATACTTATAATCAGAACGAATATGGATATGGAGCGGAAAAAAAAATATTATTAATTAGTCCGTCAACTACATTTTCCAAAAATGGAGGACCCATATTTTTTCGTTTAGCTAAGTAGAAGTAGTTAACATCCACAAATATACAGCGCTTAGCGCTTCGAAGTGGGGGCGATATACGTCACCTTTGGTTATAAATCGTAGCTGATCGTGACGTCACGCGAAATTTGCGCTGTATACTTTCCATACTTTTTTATTAATGTATCAATTGAGCCAAACAATTTTTTTGTTCAAATATCCCTAATGCTAGATAGCAGCAATTAGCTATGTCTGATTCATTTAGGCAACTTGAAAAATCAATTGAATTAGGACACTCGTTGCGTTCTGATTTCCACCGCTATATGTACATTATATACAAGCTATATTCGTATTAAATATATATATTTATCGTATTAAATAGATATATATATATATATCGTATTAAATAATTACCTTTCGACAGCAGCAACATGACTAATAATATTATAATTAAGATTTGGTTTCCGCACTTGCGTCAACAACTCTTCACCTTGCGCGGTTGCTGACGCTAGTTCTGTTTTTAAAGCTTTATACCTGAAAAGTTAATTAAAACGTTAATTTTATACACATAATTAACTAAAATTATGACTACCAAATACCTTTGTGCATATGGTATATTCTAATGCAATTAGGTCAGTAATGATTAAGCTATAAAATATAGCCTTCTTACTTTCAAAGTTATATTTTATTACTTTTAAAATATTAGTTTCAGTACCTCTTTTTACCTGTTTCAAATAGAATGTTGATTTATGAATTAAGTTTTTAATGACTGTTTTTTTTTGTTCTTGCTTTCTATAAATCTGTCGATATTCTTTTCCTACACCGACAGCAAAGTTCTCCGAGTGTGTTGGACACATCATTATCTATTTTACCCAAGTACAAATAGGTAGGTTAGGTAGGACTTTTTCTGCGGAGTAAGAGGGATTTTTCCACAGGTCTATGATGGGTAGGGCCCGTCAATTATTCTTAGTATATGTCAATCGCGACGATTTCTATACAGGATGACGTCCATAATACTGAACTAGTTTCCATATTATTATTATTATTTAGAACCCGCAAGATCCCATTGTTGGGCAAAGGCGGCCCTGTCGGTTCTCCATTTCTCGCTGTTTTGCGCTTTTGCCTGCCAGTCCTTTGAGTAGGCATCTAGGTCGTCACGCCATCTCCGCCTAGGTTCTCCAGGACGCCGACGTTCGGTCGGCATACGGCTGACGTGACCAGCTCAGTCCCATTTTAATTTAGCGGCGGCGACTTTCACGTCTTTAACTTTGGGGATAACATTTCCATAAAAAAAAGTTATTAAAAATCGATAAATAAAATTTTATCCTCCCATTTAAAATCCGTCTGGATGATTTGTTTCAGTATTTTTGTTTTTCGTAATTTTTTTTATGGTGTGTAGTTCAATATCATGGACAGATCTTGCACTTACAATTTGGCTGGTGACTGGTGACTAATATTTTTAGAGTTTAGAATTTTGGATGCATATAATGTACGACTTAAAAGCTCACCTAGATTCCTGTGAGTCTAATAATTCTTTGGTTTGTGAGGGATCGTTTCCCATATCGCAGTCCACGATCTCGTGCATGAATTTGTCCAATTTGCTCGAAATCTCTTTCATAAGCGTCGAGAACTTCTCTAAAGCCTGAAAACAAGTTAACACCTTGAATATACAATGGAATCAGTATGGTACCTAGAAAGTTACACATGGTTATCATCTATACAAAAACTCGCAGTCTCGTGTGTTTTTTTTCGGTGGGGGTGTATTTTATTTTCCACAAGGATGGTCAGTACCGATCATTCAGTTTCAACCGATTTTCATCAAACATAGCTTAGAACCACCGCAAGGAAACTTGCTTTCACGTAAAAAACCGCATCTAAATAGATCCATCCGTTCAAGAGCTACAAGACAAACAAACAAGCAGACAGACAGATATTAGCGTCAAACTTAATAACACCCCTCTTTTGTCGAGTGTTAAAAAGAGAAGGTGACATATTACGGGGTTTTCATCTTTTTTTTTTTAATTTATTATAAACTTTATTGAGCCAAAAGCTACAATAAGTGGACTTAATGCTAAAGAATTCTTTCCCTGTCAACCTGTAGGAAAAAATAAACAGATATAAGAAAGTTGGCGTCTAAATACAGATACCTAAAAGATATAAAGCCAGATTTTTTTTTACTAAAGTTAGTCCGCAATTTATAACGGACGACGGAATATGTACAGACTGAATTTCTTTTTATTGGGGTCGCTATCTGATTGGTTGATCCTGAGCCACGAAATGAGAATGTCTCGTGATCTTATTACTATTTATTCTCGATGCAGATCTTATACAAATATCTATTTATTTATTTTATTTTTATTATACTATCATATTACAAAATATATTATACAACAGAACATTACACGACATTTTTATAAACCACTCAGGATCGTAGTAAAAAGCCTTAATAGTTATTCTACGTATGGTGTTAGTACATACAATAATTCTTATTAAAACACATCACAGATATCTCACATATCATTTAACAAATACCTATCCAACTTAACTTAATTATTATTATTTACATATAACGCAATTTTACAATAAACTTATTTATTTGGGCAACCACGTCAAAAGTTAAAGATTAATGTATCAATATTTACATATTTTTTTATAACTAAAATCTGCCAAAATACACAACCGACTTTGATAAAATTTCTATGAGACCACCAGACCAGTATATATCCTTTCAAACTAAAAAAGAATTTTCCAAATCGGTCCAGGCGTCTTCAAATAATCGGTGATCATACATTAAAAATAATTGGCCAAGTGCGTATCGGGTCACGCGCATTATAGGGTTCCGTAGTTACGAATGCCAACTTCGAGTTCATGCCACTAACAACGTCTAAAAACTAATTTTCTATTGAATTTGTATGACATTTTCCTTTTCCAAATACATTTAATAAGTATAAGATCGCCTATAAATTTTAAATTTGTAAACCCTACCTAGCTCTGATAGTTTTCCTTTAAATTTCGTTATATATACAGATAGAGGGGGGGGGGGGGGGGGGACACATGACTCTAACAAAAATTTTCACTTTAACACCAAATATTTCAGAAACGGATCCCTTCATCGAAAAACGGTGTATACAAACATAATTTTTTGAAAGACCTATTCAACGATACCCCACATGGGATGTACCCATAACAATATTTTTTTAAATATTTTTTTTACCACTTTCTTCGCACAATTAATATTTACACTCGTGCCAAATCACAGATTTCTAGTAGTTATCGTCGCTGAGTAAAACCGCGGACGGAGAGACAGACAGACTGACATGGCGAAACTATAAGGGTTCCTTGTATACTACGGAACCCTAAAAAAGATCGCGACGAATGAACTATCTCCATTTTGGAAATCTGTTAAAAAATCTTTTTAATTTAAATTTAATGTTTTCCGGAAAGTAATTTCTTTATCTCATCTGGCAATGATTTGATTAATCTCTTAACTTAAGATCTAAAGGTTAGTTCAATCCAGAACTATACTCACTATCCGTTGCTGTATCCACTCAGAGTGTGAATACTGCAGGTCTCCGCCCAGGTCTGGCGTGAGCTGCGTCTTGTCGAAGTGCTCGTACAGCTCCTCGATGGACGAGCACACGTGGACGCGGAACCGGAACTCCTCCTTGAAGAGTTTGCTGCTGACTTCAGACAGCGCTTTCTGGAGGAAGCTGGCTGGGCGGAGCACGTACACTGCATGGATGACCCCGGGGAAGAATTCCTGGAATAGTAAAAAGGTTTTTACGGTTCCGTATCCAAAGGGTAAACTGGGACCCTATTACTAAGACTCCACTGTCCGTCTGTCTGTCTGTCACCAGGCTGTATCTCATGAACCGTGATAGCTAGACAGTTTAAATTTTTACAGATGATGTATTTCTGTTGTCGCTATAAAAAAATACTAAAAAGAGAATAAAATAAATATTTTTGTAGGGCTTGCATACAACAAACGGGATTTTTTATAAATAATGGTAAGGAACCCTTACTGCACAAATCCGACTTGCACTTAGCCAGTAATTTAATTTATTGTCTTCTTTTTAATTGAGCGAGCTATAGCGTGTCAGTTTTGAGATTGACCAAATAATGCTTTTGTCCGTCTGTCATTCTGTCTGTCCGTTCTGGCCTTCACAGCCTTTCTCAACAGGTTCCATGATTAAAATTTGACGAGGGAAGTGGAGTTTATTTCCGGAAATACCAAGCAGATATAAATTACTGCTGGAGTACCTTACTTTTGCGCCTACTACGCTTTTAGTACGCTACGGTTGACTGGTAGAGAATGATATTAGCATAAAGCCCGCCTTTTGTACCATTATTATTAGTAGATAGAGTTTTAAATATATAAAATAATTATTAAGAAATGCAGAAAAAACCCGGAGAGAAAGATAAAAGAAATATCAAAACACGCAATCTAAATAGTCGTAATCCAGTAAATGGGTTCGATTCCCCCGCGACTCCCGCAGTGCCTAGTTGGCTCTTTGCCAAGGAGCGTATTTATTTCTCGTCAAGTTAGAGCAGCCGACGGAGTGTGAATATTTTTATTTGCTGTTTACTTCAGATAAATGCTAACTTATCCCGTTAATTATTAGCAGTACAAAAACATTTATTTATATGTTTACTCAATTTGAGCAATAAATAATTTTGAAGTTAAATAAAACAATCAATCTTAAAGTTATGCGTTAAAGTCGTTTGGACCAATTACAAATCTTTCTTGTATTTATCTATTTTTTTTCCTAATCGTACACCTTGAAAAATAATGAATAATGAAGATACTAGAAAGATGTGTCAAACTATTTTAACGCATAATTTAAGATTGAAGCCGTACAATATAATGCCACCTCAGCACAAGTGTGTTCGATGCACATTTTTACGTACCGGCCATCAAGAGCGTACTCGCATAAATAATTTAAATTAAGTTTTCCAAAATATATTTCAGTTTTCGTATCAGTGACTTTCATTCATGTCATCAGTCTTTACCGGGATTTCCCGATACACTATATTGTCCAAATCCCGTCAAGGTATTAAAGTTAAATGTTATAATCGAAGATAAGTTATAATATAATGCGGTGCGGTGACCATGGCTAGTAGAAGATGTATTTTTTTTTTGTTTTGATTATGTATACATCTATAATCGAACATACAATACAAAAACTATGGAGGGTAAATGGAAGGAGAACTATCTTATATGGGGGATATTTGAAAAAGTGTCCAGCTGTACGCATTAAATAACAGTTGAAAAATCCTCCAAGAGTGGCGCTAGCTGCAGCAAAGGGTATGGAATGAATGTAGCCGTTGGTGACAAATTGAAGTTAGCCGAGTCACAGAATTACTGGGTTAAATAATTTTTGTGGCTAAATTAGTCAGCTAGTAAAAGTTAAATTTAATAAACGTTTCTTGTTTACGTTGTCCAATATATTTTGAAAAATATAACCTAAAATAGTAATTATGGCGCTTGATTTAAAATTTACCCTGTTGCTACTGTAGCGCCACCCTAATTTAACACATTTCAGCGGACACTTTTTACATACAGAGACAGTTCTCCTTCCATTTACCCTCCATAACAAAAACATAACAAAAAATACCCGATACAGATTACCCGCTTTCTGATAATGTCGGTAAAAAATGCAATAATGTTCAACGAACACCATAACGATAAATAATAAACTATAGATACTTAATACTCACAGAAACCCTTAACAATACAGTCTTCACGGAATTCCATCTGTCTTTCCTCCGATCTATTATGATGTGGAAGCCCATGTCAGCTTCTAATAACCTGAAATGACCAACAAACAATGAATTAGATTCGTACAGCGTTCTATCAATCTCGGGAAATGGCCTCCGTTTTATTTATCGGTTCCCCGGACCTAAGGCTTACCATTTATGTCCCAGAATAAAAGGACCTTTAAATTGTTACTCACATGTTTTTGTAATATCGGCAAACGGCGAAAAAGTAACATAAAAAGAGATTTTATTTGTTTTTCATTGCGGAGCTAGCGGACTCGTAAATGTTGGTTATGATTTAAAAGTATGATAACGAAAATGGGAATTTGTATTCTGGTAACTATTCTAAAAGTCACTTAAATTTTCTGGGACAGTAAGAAAATGGTAATTAGAAATAGTAATGTATTTATTGATTACATTAAGAACTTAAATAACATAAATAAACTATGACTAAACTAAATATAACAACGAATAAACTAAATATAACAATGAATAAAAAAACTAAACTAGATATAAGTATAACAGATTCAGTGGAAGATCTGTATTTGGACTGTATACCCTAATCCAGGCATCCCTGGCTTCGGCCAAGCAGGCAACCTCTACGTCGCAGGGGCCTAAAGTACTACCCACAAGTTTGACCGTGCTATAAACCGAAGACTGGAAGGCTGGCAGTGCTTAGTACTTGAAATTTTCCTTATTTCAAGACCACCGTGGGGTATTGGTAAGGTTGCTTTGGCCCAGCACCTGTCGTTCAGAGGGCAGTTAAATATTTTGTTTAAAGCCTCTCGCATGTTGTCCAAGCGAGACAAAAGTTCAGTGTGGGCCCAAAGAGGTGTACAACGAAATAGTTACACTGGTACCAATTTGACTTATTGAAAAGTGTCAATTTTTTTGTCGACTGCTATTATGTACCTCAAAAAAGGGAGTCTCAATTTCTCATACAATTAGTATAAGAAATTGGGACTCCACTTCTGAGGCGTACCGTATATTACTTGTGATTTATTTTTAGCTTTTTGACTAGCACTGGGAATCTCTTACAAACTGGTAAGCCTAATGCAGCAGGACCATAATTTTATTAATGTCTTTTTATCGTCATCGATTGAACACTTTGGTTGAGTCAGTTATGTTTTCATCATAGAGCATATAATTATTTGCAACTATTATTGTAAGTAGATCATTGCAATATATTTTAATTTTAATAAGCAGCTCTTATGAAAGAATAGAAGTTGAGAGTTTTAAGGGATTTCCTTCAGCCTTTGTTGCAAAACTGTACGTCGGGTAGTGTCGGTGTGCATCATGTCATGCATAATCAATCATACTCATATGCATACCACACCTATGAATATGGTATTACGACTTCACTTTCCGCAGGAAGGAAATTATTTTGGAAACCAAAATATTCAGATTTGCACAAACACTAAGTGCGCATTCAAACTGGAATGGCAAGGGTCGACAAAGCACGTTTACTATCTAACCATTTGATTTTTATTTCTATTTTCGAAATTCATTAATGCATTACCCAGACCCCGTAAGACGAACCGCAGTAGAATCAGCTTTTCTTATTCGGTACTAGTTGGAGTACTTTTATTATTATTGTACAATATTCCCCTTCGTCTTTTTGAATTTAATTACCTACTGAACGAGCAAGCAAAGTTCTTAATTTCTTCTTCGAAAGTCTGATATTTCAGAAGGTAAGGAGCTAGGCGGCTCTGACAGGGGTATGTATTATTTGCGAATTCACATGTAGGCAAACCTGAACGTCGTCCGTACTTCGACTGGTAACAATAAGGAGCACAATAAATGTCAAAATCCACTATGCTTCAAAAGGCACGTTAAACTTCTGGTGCCGACTGTTAAGGCAGACTGGCTTCATTGCATGGCAGTAATTTTTATATCCTAAATTTTGGCAGTCATCGAACTATGTTGATGTTTTTTTTTGACATCTGCCACTAGTGTTGACTTGCTCATGTGAAAAATAAACAAACACACTTACGAGGGCACTGAGGTGAGGTAGAGAAGTAACCGCCTGTACTCCGGCGCGGAGAGGAGATGGAAATTGTTGTTATCGGGGAAGGTGATGAGCGGCCGATGGTCCTTCGCCAAGCCGCCGGTCGCGAGCGCGTACTGCGGTAACAGTAGCTCCCCGACGCTTCGGCCCTCGTCCGCTTCGCTGCCGCAACCGTCGCATTCTGCTTCTGAAAATAAGAGAGAAGATAATTAATAGATGGCGCTGTTGGAAAATTTAATTCGCTGGCTTATATGACATGGCGACAATGATCAGACAAAAACAAGAAAAATCAAAACAGGTTTTGGCCAGAGAATGCATCGATATTGAGATATGGAAACCAAAAGAAAGTATACTATTTTTATTTAGTAAGCACTGCTGCAGTGCTTACACTAATGTCATGTCTAGAGTCTAGATACATAGACCCCTCAGCTTTCCATCATTATGCAACACATAAAGTGTCCTCTCACATAGGCTTAGAATGTATTCCGTAGACCAAACAACAGGCCATTACTTCCTCGTCCGCCTATTAATCCACTGCGGACGCAGTGCAGTACAAAGGGAATCATAATTGACAACATTTCATTTTCAAAAAGGTACGAAAATTCGAAAATCATTTCGAGATTTTGCGATTCTGAACACGTAAAATATTTTTTTAGATTTTTTTGAGTTATATTTTTAGAGATAAATGAAAAAAACTCAAAAGAACAAGGATATAGGCATTTAACAGGTTACGCCTTGGCTTGAACATCTAAAAGTAAAAAAATAATGTACAAACTGTCAGCTGTCAATTGACACGTGCGTCAATCTGACAACTGACATCACGAGTGAGAGAGAGAGATAATAGTAGTGTTGTTCTATAGAAGTATCAGTTCGATAGGAAGACCCATCTAATATCGATAGTTCTTTCAGTATAGTAGAATTAGGTTTGAAAAAAATACACATGCATTCAAATGTTTACATAGCTTGGTGACGAAATGATAATATTTCCTATAAATTATTGATATTTCAGGTTAAATAAACATAATATTTACATCAAGGTCTTAAAAACATTTAAAAAATTAAATAAGGAAAAATTATTATGCCCTAAAATGGGGCGACTGTCAAAACACAAGGTGACATTTATGATAGCTTTTTTTTTGGGTTTTTAATTAAATCTTTCAAATTTCTGAACGCATGTTTATTTATATTTTTGAAAAAGCAATCCTGGTATGTCCGCCATCTTCTTTCCACAACGCGTGTACGCCGGAGCCTTTGATTTTATTTTCAGTCAAATTCGCCCCAACTTCAAAACGCTGTAACTTAAATAGTAAAAAATGAAACAATTTTTTCTTTGTGTTCTAGATTTCCGTAAGGGGCGACTATGAGAATCCGTTAAAAAACGTGGGTTACCCAAAAACCCCATTTCAAGAATAGAGTTGATAGGGCACATTTTTTTATTGTCGAATATTACAAGCGTAATTTTTATGCCATTTGTTTTCCACATACCAAGTCGTCTATATAATATTTTGTTTTGCCAATAATAGCTGAGATAGAAGCGTTTGATTTTTAAATTAATCAAAGTAATCCTTTTTGTACGGTACGTAAGTTTTTGTTAGTTAATGTTTAGATATAAAATACTAAGATTATATCTACTTCTTTAATTTTACTTTTTGTAATTAATAATACTATCGATATCGATATGTTACTGCTACAAAACACAACTCTATAGACGTCAGTAAACGTTTTATTTTTAATTATAAAGTACCTATGGCAAAGATGTAAACTCGTTACATCCTAACTGTTGTACTTACGCTCTTTTGGAATGGAGAGATTTTAAGAATTTAATTTTAGGAGAAATAATGAAAAGAAACGAAAAAGAAAAAATACGTGTGTCCTTTTTTTTGAAGTTCTTTAAGGAAAAAAAATAAAATATGTATATAAATTTTTTGAAATGTTGTCAATTCACTTGCAGGCTAAAGCCTAGGCTTTTATCCATTAAGGCATAACTAGCCTAGAGTGCAAGCGTGCATGCCGCTATGAGCAAAGTGGTTGAACTCAGACTAAGTAATACTAATTCAGATACTAACAAACTAATTGTTATTGATCTACGAGTAGCAAGTAAAAGCAGCAAAGTTTTCAAATTTAATCTAGCGTTTGTATGTACATTTGACGATAACAACAGTACAGGTGATCAGAATTTACGTAAATTTGCTAAAATAATTAACGAGATCGCTTATCCAGATCAATAAATGTAATATTTGTTGTAAACTATCTGAGATATTGTTTCAATTAGCTCTTTAATTTAATGTTCCCTTATCAGACGACAGGCACAGACAACAATGTGCGTAATGCATTTTTAACTGAACGAAGGATATAGCAATTTAGCGTTTAATCTGGGATAACTGCAGCACAAGTAATATGGGGTCAGTGTCTTTGGGTTTTATGGCTTCATTGTTTATGCCTGAAATCTAAACAAAACATTTTTCTACAAACTCAGCCTTCCTAGGCACAATTTCAATTTAATACATATATGAAATGTACTGTAATTAATTTTAAATTTTACACTTAAAGTCAAAATGTTAATTTTCTTAGTTCTATCGACATAACATTTTGAATTTACTTAAGTATTACATAATTGAATACAAATTAACCCGAGTGAAAACTTTGAGAGGAAATTCATTTTACTGATAATGAAGTCGAAATTTATAGTGAACTCATTCGATTGCTCGTTGAACGCTAACGAGCCAAGTTTCAGCTTTGTTCAAGTTATACTACGATGTTTTTAATAAATTTACCAAGAAAGAAAACTAAATTGCCCTCTGAAACATAGGAATCTAGCTTTAATATAAATTTCTCCTAAAAATTACCGCTTCTGAAGAATGAAACAAACAAAAAAAAAAGAGTTCAAATCAGCCCACGCGTTTTCGAGTAATCGGGAAACATAAAAAAAATATATATATACTAGCTGACCCGGCAAACGTTGTTTTGCCATATAAATAGATTGTATGTATTTTTGTATGTTGTATCATAAAAAAATAGAAATTAAAAATTTTGTCTAAAAAATAAAATAAAAAATTTAGGGGTGGACTACCCCTAACATTTAGGGGGATGAAAAATAGATGTTGGCCGATTCTCATAGATACCGGATAAGCACAAAAAATTTCATCAAAATCGGTCAAGCCGTTTCGGAGGAGTATGGCAACAAAAACTGTGACACGAGAATTTTATATATTAGATTAAAGATTCCCACGAATTGATGACTCCCCTTTTTTAAAGTTGGTTTATTAACCGAATAGGTAAATTTATAGCTAAGTTACAATAAAAAGCACTTTCTATTATTAAAATAAAGCAAAGGACTTCTGAAAAATAACGGACGCGATAAACATCAAGTTGACAGAATAATGATAATGATTGCATGTATTTTTCTTAGAAGCTCAATAAATACAGTGTTAGGGAAAATTATGGTAGTATTAAATATGAAATACTGTCTTTTTTGTTGTGAACAGTGTTTGCGTGCTTCTAAGCCATTATTTAGTTACATATTATCATATAGAGTTAGTTAAATATACAGGGATTCCTTCGTGCCATGTTCTGTCACTGCTATGTCATAAAATCATGGTTTAAATGAGGGGTTTGGAGTCCCCTGTTTTCATTTGACAAGGTGGTTGTAGGAAATAATTAAAGATTACCAGATATACAAAGGCTTATAGGTATCTCTTACGGTGTAGACATGTTATAATGTTAGTAAGACCCGAGGCAACTAGCAGACGAAGCCCGAAGCTAAGGACGTGGTTAGATTATAGTATGAACTAATCACGTGTTTATTCCTTGCGGAATAAACAGAATCTTGAGTCAAAAGATCTAAAGACTCTGTTCAGCTCGATTGTGGATTTGTGGGGGGAAAAGGGATTTAACGGATTGCTAGAGGCATCGCTCATATTTTACCCCACTACGACGCCAAAAGAAGGGTTATGTAGTTCGCCGCTATGTATATGAAATATAAGTTAATCTTTTCCCTCATATCTTTTATAATATCTATGACACCTCAACAAATGAGGTATTATTGTTGGAAGGCGTCTTAGCTGTACGCTGGTTACAAGCTGTGTGACGTCACAATTTTTAAAATAATAATGGGCTCTGTAAGAACTTAACTAAAAAACGAAATAAATCGAATCATAACGTGTTTGATATCAAATGAAAGGGCTCAATTAGCACATTTTAGAAATATACAAAATGTAACAAAAACTCTGTCCGATCCTTGTAGGAGCAACTCAGACCGTCAATATGAACAACTTTTCCTATGGGACAAATGCTTGAAACTTGAAAAAAAATCGTCATTTTCATACGCAAAAGTGTTCGGCCGGCCCGGCATTTTGTAAGATAATGTCGATTTTTTTCGAGCTTCAAGCATTGGTCCCATAGGAAAAGTTGTTCATATTGACAGTCTGAGTTGCTCCTACAAGGATCGCACAAGGTTTTTGTTACATATGGTATACATTACTAGCTGTCTCTGCCTGTTGTGCCTGCATTCACTGAAAAAACGTACTTTTCAGCAAGAACCTAAAGAACCATACCGTAAGTAATCGGGTTTTAGTTTTTAAAACTATATCTTGTTACATGATTCAGATTGTCACCCATATCCCGGATCGGTATTTACTATCAGCCCGAAACTACGTTTTTTTTTCCGCCCAAACCAACAGAAGAAAAACGTTACAAAAGGTCTTTTTCAGGTCATTTTATAAACTGACAGAACAGGAAAATAAGTACACCTTCATATGCATATTATTCATTTCCCGCGCGTCAGACAGGCATTCGACGCCGAAGGAGAGTGAACCAAATAGGTATACGCTACATACGAGTACATATATCACGCCTATTTCCCACAGATGTAGGCAGAGACTATGGACCTCCACTATCTACGATCCTGACAAACCTCTTTCACTTCATCTACACGCATCAATCTCTTCATGCATTCGGTACGGGATCGGATTATATACTACATACCTATCTACTACCAACGGCAATAGTGCCACAATATGTATCTCATCATCATCATCATTTCAGCCGTATCACGTCCACAGCTGGACATAGGCTTCTTCCAAGGATTTCCAAAATTACCTGGGACCAAGGGGCCTGGTCGTTTGCTTTCTATCCATGAGAGGATATTGCCATATTCGCCACACTTGGCAGGCGGGTTGGCGAGCGCAGTGGCAGTCATTATCGTACTTCCGACGCTGTTGCCCATCGAAAGTCTGTTGTTCATCTTCAGCGACGGAAATATCCTTTAGTCGCCTTTTACGTCATCCACAGATAGAAATGGAGTGGTTCTATTTTAGCCCGGAAACCATGCGGCACGCACCTTGTTCGGGGTTGATTTTCTTGCGAAAGAACCAAAAATACGTACTCTCATCGAGTCATCAATAAAACGCCAGAATGTTTGAGAAGACTCAATTTTTAAAGTGTTTTAGGCATTTAAGAGTCCCCTTACCCTAGAAAGAAATAGTTTTCCATACAAACGTAGTCTATGTTTTATTTTGAAACGACATGTCGGATATGGGCAAATTTATGTAATTTTAAAGAAATTGCAATTATCTAGGTTATAATTGGTTTCCTACAGTAAAATTATGATCTGAAAAGCGAATATAGTGTATTATATCATATTTGACCATCAGTATGGAAAACTTCTACATCCTTATTTAGGGGATTCTTAAGATGCAGTACTAAAGTACTCAAACTAACTAATGAAATAAGAAATGATGATAAACCACCACGTGAGCGGGGATTGAACCAGCGACCTTGGTCTTGATACGACCATGCTCTTACCAACTGAGCTATCACGTGTTCAACCCCGCACGCCGAAGTTCTTCACAATCTCCTATTCCTTTAACACACATTAGGCATTTTTGTGATATTTTTTACCATTTCTTATTTCATTATTTAGTTTAAATAGATTCTTTTTGGGCGTTAGCTCCTATAACCTTTTACCTAATCAATCTTCTCGTGTCCAGACTAATTTCCTCACGCATTTCTTAGTGCGTGTATTCGACTACTTCTAGCGGGTTCAACGACCGGCGATGGCCATTTAAAGGTCAAGCTATAATTCAGCGCGACCGGATCCAACGACTTCAGGTGATTCGCGACAACGACACAGGAAACCGTTTGATGTACATTAAAATTTTATTTCGTTGGGGACTAAATGACAATTTATTATGTCTATGAACATTTGAGTAGAAACTCTAATTTGTTGGAAAAAACAGTGACCTTTGTATTAAACATTTCCACTTATTCATCGTCGTCATAAATGTGTTTTTGAGACTTAAATTCTTAGCTGTTTAATTATAAATGAAATCATTTTATTAGCAAATATTTGGTAGAATTCTTTATTTCACAGATTACTGTTTTCCATTCTTACTAAGTACAGTGCAGTGCAGATTTTTTATTTTGTAACTCTTGGTTAGTGTACACCATTGTATAGGGGGATTAATACAATAATAGGGTTGGACTTTATGTTTACAACGTGTAACGTAAAAAACATCTTCACCTCCATACAAAATTAAATACTCACCGTGCCAAAATGTATGGAGCTGCAAATTTATTTTACGATTTCACGGATGGTCCCATAGTAAAAGTTGTTCACATTGATTAGTATGTTTACTTCTTTTCGGATTGATAATCCTTTACCGTTACACGTTGTATAAAATTCTAAGAGAAAATAAAATTTATATATAGAATGCATGTTCCTTCTACGCAAATCATAAAAAGGGATTGGATTAATCGTACTTTACATAAGTACGATTAACTATATCCTTTGGGTTACATTTTAAGAACTTATCTGCAGTCAGCAATAGATATCATTAAAATAGAAATTATCAAAATCATTTTGTTGCCATAGTCCTAATACACCTCCCAATAGGTACTATACAAAATTAAAACAAATTACAAAAATCAATGATTTCCTAAAAATAGTCTATTAAAATTGCTATCTTATCAAAGACAGCAAAGACGACCTTCGGAAATATCTCTACATCTTATTTTCCACGGTGAAAGATACAAAGTTGCCGTCATTATTCTTAAGATTAAATAATTGCGTGGATGTCGTAAAAAGCGACTAAAGAAATAATCACAAACCACTGCTTTTTAAGGAGGGATGACGCCAGGCAAGCGGACGATAGTAAAAGAAGGTGAGAAGGTTAATTCGAATGTAAGTATGTACATATTTGTTTTTTTTTTTAATGTTTGTTGCATGATTACTCGAATACGCCTGGAAATATCTTTTTTTTTGTTTAAATGGGCATACTTCACAGGTGGCCTCATCTTTTTTTTTTAAATCGGTTGTGTAGTTTGGTGAAGTCGGTTTTTAGTTTAAAAAGAAAGTCGGTTCCGGCTTTTCTTCTCTATTTGCATGATCTTCAGCATACTTGGGTGACCATTATGACATATGCATATAATTTTTTGGAAAAAAAAACCGAAAAGCGTACCCCTGGCTCCGAAGCAACACACCTAAGGATGCAACCGGAAAAGAAGAAGTAGTTAACTTTCGATTTAAGAAAATAAATGGGTTCGACGTTACTTTACAGTTACTAATAATACTTATATTCCGTTTCAAAAACCTAGAATTTTAAAGAAATTATTTCTAAAAAACCGACAAAAGAATTAAAGAAACTTAGCCTCAATTTAACCACTTGAACTGAAGTAAAAACCTGTAATAGCTCGCATAAATCATTTGAAGACATTTTTCATTTGACTTCATAATGCAGCGCTTGAACTAATGCATTTCTTTGTGATGTTTTAAATGATGGATCGCTGTTGTTAGCAGCGTCATACAAGCATTTACAGAAGTGTTAACACAAGTAGCTGAACAGTTTAATTCATGAAATAGTCATGTTGGTCAGACAAAGTCACTCACATCCCTAAAAGGGTAGACAGAGACTAGAGCAGTTAGACCCTTCTAAGTGTGATGGCGGGTGTGATAGTGGAAAAAGAAAATCGTAAGAAAAATAGCAACTGGTTAGTAGCTGCATCACCTAATTTCTGTTACTTATAGTCTCTGAATAGAACCGACTGAGGCAAAACTATATATACCCTTATAGTTTCGCCGTGTCTGTCCTGTCTGTCTGTAAAAGGAACCCTTTCCTTGTTTACTTCGGAAGCCTAAGAAAAAACAATTTCACGTGACTAGTAAAAATATTATACCCATTTCACTGGCAGTACTCAAACACTCCGATTCTATATAAGTAGAGATACAACTAAGCAAACATATCGGCGCCAACCGAGCGTTGAGAATTACATAATGGCAGAGCGGCAGAACCTTAACAAAGGGCGCGCAAGGCCAATGTCAGACAGCTGGAGTTTGCGGCGATAGTACTTCGTGTTCTTTGTTTGTGGAACAACCGATACATGGGTAAATATCTATCTGTTTATTCCAAAGACCGGAGAGAACAATTCTCAACACTCTGATAACCGATTCTAAACGTAGACATGCATCTCTACGCTTACATAATGCTGTAGCATAATGTAAAACTCGGAGGAGCTCGGTGGCCCGGCGGGAGTGCGCATTACTAGCGCTTTCGCAAGTAAAGCGACACTGGATGGTCCGCACTTGGATTGGTAACCACAAGTGGCATGAAAATTTCTTGAGCTCCTCCGTGCTTTGGAAGGCACGTATAAGCCGTTGGTCCCGGCTGTCATCATTGAATGGCAGTCGTTTAAGCTATGTCAAATGCCTTTAGGCAGCTTGAAAAATCTGAAACCAGTGTTGGCCACTTACACACACGAAAAGCAAGCAATGTAAAACTAAGCTAACATCAGCGCCAACCGAGCGTTGAGAATTACATAATGACGAGCGGCAGAACCTTAAGAAAGGGCGCACAAGGCCAATGCCAGACAGCTGGAGTGCGGAGATAGCACTGTTCGTAATGTTTGTTTTGGAACAAACAACCGATACATGGACACAGAATAAGTACTAGTACTCACGTACAGAAGTCTTACTCAGAAAAGAAAGTCTATGAAATATCTTCCTAATGTGGTAAGCGCTATGGTTTAATTTAACTCACGTCAGAACTTCTCATCTCTTCAATTTATTCTTATTACTCTTGACAAACGATTCATGTCACTGAATTTTCCCCTACGAAGTGGTCGCCGCGCGCATAGTAATAATGTAGGTATATTTTCGTCACATATAAATGAAAGGGCTTGTTATGAAGCTTCCAAATATTTATTGTTATTATTGTTAAAAAAAATTGTTTTGATTTTATTCATGAAAGAAGACAAAAATGTACCATTCCCTCATGATCTCCGAAACTACGAGTAGATTAAACGAAAACCTATAAGAATTATAACATCTGAAAATAAAGTGGTAAACTCAACGTTCACTCACGGAAAATAGTTCACTAAAAACCACTAGATAGCGTTAGTAGCAGTTAACTCGCGTCTTACTGTGAGGATTTCAAATGTAATATTTTGTATTGATTTAAAAACTTTCGCATTGTACGGAACCCTCTCCATGCGAGTTCAACTTGCGCTTGGCCGGTTTATTTTATATATTAGTATTTTTATATTTTTCTATTGGATACCTATGTGTTAATGAATGTCAAATAGAGCAAAGTCATTGATACCTACGATAAAGTTTCAATAAATTGATTAAATACTTACTGAAACTGAGTGAGAGACACTGTGATATTTCTGATTATAAACAGTGTTCATTTTGTTTAGGGCAAAGGCATCTCTCTATTTTTTTAATTCCACCAACACTTTTCATTTTACGAAACAATTCACAGAGACAAGTGTAATTGTTATCCAATAACTAGTTATGGAATGTATAATAGTATATGGAATGTACGTCGGGACATCACACCATAGTCATAATAGAGCTATCGTTTGATCATAGACATAACACTCCTATAAGAAATCCATCATACGACTATTACTTCCTCTAGAAACCGTTTAAATCATCTACATACCTAAGAAAGTACCTCAGTTACGTCACAAAATGGTAGCTTACGTAGTGATAATACATGTTTTACGGAACTTTATGAACAGTCTTAAATTCCTATCATCTTCAAAGGTAATTTAGCGCAAATTGTTGTGGCTTGCAGCCCTCTTTTGTGTTTATGAGTATGAGACGCAGTTTCAATTTATTAGGAGAATGAATTTTATATCTAAACATACTTCAAGCAATTTATCGGTATTTAAAATTATGGTAGTTAGCACTTTTTAGATATTTCCCGAGTAACTTTTTGTATCTATACTATGTAATAAGTAGATAAAGCCATAAAATCATAAACTGAATGAAAAATGTATTTGTACTAATAAAAAAAATTTTGGTTATAAATTTATTTGTGGAAATTTAAAGAATTTATTAAGTAAATTGATGTAACTTGTTGTTCAACTAAGTATCAATAATACTCCTAATATTGAGGATGTTTGTAAAAATAATGTTAACTCTCAAGACGATACCAATAACAAAGTCGTTGTAAGTGCTTCTTTTATTTGCATAATAGGAGTAATGTATACTGAATATTTCCTCTCGTTAATCAAACAGTATCTACAAAATACAATAAACCATAAGCAAATACGACTAGGTACTCATACTAAATCCCACGTTTTTAGGATTCCGAAGAAAACAAGAAAGCCTTACAGTTTCGCCATGTCTGTCTGTCTGTCCATCAGCGGTTTTACTAGAGACTATTGGAACTAAAAACCTGTAATATAGTATTGGCGTATATCAATTACGCCAACATAGTGTTAAAACAAAATCATGTATTTTTTTTTTGGATAGCTCTCATACATGTTAAATGGGAATCATTGTCCATTTTTTTGACCGACCCATGGTATACGGTGTCGTTAACTAGGTCTTTAAAAAATATTGTGAGTTTGCGAACACCATTTTTCAAATAGGGATACGTTTGCAAAATGAAATATTGGGTTGCAAATTTTTGTTAAGTCCAGTGTCCTCCCTCCTCTATAAGCTAAACGTTTGAATATGAAAACGTGAAAAAATACAGGGCAACAGTATACATAACGAAATTTAAAAAAAACTATCAGAGCTTTCCTTTTAATTTCGTTATGCATATGATTATGACGACCTCCATGGCGTAGTGGTCACCATGCTAGTCCGCCACCCAGAGGTCCCGGGTTTGATCCCCGGTCAAGGCAAGTTGGAAAATTGCCTTTTTTCAAATTGTCCTGGGTCTTGGATGTTTATCTATATACATATGTATTTGTTATAAAATATAGTATCGTTGAGTTAGTATCCCATAACACAAGTCTCGAACTTACTTTGGGGCTAGCTCAATCTGTGTTATTTGTTCCTACTTATGTATTTATTTATATTTACCTAAGAAGAGTTTACAAATTAAAACCAAGTTATAAAATGTACTTGGGGAAATGAAAATTCATACAAATTCAATAAAAAACATTAAGGCGTTTTTAGTCGTGTGAACCCAAAGTCGGTATTCGCAACTACAGAACCCCACACTACATTATCCGTGGCCCGACACCCAATTGACACACGTTATTTATATTTTCTTAATCGCATGGCAAAAAACATTAGGTACAGAACGATTGAATTTTCTTTCTAACTTTTATTCCAAAGACATCTGAAGGCGGCTTACACCAGGGCTATAATGCGGAGACAATTTAGGTAAAATATTGTCGTGTAAAAATGATTATAAATACTTTTTCATCTCACCTACTAGAAAAACGATGTTTTCATCCCAAAACTTTTGGAGCTCAAGTTAAAATCTCTAGGGATTAAAATACAATTTGAAACTGAACACGAGTGTTATCTATGTAGAATCAAAAAAATATTGGCAATCCAGCAAAAAAAAAAAGAAAAATTTTGTTTTCAAAAATTAAGTATTGGTACAGACGTCCATGGCAGACGTCGTAATTTATTAAATTTGGAATATACATATATCGTCGTCAACATGGATACATGTAATATTTTTATGTTCTTCGCTTTAAAAAAAAAACACAAGTATAATTAAAATCGCGCAATTTTTGTCTTTAATTCAAAGTAATTACATAAGATTTAGGTTATATTCTATTGACAAATCATTATTTTAATTTGAATAATTTTTCGTAAGTTCAAGCCTGTGGCACAGAATAAGTACTAGTACTCACCCTATAGTGAATATCAAGTTTACATATAAAAAAGTTATAAGATATGAGTAAACATTTCGTCAGAAGTTGGTGCTCTTAGAAAAATTATTTCTAAGTATTTATTGAATGAAAACGACACCAAATGTCGGTTAAACTTTGGTTAGAATTGCAGATGTTCTATTTTCTTTATATTTTGTTTTGTATTTGCTTGTTTTTCTTATAGATGGAGATGAAAGTAGAGTGTGATACTCGGGACCGGTAATATTTTTATCTCGGGCGGTATACAAGTATCCGCCGCTTCACTCAGGATTCCATCGTAGAATTACTCGTTACGCTCGTGATTCAACTGTGAAATCCTTAGTTTCGCTCTGGATTCAAAGTAGCTCCCTGGCCTTCAAAGTATTACCTTTGTCCCTTGTAGCACAATATGCTATTTAAGTTGCTTTTGCGATTTTGATAAAATTGCAAAAAATATCTTACCGGTGGGCAAAAAATTGTAGCAAATAACGTTATTTGCCTTCTTCAGATTCAAATAAATAAAAACACACACCTGGAATGTAAATTCTTCTTTTTACATACTTATTTGCTTAGGTGAAACTGACGTTATTTGCATTTTAAACGTTTTAACATACATAAGTAGGCACATTTAGTGTTACTTTCGACAGCATAATGTTATGGCACCCATTGCTCATAATTACGTGTCCTCTTCGCAAAGTTACAATCCCTATTTACTCATGTTTCCCTATTTTTTTTCAAATTAAAACTTGATACAATAATGAGATTAGGTATTAATACAACATAATGTCATAGTTGCATGTAACTACTTGATGGCAACTACCTACTCTATGAGGTCCATTGTTGGTACGGATGAGAATTCTGAAAATTCCTCATCTTATCCGAAACATGTACCTTTAATGATTTATGTGAATATCTTTTATCTATCTCTCTCTAGATAAATTTGATTATTTTTCCGACCCAAATATCGACCAATAGAATTGCACCATTCGACGTCACGTGGTACAACCTACATGGTATTATACTGATAATTTTTTGATTATTTTCTCTGGTAGTTGCTATATATAAAAAACAAAACATAATCCAGTCAAATTAACCACACGTCAAACTGACAGGTTGAATTCAATTGTGAAAATTGGAGATTTTGCATGAAAATGAGTCGATTTGGAGTTTGTTCTCAAGCTCTTGTGGTATTATAAGTGAATACTTGCTTGACCTTCATGTTGTCGTTGTACTTGTGGTTGATTCTGCGGTAATTTCGGATCATATTCAAAAAGATTAGATTTGAAATTTAACCCAGCCCAAGGCATATCTGCTATTTTCATTTCAGTATATAGTACACTTCTTGATTCTTATTCTAGCCAGCGTTTTTATTATACCAAAGTAATTAGAACTTTCCCAAACCCATCTTCCGAACTTAACCCAGAACTTGTGTTACGTCATGCTACCACGTCTTTGCCGACCGTAAGGGTCTCTCCGACCTCATTGATATGCGGCATGCATCATGCAACCTAATCTCACCGCCTCCAAGTGCCCTTTGTTGTGAGCCTAGATAATAAGCCGTCAGCAGAAACAGGGTTAAGACATGGTCCTTAATTTATTAAGTCAACGTTGTAGATTTGCATATGAGTGTATTTTTTTTTCTATTCTTACTACTACTACAACATATAAAAGTCATGCCCTTTTGTCAGTGTATAAAAAGGTAATAAATATAAATAAATATACAACATGGAAGGCACATACTGCGGGTATGTGCCTATAAAACTAATAAATTGAACCATTGATTTATTACAGGTATGTCCCTTCCACGTTGTATGCTAACTCAACGATCCTTTACTTAATAACAGATTCTTATATATATAAATAAACTACCAAAACCCAGGTCAATCTGAAAAACATAATTTTCCATCATGTCTTGACCGGGGATCGAACCCGAGTCCTCCGGTGTGACTGCGTGGCATGATTGATGACTAGGCCACAGAGAGGTCGTCTAAGAAGGATACAATGAGAATTTTTCTGCTAAGATTATGATTTTTGCAATTACCTTATCCATTTTCCATTCTAGGTGTGTACCGTTTATGGTGGTAGTTGCAAATGAGCGTACGTAAGTACAAACTCAAGGGTACAAGTCACGCCTAAGAAGACGAAGTTTATTTTTTAAACTTTTTTTAAAATTTTTGTTGAGCCAAAAGCTACAATAGGTGGACTTAATGCTAAAGCATTTTTTACCTGTCGACCTTTAGGAAAAGATAAATAGATAAGAAAGGTGGCGTCTTACTAACAGATAAAAAATATAGAGCCGGATATTATAATTACTTTAAAATTATCATAAATATAATAAATACCTATTTAATAAAGAATATTTTTATAAAAAAAATATAATATATAGGTACCTAAATACGGATACATACCTTTATAAGAACCACGAATTCTGCACATGGATTATGCTTTCAAAAAGTACACTTTTTGCTTAAATACATGCCTACTGGAGAATTGTCTGATGTCCTCAAGCAATGCATTCCAAAGCCGTATGGCTTGAGAAGTAAAGAACTTGTGTCTCATAGACTCATAGCCAGTGACTAAACATCTTGGCCACCACCGCTTCTAACTGAAGATTAAATTCGACGTTAAACAACATTATTTTATAGGATCTTCAAAATCTCTCTGCCACCAAGTGCCCTTAGAGCACAGATAATAAGGAGTCAGCAAAAACAAAGTTAACAATGTTTTGTCCCTTTGTATTCAGTCGATCCTGGAGATGAGGGCATTTGCATAAGCGCTGTCTAGGGATTCTGTCAGGTGTGTCACGTTCGTTGGGAATGAGATGGATTTTTTGCTGTGCAAATGACAGGACACTTCATTTAGATTTTGACGATGAGGACATTTGTATGAGTGCTGTCAAAGGATCTATCACAGGGCTACGTTTACTGGGAATTGGATTGCTGGTTAAATAAAAAGTCACTTCATTATGCAGTAGATTTCGAGGACAAGGACATTTACAAACAAAAAAAGGAAGTAATTTACATTGTCTAGTTATAACTGTAACAGACGAAATATTCTAATTGGCAAGCAATTTTAATGAAAACTTTATTTACGTATTTATTTACCACACACTATTTAGTATGGATTATTTAATAAGGATTATAAAGTTAAAGGGGTCAAAATTAATTATTAAATTGCGTTGTTGTTTGTTTTTCGTGTATGTAAGTGGCCAACACTGGTGTCAGATGTTTCAGGCTGCCTAAAGGCATCGGACATAGCTTGACGACTGCCATACAATGATGATAGCCGGGACCAACGGCTTATACGTTTATATTAAATTGCATTATCACTGGACACACAATGTGTTTGGATAATTAATAATATAATACCTGAATCATAATCGAGTGTACCTCGATCGTGTTGTACCTTGATAATACGTCCGTATAGGGTAGCGCATGATACATAAAATAAAAAGCAATTAATTATTACACATACTCGTAACTTTAAACATAAATTGACGTAATAGGCATCTATCATGCTTAATAATTTCTCATTGGTTAGATAAAGACTAGGTTACTACAAAGTCAACGATTGGATTTGGTACGAGTAAGAGAGGCATGGAAAGCACCCCACCGACAAGGACAAGAGCTCAGCAATCAATCAGCTCTTGAATATAAGCAAAAAGTAGGTATTCCATGACGTAGTTAGGAATAATGGTTGTAGTTTGTCACATTTTCCTCGATCGATAGAATAGTTAACTGAAATAATACTCAGAAAAGGAATTTAATCAAACCATTCATAGTACATAAAGCAAAATATCCTTTACCCGTTAACTTTTTCCATGTAGTATTTATTTCATAAATCAGTATAAAATTACCATTTCAGCGGCCAGCGTGCCTAAATTAAATTTGTGGTAGGCCGTCCGCAAACTTGATATAATATCAGGGCGGGAAATATTACTTGCTCACTCAATATTAATACTTGCTCACTCCAAAACAGGGTAAACTATATAGTTTTTAAGTTGTTTTAAGGAGGTTTACTTTGACGATTCTTTGGCAGAAAGTGTACTTCAAATAATTTGTTTCGTTCGACTTTTTTATGAAAATGCATGCGTTATAATGGCATTTGTAATTGTGGCAAATACTTGGTTTAAATAAAACTCAGCGCAATCCGGTTAATTGTCATGACTTAACCGCTTTAAATATTATTTTGTTATAGAATCTTGGTGACAGAAGTAATGTTAATTCTTTACAAATCCTTGAATTTAGTAAAATTGATAAAAGTATTAAATAAAACTAAAATTGACATTGTCTACACAAGGTCTAATGGTTGAAAATCAGACTCACAATAACTGAAACCTTAGTTTCGTAAACGTAAACTGAAGGGCGGCTAGTTTACATAATTTCTTAGAAAGCTTTTCTTTTGGTCCCAGAGTAAAGATGTTAAGGGCAGATTACGTCCCTTGAAATTTTTCGCTTACGAAAGGAAAGAAAAATATTTCGGATAGCGTTGTCAGCGAATTTTTGCATTTCATTGCATATTATACAGTCAGCAAAAGTTGTCCTTATCTCAAAATAATTGATAAATTTATACAATTTTGTTTTATTTAATTTTTTTACTCCTATACATATTTCAAACATCACATGCAAGATGATTAGGTGGCTTTAGTTTAAGCAAAATAAAATCCAGTATGCAATAAATCAGGCTTTAAACTGGTTTTCAGTGTTATAGATCAAACATAAAAACACTTGCCTAGTCTTTTCGCAAAAAACAGAGTGAATCTCATCTGCGCAAGTAACACACAACACTTGATACGGCACATATGGAGGCGACGCGTGCGCAGGCCATGCGCGGCCCGCGGTCTATCGGCCACTGCATCCACGCATCACAACACAGCACCCAACATTCCAAGGAGGGAAAAAAACAAATCGATATTGTGGCCCCGATTCTGCGATAATTCGATACATTTTCACGCAATTATCGAAATCGCATTTCTCTCGAATTACCTCGTATTCCGAAGCACTGCATCCTGCGGCGCACGCGGCAGCACGCGCCGACCGCAACCACACTGACACTAGTGCTATCGCGCTCGGACATAACAACCTCTGACTTACGACCTTACACACCAAACACGGTAACATATGGTTTAACGCGGCGTAGTATGGTTTAAAATGACATACGACACACAACACGACGCGTCTTAACCACAAAGTGCGCGTCGGACCGCAACTGGCTGAAATATCAATTGGAAAACCTTATCGGTCCCACACAATAGATAAACGAGAACCATTAAGAGATCTATGGAGATGCGTTATCTGACATTTGAGATGCCAAATGTAAAAAGTAAGTATAGATTGACAAGTTTTTACATACGTATCAGACTATATACTCTATTATCCTTCGAACATTAAATGTAATTTTAATTAAACATGTAGATAACTTTTTACCGGGATTAACATGCATTCCCGTGGTCAAAACAATCAAAACTCAGGACCCTTTGGCAACGCGGGCAACAATGAACTAGTTAGAAAATAACATTATAAAACTCATTATTTACGTGGGATACTAACCAACTGACAAAATGTTAGTAAAGCGGGCCGCCAGTAAATAGGTTCGCTTCATCAATGCAATGGCGGGTATGGCAGACATCCGAATCATCTGGCTGGTGCAAACTGGGCCGGTGCAGGAATGCACTTCAATGCAGGCAACCAGACTGGAACTGATCGACGGGATGCGCCGCACCACAATACCACTCTATTACGCCGAGGAATCTCACCTATGTAACCGACGGAAAAACTCAGCATTTATCACAATGCATAAAAACAATGAAGGATAAATATTATTTACATTTAATGCGAGTTACAATGAGCAAAGCATACGACAGTATGTTTAAAAGTAACACGCTTGGTTTGCGTCTTTAAACAAGAGTAATTTATTGAATTCCTATAGAGTAATGTAAACTGTAAACAGATATACTCCATCCTGTGAATACCAGACATCATGATTGTACCAGACAGTCTGATTTACTACAATTTGATTGTTGTGTTGTGCTCACAACCTTTTGCGAACTGAATCATCACCGGAAGACAATAATTCAAACTCTTCACTTTTTTGTTCTTTGATGCTGCTATCAAGGACAATAACTTAACAAAGTATAATGTTTATTTAATCCGCAATATTACGAAACTTTTGATTCACTTCTTTCCAAAGTTTATCGAAATAAATTTCGAGGTTGGGAGTGTAAAGAAGAATAAAATTAAAATTTCGCGTCAAAATGGCCTACTTCTACTCCGCTTTAATAACGCCGCAGTAAATTGCGATTATACTTAATTTGGCCGGCAAATTCAAGGCTTAATCTCCTTGGCAAAAGATATAAAGCTTTCTAGTATAATAATTAGCGTAAGAGCGTCAGCGTGATCTTGTATTTATGATAATAACATCTTGTTTATTATCAATGATGGAAATGGAGAATACACAAATGTTGTCCCGATTCCATGGAAATGGGACAAGAGTCGATTTTTGATCAGAAATTGAGTGTCTAAGATGCTTTAGTAAAATACTAAAATCTGTAGATAGAATAAATAATAAGCTAGAAAAAGAAATCTGTACACACAAATCAAAAATAAAAAGTTTAAATTAGATAATTTGCTGCTTACTCTATATATACTCGTATATTAGGTTGGGGAAAAAGTCTTTTCGCATATAGTATGTATGAACTTGTAATAAAACCACACAATCCGGAAATTTTGATGTCAAAGATGCACGTCGCTCTGGTCGCCCTGTTACGGATAAAATGGATGCTATTTTTGAAAAAGTGGAGCAAGATCGGCATACAGTAGTTACGACGTAGCTGAAGAACTGGGAATTGACCACAAAACAGTTTCGGCGCATTTGAAAAAAAATGGGTACACAAAAAAGCTCGATATTTGGGTACCTCACGAGCTCTCTGAAGGAAACCTAATGAACCGTGTACTCATTTGTGATTCTTTATTATGACGTAATGAGACCGAACCATTTTTTAAGAAATTGATAACTGGTGATGAAAAGTGGATCACGTACGACAAGAACGTGCGAAAAAGGTCATGGTCAAAATCCGGTCAGGCTTTACAGACTGTGGCGAAACCCGGGTTAGCTCGCAACAAGGTGATGATGTGTGTGTGGTGGGATTGGAAGGGCATTATTCATTATGAGCTGTTACCACCAGGCAGGACCATCGATTCAGAACTCTACTGCGAACAACTGATAAGATTAAAGCAAGAAGTAGAGAGAAAGCGGCCGGAATTAATCAACAGAAGGGGTGTGGTTTTTCATCATGATACCGCTAGAACTCACACATAAAAGTAAAAAGTTTAAATCAGATAATTTGCCGCTTACTTCTATATCACGTCATGTCACGATCATGATGGCTAAAATCATTTTGACAAAATGGACTGTTAAATTAGATAGATCATGTGAGAAATAAGACTGTACCAGATTTAATGATTTGAATGAATTAACAAATAAACGGCCTAAATTATAACAATAAAATAAATATAAAAATTACATTACTTCCTTCGCCTTGAGCACCCGTTAAAAGCCGGTGCGGCGCCCGCGCACCCATTCTTTCGTGATATGGAAATTCTTTGCCATTGTTTCTTTGTCCTTATTACTTGCGCAAACGCCGGCAAAGCCACGCTGTCATATGTGTATCAATTTTGCAAAGGCCTGGGACCATTATTCATGCGCCTGGGATAATTAAAGCATACATTGCCATAAGATAAAAATAAAAATGAACTTAGTTCTTTAGGACATAACATATTGTAAACTAAGCCAGGGCTAACCGCGATATTAAAAATCTTCCTCTTTTCAGTCTTACATTGAGTAATGTACAGATTTAAGAAGATTTTACTTTAATAAAATTGGACAGAAAAAAGGCGCTTCTAAAATGGCTACAATTTTATGATAACTGATGGTATTTTAAGTCTTCTTCTTAGAGCAGTTTCTGCTGCATCCTGCTGTGTGGCTTCAGAGCCCGAGGTGTGCTTTCTGGATTTTTCTACCCCAAAGGTATATTACCTTTGGGGTAGAAAAATCCAATGATGGATGACCAAACGTGCCGAATGCCATGTGAATTGGAACCATTGAAACGATTTGGAAAAATAGTAAACAAGGTTTCAACAATAATGTGAGCCCTACGATATTTTCTCATTTATGAGTTTGGGGTTCTCTCCACTACCAACTTTCTTCTCTTCATTTCTGTTCGTTTTTCAATTTCAATGCGACACAAATTGAACAAAAATGGCGGACTTCAATAACCGCCATTTGGGTTCAATTTACGCCGATAACCGCCATTTTGGTTTAATTTACATGTCGGGAATTTGTACAAAAATGCTTTAAAGTCAGCCACTTTTGTTCAACTTATTTGTGTCGCATTGTACATAATGACGTCATTATTCCTAATGGGTCTTGCGGCTTTAAACAGACAGAGCCCAGGGCCACAAGACACAAAACCAGCGCAATCTTTTCGCGCGAAGGTGGCTAATTTTTGTTCGTGGCCGTTCAATAACTATTATAGACTACCTTTTCGATTTTGATATTATTGTCTTTACTAATTCAAAACTGCAAAATACACTAGAAACGTATCCGACCAGATAAAATGTTTTACATAACATTACTAGTAGATTGTTACATAATCCAGTTAAAAGTAGGATTCTAAATTACTACACGATGCGCAGCAATGATGATAGGCTATTAATTAACGAGCTTGTTGTGGCTCAGTTTCAACCATACTTTATAATTATGCACTCAGCCTTCATACTAAAACTATACTGTAACTTAATTGTAGAATTTTTTCAATTATGAAACTTTTCTTTTATCAGTCCTTTTTCTCTCTTTGTCTCTGTTTATGTAAAGATTATTATATTTGAACAAAAAAAAATTCAATTTATAAATGCGGCAACCAATAGATACATACATATTTTCGCGCCTGTTTCCCATGGGGGTAGGCAGAGACTATAGATTTCCACTTGCTACGATCCTTGCAAACCTCTTTTGCTTCGTCAACACTCATAGATATAGCGCAAAATGGAAAAAAATAAGATTGTTCTTTTTAAGTGGACAAACACCGTGTGAATATCCAGATAAATTTTCACGTCTTTATCCCTGACGGGGTAGACAGTGCCCAGGGCCGTAATTCCCAAAGGCCACGCTTGGCGTGATGGTGTAAATATAGAATAAATAAACTCCACCTACCAAGAGACTTGAAGCAAACAACGACGTGAAACTCTTACATCTCTCATATTTATATTAATACTACATATATTGTTTCTTTTAATTAATAAATAAATTATAAAATTAAATATATACGGACAAATCATATAGGTTGAGCTAGCCCCAAGGTAAGTTCGAAACTTGTGTTATGGGATACTAACTAAACAGTACTATATTTTACAACAAATACATATAATGATCCTTTTGCTTGTGCGGAAGATAAAGATACTTTAGAGTCTTTAGAGGGACTAGATTATGTATATATTTCCTTTCGTTGCTTGGTTTGAAAATTCGTTATTATTTCGGTGCAATTAACATCGAATACAGGCAAAATGAAGGCCTTTCCCTAGCATTTTGACGTGGGATGTAAAATGATGACTATGAACTTTGAATACATATATACTAATCACAGCTGTATTCTTTACGGGTTAGACAGCGCCAACCTACGGCCTTAAGATCAATATGATGATGGTGGACGTGTAGGTCGAGAAGGAAAACAAAATGTCATCATCATCCGAGCGATTTTCTCGGTTGCATCCTCCCTCAGCACGTCTATTGACAGATTCTCCCCATTGAATATCATCATCGTCAGGTCTGTTTAGTCTCCACTGCAGAAGAACGACCCTCTCTGTAAAATATTAAGAAAAAAATCGTAGTCTCAAGTGTAACAATTTTTCAGTAGCGTTGATTGCACTACTAATAAAAAAAAAACTCATATTAATTGGTTCCACGTGGTCGCGGCAGCTAACTAGAGTACGATAAAGTATGAAGCCATTCATCATATTCAAGAAAAAGTAGTTCTGGAGCATTACTTTTTTAAGAAAATTTGTTTATTTCGGTAGAAACAACATGAAAAGTTCTACTTAGGTACTAATTTTACTTTTACTCGAACGCACTAAATACATGAAAATTAAACATTAAGACCACATAATGGGTAATGGGGACAGATCTGTCAGTGCATAAAGGTGTTACTTAAAAAAATTCAATAGACATCCTTGATGAGACCTGAGTATTCGACATCCGTACCAGGAGAATAAAAAAGTGCCGCTTCGGCCGTCACTTCATCACACTACAGCATAATATCACAGCAGTTATAAAATAAGTGCCTAAACACACCGTGCCGAAGTGGCGCGGTTGAAGTTCCGCGACTACTTAAGGGGATCCAATAATTTTTCGGAGTCCAATGCTGCCCACATTTGAAATAATCCATTTGAATAAAAACGGAAATATCATTTAAAATAGAAATATTTTCAATGTGCGTAGAAAAGCTTCACTTTCTCACTTCAAACCGTAAACAGTAGTTCATAAAATAGTTTGAAGGGTTATCTAGAGCTTGGTCAAGACAAAACTTTAAATTATATCTCCGTTTCCTTTTAAATTATTTTTTTAAAGGGGGGCAGCACTGGACCAGGAAAAATTCATGTATCTCTTTAATTTCTTCGCATGCAGACGTTATTTCGGTCGCGAAACTTCAGCATGGTATGTTTTGATTTTAGAACCGCGAGACTGATTTGACAATTAGGTTATTGTTGTCTGAAAACTGTTTCTTCGCTCCGCAGGTAATTAAGCCAGGTTTAGAACAATGTGTGTCAATGACTTGGCTTTTTTGCAACACATTGAACACGGTTTAGGGGTGGCTTATCAGAGAAACAGTGCTTTGTTATCTTGTGGAAGTGGAACAGTCGATGGCAGGGTTAGTCATTTGCTGATACATAACAGAATATCAAAAATGAATGAGTAATTGAAAAATTATACATGCGAAATAAGTTTATCTTGTCTTGCTGTTAAATCCCTAGGTATAATAAGACAATTGTTAATTTTATACACCCTTAGAACATTTAATACAGGATAAGCCTTACCTGCGCGTTCCCTTCTGCCGAAGCATAAGATCAAAAATCTAATACGTTCATAAAAATTATTTGCTAAATCGATTATGATCATTAAGAGGCTTGGTAAACCAACGAAAAGACGTCTACAAGTGCTACGTCTTAAAAATGCCATGTTATGCACTTTTCTAGTGTAGAAAGAGGTCTTTTAATCTTCTAAAAGATGGCATAATCATTTATTTGAAAGTATTTTTTATTTAATTAACGTTGTTTTCTATTTAAATGTAATTTCGGAAAAATCGATGGAATATCTATGAGTATCGATTACGAAAAAAATAATCGAATCACGTTTGCAACTGATTTCCTTCCATCCCATAAAATGATCTAAGATCCTATTCTATTTAATCCCTTATTAACTGCCAAACCAAAGCAAAAAGATCCATAATCGCATAACACAAACTTGACATATTTTATTTTTCGGTGTTATTATATTATTGAAGTGAAAACTTCTTTAGCGGTGTTGTACGCTTTTTTTTGTAATGGGTAAAAAATGTTAAACTCGCGTCAGGACACGTGACCTGATCGAAAATTCGTAAGACGGATGAAGAGTAGACAGCCGGCGCGGCGTAGGAGAGGAAGTATCCCCCTCTCTTTCTACGGCGCGGCGAAAATGTATGCCTGCGCCTGCTGTTTCTTTTAGGCGGCGCAGGGCGCTTGCGCGGGGCACGCTGTATTTAAAATAAATAAATATTGTCTTCTACCACATAAATGATAGTACATACTTTTATACTGATAATTTAAGCAATTCGTGCAAAATTATTCCCTAACCATTCCAAAATATCAAAAATGCACAACGTTAACATTAAAGTTTTCACTTCTGCTCCCGGAGTGCAACCCGTCGTTTTTTTTTTTACTATCCCTGACACGAGACTAGTTGATTGACCCCTGGTTTAAATGTATCAATTACATTCTTAAGAATCGGTAATTAGGTTTAAATTTGAAAAACGATTAGTTGATGACGTAATCGCACTCCCCACTAGACTCGCACAGTGATGCGCATTGCGCACTCCCTACGAGACTATTGTATTTTTGATTTACAACCTTCATCTTTATTCCCTGTGCATTAGACTTGAATATAGTTCCTTTTTCTTGCCAAGAGTGTATTTATTATGTGTATTTACACATTAATTTCAATGTGAGCTTTACATGTGTGCAGAAAATAAGCTAGTATTTGAATTTTTTGTGAATGTGTGATTTTTTTAGATGTAGCTTACCCCCGCACCAAAAGCGGCAGAAAGTTTTGTAAGAAGATTTGTCTGCGTAACGTATCCTATATTAAATGATCTAAGTATACACCATGCAAAAGTTTTAGTGAGAAGACAAAATGGTCTCTACGATTGTTATAATTCTATTTTACCCTTTCGTATTTTGTAATAGCAATCCAAAGAGCAGGATGAAAACCTGAACCTTTATAATTGGGAAAATAAAGACTCTTAGTATAAAATTATAGGGTCGATAGGGAGAGAATGCTCTCAGCATTGTACTTGGAGTGTTGGCTCAAGAACAAGAAGCTAGAAGTGAAGACAGTGGTTGAAACAAACTAGTAACAGAGTGCTAGTGGAGAAAGGGAAATACCACCAGCCTACTTATCAGGCGTCATTTAAGTTTTGTAAAAATGTAATTAATACTTTCATAGGTCTTAAGAAAAATAACGTGGCTGTCCGATACTCTCGTCGTGTTTAAATCATCATCAATTTATTTAAGAACTATGTTCTTGTCGGTGGAGTATTTTCTATGCCTTCCGATCTTCAGCTAAATGCTTGTCCTCCCTATACACGACTTCTGCCTTTTCCTTTACTTCATCCATGAACATCCTTCTTGGCCTTCCCTTTCCTCTATTTGCCTCTATCTTTCCTTCCGTTGAGTTTCTGATGAAATTATCGTGTCGTATAAGGTGTCCAAACATTTTTCCTCTTCTTACATCGATAGTCTGTTTGTTTGTTTGTTTGTTTCTTTTCTCTTTGATACATCCCAGAAGTTCTATGTTAGTTTTTTCTCCTTCCAACTTATCTTTTCCATACGCCTCCAGCACCACATTTCAAAAGCCTCCAGACGTTTTCAATCCTTCTTATTCATGGTCAATGTCTCACATCCGTAAAGGGCAATACTCCAAACATATGTTTTTATAAGGCGTTTATTTTATTTGTGTGATATAAATTAATGTCCATACAAATTAGATTGTTTTACCGAACGGTATCTGCTTTAAAGAATTGTCATCGCTGTACAAAGAGGAGACGCTAGCATGATGGGCACCTTTTAAGCGATTGTATAGTTTATTTTTAATCTAGTTTTATACTAAGTTCACTTCGACTGCCGAAAAACCCACAGTTTGTGAACGAAAACACATCACTAGTTACGGTGTGTCGAAGTGTTAAGTTTAATTTATTTTCTAACATCTTCTATCATTTAACATAACCGTCAATTTAGATTTGACATCACTTGCGTTATTTGCTTCTCCACGTGATAGGCAGGCTTTGTCAGCGAGCGAGCTTCCGCTGCCAGGTGCCATTATACCAGGTATAGCACAATGACACAATGAATGCATGGCAAAATACGTTATGAATTTAGTATGAGATGTGCCGCCGTAGGAAAAAGCGAAGGATTCGTTTTTGAATAAGGTTGATTGATTCTTTGTTAAAAGCAACGAAGAAGGGATGAAAAATTTAAAACGCCTGAAGCGTTTTCTAATGTTTGGAATAACATTTCCTATTTATCGTAAATAAATAACAGATCCCTTCCTATTGACGCTTTATGATCAGAGTATCTAGCTTTTAAAATTATTCCCAAGGATGGTTGACGTCATAGGCAGGCGGCCAATCGTTTAAACTGCTCCAGCCATTTCTTCTCAATTTCGTATGGTCTTCGTAACCCTTGGGTGATCATTATCATGCATATCATATTTGGACAAGAAAAGGCAAGAAAGCGCATCCCTAGCTCCGAAGTTGCACATCAGACGGTGCAACCGGGAACGCGCTAAGATGAAGAATAAGTATCTAATATATTCAAAACAAAATAATGGGAGGTAGTTTTTAAAAATTTAATTTGAAAAAGTATAAACAGACATTTTATATAAATAAATATAACATAGTTTTGGATTCTGCCTCTGAAATTAGTTAACTACTGGTATTCAATGGGTATAATCAAGAATAATGATGATCGTAATTGATTTCTGCGGTGAAAAAACATTGCTATAAATTATATTTATTTATAGTACACGACACTATTGACGTAATAATATTTATAAACAAACGTAAATATTTACAAAACTGCTAACGTTTGTACAACCATTTCAAGTCTGAACAATTATTTTCGATTAGGATAATTTACTAGCAGTGCTTTTGCAAAGAAGGTTAGGTGCGGTGAGGGCAAAAAATCTTCAGATCAGCGATATTTCAGTTCTACGAGTATTCTTAAAAATTGGGATTAATACTAATATGTAGAAACTCAGTAACTAATTTATTATTTCAGTTTAATAGTCCAGTTCTCAGAATGTCTAGTCATCAAATTGTCCAAGTCTCTAAATGTCCAAATCTCAAAATGTCATGTCTTTAAAATTGAATAAGCAAATAAATAAACTCACCAGATATAGTTTAAAAAACTAAATCCCGACTACACGGTTCTCTCCACAGGGTATGATCGTTTTAGTTTATTTTTTATTTCACACATTATTAGTGTCACGGTTTTATTTATCTTTTAGTGGAAATAAACCTAGGTAGCCAAAACGCGGACAAAATTTACATCAATATGATTATTCCAGGTTAATTATAAACTTTGTTGAACACGTACTTTGTTTCCTTTGTTTTGGGAGACTGCCGTTGTTGAAGACAAAGATACACAAAATTAAATACGCAAGTACTTATGAAAGATTGAATTAAACAGTTACACCAAACGTACGGAAGATAATCGTCAGGAGGTTTTATAAATAACAACGCGATCTTTGGGAGATACATTTTTTAAATCATTTAGGTGGTTTAAAATAATGTACAGTACATACTTAAAAAAAATAATTTTCTATGAGAAAAACTTGTTTAGAACTTCAGGGATCTCGAAAAAAAAATGACTTTCTTATGCCAGGTTTCATCTCATCGGACAATTTCTATAGGAATATCGATTTTCTTTTTACAATTGCCATTTGTTGTCCCAAAGCAAAAGTTGTTCTTATCAACAGACTGAGTCGCCCCTATGTGTGTCGACCGGTCGAACAAAAGCGAGAGGACATTCGATTTGGCATAGTGTTCTATAAACCAAACACAAGGGTAAAAAAATCCTACGTGTAAGTTTGTTAAATTTTACATTACTGAGTTACAGTAATTTCAGTCCAAACTGTACGCTTCGCCTGGGAAAATTAGTAAAGGCAATTCGATTCCCGTTTTAATTATAACTAGCACGAGTAGGAACGAGTACGCGGACATCAACCCGACGTTAACTGCAACTGCATTTGTTCCTTTTAACTTCAGTTATTGCGTTAAAATTAGTCGATGCGACGCCATGCTGCGCTAGCGAATACCTGCCTGCATACATATATTATAATCTAGTCTATCACTTACTAAACCGATTAAGACCAGACCTGACTCAATTCAACAAAGGCCACGTTCGAAAAAGGTTAGGGAAAAGGGTTGCTAGTTCAACCAACAACAACAATATTTGAAACACCTTACAAAATATAGGATCAGTTTTGCAATCTATGCAAACAGGGTTCAGGAATAAGTGAAAATTGTTTTTCTATATCTACCAGTAAAGTGGGACCGCTAACTATATTTCACATTTCTCCTTCCCCTCAAATATTATTAGCATAAAAAAACAAACATTAAGAAAGATTTAAAAGAGAAGTCTTTCCAAATAGAAATTTTCAAGTTATAGTATAAATTATATATCATCAAGTTATATATAAATATAAGTTATAGTAGTAGACCTCTACCTGCCTATAAACTCTCTAGAGTCTATAGACTACCTCTACCTAGAAGTAGAGACCTAGGTCAGGTATAGGGGGGTGACTGGGGTATTAAAATAAAGGAATCCATAAATATATACCACGCGTATATTAAAAAGCAATTTGGAACTCCTAAAGAAAGTCTAGTTGCATCATTACCATTAGGCATACTCACATTATCTTTTCAGTTCGCTTATTTAGTAAGAAAATTTTCAGCCAGTCTGTCTTTTTTTTAATAATCTCTTAATATCTGACTAGTTTTTATCAGGTTTGTGATCTACAGAAAAATCCTATTCGATGCGAGATCCAACGGTGTGTTTGTAAACTTTGCTCATGATTTTACTCTTTCTTGTTTATCTTATTACCGAGACAGTAACACGTCTTTATCTTTTACGGAGCAGACAAGCCAAGTACCACAATACACAAAGGCCACGGTAAGGTAACTGGTGGGAAATAAGCTGTGTGGATGTTATGCTGCCTCTAATACGGTGTAAACCTGGTTTATGACGTGCATGTCTAGGTCTTCTCTATGCATTGATTGCAATGTTTGTGGTTGCAAATGTATTTATGCATTTGCATTGCATTTATCTACCTTGCATATAAAATATTTAAGTAGAGCGTAGGTTTATAAGAACTTTGTTGCTCCCTATTAAGATGTATTAGCTTGTTGAAGATGTACGAGAGTTGACATTTGTTGGATGCTGTTATTATACTTAATACGATAATTTAACATCCTGATCAATGAAACGCCGGTAGATATTTTATTATAATCCGAGACGGATCAGCAAATACTATCGGTAGATATATTTATCTACCGATAGTATTTAATAATCCTTTAATTCACTGAAGTACCTATTTGGTCACTCGAGTTGCTTTATACCAGCACTAAAATAATCGTAGTTTATACATTTTTATATACAATATGTAACAAAAACCCTGTCCGATACGTGTAGGAGCAACTCAGACCGTCAATATGAACAACTTTTCCTAAACCGAAAAAAATAATTGACATTTTCATACAAATAGCCGGGCCGGCCGAAAAGTTTTGTATGAAAATGTCGATTTTTTTTCAAGTTTCGATCATTGGCCCCATAGGAAAAGTTGTTCTGAGTTGCTCCTACAAGGATCGGACAGGGTTTTCGTTACATATTATATGTAAACAATCAAAGTTTCTAATCACAAATTATTATATGTCCTTTCTGATTCTCTTTTTCCTTATGGCTCCATCTTAATAAATCAGTATGGGAGTGAGCTACACTTATTTATGACCATTTATGCCATAAAAAAGGTAAGGGATACCTACATGAGTGAGTATATGTAGCTGCAATGCTGCATGCGCTTGATTCTGATGAGAAAACTCACGTAAAGCCTTGATTGAAAGATAACATTTTAACGTGTGAATTATATCACTAAAGTGGTTCTCAAAATTCACTGTCGCGTATCTAGACAGTAGGTATGTTTCCAAAACAAAGAAAAATTCGCACGAGAAGGTTGCACATATTTAAAAAGTGTGCCAGTGGTCAAAACAAAACATCCGCGCCCCTAATCCCAGAACTCATTTTCCTCAGCTATTCTCAAACTTTAATTCAGTGGTAATACTGCCTAGCTGAATCCCGTTGCGGTATTACGCGGGTAATAAGGGACTAGCCTATTTTACGCTCACTACACGACTTGTTAACATTAAAGGTTTTCCTCAAAGCAGAACAGAGCTATATGTCTCTTAAAAATAACGTTTAGTACTTACTGAAACTCTTAAAGTAGTTGTCAATATTAGTGTATTTCGCAAATGCCATTCATTCGCGGTCACCGATCAAAACAAAACAAAAAACACTACCTCTCCCAAACGTTATCTCCAACTTATTAGGCACTTCGAAGCGTATTCTCATATCACTCTCTTTCTTTTTACATGTGACACTATATTTTTTCAATACGGAAATAGCCGACCGAATTTCGAAATTCGATTCGCGCCGAGCGTTGGCGCGTATCGAGTAGCTTTTGTCAACAACACGGGCCGACTGGCACGTTCCGTTCGCCGTACGCCGTCCTTCCGCAATGGGATGCTCGGGCTCCCGCCGCGCCGCCCTACATCTCCGCTGCAGGCGACGCGTGAGATGTGATGTAATCTGCATGTGACGAAACTGACAACAGAACTGTTTTGATAACGCGTCATGAAAGATACGAGCTGTTCAGTTTTACTGCTGGGATTACGAGGCTTTGAAGTCGTTCTGAAGTGGAATGGAATGGATGTAAACCAAACGACATTTCGTAACAACGAAAGTTTATTTATATGGGTACATACTACTTTGTGAAAATTTTTGTAGCACCAAAAATTTTCGTCAAAGTTGGAATTAAAACGCGCACGATCTAATTTTATCGTCATATCGCGTGATTACGCGTATTATGCTAATAAAGTTATCCAATCATGACGATCTCGTGCAGTGATTACTGCATCAATGGTGTAAACTGGAGCACATTAAACGAATGAATGTGTATGCAGTCTCATTTCATCTATCATCATTTAAAAAAACGTTTCGACAACCGTTCCAATTCCAAGACATCTTTATGGCATTGACCGTTCGTAATTTTTATGAAGAAAGCGAAGTTATGGGTCCTTAATAGACTTCCAATAACTCACATCACGTCAGAATAGGTAGTTACGCCCTTAATTTTTATACCAAATGTAAAATATCAAACGAAGCGTATTTATTTGACCAACATTTTCTGTCAGAGCGAACACGGCTTTCCGAAATTTGTGCCACATGAATAAATTTCCCTACACCATTCATAATATAGTTCCAATTCAATATGATTTATGGGAAAATACAATATTGTGTAATTACAATAGGAAACTGGGACTCGGAACTGTGTTCGAAGTTTTGTCCAAGTTTCCGATACTGGCCAACTTTAGATACGCTTTCGAAGATAATCGCCACAAGTTATACTTAGATGAAACGGAATCGGACTCGCACCGCAAATCTATAATAACTAATCAGATATTAGACGATATAATTTAACGCATTTGTAGGTATGGGAATAATTAGTTGTTACCCATAAGTAAATAATGGATCTGTGCTTTAGTGGGCACACTGTTGTAACATACATGACAGTTGTTATGCTCTGCTGTGATTTAGAAGAAATCATTAGTCAGTCGCCGCTTAGAAAATATAACACCAGTGATTGCATCATCGAATGGCGACTACGTACTGGCAAGTGAAGCGTACGATACCCACCCATACGGTGGTCTGACGACCTGAATAAGGTCGCTGCAAAGTGGGTTTAGGAATGAAAAGAATCGGCACATAATTAAAAAAAAAAACTTATCCTTGACCGATAATTTAGAATGAAAAATATCACGTACATTACAATACGTAAATAGAGACCTATTTAAATAGAAAAATCAAACAAACCGTACAAGATTACGTTAATGTGTAAGTATATAGTAGATCTTACATGCCTGATAAAGACACAAAACGTTAGCATGTTTAAAAAAAACATACAAATGTGCCTACTTACTGAATTTTACCGCCATAAATTGGGTATCTTTATGCAGTACGAAAATACGGGTCATTCATTACATCTATCTATTTAACTACATTTTCAGGTACTGGAGTTAAATTGCTCTTCGTTTAGGACGAAGGGTCGACCTTCCAAAATTGGTTGTCACTTAACGCGACGGGACAAAACCACGAAATAAATGGGTGAACAAAAACCACGTAAAGTAGTTATATCATTTGGACCTTGACCTTGAAACAAATGTCAGGTTCATAAGTTTTTTGAAACGAGAATTTTTTGTCAAAAACTAAATACGAATTAACCGAATACAAAACAACTGTAGGTATTTTGAGCTGTTTTCCACAAAAGCTATAAAATAAAAGCCTTAATTTTAGATACGAACAATATAAATTAAGTAATAAAAGTGTGTAGGTCTATAGGTGTATCAGTGTGTATGTCTGAACCTGAGGAAAATAATCTCAAAAACTAATAGGTTTTTAGGTAATTTCTCTTTCAGCAGTTTTCGTTTTCACACTATTCATGTAAGTAGCTCTTTGTAGAGCATTTCCCCGTTAAGGTATATATTTACATGAATAAATCACACTCGTGCGAAGCCAGAGCGGACCGCTAGTTACTAATATACTATATGATGTACAGATATTTGTTACATCTCATAATAAATAAATATATGCGGACAAATCACACAGATTGAGCTAGCCCCAAAGTAAGATCGACACTTGTGTTATGGGATACGCACTCAACGATACCATATTTTATAACAAATACATTTATAGATAAACATCCAAGACCCAGGTCAATCTGAAAAAGATCTTTTCCATCGTGACCTTACCTGGGATCGAAACCAGGACCTCCAGTATCTCCAGTGCCTGGCATGATGACGATCGACGAATCTTACTACGAAATGTTTTAAAATTGTAATAAACTCGTGTCACGTTGTTGTGACGCGACCAAACGAAGACGCCGAAATGCAGAAAATCACTGAATAAAAGTTTGACAGCCGTAGTAGGCCTCACTAAGCTAAAAAGCTTTTTAATGGTCGGCGGTAGGTAGGTACATACTTGCTCTAGAATATGACAAGGGGTGACATTTGAAACATTTCTAATACTTAATATTTATTTCGCAAATAAGGTTCTTTCAGTCACTTTCATTAACTACCGACGAAAAAGAGGGGTGTTATAAGTTTGACGGTCTGTGTGTCTGTTCCAACTCGGCCTCGCATTTTTGACTTAGTAATTTTTATTACCTACGTAATTTATGTTTGTTTACTTGTTCGCAAGCATTACATGTTATAATGTGTCATAATTGTATTTATATTGTAGTTCATAAAAAAGTTTGATGGGTTATCCAGTGTCTGGTCAAGACCAAATTTTCAATGATATCTCCGTTTCTGTTCTAATGATTTATTTCAAATGGGGGCAGCACTGGACCCCGAAAAATTCAGGTAGCCCCTTAATACAAATTATTTTTGGATAAAGGTTTAAAAGAGGATAAACGGGACGGTGCAGATAACGGCCTTATAGTCGGACAGGGGAGTCTTGGTAATAGGGAGGAACCCTAAAAATATGTTTTTCATAGTATAAACTTACTGGAGTAAAATGGTAAGAAATAAAGATTGACCTTGGCCTTGACATAATCAGGTATAATAAATCAGTTCCGGTAGGCAGTTATTTAAATTGCTACGAACGTTTACGGGCTACGATTACAATGCTACGAAGAACTCAAAATTTCGTTTACGAAGTAACTTACATGTAGAATGTGATTTGCAGCCTATTGTATTGCAATGAATTTCATAATGAACGTATGGCAGAAATGATGATGGTGATGGTGATTTGTTTAGTGATCGCATGGAGTAAGTAAGTCGAAAAGGAACTCGAAAAAAAAGAACAATTGAAAATCAAATAACTTATTATAAACGCATCTATTTCAAACCAAATGGAACTAATCGAATTTACCTCCGGCCGGAGTCCGGACGCGTTTTATTTTCCTTTCGCAAGAAAGTTGTTCGAGATCGAAAGTGTACGGAAGTCGGAAGTTTGTTTAGGCTTGTGATGTGCTCGTCTGGCTTCGGTCAACGTCTCTATTTATAGTGGTTATTTTGTGCTACCGTGTTCTTGGATTTGTTTATAAAGAACATAAGAACATAAAACTATATAAACTTTGCTCATGTTGATAAATTTATGTATCTGGGTATTCCAGGCTTGGATTTAGGAGAGGGCAAATCGAGGCCTTAAAGGAAATATATTTTAGAACCTACTGCAAAGAGCCCGAATCAGATTTCCAGAGGAGATTATCTTAACTATCTCAATCAATATGAAATACCAAACCATTCTTTTATAAAATAAACACACTTCCTGTTTCTGTCTCACAGTATTCCATATTCCCATTTTCCATTCCACAGTCCATTATTCAAATATGAATTACGGAGAGTGCATCAGATGGAGTTTTTAGAGAATAGAAAATGCATCGACCAACGAGCTTTTTTTGTTTGGATCGGGTCCCAAGAGATACGTGAGATGAAAAAATATTTTTGGGCAGTGGTCTATGTAATCTTAGTACGTATTGTAACTGGCAGATTAGAGTAGAAAAAAATATAAACATATCGATTATTTATCGATGTAAAATATTCTTTACTTACTGTTTATTCTATTCGTTATACTTATATAGTTCCAGAATTGTAAAAGAAGGAAAAACGTCGAAAAAGAAGACTAAATATTCTTGTTTGTCAGTTTTTGGTAGCTACTTTCTTGGTAGATATTTATAAAATGATTACGGGTATTCTCTATCTACAATAGTTTTTACTTAACCAAAAACCCTTCAGGTTATGGGCCCAGAACATCTGCATTCTGTTGTACAAATATTAGATACCGTATCGTATACCATAATCTCCGTATTAGGTAGTTATTAGGTCGGGTTTCTCTAAAACATGAAATGTTCAACTACATTTACATATAAAAATAGTAAATATTCTATATTATTCATGCCCCAATTATATCCTTGGAGTCGAGTAAATTGTGAATACTCATTCCTTTGCCAACAAAATTAAGCTGACCTAAAAACAGCGCCTGCTTGGCGTCTGGCGTCACAGCAGACAACAACCTGTCTAAGTTCAGATCTGAAAACGAACATCATTCCCATCTTCAGCCGTAAATGTATTTATTATCCTCATCATACAATAAATAAACAAGTTGATTTGTAGGCAAATAAAAAACCCCCGACGACACCATCTAGTGATAAGTGGAGGAACTACATAATATTTGAAACATATTTGAAAATATACTGTATGTAAGGAAATATATTGCCTTATTTAATTAAACAGGTGATATTACGGGTAAAAACTTACGTAACATAAATGTTTTAGTTACCCCGTATTATAGGCTGAAAACAGTCAGTAAATCGTTTAAGACGAAGTGGTAGCTAAAGTGGCGCCCTTATTTGAAATAAATTGTTTAAAACTAAATATGGTGATAATTAAAAATTTGATTTGTATCACTGTCTAGAAAGACCTTTAAACTATTTTATGAATAACCTTTGAAAGTAATTTTGGTAGTCCGTCTAGTTTTAAAACGGGTTTTCGCCAAAAGTGGCCACTTTTGGCGAAAACCCGTTTTAACCTTTGAAATTATTACTAATAGTCCGTCTAGTTTTAAAACGGGTTTTCGCCAAAAGTGGCCACTTTTGGCGAAAACCCGTTTTAAAACTAGACGGACTATTAGTAATAATTTCAAAGGTTATTCATAAAATAGTTTAAAGGTCTTTCTAGACAGTGATACAAATGAAATTTTTACTTATCACCATATTTAGTTTTAAACAATTTTTTTTTAATGAGGGCGCCACTTTAGCTACCACTTCGTCTTAAGGGAAACTGTATAAAGTTTTATAATAAATTGCCAGAATGGGTCATTGATATTCCAGATAGAAAATTTAAAGCTTATGTAAAGAAAGTACTTTGTGAGAAGGCTTGTTACGGAACCGATGATTATCTTAAAGACAAGAACGTCTGGCTTGAGCTTGGCGCGGGTCCTTCTTAAAGGTTTATATTTGTACACTCACAAATGACATAATTTTAGTACAATCGGTACATGTACTTTACTTTATTTACAAATTGACATTAATTGCAAATTAGACATCATTCTTAATTAATAATTATGACAGCAATGTATTCTCAGTCCACATATCTAACTTTAATATCAGTATAATTGTAAAGTTGACGTTTTTGAAAAAAATGCTGCAGTACAGTTTGTTACCGCTTCTTCTGTACTTGCGCTTTGGAGGCGGCAGTAAACTTAGTTGTAAGTAAATGATCTGACGTCAACAACTATCTATTAAGAAATCGAAAGAAAGAAAAAAGAAATAACAATTATCAAGTGATATAAATATCCAAAGATAAATAAATGATTTTTGACTTTTGAATATTCGAATCCGTAGCGCCATCTATTATTTTTCAGGTAAATAACAACTTATGAAAACACCTAATAACTTTAAAACCCCTGAACAGATTTTTATCAACATGGCTAAGAACCACCGCAAGGGAAGTTGGCTTTCACGTAAAAAAACCGCATTGAAATCGGTCTTTCCGTTCGAGCGCTACGATGACACAGACAGACAGATAGACAGGCCGACAGACAGATAGACGTTAGCGTCCAATTTATAACACCCCTCTTTTTTGACGGGGGTTAAAAAAGGCTCTTTTCGGTAGAGTATTTTCCATGCTTTATTATTTTCGCCTGTTTCAACTGTATCACAACTTTTTAAAAATTGTTTTACTGTCTTCTTTATTGATTGATATTTTTCCTGTAGAAATTGCGGTTTTGTGGTTTTTTAGTCTGTTGTCTTGGAGATTAAAGATTTAGTTATCTAGGCTAGGCTAGACTCTAGAATAGATTGACCTAAAACCGGGAAAACCGGTGCTTGGTTGAATGCAGCAGACGACAAGCCTGTCGCAGCGGAGGTCCGATAACAGATGTCATGTCATTGCCAGCTGTCGACATAACTGTATCCGCTTAGCTGTTGAAACTGTCTGTTCTTTCTTCTGTCTATAAGATCAAAACTAAAGATTTTGTTTCAATTCCCGTTGACGGTAAAGCTAATGCTCATATCAGAGTATCAAGGCTACAATGCATAAACATCGTAGAGAGAAATATGAAGATGTTCAAGCCTCCTTTCGAAACGCGGGAGTAGGCTAAAAAATTTATAACATCTGATTTTATTATTATTCAGTACTTTATATTTTGGTTTTGCTGTCAAAATTTATAAATATCAAGTCTTCGGTCATCATAATTATTCATCTTTTGCCCTATCTAGCCAAATTCTATCACGTCTATGCTTTATTACAAGGAAATTCTAAACTATTCGTTGACATCATGAGCTATTGTATTCATAATACGTATTGTCCGCCGATTTTATCCATTGTTACTTTCGATATAAATGCGGCCCGTGTGTCGTACCAAATCGGTTTCCAACGCCAGTTATGAAGCGTTACATCAAATAGCCAAGCTCTTCCTTCCGCCATTGCCCTGCTTATTTGTGATCTTTATTTACTTCACTAACGTTATTATAGTTTGGTCATCAAACTTGACGCTTTTTTTAGCTTATGGTCTTTCTGATTTACGTAGTTTTCACATTTTTTATTCGGCAACAACTTTATCTTATTTCAATGATTCACCGGCATCATCGCTGGTATGTAACATAAGTAATTGATTAAATAAATAATGTTAAATGTTTTCTTATGAAATTCTAAAATTATACCTACTTACCAACTTACAATATTGTAATTTTATTTCGCAATTTTTATCAATAAATCTGCCTACGACTTTGACGATGTCCTGGAACAGAACAGAAGAGTTTTATTTTAGGGAAACTGACCAGTGATACGCTAACTAACCTGGGACGTAATCACCATTACAGAATTAAAAATCGATACAGATGATTTCCGAAAATATTTGGATCATTATCAAGTTTCTTTTTTTATCAACACGAAAGAAATCAAGATTCTTTATGTGACAGTACTGCCATAGATACTAATTCTGTTATCTAGAGCTATTCATCGATCTTCAATTGAACTTTCACTTTGGAATACCTAATTGGTCAGTCTGGTTTCAAACAAAACACCGACAGTGTCATTGAAGCGGACTAAAGAATTGGAAATCGACCAAGATTGAAATGTCGCGCAGGTGTACTGTACATGCCCAGTAAAAGTTGGGTCAGGGAAGGACGGGACAATGGCGTCGCAAACAAAGCCGTCGAGGATGGCCGAGCCGCGGCCTGCATAGCAATCAGCTGGGACTGGGAGGCAGGTTTGCGGACATTCGTCCTGGGATGTGTATCGCAATTTTTGCTTTCTTTAGAACACTTTATATAAATAGGTAGCTGGGTATTAGATAATAGTTTGTCTAACTGATCTTTGTTTGTCCATTTAACATTTGCCAATTAAGTATGTAGGTACGAATTAGTAGTGCCCCTTCTCAGGCACTAGTGCAGAGGCTACTCTGAGAAAAAACGTTAGTGCAACATTATCTGATAATTTGAATAAAAAAAACCATAATTACTTACCTATCTACTTACCGTCGACAGACACATTTCGAGTAATTTATTTTAAAATGAAAATACCTGCTATACATAAGACTAATATGGAAGAGAACGAAAAAAGACCTAGTCGGAGTGGAGCTTTCATTCATTTCATTCCCTAAACTCAGACAATCAAATGATTTTTTTTCCATTCCCGATCTATCTCATGTAGAGGAAGTAGAAACAACGTAGATAAGTTATAACGTAACAGGATTATTAACAAAATTAAGGGTAGCACGCCATTCAACACTTGATATAGCGGTCACCGTAGCTCGACTGGGAATTTCGTTCCCAAAAGTTCAGCCGATCAAATGAAAATTTTCCCATTTCCAATCTATCTCATATAAAGGACGTAGAAACAACGTTGGTTTGTACTTCTAGGTAAGAGATTAATAAGAAAACTAAAGGCAGCACGCCATTCATCACTTGATATACGGTCATTGTAGCTCTATTGGGAATTTCGTTTCCAAACGTCAGCCGATCAAATGAAAATTTTCCTATTCCCAATCTATCTCATGTAGAGGACGTAGGAACAACGTAGGTAGGTACTTCTAGGTAAAAGGATTAATAAGAAAACTAAAGGTAACACGCCATTCATTACTTGATATACGGTCATCGTAGTTCTACTGGGAATTTCGTTCCCAAAAGTCAGCCGACCAAATAAAAATTGTCCCATTCCCAATCTATTTCAAGTGGATGACGTACCTTCCTACGATGTTTCTAACAATGTAGGTGGTAGGTACTTCTAGGTAAGAGGATTAATAAGAAAAGTGAGGGTAGCACGCCATCCATCACTTGATATACCGGTCACCCACCGACGCCCTGCGGCGTACCAATTTCACTCCGCTTCCTCCAAAAGATCAAGTTTCCTACAACTACATTTAGCGAATAAAATAAGATTACCGACCCGGTTTATTCAAAGTCATGCCTACTGGGTGTCTTACGGATTTGGTGAGTGAATAAGCGAACCTTTAGGTACGAGTTTCTGAGTATCTTATGTGGGCAAATGTGGTAAACAAATGTTTATAATAGAAATAAGTATGAAGGTAAGAAAAGTTACGATTTTATCTCTAGATTGTCTTCGAACTAAAGATTTAAAACAAGAAGCTTAAAGTTTACAAATGAAAACTGAAAATATAAATATTTAGTATAATCAGAGAGACTTATGAAATTATAATATTAGGTACAACTATTCTATGTTATAATATTGTATATAATAAAGAATTGTCCATAATACGACAATGCTTAGCATTGAGTTGTACCTTTTGTACTATAATCTTAAGATTTTAAGTGTAATTAATTAAATAAATACAGAATTTACATTACATACATATAACATAATATTGAGCTAGAAGAGACCCCATCGAAAAAACAAGTTGGTATTTTATTACTTCTAAACCAGCAACCAGCATGAAAGATAGACAGACTTACCAAAAATTGGTATGACACTATTTTTCAGTAATAAAACATTTAAATGTACTCGTCTTCTGTTTATAAAGTAAATTTTTTTGGTACCTATTTAAATTAAATAAGATTTGTTACGCGCTCATTATATTGTCTTTGCTACGGTTATACAAGTATAATATAAGTGTGAGGAGACTATCGCCTACTTTCCTGACTTTGTTATAAATACTTGCTCGGCTAGGAGCTTTTAAAGTAACTTTCCATTTAAAGTGGAGCGAACTCTTTCAAGAACCTCTTCAAGTTTTGACTTTTATCTGTTTCTTGTGTCATTCGAAATACGGTACCTTGATTTTAATAAGCTATGTGTTTGATTTATGTGAGAATGCGATTCTCTAGCTTTTTTAGGGTTCCGTACATAAAGGGTAAAATCGGGACCCTATTACTAAGACTTTTAATGTCTGTCTGTCACCAGGCTGTTATCTCATGGACCGTGATAGCTAGACAGTTGAATTTTTTATAGATGATATATAGGTATTTCTATTGCTGCTATAACAACAAATACTAAAAGAAATAAATAATAATACTAAAATAAATATTATCTTATCTCCCATACAACAAACGTGATTTTTTGGCGTTTTGCTCGATATTATTAACGGCAACAGACGCTTGAAATATTCACAGAATATTTAGTTGTATGACCGGGTAGCACTTGGCCGGTTTTATTTTTCTCTACATACTAACCTACATATTCACCCGAAAGATTAAAAAGAAACCAGAGAACAAGCAAGAAGTGCTACACCAGTGCTACCGTAAATCTTACAAATTGTTTTCTCGGAATTAGATAAACATCAAAATTGCCTTTTTTTTCAATCCACATGAGGGCAGCGCTGGTGTTGGTGTAGTCTCTCAATCCCTTTACTCGAACAGAAGGGTCGAACAAAAGCCAGCGGATTAGCTTGTTGAAGTAGCAGTGGGCGGAAAACACGTGATGAACCGATAGCCCTTGGGGCAAAGATTCTCGAATGGCGACGACGTACTGGCAAGTGCAGCGTAGGATTTAAGGGCTTGACGCTCTTGTCGGTAAAGTATATTATAAGCGCCAGGCTTCTCGATTTTCAGCTTTGTTTTTAAGAGCTTGATACGACCCCTGCCTTAGTTAATCGACATCACCTTCTTTCTGCAATTCATACAATGTCAAAATAGTACCTTATCCCCTTGTAGCACAATGTACTATAGTATAATCAGAGAGACATAAAATTATATATTAGGAACAACTACCTATTCTGTTATAATATTGTTTACAATAAAGTATTTACACAACATAACACAATGTAACAACTCATCGATATAGAAATAACAACCAAGATAAAACTAGTTTAGGATAGGCACAAAGAACAAATAATATGCCAGCAGACGGAAATTGCAAATTTCAAAGTGGTTAAAAAACCGTTTGTCAAGAGAACAAGGGAAAGACAGACAGTCCGTGAAACTAATGACTAAAAGCTAAAAATACTAAGCAGCCAACAAAGCGTTTAGCTCATTTCGATTCTTTATTACAAGCTAGCTAACTTCTGGCCCCGACTTTCGAGGCTATTTTGAAAAAGCTTGAAACAAGTGTACTTAAAAGGGAATCAGAGAGCTAAGTGACGGTCCCTATTCCCGGAACTTCCTTGTTCGGCTCTTACGATCTGCGCGAGAAGCACAAAGTTCATTTTACGTTCTTTATATTTTCTTAGACGAGCAAGCCATGTCCGTTGCTAGTATACGAGTAGCATCAATTCACTGCTGGAATATTCTCTGCCAAGAATGGGAGTGGACAAATCGGACGAAGTCTACTTATTTTATGAAAATATTGAGAGCACACTTACGACATTTGATTTGATTATTATTGCTTTTTTACAAAATAACCAAAAAAAAAATTCGACATTCTCATGTAAATTACTCGGGCGGCTGCACACTTTTGTATGGAAATGCCGTTTTTTTTGGTTTTAGTTGTTATTTTACTTTTATTATACTACATAGGGCGCACTATAAGTTTCCGGAACTGGCCACTTACATAAACAATATTTAAAAATTTATTGCAACATTTGAAAATAGAACTCTTTGGCTGTAGAATGCAGTTTGTTTCATCTGACTGTCTTTTGTTTTTACCTTGTGGCGCCATTTAAAAAATTGTGTGTCTGCATCAACATGGATTTAACTCGGGAAAATTTTCGTAGTATAATTTTCTACGATTTTAAGTGTAATTTGACAGCTCAACAGAGCATCGCTCGGCTTGAAACAGCTTTTGGCAATGAAGCACCACGCAAGAACTGTTTATAGCTGGTTTGCAGAATTCAAGCGTGGTCGTATCAATCTCAGTGACGAATCTCGCGATGGTCGGCCCTACACCGCTGTGACCAACAAAAACATCGATGCTGTGCGCCGTATGATTGAAACAGACAGGCATGTGACCTACCATGAAATTCGCGCATCCTTAGAAATAGGCATGAGTCAAATACAATTAATCCTACACAAACATTTGGGTGTGAGAAAGCTGTGCTCGCGGTGGATCCCACACAACTTGACCGAGGCTCAAAAAACGGACCGCGTCACTTGGTGCAGTGCCATGCTTACCAGATTCAACGAAGGTGCGTCAAATTTGGTGTGGGACATAGTAACAGGTGACGAAACATGGATTTATTGCTACGATCCCAAAACAAAGCAGCAATCGAGCGTATGGGTCTTTCAAGATGAGCCGAAACCAACCAAAGTGACGCGCGTGAAAAGTGCATCTAAGCGGATGATTGCTTCTTTTTTTAATAAAACTGGACACGTGGCTACTGTTGCTTTAGAGAATCGTCGTACAGTGAATAGTGACTGGTACACGACCATTTGTTTGCCGGAAGTTATTGACGAACTCCGTAAAAATAACCGTAAACGCCGTATCATCCTGCACCACGACAATGCTAGTTCGCACACGGCCAGACAGACAAACGACTTTTTGAAGGCGAAAAATGTAGAACTCATGAGTCATCCTGCATACAGTCCCGACCTGGCACCTTGTGACTTTTTTCTGTTCCCAAAAATTAAGAACCAATTACGCGGTCAACGATTTTCATCACCAGAAGAGGCTGTCGAGGAGTATGAAAAACACGTTTCAGAGGTCACCACAGAGGAGTGGCACAAAAGTTTTCAAAACTGGTTTCATCGAATGAAAAAGTGCATAGACGCCAAGGGAGATTATTTTGAAAAGCAATAAATTAATTTTGTACCTTTAATAGTATTTTTTCATATTCATTCCGGAAACTTATAGTGCGCCCCACGTATAGTGATCTAGTATAGCCTGTGGTTCAATTTATTACGGGTATGTCCCTTCCACGTTATACAATATGTAACAAAAACCCTGTCCGATCCTTGGAGGCACAACTCAGACCGTCAATATGAACAACTTTTTCTATGGGACCAATGCTTGAAACTCGAAAAAAGAATTGTAATTTTCATACGAAAGTGTTCGGCCGGCCCGGCAATTTGTATGAAAATTTGATTTTTTTTCGAGTTTCAAGCATTGGTCCCATAGGAAAAGTTGTTTATATTGACGGTCTGAGTTGCTCCTACAAGGATCGGACAGAGTTTTTGTTACATATTGTATATGTATTGGTTAATATAGTTTCGATAATATCCCATAACCCAAGTCTCGAACTTACTTTGGGGCTAGCTCAATCCGTGTGATTTGTCCGTATACATATATTTATATATTTATATTACGTAAAAAATCCGCACCAAATTTAACATGTAACATCAGACAGATTAAAAAACGTTTGGTGGCGCTCCATCATTTCAGGTCCACTTAGTTGTTGACCTATTAAAGATCGTCGTTTTGCCCAATGGACACAAAAAGAAAAGTTGCTAACTGGCTAACCAATAAGGACTCTCGGTCACGCACCAGCACCCGACGTCTTGTAACCCGCAGTTTCCTTTATTAGCTCGCAAACGATTTTCGTGTGAAGTATTTATTTATTGCGATTATGTGTTGGAATTTAGTTTCTTCAACGAATTTGAATTTAACCGTCATTGTAGTCAACAACGAAGTTGTAGCGACAAAGTTGTGTCGTACATTAAATTCCTTCTATACTTAATCATTATTTTATGAACATAATGAACTCAGAAACATATTCCTTCTAAGTATATAATTTTACAAAACTTAAAACCGAAATCATCACCAAACTACATAAACGATTTTGATAAAATTGTAGCTATGGGATCACCTGACAAATTATGGTCTTTCAAACAAAAAAAGAATTTCCAAATTGGTCCAGGCGTCTTCGTGTAATCAGTGAACATACCTAGATAAAAAAACATAAAAGATTCCGGCGAATTGAAAATCTCCTTTTTTGAAGTCAGAAGAAATTATCATTATATGTACTATGAACATACGACACTTAGAAATAAGAAGTAGACTCATACCTACAGATAGAGTACTGATGGCAGCATATCCTACTTTCGAATTGATTGACCTCAGAAAAAGTAGCAGACCTTTCCACTTGAACCTAGTGCACTTCGTCTATTAAAGGACCTTATAAAAGTGTTGCGTATCAGGAATACCAGCTGTTCTATGTAATAAACCAGTAAGATTTTAAATTGTTTAATATTCATAAGGTTACATGATACTCGTCAGTAGTCTTTAGTGGGTAGGTAAAACGTAATAATCGATTTCTGCCAGTACCATTTAGGAATGATTTTATTTACAAAAATGTATGAGCTGCAAGATTTCGGAAATAAGAGTGTAACAGCGGATAGCAGAGCAACAGAAGCAGTACGGTCTCTCAGCTAGTTTTTCCTCATATTCATGAAAAATCTGCCGTTCTAAATCAGTCATGTTTGCTACCAATTTAAGTAGAAGAGATTTTTTCATGCAATTGACAGAAAAAAGTTCTAACTACTTAAATCTGCAGAAGCGTCATACTTTTAACTGATTGGGAGTTGAGATTTTTTATGGATACAGAAGGTATGAAGCATATACGTATTTCTGTCTTGATACTATGAACACGCCTGTAACCGCCTGTTTGCCTTTCTTCATAAATCCTCTTACAGGCCTCTGGAAGAGGCCTGTAAGAGGCCTTTGTACACTTTTGCTCTTTGTGCCTTTGTACAACTTTTATTTTATGTATTCTGTAAGTATTTGCCGTGTACATACATTGGTAAGTAAATGCATATTTTGTATTTGTATATGCCCCCTGGTTTATGCTGTTTGCCGACGACATCGTATCGGTGGAAGAGGAGGCTTACGATACGATGCTGCAAATTAAACTAAATATGTGAAGACACGCCCTAGAAACTGAAGGCTTGAAAATCAGCAGAACCAAAACAGAACACCTATTCTGTGATTTCTGCGGTGTTTCTAGGAAAGTGACCCTTGCCATCGATAGTGATATAGAGGCAGCTTATTTTGATTTTAATTATTTGGGTTCGTTACTCCAACAGGATGTTGACAGGGAAGTAAAGCGCCGAATCAATTCAAGTTGGCAGAAATGGAGAGAAGTAACAGGCATGACTTGTGCTCAAAGATTCAATTTAAGCTAAAGGGCAAGATCTATAAACAAGTTAAAATACCGGTGATGTTGTACGGCTCCGAAAGGAGGGCAACTAAAGTACAAAACGAAAGCAGGCTACATTAGGCCGAAATAAGGATGTTGCGGTGGATGTGTGGGGTGTCACGAAGGGATAGGGTTATGGGAAATGTAATATGTCAGGGGAAGTTTAAAGGTAGCACCAATAAACTAGAAATTAAAAGCAATCGTTTGTCATGGTTTAGACGTGTGATGAGAACAGAGGATCAACATTCAACAAAAAGAACTTTAAATACGAAGGTTAACAGAAATAGGGGAAGGGGAAGACGGAAAAACCGGTGGATGGAATGTGAGGCAAGATATGGGGGTAGAAGCAGTAGATGTAAGTATCACAAGAAAAGGACTGTGGAGGAAGAAATAGGTACTGCTCCGACCCGAAATAATGTGATAAGGTGAGGCAGATGATGAAATGAACATTTTTTTATGGATAGGAAATGCTACATATTAGGATGTACTTAGGTATGAAGATACTAGAAATGCATGATGATGCCTTACGGTTACGCTATTGAAATTAGATAAATAGTAGTTGCATGATTGGATTCAAGAGGTTCATTGTAAATCATTGAAAATGAGATAAGTAAAACGTAGTAGATAAATGAATTATACCTAAGAATAGCAATGCAGGCACGTACGTTCACACGATTATGACCAGAACATGCTTGAAATGTGATATCTAAAGGTACAAAAGCAGGTGTTTGTGCACCCAGCAGGACCCGTTAGACTCGCTAATGCATTTTCTCCCAGGCAATCTTTAGGAAAAATAGAAAATTAACTTAAAATTATAAGGGATGCGAGAATATAATCAAGTGCCCGTCTCAGACGCAATATCAATGTTTATCTTGAACTAAGTTGAGCTCATAGGTAATCGTTTGATCTCCCATACAAGTAATGCTGTCGTCATTGCTTGTTTTTGCTTAGACGCCAAGGTCACGGTCGCTTTACAGAAACTTGTCATTTTGTCAATTAAAACCTCTTTAAAATAATACAATTTTAAAATCTAGGGCTACAAAATCAAAGACCTAGATTTTTTTACTGCGTTACAAAATGATAACATTGGTATTGGTATATCACCATGCCTTTAGTATTTGGCAATACGTAAATAGATTGGGTCAATCAGGTTAATAGTTCAGCAGCAAGCACGAGAAATTGTCTCGTCCGTGTGCAGTTCTCAATCAAGACAAATTGTAGAAATCGTTTAGGCAACGTCTCGAAACTGGGCTAACTCAATAAAGTGTATTAAAAAGCACTAAAAATATTGACCAGTCGAATTGATTGTATTAGAGATTTTGGACTCACCGATGGCGGCAGCTCGTCTTTCGCTCTTAGTGGTACACTTCCAAAATTTCATTATGAGAGGTCAGAGACTACGAACTGAAGATGACACCGCGCGCGCCCGCTAAGGCAAGTCGCCATCATCAAACTGGCTGCGGCGAAACAATGACTTTGTTTACAAATGGACGCGAGGATTTATTAAATTGGCGTATGAGGCACGAGTGCGACGAACGCACACCCCCGACAATCTCCGGTAGCGCTGCACCGGCCGCGGAAAGCGTGGGAGAAAGACATCCTACTGCACCTCGTTATCCAATCGATCGAATTAAAGAAATATTTGTAAAACTGTAATTCTTTAGGAGTAACATGGTTAGTGTTCGTTTATGGAAGTGGATGGTCAATAAGTTTCCGAACGGGTTTCCATAAATGGAGAAAGCGCGCGACACTAAGCTCCCCGCTGTCCGGCATAGTTTAATGGGGCCCAAGCACTTGTTAATAGTTAGGTACGTACTTACGGACTAGAAAAAATATGCATGGACTAACAAATTATACTGAAATTATTTCAAGACTGAATTCAGTTCACGATACTGAACAACTTTTCCTAAGAAACATATCGAAATATGAATAGTAATTTTAGTCGTATTACACAAGTTGACCGATCAGCTGATGCTGGTTTCTACGGAAAGCATTTTTTTTTCATACATCTTTGCAATAATGGGCTAGTTGTTTAGCATCATGAACTGAAAACACTCTCAACATAGTTTTAGTAGGTATCTTTTGTTAGAAGTTATAATAATAAACTGCTACGGATAAATACTAAGCATAGGTCAAAAGTAGAACACGAAAAGAACAGACGTGTTTTTAGATCATAGAATATGTCAGTAAATATTCTTATTTACTTACGCAGTAAAAAAAAATCTAAGTCTATGCTTATTTATGATAGAAAGTACATGCTTTGCTGCAAGATGGATTGTCCACTTGTAATTTTTTTTTTAACTGCGCCATAAAGTTTATGGCGAAGTGGGTGCGTGTCAAGCGCCATCACTTGAAAGTATTATTTGTAGTCCTTTTTATGCTAGAATTATTATTGCTTAAAGTGGCCACTTTTAGCAATAATAAAACTCTAGCATAAAAAGGACTTACTTTCGTACTTTCAAAAGTTGTTCATAAAATAGTAAGAAGGTACATCTAGGGCAGTCTTTCCCAAAGTGGGCGATAACGCCCCCTTGTGGGCGCTGGAGGCTTTAAGGGGGGCGCTGACGGGCCCAGAATAAAGTTGGGGGGCGCTGATGTGATTTAAGCAATGAGTGATTTATAACTTCAGCTATTTCATATTTTAAAATTAACTGAAATTAAAATCGTCTTACTTACACAACATCCATTTATTAGTTCATATTTATATCCTTTTTTATTGTACAAATATAAACTAAAAATGTAATTAATATTTATTATTTTAATGCGTTCACAACGCTATTTATATCGTTAAAGGAATCAAACACTGAAAAAATTTCGTGTTTTAAAGTTTCGCAGGTGAGGTCCCCACTTCCGATACTCTTTATTATTGTAAAATTGTATTATTATTGCTATTTTTTTATTTAAAATTAACAATGTTGATTATTGTTATTTTTGTATAAAAGATACTCTAATGTACTGGTGTATGTATTATTATTGCTCTCTCTTGTAAAAAAGTCTAGTTTAGAATATAGGTTGAATTAAACTACAGGCAAGACAAATATGTGATTCAGGTTTTTATGGTGAAAAAATGGGGGGCGCTACAAAATAACTGATTTTTTAAAGTGGGCGTTTGACAAAATAAGTTTGGGAACCTCTGATCTAGGGCAATCATCTATTACAATTTTTAATTGTCACCACATTAACGATTAAAAGAATTATTTCAAGTGAGGGCGCTTAACACGCACCCACTTCACCTTAAATATATAAAAAAGATTTTAGTTTATACGATCCTTCTTTCTTTCGTACTAATAAGTATTCTGTGCAACGGACAACTGTAATCAGCGGGATCGGCTGTTTGCCAGATAAATAAAGATAAAATTATAATGTAGCGCGAGGGGGTGTATTGAACCAAACACACACAATATACACAACGTGGAAGGGGCATACCTGTAATAAATCAAACCACGGGCTATATTAGATCACTATAGTATAATGATAATAAAATAAAAACAAAAATAAATTACATTCCCATACAAATAGCCCGGGCGGCTGCGCAGTCTTGTCTATGGAAATGCCGGTTTTTTTTTTGTATTTTTTTATATTAATTTCATTATACTATAGTGATCTAGTATAGCCTGTGATTCGATCTATTACGGGTATGTCTCTTCCGCGTTGTATAAGGCGTTTCGAGTCTGGTCGCAAATAGTTGCCAAAACCAAAAGTAGCACGTCTGTCCACGGTCGGTGTCCAATTATTGATATAATTAAAACAAGATATAGCGTAAAAAAGTTTATTTGCTATCACATCATGACTGTCTTCCTACGGTTTTCAATTTGGAACAGAGATGCCGAGGTTCGAGCTAAGGGCAAATCACTACGATTCGAAGCTACTAAAATTTATATTTCATATCATTTGGATATAAAATTATCCGAATTTCTTTTTATGAACTTATTTAATTTTGACACATGTGCAATCTTGCAGGAGTAACAATTTAAAAAAAAAATATATTTCGTCATTATATTCATAAATTTTCAATAAAACATCATTTATATCATTTGTAGTGCAACTGAAACATTTTTCATTTATAATAATTGTATATATAATATAAGGCTACGATATTATTTAAAAATACTTTCTTTGCAATAAAAAAATCTACACCACGAAAAAATATGGCGTGATTTTGATTTTTCTTGCCAAGCGTTTAAATAAAAAAAAGTCTTTACAGACTGAACATTTTTCTAAAGGACAGCAGTACAACATGTGTTTGAAGATTAAACAAATGATATAGATAGATAAGACAAAAGTCAATACAAGCCGAATTGACTCAGCACTGAGTTATAAAAAATATAGGACTTTAAGCTCTTTTTCACTGCAATAAAGCACATTTTGTTACACATGGTCAAAACTAAACTTATGGAAAGAGAAGTCTTTTGATCATCGGTCTGCTTCGAATCTCACATGTTTATTGCACTATAAAAATACATGGATAAGCATAATTTCTAGGCACATATCTGTACTGTCTATGTTTATGATTATGATTACACACTTCTATCATTACATAAATTACACTATCAATCTAAATGAGATTTTCAAACTCACCTCCCTTGATGCTAGCAACTCTTAGAGCTATTACACTTTCCACCGCCGCGGCAGCGATTTTCGCCGCTGCGGCTCCGCGCACCATGGATTTGTTTTGAAGTGCCATTTTATGAAACGCGGAGTCGGCTAAACGATTGCTTTTTCCATACAAAAATCCGTTTGTTTAGTGACTCCGCGTTAGAAAAATGACACCACTGACCCTTCACATGATAGCGCCGCCGCCAAAGCGACACCGTCGTGGTTGCGGCGTGTCATTAAAAACCGGTTTACATATTTACGAGGGACAAGTGCGAGTGATAAACACTGACAAGTGTCAAGAAGGTGTTCTCACGTCACTGATAAGTGGCTAAGCAAATTCACTTGCCACTTCAGTGCTTATTCACACGCACTTGGCACTCGCACTTGTCAATATGTAAACCACCCACCGCGCGCGGCGCTGTAGCGGCGAAAACCGCTGCCGCGATGGCGGAATGTGTGAACGCTCTTACACTCAACGCATAAGGAATAAAATCGCACGAAATTAAAATCATTCGCGCTCAACTAAAACCTAATCTAACGGTGGCTATGTGTTAAATAATGAAACAGCGATATAAATATATCGCGCATAGTGCAGTCGTGAAGTAAAATATAATTGAGGATAAATATTTCACATCTGGAACCAATTCACAAAGATTATGCATGAAATATTTGCAGAAACTTTTATAAACCTGCTCTCTTATACAAAATACGAATACGTATAAAATTATCCGTTAAAATATTAAATCATAAAGAGTACATTATTGTAATGTGTATTTATGTACTTTTGAATCTAAAATTAAAACCATATAATACATTTAATGTTTTTCACATTTACTATCATTATTAATTGATATTTTAACTTTTTATAAAAAAAGTTACAGATAAAATGAACATGTTTAAAAGGTGCATAAATAACAAATAATTTACTTGATTTGAATGTGATTTGACCACTGATTTCTTTTTTTAATGTAGTAAAAATGGTTTTCCAAAACAAAAAAGTATTGCTTTATTTTAATTGTAATTAATATCAGGCTGCATGGAAGCTCCGTTTGTTTTTAGGCATTATATTCAATGTTTTGCAGCTGACATTTAAAAATCACTGGTCCAAATAAAAATATTTAAGATGCACCTTTTTACAATAATTATAAATACTTTTTCAATTCATGGTTAAATAAGATATTACATATCACTAAGAAAACTAACTTCATAAAGTCTTTTCAATATTGATCGGCAATTGATATGTATTAATATAAAATACATTTAATCCAAATAGCAATAAGGTTTAAAATACGAAAGATCCTACGTCAATACCTAGTTGACAATGCCTGGACCAAGTAAACCTACCAAACAAATAGACACACCCAAAAAATTCATTTCACACATTTGGCAAAACAATCTTACCACTTAATTTCGGGAGGAAACAAAACTTCACTTTGAACCTTTGTCATTACTTCACATCAAACTTGAAGGCACTGCTTTTTGTCAAAAACAAAGGCGCTGAATTTATGATTACTACAATCTTGATGCTTCAAAAATATTATATTTGGGTTCTGTTAAAAACACAGTAGGATCTACAATATAACTTACTAATGTACTTATGTTCGACTGAAAAATTAGTTCTAATTTCTACTATACTAAGTGCCAGTTAGGAAGTCAATAGCGTACATTGACCTTTGTTGATCTATCATTTTACTATCACAGTCAGTGTCGCAAGTTACTCGTTCAGTTTAGTAAAACGCGGTTGTAGCTATATGTTTACGGAAACTGCTAAATAAAATTATAAACATAGATTTATTTTTATTCAAATTGCGATGCTTTTTGATGTTAGGAGATTTGTTACAAAAGAGCTGTGCTAAATAAAAATTAAACATTACAATAAAGTAAGAGCATTGTGCAATGTATCCTCGGGCCGACGAACTGCTCATTTAAAAATGAATTTCTACTGTTGAACGATTTAGGCAAAGATACTCATATTTATTGATTTGCTTACCCTTGCCACGTTAAGTTTCCCCAAGGTCAATGCCTGGTATTGATAAGGAAACTGGCATTTAGTATAGTACTTAGTAGGTTGTGTACACATCTATATGTTTAAATATACATATTTCTATTGTGATGCTATATATTTTGTTTCAGTCAATAACATTACTGAAAATTCTGCCAGACCGCCAAGCAAGTACACAGCATGACTGACCACAAATTAAATAATAGTGATCAAAGGACAATGCTTAGTATACCTAAAATTTGACAGTCCATGTCAGTATTTGGTAAACTTATCACTACAAGATATTTTGAGACAGTCCTGCTGTAGTGGCAGATTGCGACATTATATTATGTTTGTCGGGCGCCGACAGTCTGCAAACCATTTAGACAAAGAAACTGTATACTCAATTTTAATATTTTTGATGAAACAAAAAATAATTGTAATGGGTTTTACATATACATATACCCAAACAATTTACATATGTATTCCATAGGAATCTGATTTACAATGACAAATCACCTAAAATGACCATTGTCCTTTAGCAAACCAAGTTAAACATGTTTGGAATACAAAATAAACTACATAGCTAGCACTAATATATGTTTTGCAAATACGATTAACTTATACAATAGTTGTAATCAGTTTCATCAACCAATACTGAAAGGGTGTTAACTTAACTATCCTCGCTAACTTATTGCCAAAGTTACGTGTGGCGTTTAGAATTAACCATATGCTCTGACAGCATTATCATTTCCGCCGTCAACCGGCCCGAGATCTTGCTTTACGTTATAATTTACCGCCTGTCGCGTTATGTTCCCTGACGCCTCAATAGAGGCAACTGCATTCTGTCGTCAATGTCTGTACCAGGCCCCTTGCACGCGCGTTTGGAAGTGTGAAACAGGTGTGACGATGTAAGCTTGTTGCGGCTGTTGTACGACTGCAAGCGGGATCACTTGTTGCGCCATCTCTACCGGTTGGCCGCCTTCTTCCGAGACGCCTAGCGGCTGCACGCAGTGCTGCTGCGACACTTGCTGCACGCCACCGACTTGCTGCGTGAGCACTTGCTGGTGCTGACTCACTTGCGGCACCAGCATCTGCTGCTGCATCTGTTGCTGCTGCTGCGGTTGCTGTTGGTGGATCACAACGTGCGGCTGGTTCTGCATCTGCTGGTGCTGCTGCACCTGCACCTGCTGCACTTGCTGTTGTTGTTGTTGTTGTTGCTGCTGCTGCACCTGTTGCTGCTGCTGCTGCGCCTGTTGTTGCGCCTGTTGCTCTCTCTCGTGCTCCTCCTTCTTCTTAGCCTCCATAGCTGCCTTCTTTGCTTCAGCCTTTTCTTTCTCTTGCTGTATCCTAATAGGATCCTTATTTTTGTCATACGACATACACTTACCACTGCGGAATGGCACCATCTCTTTAGGTAAATCTTGTTTCTTAGTAGCAAACTTGACATGAGGAAACTGATCCTTCATGAAAGCTCGGAACGTCGAGTAACCCATGAGTTTAACACCTGGCTCTAAAATTTCCCCATATTCTTTATATGCCTCAAATAAGTGCTTGCGTGAATCACCTTGGATGATGACAGTTTTACTGACTTTCTTGCCATCACCAGATGGTTGAGCATCTTTAGGGGAGCTGGCATGCTGTTTCAAATATTCTTTAAGGAAATTGGTTGCATGTTTGTAAATATCCAGTGTGAAGGTGTTGTAAGGCTTTTTGCCGACGTTGCCGTGTATTCTGGGAGCGACGCCGTGCGTCATGACGTGTTGTCGGATACGCTTCAGCTGATAATGAGTAACATTCTCTAGGTACAAGAAAGCTTCAAGACAAACCTTTCGGCCTTGGTACACATAGCACGCCCTCAGTCTCCTCCTGACTTTGTGCCGTGAGGTCTCTGCAGGATTCGCCAAGCTGGCCATCGTGATCCCCATGAGGTACATGTCGTGCTCGCTCTTGGTCAATTCAGCGATGTTTAGCCGATGCCGGTACACTGCCTCAGGATTGAGCCCACGATAGCAATTGTCTTTGCAGTCACATCCTCTCATGAGCCTTTCTCTGACCTGTAATATAAAATAAATTCTCAGAAGTTTTGCAAGATTAGGCAAAGGATTGTCTGCTAGTAGATGTCGACTAAACCCTTGGATGTATTCAGTTGCAGTCATGACCTAGTTAATGCCCATGCAATGCAATAGGATTGTCAATGCTAGGTTCATCAACTAATACAAGAAAAACACATGCAGTGAGCATCTGTATTCTACTAATTGATTAGACCAGAGATTGACAGTGGATGTATCATCTGTAATAACCAAGGCTCTAACCGCACCAAATGTTCTCTCTCATGTCTTTAGAAACTTTTTGACTGACTTCCAAAAAAGGAGGAGGTTATTAATCTCACATTTACAGTGTAGACACTGTAGCTCCATCCCATGTACGAGCGACTGCTCGAAAAGCGGGCGCGGCAGCGACGGCAGCGGAAGCCATCAAGAGGCGCAAATATTCGGCTCTAGGGAAGCCGTAAATATTTGTGCCTTTTGCAGTGGAGACCTTAGGGCCTTGGGGTGCGGAAGCTCGTCAAATTTTTAAGGAAATATCCGCACGCCTGATCGACGTTTCGGGGTACCCAAGGGCCGGCGCACATTTCGGACAGCGTCTAAGTATTGCTATTCAACGCGGAAATGCCGCCAGTCTCTTAGGTACTTTGCCCTGTGACGGCAGCGATTTGGCCTCCATTTTTTATATAATTTAATATAAGTTTTTATTATTTAATTATTTTTAATTTATTTAGTTTTAATTGAAGTAGGTAGCATTTTAGTTTGTTTAGTTTTAATTAAGTTATTTTTTTTCTTATATTGTATATATCTCACATTTAATCCCGTCACAATCTTTTTTTTATGTATGTTCACCGATTATTCTAAGACGCCTAGACCAATTTGAATCTTCTAAATATCATGCTTGATCAGAGAGGATTCACTCTTTTTCGAGCTTTATTCAAATCATAGCTGAATCATAAAATATTTAATGCTGTGTGCATTGAGTATTTTTTAAAATGATGAAAACTTTTATCTTTAAACTTTAATCTTTGATCAAAAGTTTTAACATTTTTTTCACTTATATATATTGGATATCATATATATGCACGTACTCTTGGCATTACGCGACAAGCAGAATATGGAGCAAATATAATTTTTTCATTTTTGATGCGAAAATGGTTTAAAACTATATTTATGAATTTTGAATTTACATGCAAACTAGAGACCTTGCTTGGCATATACTACAGATGGTCACTGAAGATAGTAAGGGGGGAGGGAAGTAAAAAGTGGAAAAAAATGTGTCATATCATGGGCGCGTTTCCTAATGAAGGGGTATACATAATAAACTTAAAGCCGGGTCAACCAGATTTTGAATATGAAAAGATGATCTCTTTATGAGACTGAAATCTTATTTTTATAATTTATATTTTTATATTACATTTGTCTTTATCTTATATTAGTTCTATGATATGTCATGCAAAATAATCACCTGTGTAGGATTATCCTCCAATTTATTATCAAGCACCTCTTCATCACTCTCTGAGTCTGTCTTTTTCTTCTTCTTCATGCCCATCTTCTTCTCAACCTTGGGTTTAGTGTCTACCTCCATCTCGCCTGTCTCATTAACATGAGTGTCAAACTGTATGGTGTAGGACGCAGACATCCCTTGCATGTTGGCGTCCCCATTCTCCACTTGTATTGTGTGCCCTTGCCAGAGGACCTGGAAATGTTGATAAATGTTTGAAGTTTGGGTAAAAGTGTTTGTGCATATCTTAGAAGATTTAGAACACAAAAATGTTGAAAGCAAAAATTCTGAATTTGTTCCATGTAAAATCAATTAGTGATCAGGTAGGTACAGTCAAGTACCAAGATACCTGACCAGGCCCTCTACTTATATCTTTAATTTTCTCTTAAACTAAAAATAATATTGACATGAAAATTTATATTCAGAAAGACTTAGTTAAAATGTCTGAATAAAAATTTTCATGTTAGACATGTTATGTTTCAGACATGTTAATATCATTTAAGTAAATGTACCTACATACTACTTTTAATTTTGAGTTATTGAACTAGAAGCATAGGTAAGTACTCGACATTGTAGGGAATTGATCTTTGTAATTCCATAATTTTTGAAAATAGTTTGTGCTACCAATTTTAGCTTTTGGCACTCGCATTGCATACACCTAAAAATTCTTGGACTAACATTACACTTTTGTGGCCAATGTCTAACAGACATCTCAATTAACTCTATATTTTTTTTAATTTCTCTTGAATATTCAAATTAAAAAAAAAAAATATGATATTGCCTCACCGGTTCCTGGTGTCCATTGTAGTTATGCTGCTGCATGTTCTGAGGTGCTCCCATCTCGAAAACGGAATGCTGGCCCATGACTGGGGTGTGCCACTGGGCGCTCTCCCCATACTCGCCGCCATTCTGGTCGGCAGGTATCGACACGATGATCGCCTCCTTGCTGTCCACACTCCGCCTCTCCACCGACAGCAGCGAGTGCAGCACCTCACTGGCCTCTTTCTCCGCCGGGTTCACCACCTCCAACTTCTCGAACGACATCCTGCCCGTTCCGCGCTACAACCGATCGTGCACGTCAATCACATGTACCTACATACGTGTATGTACAAAGGCGATACGGCAAACCCGCCCCGATTGCCACAAAATTTCATGGATTCTCACGCCAAATACAAGAAAACCGCGGAGAAGTTTTCAAATTCATGTAAATAAACATAACAAAAACCGCGCAATTATTAACCTTAATCGCATTTTTTAAGTTTCATTATCGCATAGCGGATCGAACTCCCGTGGAATATTGGGCCATATAGTCATAGCAAAGGAAGATTAAAACTCACCTTTTTCGCCTAAATTCGGAGCTTGGGATGCATAAAAATGAATCCCCGCAGTTACTGGTTGAATGTGTTTCCTTTTATTTCACTTCATTTCGATATTGCAGTCATAATCAAAGAGAAATGCACAAATATTTCAATGAATTCACGGAAGCAATATGGCGATACACTTTCCGTGAACAAAATCAGAGGACGCCGTAGAACACGTAATTAGTACAGTGCGCCACCACTATGTGGCGCAAGTGTCGCGTTTCCGTATCGACGCTCTTTGCTCAAAACGAGCGCGCCAATTTTGAAATACAAACACCGTGTAGTGTGTGTGCTGAAGTTTGGTGTATTATTGGGGTTCCCTACTATTGTATTATGATATGATGAAAATAGTTAGTAGGTTACGTGCATGGAACTTTATCGTATTTTTATCAAACAATATTACAAATTCGTGCGTCTAGCCGAGTAAATTACAAGAACCTAAACAAAAAAAAAAATGATTGAATAGACAGAAAATCATAATGCGATATTTGGCATATGCCGCACGGAAAAAAAATTTACTTATGGCAAAAAATTTAGAATATACAAGTCATGTTATGACAAAGATTTAATAAATAAGTACCATGGTTTAATAATATACAAGTACCGCCTTATTATAAAAACATGTTACTAGGTTTAAACCATTATCCGCCCAAAATGAAGTTGACATTGACAGGTAAGATATTGTGATATTACTAGATGTCAACTTGATTTGGTCGGATAATGGTTTAAACCTAGTAACAAAGTTAGTCTGGGTTTTATAATAAGAAGGATTGTGACTTGAAAATTCAATCATGACACTCTTCACAGTTAGGAAATATAATCATTTTGCCTTTCCGGGCTTCAGGTATACAGAACAGAACCTACATAATGTTTAATTTAATCTTACGTATCTTTGCACCTATCCATTAGTTTACACATATAATTGCAGAACAATTCAGATCAATAATGTATAAAAAAAATTGTTACTTTGAATGAAAATGTATTGGTTATAATCTTTTTGTGTTTTTAATAAATAAATTAAATGAACGCCTCCGTAGAAGTACCTTCCTACATATTTTAATCTAGAGAAGTGGGTACCTAGGTCTGGCGGGTCTTAGACTAAGCGATTCTTGCTTATCATTTTATCAGAGCATTATATTTTTTTGTCCAATTAGGTACCTTCCAGTGTGCCAACACTGAGCTAACCTGTCGTAACTATTTGTTACATGCGATTACCCTTTAATGCACCACCTTGCACTTGTAAGTTATCGTAATATCGTAACGCTATGATGGAAGGCAGTTATACACTACAAGGGTACCAAGTAACGCAGGCAGGATGGATAGCTATAGCTAGTAAAAAATAATATAATTTTGTAACTGAATAATATAAAGGTTTTCCTACTGGAGCTGAGGATCCCTATTGCCTTTATTTGGTATTTTTTTTTAAATATTACATATATAAAATTGTACCTAACATATTTTAGTAGTTCAGTCCATAGTGAACTACTTCGCCCAGTCAACTTATAAAAAATATTAACTTTGGATCATGTAACTGTGAAGAAGTCCAAAATAAATACTAGCTAGGTATGAGATGAGTACATATTGAATTTTTTTCTTCGCACGTTTTCAACTTGACATACCAAGAAGTGTAAAATTTTATAATTTAATTTATTATTAAAATTATATAATAAATTATTACTTACTTACTTTAGTATATGGTAAACATAAAGACGTATATGAAAACAAGTAGGTAAATACATTACCTGCCATAAGCGAAAAAAGGGGCGAAACAAAATAAAAGAAATGGCGACAAAGAGGGGTCCGCAGCCAAGTGGAACACCGGCTCCATGTTGATGCAGCCGCATTTTATTTTTATAACATATGAATGTGAATATTGAAAGTAGGTATAGGTACCTCCTACTTAGATTAATACGTCTCATATCGCAAGTCGATGCGTAGATCTACGCCAAATGTATTGTGTCCGGTACGGCACACAATTGTATGGTTAACTCCTGACATAATTCTATTACAAACAAATGGACCGTATTTTTTTGATCACTCGCTGAATTCATTTAGGTTATAAGTACATTATAGATTCTTTGTAAGAATAGGAAAGTTTTTGGACATTTTATACCTACGGCACGGTAATTTCATCAAAAACATAATGGAAGGAAATATAGGAGGCATGGAGAGAAAAAGGAAGATGAAGTAAAGAAAAAGGCAGAAGACGTGACGTATAGAGAAGTCAAGCATTTGGCTGAAGATCGGGAGGCATGACAAATACTCCATTAGGCACTAACTAGCTAACGACAGCTGTTAGCTAAGGACAGGTAACTAGGTACTAGTAAAAATATGTGCTAAGGATAAAATTCACAGGTAAGTAGGTACCTAAGCTAACCTTAATTACCTGAAGACCAAAGGCTTCACGTACTATAAGGATAAAACACGAAATCACGAAATTTTGCAGTTTACGGGTATGAAAGCGTAGGAAAAGCTCATCAGTCATTATGGAAATCTTTGCAAGAAAGACCCGCTTTGCATTTCAGCCGTAGGAAGTCCACGAGTGGACTTCCAACGGCTGAAATGATGATGATGCTATATAAAAAGATAAAAAAGTCTGTCTATCTGTCAACAGAAGTGCGATTTCTGAAACGCGGAGTCACCTAAACGAATGGTTTTCCCATACAAAAACCATACGTTTTGGTGACTCCGCGTTTCAGAAATCGCATGAACCGTGACAGCTAGACAGTTGAAATTCACAGATAATTCTTAATTGTAACTTATAATGTTCATATTAAGTATATATTTTATTTTATTCTTAATAGACATATGTCTGTGTATATTTATTTAAGTATATGTGTAATAATATATGTATGCATATGTATGTTTATTTGTAGTTTATGTAGTTTTATGTCATTTCAATTTTCTTCCTCCTTTATTTCATGTATAAACACGCCTGTATGCCTCTCTTACATAAACATCTCCTCTCACAGGCCTACTGGAAGAGATCTCTTTTGAGATAAGTAGTGCCTTTGTACAACTTTTATTTGATGTATTCTCTGTATAAATTTTCCGTGTACATAAATTGGTAAAGAAATAAATAAATAAATAACGTATTTCTGTTGTAGCTATAATAATAATAACAAATACTAAAAACAGAATAAAATAAATATTTCAGGGGGGTTCCCATACAAAAAACGTATTTTTTTGCTTGATTAATAACGGCAACAGGTAGACACATGAAATATTTACAGAATATTTAGTTCAAGTATATTCAGTTTAAAAAAAATAATTGAATTTGAATAAAATAATTAATTATGTCGCCTCCCATACAACAAACGTGATTTTTTATAGATAATGGTACGGAACTCTTAGTGCGCGTGTCCGACTCGCACTTTGCCGGTTATTGACTGTACATTTATGCCGAGCTGCTGGAATGTTACGGTACGGCTACATACATCCGATGGGGAGATGGGGTCATTTCCGAACACGAGAGCGATGTCCTGATTACAACCAACTATACCATACCATACCACATCCAAGTCTGTGCATACCACCATATCCACATAGCACAGATTATAACAATCACACTAATATTATAAAGGCGAAAGTTTGTGAGTGTGTGTGTATGTTTGTTAACCCTTTCACCGCGAACGTCGGATTTATCCGACAAACATTGTCGGGCCATTTCCGCGAGCGTCGGATATTTCCGACAAAAAAATCCTCGTATTGCACATAACTTACGTATCCACATCCCTTTTTGGTTGTAGGTATTTATTTTAGATTTACTACCCCTCGCGCTGGGGGCACGACAACTGATATAAAGTCTCGCGGTGAAAGGGTTAATCACGCACAAACGGCTGGACCAATTTTGATTAAATTTGGTATACAAAAAGCTGACATCCCGGATGAGGCTACTTTTTCCGCGGGTAACACCGCGGGGCGCAGCTAGTTTAAAATATAATATTACACCTGATGCAAGTTAGGGTCGAAACAAACGAGACGCAAGTTGCGTCGCGTAACAGCGCAAGTTGCGCTGCGCAACTCGCGCTCCGTGTGGCCGCTCTACCCGCGCAAGATGCGCTAAGTACATAATGACGCACACCGATTATTTGGTCAATTTAGCTGGCCAAAAGACAGTATTGTCTTAGTGGATTGTAATGTCAATAGTTTCGTCTGAATGAAGGCAATCATTGTCTGCACATTCAGTGCCATGTGTATCCTTTTGGATACACATAGATATAGTGTTTGGAATCCCTGGCGGTGAAAGTGCTAAGTGGATTATCCCATCAATGGGTTCGTTCGAATGAAGACAATGAATTGTCTTAATGGATTGTCATGTCAATGACGTTGTCTGAATGAAGACAATCACTGTCATAGTGGATTTTTCTGTCAATGGTTTCGTCTGAATGAAGACAATCATTGTCTAAGTGGATTGTCCTATCAATGGCTTTGTCTGGATTAAGACAATCATTGTCTTAGTGGATTGTCCTATCAATGGCTTCGTTTGAATAAAGACAATGAATTTTCTTAGTGGTTTGTCATGTCAATGGCGTTGTCTGAATGCAAACAATCAATGTCCAAGTGGATTCCACTAAGACAATTAACTGTTTAAGTAGGCTGTCCTGTCAATGGCTTTGTAGAATGAAGCCAGTCATTGTCTTATTGGCTTATCCTTTGTAATGGCTAATGTAAACAATGAAGCATCTTAGGGATTGTTTTGCCAATCGCTCCGGCTTAATGATGACAAAGACAATGAATTGTCTCAATGTATTGTCCTGTGAACGGCGTCGTATGAATGAGACAATATTGTCTGGTGGATTCTCCTGTCAATAGCTTTGTCTGAATTAAGGCAATCATTGTCCAAATGGATTGTCCTATTAATGGCTTCATCAAAATGAATACAATGAATAGGCATAACGAATGAAAAATATATTTCGCCCATCGGTTACATTATTAAAAAATATTGTACACTTATTTTTTCTTATCTCTGAGAAACAACAAATGATAAAGATACAGCGCATTTTAATTTCGTATGACGTCATGGCAAGGTATTTTTACTTAGCGGTGACGTCGCAAGCCCCCACTCCGAAAATTTGATGCTCCGAGTCTTTAAAAATTTTTACTTTTTTGGTAAACTGAAAAAATGGGTCCATTATTTTTGGATAGTCGAAAAGACGGACTAATTATGATATATTATTTTTCTTTACTTTTCTCATTATTTTCTCACCCTGTCGTCACCCCTATTATCTCAATATATTTTTCTATCAATTGCATCGTATGAATAAATACGATTTTACCTAAATAACTAAAATATAACATAGTAGGTAGGTAAAAGAACAAAATATAAACACAAATATGATATATAAACTTAAGTAAGTAGGTTATAAATACCTAAACTAGATGACTGATAAGTACCTACCTAATTATTTCTAGTGACTCGTGAGGTCTACTCCCTCACGAATTACCCCGACCCGTTAAAGTTTATCGGATTAAAAAGTTGTTTAGACAAAAAAGTTGCGTCTTAATAAGGGTAACAAAAAAAAGTATAATTAATTTTTTGAAACATTTTTTAAATGACTTAATTATGATATTTTATTAAATTAAATATTAATAAGATTTGCCTGACTTGATTAAAATTTCGAACATTTGAATTCTCCCAAGAGTTCTATATACTTTTTGAACCTTCTTACAAAATTTCACAAGAATCGGTTGAGAAATGCGACCTGTAGGCGAGAACAGCCGGACAAAAACATTTTTGGCCAATCTCGAAACTGAAAATCTCGCTTCGCTCATTTCACTCGCTCGGTGAATTATTTGTACCTACCTCTTCCTACCTAACGTTGTCAGGCGTCCGGATAAAGCCGGACATAGCTAGGCTTTTTATTGCTTGTCCGGCCAAAATAGACAGTATCCGGCTTTTTTATGCATATGTACGAAGTACATATGCATAATAAAGCATATTATGCATATGTCTGAATGTATGCGTAATTAATTAAGTAATATAATTCAATAAAATTAATTAATTTTAGTGAATTATATTGCTTTTATTCATAATAAAATTTAAAATATTTAAATCCCAGCACTAGGCTGCTGATTTATAGGTACTCTTCGTGGTCAAAAATAGGTGCCCTTCGTGGAATAGACTAGGTGCCATTCGCACAGGTGCCATTCAAACGGGTGCCCTAAGTAGAAGACCTCATTCAACTTTTATACAAGTTTAACTTCCGTGGTGCTTATCATAAATTACGAGAAAAAAATGCCAGATACGCAACATAATTAGTAAGTAATGCTTCTTTGTAGACCAAAAAATAAAAAAATAATTAAAATGTAGCAATGGCGGTCTTATCGCTAAAAGCTAATTTCTTCCAGACAACCGATGTATAGAGACAATATAATGCCACCATTTTTCAAAGACAAGTCCCATAGACAAGGTCGATTTTGAATTTAAAAAATAAGTTTTTCAAAACATTTTTGTCCCGCTTTCTAACACTACGCGACCTCTGTGCAGGCGCGTGCGAGCACGCGTAACGCAGCGCAAGTTGCGTTGAGACGCAACTTGCGCGTCATGTGAACGATTGGTAGAAATTGTATGAAATGATATGTAAGCGCGCAACGCGACGCAAGTTGCGCGACGCAACTTGCGTCCCGTTTGGTCCGGCACTTAAAATTACTTTCAGGTCTTACATCCCTTGGCTCTGTCTACTCTGTTAGGGATAAAGAGATGATGATGAGAGGAGATGTTTCATTTATCATTAATACCTTCATTATTATTAAAAATTCATGATGACTCATGAATGGATAGTCGTAGAAACTTGAACAAGAGATAAGTAAGGTAGTTTTAAAAACTAAAACCCGACTCTCTTAGTACCCTACGGAAATATCTTACTAAAAAGAACGTTTATCCAGTTAATGCAAGCAAAGCAGGGAGCAACAAGTAATAAAGTGTCTATTTTTGGAATGTGTTTTAAGCCCTTTCATTTGATACCCCACACGGTGTGATTCGCTTGTATTTATTTTTTGATTAATTACTTTAAGGCATATATAGGGCGCCACCGTGAATTGACTGTGACGTAACGTTACATAGCCTATAACAAGCGGACAGCCAAACGCTTTCTATGACATCTCAGACTTAGCGTTAACTATCGATAGTTTGACTATCGAAAGTTGACCTCAAAAAACAGTCACAATATCGATAGGCCTATCGATAGCATGGAATAACCGATACTATCGATAGTATCGATTATCAATAGTTTGCAAAAGGTAAAACTATCGATAGTTACGATAAAATTGAATTACCCACTATCGTTACTAACGATAGTATCGAATACTGCCGATAGTATCTAAATTCAATAGTATCGATACTATCGATAGGTTCACCTTTCATCGATAGTATTGCAAACTATTGACAATCGATATTATTAATGTATTTCAAGGCCAAGTTAGTATCGATAGACTATCGATATTTTTTACTATTACTTGCAACACTAACTCAGCTGTCAAGGTATCATGGATATCTTTGAATATACGAGGAAAGAGATAAATCAACATACATACATACATACTTAGCGAACCACATAACCCAATAACCCTCCGTTTGGCTTCGAGGGCAAAAAGGCGATGGTAAAAACATAACGTACAGCCTATCATGTCTATCAACCACAACCATCTTGCTTAAACTTTGGGTTAGACGATAGTACCTATCTCGTTTCCAAACTATAATCCGAGATGCAAGGTAGTATGCAACCTTGGTTTATTCTCTATCTCATACATAACTAACAGACAAAGTCGTGGTATTTTTTTTTTTAATTAAATTAATAAACGTCTTTAAGTAGGTAACAAGATGGTAGGTACATAATAAGTAAAAAATATTGCATTAAGTCATCAAATGTAAAACATCTTTACGCTCTGATTGTTTTGTAACAATTAAAACTGTATCGTGAAATAAATAATAAGAGTGCAGTTTTTTTATACAACTCTTTTTTTTCTTACCATATACCCATGTACTGATGGGGTTATAATATAACACAACTTCGTCTTAGGAGATGAACCTAATCAGTACATAAAGGCTGATTCAGAACGAAAATAATTATACACCATACCTATTTAATTTCGTTTTAAACCTAAATTCCGAATGGCTTCTTTTGCCTCTCGGAATATACGAAAAAACAAAAATTAGTCTCCCACAAATATTTATCAATCATCTGATAAATATTTATCATTCTTTCCTGGTTAAGGGACTGCCTGAATTTTTCGGGGTCCAGTGCTGCCCCTATTTGAAATAAATCATTGTAAAAGGAAACGGAGAGATATCATTTTAAATTTTGTCTTGACCAAGCCCTAGATAAACCTTCGAACTATTTTATGAACTACTGTTTAAAAAGAGAACGTGAAGCTATTACGCACATCAACAGTAGCCATTTTTCGCAAATGTGCGTAGAAAAGCTTTACGTTCTTACTTTAAACTATAGTTCATAAAATAGTTTAAAGGCTTGGCCAAGACAAAATTTTAAATAATATCTCAGTTCATTAAAAATGATGTCTTGATCAAGCCCTAGATAAACCCTTCAAGCTTTTCTGCGCACATTTGCGAAAAACGGCCACTTTTGGCTAATGAAAGAAAAGCTTCACGCACGTTCTCACTGCACTCCCTAATTTGGTAGTTTACTCAAAGAGCAAAAATATTATTTTTTTGAGTTTACTCACTTATTATGCCTGTTATGAGTAATTTTTTTAGTAATGTCATAGAGTTGTCTTCTTATTATCAGACTTCAAAAAAGGAGGAGGTTATCAATTCGCCGGGTTATTTATGTATGTTCACGGATTACTTTGTTTGAAAGAAGACAAAATGGTTTTTAAACAAACAAAGTAATCCGTGAACATACAAAAATAACTCGGCGAATTGATAACCTCCTCCTTTTTTTGAAGTCTGATAAATTTCCCATAATTTTTTTATCAAAATCGGTGGTGTAGGTAGTTTAGGTTTAAAGTTGGTTTTTATTTTAGTTTTGATAAATTATCTGTCGCTCCTTTTTCAATATTTTCTGTACGTTAAAAAGTTGTTTATTTCCGGTTGAATACAAAATGTCAAATCAAATGTCCAAAATACGCGGGAGGGAAGTCATCAATGTGCAGTTCGAAGAATAATGTTATTGTCATTGCCAATCCAATAGTTTTCCAATGTTTTTCTAAAGTGATTTTAATATTTATTTGTTTGTTTACGTTTGTTGCACATTGTTAGTAAGTATTTAATTGTTTTATTTGATGAGAAGGACTTCTAACAGCGTTTTGATTAATCTGCAGTTGATATCAAGGTAATTTTGAGTAATTCTCGAATTGAATGCTTAGCTACTTATAACTTAAATAGCCCTATTGTACTTTCTTTTTTATAATAGCAGATAATTAGTTAACTACCAACAAGTATTAATTGAATAATAAAATGTCAATCGATGCCTATATTTTCAAGTCCGAAGTCAATAAACACAACAATGCTTTTTTACGTTGTTTGTCGCATATTTTTCAGATGGCTTTCATTCTTTTGCTCTTTTCTTTTAGCAGGTACTGGCGACGCAAAAAGCACTTACCTGCTGCTGTGTCCAAGGTGAAGCAGCTGCTTCGCGACTTGACCACAGCACCTGGTGATGGACCATCAGGCCACTCCATCCTCTCCTCCATAGCTTTGGAAGCACTTCTCTTGAACTGTTCCAAAAAACTGTCTATTTGCGTCTCTAAACTCGTTGGAGAACTAGCCATCGTTACCACCGAAACACCGAAAACAAACACAAGAGTTATCCTGGAGCTTCACTCATTTTCCCCTAAAACACCTTTAATGCTTCGACTAGAAATATTTAAGAAGCTCCCATTTCTTTTTATTGTATAATTAGCCGTCATTCTCCTGCCGAAATTCGTTCATCGACCCTTTGTTACGCACGTTATTATCAAAGGAGTGGACCGACACCAACTATGAGGGAAACTATTGGGCAGCGCAGTGATTTTACTACGGATACCGTTATTCTATATACGGCAACGAAAATAAAGCGCTAAGCACCGACATCTATCGATCGCTGAGAACAGCTGTTCTTATATTGTTGCCAGTGTAATATTTGGATTGCTAGTACAAAAATCCCATTTAATTCTTCTTTCATATTATTTTCATTACTGCTACATGCAGAATTTACGTACTTCTGCTTTAACATTGCTTAAATAATGTAGTTTGAATATATTTTTCCTAAAAATTGTTCATTGTAAATCGCTATGAAGTTGTTGCTTTATAATGCGCCTGCGCTAACAGGCATGTGTGAGTGTGTCTCGATATGTTAATTTGATAGTGTGTGCCAGTGGCGCGGTAAAGGGGTCGAGTTGCCGGTCGCGCACGCTGCGTGCATTTGTCAGTGCTGCGCGAAGAACGCGTGTAGTTCGTGATAGAGGTGACTGGAACTGTCACGCACGAGACTACACTACACCGGCCACAAAATGTCAAGTGAGTACCTAGATTATCCATAAACTTGCACTAATCTCTCATCTATTTTTTATTTTCACTATAGAAATAATAAATAGCCAGTCACCTTTATGAGGAAAAAATGAAATTGCAATATCAATTTCATTACCAACATTAAATCAGGGTAGATTTAAAAAAATGCATGGTGGTTAAGGTGGCCATAATTTATATTTTTTCCTTGATTTAAAATTTATTTGACGATTTTTCGTATGTTTAACCGTAAATATGTAATACCTACGCAGTAAAAAAGATTTGCATGTAAATTAAAATTTTATGAACCTTGATGACCTGTTATTCTGGTTGCCATTATAATATTTATTAGATATTTCAACGCTTTTATTTAAGTCGTTGTAGTGCCAGTACCAAATCAACAACATTTCTTCATCAAGACAGGTCTACCTTGTTATAACTTAATTTTTTTATAATCACGAATTCGTTGTATCTAAAAAGATTTATGTTTAAGCTAGTTTCTGACTCTGATTCCTTTCAAGAATTACTTTTTCTCCAATCTTGTCTGACATATTATTAATTCCTGTATCAATTTCATAAACTTGTTTTCTATAAGAAAACTTTATACTCAGATAGTCTTGAAATTTTACAATTTCAAGATGCTATTTTTATTGATGGCACAGCTTTGAATTTTATTTCTGTTCAGCCCGTGTCCGATTATCGTTGTTGACACTACAAATATTATCTACGTCATCTCAGAACAACTGGATGTTATAGTTAAATCATGAATTAAACCATATTCTAGTATGTACTTACGATTTTATATCAACAAGATTGTAAACAGTCGATCGTTATCTACTAACGCACATATCGTCAGCGGTGTTAGTCTATCAGCGCAGAGTGTTATCAGGGCCTACCGTAATAGCTCTAGTAATAGTCTGAAATTGCAATTATTTTGGCCATGAATCGTTCATTGCTTCTATGATGATTGTGTACAGTTAATTTTGTTCAAAGTTTTACTATTGGAGTGACATACGATATTGGCAACCGATAATGTTGTTATTAAGATATCGATTGTCACAACTGGGCTATTGTCGCGAGATCGTTGCGGTTTTATTGCTGATATTCAATACTGGCCGCAAAGGTTCATCCGACCTGATTGTGGCTTAACTGGCGCCGGGTTTATATACCATATCGATCAAAAATGCAAATTATTTAATGGTAATTATAGTTTAAAGTAATCATGTAGTTTGGTTGAAATGTGAACCTTCAACTATAATTCATTATGGAAATTCAAATTCTCGTTTCGATTTCTAAATGTAAGATAATGTATAGTGTGCGTAGTGAAGTTTTATTTGATTCTCCATCAGTATTTCGCTACGACCAAACCATTACAAAATCCTCCGACGTGCAGGTCATGGGACAGGAAGTAATATCAAGTTAATAACCAAGAGTTATGGGACACTTTGTTTACAATTTATAGTCCTTGTAACTAGCCCGGCAACTAGAAAATCATAAAACGCGACAAGCTTTCTCTTGGCTTAGTATCTGTAAAGACAAATATGCATTTTCACCTTTCTAGGCTCTAGCTAACAATTGCTGCTGGCTTTTCATTTTGGTCCCAAGTTGGTCTTGGTGTATTAACTGCACTTCACAAGCGTTACAATAGAAAGTTGTGAGGATAGATTTGATTGTTTCGCGTGTGTGATTGATTAAATGTCAATTGTTTGCATTGCATATATTAAAAAATTTTATAAAGAGGAGCTTTGCTATGAGATGGGATATCATGATTGCATTCCTTTATTACATTAAATGGTTGACTGCCCGCGTGGTTCCATCCCGCCGGACCGGCCGCACCTAAATAGAAACCGCAGGGACATTGCTCCCGCCGAGCCACGTCTGATCCTGCATCTCGACTCTCAAGTGCCTTATTGTGGCGCCTTTTGGTAGTTGGTTGGTTCAGTTTGCTTACGTCTAACATTTTATTATAATCACCACATAGGATGTTACAAGAAAATAAATCATCAGAAATCTAGCTATCTCCGCAAGGTTGTATTTTTATGAAATTCATTAATATAGAATAAATATTTGTCGTTCTTTCTATGTTAAATCGAGTTTATTGAGTAAAAGTATTTGCTCGATAAAATAGCTTTATTTCGTTGACGTAAAACATGATTTATCATCATAACATTTATCAGCCCAAAAGACTGGTCTGAATTACTTATATGACTTTATTTATATTCAGCGACATCACTAAGGACCCATAACTATGATCAATGGAAGTCCTATCTTGCATTAGTTTGCACTGTTGCCAAATTTGACAAATTATCTAGTCATTTTATTCGCCTTCACGTTGATTATTTTGGTAATCCATTTAGAGCATGTTCTTATCGTACCTAAGATCATATTCTGTATGTAAACTGCGTTTAAGTACCCCTATCAATGATCTACATATTATTTTACAATATCTTCTTGATTATGTTTAATAATCCCTATTTTAGATTTCACTTTGTCAATCAGTCAGTTAGTCCGTATGAATATTTTTATTAGTACTTACATAATGTACTTTTATACGTACCTTATATTATACATAAGCGTAATTTAAAATTGAAAGTGTTTATTCTGACAGCTACTTATTATAAGTTTGTCATCACGCCAATTCCACGCCAGTCCAATTCACCCTTAGTATTCTTTCGTCAAGCTATTCCTCTTGCATTAGAGAGTGTGGATGGTCTGCTATAATTTTAATTGTGGCGTACACAGGCGTCGCCAGCTTCGCTTCCAAATATCTGACGCTATCCAGTGAGTTTTATTTTCAATTTTATTTGTGTCGCGCTATTTCGGAACAGAAACGTGCGGCACTTGTCTATTACACGCGAGCTGTTCAGTTATTCGCATAAATGTATTTCTAGATGATGATGAAAGGAATTCGTGATATGATTATAAATAAGGGTATATTTTATGATATTATCTACCTACCTACCTGTCGTAAGAGGCGACTAAGTAAGGCACAGGTAACGAAGAAGGGCAACAGCGATCACTAATCCGTCTGCTCAGTGCGGTAATTATAGGCAAATCATCCCTTTATTGGGAGAGGGGTAAAGTCTAGCAGTGGACTGTATTAAATAGGCAGATACTTGTACAATGCAAACATTTTTTTTCTGGTAATTTCTGAAATCGATTTCTTACAACATATCATGGCACTTGAAAATTTAACAACGGTTTTATTGTATCCTTCTTTTTCCTTTTGAATGAATTGAATAGGTAATGAAAGATCATCAGATGGTGTTCACTGGCTGCTCGCTTCATATTCGCTGATAGCCATACAAATATTTGTAATAAGAAAAATATTAAAATGCAACACAAAGAGAAGTAGACCCAAAACAGGTGTCTTATAAATATTTGGGTGCGAAAGTGTTAAAAACAATGGAGTACAAACATGCAATGTAATAATAGTATGTAACACTGATCAAAAAGTAGTAGTAGAAACAAATGGCGAGTAATAAATATCGAGCTAAATCTGAACACGTGTCGATATTGACAGTAGGAGTAATAGTGCGCAAAGGCAACGGCACGGGGGCAGCGCCAAGCTAGCACACGTGCCAAACGCTATTGAAATTTTACGTAGATCTTGGCGTCACCAGAAAACAGGAAGCTACTGCGCACATTGCACCTTTTTGCGACGATACCACGCTTATACCTACCCACCAACGAACTAAATACAGAGTTGAGTAATTCGCTAATTTTCCAGTTATTTTAGATTTTACGTCGTTGGCACCCAAAGCTAGATGTGATTAGATTCACACGCTTTAAATTAACTCTTAAAAATATAATATCGTCTAAAATCTCTTCAAAATCCTATAATTACAACATAAACAACGCCAGATCTTGTACAGTTGACGTTTATGTCAGCTTTATGAAGCCAACTGATGATTTTATTTCAAATACATGACTATTGTTACTGATAAATGGTTTGTATCAAAATAATTTTTTTTTTCCTCATACGTCACGTGATGAAATACAAGATGAGAATTGGAGTGCAGAGGAGGAGGTATTATTTCTGGCCGAAGCTTTATTTATGAGTGATGTGATGCTTAATCTCATTAGCAGACGCTGGAGAAGACCCATTCTTTTTTTAGATTAGATGTCATGATTCGAGATATATGCTACATCCTTTAACACCAAACTGATTGATCTTTTCGATCTTGACCTGTACTTACCTAGTTTGAATTTTCTATAAGGATAGGTCAATTATTTTTCTGACAATTCTTGTTAAAATTACATGAGAGCTATTTAATCATCATCATCTGAGCGTATTTTTCCCGGTTGCATCCTCAGCAGTAACTCTTAAAAGCCCGGGGTGCGCTCTTTGGTTAGGTAGCGCTACCTAACCAAGGAGATTTGGAGGGTTACTAAGTATACTTACTGGTTTTTAGTCAAAGCGACTGCGTCTGACCTCCGCAACTCAAAGGGTAAACCAGATATATATCTATAGATTGTAAGATGATCAAACGCTAGGTGGCGTTCGAGACCCACTCACAGTTTATACGTGCCTTCCGAAACACGGAATCATCTTTTCAGATAATCAGGTTATTCAAGCCTGCAATATTCTAACCAGACTGGAAACCACTTTTTCAAAGTATGCTTCCCAATGGGATTCCAACCCATAACCCATACATTTTGGGATTCTAAGTATTGTAAAATAGACAGCTGATTTTTTTTTCGGTTGGATTGAGTTGGTCGCATACAAAATGTTGCTCATATTCATGAGTACTTTCACTAGTAGAAAGGATGCCAGTGATTTAAAAAACACCTGTATATTTATTTATTTATTATTTTCTTTACATCTGAATCTGTTCTTAAAAGCAAATGCTTCTTCAGATCGAGCATGGGTGACACTAGCCACAAACGACTCCTACGGCCTCGGAGCCTTGGTGCTGGCGCATTCCTTGCGTCGCGCCGGCTCTGCATATCCAAGCGTCGTCCTCATCACACCATCTGTCACTGAGCCTATGAGGTAACTATTCTACACGACAAACTGTCACTTTGGAACAGCTGGATAATACTAATGCGACGTGAAGATGTAAATGATAAAGCATTTTTATTTTTGTATACGATCTAAATATTTTATGTCGTATTTTTGGAAACATAACTCACTGATTTCATAAATATTTCACGCGTCAGTTTAAAAAGGTAAGCGCAAGCGCAACATTTTTAAAAACATCACGGAAAAAATATTTGATATCGAATTTTTGTGAAACTAGAAATACGAAAGCATTTATGCATATGCATATCGCGTGATAGAACACTGACGTTTTAACTAACGGTTTTTGATCAATAGAAAATAGATTACGAGTAGACATTTTAATGTAATCAAATTGTTTTTTCTTCAGGGAACGTCTTCGCGCAGTGTTCGCTGAGGTGGTGATCGTGGATGTGCTAGACTCCCGCGATGCCACCCACCTTGCTCTTTTGCAGCGGCCAGAACTTGGCATCACCTTCACAAAGATCCACTGCTGGGGTCTCACACAGTACGAGAAGTGCGTCTTCCTTGACGCTGATACCCTGGTGAGGAAAGAATGTTTTTTAATGATCGATCAATCATTTGAATTACTAAATTTAGCTATACTCGGGAGATTAAGACAGTCATTAAAACCAAGTCATCATCAGGACCTATAGATTTTAAATAATATTGATTATGTAAATACATACATAATATCACGCCTATTTCCCACAGGGGTAGGAAGAGACTATGAACCTCCGCTTGCCACGAACCTAACAAACCTTTTTCGCTTCATCTAGACTCATCTCATCATTCATGCCCTTCGGTTACGTTTATGTATACTTATTATGTATGTAGGTAATTTTTAATAAGCCTTTCATGAATTTAATATTTCATATTTAGATAGAATACATACGTATAAAAGTTTACATAATTCAAATAGCTAGGTCTCACGACCTCCGGATTAGGATCACGATGTAATCGATATCCTACAATCACGCGGATTGAAAAACTAGGACACGAAAACGGGGTTAACGCGCCCCTAAAATCAGCTGATTTTAACGAACCAGAACGTGGCCTCAATTAATGGGCATACTCCTAAAAGCCAACATTACATTTCTTGCCGCATTTGTTTCTATAATTTAAGGAGACTGGAACTGTATGGAAGATAAAAATCTTCCAATAACAATGTTGCAGTAGAGGACAGTAACCTCGTGTATTCAAATGAAGAGTAATGGACATATGAAATGTTCTCTTGCCTCAATAGGCTCTAGACTCAATAGTCATTTTTTTTTAATAATCTTCTGAAGATAATGTGAAGATATTACTTTTCTGATGATAAATTTATTGGAATATTTAAACAAAAAATTTTCACTGTCTCGGAATAATTGATGACAGACAATACTCTGGTGACTGTAGTGTCAAGTAGTGTGATTTAGCAATTTGTCTAAATTGCTTATACTTGTTTAGTAAAAATACAAGACAATGCAAGGAGTTTCTCCTTGTATTTTTTGTCATTTAACAAGGTTGTTTAGGAAGGTTTAGTTATGTAAGTAGGTATGTTGTAAATAAGTTATCCTTAAAAAAATGTTAATCGTCGTTCTACACACAAATCATTGACAAAACTCCTCTAACCAAATCAATTCGAAACTAAAAGTCAACAGGTCAACAGCAATTTCATACCTATGACAGTTGACCAGATGAGACTAATTTGAGCTTATAAATATGGACTATCAGCCCCAAATCAAGAGCATTCGACAAACGCATGGCGTTCTGCTGCTGAGATAGACTTTGTTTATACTAGATGCACTTTTTGGTGACAGACATAAAACTATTTATAATTGTTTATGCGATAAGAAAGTCAATGTTACCGGATGTGGATGTTAGCAGTAACACGAGATGACGAGACGCATAGCCGTGGCCCAAATATTTCTTCCCGGCAATTTTGGACAGACTCCAAATTCTACACTTTCATTCTGTAGTATTTTTTCAAAGGCCACACCCGCATTTTGATGGCTTATAACGTTATAACCGAAACGCTTCATCTAAAAAAACTATATTTGATTACCTGCAAAACCAAGGATTCACAGATAAACACTAAGATATCACTGATGCTACTAGGCTTGGTTTTCAATTTATAACTATCCACAGTAGACGAAAGAGAGCCATAATTTTCTGTTCTGAGCGATATCTTGCCAGCTGAAAACTTCCCTCTCCCGCAGATCAACCTGCACCGTATCGCTCCAGCGATGTCTGAGTCTTCGGTTTTATACTTTTAGCATATATGCTGCCTTGACGCCACGATCCTCCTTCATTATTTCTAGATGCCCAAGCCATTGTAAGCGGAGTGCTTTAGTAACACCAATTATAGTTGGCTTTTTTACCAGCTCCTCTATCTATGTACTCTTCAGCTTCCGTGAGCATTTTTACATGAGGGTACATGTTTATGGAAATTTAGGTACTAATCATCTGATAGGAGAGGACTAACTTGACAAGACTACTGAATCACCTCCTTAACGACCTCTGCCTAGTGGTGACCAAGCCACGATTCACACCGGAGGACACGAGTTCGATCCCCGGTCAGATCAAGATGGGAAGAAATCTTTTTCAGATTGACCTGGGTCTTGGATGTTTATCTTTATTATTTTTATTTTATTTATTTATTCAAACAATAATATACAATCTTCAATAATAAACAACGCTATATAATCTCATTAGAGATTTTCCAAACGTTGGAATTGCCATACAAAAAAAAATCTATATGTATATGTATTTGTTATGAAATATAGTATCTTAAAACACAAGACGCTTACTTATTTTAGGGCTACCTCAATCTGTGTAATTTGTCCGTGTACATATATACCTCAACTAAGTGTTTGTACAGTAATTATATCATACCGGAGAAATAAAATTCAATAATCGAGTCTCCACAATAAACAAAGAGATAGCGCTCCGATAGAATTCATTGAGTTATACCATATTTTTATCGCAGGTTATTATGTCAACTGAGGCTTTATCCAAGTCACGATAAAGTGTACTTACGATATTTTTATGAAGATTGTTAAGTGCTCACGTATGCAGCAACGTAAATTGAATGCTGCAAAGATTACGTTTAGCTTGGGTATAACCTATGAAGTTTCTGTATTGTGTTACGTCACGGTTATCGAATTTGATAATCTAGGTCTTTCACATAGAAAATGAGAGATGATTACACGAGCGCGACGATTTAGTACGAACCATGTTCTTTACAAAAATCGTACAGTTATCAATCACAAAAGAAACTAACATTATTTATTTTTTTGTCGCCGGAAGGGAAGAGATATATCATAAGAAATTATAGTATTTTAAAAGAAAGAACAACTTTACTACAGGATCTACACTTAAATCCCAAAAAGAATTCACAGCTACCTAGCTACCAGCTACCTACCGTGCCAAAAGCACGGTAGGTATTTAATTTTGTTTGGATTGATGTTTGGAGTTGCAGATATTTTTTTGCGATTGTAGGGATGGTCCCATAGTAAAAGTTGTTCACATTGATTAGTACTCACTTGCAGGTTGATACCAGGGGGTATCTGTATTCTGTAACATGTTGTAGGCATAATATCCAAATCACAGAATAGACGTGCATGTTGTTCCAAACGGTAAATAAGTATATCTACCGACCCGACTTCCCATATTTTAAAAAGTTTGGAATATCTTAGTTAGTTATTATTAGTAATATTCATATTTGATCGTGTATTACGCCCACAAAAGTAGATAATGAGAATAGTAAAATCATTAGATGAATGTTGTTACCCAAGCAAGACCAACTAATGATGAGACATTCTATAAGTCTACACGTCTCATCTCATGATAACGTAGTCTACCAATAAGACGTTTTGCGAATACTTTAGAACTATTTTTAATCGGATAGGAATTCAGCTACACAATGTTTTGCCATGAACCAAGCGCCAATCACTATTATCTAATCGTACCACTAAAAAAATAATATTTATCACGTGTCATCCGCATTTTTAGCCGGCACATGTTTAATATTTATAAGATGCCTAATCGTACGTTTTCACTCAGTAAGATAATGTTTACCTCATGATAGCATCATGATATGTTTGGCTCTCAGGTACCGAATATGTGTCATTTATTGAAACAAGTGCATCAGTAAATATTTTTTCTTCACTATAGGTGTGACTATTATCGTTGGCTATGATGCTTTATTCAATTTATCTTCGATAATCATACATTCACGATCATGATTCCTCAAACTATCATAAGTTGACTAATATTGTCAATTTGCATTTACATTAAGTATTATCTATCCATCGTGCTGATCATGTTTTTGGCATACACATCACAGGCAATAATTCTATTATTACTACTACTTTTGATATACCTATATATTTAGACTGCCTCCGTAGTCCAGTGGTCAAGGAGTTATCCTTGTGACCCGGAGGTCATGGGTTCGATTCCCACTGGGAAGCATACTTTGTGAAAAGTTGTTTCCAGTCTGGATAGGATATTGCAGGCTTGAATCACCTGATTATCCGAAAAGAAAGATGGTTTCGTGTTTCGGAAGGCACGTAAAACTGTGAGTCCCGAACGCCACCTAGCGTTTGATCATCAAACTACCCAAGGATTGGTTCCTGGTTTACCCTTTGGGTTGTGGAGGTCAGACGGCAGTCGCTCTGTGTAAAAACCAGTAACCTCGTCAAATCTCCTTGGTTAGGTAGCGGACCCCGGGCTCTGAAGCGTTGCTGCTGAGGATGCAACCAGGAATACGCTCGGATGATGATGATAATTTAGACTATAGGTACTACTGATTAATGTTGCAAGCTATAGTATAAGATATCGATAGCTATCGATAGTTTTTCGGACAAAAATTTGTTACAGTATCAATACTATCGATAGTATCTAAATTCAATAGTATCGATATTATCGATAGTTTAACTTTCCATCAATAGTATTGCAAACTATTGACAATCGATACTAGCGATAGTATTGATACTATAGATATTTCTATCGATATTGTGACTGTTTTTCGAGGTCAACTATCGATACTCAAACTTTCGATAGTTATGCAACGTTATTACTGATTATGTGATTATCGCTCTTTCAATTCATGGTTTCCCAACAATACCACTTTCCCCATAAGTTTACCACTAAGGACCGTTATAAGACGACATAGGGCTACATAACTACAATGTGACTTTATGTCATATTAAATTTAAATAATGTTGAAACATATGTTTTGCTTCATTTTATTGGAACGAAGTTCCTTACGGCAGGCTTGGAGGAGATAGGGATTTTGCTGCGCGACCGAACTGAAAAAAATGTGATAGTAAAACCGTAAGGATGACCTCGTTAAATAAAACCGTTAAATGAGACGTGCGCAGGCGCGACAGTCGTATACACAATTCTTTTGCAAATTGTGTCGATTCTACATTAGCCGAAGGAACTTCGTTCCTACCTGGTGTCCCACGACACCACATTTCTTTTTTATTTATTTACCAATTTATGTACACGGAAAATTTATACAGAGAATACATCAAATAAAAGTTGTACAAAGGCACTACTTATCTCAAAAGAGATCTCTTTCAGTAGGCCTGTGAGAGATGTTTATGTAAGAGAGGCATACAGGCGTGTTTATACATGAAATAAAGGAGGAAGAAAATTGAAATGACATAAAACTACAAATAAACATACATACTCGTATACATACATATATTATTACACATATACTTAAATAAATACATATGTCTATTAAGAATAAAATAAAATATATACTTAATATTAACATTATAAGTTACAATTAAGATGATTCCAATAAATAATGATCTTTTACTCGTCTTTTAAATAGCGAAATCGTTTAAGAGTCGCGATTACAGGTGGTAATGAGGTCCATAGTCTGACTGCATGTACCGAGAAGGAATAGGAAAAGGTAGCAGTGTTGTGAGAAGGGAATTTAAGGACAGTTCTTCATGTTCATGTTCCCAGATCGTCCAAAACTGCGATGAACTGTTTGAGCGAGAAGAATTGTCTGCCGCGCCTGATGTCGGCTGGCCCGACTGCTTCAACTCGGGTGTCTTTGTCTACAAACCCTCGGCAGAAACCTACGAGAAACTCATCAGATTCGCGCAGGAATGCGGCAGTTTCGATGGTAAGAAACCTTAGATCATGTAATACAGGATAAGCCTTAAGTGCGCGTTCCCCTCTGCCAAAGCATAAGAACAAAATTCTAATACGTTCATAAAAACTAGCTGCGTAATCGATTATGATCATTATGTAAATCGGTAAGGCATCGAAAAGACGTCTAAAAGTGCTCTGTTAAAAATGCCATGTTATGCAATTTTCTCCTGTAGAAAGAGATCAAACACTTAATCTTCCAAAAGATGGCATAACCTTTCATTAGTAAGTATTTTAATATTTTGTTAGCGTAGTTTTCTATTTAAATTTAATTTCTGAAAAATCGATGAAATATCTATTAGTATCGATTACGAAAAAATAATCGAATCACGTTTGCAACTGATTTCCTTCCATCCCATAAAATAATCTAAGATCGCATACGAGACTAGTTCATTAACCCCCTTTTTAAATGTATCAATTACATTCTTAAGGTTTTGTAATAAGGTTCCGATTTGAAAAACGATTAGTTTTTAGAAAAACGCACTCCCCACGAGATCAAGGCGCACTCTTCACGAGACTATGTATTTATGATTTACAACCTTCGTCTTTATTCCCTGTGCATTAGAGTTGATATATTTTTTGTCTTCTCTCTCTTTCTTGCCAAGAGTGTATTATTATGTGTATTTACACATTTTTTCAGTGTGAGTTTTTTGTAGTGTGCATTTATAGAGACACAAATTATTTCTGTGAATGTGTGGTTTTGTTCAGATTTAGTAGTAGCTTACCCCCGCACCAAAACCGGCAGAAAGTTTTGTAAGAAGATTTGTCTGCGTAACTCATCCTGTATTAAATGATCTAAGTAAGAAACACATTATCATTCGAGTTGAGTTGTGATATAAAATAAACTGACCTACGGGATGGTAAGTATTGGACAGGCAGATAATAAATAACCAAAAGTTCTAGCAGTTCATTGTCTCTTGATTCATTCGTAACATGTTAGTATTGAAGACTCCTAAGAGTAGATTCCTTGGTCATAAATAAATTAGTTAGTAGATATCTATAATGTCACGAAATAATGTCAATAAAAAAAAATATAATCATTATCAACGTGATAAAATTTTTCTGATATTAAGAGCGCAATTTGACTCCAAAACAACTATATGACGTCACAGTTGAGTATTTCATACAAATCCCATAGTTTTGTATTGTTTTGAAGTTTAAAAAAAGTATATGACTTGAATTGTAGGAATCTAGCGGATTAGCCCTAACTCTTGAAAAAGCCAACTGTAGGTACTTACCTACTTATAAAAAAAATTTAAGCAACTATTTTTTTAAATATGTCTTGAAAAAAACACATTTCTTTCTTAATGGAAATTGACAATTGTCAATTTCCATTAAGGATAAAGAAGAAGAAGAATGAACATTAAGACTAAACGACTAGTAGTTTAGTCACTACCTATAAAACAAAATGTTAAATATGCATAATTCCACACCTATCCCCATGGAACGTCTATTAATTAATTACTTTAACCTCTAACGATATACAATATGTAACAAGAACCCTGTCCGATCCTTGTAGGAGCAATCAGACCGTCAATATGAACAACTTTTCCTTTGGGACCAATGCTAGAAACTCGTAAAAAAAAACGACATTTTCATACGAAAGTGTTCGGTCGGCACGGCAATTTGTATGAAAATGTCGATTTTTTCTTCGATTTTCAAGCATTGGTCCATAGGAAAAGTTGTTCATATTGACGGTCTGAGTTGCTTCTACAAGGATCGAACAGGGTTTTTGTTACATGTTGTCAGTTACTGAAATTACTTTAAATGTAGATTCAGTCTATGGCATTGAACAACAACAATTTCCCCAAGGATCGTAATATGATGAAATATGAAAATATTAGTATGTCAGGCCTGTTTTTCGCAGAAGCACACGAGTATCGATTGCTTCATCATGTGAACGTTGAAGTAATCCAGCTGATCGACAACACGAACATAGTGAGGAGACTTAAACAAACTAAACCTAATAAAATTGAAATGATAGTGCAGTTATAGTGCAACAGTCACAGACACACGAACAAAGTGCCTTCTCTTTAATAAAAACAGTAAGAAAAGTGTCCATGGAGACGTTCTTAAACTAGGTCAATGTAATATTATTATTTAATTGAAGTTAATAGGCTAGCTCTTAATAATATTAGCGTACTTATTCAATTATTTAAGTATATAGGTATGTACGTTAAGTCTTTTTTTTTCAGAATGTCAGTTCAATTAGGTACTCACTTGACTTGTTTTTTCTCAGGTGGCGACCAGGGTCTTCTCAATGCCTTCTTCTCGGACTGGGCACACGGCGACATCAACAAACACCTCCCCTTCCTGTACAACGTCACATCTGCTGCCTTCTACTCGTATTTGCCTGCCTTAAAACAGTAAGTACGATTAAAGTTGATGCCGAATTTTTTTAAATAAATTAAAATTTTATGAGAACTTGACGCACGGGTAAAAGTATTTTTTGGCCAATCTCGAAACAAGGACTTCGCCCACTGCGCTCGTTCAGTAAATAAAATATTGAGGACAGCTAAAGGTAAAATATCCATGTTCTACTTAGGTACTTAGTTATTTGGAAAAACCGACGGACTCAACTCATTTATAATTCACATTGAACTGAGTTGTTCATTTTCCCTTTCTATTATTAGTTTGCTTCTGGTAAATTACAAAGCACATAGTAAGTATGTACGAGTTGTATTTTATATACAATCCCAATAAATTCATATATGTTCTTGAAATAAAAAATAGAAAGTAAGAAGTTAACCTTTTTTTATTTTATTTTTCTAGCTATGGGCAGAATCTAAAAATCATTCACTTCATTGGCGCTGCCAAGCCTTGGCTTCAACAATATAACTTTCAATCTCGCTCGGTAGATGCGCCTGAGCATTTGCGGGAATTCCTGCAGCTCTGGTGGGATCTCTTTGTCTCTAACGTACACTCCCAGCTCGATGAATCCATGGTAAGTTATTCTATACATATTTAGTATCCCACTTATGATATCTATAAATTTTCTAAACTCTACTCTTTGAGAAATTTTAGGATAATAATATCAAAATGAAGATTGATTATTTACAAGACGACACATTAAAGCACTGAGAAAATATGTCATGCACTAAATTTTTCTTTATTGATTTGGATATGATTAAAAGATAATACATAGTTATCATGATGACCTATGTATATAGTGAACATTTTCATGAGCAAACTTATTCCAGATAATAATTATATTTTATCAAGTTTTGGTGCGGTAAACCAAATTAATATGTAAAATATGTATAGCATCTGTGATAAAATTTGTGACAAAAAAAAAATAATATCATTTCGAATATTTTGATGATATTTTTAGAATTGATACCTTTTGTGTTTACCTCTTCAGTATTCGTCATATTCAGTCGAAATTTTATGATTGATTATAATGATTATCCAATACATATCTAGTATTTTAATTATTGCACGAATAAATTGACATTTCCTGTACTTATATATTTTTATTTCTTATACAAAGACTGAAATTGAATCAATAAGTGGTTAATGTAGTTGTCTGCAATATGTTGCCTAAGATATCGATTACGGTATCAAGTATACTGTATAACTAAGAGGGAATCAAACCCTGTATTGTGGTTACTCACGCACGACCACAAGCCTCTTGTTCTAAGTAATCCTCAGTAAACCGATCCATTTTAGTACCGTCTTTTGTCTCGTACTGACTTAAAATGTTTTCCAAGCGCTCACATCAGGATTCGAAAGTTTCAGAGGTGAGATTTTAAAATCTAACTCGTAAGAAAGTACTATTATGTAGGTTGTCTTTCTTATCACCTTTCAAAATATAGTGTACCTACACATTATGATTTTAAATCTTTTTATGTAGCTTGTACAATTGTACCTAAGTATAGTTTGAACCGAGTGACTAAAATTTTAACGCTTGCACTCTGAAGCTTGACCACTTTACCCGCTATCTTTGTTGCACTTGTTTGAAGCCTTTTGACACCCAATGATTAAAAATGTTTCTCCAAAATACTAACATTTTCTAACGTTACAATATTTGGATATCGGTCGCTTATGCACGGTTCTTTCTCTAGGCATGGTATGGTGTTAGATGGTGTTGGTATTTTGGTGAAATTTTCACCGCGGAAATAAATAAACATACTTAAGCGAGACGTTATATTAATTGTCAATGTTATATCCAAGTTTACAAAATCATTTATGATAAATACATTTTGTACATTATTAATAACTCAGTTTTTTATTCAAAACTCATCCGTATGTTTATTTAATAACGCACTGTATTTTATTTATCAATAGTCGCTTGGACCAAGCTCGCAGCACTGTGTTGTTACTTGTGCGTTAAGCTTAGTTCAAGTGTTTGTCTGCATGCAAATCTATTGAGTTGTTTTGTCGCTTCAACCAATAGGTTGAGGTGGAGGAAGCCCACCAACGCCCACCACCGTTACCCCCTCAAGACGTCTGGCAACACTATGAACCCAAGGTGGACCCAGAGTCAGAATTCCCCTGGCATCACCCCAGCGCGCAAATCCAAGAGCAGATTGATGCACCAAGAATCGATATGACGGAATTCCATGATCCATGGGATATCTACAGAGGACATATTCCTCCAAATAAAGACGATGTGTCATCAAATTATAATGAATTGCAAAGAGTGGATGATCAAGAAGAAATTAGAAAATATGCTTGGGAATATAAATCAGATCATGATGAAAATCCAGATGCTGAATCACGGCTACATCATGATATTTATCAAGGAGAAGAAATGTCTCACAACCAGGGGCGATATGAACAAGAAAGTCAACAGTGGGATCCAAATAATCAACTCAATTATCAGCATCAGACAGAGCACTGGCTTCAAGAGCATTATCACCACCAAGAACACTCGCACACACAACATTCTCACGAACATAAACACGACAGCTTCAATCACGGGGAAACACAATATTCTCATGATTTTCACCACGGTCACTCCAGTCAAATTAATCATGAACACGTTGACTATTCGCATGATCATTCTAGTCATTACCATGTACATAACTCTAGTCACAACCTACACCTTGAGCAAAAATATTCAAACTTTGATAATTTTCATAAGCACGAAGAAGACTCTCAACATGGAACTGAGGCATCACATGAGTCACATCACGCATCACAACAAATCCAAGTTCAGCATGTTTCAATAGAGCGTAATGAAAATAAAACTCAACGCCGACGCAGATTGAGACGAATCGATGTGCCGCTTAGTGTCAATGGAACGATGAATGGCTATGTATCTGAAGATAGTGAGATTTGTGAGGATATAATACCGAGACACCCGTACGATGGTTTCTACTTAAGGCACCGAGCAACTATTGATTCTCGTGGACGGAAAGTTTGTTCGCACGAAATACCTCCAACTCCATCACCCTCTCCACCGCCCTCCCCACGATCTGAATCTCCAATTTTTATTAACTCTGAACCAATGCCAGAAGATAATACTAATGGGATCGAAGATGAAGTACAAGTAAGTTTTTTGATAATTATTCAATAACTAAGACAGACATCCTCTGAAATATGAAATCTTTAGACTGGTATCCACTGGGTTCTTCTAAAACAGGTATTATTTTTTATATTTTATTTCTAATGATTGCCGAGTGCCAGTGAGTGTGCTACGCTGATTTGTAGATTTTTGCATGCTGTATGACCTGAAAACCTAATGTGCATGTAACGTTTCGTTAACATACTCACATATAATATTATAATATACAGTCTTTTTACTAAATCAATTGCAGATATATTTATATCTCTACTAGCAGCAAATAAAAGACGATTTTATATCTAATTTCAGAGCGGAGTTGCAGGCAACTTAGCTCGGGTAGTTGCTGGTGTGGGAGCTCCACGCGAGGCTTTGGATGAATTAACACGTCGTCAAGGATGGGAAGCTGGCAATATCGATTACATGGGAGCTGATTCTTTCGATAACATTTGGGCTAAGATTTCTCAGACGCTCAACCAGACCCGAATTTCACCACCTAAACAACCATCCCCCCCTAAAGAAGTAGCACAACCAAAAGAGCCTTCGCCTTCAAAAGAGCAACTAGCACCGGCGCCAGTTGAAGTCGCGCAAGAAGCAAAAGCAATTAGTGCGCCTACGCCTAAGCCTGCGGCTGTATCTGCGCCTGAGCCTGCGCTTGAGCCTGCTCTGGCACCTGTTGAGCCACCCGTAGTGGCTCAGGCTCCTGTTGTACCCGAAGTTCCTGTATCTGTAGAGGCTGCAACGCCAGTCAATGAACCAGTGCCAGTAACCGCTGAAATCCCGGCTCCAGCCGAAGTTCCTAAAGTAAAACCAGCTCAAACTGAAATTCCAGCCACAGTCGAACAGCCCGCGGTTGAAGCATCAACACCGGCCGAAATTCCCGCTACAGTAGAAACCCCTGCAGGTACGGCCGTTAGCGTAGAACCATCTGCAGTAGAGGAAACAAAAAAGGCTGAAGAACCTGTAGTACCACCTACTCCTTCCGTGACCCCTAAATCAACGCCCGAAGTGGCGAAAACAGACTCAGTCCCCGTAGTGGTCCAAAAGTCAGCCTCAGTTAAAGAGGAACCACCTAAACCTGCTCCGGCAGCTGAAGCAGCTAAGCCTGTTGCGACACCAGAGAAATCTGAGGCACCTGTTGTCACTGACAGTCCACCATTGGCGAACACGCCGTCCAAAGAAGAGGTCCCTTCACTGCCGGCTGCTAAATGTAAGTAGAAGACTAGAGCGAACGTGATTAACGGCTTTGCACTTTAAGTTCTCACCGAGTTTACTTTGCAGTTTTCTCTCAGTCTTCTACTAATATGTTATTAGTTTAGCAGTGCTCTGTGAGGAGACCGAAGGTCACCCGCTGAGCTCGCCGACATTTTTTTTTGTGCCGTTTTGTGATGTTTTGGTTTTTATGTTATTTTTATGAGCATACCTTTCAAAATTCGTTGTTATTTCATCCAGCTACCGAGGAGGCAGCACAAGAGACGCGGCTTTGATAGATCAGGTAATAACAATTTTGCACTTGGACACAACTCAGCTTTCTGATATTATATTTCTATTTGCGAGAGGGAGAAAACTCAAATTCTTTGACATTATTAAATTTGATGTAAAATTAAATGTGAGCCATTTGTCGTCAGTGGAAAGGATTGATGATGTGTATGTTTATTTGTTAGCATCTGAATGTTCTCCAAATAACTAGGTGGATGTTGGGTTGCGTCCAAGTTGATGCAGTAAATAGTACATTTTGGTCAAGACTTATTCCGCTATTTCTGCAACTGTCACAAATTTCGTAATTTATTTTTGGGCAGAAATAAACTGGTTCAATAGCGGAATGAGTTGTGATCGTGCGGTAATCTTTACTTTGTCATTTATGAATCGTAGTAAATTTTAGCTAATTAACATTTTGTTTATTAATTGTAGCAAACACTTGCGTTAATACAATTCATAATAACTTTCATGAGCATTCGACCGAGCAAAGATTACTGCGTATAACTGCGATATATGCACTCATCTGAGAACGTTACGTTTTCGATCAGTCCATAGACGACTGGGAAAACTGTAGCATCTCCTTTTTTTTATTTGCTTCACATGTTTGTCACGCATTGCAAGGAACATTATTCAACGCTTCTTTTTGCGGACTTCTCACTTCTCGCTAGAATATACTCTACAGAACACGAATAATCTCAATAAATCAAGCCATGACTTTGCAACAATAATACTCCTTGTAATGTCGAGCTTCAGATCTCTGCTGAACTGACACGACCTAACTTTCCGCTTGCATCGTTTCGAGTTAACCATGTAGCTCTGTTTTCCCTCGACTTTGTTCCAGGCCCTAACCGAGCTTGCTCTCTAATGTGACCGCCATACTAACGCCACGCGTAATCGAACGAGAGAATAAGGACGGGATTAAATTGGTTGTGTAGCGGAGGAGCGCCGGAAGCCGGCGGGCAAGCTGCAGTTGCAGCCGCCGGCCAGCGCCGACCCGCTGCCCACGCCCGACAGCGAGCTCGAGGACGCCGCCGACCTCGCGCAGTCCATCATCGCCAGCGAGCTGCAGCCCGCCATCCCCGCGCCCGCACAACCCTCGCCCCCCGCGCACCAACCCGAGAGACTGAGCGTGGCCGACCCCGAGGTGCCTACGCCGCCTGTAGGCGCCGTCTCTCTGGCGCAGATAGGCGTCAAACCTAAAGAAAAATCCACCATCGCTGCCCAGATCGAATCATCGGTGACTGAAAAGGAACCTGAGTCACCGCAAACGCCCACGACGCCGACGACGCCTACCGACAAACCCGCCGATGCACCTAAAAAGAAGGTCATAAAAAAAGTGAAGTCGAAGGAAGGCGCTAGCGGCGATGCGCCGGTGCCGCCGCCGCGCAAGAAGGAAAAGAAGCCCAAAGAGAAGTGAGCGCTCGCGTTTCATAATAGTTCCTCTGTGCCATAAATTGTAGCCTCCTATAATTTTAACGTCTATTTAATTTTCGAATATGCTTTTATGTACTGCGTAATCTTTATATTAGATTTAATTTTTATTATTTACTCGTCAACGCGTCCAATGTATTTTTGTTTGAAATCTTATACACTTTATGTTACTAAATATACTTATTTATGTTTTAACAGTCGATATTTTGGAAATTAATTTACCAAAGGATGAGACGTATTTATTGAAACGATTTTTTTATGTAATTTTGTAATAAAAATCTATTTTGGAATATATTTACTATTTTGTGTTTTATTATTCTCATTCCTGTAGTTAGATGGAATACATAGTCACGGCCACGGCACAGAGTACTACATACTAGGCCACGGTAACATAGCTCATGAAATAAACCTACCAACACCAACCAATCCTTTCCAGGCAACAAACCAGACGGCATTCAGAATTCAGACTAGTAAAGTTGCTGAGCCGAAAAGGGGAAGTGGGTTTCAACCTGACTACCTACCTACTTGTTTGTATGAATGTCTGGTCTGGATGGACGTTTCTTCCATTTTCACGCCATATTAAACGGCTGAATAGATTAGACTGAAATTAGGCTTGTAGATAAATAGCTTAAACCGGGAATAACACATAGGATACTTTTATCCCGGGAAAGAGTAAGTGTGCAAGAATCCCGTGGGAGTTCTGCCCCCGCAACCTACGAGAAGGAACTTCATTCTTAAATTAGATCACGCGGGCATTAGCTAGTATTAACACTATTTTACTTAGTTTATTTACTATCTACCTGATCCAAGTAAAATGCAAACATAATATCTCTGCTATCGAGCGGAGTATATTATTATACCATGCTATCGAGCAAGCAAGAGAAAGACTTGCTAAAAGCGACATCTGACAGCAGGTATCTGTACTAATTTGAATTCAGTCACGGTAATACAATGTGTATTTTTTATACTTGATCAAACAAAATGTGCGGATATTAGACGAAATATTATCGATAAAAATACGAAAAAAAGAACATTATTTTAGTTATTTAAAAAATTCATGCAATTCAATTTTTTCGTCAATTATTTTTTATTTAATTTCCTGTTTGGTATTGTTACTTATTTTTTTACTTTCTTAGCTTCTTAAACTTAGTAGTTTTCAAATGAGACAACTTTGAAGAAAATACGCCTTTGACTTAGAGAAAAAAAATAATCAAAACACGACAATTAGAAAAAAAAAATAGTAACTATTTTTTTCCGGGTTTTTGTCGATAATATTTCGTCTAATATCCGCAGATTTCGTTTGATCAAGTATAAAAAATACACATTGTATATGGCATATGATTGTTTGCTATTTTACCTACCAGGGTTGTTTTAATCTGCTCTGACTCGTCCTCTTTAGTTATGTTCTGAGGATACGAAAATAGATGGCAGCACAAAAAAGATAGAATTAAACCATAAATAATGCGCCAACGACTGCCATTTTGGTTCAATTTACTTGTCGGGAATTTGTACAAAAATGCTTTGAAGTCCGCCATATTTGTTCAACTTATTTGTGTCGCATTGTAGACAGGTACTGTTCCCGATTCCCGCACAGAACGTAAGAGCCGATCGAGGGAATGGGTGAAATTCTCAAGGTATCAGACCAATAGGCAATTGGTAATGCAACCGTTGATGCAACAAATAATTCAATGTTTTCAGGGTCATCATTAAGTCGGTGTGTATGTGTGCCAGTTTATCTATTTCGTCATATGCAAATATTTGGAGCAAGTTCAGTCCATGACACTAAACAATATTCCATGAAATCAATGCACAAAAATTGGCAGAAAAAGAAGCATTCTTGTCTTGTCATAAAAATAATCTACGGTACCATTTTTCAAATACATTGATTTTTGAACTTGATAAAAATTTCGATTGATGAATTTGTAAAGAAATCAGGACGTTTTAAACAAGTAGCATTGTGTTACCTACATTTACATAAATGATTTAAGAAAAACAGAAATAAGTATATATGGCGGTAAGTACTTACTTACACTTAGTAATAAAACAAACACGAAAATTAAAAGATACTTACACACCTGCTTTCTACTCTAGGGCCACTCTGGAGGTATTTGGAACCTCAGAGTTTGGAACTAATATTTGCTGCTGTCAGCTGAACTACCTATACATATGAGATGTTCTACTTAGGTACATTTAACCTCTATAATAGGCCAAATTTTTTTAGGCAGTCGTGTTTTCTTTTACATTTCTTAAGAGTACGTCTATCCAGAAAACAGCGTTAGAAAGAATAGGCGTGTCGTGTACGTACCACCTATTACTTAAGTTGCATGAAGATTTTTTCATCTTTAGCAAGTCGTTCTAGGTGGGTACAACCTGTGCATATTAATCATAAACCAAATACCTGTAATCATAAACCAACCTATAAAGTACAAGAAATTAAGTTTCGAAAGAACAAACAAGTTTCAACGCCCATCCTGCTTGTGGCTGAATTCTTTCTTATTATCTTGCAAACGGTAGGTTTACAATTATTTCATTGTTAGAATTATGGATTTATTCCGATCCAATACCACGAATGAATACCACTGGTATTACTTTGAATTTTTAATTATTTTCTATTAAGAACGGATACCACTGTTTAAACCAATACCAAAACATATTCAAAAGTACAGTCAGTAAAAATGCTTTGCACGTAATTAAAACATTTTTATAAAAAAAAAATCTATTAGATCAATATAAACAAATTAAGTTAGCTCACGTCTAGTTTACGAGTAATTATACAATATAAATATTTTTTATAACAATTTTAATTTCTGCAAAAACATTAAAAAGGTCAATTTACTTGTAATCTAATAATTGTAAAATATCACATAAAATCAACTTTTTAAAATCAGTCATTCATTATAACCTACGTAATAATGGATGATTCATTTAAAGACTTTTACCAATACATTGGAAATAAGGTAAATTCGAAAAGTTTTAGCATTATATTTCAATGACATAAAAATATTAGAAAACAGATTTCATTTGATGACTGAGCTGACTGTACCAAATTAAGGTTTTGGTATTCGTTCGGACATAAAATCAAATAATTCAAGGGGTGGTATTTGTTCGGAATAAAAAATAATTAAAAATTCAAAGTAATACCAGTGGTATTCATTCGTGGTATTGGATTGGAATAAATCGAATTATGATAGAATCATCATAAGATAGGTACCCCTGTCAGCATAGTTAACGAATTTGTCTAATTGCGCATACCTGTATACCTATCAAATGTTATTTTGTTAGGTGAAATGTATGTGAACTAATCATTATATAATATGAATAATGTATAAAGGTATATACAATAATTCAATCAATTCAATAAAGTATAATTCAGTCATTTAGGAGCATGTTATTTAAACAAACAATATTGTAAGTTTATGTTTATTGTTGTTTGCTTTGGATATTATTTTTCTTTCATAGTTAGTTGCACCACCGTCTTTGTTTTATCGCTTCTGTTACATTTCTCTTCTTTTTTGTTATGATAAATTTACCGCTAACATAACAAAAACTGTTTGGATTAACTTTACACTGTTTTGAAGTCATATTAAATAGGAAATCACTTTCATTAATTACTTTAATTTTACAATATTATAGTGACAAACTAGACTTGATGTATAGGGTAAATTAAGGTATATTTAAAAAAAGTGACGTGATAAAAATAAATGGCATATGTGTGATATGAGTCACAAATCAAATTTACTATAAATTGTCTATGGGTACTGAAAAAAATAATAATTTGTAAACTAGTGTTATCCCTACTTGTATATTCTAAATCTTTTGCCGCGTTTACACATTCGCGCGAGTGGCGAAGCGAATGGCGAGGCAAGTTACGAGCACGAGTATGTAAACGGACACTCGCTATTCGTCTCGCGGCCTCGCCTCGTCACTCGCGGCGCTCGCGTTGGGAGCGGTTTTTCGGGCGCGAGTCAAAGGGGACGCGAGCTAGGCGAATAGCGAGGCGAACTAGCCGTTTACACACTCGCGTACACGCCATTCAGAAGTGCCATTTTTGAAACGTGGAGTCACTAAATGAACGGTTTTTTGTATGGAAAAACCATTGATATAGGTGACTCCGCGTTTTAAAAATGGAATATTTTTATTTATTTATTTAATATTTTTGTTCATGAAATACAAAGTGTATACAGAGTACAATAGTCGAACTTAACGCAAAAAGCGTTGTCAACCAGCCAACCTTCGGGTTATACAGATAGTCTAAATGTGGGTTACAAGATAAAAGTAGAATAAATAGTACATAAAAAAACGATAACTAAAATAATATATATTTTCCATATACATACAATGTGAAACACACATACCCGTAATAAATCGAACCACCAGGCTATACTAGATCACTATAGTAAAATGAAATTAAAATAACAACCAATTAAAAAAAAACGTTCCCATACAAATTGCCGGGCGGCTGGACACTTTTGTATGGAAATGGCAGTTTTTTTAATATTTTTTATTGTTATTCTAATTTTAGCCCGTGGTTTGATTTATTACGGGCATGTCCTTTCACGTTGCATATACGATACCTACATATAAATAAATTAATGTAGTTATTTTTAATAAATCTACTCCTTTAGATCAATAATTTGGTTGTCAACATGGTGGATCCATAACGACAGCATTCTACAGTTTAAAAACTGTATTTTTCTATTTCCTTGCTCGTACTCCGTACTCCGTTCCAATAGTTATGCAACTTTTTCAACGTCCTCTATGTTCGCGGATCAGCGCTCAACTGAATGCTACGCGAGTGTGTGAACGGACAGTCGCGTCGGCACTCGTGCACGAATGTTTCGTCGAACGTTTCGACGAGTGCCAACGCGAGAGCGAGCACGAGTGTGTAAACGCGGTGTTTGAGTGTTATCAATTTAAAAATATATCTCTCTTATGTCGGATAAAATAATTATAAAAATTTGGTGCTGCCATCTAGAAACTGACTTCCGTACTAAATACAGCGATCACGAATTGACGAAAGCACACAAACGTCAAACAAAATCCGCGTCGCGCGCCAAATCGGCATGGCAGACGGCACCCCTGCCAGCCGGCCGGCCAATCAGGCAAGTTAACCAGTTTGACGAGAAACGTGTCGTTGGAAGGTGCTGTTGCGCGGTTCCGTGAAGTAACGTTCACATTTACAATGTTTATAAACAAAATTCGCGACGAAATCTTTGCCAAATCTTCTGTTCATGAATAAAATAGAAAACTTTCTTGCAATAGCGTCGTAATTAGTGTGTTTATTTGGTATTTCTGTTCGATTTGTACGTTTTATTTCTGTGTAATCTTGTGTCGGCGAGAACTCAGCATCTTTGATTTGGACGGTGGTTAAAAATGTGATACAAATGTTGTGGTAAAGGACCCGACCGATGAAGCTGATCCGTTTATAATCTTGGGAAACGAGGTTTCAAGGCAAAACCATGAAGTGGCTTTTGACATTATTATTTTTGCCGTATTGCCTGGCTCATCTCAATGTTTACTTGAGCAGTGAAGAAGTTTGGAGGTTGCTTGGTAAGTTTTGTCCTTTTTATACGAAAAGTTCATAATCATAACGTAGTTTAACGTAGTTATTTGAATTTGAAACTTTTTGAGTTGGTAAGTTTTACAAAGTCAAAAAAAAAATTTGTTTACGCTATTGCATGTATTTTTTTTAAATATTGCTGTATAAATAGAAATGAATATGTTCGCAAATGCACTAACTTATCGCATTATTTGCAAAAACGGCTGACTAGGTATAACACCGATGATAATATTTAATCTCGTGAAGTGATAACGTTGCTATAGGCACAGATATGAATACCTAGAACGACTAGGTACCACAGATTATGAATGAATGCGGTTCACGTGTAAATTTGAAGAATTATACTTGTGTATGTACGGCTTCAAAAAATGGAGTCACAATTTTTCATACAACTAGGTAGTATGTCAAATTATGACTCCATTCTTGAAGCCTGACTGTACCTTCCTGATAAAAAGAATAAATAACTGGCTAATAATATGGGAGCCCCCCTTAAAGATTTATTTTAATCCAATTATTTATTTCTATTTGTTAAGGTATATTTAATAAAAGAATGTAAACAATCTTGACATGTCTTTTTATTGAAATATACACTTTATAAATCAATACTTTTGCAAATTACAAATAAATAATGTACTTAATTTATAAAATAAATAATTTCTAATTTGCGAATTTATTGATTTAAAAAGTGTATATTTCAATAAAAAGACATGTCAAGATTGTTTACATTCTTTTAAATACCTAAAAAAATGGACTATTAAGTGAATAAATCAACTAAATATTCTGTTAATATTTCAAGCGTCTACCTGTTGTCGTTATTGAAATCGAGAAATAAACGGCGAAAAAAAAATCACGTTTGTTTCACGGGAACATAAACTATTTATTTTATTGTTTTTAGTATTTGCTGATAAAGCGACAACAGAAATACATAATCTGTGAAAATTTCTATAGTCTAGCTATCACGTTTCATGACATACAGCCTGGTGACAGACAGACAGACGGATGGACTGACGGACGGACAGACAGACAGCGCAGTTTTAGTAGGTAATAGGGTTGCGTTTTTACCTTTGGGTAAAGAACCCTAAAAAGGCTGTGTTTAAGAAATGTGTTTTTGGGCGATAAGGAATAGGTATGATCTGCAATAAGGGATTGATCAATCCAAAAACACTCGAAATGTCTGTAAATAAGTAAGTACATAGGTACATGGTACCTACCTATCTTATTTGCCACTTGACAATATTACCATAATGTAGGTACAATAACCAGACTAGGGTAGGGAGGTAATACCTACTATACTAACATGCCTATAACGTTTATTTTGAACATACCTACATCGCTTTGTGACTTTGTGCCCAGGAACGGTGCGTAACTACAGCTCTCACATAGAAGGGGGTCCTAGAGTCCAAAAATGTACAAATATAAACGCAGAAAAAGACTAAATTTTATACGCTGAACTGTAATTTCGAAATTAGCCACATATACTTTTTTATACTTATTAGCCGTGAAAGGGACATACCCGTAATAAATCGAACCACACGGGCTACACTAGATCACTTTAGTATAATGAAATTAAAATAGCCATAGCCAAAACAGGAAAAAAAATTCGGCATTTCCATTCAAAAGTGTGCAGGCGACTGGGCAATAGGTATATCTATATGAAATGTACGCAATTTAAGCTGTGGTTAAATGTAACAATTTTAAATAAAATATATAGGGTGTATGGTCTATCGTGTGGCCAAATTGATATCTGCTATCCTTGCAGACCCCTTAACAACTCCCATGCGGAATTTTACCGAAGTTTTTTAAGTCAAAAACCTTAATTATTATTGAGAAATCGATTCACTACGTCATCATAATATATAGTAACACAAATCAAGAACAGTAGAGCTGAAGAAATAAGAGAAACATCTTGTTTTAAGTGGCTCCGGAACTTATCAATTTTTTTTTGCGAAATGGTCACTGTCCTGAATTCGCCTATCTTCAATTTACGACTGACGTCAAAGTACTTTGTCCAGTGTTACCATATTTAATTAACAAATGTTTTGTACCAAATGTTTTTTTTTTTTCTTGCCACGTTATATTTACAGAAACCTTAATAACTAATAAAACGTTGAAAGGCTGGTATTAAGGGCGTACTACACTACATAGGTACTTACATGACAAGTTCAAATTGTCGCGCTTTATTCGAGGCGATACGATATACTAACAATGATCAAATCTATAGTCATAGAATTCGATTTCATGGCAATTCCAGGTGTCAAAATAAGTTAAACCGACGCCAAATCTTCAATCTGATTTATTTAACAAAGGACTCTTTTTCTGTGACACAAAAAGTCTTTTGTGAAAATGTCCCGTGGTGCTATTTTTACCTTACAATAATGTTGTATTGCTCGCTCTTATAGTTCAGCAAGGTATTCTTGGAATACAGGTGTTCTATTACCATGTATTTTCTTGCATGCAACGCCTTCAGTCTTCAGACCCTAAATAAATGAACTTAGCGTTCGCCCTACCGACACAGCCCTACAGATGTAGAAAAATGTGTAAAACTTCAACTTCTGGTACCGTAAAGGTAGTTCTAGCAACATTCTAGAACTACCTTTACTATTCTGCACAAAGTTATCCATTGCATGTCATTTGACCAGACTAGGTTATTAGGTACTTACCTACCTGCATACTAGCGGTTAGTTTAGCTTTGCAACAACTCTGCTTCAAAGTAGGTAGGTACCTTTGTACTTTACTTTGAAGCTAAAGTTCGTCGAACGTCTAACGTCCGCACTCCGCAGTCGTTGATACACTTACTTGAGTACTAGTACTTATTCTGTGATACAGCAGACCAATAGTTGGTTTGAAAAAAATGACCATGCTATTATTTATTTTTTATGTTACATATTATATTTTGAAGGCTTTCCACTTCGGTGTCATTTGACAAGTTTGCGACTCTGTTCCAGGCCAGGCTCCAGCGGTGTTTTGCTTTCACTGTTTATATCGTTCTGCACCTAGGCCTAGCACCATTGAATTTGCAACTGTCGACCACTTCCTTCTTTACACTGGGATACGAAATTGCTAAAAACTAAAAAGAAAAATATTTAATCTGTTTGACGTGCTCCAAATCCATTTAGCTGTTAAATGATTTTAATCCTATACCCCGCTTTTATTTAACCACAGAGTACCGTTACACTCAAAAGCAGACCGTCGGTAATTATAATTTTTATCTTCAAGAAACATAATCCCCTTCATCTTTAATTAGACGAGAGTCACAACTAAAATCTCAGAGTCCGTCATCTCTCTTTTGTGTTACCGGAGTGACATTTTTGAAAGGCCCGTGCCCAGGTAATAAGCTTACACACAACTATAGCTCGAAGGCGACGTAGTCAAACCTTTTTGTCCCATTCTATTGTGCCTACGCACTGCAAGCAACCCGCAATTCATCTTTGTCAACGACAGAACATCTGCCTTTTGTTCTTGCTTAAAAATTAGAATAATAATACAATATGAGAGAACGGTACTTCGTTGAAAATGTGATTAAAAAATGACACCGGTCATTAAACTTGGAATCAAGATTTTGAAGTTTTTAAACAAACACGTTTAAACATTTCCATATGAAACATTATTTACTGTCAACGTTAATAACATAAAAATTAACATATCTCACATCTTAAGATTTTATATTCTGTGTTCCCAGCGTGCGGGTATCGCTGTATCGGCTATCACAGCGGGTATACTATAATTTATTCAAGATGACATTTATGGACAAGCTATGGATACGAAACCAATAAACTGACGCCTGAAATGTGTATTTTAACGCGGCAAATCGAATACATTATGCCGCATTTCATTACAAAACCAAATGACCAATCGCGAAAACTTCCAGTTTTATTTATTTAGGCGGTTTCATTCGTTAGACGCCGTTGAGACACCCACGCGCTTCTCTAAGATATTAGCTATGCTACGCTGGCTGAATGTCGAAACTATGAATATTGTTAAGAATAAATAATCACCTACCAATTATAAATGTAACGTAACTTTGAACCACTTATGTCAGGACTCACTTCGCAGCAAAATTAACAGAAAAGTTCTGAGAACGTTTCTGGTCTTGGCCTTCTTATATGTATTATTGATACTGGTGTGGAGATATCTGGAGTAGCAATATACCTGGTGCCTACCTCATAAAGCAGCCAAGATAGCGTTGGGAGCATGGCTGCGGACGTCAGGGCCGGCCGCAGGGGCGGTATCAGACGACAGTATGCTTTATGTTCCGCTACTATCGTTCATCTGAATTCTTAACACGGCACTGGGCGTTAGTGGAGAGAGTCAGGCGATATTTAAATATTATTAAAAAAATAATGAAATTTCATCTTAGATAAAATCTGATCTTTAAAGCAGTAGGTACTTACTTACGTTCATGTGACAGTTTTAAAAATATTGAAGTGACGCATAACCATTGATGACTTTACGATTGGAAGCGGAAATGTATTACCACTGTTTAGTTCCGCCCACAACGTTTAAACGAGGTACCTACTAGTAAAACTAAGTTCATGAAATTGTATCAAAAAATAAAGTATTGCACCCAAAATAAACCAATAGGAAACATAACAGTTCAGCACTATCAGAAAACCGAAGTCCTTAACCTCAAAACGCTAAAAGCTCGCTTGTTAGGGCGTGCTAAAATCTGGTTACTGGTATTTTGCATTGTTCCAAGTTCTAAGACCAGTCCTGGCGACAAGGAGTGGGTGCAACATAGCGTTGTTCTTGATATTCTCGCTGATAGTAAACTAAATTTATAACTCCATACGTCTACATTTAGGACAAACTAAGTAGTATAAACTTGGGCTTTACTTTGTAAATAGGAAAGAACATTTCAAATCAGATTGTTTATCTTTCTTTAGTTTTACTTAATCAGTTAAAAAAGAAAAAAAATACCGGCTAAGTGCGACTCGGACTCCCGCACAAAGGGTTCCGTACCATTATTTATAATAATCACGTTTGTTATGGGACTAGGAGAGCCCCACTTAAATATTTGTTTCTGTTTTTAGTACCTATTTGTTGTTATAGCGGCAACAGAAATACATCATCTGAAAAGTTCAACTGTATACTGTCTAGCTATTACGGTTCATGAGATACAGCCTGGTGACAGACAGACAGACGGACAGTGAAGTCTTAGTAATAGGGTCCCGTTTTTATCCTTTGGGTACGGAACCCTAAAAATGATGAATGCAAATTCCGATGAAACATTAAAGGAAATAGTAATCGTTGTGGTCAGTTGGCTCTTGATAGGTAGGTATCATAGAAAATGATATTTGCGGTAGTAGCAGGAAATAAATCGAATAATAACGGTAACATTCGATTGAACACTATTACAATAATCACAGAGCATCTATCTGAGAATTAACTTGTTCAATCTAAGTTTCGGCAGATTGCGATGCGGTCGAACAATTCTCTCCGAACTATTGTCACGAGTTGAATAACGATAGGATGGAACCCAGCATCCGCTGTAATGGGATCTTCGAGAGATGTCTAAGGTTTCGCGGCTAGAGCTGTGGTGGGTGGGGAAAATAAAAGTTACCGTTCGTAATTCGATCCAGGAGCGCCGTGTAAGGTTTCGTCTAGACACGGTAACCTCTTCACACGGTTACCAAGCAATCGCCCTTCTAACGATCACGCAAATGAGTTTCCATCAGCGTTTACTGCACCTTACTTAATTTAAAATTCTGCTAGCAAAAAATCCACCTTTTAGTCGATTGTATTTTTTTTATTTGCCTCTGTTTTCCGATTTTGTTGTTTACACTGAACCCAAGATTTATTTACTGCCTTTCCTACGTTATCTCGCCTTTATCTAAAGACACTGTCTTTTCCCGGACCTATCCCAACCTTATCAAACCCACGTACGTCTACGTGTAAATCACCTCGTCCCAAAGCTTATCCTTTCCGGCTTGTCATTTTATTTTTTCTACCATCAGGTACAGATGGAATGATAAACTGTCCGGAATAGATATTGTTATTTTAATAAATACTATTAATGCTGCATTCATACGTTCACCCTAAGGAGACGTCGTTGAGAGAATTAACAATGAAATATTTCAATAAACAGGGAACGACGGCGCTATATAAATATGGGCTGAACTATTCTCTTGGTAAATACCGTTGACACGCTGCGTGATGTGGAGTGCGCCCTAAATAAATTTAATTTCACGGACGGCGGGATAAGAGCTGAGTTTTTAATCCGTGGGGTATGATGTGTCACTCACTGCAGGTGCGGCTTAGCCGGACCGTGATACGAATACGCAGGTTTAATTAAAATTTGGATATCTTCTGAATTTTAAATGATTAATTGCTAGGGTGGAGCTGCTGACGTTTTGATTTCGTTTCTATTTAAATGGTAATCTTTTTAATAACATTTGTAAATAGCACTTTGATTTAATCCCTCTCTGTATTACAATGACACTCATTTAACATCTCCGTGGATCAAAAATGGAAGAGAATGGTCTCATTCTTACTACAGATACGAAAAGTATTTATTATATTAAAGTTATAAAACGATATTTGTATCACCGTGTTAAAGTATAACTAGATGCACAATTCAATAAAATTGTGTTGAAACTAAAACAGATACGCACCCGTCCCATTTGGAGCTGAAACCACTTTGGACAGCAGACAAACGCACAAATAGAATTAGTGCTCGGTCGAGGCGCTGCATCGTTATGCCCGTTATGAATATGCAACTCGTTACTTCATTACATAGCAGCAGCCAATGTCCTGTCTAAAAGCTCCCATGCATCCGGCGTATGTCGAAAAGAGAATTTGGCCACCAAAACAACCAACGCCATATCAAGTCATCGCATAGATATCTAAGAGTAGTTGTATAATGCCAACAAGAACAAAATATACATTTTTGATAGGACAACTTAAAAAAAAAAACAAATTAGCCAAAAAACTAATATTATGCTAAACTTTTCCAGTCTAGATTTTTTAAATAATTAAAATAACAAACATCTTAAATTCTTGTGGAAAAGTAAAAGTTAATTTATTATTCTCAATCTTCTATCGATTCGATTCTGATTAATGCATGATTTGATGTATTAACTATGGTCAATTAAACAAAGTCCTTCGAAACCATCCATCCATTTACTTACATAATATGTATGAACAAATCCTAGCTCATTCAATAGTCACACAATCCCATGCAATTTTAATTGGTAATTGTCTCCATTGACTTGATTGCAGTTTACGGCTTGTTACTGCTAAGTGTTGTTGATAACTTTTATAGTCTCAACCTGCTCCTTAGATGATTTATTTCAATAGATACAATCGACGATCCTTGAATTTTAATACGATTCGCCGAAATGCCGTCGGTTGCATAAATCTTATTTGTTTTTATCGTTATTTGAGCTATTAAAAGATGATTTAGGCATGACAGGAATGCATGAACATAAAACTGAAATATGTATTGGTTTTATTATCCTGATGTTGTAAGCAAATATTGTATCCGATGAATGATGCATTCGCAATATTAATATATAATAGTTAAGACAAATGAAAAAGTTATGTTGACAGCATTTTATTTAAGCGACCGCAAAATATATTAAATTTCACAACTTATCGTATAAAATCGACTACGACTTCTCCGAAGGCTAATCTTTTTTTTTCTCGAGCCACAATAGCCAAAAGATACGGGTACCTTATCACGGGCATTGTCAGCTCTGTATAGCAATCAGTCAACCTGCAACGGGTTAAGATCGCCCGTCGATAGGAATAGAAATTTTAAACCCTTCCCCGGATAGTTTATAGCGGTGACCAGTTTTTCTGCTCTCGTGTTCTCACCATGTAGGGCTTCGTGAGAGTGCAGTGTTTTAAATTTTTTGCTATCACTTTTATGATGTCTATGAAACTTTCATGAGTTATGCGCTTCAAATGCAGCTCCAGTTAAGTACTTGTTATAAGATCTTGTCATATTTTTTATTAAACTGCTTTTTTTGTTTGTTTTCTTACTTCAATTATATGTATAATGAAATATCCAAAAAATAAACTGTTTAGTTTAATAGTATTATTCACAGAACACAAGACTTTCATAGCTTCTAAAATTAACGAGGCATCATTAAAAAACGTTAGTAAAACAAATTGACGTTTAAATTGTGTAGATGAGTCTGCGGTGGCTACACATGGACACAACAAAACAAACAGAACCACAGATTACAGTGACACGGCTTGGCAGTGTATCCAGGTCACCCCGCGGCTGAATAAATAGCTCTTTTATAAATAACGCGAAACCGACGCCCATAGTCGCCCAAATGCTGGCAACTAATTGATTCACGGGTTACATCGTTTAGGAAATTGTTCGTGAAAAGAATTCGAATTTCAAAGGATTTTAACGTCTGGGTGGATATCATCCATATCTAGCAAAACAAACGTCTCTATCGACAATGAAAAATTTTGATGCATGAGGCAGGAAACTAAATATGTAGCTCATACATCAAGCATGGCACGGAGCGTGAAAGCAAGATCAACCATCGCTTTAAAATTACTTTTCACCGTGATCGATAGTTTGGAATATTCGAAATAATGGCCTCGGGCCTTCGGCGTTCAATCACACCTCGCCGAGGGTTTTGTCCGGACCGTTTCGTAGCAATTTGCCCGAATGGATGGAGACGTCAGCGCGACAAAAAGCATCGATATGTCAGCTTGCGCTCGCGCTTGTGTCGCATGCCTTATAAACTCCTCAAACTTCACCATTTGTTTAATTTATGATCCTGTTCCATTTTTGGAACAAAACAAATGAAAAGCTGACATTAACTTTCTGGTCTTCTAAAACAAATTCAGGTAGCGCAATAAAGTAATATTCTATTCTCTATTTTAAATACTCGTATAATTGTAAGCTCTTATACCTTGATGAAAGTATATATATATATTTTTACGCAATAGGAAGTGGTTCACATTTTTTCAATATCTTATGAATCTAGAAAATAATCACTTCTGAGAGTCTCGTTTGCTGTAACTTTAAGGGACAATTGGGGAAACGCTCTGGCGTTGAGCAACAATGGGGATGTGCGTTGGAAAAAATGTTTCTCTTACTATAATATTCCTAACGAATTCCTTTTTGAGATGTTTATTTTGCTAGCGTCCAAAATATTTTAGTTAAATAATAATAAAAAAATATTCACAAAGACCGTTTAAATATGACCTCGGCTGCGGTAAATCACGTTCTGACATTGGGTCAGAGCGCTACCCTCACTGACAGACTGACGCGCACGCCCGTCATGATCGTCCGTCATCTGCCACCGGTGACGACTCAGTCCGGACCCAGTTTAAGCCCAGTTTAAACCTTGACAGCCCGACCATGATAGATGATACGCGGAGGAATGCGCCCAAACCGAAATAACCTACACACGAATGTCTGGCGCTAATGACATTAGAACTTTGTTTTTGTTCCTCATTAACTAAATGCTTGTTTTGAATACTATAAACGCCACATCTGACCCTTAATCATGTTTAATGCCAGCTTATATTATAATAATTCATGAAGATCTCTTGTGACTGTCGCTGGCCATAATATTAGAACTCCTGTTGCGCTGGCACACGACTGCTGTTTTATTTTCTCAGTTTATTCAAAGCTCGGGACTCCATTAGGGATGATTCTGTGAATTTAGTTTAGCGCGCGCGTTATTGAATAGGCGGATGGGAAACGACACGCGACTACGTTCCAGAATAAATGGACGTAATAAACTATTGTGCGAGATCTACCGATGTTATTAAACGAATCAAAGTCGTTACAGAGAGAACTACTGTGTGCTAAAAGCCCGGTAATGTTCTAAGCGAGCAACGCTTTCGCACTTGTGAGCCATTATCTAAATTGTTAAATGCACTTAGAGGCACTGCGAACGAACATAAAGATGCTAAAGTTTCATACGTCGTTTCCCTTTAAGTATGACAGTCGCTGAGTTCTTCGAAAGGGTTCGAGGAGCTTTCTGGTTTATAGTGTCAAGTGTCATATTTTGGGTGGTGAAGTTTTATATGATCAGTATTTGTTTTCCCAATACGTGCAGGACCACACACGCGCCCGGTAGCTCTCCCTACACAAACAAGGTTGGCGTCAGAGCACGCTGTGCTACCAGTTCCCTCGCTCTACGTGTGTACGCAGCTACTTAGTTACAACGTGGTACTAATCAGTTCTAAACATGCCACCACTATCATTATGAAACACCATTCTTCCTCTTGTTAACTGATCGATAACTTCAACTCGTTCTACGGATAAAAGTACTTATGAAGTTTGCTCTTCCAATATCACAGCACTGTGTAACAAGATTTCTCTTTACTGATTATAAAATCTTTGACGAAAGTTCACTGCCTACACGCTTAATTGTATTTTCTAAACAAATATGTCATGTTGGCAAAACACTTCTAAATCCAGCACCATAATTAGGGACCGTGAAATATGGCTTAAGTCAAATCGTATTGTGTGACAATACAGTATTTACGGGGAAGGATGAAAAATAAACAAACATGGCACACAATCGAACGAATAAAATATGCTGGCACAATACACGGGCCAGCACGTCATAATAAGGCAGTGGCTTTTGTGCAGCTGGTTGTAAATCATACAGTCCTTTGAAGAGAATGGCGTACCATAAATAATGTCCCGAAATTCGGCTGCGATGTTCTCCGGCGGGACATTTTTGGTGGCCGTGAAGAGAATTCTAATGGCGAAACAAATTAATCGATAGGGTCGCGACAATACTTAACTTTTTTGCCACAGGGGCTATTGTCGTAAACGTTTATGAGCGTAGATATAATTTAACAAAATCGATACCAAAGAGAGGGGAACTTATTTAAATACTCTGAAATTTCACATGGTTTTCAATGTTAGCCAATACATGTAACGTTTTAAGTTGATTGGTGATTGTTCAAGTTAAATACCGTCGAGGTTAAATTTAAATGTGGACCCGTAAATATTGAACAGCCACTTTCAATTTTTATGGGTTCGTAAGAAAGCAATTAAAGTTGAGCATTATGATAGTATTGAAGAATTTAACGCGGTCGACGTTGTTACGACTGGGTATTTTAATGGTTCACTGCACCCCTGAATAAACAAGGCTATTCGAAGTTAAATTTGCTTGCACCGGATATGGCCGCACTCGAACATATCCATCATGTGCGTCTAAACTAGCATGTAGTCCGAGATTACCCTTCCCACTCGAACTGACATTATGGTCACGGACACGGACAAAAAGTTTCTTTTTCTGAGGGATGCGGTCACCTCACCTTTGTTTACGACCAGTAAATCTTAAGGTTATGAGCTCCTAAATAATAGCATTTTATTGGCCACCGTCGCCGTAGGATTGACGAATGCCTACTGACGTTTTATAGTCGATGGTGAATCAAGTGTCCCAAGGATTTATGTGGTTTTCCGAAGTTTACTGCTAATGCAAGCCACCATGTTTTTGATTTTGGGCGGGGAACATAAATCATATTCTGGAAATTATTTAAATTCAAAAGGCATTCGTCACTTCGGCTTTTATTGCATTTACCATGTTTTATGTTCGAACATCTCTTCCAACTTTATCTTATCGTTTATTAGTTTAAACATTAGGAAAAGCTTTCTAAGCAAAAAGCATTACTTATCTGTCCCTCGACGATTGACATGTTACTTTTTGGATTCTTGCTTTATCTACAAAAAGACCACCATAGCAGAGCTCAGCGGGATTTTAGCGAAGATAGTGGTATTGCATATTTATTACAGGATGTTCATTATAACTCTGGGTTTTGTTTATTCATGCGTTTGTGGCCCAGTATTTATCAACATTTGGTTTTCAACTATTGTCAAAGTCCCTATGGAGGACGTAGATTCATTTGGGACATAAGTCAGTGTGTATTCAAAGTGAATTCGTATGTTTCGCAGCATGAAGTGGAGATGGGTCAAGTCATGGTGCGCTGCCGGTCCCAGGCCTCCCGCGGCGTCTCGGGACCACATGCTTCCAAATTCACGTTTGGACTCCCATAGTTAATATTTTTTGTAAGCTTTTATAATGTTAAAAATCACGCTGTAATGTGTAGTCATTGTAAACCCAGAATACTTCAGGGAGTTGACCCCAGGTAGGCTGTTTACTTAAGCACAATTGATTTCGATTGATATAACGGTACATTTTCTTGCTTATTTGAATAAGAAAGATTTTACATTGAAGTAATTTCCTAATCAAATTGCCGTACGGCCCATATTTATTCACAGTGCTGGGTTTCATTCATTAATAATGTTAAAAATCCATAAATTTGTTTAACAAAGTTCGTTTACTTTCAACTGGCTTGATTGGTTTTATCGAGTCTGTCACTGATGCCTCATATCGAATATTAATATCGTTATTTAAATGCTGATTTCTTGGTGGAAAGATGTTCATATTTGTTTTCATGTGAAGCGTCTGGTGAGCAAACATCGTGACACCCTCGCGAGCGCCGAACGGTGGAAGTTGTTGAATAAGAAAATACATTTTGGGCAGCATTCGTACAGTTCAAATATTGGTTAAATCCAACGGGAGGTGCGTGTAGACCAATATTTGCCTTCTACAGAGGTCATAATTACTTACTACACCACCGCTGCTAGCTTTGCCTGGATATTTCCTGAAACGACATTGTGTGAAGTAATAATTTCTCCATCGTAACGTAACCCATTTCCAGCGTTACATTAAATGCTGTGCGATCGGGTTTAACTTTATTTTTGGAAGGTCCCGGTATTCAATCGTATTAATGGGAGGCTGCGTTTATTTAACCGCTCGTAACTCGAATCGTTACGACCGCGTGTGGATTTTTAAGCGATTACTATACCACTCGCGTCGCCACGCGTCATTTCTTCGGCTCGAGAGCGCCTTCATCAATTAACTTGTCAGTTTGCGTTAGCAGATGATTGACGTATGTCTTGTTTTAACAATCTGCGATAATGTCGCGTTATAATTTATTTTAAATAAACTACGTGTTTAAAAAATAGATCGTTTACATAGCCAAGAATCGTTCATAAGCACGGATTAATATCAAATGAAACGTTAACGAGGCCGGTGGGGTTGTAAGGTTAATTGAGGTAGTATCTCGTGGCAGCAGGTATGTCGCATGCTGCGCCCACATTACCATGCATGTCCCACTGCCGGCCCTCGAGATTACATCTCACGACATTCGTGATCACGGGAATTCACAATTGTGCTCTAGAGTCACGTTTTTACCTGAACCTAACCTCGGAACATAAAATATCTCGCAAATAATGCACCATAAAAGTCAATATGGTTTTACCTCGAGATGCAATTTCTTTCGAAGTTTATTCATAACGTTTGATATAAATTCTGGGAACGTTGGTTGCTGCGAGAAAATAAAACGTGTCGCTCGGCGCCTGGTGGAGACGTGTAATAAAGAGGAATGCAAGCATGCGAGGTGTGGGCGCGGTGCAAGTCCTGCGCACTGCACACTCCTTTTTGCGAATGCAAATTCAATTCCAACTCGGAAATCTTTACGAGAATATATCAAATGGAAATGTTTACTTTACTCTTTTACTGCTTTATGTTTTTATTTGCACGTTTCGCGCGAATGTAGCAGAGTCGTGCGAAAGATTAATATTGGCTGTATGCTAATTCCGAAATCTGAGTGTCTATATTGCGAGTTTCCGAGGTATGTCCCTTAAAGTTTAACCTAAATTACTGATGTGTGGTTTTGCATAGGGTCGGTTAGGGTCGGCGTGCCATAAGATGGCTCGCTCAACTTCAGGATATCAGGTAATTCATTAGGGAGAGCGCTTTACACGCTGGCTCATTAACGAGTTTAGCCACGTTCTTTTGTTTGCATCAATTGCTGCTTCCTCTATTTTTGCTTTCCGTTTTATCCACAGTATATTTTAGTCGGTCGCCGCTCATTAGCTTTTTCTTTTCGCCATGCTCTACGTTTATTTTTCGTACGTTACCGTTTTAACTGATCGTAGGTTTAAATCGCGTGGCGAGGGCCATATTTATTTTTTACCTCACGTTTTCGTGACTTAGGGACTTTAAAAGCATTAAAAGAAAAAAAGGTAACTGTGTCGTGCAGGTCGGTCGGACTTTATCTTAGTTATCTTAGGGAACCGGTAGCGACTTTGTAAAAAGCGGTGTCTAATTGTAATGGGCAGCTACCAGGTGGAATATTACTCAGGTTTCGCCCGAGGGTCCGTAGGTCCGTAAAAAGGCGGAGGGCGTGGCTGAGATCCTGTTTGTTTTTGAGTCAACTTCAACCGGCACCGAAACCCGCAGCTATCTTGTTAGGATGTTAATTCTGATTTATAGACACCGCATGCTGTTATTATAAAGTCATGGCTACAACACCCGCGACGACTCCCCTATCGTTTGAGGTTCCCATCTCGTAATATCAATTAACTTATACATAATTCTTAGTTAAAAATGTTAATTAAAATACAACGTTCATGTCGCCGCCAGACTTTTGTATATTTACGGTAGTGAAGAATTTCGCAGAAATATATCGGCTCGTTTCGTAACGAGCCATTGTTGTTCGTAATGCCCGTATCTCGCCATCTCGCCTCACTACCACCTAAGGTAAATCACCTGCCGCGCCTCGAGATCCATCGGATACGTTGCGATGTTGTATGTTTGTATAACAGCCTCATTTCGAGGAATAAATGAGGCTTGTTAAGTATTCATTCCCTCAGGAGAATTGAAATGGAATACGGAGCGAAGGTGACTTGGACAGATTGTAGGCAATTGGAAGTAGGCTGGTTTTCCGTAGGCGCTCGACGGAACACGGGCGATCCATCTCGGCCTCGGCTCTCTTCCGATGATTGATCAGTGATGGGTATCACGACCCATTCCTTTGTTATTTTGCTTGTTGGTAAACGCGCTGCGCCGCTTTCCACCATATTAGTACCTTGTTACGTTTCAATGGGTTTTTACGAGGTTAATAGGCTCGCTGTTGCGGTGATGGCTTTGAAAAAGTTCCTCTAATATTTTCTCGTTTTAGATTTTTATCTCGTTTTTTGTTGTTGTCCAATTTAAAGTCATCATATTGTATACATAATGTGTAATTCCTACTCAGTATGTGTAATCTTTAATGTTATCTGTCAGAAAGCTATCGGTTATCGAATGTTGAGAGATAGTCCTATCGGAATGTCGTATTAGAATATTATTAGGCGGCATGCGTAGGCCCTGAATGGCTGGCGCGATAACATCATCTCATATGTCGTTGAGGGTGTCTCCTCAGCTTTCACCGGTGCGTCAGCGCAGCCCAATGGGCGCGTGTTGTGACAGCCTCCCACGATAAAGCCCGTGTTTATGCGCGCGCGCCCACAGCCATGTTTGTTTTATCAAGATCCACCGTACGCCCGTGTTAATAAATGTCTTGTGGTTATCGAAAAACCTCTCATCCTTTTTTATATTCAATATTTTCGTTGCCATCGTATGTTTTATTTAGACATTGGTTATTAATAATAATGGATCCTTCAGGGTCGTTAGATCAAAATTTAAGATCTCCGTGTACGTGTAGGCTTTTTTGCCTTTTTTGTTGGCGTCTGTTGTGCGGGTCTCATTTTTATTGGGGTTTTAAACAAGGGACGAGTTCTTGTTGCCGTATTTTATATTCAAAACAGATGTTATCAAGCAACGTTTGGGAAATTAATTGAATTTGTTGTGTTTGTTATTCGATTCGAATCACATGCTTGTTTAAATATTCCCACATTAGAATTATGATAAATATGTAAACGTTGCAAATGCACGTACGTTGAAAATTGTTTAGTGTGTTTCAAATGTTAAACAGGCACCTGACTATATGAGATTTGAAAGCGTCGAGGAAGGGTCGTTTAAGCATGGCTCGTTGCTTGTTAGGTAATCTCGTTCTGGTCTACTGAGCATCGTATTACGGCTTGTTAGAGAGGCGCATCGAATCGGACGCGTCGGCGGCGCATTGTATCCGGTGCGGAAACTGTCCCGTGACGGACGCTGTGGAAAACCGTGTAATTACATCGATCTAATTACGTTACGAGATAGGCCGACTGCGGATTGCGGTGCTCTGGTATTTATTTACACGGTAACTGGTCGCCTTGTCAGTTTTAACCCTTTTTCTCTCTGTGTTGTGATTGTTATTTAAATCAATTTTATTATCTTTCTTTGCATTTTCTCTTTATCATTTACGTTACGTGTATTTAACATACCTTCATGACATGAATGTACGAGTATATATGCACTTCAGCACCCAACTTCTAGGTCAATCGAAATATGTTAAGTAATTCACAACTTTCTTAAGTTTCTTTTGAGTTGAGTCTATTCGTTTTGGAAAATCATGCGAAAGATTTCACGCGACTCACGCTTTCTGTTACTTTCATACGTATTATATTCCGATTTTATTTTACAAAAGTTGGAAATAAGACGAGTGCAGCGTTGCACCCTCGGGCTCGCTGCGCCGCCCATTTAAGTCTTGTTCTTTTTGCCCATTGTTTACTTTACGGGCGATGGTTAAAATTTTATGATTTCCATCACGAGCCGCGCAGGCGACGTGTGTAAATTACTTCTTGAACGGTTGCCAACTCGATGATCCCCGGCCAAGCTCGCGATTCCGATGGATTCTAATTCATCCGGTGTCTGAGTTGCTCGACGTCAGACCTTTTTTCGTATTTTCATGGGATGCATAGCGTTTGTTAGCAAGGTGTAAACAGTGCAGTAAAGCTCGCTGCCGTCGCTCGCTTCAAGGGCCCTCGAGAGCTCTCCACAAACTGCTCTCTTGAAACATTCGCCAGCGGACCATTTTTCGTCGTTCAACATCGCGCTGCATTGTTCTTGTATTTTTAATTCTGTATAAAAATTAATATAACGCTAGGTGACAGAATACAACCATGTAACATTGTAATATTTTCTCCTACCCCAGTATCCTTCCTAAGTTCCCAAGCAAACATACTTTGCTTCTGTCCCCAGCTCGTTATGTTGGTACAAATCCACATAATACAGTGTGGCGGTGGGATAATATTTGGTGAGCGCTATTTGACAAGCGTGTTCGTATGTTTTGTCACTGGACACCTCCACTCGGCATACAATTTGTGTTTGAATTGCACTGACACAGGCCATGGGAGTTTTCAGGAACGGTGCGGCTTGTTTGCACATCTGTCTCTACTGGCCTGTTTTCCAGAACGCACTCGTAAAAAACCAGTAGCATCGACGATAATTTGTAATAATAATGCTTATCGTTGAAAGATAAAAACGAACGAATATAAATCTTGTATTATCAGTTTGATAAGGAGTTGATTATAACAGCGAAGGCTACCGTGCGATAACCTCTGTCGAAGGATTATCCTAATATGTTAGATAAGGTTGAAGACGGTGGAACCTAGTACATATCCTGCACGTGTGTAGACTTGGTAATAGGATTTAAGTTGGATTTAAGCGATACAAGACACAAATTCATGTGGAGGGTTGTTGGAATAATCCCGCGACATTTACAAACACGTCACGAGCGCGTTCGTGTTCAGGTTTTTTTTTTAGTTTACGTGGCTCTGTCGTTTGTCACAGCGTTAGCCACTTGAGCTGCGATGTGAAATGGGTAACTTTTTTGTTCGTATTTCGAGGTACAGGTTGTTTGCCGGGCTCGGTACGAGGCAATCTAAGCGGTTTGTTGTGCTATTAGGTCGGCACCTGGAGCGCTAGCGGTCCACTCTATTTGTGGTATTTGTGGTCCTCGGGCTGCCACGACGCCGCGCCACTTCCATCACGAATGTTCGGTATTAAACCGCAACTTGAACAATTCGGACAAATATGGACTGACAGCGTTTCCAACAGCCAACTAGAGGCAACTAGTATTTCTGACACAATTTGTTCGAGCAGCGCTGTTTCACATTTCGTCTTGTTACACGCGAAGCCGCTCAAGTGTTCAATTCAATACGTCTTGCATACAAGTTACTTGTTGTTCGACAAGCAACTCCGAAGTTAATTTCCTGCGCTCCCCACATGACGTCATAAATTTAAGACAGGCTGCGAGTTGCCAGTTTCGCAAGTATCCTCGCTGCATAAACACAGCAATTACGGAGTTTGTTTCCATAGTGCCGCTCCATAAAACGTTATTGTAACGATAATATTTACGCATTCGCGATATAATTCAGCGACAGGTGGCAAATGTTTACATCAGCTCGTGCTCGTGTCGTTGAATAAATCGCTCGTCGCGTCGGCCGTACTCACGCTTCTGTTTATTTTGTTACAACACTATTACCGTTGTTACTGATAGACGTCTATGTATAAATAGTAAATACTGTTTCTTATTCGTACCTAAATGGATCACGATGACTTATTTTTACTCACTTGTGTCACGATCTAGGTACTTAATCCGTAGAGGTGTCGATAAATCAAAACGTTGTTCCTTTTGCGTATGCTGTAGTTTAGACTATAGGCCTTTTCTGACCGATAAATTTCATCTCTGGTTGTGGCAAACGCAGTCAGTTTCAGTTATAGGTATTCAGATGACCATGCTTTATCTACTCTTGTGCTACAGCGTCTTGACTCTTCTACGGTTTGGTTAAGTGGTCGATTTATGTCTCTCATCCGTATGTATCGTATCATACCATGGTTCACCGATAATTAGTGAAGAGTCACAATGAGTTTCCGCCCCACTGCACCTAATTAAGGTGTCCCATATGGGTAGTGGGTGCAAAAAATCAGGAAGATTCCAACTGTCAGAGTAAATCGGCGGGATTAGCCCTGAGTGGCGGAGTCGATCCCGGGCACGCGGGCAAAAAGCCGCATTCATCAACGCGAATGAGCTGGGGGTATTTTTAACTTGTTATCCATGGGATGAAAAAGTAGTATCGTCGTACATTGTACATTGCTTCATTAATGTTGAAGAAAAAAAGTCATGTACAATTTCTTCTATTGCGGTTGCGGCTGTTTTAAGATTAGGGAACTGCAAATGCAAGGACGAATAGTCACAGTTACGATTTAATAATAAATATATACGGACAAATAACACTGATTGAGCTAGCCCCAAAGTAAGTTCGAGACTTGTGTTAAGGGATACCAACTTAACGATACTGTATTTTATAACAAATACATATACATTTAGATAAACACCCAAGATCCACGACAATTTGAAAAAGGCTATTTTCCAACTTGCACTGACCAGGGATCGAACCCGGAACCTCTGGGGGCCAGACTAGCATGGTGACCACTACGCCACGGATTGCCATGAATTAAAACAATATTTATCTAAGGACAAGACAATTCACAATTTAGATACCTAACAATATGGGTCCATTATTATTTTTGCATAATATTGACGGACTAAATAAAATAATATTTTTTTTCCAGTTACTTCCCTATTGCCATTATAAGAAAAAGAATGATAGAACATTTAATAAATTAGCTGAGGTCATTTTAAACTTAAACCTTGCCACTCCAATAAAATTTGCCATGTCTCGATGTTTACATAAATAATGACATTACTGGCTTTCATTGCTTTTAATTAGATACTTGTTATGTCCAACCAAAACACTATTAATAAAAAAAGGTAATGAATACCGCCCAAGGCGATATCGACGATATCGACGACAAAATAAGAAGTCCTTGACTAATTCGGCCGATACGGCTGATGGCACAAATAACACATTGTGCGGCGATTGTGTTACTTTAATTGGTCGTTTTCATTTAAATAAACCAGTTTCTGATCATTAAATTCTGTTTTAGTATTTTTATTTTGGCAGTTACCTGATCTTTCGATAAGATAGCTAAAAATTTACATGTTCGAAGGTCTAGCTATACTATATCCCACGGAGTAATAAGTATAGCTGTCTGTCCTAGTACTCCTAGGTCGCAAGACTCAAATCGTTTTATTATAAAAACAGGACTCACTTTGTAACTAGGTTTAAACCATTATCCGCCCAAATGAAGTTGACATTGATATGAGATACTGTAATATTACTAGATGTCAAACTGATTTGGTCGGATAATGGTTTAAACCTAGTAATAAAGTTAGTCTGGGTTTAATAATCATACGGAAAGGCTTTAAGGGTGATGGTGGACGTAAAGGTCGAAAAAAGGTTATTATCGTCATCAGATTTTCGCCCATTTCCTCGATGGACTTATATAATCCGCACGGGAAGAAGCAGCTGGCAGCTGGCACATTCCATATTATCCTTTTCTCTCAAACCATCATTTTAGAAGGTGTCTTCTTAATTTTGCAACATAATATAATAGGGTTGGTGCTTAGAGTTAATTAATTTAATAAATTTGTTTGCACACGTGTAATTGGATTGTCCCGTAATTAAATTCTGTGTTGGTAATGGTATGTGAGGGTGAGGTGAGGGATGGCTGCGATTATTACGCACATTATCCTCTGAGATGTTGCCCTTTCCCTCGCACCCTCGAGTGCTTACCGTGCACCTTGATTTTTATTTGCGGGAACGCTCAGCCCTACGTTTAATATAATGTTTGGCTGATATCACGTAATGTACACCGTCCTTTATGATTATGACGAAAGCATATTGGATTTTGAATAACATTTTGTACGGCACTGAATTTAGAAAATAATACCAAAGTTTAAACAGCACACATTAGTTAGGAAGGTATATGTATGATTAGTATCATCAAGTCTTAATTATACTATTCTGAATTTTCTGAATACATAGTATAATTAAGACTTGGAAAATAACTTGGAATAAGTCTACTAAAATACCTATGGAAAATGTCTCATTTACAAAAAAGATAGTGGTATTTACGCCGCCACGGCCTACTGAATGTTTATGTAATTTTCTATTAAGTACTTTTAAACAAAAACTCCCACGAAATAAGTTATTGTCAAATAGATTTTCTCATGACAAGAAATGTTTTAGAATTCCACGCTGGTTCACGTCGTACTGAGTTACAGACTACAAATGTGTAGGATTAGTAGGTGCCCTACAACATAAAACCGTATGAATCATGAGTCATGAGGCAACACTCCGGCATTGTGATTCAGTGTAGTAAAAAATATCAAAGGTGCGTTTACCCGACTGCGCCAGAAGGAGGGTGATGTTTTTCGAGAGAATGTATGTATGTATGTTTGTATAATTGTTTGGCACGCTCTGCAGCCTGAAAGGCTCGATAGATTTTAGCTTGACAGGTGTCGTTAGATTCGTATTTACTGTAAAAGTGACACTGAGTATATAAAAAGGCAGTCGTTTTTTTTAAATAATGACTTTTGTAAGTAAGTAATAGTTTTAATTTGCAATATGAAAAGTGTTTATCTTAGTAAGTTCCTAATTACTGGTGGTCAAATGTCCATGGAGTAACATGAACATAAGTGCCAACAATGGATTTTCAATAGAAAAAAAAACATCTCAATAAAAATTGTTACGTAACTTATGATACGACATGGCATCAAAAGAGGCATTTTGTCTTAATTTTTGGCAGAAAAGAAATCCCAGGCATACGCTCTGCCAACTGAGCTATCGACGGGATAGTCAAACTTGTAAAATTACCTTTCACTCTAATTCGTGACGGAAGATCTTACACCTTTTTTCGCCTAGAACTCATCCGCCAAGTCCGTACCGGCCGAAAAGGAACTTCGTTCCAAAAGTAAACACCTCACTCACTATGACTATGCTATGATGCATGTTCCCCAGCACTGTTGAGGTAGTGTAATAAGTTTACGACCAATCTGTAAGCTGGCGCTGGCGCCTATCTGACAAAAGAAGACAGTCTCGTAAATAGCTCTAGAACTACTTTATCTCGGCCCAATGCAGCGCCAAATCGCTTAATTGTTTTAGTAATGGATTGCTTCCCGAAGCGTCGTCTTAATGGCCTTTCTGTCGTATTCCACCGATTGTTGCCAACTAAGGAATACCACAGCTAAAAGCCGATAGACGCGATAATGTTACGTAATAATGTTACCCCATTTTCTATGTCATATCATAAACAGTAGCCTAGCCTGTCCTGTATTGAAATCAGAATATGTATCAAATATCATCATAATGTTAAATTAAAAAAAATTACGCTGCAAAATAATGTAATATTTTTAATACAAGAAACAAAGATAAATTATAAAACTTCCTTGTGTGTGTATGCATTTTTCCGCAATAATATTTTTTGTTATGTTCGTAGTTTCCTTAGCAGAAACAATTTTTATATTTTTTGGCAAAATTTGAGATAAACAAAAACCGTTAAGTCTTTTTTGACATAAAAATTAGGTAAAACCTTCGACCTTTAAAAGAAACACGTTTTTAAGATATTTCCTCCATAACCATATTCCAATTTCCGTAGATAAAACAAAGGCTACATCTTCACACTTCGCTCTTTTCAGCGGCTTTAATTTCACGGGGCTTTTGAAGACCCTAAGGCGAATCTTGTTAGGGACAAAGCCCTTGGTCTCCGGACAGACGGACGGACAATGGGATCGTGTTACTCGCTTCCGGAACGCTAACTTCGAAAACCGCATTTACACCTGACTACACCTGTATTGAGTTTTTGCTATTACACAATTCTACGCTCCGATCGGTAAAATCTCTTTTGTAGATGTTCTGTAAATAATAATTTAATTCTGGCCGCTTTTTGGGTATAATTGGGCGAATTGTACTAAATTCGGTACTTACATAAGAATTTGAGATCTCTGACTCTGTTGTCAGAAGAGATCTTTCTATTGTTAGGTACATCTCTTACTACATCCATTGGATCATTAATTTACTTATTTTTAACAGAAATCATAACGAAAATATTGTTTTAATGACCAGTACACTAAACCTAGTTTCGATTATGAGATTTATGAGCATCGTGTGAAAAACAGATTTTTTTATCTACTAGAGAAACTGATCAATAAACTATTAAGTGAAATTGAAATTGATATGCAAAACTTATTAAATCCTTGCATTGCACATATGTATTGCAACTTGATAACGTATAAATAAATATCAAGGTGAATAACACATAAATGAGAGGGCAATCGTCACTGTTTTTCTCATTCCATTTGAATTTACAGCTGTTTACAATAGCGGCGACAAATAAGGCAGCCTTCATTCTAAATTCTAATTCCGTTCTTAGATGTTACGTCTGCGCAGTGTTAATTCGGATTTAAGAGCATCACACAAGAACGTCTCATCCAGGTCTACCAAAACCTAATAAATGTAAAAAAAACCAGTAGCTTATTTGTCGTGTAGTTTTTAAGCGTTTGATAGAAAATAATTAGAATGGAATTTCGATTTCTTAATGCGATATAATCCTGAATATCGTTACTTCTTACAAGATTGGATTAGTTATCTCATTATCTTTCTTTCGTTTGATAGAAAATAATTAAAATTGAATTTGGATCACGTAATGTAATAATAAGAATGTGAAGTGCAATTCTAATTAATTTCTATTAAACGAGAGAAAGAACAATAACAGTTATTATTCTATCACGAGAAAGTATCTAAGCCATCCTGACTTAAGCAAGAAAGCTTTTAATTGCAACAGAACGACATGTTGATGCAACGGAGTCTCTAACAACTTGTTACTAACTGACCATTTCGTTGCAGTTGTTAGTAACACAACTGTGACATCTCCGACGTTCTGTCGTCCGCCTAAGCCATTAAGACACTGTTTTCCGGCAAAAGGGCCGATAAAACTGTCGCCGTTGCAACAGGCACTGCCTAAATACAGTTTTTTACGACACATCCAATACTATTCTTAACACGTCGTACAGATTTTATGATAACCATTATCACGCGTAGTTATGGGATGTGGTGAGGCTGTAAAACGCTAAACAGTTATTCGTTTATCGACTTTCCGGTAACTGCTTTTAGATTATTGTTTACGTAAAATTCAATATCCGTTATCTTAAAGTTGTCATCGAACTACACGTGTGTTTCTGCCAACTTTGGTTTTGGTTATCTGTGTTGTAGGTTTCGTCATCTTTATTTCAGTTTTCTCTAGTTTCTGTGTAATTTCCTTATCATTCTAATGTTTTAAGTATCCTACGACTGCAATCTTTAACCCTTATATTGCAGCGACTGCAAAAGATCATTCTTTAAAATGCTTTGAATTTCATGACATTACAATTTTATTTTACTCAGCGATAGCACACAGGTCGAATGCTTAGCTGACACAATTTTGTTATTGTAGGGTTTTATCTTAAAGCTTATAATTTAATATAATCTCATCGTAAATGTGAAAATGTATGAACTACTTCTTGTACATACTTTACATATTTCTTGTTATGGGAAGTGCAAGTAATGCAAATAATAAACGATGACATTTCCACCCCGCGTCGCTCGTTCATATGAACCCTCATCCACGGTGAAGTGCATAACTCCGCTTTATTCACCGACACCTCTGCATTTTGTTCCATTTTCTTGCACGCCTCCGCATAATTCCACAATAATAAGTCTGTTGTGCCCTAAAATCCTTATATCCAACGCCTCGAGGGGAACTTTCTATACGAAATATCAGACTATTGTTCGTCGTTCTATTTTATTCCTTACAAATAGGGTTTGTAATGAAAGATTTATTCGGAGGTGCGAATGTAAAATGCGAGAACACGTCAATAGCAACGCGATTTTGCGACGCGATACCCTTTATATGAAGTTATTAGAATTTATTCTCAGCTCGAGAGGTGTTTTAAATAAAAGAATTCGCGATAAGCCTCAAAGAGCCGTGAGTGTCTTAAGAAATTAGTTTGAGTAAGCAAAAAAGTGGGCGCCTGTATGCGGGTGCTGGTTTATCTCTAGTTATTTGTCGTATCAAGTGGTCTTTCGTCCCGTCGGCTTCAACTTCAAAAGTGCCGCGCACGGTAGCAATCCTGCGACCACTTATTACCTATGTGGGAATGTAAGAGAATCTTTCTCTGTCGTCTTTATTGCCTCATCAAAATTCGTAGATGATTTTCGTGCCAGCTGCCTTCCGTGTTTGGGCTCGTTTGAACTTCTAATCTGATAGGAGCCTGATTTCTTGGAAATAATTTATTAACGTTTGGTATCTTGGTTTAACTTCAGATATCTAAAACGATATGTAATACAAGCATTAACTAGTTTTAGTTTCTTACGAAACGATTTTCCTTTTATTATATGTATTTTTTTTTATGGTAATCTGTATTTATTGGATTGCTAATCGTAATACTAATAACTAAATTGATCCTTGAAATAACTGTGAACACGCTTTAGCAATAAGCTCCATTCAGTGAATTTACAAATTCTATTGGAACGAAGTTCCTTACGGCAGGCTTGGAGGAGATAGGGATTTTGCTGCGCGACCGAACTGAAAAAAATGTGATAGCAAAACCGTAAGGATGACCTCGTTAAATAAAACCGTTAAATGAGACGTGCGCAGGCGCGACAGCCGTATACACAAGTCGTATACATTAGCCGAAGGAACTTCGTTCCTACCTGGTGTCCCACGACACCACATTTCTTTTTTTCTGATATAAAACATGTCCGTGTAAAATGTTACCCGGAACTAAACAAATGTTTTTTAAATTAGTTTATAACATAACCATGAATAATTCAAACAAAGGGCCAATGTTTTGTTTATCAATGAACCCGCTATATGCAAATTGAAACGATAGCGTTATTGTAACTCGTTGCTTGTTAATCGTTATCACGTCCCGAATCCCGAACAAACAAATAGCCCTTAACGGCATTATAATTATTAAGATTGTCACACTTGCGGTCATCGAATTTAGAAAGGTTTGGATGTGTTAATATGCTTGAGATTCACCTCATTATTAATGTCATCTCCAATTTCTTTTTTAAGAATTTCCGCTTGTTTTTTTTTATTTTGCTTGTATTTGTGGGCAATCCTTTAACCAGTTCAGTAGCATTGCGTGACACCTTAGCATAATAACTAATAGCATATCCAGTCTATCCATGTTTAATAGCTCGAAGTTCGCTCGGTTTGGGTTCTCGCCCTCATTTGCATGTGACCATATACTATACAAACATGTTTAGGATATTAATATTTTACGATTTTAGTGTTAATAACAGCGATGTAACTGCGGGAACGACAGTAATGAGTATCCTGTTTCCATATTTATGTGCAACAGACGTAGTATTTCTAACTTGTTCGAAGAATATAATTATCACTTAGCTATTAGACTGTCTTTGGATTCGATTTCAACTTTTTGTTTGTTTGGAAGCAATCTTATTAGGTAAAGCTGGTTTTGAGATGTCTTTTCTTTGTATATTAGCAACTAATTAAGTTCTACAGTGGCTATTGGGTACATAATTTCTTTTTTATTTTAACTTTTGTCTATTTAACTTCGACTATGTTGTTTCCAATTTAATAAAATACATTCAGCTTTTGCTTCAAACTTTCTCCTGTAGGCTATCCTATTGTCAGTTTTATAATTCAATCTTATTTATGCGATACTCAGTTAAATAATCGTTTCAAATTACGTAACAAAACAAACAACGCACTGACATCACGCCACACCAGATATGTACTTCCACCAGAGTAGGTCATATGATACCAAAACGTTAACTGGTATTCATAAAATTAATCATAATGTAATAAGACACCTAGTAGTCCTCGACGAGAGAGAGTTCTGAGAAATGGCTGTCTAGTTAGATAATTTAGAAGGATAGCGTGTTCGTGGTATTGTAAATTGTGGTATGGGATGTATGACTATGATTGCTTGATATAATTGTATACTTTGTTTCAGGCTTACTTATTTTATTCGTGGTTTCGATTTTAGAAATTCACAAACACCTAGTAGTTTGAAATAGGCTTGATATTAAAAAAACAATAAACATTTTTAACGTTGTTTAGTATTTTTTATAAAGAAATTCTGTTATAAAAATTGAGGTTTGGAACGCGGAGACTACAATCGAGTTCTGCTAACTCGATTTTAATTTACAGCTCTCGATGATTTAAATCTGTATTTATTAAGACCGGTATACTTTGACGTTTATGTCGTTCTTAAAGCTTCTCGTTGAGCAAAGGTTTTTGTGGTTCCCATGATTTGTGGACAGGTGGCGCAGGCGTCGGATTGCGGCATCTTTGTGCGGAGCTTTGATCTCGCCGCGCATTATGCGCGTGCGCATTCAACTTTTTTCTCGATATTGTGTTATTGATGCGTGTAAAGATTGCTGAATGCCGCCGGATCTCGAATATCCAGATATCGGTTGCGATTTTTGACGGGAAACGTCAAACTTGCCTGTGCCAGACTAACCGGCGTCGGGTAACACAATGGACACCTGAAAAAATACATGTGAATGGAAAATTGATTTAATACAATACGTCTTTAGTCCACAAATTGATTTAACTGAAAGATTGATCTGAATTTAATGGTAATAACGAAATGAAATTACTTACACAAAATAGTTACCTACTTGAAAGCAAAAAAAGGCGTGTGAAATTAAATTAATTTGAAAATGTAATATGAAATATGCCCAAAGATTGATTGGAAATGATGAAACACCAAACAATCTTAACATTATCATAAAGTAACACAATATTATGCATTTTTTATGACTATGTCACACATTTAAATTTGAAAGTTCAATAAATTTTCATAATATTAATATAAACGACATGCGTTTCATTGCTGGCTTATTAATTAATCACATAATATACCTTATCACACATGTAATGACACCATAAACCAAAGAAACACGTTCTGATGATGAATTCTCTTTGTTCCCAGGTCTCACAGCGGAGCTGTACTACGTGAGAGATGGTCAGATCAACTACTACGCCCTGAACTTTGTGGTGCCTGTGCCGGCTACTATAGAGGAGTTACATTTCACGTGGCAGAGTCTCACTAAAAGACCGGTAAGTATCAAATACTCAGGCACGGAAATGGTGCTGCAAGCTGGTTAAATGTACATTGTCTGTGTCATCATTTTGATATAGTCTGCTTAGTCAGTTGCACCGTCTTCGTCTTTCTCACATTCCTCTCCATCCACTGGTTGCCTGAAAGAGATCGCTTTAAGCGATAGGACCGCCCATTGTCGCCATTAATGTAAAATTATTTCTTTGTGTTACATTTTTCTTTTGGTCTACAATACAGATTTGTCTATCAATCTATATGAAAAAAGAAGCTTAATTTTACATTATATTTGAATTATCAACTTAATCTCAAAGCCATTATTGAAAACAAAGGGTCGATTAAATCTGTTCTTCATCAATAAGTCCATCATCAACAACTACACTATCCTCAGTATTTGACTTATAGTTTACTTTCTTTTTGATGCAATCCACATTATAGTACTGCTTTATTCGGGAAGTTCCATAAATGAACATCTATCCTTGTACTATGAAGTATAATGAATTAATGACTTGAAGAATAAAAGCATCGCCAGTTGTCCTGCACTTATTTTAACCTTATAGTTAAAGCCATCCTTAAAATAGTCACGCTATGTAGTGTATTCACTAATTTAAAAGTCTAAACCAGTATGTGAGTTTAAATTGAACAATCGATTGGTCGAAACAATCGCTCCATTATGGTAAACACCCGTTTGACTGGAATGCTAATTGGATGCCTGACGACCGTAACGAAACTCATACATATCCTTTCAATCAACTAGGCTCCTTCAATGGCAATAAGGATTTCATTGACAAGTAAAATAGTAGAGTATAGAGTATAGGCAAGGCAGTAAAACATATTGATGGTAGTGGGATGCATAGCTTCGCTTTTGTAAAATTCTTGGGTATAGGCACTCATTTATCATTTTGTTTCGCAATGGATGCTAAGTAGCCTAGTTATGTTCAGTGCCTACGCAAGATACTTTGTTTTGATGGGAAGAAAAATATCGAAATAACTTTCTCATTTGGAATAAATTGATGCCGTTGCTACATTATTGCCCAATTCAGAGATCCAATAATTTCGATAAACTAAATTGCTGTAAAAAGAAATAGGTGCATCTACGGTAATGTCGTAGATATGATAATTTTAGGGGGCAGTTTATTTTTATTAGATTGGTAGCGTCGTGTGTTGATTCAGGGCTCAGCAAACAACTCATTCTTATGGAAATACCACAGTCCCGACTCAGATAAACCGTAAGACACGATAACGATATCACTGCCACTAATCTCTTAGTAGCGGTTTACCAAAGGATTTCAAGCTGACGTTTGATTGATTTACCGGATATTTATTAAGTTTCTATCCAATGTTAATATTTAATTAAATAAGAGATCACTGATGTATTACATCATCAAGCGATATCCGTTATATACTTATTTTTGTATTACCAAGCTTACCATTAACATTGGTTTGTTTATGTGTATGTATGACTAGATTATCTCGTCAGTTCGGCGACCTTTTTCATGAAAAGTACTTGTAACTAATTCAGATTCGTCTGCCTCATATGCAAATGCGTCAGCGTCGGCCCACAAGATCACGACATACGGTTTATTTGCTTTAGCCTCTGCACCGCCGGCCAAATTTTATGTGCATTCATTTATTTTATCCGCATCACAAACGAGGTGCTCCCGAACTTTCGTCATTTTGGATTTCAAAACAATGCTCGCCTACTTTACATACCGAGCGAGAAGACATCAAATGTGGCATAACGTCCCGCAAACAAGTTCAGCGAACTTGTCAATAAAACATTCGCTTATTTAGAGCGGCATTTGCAAGTCATACGAGCGAGTTTCTAACAATACGATACACAACTGATTTGAATAATTTGGCTGAGAAAAGTTTCTCCATAAAAAAATTGGTATATATGGCGCGGTGGCTCTAAAAAAGTAAATAGTGTAGAAATGCTGCGTTCGCGATCACGCGCCCAGTCCCTTATCATCATCTCGGCTTGCTTTGTGCCGGCCGGCGCTATCAGATCGCCCCTCCTGCCGAGTTTCCCCTCCCACCCTTATTTGCTCGGCGGCGCCTTTGACTACAGCAAATATTTGGAAACTGGTTAACTAGCGCCGATGAGCGATCGCGCCACCATTGTCTGTACTCACCGACTGCCAGTGATAATATTTAATTAGCGGCTTCGCTGTCGCACCTACGCGCTTTATGAGCGAACGCCAATGAACCGGCCAAAGGGCCCGCGGCGAATTCTACGTCTGTTTGTTTAACAATCGGTTAACGCCGCCCTATCATTACTGAGATCATAGTTACCGCCTCACAATTATAATTTCGTAACATTTGTTTGAGTTTGTTCATAAACATGGTTGTTAATTTCCGTTCCATTGCCCATCCTTATAAACGGAAGTAAGAATATGGAATGATCGGTTGCCTACATAATGCTAGTAACAGATAGTGTCTGCAAACAAGTTAGCTCACCCCACGGCTCGTCCTCAGGGCCTATAAGGAGTGTGCATCGTGGTATCACGATAGGTCATACGACATTTGATCCCATTGACATACGTTTGAATTCACACATGCCGCTTAGGGACAGCTTGTGCCGTTGTCCGTCAAATATGCATGCTGTGTTACATCGTGATCATGTACAGTTAAGCTTGAATCTGATGTCTTGAATAAGGTTCTCAAAAATATAAACTTGTTAGATTGATGTTTCTTTTGTTGCAGTTACCTTATACGCTACACGTCGACGTGGTGTCTCATCCAGAAGCCATGCATGCCCCATCTCCAAACATATCTCGTGAAGGATTTGTGCCAACAGAGCCACAGACATGGCGAGTAGACTTGCCCTGTACGCACATGGTAGCCGCCGAAGTAGACGTAACAATCTCGCTCAACGTTTCCACCGGCTCTTCATCCACTGTGCTGCATTTTCGACGTAAAAAGATATGTCTAAAAGATTCTAGAAGACCCGCTGTGAGGGTCGACAGCGTTCCTCATGCGCCAACATCAGCAGATATATTCTACGCGGGATCTGGTTGTGCTGGTGGCGTACTTCTCATAGCCGCAGTAGCTGCGGCAGCCTGCAGAGCTCGAGCGAGGAAACTTCGCCGGGCTCGCAGTGATGAACAAGACGCCCATGCATTCTTACCTGACTCGTCTTGCAAGTCTGCTGCCAGTTATACCAGCTACCGTCGCCCGACATCCCTCCCTGCCGCTGCGGCAGAGGAGAGAGCTAGAGACCTACAGCAAAGGATTGCTGAGTTGACGATACAGAGGTGCCGTGTCAGATTACGGTCCGTCGCCATGGAAGGAACCTTTGGAAGAGTTTACAAAGGAACTTATGCAGATGAGGATGGAAGGGAGCAAGAGGTGCTCGTAAAGACTGTAGCTGAACACGCGTCACAAGTGCAGGTAATTAATATCAAATATAAGTAGTTCGTTGCTCATAGATAATTTTTTACTTATAGTTGAGTTATATTTTTATGGCATTGACTAACTTTTCTCTATCCATTGTTCTAGGTATCATTACTTCTCCAAGAGGGCTGCATGCTCTATGGATTACACCACGAGCGAGTGCTATCAGTTCTTGGAGTCAGCATCGAGGACCAAACTGCTCCCTTCTTGTTGTATCCTTGGAACTCCACCTGGAGGAACCTGAAGCAGTTTCTCCTGGCCTGCCGAGGCGTGACCGTTGGCGGGGCTGCTGGAGGAGCCCCGCCACCTCCATTGACGACGCAACATGTAGTCCGAATGGCTCTTCATGCCTTAGATGGCTTGGCGTATCTTCATTCTCAACATGTTCTTCATAAAGACATTGCTGCGAGGAATTGCATGTAAGTTATCGTCTTCATTTTTTTCCTTTTGAAATTAAAATAATTCAAACAATTTCCAACGGAAAGTGATTATTTTCTTATATTTCGATATTTTCGATGTAAGTACTTAAGTTTGTAAGGAAAAGTTTCTCAGTATCATTGAATGAACCACACTGAACTTCCACGTTTCTATAAGTTCTACGTTATAGTAAGTACATACTTTTTCTTTTGTCAACAGAGTGGACGAAAACCTCCGAGTGATGATCGCAGACAACGCACTATCCAGGGATCTGTTCCCAGCCGACTACCACTGCCTCGGCGACAACGAGAACAGGCCGATCAAATGGCTGGCCTTAGAGTCGCTGACTAAGAGGCAGTTCAGTCCGGCGGCGGACGTGTGGGCGCTGGGAGTGTTGCTGTGGGAGCTAACCACGCTGGCGCACCAGCCGTATGCGGAGGTGGATCCATTCGAAGTGGCCGCCTATTTGAGGGACGGCTATAGATTACAACAGCCCGCAAACTGCCCTGATGAGCTGTAAGTCACAGATTTCTTTTTATTCTTTATATTACGTTCGATGTTATCAAATACCGATTTACTATTATTACATAATAGAAAAAACTGAGGAAAATTAATCATCGTTATTGATGAGACTTTAAATGGCGAGAACCATCAATTTTAAATTATTCCCCTTATAAATTAATAGTTTGCAAGTCTTTGTATTGCAAATAGTTAAATGCATAAGTACTTACATTTTTAAGCGACTTCAAAAAAGAAGGTCTTTTTATGTATGTTCACCGATTATTCGAAGACGCCTGGACCGATTTGGATTTTTTTTTGTTTGAAAGGGCATACTTGTCAGTCAGTACCATAAAAATTTTATCAAAATCGGCAGTGTAGTTTGGCAGTGAAGACGGTTTTCAGTTTTGTAAAATTATCTTTTTGTCTAGGTTTGCGGTAATGGCGTACTGCTGGGCGATGTCGCCAGACGACCGGCCGACGCTTCCCCAACTACAGATCTTCCTCAGGGACTTCCACACACAACTCACGAGATTCGTCTAAACCATTCCCAAGGAACCAAGAGACAGCCCAAAGACGACAATAATAAGTGAACATCTGCATGAGGCCTTATTGTGAAAGTGTACAGTGAAGTGACGGTACCCGACTCTCAGTGTTGTTCTCAAGAGACTGATTTTTATAAAATTGTTTATTGATATGTAAATTATAGAGATTTATTTTGACTTTGGCACATACTTTGTCGTTTCGTGTTGAACTCGTTTTACAATGGTAATGTTGTTTTGAATATGTGTTCTTTTACTTTTGTCAGGTTGAAGGGTGATACAACTCTAACCCCTCGTCCACCAAGTCGAGTCTGTAGCCATACAGAAATAGACCTTAAATGGTGGTAAATAAGGTGAAATAAGCAATAGTTTGAGTGGCGTATTGCGGTCTCAAGCGACTGCAAGGATAATTATCTTTAAAGGAAGCCCAATGGCTATCTAAATATATATGTCATCTGACTGACATATCAACGCACAACCCAAACCGCTGGGTCTAGAGACTCCAAAGGCACATAAGTTCCTTATGAGGTCTAGGGGTGCAATAAGAAAGGATTTTTCGAAACTCATCCCCTTAGGAGTTTAAACGTGGATCCAAAGTTTGTATAGAGAAACAACATTAGTTTGACCATTTTATTCGAAATTCGCAAGAGTACTCCTGGCGGTAAATGAGTAAGAACGGTAACGGGAACAAGCGAAACGAAGTTCGCTGGGTCTGCTAGGCCTTTAAATCCCTACACTATAATAGAGATCATTATATTTTATAAATAATTTTCGATTTAACATAATAAATAATATATAACAAAATTAATAACGTAAAAAGCCTATTAAAAACCCTATTAGAACCATGTTTGACTTCGACGCAGACGAAGTCACGGGTTAAAGTAATGTAGGTATAAAGTTGGAATGTTTCGATACAATTCTCTATTATAAATGTGTTTAATAATAACAGCCCTATAAATAGAATAGTATTATTTTATATTATAAGACATTTGATATGATTCACAATATTCTAATTGTCATAATATTTTACGCCAGCTTTGTTCAAAAATGATACTTGGTTATTCAGGTGTTCAAGCAAATTAAAAACCTAATTAAAGTAAACTTATAGCAATAAATCTGACAGACTATTAACGTGTGCAAGTATGGTTATGTATTTCATAATTATTACTAGCTTCAAGCAGCATCATCCAATTAAATTTCGCTATGGCTATAAATATTCTGTAATAAAGGAGGTAAGGAAACATAACGGACAGCACCTCCGTGGAAAGACTATACCATCTTTTGCGACCAACAACCTCTTTGCCCAGCATGGTGATTGGGCAAATTCCCCCCTTTTGGTAGAGGCATTTAGTCCAGCAATGCAATGTTAGAGGCTGTAAGAATTAATATACTGAACACTTATTTAGAACAACATTTCCTTTCGCCACTTTTTTTTTCATACGAAAAAATAAAGTGTTGGCCAAATTCTCTTTGTAATTATGTTTCAAACCTCAGTACTGCCATATTAGAGTAAGCAACTGTAAATATTTATTTGTATCATATACGTATTGAATGTGCCTCGGATTTTATGAAAGATTTAGATGTTTATATGTGTTTAATTTTAATATTAATTATTGAGTAAGACTGTTCTACTTCTAGCATCAATTTATTATATATAATATATAATATATCTCCAATATAATTAAACTCATGTATAATACAACTTATGCTTCACCTATTTTGACAGTTAAATTTTTTATTTTTCTTTCATTTTGTAATTTTTTTTATTTTGAGTGTCTTGACTATAGATGCTGGCGGGAAAAATTCCGAATCATTCCCGTTGAATACTTCGGAAGTATTCTGAAGTATTCCGAAACTATGGGAATATTTCAACTGTCAAAAATAACGAGGAATATTGACCTAACTACCTATTTCGCGCTTGGAAGTTTTGAATTATCATCATCATCATCATATCAGCCACAGGAAGTCCACTGCTGGACATAGGCCTCCCCCAAGGATTTCCAAAACGACCGATCGGAAGCGGCCTGCATCCAGCGCCTCCCTGCAACCTTGCTCAGGTCATCTGACCATCTAGCAGGTGAATTATATTTATTATCAAATATGCTAGGCCTGGTTTTGTTATTTCACAACTGATATTTATAAACGGGTTCGATCCCCGGTCAGGGCAAGTTGGAAAATGGCCTTTTTCAAATTCTCCCGGGTGTTGGGTGTTTATCTATATTTGTATTTGTTATAAAATATAGTATCGTTGAGTTAGTATCCCATAACACAAGTCTCAAACTTACTTTGGGGCTAGCTCAATCTGTGTTATTTGTCCATATACAATGTGTTTGAACATGAACTACCGATAATTTAAGGAGCACGTCCTTTCTATACGAACGACTTTAACCGAGGGAAAACTTACAAAATCGCATAAAAAAAATCGCTAATCCATACATTTTGGCATGGTAGATATTTAATTTTGTATGAAGCTGCAGATATTTTTTTTTGAGATTTCGTAACTTTTCCTTTTATTAAAAGTTGTTTGTATAGATGACGACAGCATGTCCTTAAATTATCGGTAGTTCATGTCCAAACACATTGTATATGTATTTATTTATTATAAAAATAGCATTCGATTTCGAAATAAGTAGGTACCTACCTAAAACAAAAGAATAAAAATCCTGTTTATCGCAGGCTAACATATCTATTTATAAAAATATCACATAATATATAATCAATCCCATTTAAGCATAATAAAATAAACATTTATATTTTACTTACGTATGTGCCACTGAACAATAATAATTCACCATAGAACAAACAAACACATTTATTCCCATCGAATTATTCGGGCGAAATATTCGGAAACATTCAATTGCGGGGTACGAATCATTCTCGCGCGGGGGAAAACTTCTCCGGGGAGCATCTCACCTTTTACCGCACCCCGCACTCGCTCGTGGCAGTGGCAGCGGCGGCGGCGGCCGGCGGCGATCGACGATCGCGTCGATCGATACAAAATATGATTTTCCAGCAAAATAAAATAAAAATGTTAATTAAATTTATTTTGAATAATTCTGATGTAAAGAAACTTTCCCAGAAGTATTCCGGAATTATTTAGAATTTTTCAGAAGTTTTGCAACTATAGTCTTGACGTGCCAAATCAAAATTACTGTTTAATTTGCGGACATAAACCAAATTACTGTTTTATTTAATTTACTGCCAATTTTGACACTTCTTTTACTAAAGAAGGATAATGTCAATTAGTTTTTTTATGAATCTTTACCAATTTACCACCTTTTGTTGATTATACAAAATTAAAGTTGAAGCTAAAATTTAATTTAAGTTTTTTTTATTGTGATGAAGTTCTACTCAAGACAATTTCGATAAGAAGTCAAAGTTTTCATTCATTAATATATATCTTTTTTAATAAATGGGACCAATGAAGAGTCTAAAAATTATCTGGGAAACTAAAATGTCTAAGAAACCAATGTTTGAGAAAAAATCTCTTCCTATTGCAAACAAATGAATGAGTACTTTCGACTTCTTGGTTCTGATGTAATTTTCATGATCACACACACAAGACACTTCAAAAAGTTTATATCTGAACCAATCCAGTAACAAATCTATAGGTCTCCAATTAATTTATAAATTACCTAGTCATAATTTTCCATACTATCCAACAATTTATCAGTTGTTAGTGGATAGTTTCAGATATAACTTATCGCAATTATTGATTACCTACTTACAAATTGATCCTTTTTTTATATTCCAACTTATAGCTTTACCCTCATATTCATAAAAAAATTCAACCGTTCGCTAAACCTATTTTAGCTAAAACATGTTTTGTCCCTTTTCCTCTTCTTAATATTTGACATTGAAAGAACGAGACAAAACATATTTTAACTAAAATAGGTTTGGCAAACGTTTGTAATTTTTTATGAATTTGGGGGTAAGACTTTAGTAAATTTTGCTAAAATAAAGTTATCAATAAATTATCGCATATTGCGAAATTTACATTAATTATTATTCTTAATAGATTTCTTTAAAGATCTCGATACTTACATACTTTATTTGAAATATTTGTGATTGTCTGCTATGTCGAGGCGATATGGTAACCTGTAAATGTGTACATAAGACGAATATACGAGTGATAATATTATTTTTGTGTTTTTATGCTTATATAAACCCCACTTTGAGAGCCACTAAGTTTCTTATTTTGATTCTCTACATATTACATATGTATAAGGTCCTACAAAATAAACCTACTGTGGTACTTTATATATTTTATCCATTACATCTACTCTACCTGAACAACTTTCCCAGCGAATGATAAAAAGACGGAAAAAATATCACCTCCAATACGATACACATATCAATATCAACCAGTTAAGTTCCGACATACCGATGTTTTTTTTTTTGGAAAACATCTTAATCCCATGGAATACATAAATTTTCCCTTGAAATACATAATAATCTGTAATGATAACTGGGAAGAAAACTGATGTTTTTGAAAGATGTGGGACTTTTATACAAAAATGTCCCACAAATTTTTACTCTGTAAACAGAAAAAAATATACAGAAATATTAAATAATCAAATAGAAATACTATAGATAAAAAATAATAATAAAAAAAGAAATCAAAAATATAACCACTTGTAGGCCCCGACGAGATTCGAACTCGTGATCTCCTGTTTACTAGACAGGCGCTTTAACCAACTAAGCCACGGCGCCTCATGACGGCAGTGGCGAAATTACAGTACGGTTTTTCTTCAAATCAACGTATGTATAGCAACGAATAGTATGTTTTCCTATGAAGATAAAACATTGATAACTTAAAATATTGATAAAATAAATGGGACTGATCATGATTTATAGGTATTTTAATTCACTTACTACAACTGACACCTATCTAAATATGTAAATACCTATATTTTTTTCTAACTGTGCGGTTGTATGCTTATTATTGCTTATTCTGTTATTAGTGTATCAAAAGAGGGATGTGATGACAAAATACTGGGAATAGGTAAAGTTGTAAAATGATATATAGGTAAGTACTTATCGTAAGTTGTGTAATTGACATCTAGAACTTACAATTACAACTAAAAAAAGCTTTTATAATTATCAACCAAATAAAAGTGACCAAAGCAAAATACCTACCAGTGTGTATGTACAATGTATATCCGGATATGGCAATTGAATCGTCGAGACATAGATATCTACATCATTAGAAAGGAAATAAAAGATGTCCTCTGACGGTCTCCTTTTGAGAAGCGCTTGTTGCCGTTAGTTCTTGTGGAGTACAGTGACGTGTACAAATATTTTTTACAGGGTAGACACTTACCTAACTAAATTACGAGAACGGTTGCATATCGAGCAAAATACATTTCTCGCTAGTAGGTATCTGATATTATTATTAGGGTGGCACAGGGTAGACAAATTCTTTCTGTCGGTATAAATGAAATGCACGCTATTGCTAGAGTATTTATATACTCACACATGTTGGCGAAATGGTGACATTGGCGACCAATGCAGCAGCTCGGCTCGAAATGTGCAATAAACATAACTTTTTAGGTTGTATAAAACTATTTTCTTCAAAGATATAATGGCACATGAAAAGTTATTTCAATAATTATAATGTGGCAGTCGTGGCCGAGCGGTTAAGGCGTCTGACTAGAAATCAGATTCCCTCTGGGAGCGTAGGTTCGAATCCTACCGACTGCGAACTTTTTCCAATCGGCTTTAATTGCCGATGTATATCACGATTATTGGGCCGTTTATTTTTATCAAAAGGTCGTTAACCCACTCAAAGGAGGAATGAAAATTTTTATTGCGTGGTCTGGTAATGTGTAGTATATCAGTGCATTTAGAGTTATCCATAAATTTCAATGGGAGCTGGCACATCAGTGAGGGTGGATGAAATGTGACTGGATTTCGGGGAGAGATAGGAATTCAGATAACGTCAGGCGCGATTCATCTAAAATTCGCTGACGGTCTGGAAAAATGTGTCTATTTGCGTTGGGAGATGAAGTTGGTTTGTAAAATGTCAATATTGCTGTGAGTGATGCAGAGTTCTTATCTGATATTTTTCAGCGGGGGAGCTTATGGGAGCTGTCAGGAGTGGCAAAAAATGGGGACGCCGCTCCGTGGGTAACAGGGACACAGGGCCTAATGATACCCGAAACGTTTTTGTTTACTTCCAATTAATTAAGGGGATAAAGTGCGGTTTAAAATGCAATGGTTGCCGTTAACCGTGTTTTATGAGGGTTACGTGGACTGCTGGAGTACTCGTTATTAATAGCAGGATGTTTGTTTATTGTAATTATTTTTCCTCATGGTAGATGCGGTACTATACTATCGAGTGGAGTAGGCACGAGTGACGAGTCACTAGTTAACAAATCGAATTGTATGTAGGTATTACATATGGTCACATGGTCAGAGGTTTTATCTATTGAGTAGGTAGTTTTGTAACACAAAATTAGTTATTAAAATAAATAATTATTTTGTTTGTACAAGTGGGTTTTTGTTTTTACATAGGTACCTACTTACATAAGGAAATCGACATTTTCATAAAAATTGCCGGGCCGGCCGAACACATTTGTATGAAAATGTCGATTTTTTTTCGAGTTTCAAGCACTGGTCCCCTAGGAAAAGTTGTTCATATTGACGGTCTGACTTGCTCCTACAAGGATCGGACAGGATTTTTGTTACATATTGTATCATCTGTCCACAAAAAAGTTTGGTCTATGGTCCAAATAAAAAAGTTTATATTATCAAATTGTTTTGGGTGAATATAAACCTAGTAATAACAAAAGTTTGTTGAAGTTTATACCTAATAATAAGACGGAGAATAAACTTCTTTCGTGCGAGATGAAGTCCTCCTATGTCTGCTTTCCATTTTCCACCTAAGTTAGTAAAAAACGGACACAGCATCAAAAAAAAAAACAAATTTTTCCAGGCATTTTCGAGTAATCGTTGAACATACTTAAAAAATAAACTATGTCGACAAATTGATAAGCTCCTCCTGCTTTTACCCGACTGCGCCAGAAGGAGGGTTATGTTTTTCGAGAGTATGTATGTATGATTGTTTGACACGCTCTTCAGCCTGAACGGCTCGATGGATTTTAGCTTGAGAGGTGTCGTTAGATTTGTTTTTACTGTGAGAGTGACACTGGGTATATCAAAATTAAAAAAAGGGTAGTCGGGTTTTTCATTTTTGTATTAGTTACTTTTTAAAGTCGGTTATCAAAGGGTAAAGATGTGATAATTGTATACCTGTCAGAAAGGAATCCTTGCCATACTCATTACCGTCGAAACGAACACTGTCTGACATTGTATTGATCGCATTAGATCCCATTTCTGATTATGTCAACTGATGAGAGATATACTTACCTGCTTACCAAGTTACCAACCAATAATGAGGTAGGAGGCATATCTGAAAGTACACCGCACGTGCTGTTAAATAGGGTTGTTAAAAAAATGAAATGAGGTATATATATTTTTAGTCAATTTTCTGTTTTTATACAATATTATACCTCTTCCTAACCATTTCCTCTTTTCATTCCAAGTAAATTTTCAAGTGTATACGAAGCGACATTCCATGAGCCTGTTCATTTCGGCTAGGAAGCACACAGGCTTTTATATTTAAAATTCGCACTCCAAACCCCAGAGCGTTTCGGCCCGTTTCCCTACAGGCAATTGGAGTGAATATTATCAATAAAGTGAAATACAAATGCATGTTGATTTCGGCCAGAAAGCACACGGGCTTTTGTAGTTATAACACACACTCCAAACCCAAGAGCGTTTCGGCCGGGACGAACCCTACAAGTTGTTGGACTAGGAAAATAGCGTTAATGCAACTACACATCCCCGAGTAGCTCATCCAGTTCAAACAGGACTTGTAGATTCCATAGGTACTTTAATACTCAGAGCTCATCGGTTCGCGTTCGGTCTCATGCAAACAGCAAGCGAAACACGTTACATAATTTATTCAAAGAGATTATGCTATTTTCATTGCTTTACTTTTTATATTTACTCGTACGTATCTTATTACATTTTTTAATAGTGGCTTGGTTTGACTAAACATAATAATGACTTGTTAATGATGTTTGATTTTTAATTATGACGTGACTTTTGTTTATTAATAAAAAATAACCATTTTTCGTGTGTGTGTAAGTGGCCAACACTGATGACAGGTGCTGTAAAGCATCTGACAGCTTGTGGACTGCCATACAATGATGACAGCCGGTACCAGTAGCTTCACGTGTATTCGGAAGCACGGAGTAACTTGAAAATTATTACAACATTTGTGGTCACCTAACCAAGAGCGAACCACGCTCGGAGTTACTTAACTTGCGAAACCGCTAGTAATGATGCGTTCTATCACCGAGCCACCGAGATCTTAGTTTGTCGTTTTTGTATTAAATGTACCATTTATCTAGTTTTGTGTGAGATTAGATAACAACATAATTAAATTTCTTTATTAAAAGTATTTAAAATTTATTTAATCTAGCAAACCGGCGTTAAAAGTACTTATAAGATATAACAACAAAACCCAGAACGCTTTCTGGCCGAAATGGTCAGGCATTTGAAATCTCACATTTACTTTAACTACAAAAGTCTTATTATTATTAAGTTTGGACTACAAAAGCCTTTGTGCTTCCTGGCCGAAATCATCATGCATTTGTAATCTCACTTAATTGATATTTACTTACTTCAATAGCCAGTAGGCTTCAAAACTCTCTGGGGTTTGGAGTGCGAATATTAACTACAAAAGCCTGTGCTTATTGCAACATAAACAAAAGGAAATACAAATAAACGGCCAAGTGCGAGTCGGACTCGCGTAAGAAGGGTTCTGTACAATCATCTAAAAAAAAATCGCGTTTTTTTATGGAATTACCTACTCTAATATTTATTTTATTCTGTTTTTAGTATTTGTTGGTATAGCGGGAATAGAAATACATCATCTGTAAAAAATTACTGGCTAGCTATCACAGTTCATGAGATACAGCCTGCTGACAGGTAGACGGAGAGATAGACAGACCGATAGCTACGTCTAAGTAATAGGGTCCTTTTTACCCTTTGGGTACGGAACCCTAAAAACAGAAAAAAGAAGACAGAATTATGATACAAAGGCGGTCTTATCGCATAGCAAACTATTCCAGTCAACCTTTGGGAAGAGTAAGAAGTTAATATTTAAGACACAGGATATTAGTAATTTACTGTGAATAGACACAATACCTATTCAACCTACCACAATATATATAAATACATACAAATACTTATACTACATAAATACATATGAATTAATAGATATACATATAAACATTTAATATATGTAATATTAATAACAAAATAATGAAATATAAGCATAATGCGAAAGAATCTTTTACAAAATTTGGTCAGATAGTGAGCTTTTATAAGTTCTTATTAAGACCATAGAACTTCTTCAGCCTTTGCTCAGTTTGTAACAGCTCGGTCTTTGTTCTAGACCAGAGTAAAGAGGAGTTGCAGAAAATATTTGCACTTACACAAATTAATTGCTATGCGAGATACAGCAGGAGAAAATTTAATGAATTCTATAGTTCTGGTAAAACTTGCTAAAATGTAAAAAGATCAGCCCTATCACTATATTCCATACAAAGCGTATCTTAAGCTTGTCGTAAAGTGACAGGCCCATAAACGGTGTCGCAATTTTATAAGAAATTGCCTTTTTGCTGTACTTGTTGCATCTTGCATAGCCTTATGCACTAGCGCATGCACATAGGCATGGAATGCGGTTCCGTATACGATGGTTATGGGATACCTAATATGCATGGTTGAGTAAACATACATTTTAGTGACGCTGGGATTCCAATTATTTCATACACCAATTCCTGTTTTAACACTTGAGTCTAACATAAAGCAATATAAAACCAAATATTTCAGAAACGAATTCCTAAATCGAAAAATGATGTTGACAAGTTCACAATACTTTTGAAAGACCTTCAACGATACCCCACATGATGGGTTAGTTTGCGTGAACATCTGGGATGATTTAGTTAATAATGGTTTAATATTGTTATTTTTTTTTTCAATGCAATTAATCAGCTTGTATTTTATTATTTTAAGTTGTAAAATTATTGTCTCGGGCGATACCTAATTCAGACTCGGCGCGGAGTTCAATACAATTATTTGGAATTTTCCAATCCGTAAATTGGCTGTTATTCGCGCTAACGGTTGTAAATTTTAGGACATTTTAGCCACATTTTTACGTAAAGCAGTCTTGATATTAAAGGCAAAGTACCTAATTGCTGACGTCAGATATTTTTCACAATTAAGCGCTCTTACAGACCAGCAACCGTATGCCCGCGACCGTCGGCGACTGTCGCTCGACAGTTTTAGACAGTTTGTGATAGATTGACATGTGTCACGCGACCGTTTGCGACATTTGGCGACCGTCGAGGGCATACTGTCGCTTGCCTGTAAGAGCCCTAAGTAAAGTGCCGCGCCCAAAGCGCCAGTGCAGAAGAAGCGGCAACAAAATGCGGCATTTTCTCCAAATACATCAATTTACAATTATCCATCAAACTAGCCATATTTCCTCCATGTAATACTGTCATTACTCTTAATATCGACATTAATATTACGAAAGACCATTACTTTTGTGACTCGCATTTCGCCATCGCGATAACGTTGAGCCCTCGAAAGTCGTTTATTGTAAGAAAATGGGAAGCAGAGTCCATAGACAAGGTAATGAAGTCTTAGTTACTCTTAGTTTTGTCGTGGGGAAGTCATTACTGATTGGGAGCTTGTGGGAGATAAGACACGGTGATTCGGGTAAGATAAACAAGCTATAGGGCCCGAGTTTATTATACAATTTCGGTATATAAGGAGCGTAGGGTGAATTAAAAACATGACTGAAGAGCTAGCTGTGCATTGGATTTTTTTGGAAATATAATGTCCAAAGAAAATCACTGTTCTATCTGTCTATCTATTATTAGCCTATACTGCAGGGCAAAAGCATCCACTGTTGGCTTTTAAAAAAATCTAGTTACAACATCAATCCTATAACATTTTTTTGAAGTCATGATATTGCAATAATGGATAAACAATCGTAAAATTAGGATAATGATGTACCCGTATCGTATGTATCTAATTTTTTTACAAATTAAGAAAAGAAAAGTAAGACTCTTAATAAATTATGAAAATAGATAAATTATTATTAGGCTAGATACTTAGGTGCTTACATGTCAAAATTATTGGCAAAATTGCTTGTTTTAACTTTTGACAAAAAATAAATAAAAATAAAGAGTATGCGCATCAACCAAGACCAAACATCACAAAACAACGCTGTAGAATTCGAAGTACTTACCTAAGTAATTAATTTCAAACATGCTCATTTGAACAATCTCTTTCCATCAATCGCCCGTGTTGCGGTTTCATTAGTGGGAATCGGGAAAATCGGGAAAATCCCGCGTCCCCCGGGATCTTCCGCTCTGGCGCCCCAACTCGCTCTGATAATATAACCCCTAAACAATGGTAGATTAAATTGATTAAATCGCAGAAGATTGCTGTTTACACGAGTTTTACTTGAACTTTATGAAAGTGTAAGCTTTTAGCAAAAATGTTATAAAAAGCTACACGTTCTCACTTAAAAATATAAACAGTAGTTCATAAAATAGTTTGAAGGGTTATCTAGGATTATATCAAAGCTAAATTTTAAATAATATCTCCGTTTCTTTTCACATGATTTATTTCAAATGGGGGCAGCACTGGACCTCAGGCCTAACATTTTTCGTTAAAAAGACGTGAGTGTTTCCACTCGTTTAATAGAAATTGATGATTGTGTAAATAACTGAATGTAGAGTAGTAATCTCTACCTTATTAACGTCGTAATTTGAGTAGGCTATATTTTTTTCAGTAATTTTATAAACAACTAGCTGACCCCGTGCAATGCCACGGAGAAACCTTCGCGGGTGTCTTCAGAAGATTCTACCAAAGTTACATATCAACCTGCTTAAAAATTTTGAAACATAGGGGAATAACATACAACCATCTTTTTTACATCGTTTATCGACACCTGCTCATATGTACTATAATTGTTGTAGATATACAATACTATGTATTATTTGTCGACTGGCGAAGCGAAACAATTAAAAATAACCGGCCAAGTGCGAGTTAAACTCGCGTAGAGAGGGTTCCGCACAATATTATGCAAATGATTTTTCGTAAGTGGACGTATTATATTGAATTTACCACTTTATTTTCAATTGATAGAATTCTTATAGGTTTTCCTGTAATCTACAAGTAATGAAATATATATTGTATTTTTTCAAAATTTTGGGCTCGGTATTATAGTTTCGGAGATCAGGGGGGAGGAATGGTGAATTTATGAATGAAATCAAAACCATTTATTTTACAATAATAACATAAATATATTTGAGATCCTCATAACGAGCCCTTTCATTTGATATACGACAAAATAAGGTTTGCATTTTTTTTAATTTCCTAATTTGTACACCGACAATGACCTTTATTTAAAAAAAAAATATTTATTAACTTTGCACATCTTTGTTTGGGTCACAGTATTACACCATCGTACCAAATTTCACCTGATTTGGTCCAGTAGATTCGGCGCAAATAGGCTGTGACAGACGGACGGACAGACAGACGCACGAGTGATCCTAAAAGGCTTCCGATTGTTAATCTTTTGTACGGAACCCCAAAAACGTTATAAGATAACCTGGTAACTAATTGTATTAATTCCGCAAAGACTAGAATTTTCATGAAATCGCCCCGCTTTCCCCTAAAAAATAAAAAAAAGAATAACTTGAAATAATTATCAGATGACACCTGGAAAGCGTTGGTGTTAATTAAAATTTGAACTCGACTCGGCAAGATGTTGGCGGAATTATTTTTTCTATGGTTGAAGGGCCCAAATGAAAAATTCCTGAGTGCGGCAGGTGACAGGCAATTTCGTCGCTGGATCCGTTACAGCCTCCCTGGGGATTAAATCTTGGGAATGTCTTGTGTCCCGGAGAACTTAAATCTGCAGACAAATATTTAATATTTCTTGTTTGAAACTAGAACATTTTTGTGGCGAAATTTAATTGTACTTTCATAGCATAATGTAGTAATTTGCAACGACTGCTACGAATGATTTACGAATTTCTCCAGTTTAAATAATAATTTGCTTTTGAAATAAAATAAGATTTTTCCTAAGTTGTTATTTACAGTTGTTGTTGGTGTTTAATAATGTACTTTTAAGTTGCTACCACTTTTTAATATAAACTTTCGTAAATATTCACAACGGCATTTTTTTCTATCCATTTGATTTTCTTTTCAGCAGGTATTGTTTATTGTTGTTTTTCGTGTGTGTAGTGGCTAGTCAACACTGATGTGAGATTTTTCTTGCTGCCTAAAGGCATCTGACATAGCTTGATTACTGCTACACAACGATACCAGTCGGTAGCGACGATTTTACGTGGCGCGTAAAAAAAAAAATACCTACCTATCGCTTATTTTTTTTGTAAAAATGCATTTTATTAAAGAGTTGTTTTTTAAATATTTATTAAATGCAAATTAGTCCGGACATCATTGGATATCCCTGTTACTCATAAATTTGAATTTGAGTATTTTTTACTTAAACAAGTTGTAAAAAACTTACATTTGAAGCCTGGCTCATTCACGACAATAAATCAGAAAACTTTGCACGCCAGTCGGAAAATAATAAAGAAACAGCCGAGGAACATAAAAATACAGCATTAATGTGTATTCCAGGGAAAATGGGGGATTTTACTTAATCTGTCCTAAAGCCGGTGATTGATGGGAGAAAATTTGCATGACGTCGACTATATTTTTACAAAATCACCTAATGATTGTTGCGATACTTTGGCGAATTTTGCAGGTAATTAATCTTGAGGATTGAGGACTTCTATTTTTAATTCAAATGGTTGAATTCAACTAATTTTGCAATATGGTGCCAAAGAAGGCTCTAGCTATTAAAAGGAAATAAGGGTTCTAAAATAAAAATAAAAAAAAACCCACGCCATTTTTGTAGGCTTTAATTCTGTGTACATTGACATATGTCCAATAAAACTTGTACAGAATATAATTGAACTCATATAGGTAGGCCTAGTATACTTTGAAATGTTCTTAATAATAAGGAGTAAGTAACATTTTTAAGGATAAGTTAACATTTTTACGATAATGACTTTTTGATTAAACTATAGGTAGATAAAAAAAACTAATTCTTATTCAAAGTTCAGTTTGAAAATCTTCAAGTAGAGCAAAATGTGGGCGGAACCTAGTATTAATTAACAAAACACAGATAATGAAGGTACAATCAAAACTAAATTATGTAAATGTCAATTGGAAACAAATAAATGAATCAATTGAATCCCAAATGAGAGTGATTTAAATGATTGAGTGCTAAGTGTCTCTGTTCGGTGTTTCCTACCAGATTACGCTGGTATTAACCAACTCATTAAAATATCCCCGTTAATGAGTCCCTGGCTGAAACAAGGAAGTGTGACACTATGGAGATAAAAAGAAAGTTAATTAAAGTTTATTTTAGATCACTTGTTCATTCTCTACAAAGTTTTGCTGGTCTTGAGGTAAAATAAAAGTGCAAAACGTAGAAGACTTTATAAAAAATCGCTTAATAAAACGAAAAAGTTTTAGCCTTATTCCGTTAATCCATGTTTTATAATAAGACGGTTTATGATTTTGAGTTAGCACTTCTGAGCTTATAATTGGTAAGTAATTGAAATCATCCTAGACAGACAAAGATAAAATGTGAATTTTAACATTCTTAATTATAATGTAAAGTGTCGTCGGTAGAGATAGAAGTTTAGACTTTTTATTCTGCCCTCATAGAAGACTTTTACGTTAATCAGTAATTTTTTTAGTTATTTTGGAATAATACATTATGTAAAAATATAGGGTGTTTATTCTTACATATTGTATTATTATAAGTCTGTATTTACAAGATTATATTAAAAATAACTTCTACTACTAAAAATAAATATTTTTTACTTACTCAGCTTTTGTTTTCTAAACTATCGATTATTTAATGCTGATGTAGCTTCCAATCGGTCGCTTTGGAAACCCTAGGTTTATGTCCAGCCGTGGGCTTAATGTGTATGATATGATGATGATAATGATGTAGCGGGGGTATCATTAAAATTGAAGTTAATACTTTCTAACCATGGCAAAGGCTTTATTCGGTTGTGAGCTCCTCGGGTCATACTCGATAGCGACCTGTCGCAAACATGATGGATTGCTTGTATCAGGTGCGAGCAGGACGCATAATCAATCATCTCTTTTAATCAATTTACTTAGTCGCCTATGAAATTGTCGGAGATTTATTAGGTACTGTAATTTGCAGGTGTGGATGGCGCTGCAAAAAGTGTTGGTTTTGTGGAGGATGCTGCATCACTGTGGATTTTAATTAAGCATGTAGACGGTAGCATCAATTTTAAGTAAGGTGGGCAACCGGCTAATAAAAATTGAACAATGATTGAGTATTTGCAAGGTGTACACATTTTAGAAGACCCCAAAGGAGATGGTGAGACAAAATATCGCAGCTAGGTTGCTAAAAATAGGATAAATGAAAAAATACATAGGGCGCACTATAAGTTTCCGGAACTGGCCACTTACATAAACAATATTTAAAAATTTATTGCAACATTTGAAAATAAAACTCTTTGGCTGTAGAATGCAGTTTGTTTCATCTGACTGTCTTTTGTTTTTACCTTGTGGCGCCATTTAAAAAATTGTGTGTCTGCATCAACATGGATTTAACTCGGGAAAATTTTCGTAGTATGATTTTCTACGATTTTAAGTGTAATTTGACAGCTCAACAGAGCATCGCTCGGCTTGAAACAGCTTTTGGCAATAAAGCACCATGCAAGACAACTGTTTATAGCTAATTTGCAGAATTCAAGCGTGGTCGTATCAATCTCAGTGACTAATCTCGCGATGGTCGGCCGTCCACCGCTGTGACCAACAAAAACATCGATGCTGTGCACCGTATGATTGAAATAGACAGGCATGTGACCTACCATGAAATTCGCACATCCTTAGAAATAGGCATGAGTCAAATACAATTAATCCTACACAAACATTTGGGTGTGAGAAAGCTGTGCTCGCGGTGGATCCCACACAACTTGACCGAGGCTCAAAAAACGGACCGCGTCACTTGGTGCAGTGCCATGCTTACCAGATTCAACGAAGGTGCGTCAAATTTGGTGTGGGACATAGTAACAGGTGACGAAACATGGATTTATTGCTACGATCCCAAAACAAAGCAGCAATCGAGCGTATGGGCCTTTCAAGATAAGCCGAAACCAACCAAAGTGGCGCGCGTGAAAAGTGCATCTAAGCGGATGATTGCTTCTTTTTTTAATAAAACTGGTCACGTGGCTACTGTTGCTCTAGAGAATCGTCGTACAGTGAATAGTGACTGGTACACGACCATTTGTTTGCCGGAAGTTATTGACGAACTCCGTAAAAATAACCGTAAACGCCATATCATCCTGCACCACGACAATGCTAGTTCTCACACGGCCAGACAGACAAACGACTTTTTGAAGGCGAAAAATGTAGAACTCATGAGTCATCCTGCATACAGTCCCGACCTGGCACCTTGTGACTTTTTTATGTTCCCAAAAATTAAGAACCAATTACGCGGTCAACGATTTTCATCACCAGAAGAGGCTGTCGAGGAGTATGAAAAACACGTTTCAGAGGTCACCACAGAGGAGTGGCTCAAAAGTTTTCAAAACTGGTTTCATCGAATGAAAAAGTGCATAGACGCCAAGGGAGATTATGTTGAAAAACAATATATTAATTATGTACCTTTAATAGTATTTTTTCATATTCATTCCGGAAACTTATAGTGCGCCCCACGTAAAAAAAAAAAAATACTAGTGGCGGTGAATAAAGAGTTCTTATACATTCTCTACACCAATTCCATCAATAGATGCAATGGAACTAATGCGACAAGTAACGATCGAACTAGTGAAACTGAATCTTTTGCAATAATAACATTGGTACTTACATCATATTTTTAGAAACTAGACCAGTAGTACAAACAATAGTACAACGCCTAAAATATTTTTAAAACTTGGCAACTCCGGCAACAAGTCTTGTTTTCTATTTTAACAATCTCCCAGAGTGAGGAAGTGGAGTTGATGGGTCCGTGTAGTGTCCGACCGATCTGTCACCGTGCACTATGGAGCTGCCAAGGTGTCCCTCGACGGCTCATTAGGGTAAATGCCTGCTCGTGTATTGACTGTCGTGTCTTCGTCTTTGTGATTTTTTTATTATTTACTGCGATACCTATCTATATAGACAGGGTAATTTCAGAAGGTATATGTAGAGCTGCCCGGAGAAGCAGTGTTTGATATTTTGAGCCAAAAAATAATAATTACAAATAAGAAAAAAGCATAAAGTTAAGTTGAAAGAGCCATTGCCAAGAGTTAAATGGAAATCATACACTTATGCTACTTTAAGCAAAAAGATAAAAGTGCACATAAGTATTTTCGATTGCGCAGGTATTTTTAGCTAAGCCATGGCATGAGAACTTTGATAATGAAACCTGAGGGTGTAGCCCCAATTCTAAAAATACAGAGGTAGGTACATTTACAAAAAATGTACACTACTACAATTCAGCAACTTGTCAATTCCTCTCTAATTTTAAAAATCGAGCCCATCTATTCTAATATAGTTTATGAACTTTAGAGCGTTTGCAGCAACCGCCATTATAATTTACGCGTGCCAAAGTTTTCGTATTTAAAAAGAATAAAAATAATGCTATTGTAAAAAGGACATTTTTCAAATAGAACTATATTGTTAGATTTTCTGGTAAAGAAAGCCTGTTCGTGCTTAGGAAGTGCAAGTTACACTACATTGCCTCCCATTGTCGAGCGAACCCACGGGTGAACCGCCCGATGGCTGCACTTTATAACCTGTGGCAAATTGATCAAATAACTCTTCTGTTTAGCAAGGAGTGAGGTAAGGCGTTTTTCTTGGTTCTCGCTTTTTGTGTAACCATTCGAGTGTGATTACAACTGATACAAGCGAGTGCAACAAGCGGTAAATATTTAAGTGAAATAAAAGACAATTTATTATCCTTTGTAGATGTAGTACGGATTTGTCAATAAAATTAAAGGAAAGGAAAAGAAAAATAATAAAAATACTTAAAGCTTTGGCATAACGAGCCATTATTTTAAATAAGGATTGTGTAGAACCGATATTACTTATTTTTATTTTAGTATTTATTTCGTAGTATTGAGATTTTATTAGATTTATGTAAAATGCTTGCGCTACCAGTAGATGCCTTTCGGACGTTTATGAGAAGGCGATAGATTTGGGTTGGGTAAATATTGTAATATTGAAAAAGGGATAGATTCTTGTAATAAAATAGTTAAGATGTATAAATATAAAGATTTATTCATAAACATATACGTAACTTAAATAACATTAACCAAAAATCATATAATTAAACTAAATATAATTATTAATAAAACTAGTTACGAAACTAAATATAAATACTTAATTAAAAATAAAATTAAATAATATATAAAATGGACCCCAAATATCTGCGTTCGCAGGGTAAGATGCCCAAGAGGCTGGCGGCATTTACCCGTTGAATGGCCAGACTCAACCTTTGGCCGAAATTATTTGATTTTTTTAACATGTATTTATATTTGAAGAAGAAAAATCCGTAAGTTGTACCATACCCATCTACATCGACCTTAAAACTCCTAAAGCAAAACTTTCTCGGCTTCCTACTTCATAAATAATAAAGACCTTGCTTTCAAACAAAAACAAAACAAAGAATCACAGTAATTAATCATGCTCAAGTCTTCGATCGAAATGATAGACCATTAGTTTTGCTTAGCATTTCGGGGTGGGAAAATGGGCAAAAATTTGGCAAGAACTCGTCGTAGCGACTGAAACTAGAACAATCGTCGGCGGCCAATGAGATAACATTAGAAAATTTCAGTCAGTTTTGTTTGTAGTTAGATTAAACTTTTTTTTAAAGTGAAAACTTCTATAGCGGCTTTGTACACTTTTTTAGTAATGGGTAAAAATATTTAAACTTCGCGTCAGGGCGTCAGGGCATCAGGACACGTGACCTGATCGAAAATTGGTAAGACGGATGGAGAGTAGACAGCCGGCGCGGCGCAGCGTAGGAGAGGAAGTATCCCCCTCTCTTTCTACGGCGCGGCGAAAATGTATGCCTGCGCCTGCTTTTTCGTTTAGGCGGCGCAGGGTAGGGCGCTTGCGCCAATATTCGTGTGCGTTTATGTTACAGCGTGCCACGCGCATCCATGGAAATGCACAACGTTAATATTAAAGTTTTCACTTCTGCCGGCACTCCCGGAGTGCAACCCGTCGTTTTTTTTTGCTGTTTTTATTTGCATTACTGTGTCTGTATAGGACACATACAGACACAGTGTTTTATAATGCTACGACAACATCAAAAACCGGCCAAGTGCGAGTAGAACTCGTGTGGAGAGGGTTCCGTACAATGCCAAAGTTTTTAAATTATTACGAAATATCAAATAAAATCCTCACAGTAAGACGCGAGTTAACTACTACTAGCGCTATCTAGAGGTGTTTTAGTGAACTATTTTACGTGAGTGAACGTATTTTGTTGTTTTTACCACTTTATTTTCAATTCATAGAATTCTTATATAGGCTTTCCTGTAATCAAAAAGCAATGAACTATTCTTTGTATTTATTTTTGGGGAAATGGTTAGTTTTAGTCTTTTTTCATGAAAAAAATCATAGCTTATTTTTCATTAATACCAAAAATATATTTGAGATCCACTTAACGAGCTCTTTCATTTAATATAAACACAGTAAGGTTTCCAAACCTTTTTTTAAATTTCCTAGTTTGTCCCCGAAATTACCTTTATTTAGAAAAAAAAAATATTTACTTAATGTGCAATCTTTCTTTGGGTCATAGGAATACACCATCCTACAAAATTTCACCTGATTTAGTCCAATAGATTCGGAGCAAATTGGCTGTGACAGACGGACGGAAAGGCAGACGCACGAGTGATCCTATAAGGGTTCCGTTTTTTCATTTATTGTACGGAACCCTAAAAACAGACGAAAATGAGCGAAATTTGGGCGAAAACTGTTCGAAGCGGGTGAAAATTAGATGAGAATTGAACAATCGCTGGTTGCCGATGAGATGAGATTAGAAAATGTAATTTGCGGCGGGAAGTTAACCGATCCTTTTTGTTGGTAACTGTGATTAAAATGATCGCACTTTGTTATTGGTTTTTGTAATTATGAGTTATTTGGGTTTAGGTAAAGGGTGAACGCGAAAATTTATGAATCGATTAGAAGTTGTATGAATGTGCTCTGCAAACTTGAAATAGTCAATACGTACTCAATACGTATTTTGTAAATGTAATTAAACCTAGAAAAAGCATACGGACTTAACTTTTAAAACATTATAAAAGATAAATGATCAAAACATAAATTAAAACTGAGACCGTCTTATTATAAAATCCAGACTAACTTTGTTACTAGGTTTAAACCATTATCCGCCCAAAATGAAGTTGATATTGACAGGTGAGATCTGCGGGTGAGATAGTGTGATATTACTAGACGTCAACTTATATTTGGTCGGATAATGGTTTAAACCTAGTAACACATTTAGTCTGGGTTTTATAATAAGACGGAGCATGTTTAAATTAAAACTAAATAGATACTTACATACTTATATCTAAGTAACTACAAAAGTAATATTAAGTTAAGGTTTTTGAATTCGGAATACTGCATTAGCATACTTCGGAAGAGCCAGGGTGTACCACAGGGTATTCGAGTTTCAGCGATAAGGCGGCGGAAGGCGGCTATCTCGTCTTGTAGGTCGCTCGATATTCTATACGTGACCGGCATCGGAAACTCGGCCGAAATTCACACGGCGGCGCCGAATTGGCGAACGATTTTCATTCCTTTATAACTGACCTTTGAAAAATTTTGGCAATGTTCTCAAATCAGATTTGTATGTTTTGATATACTTCTAAAGAATCATATTGTGCATTACGCGACCAGGATATTTGAGTTTACTTTTTCGTACTTATATTAAAAGTACGAAAAAAATTGATAAGATTTCAAGTCTGGAATCCGATATTTATCCCGGAAACACCCTAGAATAGTTCAATGACGAAATATACATATAAGAAAATTCATGAGCAATTTCCATTCATTTATTACAGCGAATATATTCGCTGGTACGTTCGCTTCTGTGTCTTAAAGTGAGCAATATTAGAAACAATGAGAGTACCTACCTTACGTGTAAAGAATTATTAGATATTATATTACATTATCAATACAAAATTTGAAATTCGTCTGCTATTATAATATATTCAAAAGTTATACTGCTTAGTTATAATGTTTCAAATTTCAAATAGAAACCATCGTTATGATAATATATGATACTATATGGATAAATGTATCTATGTTCTTTGAAATATTTTTATATTTCTTATTATAATAACTATATTACCTACGCAACTATGACATAATGGTCGATATAAAAAATTTAACGATACGATTAACGATTTTTATCAGATTTATATAACCACCAACATCAAATGTTTATTCAGTAATTAAACCTTTACAGGCATTGTTACACGTAAATAAAGTATAGTTTACATTATGTGCAAAATATCTTAAAATAAAATTTATTTTTAAAGAAAAGCTACTGATACTAGCGCTTCGTAACGACCACTGCTGACAAGAAACGACGAATAAAACTCATTTTCACCTAAGCGCTATTCTTTGTGCAGTACTTATCTCTTTTTAAAGTACTTAAATATCTACGTAAGATGCGAAGAAACCATTTAGAAACCTACGCATGCGACAGAAAATAAACACTGGCTATAATAACTACCATAATAATAAAAACGTGCGCATTCAGGCTAAGTCGGATCCCTGAATCCTCTTTAGAAAAGCAACCACGCACTCTTTTCACAGCGTTAAAGCGCATCCTTAGAAAACCCACTCGCATTACGGCTAAGTAAGTGCTAATGATCAATCTTGCCACAAAGGGCAGGGCAGGCATAACTCATGTATGACTGTTACGAAGATGGTTCGGGGACAAAATGCTGGTCTTTCAAATAGAACAATAATAGTAGGCGGCGACCGGTAAGACTGCCACAGTCCTATTCTAAAAATATGTACCTTACAGCCATATTCAATTCATATAAAATCTGCCTTCTTAGATCAGTCATTTATGTAGTAAGAAATCTACCAATTGACAAATTTTCTTTTGAGTTTTTCAGAAAAATCAGCGCTTCTAAAATGATGTGCAGTTTTCAGTCTTTGACAAAGAAAAAAATAGACTCCCTGGAAAAGAAAATACAAATTAGTATTAAATTAGCTGTACGTTCTTTGATTAAAAAATTAAGAGTATTTGCTGTAATCTTGTACGAAAAGATAACTACATTATATCTATCTGTTTATCATCACAGAGAAAACATACGTAAGAAATATCCAGAAATAGTAGCTGCAACAAGGAGTACTTTCAATATTGACAGCGATTATAAAAAAATACAGGCAGGATAATACCTATAATTAAGTCGCAAAACACGTAGGTATCCATGCGCCAAAACCCAAAAGCCAAATAGATGTCGAATATAGGTGGTCGTACTTATTCAAATGAGACCCAAGATGGGAATACGCCCGCGCCGCGTTATCTAGGCAGAAAGCGAGTGAGGTGATTAAACTAATTGCTGCCCATTGCTGCACTCGTTCTGGAAGGTACTTAGCACCAGCAGGTTGACGACCCCGACATGTGGTACTTGTACGGTGATTTATTGGATGAAGAGGACTCTTGTGAGTGCTTCAGGTTCAGTTGGTTATAATCTTTATTGATCTTATTCAGAGTTCAGACATTAACTTACATGTCTTAAATAAACTACTTTGACGACGTGCATAGAATTATCGGAGAATCAAAACGAGAGTAATTTTTTTACTTGCATTTTTGCAATTTTTTTAATTTTTATCCAAAAAATGTAGAATTTTGACTCAAGTCTTCAAGCAAAGAGCTAAAAAGCTCCTTAAATGCTCAAATGATGTTGTTTCTTTTCCAATTACTACGCATGGTTATCGGCATCCTTGAGTGACCATGCCCGTTGATATGCATATTATATTTGAAGAAGAATGATCGAAAAAGGGCAAATAAAAAAAGGGCTGTCTCCAAAGCAGTGAGGATGCAACCAACGGACGCGCTGGGATGAAGAAGATGTATGGTTAGCGAGAATTTAAAGAGCGCATTGTGGTTTGAGGAGAATGCGCCTACAAGCCTTCGAAGCTGCCATACGTTACTAATTTCTTTGAAAACTAGGCTTTCGAGCATTGATTAAAACATAGTTCATATCCTATCGAATTTAAAATCGAGTTCCACACATGGCACGTGCAATTTAAATCAATTTACTCGCGTCAAGATTTTAATGAACGGCGCAGCACGTCGAACTCTCATTTGTATTCAAATTGAGCTGAACGTCCTATTTGATTAAATTTATGGCCACTGATATGTGAATTACAGGCATCTGGGTTACAGGCTCGCTGTGGCTTGATTGGATTAGCGTGGTCAGTGATAATAAATTCAGGGAATATCACTTTGTGACATGCACTATCCCTTTGTGGGTCTATGTTTTTGTATTTCGGGGCTACAGCTATTCTCATATGCATCTTGACTACATTTAGCGTTGTGATTGAATTAGCTTGGTCAGTAATAATATATTCAGTGGATTGCTGTTTCACTTTGTGTCATGCTGGTGGGTCTATATTTTTGTATTTCGGGTTCGGGGCTAGAGCTACAGCTACTCGCAGTCTCTCACGTTATGCATCTTGATTAGATTTTAGCGTTGTGATTGGATTAGCGTTGTCTATGTTTTTGTGTTTCGGGGCTGTGGCTACTCTCACATTCATCTTGACTAGACTTTAGCGTTGTGATTGGATAAGTGTGGTCAGTGATAGATAATAAATTCAGTGGATTGCTGTATCACTGCAAGACCCAAAGTGCTCTGTCTGCCCCGTTAGGGATAAAGACGTAATAGTTTGTATGTATGTATGCTGTATCACTGCATGATATGCTGGTTGATCTATTATTTTTTCTGGTTTCCAGCCACTTTCACATGTTACTTGACTTGACTTGTGTGAGCGTATTGTGAGTGACGCCTATTTAGGGCTATTTTCTTCTTTACCTTATTCAGTATATGAGAATTTCCGTTTACCTACCTTTATACTTATAGCTATCTAATCATAATAATAATACAAGAACCTACTAACGTAATCTAAAATGCTTGTTGAGTGCCTCAGACTTGATCAGTAGCCGCGAACAAGATGGTCTATTGAACGGCACACAAGTAGCTCTATAGATACATCGAATAAAATAAGTGCTTACATGTTGCATTCTGGTTTGCAACGAAAAAACAAAGTATCTGCATACATTTGAAAGTTTGAGGAGATCTGCATTTGTTAAGCTTTTAAGAAAAGGGTAGCACTTGTATATGAACGTACTTAACTTATTCGAAACGAAAACTTATTGTATCTTCACTTAAGTAATCGATAGCGTAAAAGTCTGAGTTCCTAGGTACCTATCTATTGAACAATGTACAAGCAGCTCTTTAAGTTCATTAAAAAGAATAAGTACTTCCCGCCCTCACACTCAAGTGGCATGTAATTTAAGGTGAACCTATGCATGTACACAGTGGACGCTGGCTAGCAACAAAAATAACTCTAAAAAAGTTGCGATAACAACTGGCATTGTTGCGCGACTGTTGCGCGATCGTAAATCTGCCGTGGCCTGTAACGAGCTGTATTGTTGGCGACACAAGCACAACTGTAGCAGACTGTGCTCATTGATGGACGGGAAACGGGAAAGATGTGGATAATCGTGGAATAGCAATATGGGTCGATTTTAAAACAGTTTACAAAATACTCCAACTGTTTTATATTCAGTCGCATGAGAATAGGAAAATCAGTAGATACCAGTGGCCTTATCAGACGCAAGGTCTTCTGACTAATGGCATTTCAAAAGTGAGAAAAGTTAAATTGATTTACACAAATAAAGCGAGCATCAAAAAGTGTACTAATAATGTGCTTGCAAAAATGCATATCTTGCACGAATTTACGTCTAGAGCCAGAGGTACGCGAAGATTATGAGCAAAGCGCATGTTACGTGAACGCGAAGTTTCTGTTTTGCATATGCCTATTTATGGTTTAGAAGTTTAAAACAAGCATAAGTAATATTTTAACAATAGTCTTTATTATATTTTAACAACAAACATATAAATTAAAATTAAGTAATAAAGTAATAACTATACTCTTAAACTTAATAAACTAAAACTAAAAATAAATAACATTATTAAGTTATACAAAGTTTGTAATTAAGTCGGGTATAATCTGTATAAAACGTAAACTGGACAACAGAAAAAAAAAACTCTATTTCGAACCAGAAACGCCGAAAAGATGACATCGAAGAAGGCCTACGAAAAATGGGAAAGTATACGTCATTGAAACGGCCAGAGAAATCGACATAAGGAAAACCATGAACTTGAGTGTCTTTAACTTGGTGAAAAGTAACACGTTGTGACTAGGCATTATCTCTTTTAGCATCATAGCTTATAGAAACTTAATTTCGGCTTCTAGCAAATTCAGCAAGTTGATATCTTAAGAGGCATTTCACATTTGGTCGGCTGTCTCGCTCGCACAATCAAACATTTTTAAAGAATTTAAAAAAAATGTGTCTTATTTGTAAAAAAGTATTTCATTATCATTCAATATAATAATATTGTGGATATTTAAGACATGTTTGTATATTGTATAGACATTGACTACATACAAAATATGGTCATCAAAATTTTAAATTTTGATTACCTAATTCTCGACACACACACACACACACACACACACACACACACACACACACACACACACACATAAACAATAAAAAACATGTCTACAATATCTAACATGTAATTATATTGACAGTTAATGAAACACTTTTCTACACCAAAACACAGCCTTTTCTACTTTGACAGCCAACCAAAAGTGCCTCTTAAGATATCTACTTGCTTAATTTGCGGGAAGCCGAAAATAAGTTTCTATAAACTATTTATATAATGTGAAATGCCTCCTAAGGCAGTGGTTTGAGTTATCGATCTTAGAGTGGTTGGTTCGAGACAGCTGAAATCACGTGTCAATGGAAACGTTCCGGAATCATTTGTGCGAGTTGGCGATAAGCAATCGCTGGCGCGTGTTCCCGCCGCGGCCCATTGCGTTCGCTACGCGGCTCGCCGCGCCGTGATTCCTGCTAGCTTACTTTTATCCTTTTTGACGGTTTATTTGGTGCTTTGGTACTATTTATGTTGTTTACTCTTAGCTGGGGAATGTACTAGGAATCCTATTTTTTTTATGTTATAGGGCGGCAGACGAACAAGTGCGTCACCTGATGGTAAGTGATCACCGCTGCCCATGGACAACTGCAACACCAGGGGTGTAACAGAAGCGTTACCGGCCTTTCAGAAAGATATAGACTCGTTTTTTGGAGGTTTCAATGTCGTATCGTTTCGGGAACACTGCTGCAGGAAGTTGATTCCACAGTTCGGTCGTACGTGGTAAAAAGTTCCTTTTAAAACGTACGGTGGTTGATTGCCAACTATCCAAGTGGTGTGGATGAAATTTTGATTTCTGGTGGGTGGTGCAGTGGTGACATTTTGCAGCAGGTATTAAGTCGAACAATTCTTCAGAGCATTCCCTATGATAAATTCGATAAAAATGCACAAGGATGCAACATCCCTACGTAGAGCCAGAGGATCGAGACGGCCGATGAGAGTCACATCGTCAATTATACGAGTTGCGCGATTTTGAATACGGTCAAATGGAAGAAGTTGGTATTTAGGTGCCTCGGCCCAGAGATGGGAGCAATATTCTATATGCGGCCTAACTTGTGCCTTATACAGCTGAACCCTATTTTTGAAGCGAGGCAATGCGCACTTTGGGGTCAAAGAAAAACTATACCTGTATAATTGTATATGGAAGTCAAGTCGCAGCAAATTAGTAGGTTCCTGTGACTTGAAATCTGCTACTATCATTATTTAAAGTTCTCGAAGGATGCCTCTAACTCGGTTAAATGTTGCATGATGTGACTAGGTATTGTCTCTTCTTATAGCATCATAGCTTATAGCAACATATTTACGGCTTTTCGCGAATTCAGCCGCGTGATATCTTTAAGTGGTGGTTCGAGTTTCCGACCTTAGAGTGGTTGGGTCGAGACAGCTACCTAAAAATGAAACCAAAACAATTGATATAAATTTAGTGAAAACCTACGCAATATCATTCACATACACACACACACTCTAAGATACACGGACGTTCTAATAGGAATCTCCTACTCAACATTGATAGACACTCGTACTTAAAAAGTAACCAATAGGTGTTCTCATCCAAATATAATTAAGAAACAATAAGTTCTAAATGCTATTTCTAATCTTAATTACAACGCGAAAGGATACATAAAAATACCTTTCTTGTTTAACGATGTGAGAGAGGAAACGGCAATAGGACTGGTACTCTAGTTTCCACTAATTTAATTGCAATTTGAACGTCCAACTGAATGGGCCATGGGTTCGGTTCCCGGCGCCATGCTGCGACGTAAATTTGTTTAAACAGACAAGAGGCTCATAATTTACTTTTAACTCGATAAACTCGCTAACTCGATTCTAACACTAGGTTTGTTTGCTCTCTATGGCTCTATATTTATGTATCCTATTATTCCCATTTTGTTTTTAGAATTTTCCAAATCATCATCATACGTGTAAAGGTAGGGACGGTCAATACCCATCTACTAAAGGAGTGTCTCAAGTACCAATTAAAAAAATCTTAGGTGTTCCAATCCAAAAGTGTTTTGCTGCCTGCATAATGTGTATGTAAATTTCGAATATCAAAACGATATTTTTTATATCATTATTATTATTACAATAGCAGACGTTATTTTATCGCTGTATGACTTATATTATATATACATTTGACTTATTCTTTCAAACAAAAAGAAACCTGTAAGGTTTCTAGACCTACTGCTTACCATAGTTTTTTTTTAATTCTTGACGAGCTGCCAAATATATTTAAGTAATTTAATGTTTTAGTACTGGTTGGTTGTTAAATTTTTGAATATTTAGTAAAAAAGAAAAATATAAATTAATTGAACATTGTCTTTTAAACAAAGATTTGGGTACATAGCAGGTGCTCATTCACAGAGATGTAAATGTTCATAAGATCGCCAACTTGCTAGTAGGTACCTACCAATTGGATATGTACGAGTAATCAACGGTCCCAAGAGGTACTCTCTGCAGTTTCATTGTTCAGTAATGTGATTCGCGCCCATCTAATGGCAATTTGTAATAATTTTAATGCATTCTGCAGCCTTTGTTGCAACCCCTCTGTTCCGATTGTCCTCTCTCCTTGTTATAATTAGAGGGTTATTTACTGTAACTGTTGGGTAGTATATGCATCTGTTTGTATGGTAAAGTATATCTGATTGCAATTTCACTACTTATTCAATTATGAGATTTTGGATCGCGGATCAATTAGTAAATGAAAACTGTTTTGCTGAGATCAATGTTGACATCGATCTGGAGATTTCTTTTAGAGTACTCATGGATCAATCAACAATCGTTTTCCTATATCATGAATCATTCAGTGTTATATACAGAAACCAATTGTTTGTTGTATATTATATTTTTGTGCCCTTCGCGGTTGAGACAATGGCTCCGTGGGGCCCAGAAGCAAGAACCCTGGTGACTGAGATTTCAGCACGCCTCCGGTAGGTTACGAGTGATTCAAGGGCTGGCAGTTATTTCGCCCAAACAATTTCTATTGCAGTGCAGAGAGGCAATGCTGCTAGCTTACTGGGCAGGCACCCTGCCTCGCGGCGTCGCGTTGGAATCTCTATTTTATTTGTAATTTTTGTACATTTTTTATTAATTATTGTATCTGCTGTGTATTTTTATATTGAAATAAAATAAAGATAGTATTGTTTAACTATTGCGAATTACTTATGGACAGCGAATGGATTTCGTAAATATTGGCAACAGAGAAAATTATTCAATAAAAACGAAGAACACGAAACGAAACAAGATTAAATTGAAGATGAATGCAATAATAACAAAATGCACGCAGACAGACTTGTATACAAACGTCTAAATTTAGACTACTCGAGTCACGGCACCCATTGGACCGTCGCCAGCTCAAATGAATTGACAAATGAATGAACCAATGCCAGGGTGCTACTCCGAAACTGTCAGTGTGATGGCGAAAGAAACTTACTTAAGGGGCTACCTGAATTTTCCGGGGTCCAGTGCTTCCCCCATTTTAAATAAATCATTTGAAAGGAAACGGAGATAGCATTTTAAATTTTGTCTTGATCAGACCCTAGATAACCCTTATCACTATTTTATGAACTGCTGTTTACAGTTTAAAGTGAAAACGTGAAGCTTTTCTACGCACATACGCCAAAAGTGGCCGTTTTTCGCCATTGTGCGTCGAAAAGCTTCATGTTCTCACTTTGAACTGCAAACAATAGTTTGAAGGGTTATCTAGGGTCTGATCAAGACAAAATTTTAAATGAAATCTCCGTTTCCTATCTATAGATTTATTTCAAATGGGGGTAGCACTGGATCGCGGAAAATTCAGGTAGAATTCATTCCCTCAAATGAAATAAGTTAAAAAAAAACTGTCCAAGTACGAGACGGACTCGCGCACGAACGGAACCAATTTGTACCATTATCTATAAAAAATCACGTTGGTTGTATGGGAGCCCCAAGTTAATATTTTATTATGTTTTTAGCGGCAACAGAAATACATCATCTGTGGAAATTTCAACTGTTAAGCTATCACGGTTCATGGCCTGGTGACAGATAGACAGACAGACGGACAGATGGACAGCGGAGTCTTAGTAATAGGGTCCCGATTTTACCCTTTGGGTACGGAACGTAAAAAGGGTTGGAATTTTAGCGATATTTCATAAAATCTTACGAATACGCTTAGAATATTTGAGGAACCTTAATTTTACAGATCAGTATCTATTATAGTTTTCTTGTATAATATTATAAAAATACGCAGATTTAATTTTGTAGAAATAATTTGTAATCAATAAATCATATACCATGATGAATCAAAAAAATTTTCTATTATTTGTTGAAAATCATAGTTTTCGTTTCGTTCTCTCATTCAAGCAAGAGTAAGTCCCCAATTTCAATTACAAACAAAACGGAGTTTCCCCTACATTTTAGTGTCAAATGCGATAGACTAAACTTGTTAATCCGAGCTTTGTCCCGAAGCCGCCATATGGCGTCTTGTTCCAGCCTTTTTGTATCCAACAATGCAGGATTAAGTCGTTTTTGATGACAGCTATGATTCGGAACGATAAATAACGCGACTGGTGTGAAATTGTGAGAAATAAGCGTTTATTTATTTAATCGCTGTTACGGAAGCCGGCGCTTTTGTTAACGACGGATCTTTTAATAATGTCATGATGGTGAATATTCTGAAATAGGTTTGTTAAGATGACGTGTATTAAAAGTAACTTTGTTTCGAGATTATAAAAGGCTCATTAGAATCTTCATATTACCTAAGTGTAACAGTAAGTACATTTATTTATTTAGGTTCTAATGATATATACATTTACATCTATTCAGGAATTTAGAAGTTATGACAGAATAAGGATACTTATATACCTCCTTTTTGGGCTGTCTTGTAAAAGGTAATTATTATATCCTCTGAAACTAAATGTAAGTATACGTTACGGTTAGCACTATCGGAGTCAATAAAAATAACTATTGTTTTACAATTCAATCGTAATCCCGCAAAATCAAGATTTTAACGACAAATTCAATTGTCTTATAAGCGCCGTCGATTCATTTTCGTACCTACTAAATCTCTTGTCACTCGAAATAGTTGAACTCTAAATAGTCCATTAAAATTTGTTAATTTCCTGTAGGTACAGGACTTATCTTGCGGCACGAGACAAGTGGTTGTCAATGTTAGCAGATTTCGATCAGCTTTGTTGTGCAAATCAGCGTCTGGCGCTGTCTTAGGGAAATTCTACAAGCTGTGAGCTAATAGAATATTCAAGATTTTGTACCTACATAAAAGGAGGGATAAAAATAACCGAAGAAGGAAACTAACTATGCATATAATGTCTTTGTGTGGAGGTTAATTTTGTAAATTACAAGTTTTATGCCGGTTTCACAGACGTCGAACATTTTCAGTTTTTTATGAACCTATAAATTATCCCTTTTTATTAAGTACAAATATTTTAAGGGGTGATTGGGTCCATCATTTTGAAAAACTTTTCAAAATAAATGTATATCGAAATACGAAAAAAAATGTTTGGTTCTCATACAAATCGAAGTAGTCACATGGTATCGTTACTATGAAAAATTATTTTTTTTCGTATTTCAATATTCATTTATTGAGAAAAGTTGTTCATAATGATGGACTGAATTACTCCTTCAAATATTTGTACTTAATAAAAGGACATTGTGTATGCCAGAGACGGGTCGCTAGTTTACACAGTCTAAACTCGACCAAAATTAAAATGGTAGATGTTGTGGTGCAAACCATGCAAGTTCCTAATAATAAAATAAATTTTGCACATTTTGTAAAACTATTTTCGTTTTTTTTAAGTCTATCGCAAACGGGCCCCTTCTTCTTTTAAATTATTTTTACATTTACATTTTCTTTATAATCCAGAGTTAAGTTCTAAAAATAATGTAGAATTATCTTAAAGTTTAATTAGACTTGCTGAATAGAGGTTATTTTTGCGAAATCAGCGAACTCGTTCTCATCAGCTAATACCAAAACCTATAAAAATAATAGAAAACGACCGACGTAACATTATTTAAATTAAACGACGTGTAGCAGTCGAAACGGTTGTAAATTTTGAGATATTTTGCTCTTATTATAATAGGTAAATGCGTCATCAGGGTCGTAAAATCTTTAAATACGCGCCAAGTCGTGATTCCATAGAATGCGCGTTGTTTTGTTGGTAATTTTCAAGATTGTAGGATTACTGCTATAAACAAACGGTTTTGTTTCGTTTTCAGCGAGACTTGGCTTTGTTTGTTGCTTCATTTAGATTTTATGCTCTGAGGTTATTTTTGGTATTATAATTTTAGTTGAAAATATATCTACTTTTAGTGGACATTGTTAAAATTTGTAGTTGTTCCTAAAATTTCTGTTTAATTAAATTAATAGATCTGGTTTTGAGTATCGATCCCATGACAATCTGATTCCCAGCTGCTTCTTCATCCTTCTTCTTAATCGACTTGAAAAAAGGAGAATCAATTCGTCGGAATTTCTGGTTCCTTTGGCTTTTTTAATGTATGTTCACCTATTTCTCTAAGACGGCTGGACCAATTTTGAAAATTCTTTTTTTGTCGAATGGGCAAGTGGTCCCATACTAATTTTATCAAAATCATTTGCGCAGTTCGGTGTTGAAGTCGGTTTTTAGTTTTGAAAAATTATATTGTTAGTAGACCTCGAATACATTTCCCAAAGAAGGTTCATGTCAGGCAGGCGGCCCGTCGTTCGTAAAACTAAAAGCCAAATCGTTTAAACTATTTCGGCTTTTTCGGCTCAGTTTCGCATAGTCTTCAACATTCTTGGGTGACCATTGACATGCATTATATTCGGGAAAAAAAAGCGGTAAAGCGCACCCCAGGTTCTGAAACAGTACAGCTGAGGATGCCACCAGGAACACTAAGATGAACAAGTAAAATTTAAATAAATATTATATACTCGTAAAACAAGCTTTCATCTAAAGTGCTCCTCAAGACGAATTAAACAAGCCCAAGGTCGATGAAGTTTCGTCGTTTCTTTACAGAGTTCCTATGGCCACTTTTGGCTCCATCATCAGATTAGCTCCATGTCATCATTATATTGCATTGTCACGCTACTACGTATACGTATGCGTGCAAAATTTCAACTCAATCGGAAACCGGGAAGTGGATCAAATTTAACTTGCCAGATTTGATTACAGACAGACAGACAGACAGACCGACAGACAACGGGACAGGTGGGACTAAATAAAAGCTTGTATATAATTAACTCGATAAAATATATAAGTAATAGAACTCGAATTCTTTGAGTGATATAAATTTATGTTAGCCTACAGTAAAGAGTTATTCACGAGAATGTAATAAATTCAACTTACGGCTATCTTTCAGCCACAGAGCACTTCCTAATTTTGAAATTTATCTGACCCCGCCGGAAGAGACCCTGGGACCGCATAAATCACGTCCATAACGCCAACATTTGCGAATGCCCGAATTTTGTGCGTTTTGCCAAATTTTCTCCAACATTTTCTAAGTTTAATTGAGGAAACGGATGCGGCGGATCGGGAAATGGAGGTAAATTAAAAATGGAACGCGTTTAATTATAGAAATCGACCGTAAAGATTTAATATGTTATGCTGACTGGTGGTCATCGGGCATAAAATTGTTCTTATTGCAGCGTTTCGTTAAATAAACAAAACAACAGGAACAAGGAAGTAAATAACTGTCGAGAATTTAAAATTGGATCATGTACCTAGCTGTCTTACTACATGTGTTAGTTCTACCATGAAGGATGAAGTTAATAAATGCAAAGAACTAGAATTAAAGATGTTAGGTACAATACTTATTAAGTCTATCGACATTGAAGAAGTCATTCAAAGATCTTTCTCAATAGGCGATGGATAAGCCATTGTTTCTGATGCCGATTATCTTTTTAGGTATGTATACCGTATACCTGTAAATGTATAAACGACTGCCTCCGTGGTCCAGTGGTCAAGGCGTTCGCCTTGTGACCCGGAGGCCATGAGTTCGATTCCCACTGGGAAGCATACTTTGTGAAAAGTTGTTTCCAGTCTGGATAGGATATTGCAGGCTTGAATCACCTGATTATCCAAAATGAAAGATGATTCCTTTTTTCGGAAGGCACGTAAAACTGTGGGTCCCGAACGCCACCAAGCGTTTGATCATCAAAACTATCCAAGGATTGGTTCCTGGTTTGCCCTTTGGATTGTGGAGGTCAGACGGCAGTCACTCTGTGTAAAAACCAGTAACCTCGTCAAATCTCCTTGGTTAGGTAGCGGACCTACCTAACCAAGGAGATTTGACGAGGTTACTGGTTTTTACACAGAGTGACTGCCGTCGCTTTGAAGCGTTACTGCTGAGGATGCAACCGGGAATACGCTCGGATGATGATGACCGTATATCTGTAATAGCCTTTCATTTTTTTTATGGGATGACCGTGCAATGTAAGACAAGATAACATGATCGAACCCACATCGATTTATATTAGGTTGGGGAAAAAGTCTTTTCGCATATACTATGTATGAACTTGTAATAAAACCACTTTGGCTATACTATTTTTACCTGGCTGGTTTTGGTATCATTTAAAAGTTTAAATTTTAAAGGAGATAATTCCAAATTCAAATAAGGAAAATGCGTGATTTTCATTTGTTTTTCTTACCGTCAAGATGAGTGAATCTAATGAAGAAATTAGATACATTTTAAAATTTTACTACCAAAAAGGTAAAAATGCAACGCAAGCCGCGAAAAAAATTTGCGATGTTTATGGACCTAGTGCAGTGTCTGTGAGAGTAGCACAAATTTGGTTTAAGCGTTTTCAATCCGGAAATTTTGATGTCAAAGATGCACGTCGCTCTGGTCGCCCTGTTACGGATAAAATGGATGCTATTTTTGAAAAAGTGGAGCAAGATCGGCATATCAGTAGTTACGACGTAGCTGAAGAACTGGGAATTGACCACAAAACAGTTTTGGCGCAATAAAAAAAAATGGGTACAAAAAAAGCTCGATATTTGGGTACCTCACGAGCTCTCTGAAAGAAACCTAATGAACCGTGTACTCATTTGTAATTCTTTATTACGACGTAATGAGACCGAACCATTATTGAAGAAATTGATAACTGGTGATGAAAAGTAGATCACGTACGACAAGAACGTGCGAAAAAGGTCATGGTCAAAGGCCGGTCAGGCTTCACAGACTGTGGCGAAACCCGGGCTAACTCGCAACAAGGTGATGCTGTGTGTGTGGTGGGATTGGAAGGGCATTATTCATTATTAGCTGTTACCACCAGGCAGGACCATCGATTCAAACTCTACTGCGAACAACTGATAAGATTAAAGCAAGAAGTTGAGAGAAAGCGGCCGGAATTAATCAACAGAAGGGGTGTGGTTTTTCATCATGATAACGCTAGACCTCACACATCTTTAACCACTCAGCAAAAATTAAGAGAGTTTGGCTGGGAGGTGTTAATGCATCCGCCGTATAGCACCTTCAGATTTCCACCTGTTTCGGTCTCTTCAGAATTCTTTAGGCAGTGTCAGGTTAACATCACGAGAGGACTACTTGACGCAGTTTTTTGATCAGAAGCCCCAAAATTTCTATAGCAATGGGATCATGTCCCTACCTATAAGATGGCAAAAAGTTATCGAACAAAATGGTACCTACATACTTTAGTTAAATGTAAATAAACTATATTAAAAATGTTTTGAATTTTCATATAAAATGCGAAAAGACTTTTTCCCCAACCTATTATATTTAAACTTTATTGCACAGTTAAAAAAATGTGCAAGAGGCGGACCTTATGCCATGTGGCATTCTCTCACGGTTCACCATTAGATCAAGCGGAAAATATGTGAGGCTGGCGTGATGAAGTTCATGAACAAGTAGACAAAGTATAAATATCTACATAAGTTCAGTCAAGTACCAAGATACCTGACCAGGCCCTCTACTTATATCTTAATTTTCTCTTAAACTAAAAATAATATTAAAATGAAAATTTATATTCAGAAAGACTTAATTAAAATCTGTCTAAATAAAAATTTTCACGTTAATATCATTTTTAGTTCAAGAGAAAATTCAAGATATCTTGGTACTTGACTGTACACAAAAATTAACCATTAAACATATAACATATATCAACATACATAAAATACAATAAACATATGTACATATTAATAGATATAAATGTAATATAAAAACCAATTAATACATATATCAGGATGACTGGGACAAGGATTGCTGTAGAAACAATTTATGTACCGCTCGTTTGAAAGCCAAACGACTCGAAATCGATCTTTTACCTTTTATAAGAGCATTAAAGTAATTAAGACAAGGACAGTAGTATATTTTAAGTTTTTTTTATTTACTCCCAGATCATCGTGGAAGACAAAACATTTCCCAAGATAAAATCTCACGTTATTCTACATCGCTCCCCAAACCAGGAACATTTTAATATAACCCACAGACTCATAAAATAAAGGGCTCAAGTTTGACTGACATAGCACTATATCTTGTATATTGCCAGTAATATGTCAGCAAATTTCCTTACGGGTCCCATCCTCTGTGATAATATCTTCCTCTTTGAACCATATTGCTTGAACATACTTACATATATATAATATTAAAAAAAACATTCTCCTACATTATTAGGATTCTGTACCCAAAGGGTAAATAAAAATGGGACCCTATTACTAAGACTCCGCTATCCGTTCGTTCGTCTGTCCGTCTGTCTGTCACCAGGCTGTATCTCATGAACCGTGATAGCTAGACAGTTGAAATTTTCACATGTATTTAAAATAATTATTTAAGGGGGGCTCCCATACAACAAACGTGATAATTTACAGATAATGGTACGGAACCCTTCGCGCGCGAGACCGACTCGCACTTTGTCGGTTATTACATATAGGCAGTCCTCTTAGTAAACTTAGAACAAAAACGAGTTACTTTGGTCTTAACTCATTCGGGCATATTTGAATGTACTTTTTACATATCTTTTTCATAGTTTAAATCTGTTTTCCTCAGGGTAGGCAAAGACTATGAGCCTTTATACCTACTAGTTATAGATAAAGGTATACTTACCGTATAGTCATGTCTACATGAACTAAAAAAAGTTTCTTTCCAAACAGTTGTTTTCTAAATTCTGGTAACAGATTGCCGCAGAATATTTTCTCATCAATATTCCGGAAGAGTCCAGTTAACAGTTTTCCTTATTATGTGCAGTTAAAAAAAAACAAGTGTTCAAGTCATTATTGCAACAACGGTGATTTATAGGCTTTTTTTATTGTGTCTCTTTTTTCCCTATATTAAAGTACTTTGAACTTGAGAAATTAAGAGGATACCTGAATTTTTTGGGGTCCAGTGCTGCCCCCATTTGAAATAAATCATTTGATAGGAAGGGGAGACATCATTTAAAATGTTGTCTTAACAAGGTACTAGATAAACCTTCAAACTATTTTATGAAAACCTTCAAATTATTTTATTTTAAAACGAATTTACTAATATAATGACATAATTTGTAAAACTTGACGAAAATATACGTGGACCAAAGGGGTCGTGGGCACAGATGCCAGAATTTATTGGAATCTGAAAATGTATACTATTTATTCCTATCGTCTGGACATAAGAACCACATCATAGGTTACACAACTTTAATGGAACTTGGACCGTTCAACACCTTAAAATGGTTTCTTGGGGCGGATCCAAGAGGACAAAAGCTACACCTATATGTCAGAATGAGTGTAGGTTACGATGGGAGTCGTGAATCTCTCGACCGTCCTTCGCTTTGCATACGTATGGCATTGCTCAGTGCCATTCGCATGCTTTGGTTATTAAATGATGAGTGTGCTATGAGTGGGGTGTGAAAATAAATGTCTTTGAACAAGGCAGTTGTACCGCATTTCTTAAGTAAAAGCTTTAACACGTGTTTAAAGAATTGTTACTCAATATAAAGGTCTTTTTAGCCTATGTAGAACTTGCCGTTTATCTTATCATTATATTATTTAGAAATTCCCTTGATTAAATTTTAGTTTAACAACACAAGATTAACATAAAATTAGGTTTTATAAGATTTTTACCTTAACGTTAACTGAGAAACTGTGTCAGTCTTAAACATGTCCGTCAACACTGTCCATGAGTTGGACCCATTTCTCCAAGATGATTAACACATTTCTTTACCCGACTACAAAACAAGTTTTACTCTATTATACTTGTGTGTGATATTAGATGAACTGAAAATTAAAAAATTAACACAGGAAGCTACATACAATAATCCTAAATGTACAGAGAAGTGCGTCCATCCTGTCCCATTCCCGCACGTACTGAGTCCGGCCCATTGCTAAAATGATTTAAGGCGCATCCGTGCCCTCCGTGGCCGCACGCCTTAACGCTTGCTTACACTGCGAGAGTTTACAGCCTCTAGAGTTTGTTTTTCATTTTACAAGTACATCTTGTCTTTAAACATTTTAAATTCTGCTCTCACGTTTTGCTTTTTGCTCTGTAGAAATACAATTCATATTTTATGTAAGTAGGTATATGTACATACTTACTTATGTACTTATTTTGCGTAGTCACGGGTTACCCATAAATTACAATATAACTAGAGAACCCCTAAGTTCGATTCCCTGTGAGGGCAAATCTGGTAAACATGTTTAAATGTTTGTATATATATTATGTTTGTTGTCGAAATCATCTTTTATTTATAATTTACTAGCTGACCCGGCAAACGTTGTTTTGCCATATAAATAGATTGTATATATTTTTGTATGTTGTATCATAAAAAATAGAAATTAAAAATTTTGTCTAAAAAATAAAATAAAAAAATTTAGGGGTGGACTACCCCTAACATTTAGGGGGATGAAAAATAGATGTTGGCCGATTCTCATAGATACCGGATAAGCACAAAAAATTTCATCAAAATCGGTCAAGCCGTTTCGGAGGAGTATGGCAACGAAAACTGTGACACGAGAATTTTATATATTAGATTTACTTACACTGATAGAAATATAAATTGTGAAAGATAAAGCCAAATAAGGCAAATGTTGGTTTTAAAGTATACAATATGTAACAAAAACCCTGTCCGATCCTTGTAGGAGCAACTCAGACCGCCAATATGAACAACTTTTCCTATGCGACCAATGTTTGAAACTCGAAAAACAAATCGACATTTTCATACAAAGTGTTCGACCGGCCCGGCAATTTGTATGAAAATGACGATTTTTTTCTGCGAGTTTCAGCATTTGTCCCATAGGAAAAGTTGTTCATATTGACGGTCTGAGTTGCTCCTGCAAGGATAGGACAGGGTTTTTGTTACCTATTGAATAGAGGCGATTGTAGAATACCATATGCCCTTGAAGCAATAATTTAATGATGAACTTACATGCTTGTCTAATATTTGTATCAATTAACCATATTAATTATGAAGTTCCTAGGTCAAAATACCTTTTTAGAGTTCCGTAGTAAACAAGGAACCCTTATACTTTCGCCATGTCTATCTGTCTGTCCGTCCGGGGTTTTACTCAGAGTCTAAGTACCAGAAAGCTGTAATTTGGTATAAGTATGTATATTAATCATGCCAAAAAGTGGTAAAATAAAATATTGAAAAATATTTTTTTAGGTTAGCTCCCATGCAAGTATAGTTGGAGTAATTTTTTTTCTCGACTCCCATCGTGTGGCGTATCGTTGATAAGGTCCTTCATAAAAATTGTGAGCTTGTGAACCTCATTTTTCGATTTAAGGATCCGTTTCTGATATATTTGGTTTTATATTGCAAATTTTTGTTAGAGCCAAGTTTTTCATGTCGATTACGTCTTTATCTGTCTAAAATGTAATAAAAATTATGGATAATAATATACATATATGTATGTAATGTATTAAAAAAATAAATAGATAATAATATATTTAAATGAGGCACATTATCGTATGTAGTATCAATACTAGTCATTTATTACTAGGTTTAAAATACGGCCATATTAATTATTTTATATACATATTATGGTTAATTTAGTATTGAAAAGAAGTCTTGGAACGAAGTTCCTTTTCAAAAAATAAGGACTTGGCGGATGGGGGGGAATGCGAAAAAAAGTGTAAGATTTTTCCGTGACGAATTTATTTTCACACACTAACGCATTTCTCGAAACGAAGTTTCTTTTCGAACGGTACGAATTTGGGGGATGGGGGCTAGGCGAAAAATAGTGTAAGATTTTTACATTACTTTATTCCGTAATTAATTTTTTTTTCATACTTTTTTCCACCCGAGTCCCCATGATCCAGTGACCAGGACATTAACGCATTTCTTATTTCGCAATGGATTAAGGAACCCTGCAAATAGTATTTTATTTTGTAATAAAATAAAATTGTGCATTTTTTTAATGGTAGTTCTCAGTAAATCTTAACTGCTGTATCACATTAAGTCAAAACAAATATATAAAATATGTTATTCTTTAAAATGGTATACGAATGAGCTGAGAAGTATAATCGTAACCAATTTTATTCCTTTTTTCGTAGTTTTAATATGAATATCCAAATAAATGCAAATGGTTTATTTTTTCAGTATCTATAAAATGCAACCTATGATCTAAAATAGTCTCACAATGTGAACACCGCCATAAATCCAACATAGTGAGCTCCTTAATTTCGTTATTTATTATATTAAGAGAGGCGACGATGCGAAAGCATCCACGGCCCCCTTAACAAAAGGGAATGTTAATTGTGAAAAATAATACTCGCTACCAAATGGCTCTTACTTAAACGAGTCGACATCTACCCGTGGAAGGAATTTCTAATGACATTTAAAAAGGATTGACCTGTCATAAATAAGCGCATTTTTTATTAAAATCCCGCTGTCTCAGAGTTCCTTGTGCGCGAAAAGAAGTCGCAAATTTAGATGACATAAATGAAAATGTATAACAGCAGAGGCATTATACGTGAGTATATTTAAATTATAGTTACGTAAATATACGCATAGCTCTATTGTCAATATTTTTTAAAAACTATTAAGTACCTATTTTGTTTTGATAATTATTAATAACTTTTGTTCAACTTGTTTAAGTCGATTCCCCGGTAGATAAGATTTTATTTTCAACCTCTGTGTGGTTTTAACTATGCTTCTCGTAAATTATTACTCTAAAGGATAGTTGTACCTAGGCACAACAAGATGTCTAAAAACTAAAAAGTCTCTGCTTTGGTAAGTGAAACCGCATAAGTAAATTTACAATACATACTGTTCTAGGCAGCAGGCAATTTAAGCTGAAGTGGTCGTAACTTCTAAAGTCATAACACAAGCCATAAAGCACTTAGAGTGCGGAAGTTTTGCATTACCTACACTACAGCTAACAGAAAATACAATGAGCACCTTTCATCGAAACAAAGAACTACACTTCTACGAAACAATGGGCTCCTATCGCAAACAAATTAATTTCGATCTCCGGAGTCATTACTCTTCACCTATATTACATATCTTGGCATTACGGAGCCGTGGCTGGCACCAAACGTATCTCAGCCAATTTATCATCTTGTACCAATGAGATATTGATATATGCTCGCAGCTCGTGTGCTCTCGACCTATACATAAATTCTATGCTTGTTACATGATACTAACCTTGAATAACTTATTAAACTACATGCTAAATTACACCGAACACACAATTTATCTAAAGACTATAATTGCTTGAATGAGTATCGTATAATTTCAACAAGAAAGTACGCTGTGGTGCTAAACTCACGACGGGAGGTAAATTTATATTTGCATATGAGTTGTTTTTTAATTTCAAATCCAATACGTGTCGGAGTGTCGTTAAAATACACGATTTAATAGTTACTTTATTAAGAATTGAGTCACAATTTACAATATTTATTCAGTGTTTTGGTCTATTTGTTTTACTTTTAAGTTCTGATATAATTTGATACTGAGGATAAAATATCCAGCATCTTAAAACGAAAGTTGATACTTATTACCAAGGACTCAGGGCCTCGGTAGTAAAATTAATTTTGTTTGCAATAAAATTTATTTATTTTATCCAATTTTATATGACTTAATTTACGAGAGTAATAAACAGTTAAGCAGTTTATCTTTTGGTAAGTAAAGTTTAATTTAAGGTCGGAATTCCGCAAAAGTTTATCACGCGAGAGGGTGCGCAGCACGCACAAAATCCTCTTCCGCTCGGTCAGAATTGTTGCACGGAACCACCGATATTTATGTGGGAATCGCGAGGTGTATTTTTGCAGCGTTATTTATACCACAAGAATCTGCGCTAGCTCCTAGTCTATATATATGTTACAGTAAGTGTGATTAACTGAAAATTATTAATAATTATCAACAATTATTAATAATTACCAAAATTGAAGGCAAAAGTAATGAATTATTTACTTTTACCGATTATTATTAATAATTACACCTTACTGTTGGTAAATGTAATAAATTTTCAAAAATAACGTACGCTAGAAGCAGGCGGGGGTTGCCGGAACTCGCGGGGGGCACGGCAGCAACGTGTCATTACGCGTCTCAGTCGGTTCTATTGTTGTTCCGAGTGCACGCGTGCTAGCAGCTATTTTTTGTTTTTATGATTGTTGCAAAAATAAATAATAGTTTTTGTCAGCTTTTAATGTTAATTTTATGATTCTTGCAAAAATGATAATTTCTGTTACTTACTTTTAATGTTAATTTTATAACTGTTGCAAAAATAAATAATAATTTTTGTAAGCTTTTAATGTTAATTTCATGATTATTTAATTTTATTACATAAATTGCTAATAAATATTGACTAACACAGATTGTTTCTTGTTTGTTTTATCACTTTTACCAAACCACATAGTCAATTATTAATAAAAACCAGTAAAAGTGATGAATTTCACAGATTTCATCACATTTACCAAATCATGAGGTAAGTATTAATAATAACTGGTTATTATTAATAATAATCATAATAATCAAATTTACCGTAACATATACATTAAGTCTATGGTTCTAAATCGTACATAAATGAAATGTGTAAGCCTATTAATTACTATAAATAAATAAATATGTAGGGACAAATAACACTGATTGAGCTAGCCCCAAAGTAAGTTCGAGACTTGTGTTATGAGATACTAACTCAACAATACCATACTTTATAACAAATACATATAAAGATAAACATCCAAGACCCAGGACAATTTGTAAAAGGCCATTTTCCAACTTGCTCTGACCTAGGATCGAACCCGGGACCTCTGGGTGGCGGACTAGCGTGGTGACCACTACGCCACGGAGGTCGTCGCAAATACTAACAATAATAATGATAGACATATATTAATTTGGATAGTTAGAATACTTATTACTTAATATAATAAGTTATCTATAATTATAGTATTTAAGTAATTGTTGTGAAGTATAGTCCAGATACTCAAATGATCTTGTTTTGATTAAATTGATTAAATCTTGGGTGTAGGTACAACGGTCGAAGGACACTTTGTATTTGACGCGCATTGAAGTAGGTTCTGTGTAGAAAATAAATGTGAAAACCGCTAATCCAGTGGTTTTTATTTAAATGATACTCTACTCCTGAAGCTACTCCATAAAAGTAGGTTTAATTTAAATTCTGCCCACTGTTTAAATGGGAAAATTTTACAACATAAAAATAACATTTATGTCTATATGGGTACTTTGGTAATACATATGTATTGTTGAACGAACATTACCTACGTCCAATAACATTATGTCCATTGATAACATTTTCAAATTTAAATTTTGTCATATTACGATACATTACTTATTATTAATCGGCTTGATTGATTTTACAACTTGACAATATGTTAGATTTAAGTACTTCTTATATGCTTTTATTAATTTTAATACTTATTTCTATATCTGTGACGAATTTGTAAAATAATCATATCAGAATTTATATTTAGGTTTATACTAACACACGCATTATTTCCACTACTAAGACGGCTAATCATGTAACATACTCATTAGCCAACTTATAACAATTACGTATATTCCATTTACAACTTTATACTCTTATACATAAGGTCTAAGTAACTTAACCTGATTCAAGTTTACTCGACTGCTTCGTATGTAATGATCATGTAAACGATGCTCGCGTCTCCCTGCTGCGGTTTTCGCTATCCGGCAGATAATTTATTAGATTATGGACTGGTTCGGCTCAGTTGGGAATGTTGGGATAAATGATTAATTAGATACATCAGGCTTTAGGAGGATATAACTACTGCAAGTTATAAATTTGACTTCTCTGCTGCTAACTTTACCATTTACGTACACGTAACACATATGGGGTGTTTTACTGCCGACAGATTATATACTATGTACTTGAAACGGTGGTTTAAGTATGAACAACTCTTTCAATGGGCAATGGCAAAGATGTTCATATTCTTCGATTTCTTCATTTCTCTAGGGCTTTGCGACACACGCATTATTAACATTAATTTATAAGCGTATGCAGGTCGATTTTGCACCCAGCCATATTGAAATTTCTTATTTTAACCTACGACTTTACTATATGCGGCCATTGTCGTCCCCGCTCGCCGGTTGCCGCATACAGTATCGTTGAGTTAGTATCCCATAACATAAGTCTCGAATTTACTTTGGGGCTAGCTTAATTTGTGTTATTGGTCCCTATATATTTATTTATTTAATCCACCCACTCTGTATTGCAAATATGTTGGCATAAAATTACGCATTGCGTGCAGTAAAAATTTAAAAGGGTAGTCAGATCATATATAGATCATTGCTAAATTACTGCATGGTATGCAGAAGTCTTACAAATATGAACCTGCTATTACTCAGATGGAATAGAGTATATACTAAATTCAACAGTTGGATAGACACGAACGATTAAATAAAAATAAAATTAGGTGGAATGGCCTTGTACAAACTTATACAACTAGTGGTTCTGTGAGAATAGTAGACTTCGCGAGCCCTTAAAACTACGTAATAACTGATATTTCACCGTTTCCCTGGCTTTAAGGTAGTTATTTTGTATACAGTAGGAGTTCGGAGTCTGTTATGGGTACGCAATCAGTCGGAATCTGGTGGCTACGTAATGGCGAATGTCTTCAAATGAAACCAAAATGTACAGATAAAGATATTCTATACCATTTTGTGGCATAAGGATAAGTTGGAGATGTGAAAATAGTATGTGCGGAAGTGCACGATGTCTTAAAAATTTGGAAAACGTTATTTATAACCTTCAAATTTTATAACTTATAGTTATTTTATCACATCATCATTGTAAGACTATTTTAATAGGTTCTCTTCTCTCTCAAATTTAAATAAATTTAAGTAAGTACTAATATACAATACGATACCCTTTATTGCATGAAATAAATAAAATCAGTACAAAATTATCTTAAAAACTAGGAAATACGCAAAAACTGGCTTTATCGCTAAGCAATTTCTTCCAGGCAACCTCCCTATATAAAAAAAAAGTGATGGGAAATTGGGTAGTGCGGGGTGACGATATAATAAACATACATATTATACATAGTGACGACCTCCGTGGCGTAGTGGTCACCATGCTAGTCCACCACCCAGAGGTCCCGGGTTCGATCCCCGGTCAAGGCAAGTTGGAAAATGGCCTTTTTCAAATTGTCCTGGGTCTTGGATGTTTATCTATTTAAGTATTTATTATAAAATATGGTATCGTTGAGTTAGTATCCCATAACAGTTTCGAACTTACTTTGGGGCTAGCTCAATCAGTGTGATTTGTCCCTATATATATATTTATTTATTTATATTTATATACATCTTACTACTACTAAAATAAACTACTTATTATAATAACATTGTAATAAAAAAACTGTTACTTCCAAAAATATTAAATATTTTAGCAGAAAGTGATAAGTTTATATATTTGTTATATTTCTCGGTAACCAAACAGACATCCACGCGCTCGAATTTTCTATATCGTCAGTCTATCTGTCTGTCACCACTGTATGGAAAGCTGCGACTTGATGGTACAGGACGATTTAAAAGTAGCAAGTTTTATTTTACAAGCACGTTATTATCGTTCTGTTTTATTTGGGTTTTCAATTCTTAAGCAAATAATAGTGTTTTATTGTATCCTTAACAATTTTTTGTTACATCTAGTTCTTTGTTGTTGTGGTCTACAATTTTATTATTCATTAGAACAATGATTGAATGAATGAATTTGAGATCTTTGGGATACTTTCTAAACTTAGTTAGTATGTAATAAGTTAGTTTAAGTTTATATTCACCCCGAGCCCCATACACAAAAAAAGTATTATAGTTTTGAAATATGTGGCTGTAGTTCCTAAATAGATGAATCGATATTTATCTTTTACTTAAGTACATGAAAGGTTCGTTGATCGAGAGTAAATTAATTCTATTGAATCTTGTAGGGTTCATTGAATTTGATTTATTGTATTATGGTCAAGAATGATTACATAATACCTAACAATAGTATTTTATGCAACAGTTGTAATAAGACATATAAAAAAATACGAATGGCGCAGGTAAAGATGCGAGCCTTGGCGAAATCGTAAAGAGACGCCATCGAGCATTCTTTGACGTACTTATACAACGTTGCATACAATCCCTTTTCTGCGACTATATTTACTAAATAAAATACAAAAATAAACAAAGAATCATATGAAAATATTTGACATATTATGTTAGACAGATACTAGTTAAGTATGGTAAACTTTTTTTAATTGACGGTCACTTCCTAGAGTGACTATATAAAAAACCAATCTTATTTTGACTGTAAAGAATTTATTCGGAAAGTTTTATTTTTAATACCAACTGTTTGATTTCAGTTATTTATTTTCTCTATGGGTTATAATTATATGGTTTATAGTTGTGCTTTTTTTTGTTTAGTTAGTGTTGATCGAGTAAAACCTTAACCTAAGTGCATATTTTGTACATAGACACATGGAGCACAGATCTAACGAAAAAAAAACTAGGTTTATGGCTAGGAGTATCTTTTTGGTCAAATGACGACACATGTGCTATTATATTAGGAGCTTAGTATCTCTGTTCTTATATGAGTATTCGGGACCATTTAAAAGACAGATAACAGCAGGAGTAGAAAAAACGTTATATTATCAACCTTATACTTTTAACGTCTCACCCTGTACACACAACTTAGTGTCTCTGCACCTCCTCTATCCTGAGTATAAATACGTCAGCACACCGTTACCGCTTCCTATGCCCGTTTGTTTCAGTTTCTTCGATTTTACCTTATTTTACGGCACGTGTGATTGAGGAAACACTCGATTTATAGACGTTTTTATTGCATTTATAGGCTTGAGGGAGTTTAAACAAGGAATTATCATTAAAGTAGTTCCATAAGCTAGATCTTACCAAACTGTGACAGTGTTGATTTTTTTTTGTTTACCGATTTTGATTTTTTTTCTATTTTACATTTTATACCGCGACCTTCGACGTCATAGCACGTGTTTTTCTTTCAAGCGTGAAAGAACTTTAACTAATTTACCAATAAAATTTACCTTAACATGGCTAAAATCAACAAGTAAATATTTTCAATTCTGTCGGTTGGTTCTTATAAATACATCACTAGAACTCTCTAATTTTACGGATTGACCATCAGTTCTCAGCACCTTCGATATATTTCACATTCGCTGTCCAATAAAATGAAAATTCCTTAAAAAAATAGCCCCGTAAGTATCTCTCGTAAAAAGTATTTCTTTTGTTCAAACACCAACATCACGCCCACTTCTCCAATCATAATAATATACAGTTTCATTTATCCTTACGACCCAACAATATTACTGTCCCCTTTTGATGCTCCCTACGCTGTAAAAGAGCTACTTGATTCAGTTAGTAAGAAACAGGACATGTGAGAATTAGGTTATGAGCCCAGTGTCAAGATGTGGGTTAATATCGGACAGTATTGATAGATTATGATGTAAAATGAGTATTAGGTGGGTAAAAGAAAGACAGACAATGAAAAAGGATAAAGCTGTTAAATTTTAATAAAATCTTTGGTACTCATCATATTTTAACTTTAACAGAATCTCATCTGCTTTAATAAATTCAGCAGAAATTCGTCAACTCATTTTTTACAGCAGAAATTACGTTTGTTTGACTTCATAATTCGGGATTTAAAAAGGCACACAATTCTCACTATGGACAGGACTAATTAAATCTAAAACGGTAAAAAATGCTATATTTAATTGAGTCCTTCAATATATTTTGTATTCAATGTAAGTATACATTTTTATAAAGAACACGGGGTTCTTTTTCCGCGTTTTCAGAAATGGCCTCATACGAAAACAGATTGTATAAAATGTCAAAATGTTGTTTTGCTTTTTTTTCACAATCCCACGGGAATCTTACATTTTCCCGGGAGAAAAAGTATCTTATGTGTTAATCCAGCTACCTACATGTCAAATTTCATTTCAATCCGTACAGCCGTTTTTGCGTGAAAGAGTAACAAACATCCATCATTCATAGTAAGATTTCTTGTTAAAAATAACACCGTCGCATTGGAAAAGCAAAAAAAGAGTTTGGGAAACATTTCGGTCATTATCGTTGCTTTGAATACCTCAGATTAGATCATAATAATTATCATTATTCTAACATCACAGTATGTACCCCCAGGGAAACATAATAGATTTAATTATAATTCGCGAATCCCAGCCTTTTATTACCAAGACGCGACATTATGGCTCCGAGGAATTAGGTTAGTACGACGGGGTAGGGTAGCCACACGTCTCATATTTTCGGTACATGTCCTGAAAGTTAATTTTGAGGCAAAATACGGTTCTACTGCGGTGTACACATTCCTATATAACCGAGTTTCATTTGAGCATTCCGGCTGGTAGTGAGTAATGAAAACAGAAAGAAAACTTTTATACGAAAATGTATAAGTTATAAGGCTTTATAAGTTCAATACACTACACGTGAGTAAAACATCGGAAAATTCAGTTTCATTTATACATTGTGTCACGTAGTGCTATTCGATGCAAGTTATATATATATACTTACAGAAAAATAAGTAATACATGATCCAGAAGGATGGATAGACACTAACGTAGACATTAATAGGATTTAAAAAGGTTAGTGGTTTTCATACAAGAAATGTAACATTCTTTGATAGTAGCATGAGTCATAATTCCTCTAAGCCGGTTTTTAATGTTCCGTAGTAAACAAGGAACCCTTATAGTTTCGCCATGTCCCTCTGTCTGTCTCTCCGTCCGCGGTTTAACTCAGAGACTATAAATACTAGAAAGCTGTAATTTCGTATAGGTATGTATAATAATCATGCCAAAAAAGCGGTAAAATAAAATATTGAAAAAAAATAATGTTTTTTTTAGGTTATCTCCCGTACAATTGTGGGAGTTTTTTTTTCTCGACTAACCCATCGTGTGGGGTATCGTTGAATAGGTACATCATTTTTCGATTTAGGGATCCGTTACTGAAATATTTGGCTTTATATTGCAAATTTTTGTTAGAGTCAAGTGGCTCTCTAATAAAAATGACATCAGTAGTGTATATAATGAAGTTTAAAGGAAAACTATCAGAGCTAAGTGGGGTTTACAAATTAAAAAATAATAGGCGACCAATCTATACAATGTACTCAGAAAAGGAAAAGTTCATACAAATTTAATAGAAAATTAGTTTTTAGACGTTTTTAGTGGCGTGAAAGTGCGTATTTTCAACTACTGAACCCTACTTGACGTACATTTTTCTTTTATTTAAAGACGTTTTAAATTTGCGTTTAAATTTGGACATCCTAGCCGCGAATTCGTCGTTATCTGTGAAGTGGGTTTATTATGCCCAGCAATGGGAAACGTAATGTGCGGACTCGGGGAAGATGCCATTATTTTGTTATTATTGCTATGAACTTAATGAGCTGCGTATAGTCGAAATACTACGTCGAACGACTTTGCCTCAATTATTTTTAAATTTGATTCATTTTTTAATAATGGTAGTTTAACAGTTTTCTTTGCGTTATAGAGTACAAGAAAATTTATAATACCTATTCATAGTAATTTTTCCTTATCCTTCAATAGTTTTGCACCTACTTTTCACAAAGTTTGCTTTCCAGTGGGATACGAACCCACGACCACCGGATCACAAGGCAAATGCCTTTACCTCTGAACCACAGAGGGAGTCTAAAGCCAATGAGAACATTGTTATAGTGCTGTTACAGTCAAGCCCTGGTTGGTGCTCCATTACAGATAATAGCAAATTTCTCACAAGGCCTGTTCGGGTTCTGCGGAAACTAAGATGATAAGAAATTATAAACTTAATGGAGAGCCATAACTTAATAGTAGTACAATGATGTAAAATGAGTACGCACGGCGCTCTTGATGACCTATTGCGAACTGAATATAAAACTAAGTGAAGTAACGAGTTGAGTAGAAATGCTGACACTGTACGATGATAGCTCGTACAAAGTCTCTACGGGTCCTGTTTCCTGCCCATGCAAGCTTCAAAGGACCGCGGGATACGTCTCGTGCTGGCAAATCCTTGAGAGTAAGTGTATTATAAACAAAATGAATAAGTGGAAGTATCTACTTGATAAGTTTAATAGGAATTTCTTTAGGTAAAATTGTAAGCATTAATTACTTAGTACTTAACCTCATAAAACATTTTAAAAAGGCGAACTGTATAGGTAATGATTTAAAGCTTAACGTTTCATTAAAATATGATTAGGACTAAACAAATAAAATCAGAAAAGAAAAGTCACTGTTATTGAGGCGACTTTAGAGCAGGCAAACAACGTGATACCTTACCTAGCGACACTGAAGTGTTGTACCCAGAACGAAAGAATTCAAGGCGTGTTTACACCACCCCGTGAGTTGCAAGATCAAAATATATATATATCAGCCGCTGGTAGGACTGTGTTTGATTTCATCATAATCATTCATCAATTCAGCCGCATAACGTCCACTGCAGGACATATGCCTCTCTCAAGTATTTCCAAAATGACCGGTCTAGAGCGGCCTGCATCCAGCGCTTTCCAGCGACCTAAGTCAGGTCGTCAGACCACCTTGTGGGTGGGTGTCCTACGCTTCGTTTGCCAGTACGTGGTGGCCATTCGAGAACCCTTTTGCCCCATCGGCCATCGGTTCGTCGCGCTATTTGTCTCGCCCATTGCCACTTCAATGAAATAATCCGCTGGGCCATGTCAGTGGCTTTTGTTCTCCTACGAATTTCCTCATTGCTGATTCGATCACGTAGGGAAACACCGAGCATAGCCCTCTCCATAGCGCGTTGAGTGACCTTGAGCCTTCTTATGAGACCCATAGTAAGGGACCACGTTTCAGAGCGTTTGATTTAGTTTTCTCCAAATCAATAGATCTGTTTTGTGTTATGTTTCTATCTCTTTCAGAATTAAACCGTATATACCCATTTTTTTACGGCTTCTTGTCTTTTTTTCTTCTTCTTTGGTGGGCTACAATTTATGCGGTCATAAAAGAATTATCAAAATCAGGTCACAATTGGCGAAGATATCGCGTAACATAGGTACATATATAAAATTACAGTCGAATTTATAAACTTCTCGTTTTTTGAATTCGGTTAAAAGACTTTTAAATTTTATTGTAAGAGTTTGGTGATTATTATTTTACACGGACTAAGCACGGGATCGGTAAAGTGACTTTAGCACTAGAATTTCCTATATTGGTTATCGTGAAAATATTGCTGTTATTGTTTGTTTTCTTCTGAAAAGCAGACTCGGTATTTTCTGTCTGTGAAGCCCGATTAAAGAGCAGGCTATTGAATACGATTTCATTCATTTGTACTGTTCAAGAGTCTAGTTTTCTATGTGAAAGTAGAAAATCCTCAGAGTGGCTGCAGTTCGATGATTATTTAGCGGTCAAATCATTGAGTTCGAGCATTGGTTGACGATAAAGATTTTCAAATGACAACAGCGTACTAACTTACTAACCAATGCAGTGTAAGATATCAGGTAATTCACCAAACCAACAACCAAATTAATCAAGGTCCCAGATAAACAAGATCCATAAAAGCTGCATCAATATGTCAATTTAAAAAAAACAAAACAGTGGCACTCCGGGAGTGCGGAAAGAAGTGAAAACTTCGTTTCGGTTACTGTTACAGTGTAGCGAGTTAAATGGTTTTTTCCCATCTCAAAAAATCCCAACGTGCCTTAAGTTTGACAAATCAATTCAAAACTTTCAATCAAAATGAATCAGTCCGGTGAATTGCGCCCTAAATCCTGCCCTCGCGAGTGAGATAAAAGTGAAATCATCGTTATAGAGGGGGATAATCCAGAAAATATGCGGGGCTCCGCTATCGGCCTCGGACGCGGCCCGAGCCTCGACAAACGGCCGGATTATGTTAAACTTACTGTTATGTCTAATGTTACGGTTATAGAAAATGCTAAAGACAAATTAAATGTTTCAGGGTATTGGCTGAAATGTAGGCCAGATGAAATACGACGTGAAAAATGATTATATTGTCTCTTTTCGGCAGAAAATGAAAGGTATTGTAGGACGTGAAGGAAATTCTTCGTAGTGTAAACTTTCAGACATTGGACGCTAACAGTCATTGGGCAGAATACAACTCTGTACTACAGCTGATAGCTTTTTATACTCTTCTGCAGTGTTCCCGTATTGAAAGCAACCATAGTACATTAGGTTTTCTTGTGTTCTGTCTGTCTTATGACCGTTAGCATCTAATGACTGGAAGTATACCCTAGTTATATTTTCAGAATATATATTGAAAAATGGGTCTCACACTTTATTAGTCCCTAAATAAATGTGATGAAAAATATTTTGCGTAAAATACTTGTAGCCAAAAACATGAAAAAGTATAAATCTTTTTGAATTTCAAATGGATCTATGGTGGATCGGTAAGAGGAACTTTCTTTGTAAAGAAGATGGAAAAATATTGTGAAGTTTGCCTAAAGTAAGATCATGTCAATATCTTACTTACTCTATTTTTGTCTACAAGTAGGATAAAAGTTCTCTATACTTACTGACCTATTTGCTGATACAACCTGTATTCACGAAACATCCTAACAAGTTGTTTTGTAATAATAACTTCCATTTCCTACATTACGGAAAGGAAATGCTTCCGTTTTGACACTTACAATGGTCGTGAGAGAATTTGTTCCCAGCCCAATTGTTCTTCAACTAGATGAATTATGACATCCACCGTCTCTTTCGTGTTCAATCAAATTAGTGTAACAGAAAGAGATGGACACTTATATTAATAGTGACAGAAACCTTATTGATGGGCGAGAAATTGTTACGTCGGTGATGTTTGAAACTTACTGGATATTATATTGTAACCAATTTTTTCACCTCATTCATATATATTTTTTAAAAATATAGGTGAGTTGAAAGGTTTAAAAACTGCCTTTATAAAGTATAAACAAGTACCTATGTATTCGTTTATACTTTTTTAAGGCAGTTTTTGAACGAGATCTAAAGTGTCTCTACTTTTTTGTGACACAAGACTTTTACTTTATGTAGACACAAGTCTTCCGAAACACTTATTAGAATTTTGTATAGAATCGAAATGCATAATATCACTTAAGTAAATTGATTAACAGTGGACACTTGACAAATTGTTGTCTGCATTGTTTTTGATCGACTTCTTAACAAGTCCAATACTATCTTGTCATAAAGTTTGTCCAATAAGATCTGAATAATGCTACCAAATTGTTAAAAGTGTACAGGTAATATACAATCAGGTATAAACGTAAGACTAAACATTTTAGATCCGCCTTTGGAAAAGATGCCGCATCCAACATTATTACATCCATACCATCAATAATGTTTGATTACCAGTCAGATAAGATGGTTAACGACAAATATAAGTAACTCATCGCTCCATCACCGATCAGGCAATAGTTAAACAATGCACTATAAACTGCCCCTAATTGCAGACGTTGTGTGTGTTGGCCACGCGCCACTCAAATTGCCCGTTAAATGTGATGATTGTAAATATGCTCCAAGTTCCCGCTCTCAATTAAATTTTTAGTGGTGGAGTTAAATAGATACCCGTATTTTAATTTCTAATTCAATGGTCATATTTCACGTTAAGTACACTTTTTTATAATAACACATGTAGAAGCAGTTTATACATATGGAAACAGAAACTTAATTACTGCACTAGGTTAATATAAGCATTGTAAAAATAACAAATTTACCCACCCTGCAGTCAACATTCCTGAATTTTAATCGAGAGTTACTTTAGACAATATTCTTTTGACTAACATGAAAAACACATTTTTCATGAACTTGTCTCCATACATAGTTAAATAGACTCGCGTTAAAAATATGTTATGCCGTGTCAATAAACGCTTCACATCAATTACATGCGTTTTACAGCCATTAAGGGGCGGGCTTAATTGAGTTAACTCGATGTTAACTGGACATTTCACACGTCATGCTGCTTAACGAAAGATGACAAGTTGAAGTAATGTTTTGGTTGTACGCCAATCAATTTGGGCTTTCAAATATTACTTGACATCAGAAACATGCCAATTAGTAGATACAAGCCATTGATAAACATTAAACAATCAATACCACAGATGTACTATACTTATACATTCTTTTTATTAGTGAACACTATGTAGATCTGGTCAAGACGATCCCGCCAAGTCAAGCAAACATGGCACAGCCATACCATAGTTTTCTCGAAGACATGTTCTTTTGACACCTTAACTTTCTTGTGTATATATAACTTTGACGATCTCCGTGGCGTAGTGGTCGCCATGATAGTCCGCCACCCAGAGGTTCCGGGTTCGATCCCCGGTCAGGGCAAGTTGGCCTTTTTCAAATTGTCCTGGGTCTTGAATGTTTATCTATATATGTATTTGTTAAAAAATATAGTATCGTTGAGTTAGTATCCCATAACACAAGTCTCGAACTTACTTTGGGACTAGCTCAATCAGGGTTATTTTTCGCTATATATATATTTATTTATTTATATGTGAAAGAAGCCGCAGATACCTTATTGGCAAAAAAAAAACGTTGAATACCAAAAGTATTTCTTATTTTACACTTATAGTTTACAAACAATAACCATCCAAATCTCAATTTTGTCTCTAATTCACTGACTCAATCACCGGTCATTAAAATTCTAAGGTACGTTTTTACTTCTAGAATGTTAAATTTAGATAGTGTTTAGGTTTGGCTAATAAAGAAAGTAAAAAAAAATAAAACTTGACATTTTGTACTTTCTTTTTTACTGCTTTTCTATTGATACGATGATCAGGATCACTTATAAAAAGAAAAGGTATGCCAGTCTTGCAAAAGGCGCAAAACAGTTTTCCCACCGTAACACCATGTGGATTGTGATCTTAAAACGTTTTAAGATCACCATTCACATAGAAAACTAAGTTAGTAAAAAAATAAAAAATGCATTCCGTTGGTATGGTGGAATTAACTAACATATTCACATGCATGTCAATATGAACCCTTAAAATAAGACACTCCGTTTTTGGTCGTATAAATACTGTTTGTGTTTCTCAAATTAAATGGGCTATTAGAAAGGGATTATAACAACCGTTCCAATTCACAAAGAACTTCCCTACAGACTAGAATAGTTGACAATTTATGAAAGCAAACTTTCAAAGACGATAATATCTTAACTGTGTTAATCCCCATAAATTTTAAGTTTCTTAACATCTGTACAGTTGTGGCCCTGCTAAATGGGTCGTGCGTAAGATTAAAAAGAAAACCTGGGGTCATGAAAGGGGACTTTTAAATTTAAAGCCCGTAGATTAAGGGCGATCAGCTGTCAGTGGCATACATTACGTATTCGCACTTTAGTGTGCATAGATGAAATTAGAAAGAAGATATGGCGTAAAGTCTTTCTCGAACTATCGGTATGTGGTAACAACATATACAATACATACCACAAAAAGTCTTTCATAATGAGATGTAGTACTATATTCAACTTATTTTTCGAAGCTTATAGCCAGGCAAAAAGTGTAGTTAGATAAATAATGTGAAAGCCAAAGAGAATTTTATCAGCTTTCATTATGTAGTACAACACAATTCGTATGAAGCACCGTTTTCATCATGTAAGCAAAAAACCAAAAAACGGGACCTAGTTTGTGTCTCCCTTCCTTTGGGCTCACCTCAGGGGGGTAAGGATTTTTAGTATGTTTATATCCTAGCAAGTCCAAACAAAGTTCCTAAGTCAAGTTTGCTGCTTTTTACTTTTTTATCCACATGCCCCCTTTGAGCAGTCATTGATCGGACTATTGCTCAGGAGCATGTTCTCGTATAATATTCTTTAGTTCCTCCTTTAGAAGATAATTTCCAATTTTTTTTCCTGCGTATTTCCTGCGTATCTACTACTTCTTCCATGTGCTTGCCTTGATAAAGATGATTTCCTGCAAAAATTTTGTAAAAAAAATTGATCGTAGGGGTTTTGTTTTGTAACTTAAATGTTGCTTATGATGTGGTTTTTACATTTGATCAGTTTACCTATCTAGCTAGCATCAACGCCTCGTAGTGTATTTCTGATTGCATCATTAGCTGCTTGCATAACATGTCTGAAAGTTTCTTTTATCTACACGTGTACAGTTTAATCCTGCACTTGAAATATGTTAGGGTCGGGAATCGAACCGCCCAGGGGATGCGGGGCTATCCTGACGTCTAGTAATCAACGCATGGATACCTTCGCTTTGTGTGGGCAGATCAAGGAGTTAGGGCTTTATTGCCCATGTGCAATTTATGGATTTGGGCTTTCCGTTTTGGTAGTAAGCACCGAGTGTTAGTTACTCATTGGCTACCCACACATTGTGTGCCACGATATTTTTGCATTTCACTTAAATATCCGGCTTTAATAAAATCAGCATTTACAAATCATATACTAGATACATTACTCAATACTTATAATAAAGATGTCATTCCAATATGAATATTTAATGTAGGTGCCGATACAAGTTGAATGGTAATTCTTGAGCAAAATTACTAAGTAAATATTTAACACGAAATATTTTTCCTTTTTAAGGCCTATTTAAACGGTGCAAGTTTCTTGCTAGTTGTATACAATTTTATTGAAGCAATAAATGCTTTGTATATATGACGTTTCGTTAAGTAAGACCATGCAAGTTATCTATAACTTCAATAAAATGGTATGCAACAGGCAAGAAACTTGCTCTGTCTCAATAAGCCTTTAGGAACATACTCGTATGAGTAAAAGTACAAAAATATATTCAGTGGATACCTCATTTATCGCTTTATGATCGATAAGAATAGTTGATGTCACGGACTACAGGTCCTATATGAAGTAAAATATTTTGCAAAGTTATGTTTTTATTCAACAAAAACATAACTGTACACAATCAGTAAAAAGAAGATTATGCCACACATTAACATACGTATATGTTCTCTGAGTTGTATCATCAGCTCTTTATTTATTTACAGTTGCATTACGAATTGTGTCCCCTAAGGGTAGGGTTACGAAAATTAGACCCCGGGGACAATACTGCATCCGACCTGCATAATGTGTGCATTGCAGCGGACGGCATTATGCAACGCTGCGGCATATGACAGATAATAATAGAATGTTTATGGGGCTTCAAATATGACTTTTAAATTAAAATCTGATAATAAAATAGTTTATGGTAAACAGTCATCACTTCATCACTTTTATTTTATTAACTTTATTTTTCACTTTTTGACGTTTTTCACCCTCATTCAACAGAGCGCCACTTCTCCATTGCCGCTTGTAAATGAAATATTATTGATAAAATAAGATAGATATTTGTAGTCTACCTACTTACAATGCGACACTAATAAGTTGAACAAAAATGGCGGACTTCAAAGCCTTTTTGTACAATTTCCCGGCACGTAGGTTAAACCAAAATTCCATTTTTGTTCAACTTATTTGTATTGCATTGCATCGTTGTAATTTAAAAGTATAATTAGTTGAATTGAAAACATAATATTGGTACGATCCATTACCTATAGCAAATAAAGACGCAAGATTGTAAAAGATTTTTGTGACATCAAAACCGCAATGCAATTTATTGTTTTCTTTGAAGTAGGTAAGTTCACTTTTACCAAGTAACGTCATAGAGGAAACAATAGAAAGAAAGGTAAATACAAAATTGCCAGTTACGCTTCGTTCTGAGAGCCTCGTCCAACAATGGCAGATTGCAATGGAGTTATCAAGGGTCCCAGCGGGGCGTCGGCAAAAAACTAACACGTCCGTACAATTCCAAAGCTTAGGGGTCCAAATTCAGTCACATACTGCGAGTAGAAGGTCTCACTGCAAAATTTTGCTTTGATTCATTTTTGCGTTAAAATATTTATAAGCTATAAGAATAAATATTGTCAATTTAATGTCAAGGTTGAAAGAAAAACAAATCAAAGCTGGAAGTTGGATTGTTATTTGACTACAAGTTTGTGTCGAACGTTCACAGCTCTCTAATGCAAAAAGAAAACAAAGTGGGTGTTTTATTCACTTTGATTTACGAAATTTAACCAAACTTCTCAAGAGCAATGATTATACAGACAAACTTATCACATCACATCACAGCCACAGAAGTCATAAAATAAATATAAACTTATATTTCTTTTACAATTAAAACTTTTTGAAGTTTTAACAAACATAAGTTTTGATGTGAAAATCGCAACAAGAAACTTTTCAATTGGATCTCAGACTACCCATTGGTACAGTATCTTGGCTCGAAGTGTAGTACTTTCTATTGAATGAACAGTTGGGAGTGATGATAAATGCATTGTCGCTTGCAGAACCGGTTGCATCTGATACAAAAGGATTGATTGATTGTCTACGAAATCAATTCGCACATATCTGGTGGAAACTATGAAAGAGTTTAAAACGTGAATTAGCTGAATACCGCAATATAGGTACAAATATATCATATCCACATACAGTACCAAAAGACAGAAAAGCCACGCCCTAAGTGGCTTTTGTTTCTTTTGGTCCTGGGGAGGCCTGTGTCACTCCCCGTTTAGGTATCGAAAATATACCTACATTATTACTATGCGCGCGGCGACCACGTTAAAGGGGAAAATTCAGCTACCTACATGAATCGTTTGTCCAGAGTAATAAGAAAGAAATTGGCTTGCAATGGATGTCTAAATATCTAAACGAAGAGGTGAGGACTTCTGACGCGAGCTGAATTAAACCAAAGCGCTAACCACATCAAGTAGATATTTTTTTGAATTTCTTCTCTGAGTAAGACTTCTGTACGTGAGTACTAGTGCTTATTCTGTGTCCTGGGCTTAGTCTATCAATATAAAAAAGGATCAATAAATTGATCTCGTCTTTATCCTTAATGGATACATACCACGTGTTAGTGACTCTTTTTTATCAGCCTGTACAGTCCCACAGCGGGGCAAAGGCCTCCCCTCTATTACGCTCTGATCTCTATCTTGCGCCATGGATTTCCAAGTCTTATCAAAAAGCGCCAGATCATCACACCACATTGTTCTTGGGCGACCTCTCTGGCGACGCTAGCCTACCGCCACCCATTCTGTAGCAATCTTGGTACACCTATCTGGGTGCATCCTGCGTACATGCCCAGCCCAGTCCCATTTGAGTTTAGCTGCTTTAAGTGACTTAACTGTAATAAATCGAACCACGGGTTATACTAGATCATTAAATGTAGTAAAATAAAATAAAATAAAATAAACCTTCATTTCCATACAAAATTGTGCAGTACTTAATTTGTAAGGGACTGACGATTTATTTTTTACGGTTTTTTTCATATAATTTTTGTACTTATTATTTAACTGATCTACTGTGGAAGTATGCAGCAATTTATATGGGAATTGCGATTTTTTTTAGTTATTTGACTGTTATTTTAGTACCTATTATTATTGTACTTCTACGTGATCTTGTATGTAAGTGATCTAGTATAGCCCGTGGTTTGATTTATTACGTATAGAGCATATGTCACTTACTCGTATAAAATACGAGCATGAAATTAGGTTTGGACTATTGGGAGTAAAGTTATATTATTATTTACACTCCAACCTCTTTTTCAAACGTGCGATCATATTTCACAAAACTAAACGGGATCTCATCTCGTGAGAGTCGTAAAACTTATAACAGCGGGAATAAAACTAATTCCGATTCCAGTCGAGTTTTAGCACTTATAACTTTCACAGCACTCGCTGAGGCGTACGGTTGACGTCGCGTCGCTTTAAATTATAGTTTTTTATACAGAAAAAAGTAGTACCTTTAAAAATGTGAGTTCGGAGTACAGATAAGTGCTACTTGTATACCTTCCTAGAAAAATCATCATTATCATCATCAGGTCCTTTTAGTCTCCACTGCAGGAGCACGACCCTCTCTGTACTACCGGAGCCATACTTGGCCAGAGTAGCCAGAGGACTTGGCCAGACGGGTTGGAGAGGTCTCATTGATGTTCATGGCTTTGTTTAGCTTGTATTTCCTAAGTCGCCTTCTACGACATCCACGGGAAGATTAAGAGTGGTTCTATTCTATTCTACCGGAAACCACACGGCACAGCCTCCTAGAAAAATAAGTGCAATTTTTTCAAAAAAGTAGAAGCACAATTCGAATGTACTTATATTGTATATTCCTCAATAACATTTCCGTTCTTAGACCGTTTTAGAAAGTACTTTTTTATTAGAAAGGGTATACATGCAAGTGGGCTCCAATGTCATCAGGTGAAGATCTGATGACGGAATTCTTGAAAATCGAGCGAACTCCTCAAATATTCTATGCACACGTATAAGCGATAGTAATTTTCATGTTTTTGGCAATAAATCAAGCATTCAGAAAGTTTTGGTAAAATGAATGTTTGATGAAATGATGAATATCAGAATTTTAGTTTTTGGTTTGTGAAGAATCCGCTAGATGACAACAAGTCAAATCAGGGACTTTTTTCTAAAAGTCAAAACAAACATTTTGTATGGGATTTGTATGAAATACGAAATCGTGACGTCATGCTTTTTGGAGTGAAATGGCGCTCTTAATATCAGTTTTTCTGCATTAATAAATCTAAAATCTCGTTGAAAATGGATATGATCAATGAAAAGTGACACTATTTTTTGACGTTTTATTTTATGAACTGTACCGAATAATTTATTTTTGACCCAATCAACTACCCAATTATTGTAAGCCACGCAACTGGATGTGACTATTTCTTTATATTGCAAGATCAAAATAGATCTTTGATTGTGACAACACTTCATAAAGGCTTCATTTCTGACTGTACGAAAGAAGAAAAAGTTGAGCCAGCAGTTAGAACAAAGCCAGCTGGACTTACCGCGGGCATTTGCACTGGGTTTTAATCAATGAAGTCCTGAATCGATAGGTCTTACCACAAAGGAAATTATTGAGAGCTGGCCGGCTGAGCCGACGCTCACAATCTTGGTTCAAGTCATGAGGATTTTGAGATTCGCCAAATAACGATTCACGAAATACAACTTGGAAAGGACATACCAGTAATAAATCGAACCACGAGCTATACTAGATCACTTTAGTATAATGAAACTAAAATAACAGTTAAAAAAACCAAAAAGAAATTGTTTTTCCCATACAAATTTCCCGGGGAGCTGAACACATGTATGGGAATGCCGATTTTTTTTGTTTTTAGACTGTTTTTTTTTTTTAAATTTCATTATAGTATGTATAGTGATCTAGTATAGCCCGTGGTTTGTTTTATAACTGGCATGTCCCTTCCACGTTGTATATGTGTGGAGTAAATAGGTATACTAACCTTACCATCACAGTATATATTTGAAAACATACTGTATGTAAGGAAAAATATTTCCTCATACAATAAAGTAAGCGATTTTACCGTCAGAAACTTACGCAATAAGAGTGACTTAGTTGCCCCGTATTATAGGCTCAAAACAGTTAGTAAAACGTTTATGGGGAACGGTATACTTTTTTATAATAAACTACCACAATCGGTCCTTGATATGCCTGACAAAAAGTTTAAAGCTTATGTAAAGAAGGTACTCTGTGAGAAGGCTTATTATAGGACCGATGACTATCTTAAAGACAACAAAGTCTGGCTTGAGCTTGGCGCGGGTCCCTCTTAAAGGTTTGTATACTCAGAAATGGCCATAATCTGGTACATTAAGTACATACTGAATTTACAACTTGATTTGACATTATTTCAAAATTTCGACATTATAAAAATTAATTTAAATTATAACAACAATCAATGTATACTCTGTCCACATATCAACTATAAATATTAATTTCATTGTGAGTTGACGTTCTTGGAGAAAATGCTGCAGTGCAGTTTGTTACCGCTTCTTCTGCACTAGCGCTTTGGAGGCGGCAGTAAACTTAGCTCTAAGTAACTTTTTGACGTCAACAATTATTGTGCAATAAAACAAAGTGACGATTATTAAGAGATATTATAAATATCCTATGATAATAAAGATATATTTGAATTAAATTGAATTTAAAAAGTAGGTATTATTTGAGTTAATTTACATGAAAAGAAGAAATTTAGAATAACAAGTAATTATTAAAGAAACAAAACTAACGACACCTCTTAAGCTTTTTCGCTGCAGAGTGTCTCATAGAATATACATACATACCTGCATACAATACCTACTCACGAAAATTACCCTCTTTCTGACGCAGTCAGGTAAAAATGCCTCAACTTAAAAAATATGTAAATTACTTATTTTAGGCATTAGGTTCGTACTTTTTCATAAGTAAATATGGCAGTTTCAAATAATAAATAAATAAAAATAATTTATTTCGGCAAGAAGCATAGTATAATAGATAGTAGTTGGAGCCTACTTTTAGGCATAAAAATACCTGTGGCAGTAGACTCCGCTCCTAATATGGCAGTTTAACAGTATGCATTTAGAAGATGGCAATACGTGCATAGTCACAAGATTTTTCTTATGAATTATGTAATTGCATTTCATTTCTAACGTTTTGAAAATATAAACATATTTAACACTCTGTTATTTATAGGACTGTCACTTAGCATACTGTCATTAAAGTTGCCAAATTCAGATGCAATAAGTAAGTACCTGAATATACCATGCTACAATGATAAATCTGATACAATTTTAATAAGGAGATAGAAAAAAAAATCTTCAAATGCACACAAAATTTATAATAACGTCATAAGCTTTTCATTTTTGTCGTATCGCCAATAACTTGCTGAAACTGCATTCGAATTGCAAGTCCTTATTGAATTGCACGGTAAGGCTCCGATCCAGCATTCATTGGAAAACAGAGGAAAGAGTGGAAAAATTGCCTCCCAGAAAGGACTTCTAATGGACTTTTTCATTAAGCTTTTGGTCGTCAGAGATGCTAAATGCTAGTTTCTAAGAGGCTGGATACTCTTTTGTCTTTAACATGACACTTAGTTATTTTTTACTACTTTACTGTTACTGTCTTGTAAACATTGTTTACAGAATTAGATAGTACCTCAGACGAATTATTTCATTTATTCGTCCAGGAAAAAATAAATGTTAAAGGTGCAAAAATGTTTGATTGTGCGTGCAAGACAGCCAACCAAATTTGAAATGCCTCTTATATGCCTATTAAATACTTTTTGAAGGTCCTAACTGTTACGTCCTCGTTCCCTAGGTTGAGGAAACTAACACGTGCAAAAATACTTCTTAAAATAATTTAATAGAAATAAACTAAGTCAGCTTTGTACAATCTGAATAACTTAGTCCATGATTTAGTAGTCCATGTCCTTCCATACAAACAATCTTGTATTCGAATGATACCATTTCTTTGTCTAGTAGTACAAGTATGTACTGAATCTATATCTTCTTGAAAGGCCGGCAACGCTTCTGTTACACCCCTGGTGTTGCAGTTGTCCATGGGCAGCGGTGATCACTTACTATCAGGTGACCTGCTTGTTCGTTTGCCGCCCTATAACATAAAAAAAAGAATCTGCAAAATTACGGGCTCAAAATACAAAATATTGATGCATACTTTACTGAGAACAAAATGGCATTGCTTCGAAGCACGAACTCTTACAATAGTCATGGAAATGAACATACAGACACGATGGAAATGTGATTGTCTTTTGTCATTCCAAGCGCTCTTTTGTTATTGTTTCACACAAGTTTGGCTCATTTCAATTTCCGACTTGCTTTTGTGTTGTTCTTGTTGTCCAAAAGTTTGTTTTGGCCTTTATTTCAAATTAAAAGCATTTTTACAGGAGTTACAAACATTTTGCGATAAATTATTAGGATAATTTGAATTAAGGTATACAAAAAATACATCAATGAAATAAATTGTTTATCAGCAAGATTTATTTACTTTTGACGTTTTTGAATGAGGGCTCGGATAGTTTTTTTTTCAGTTTTGTTTTTGGTTTCTGGCATTCATAGGTTACTGAAACCACTTACAATTGGTAGGTGGGATGTAGAAGTATAAAAAAAATAAAATTATGTAGTAAAAATATATTTTCTTCAATTATTTATCTTACCTACATAATATATTTTTTTAACTTAGTAACATTTTAGTATGTAAGGTTCCTTCAAAAAATTAACTGTGCAACCAGTTATTAAATGCTTAAGATAGAACCAAGTTTTTAAATAAGTGCGAGGTCACAAAATATAAAATTAGATAAGTCTTATTAAAGAAAAAGTTGACTTCCGAGTTCCACGATAAAACAAGGTACCTACTGCCAAGAGGGGGGCAAAAATAGAAAGAGCACAATTTTCTTTTTGTTATTTTTGCCTAGAACATAACACTTTGAAAAAACATTATACTCAAAGATTTTAGAACAGTCAATGTTTTCTTTTTAAATGAAATTAACTGCGTATTTATTATAAATTTGAAAAGAAACAAAAGTTAAATTTTGAAAATGGTGGCCTTATCAATAGAATATGGGAATCAGAGATATTTCATACTCATTTAATAACAGATAGGTGCTAGTCAATAAGAAGTACTTATTTAAAAGATTACAAAATACAAAGAGCACTTAGTTTTTACAGTAATTTACAGAAAAACAAATCGGATTTGTTCACTCTGCAGATCTGCAGCTACTTTATTTTGCGGACAGGAAGAAGCGTGAACTTCTTCCAAGTTGAATTACATCGCCGCGTCGGCGTTCATAAACGGCATCGTAATATTTTTCCTTGAACCAATTTGTTTTTGGCAAACTTTTATTTTCTAATTTACTCGGGATTGTATTTTTTTTTACAAAATAAGTTTAACTTTTTCAGCTACAACTTATATTGATCAAACTAGGTGGAATGAATAAACAAAAGCAGGACCGAGATTTGATGTGCCTTTGTAATATTTTTTCCCTCCCAATTTTCCCTCCCAATTAGCCTATATAAGTACAATGTTCTTTTAATATGAATATTGAAATACTCGTATTAAAATAATGTTGTAATTAAAATAAAAGAAAAGTTTAATAAGTCATTACATTATTACCAAGGTACATCAAATCTCGGGCCTGCTTTTGTTTCTTCATTCCACCTAGTTTGACTTGTAACTGAAAATGTTAGACTTATTTCGTCAAAGAAAAATATATAAAAAAAAAAATTGGTTGCCTGTAAAGTCGGTATACGGGCGAAAGTTTTACGTGACAACGACTTTGAATGCCCGAGTGGAAGGGACGCGTGCCTCTCACTCGCTCTCATTGTGAGCGCATAACGTGAGCGGAGCGTAACGCAGTTTCTTGAAGTGTCACCCGGCAAACCAATTTATAAGACGTTGTCACGTCAAAAAAATAGATCAGTTGATAAATGAATACTTCTCCAAGAACTTATATCGGAATACGAAAAAAAGTACAACTTGCTATAGTAATCAGTTTACGTGACTGCTACAATTTGTGTCAGATGCAAAATAAATGTTTTAGATATAATAATTAGAGAAAGTTCTTCAGAATTTATAGGCAACAGCACCTTCAAATATTTAATCATATTAAAATTTACCTTGTAGCGATGACAAACAAGTATCAGGCTTTTTTTGCACACGGAGGTAGCTGGTAACACCAATTGCGGCCCGGGGGAACGCATATTGTCATTTATCGAGATTTTAATACCTATTCCATTACTAATGACTCAATATCTCCCGGAACAAATATCTCGTTATTATCCCGAACTTGGAACGGGAGCGACAACGCCAAGCGTTTGGGAATTAGGGATGCGTGGTCACGTACTGTGTGAAAATAACGAGGTCGCAGCGCTAAAATGGCCATGCCATACAGAACCTGTAATGATAGTGAAATGGTTATGTTTCAGTGTTAAATTTTATTGCTAGGCTAAATAATAAAACCTTGCTAAGCTTAAAAGTACATACATACTACAACTTAGTGTCTTTAGTTTAGTAATCTGTGCTAGCTTTGCATAACTATCAATAGTTGACCTCGAAAAATAGGACTATCGATAGTATCGATACTATCGATAGTATCTATTGCTTGCAGCACTAATCTGTGCTATCACGCTTGTTTCCCACAAGGGCAGAGACTATGAACCTCCATTTGCTACGATCCTGACAGACCTGTTTGGTCTAAACTCATCAATTTAAAAATCAGTACTTCTACTTAAGAACTAAAAAATCTCAATTGTTTGTTTTTTTTTCTGTAGCGTCGTCACAGCCTGCAGAATTTGAGAGGCGCTTGCTACGCGCGCGCAATTTATTCTTTGTTACTTATATTTCATTGTATTTTTATACTACATAATATTTTACTAAAAATATTAAATAATAAAAATGATTTTTTTTTGGATATTCAACCCACGGCATTTTAGCTTCACCCCAGTCAAAACTCAGGGCCGGCTCATAAACACAGGGGCGGATTAACGCCCCTGACCCGGTGACTCACAACGTCTCAATCAGGGGCGACCGCCCTTCGACAGCCGATAATAAGTGTCCGATGTGACCGGGGGCGTAATGAGCGAATTTGAGATGATTCCATTGTGATTTCCTAATGATTGCGGTCTTTGAGCAATTTTTAAGCGTATTTTTTTGTTATTTAGGAAATTGTAAGAATATCGAATGACAATTTAAACAATACGGTGCTCACGAGTGTAACGATTTTTCCTATATTGACATGTATATCTTAGGCTTAAGAATTATGTCACCTTTCTAAAACAACCTGCAGGTATTTAAGTCTTCTTGATACATGAAATACTGGGTAATCTACCAACACTTAGTTAAAGAACAAAATCTTGCCTTAATCTCTCTCTCTCTCTCTCTCTCTCTGTGGCTCTAATCTATGTCATTTATTTAAAAAATCTGTGCATACATAAAATTGTAATTCTTCTTATAATTTTTTTTAAATTTTAAATTAGCCTCTATTACATATTCTGTGAAATCAGTTATTATTTAAACAATCTTACATATAATTACAATCAAATCCTAGCTTCCAGTGAAACAATAACAATATGCAATTGTCCAAATGTATTGGTCAATTCCCTGGAAGACATTAAAAGAGTGAACTAGTTGTAAAGGACAATGGGCAATAATGTCCCGGCAATAATAAAGGACTAAACATTAGTAGCACGTGATGCCGCATGCCTGATTAGATTCCAACGTTCGCCAATAAATAAAATGTGCCGCTTGATTGCTTTTGTTCATATGTTTGCGTGTTTGGCCAATGTTTGTGGACTAATATTTATCGTATGATGAAATATTTACTTTGGTTTGTGTGTGGCTAATTCAACATTTTGATTAATATACTTTCATTATGTTATTAGTTGAACCCTCAAAATATATCAACTTTCTGACAGTGTTTATGTCATACCTTTTCGTTTTTCTTTTTAGGGTTCTTTATCCAAAGAGTAAAAACGGGACCTTATTTATTACTAAGACTCCGCTGTCCGTCTGTATATCTGTCTGTCTTTCTGTCCGTCTGTCACCAGTCTGTATCTCATGAACCGTGATAGCTAGACAGTTAAATTTTCACAGATTATGTATGTATGTTATTGCCGTTTTTTTTGCTCAATATTGATAAAAGCAATAGGTAGACGCTTGGAATATTCACAGAATATTTGTTGTTCATTCACTTAAAAATAAATATTTATGGGGGGCTCCCATACAACAAAAGTGATTTTTTATAGATAATGGTAAGGAACCCTTCTTGCACTAGTCTGACTCGCCGACTAAGAAAAAAATCGACGTTTTCATACAGATTTCCGGGCGGGCCGAACACTTTTGTATCAAAATGTCGATTTTGTATCGAGGTTCAAGCATTGGTCCCATAGGAAAAGTTGTTCATATTGACGGTCTGAGTTGCTCCTACTAGGATCGGACAGGGTTTCTTTGTTACATATTGTATGTATGTAGGTAAGTATCTGTTTCTTGTTTGATATTTCAAACTTTTAGCGATAAAATCAAAAAGTTAAACTCTAACTTCTTGACTGATTGATTAATCGTCAAGTTAACGATACAGTAGCGGCAAACAACTCACCAGTTGACATTAACAGGAGCCGAAACAAATGTCTTAAAAGCTTTCCTTTGTTTTTCAAAGGTTAGAGTAATGTTAATGATTCAAACAGCCGGTGTTATTAATCATTATCATCGAAGACTTGAAAAATATCTTTTATATTTTGGCCCTTGGTTTGGGCATAGAGTCAAGTTTTTTCTTTTATTTTTTACACGCTTATTACGTTCGAATGTTACAAGTTTAACTTGCAACATGAATTAATTTTTTTTTTTTTAAAGGGCTGTCTTCTTATTATCGAGTAGAGTTGTTATGAACTATTTCGTGGCGAAATGATCAGCCAATCTGCATTACCGGTTCTCCGTCCTCGCAGATGTAATAGGTTTATGTTGTAGCTACCATAAATTTATAAGTAAGAAGATGGAACTAGCGTAATGTAAAATGAGACCAGAAATTAAATGTCATGCCTGACTTTAAAAGGGTTGTGCCTACTATACGACACATACAATGTCCTTTTTAATTAAGTACAAATATTTTAAGGGGTTATTCAGTCCATCATTGTGAACAACTTTGCCCAATAAATGTATATCAAAATACGAAAAAAAATATTTAGGTTCTCATACAGATCGAAGTAGTCACGTGATATCGTTACTATCAAAAATGCAAAAAGTTTTTCGTATTTCGATATATATTTATTGGGAAAAGTTGTTCAAAATGATGGACTGAATCTTTAAATATTTGTACTAAATTAAAAAGGACATTGTATATGTAATCGATATCGATAAAATATGTATTTTGATTTTCTATCTTCTATCTATATATCAAAGAAGAAACTGAATGACTGATGGACTGACTGACTGACTGACTGACTGACATATCAACGCACAGCCCAAACCGCTGGGTCTAAAGACTCCAAATTTGGCATATAGTTTCTTTATGAGGTCTAGGGGTGCAAATAGAAGAAAAGATTTTTCAAAATTCACGTGAAACGAGGGTCCAAAATTTGTATGGACAAACAGGATTAGATTGACTATTTTTTTTAAATTTCGCAAGAGTACTCCCGGCGGTAAATAAGAAAAACGTGTTTCAGGATTTTTCAAATTCATCTTCTAACGGGGTGTAATGGGGGTCCAAAGTTTTTATGGAGAAACAAGATTACTTTGACCATTTTATTCAAAACTTCGCAAAAGTATTCCCGGCTCTAAATAAGTAATAAATATTTCAGGATTTTTCAAAATTCATGGTCCAAAGTTTGTATGGAGAAAAAAAAATTTAGTTTGACCATTTTATTCAAAATTCGCAAGAGTGCTCCCGGCGGTAAATAAGTGAATACGTATTTCAGGATTTTTCAAAATTTATCCCCTAACGGTGTGTAATGGGGGTTTAAAGATTTATGGAGAAATAAGATTAGTTTGACCATTTTATTCGAAACTTCGAAAAAGTATTCCCAGCTCTAAATAAGTAATATATATTTCAGGATCCGGGGAACAGGGGACGGGGAGAGGGAGAATCATATAAGAACCATTTTTGACTTTTACGCGGACGAAGTCGCGAGCTAGTAAATTAATATTTTTGTTAATATATGATAATAAATAAATAATAAAAACATTTTTATTTCTTTGTCCCTAGCGGAGTAGACTTAGCCTAAGCCCAAAAGTCAGTACGTATATTAGTAGACGCGTAAGTGGAAATGGAATAAATAATCTTGTAAATTTAAAGAAACTTTTATTTAATTTTTCAACTGTCGCGCTTTAATTATTGGAAGATTATTTTTTTCAAGTTCTTTATCATAAAATGGCGTTTTTTTTTTAGTTATTTTTCTGTACGAGGAACTCTTTTATTTGACGGCCCAGGTTCTGCTGATGGAGGTAAAATGTCTCTATTCTATTTACATACGAAGTCTGATCTAAGAAGGTCTTCTGATTTGCAATTTCACGTGTAAACAATAATTATTTTACGAAAGTGACGACTTGACTTGACTTAAAATATTTGTAAAATACTAAAAATTTACAATAGTTTTCTAAAATTGATCCTTGATTATCGTTAAATGAAGCAACATTCTAATAAATTTTACCAAACAAAACCGAAACTCTATATAAAATCTTCAAACGTTTTTACTTAAAAAGAGTTTGTACTGATTCAACCAAAAGCAATTGATTTTTTATCGATATATATTTTCATGACATAAAATGACGTCAATAATTAGTCAAGTCCTAGCTGAATCATATAATTTTATATTTTATGCAATAAATTACTGAATTCCTTAAATAACTAATAAATATTGTGTTATCTCTAAATAAAAATATAAAATGTATGATTTTAAATGGTTTTTTGGTGAAGTTGCGAAGAAAATATTGACGAAAAGGTAAAGAACGTGTCTAGTAAAATTACCTGTAAACAGTGTATTCATTGGGATTATAGTTTGTTGTTGTATCACAGTCGATAAAGCTGCACTATATCATCTTTCTAAGGTAAGAAAAGTTATGTATTAACACATTTTACAATTAGATAAATCCAATTTTCGTGTGACACAATATAAGTTTGGTTTCTAGGAGTCGACTCGTTCAAAAGTTGGTCACACGTCAATCTAACCGCTATCTCTATTGCTATTGTGGGGGCGACCATTAACGTATTGTTTGTCTCACATTGCTAGTTATGTCTATTTACGTAGTAAAAAAAAAATAAGTCTATGGTAGCTACTATTTTAAGAAATGACAATGTAACATAACCTCTTACCAGCAGGCCTACCGTCATCTCTTATAGCAGCACTTAAACTGAACTGTATTGTTTAATGCAACCATGACACCTTTGTAGCAGGCCTTAAACAGGATTGTTTTGGTTGACGTCACAAAACCATTCACCTTTTTTTGTATGGACTATTCCTACCATCACGTCTATTTGACAGCACGAAAACGATTATTGCGTGTCTCAAGTGTCAAATAAAGCGATCCTTAAAAAGTTACTTTCCAGTAACTTATATGGAGGATTTTAGTTGGTTTTCTTGTGAATGTGAATATGTTTTTTCTTTACTTTAGATTTTTACAAAACAGTTAGTAGATAATTGAAGTAACGCTACCATGGGACCTTAATTAATCCTACTTAATACCTTTTATTGGAAATTTGGATTTCAAAAACAAAGTAAGATATATTACTTCATTATTTTAGTACAACTTATGTGAAAAATAGTAAGTTATTCCAACTTACGTAACATATATTTTTGTAAGTAATAACAATGCTAATCCTTGTAAAATATTTATTCACACACGAAAACAAATAACAACACATTCTTAAGTATAAGTTATTTATTAAAATTACAACTACATACATTTATACATTATGTCTTACAGGATTCTTTGGTTACTCTCTGAGAAGTACCATGATGACATCAATTAAAAAATACAAGACAGGATTCACTGGAGCCTATTATTAAATACAAACAAGACTGAGAGAGCCAGAGGATTACAGCCTCCTTTGGAACCTGTGATTGAACCAGTGAAATGGCAGAATGTTGAATTCCAAGCATTTTACAAGGCTAGCTCTGTTGCTAGACTGGTTCGCTTTTTCACCAGAATACCTGAAAGAAAATAATAGTTTAGATTCATGTCGCAATCTACGAATATCAAATACATACCCATACTTTGTAATAAAATTCTTTGTGCACTACAATCACTGCGTACTTACTAAAACCTAGCCTTTATCTCGTTGAGTTAGTCTCGAACTTACTGTCTGTATATATTTATGTTATTTATAATAGCACTTAGTGAAGAAGCTGCAAGTTTGAATACATAATTATCTAAATATAAACTTTGAATAGGTATGTAATAAAATATATTTATGACAAGACACTGTGCTTTTGTACGATAAAGCCCACAGTAAAATTAACTTCCAAACACTAGTCGTTACCATCGTATAATAACTATTTATCACGGCAATTCGAAAAAGCACTATAATATGGAGTGATGGATATATTTTGTCAGGTGGTTGCTCGGCTTCCAGCATTAAAAACAAAACATTTATGTTTTCACGAATTTACGATTTATTTATAATTTCGAAAACCAGACGCAGACATCCGTTCAAAACTTTCACTCACAATTTTTTTCGCACTCATTAAAATTTTAGCCATCTTTAATGGTCAATATCAAATTAAATTTATGTACATAATCAAAAGCAAACAAAGTAAATAACACTAACTTTTAGATATTTAAATAAAATATGATAGTAATAATTTTGATTTACGTAAATAAACAAACCGGTAAAAATAATAATTTTTTGTCAAGGATTTGAACGTCTTCGCAGTCTCATCACCAAAACAAGCCAGAGACAACAAACAGTTCACCATTCAGGAATAACCATTCAAAAAACGTTCAGCATTATGAACGTCATGGTACGATTTAAAGTTGTCCTGCTTGTGACCTGCTTAAAAACTGCATCTCAACTGCCTTGTTTCTGAATGGTTTTATGAGTGTTGGTGGTAGCATTCCAGGCCACTCAGAAAGTATTTCGAAAATTTTTTTTTTATGTGTTTGAGACTGGCCAGTTACAATCTATTTTGAAAATATAATTATTTATAAGTAAAAATAGGTGCTTCAATTTTAACATTTCCCTCCTAATTTTTTTCGGACTAATTTAAAATATCGTGTCTCTTAAATACCAAAAATGAATCTGAGCCGAGAACATTTTCGCGCTATGATTTTTTATGATTTCAAGTGTCGCCTGAAATCGGATGAATCGTACGATAAGGCTTCAAATGGCATTTATGGCTGAAGGCCTTTCCAAGGCAACCGTGTATCGTTGGTATAACGAATTCAAGTGCGGTCGACTAACTTTGGGGGATGAGGGAAGAAGTGGTCGCCCTTTGACGGCTGTTACGGTAGAAAACGTGCAGTGAAAAAAATTCACGACAATAGGCGAGTTACATATCAGGAGCTTCAGCACATCCTGCAAATTGGATCAGAAAGCGTTCACGAGATTCTACACGTGCATCTTCGGGTGAAGAAAACAGTTTCACGATGGGTGCCGCACAACCTTACAAATGCTCAAAACAAGCCCGGGTGGAATGGTGCCGCGATATGATAAACTAATTTGAAGCAGGCTCGTCTCGGTGGGTTTCGACATCATTACAGGTGATGAGTCCTGGATTTATCAATACAATCCAGAAACGAAGCGCCTTTTAACGTTTGGGTGTTTCAAAACGAATCAACGCCTACCAAAGTAAAGCGATCTAGAAGCGGGGGGAAAAATTTGATAGAGAGCTTTTTTAATTTGACTGGCTACTTGGTATCAATTCCTTTACGGAATCAATGAAGCATCAACGCCGAATGGTATACTACCAAATGCTTGCCAGAAGTTTTCTCTGTTGTGAGCAACAAGCGACCAAACACAGGGCTCCGCCGGCTACTACTCCACCACGACAACGCGCCCGCCCACACTGCGCTCACAACGAGGGACTTCCTGGATAGCACGCCGGTCAAACTCCTGGGTCACCCTCCTTACAGTCGTGACCTAGCAAAATGTGACTTTTTTTCTCGAAAATAAAAAATCTGCTCAAAGGGATACAATTTTCGTCGCTGATATAAACGAGGTGCTTGCAGCGGACTGGAAAAAGTGTTTCAAAAATTGGTTCAGACGCTTGAAACTTTGCATAGAGGCTGGTGGAGAGTACTTTGAAAAGATTTAATAAAAAAAATTACCAATAGAACCCTATTTTTTTATTTTCGCTAAACTTTCTGAGTGTCCACGTATGTACAATGTGTAAAAGCAATAAATAAATTGAAATACGAGTAAAATTATTTCATATGGCCGATCTGATGATGGAGCAGGAAAATCTTCATTGAAACTAAATGATTGTCATTTAGTTTTAAGGAACTACGAAAATCTTTCACGTTTTGGCAATGTTTGTTTAATTCGTCTTTCTTGACAAGTACTTACATTTGTACGCTTTTCATGTAATTTAGTGATTAGTATTCACTATTAGCTAACTTGCCATGCCACTAATGTTGATATACCCAGATAAGAAAAGTTTCTATTACTAAGGCGTTTTATCACCTAACTATGATATATTGTAGTCCTAGGGGCCTATACAATATGTAACAAAAAACCCTGTCCGATTCTTGTGAGAGTACCTCAGCCCGTCAATATGAACAACTTTTCCTATGGGACCAAGGCTTGAAACTCGAAGCAAACATCGACATTTTTATATAAATTGCCGGGCCGACCGAACACTTTTGTATGAAAATATCGATATTTTTCGAGTTTCAAGCATTGGTCCCATAGGAAAAGTTGGTCATATTGACGGTCTGAGTTGCTCCTACAAGGGTCGGACAGGGCTTTTGTTACATATTGTATAATGATTTCCACTAAGACTGCTTGTACTATAAGGGGTTTTAACAGAGTGTGTAGATAGTTGACTTAAAATATACTAGTATCGATCCTAAAAGCCATCTACCTACACACTAACATGAAACCACTACCTATTGATAAAGAGAAAAACTTTTCTTTTACAAACGTACGCTACTACAAAACACTACTAAACTTCAAACTACTTTCAAGTTTTTCTGTTTACAAACAACTTAATTAAGAACCTGTCGCATAAAGTTTTGTCGTGTCGATAATGCCGCGACGCGACAAATGTCACGCGACGTCCCGGATATTAGGTTATGAGCTCTCGACACGTAACCTACAGTTTTCTGTTCACACCATTTAGTTTGATGGATTGTTATTATGTTATCAGAAAGCTTGTGTTTGGATTGCTATAATTTTATATTGCTTTCTGTTGCTTTCACAGTCTTTTTTTTTCTACGGAGGTTATTGTCACTGTCGAGTATTATTAATTCAAGCCGCACTTTCAGGATACGTCTCATTGTATAGACAACTATGGTCTAAGAAAAACCTAACTTAGGCAAATATTTATGTAGATAAGTAAACAAAAGCTATGTATGTTATCCAACTTAAAAAGAAGCAGAGAAACTATGTCGTATCAGAAGCTAAAAATAAGAATAAGAGTATGGCGAATATTTCACCATCAATAAAAAAGTAAAAGACTAATAATTCTGAACAATTATAGTGGAGAGGCGTGCAATGTACCCGCCATAATAAATAAAGGCGTCACATTTGTCTCCGGCGCCGCGCGCTAACAAGACTGCCTGCGCGCGCGCACACGCTCATGCAATGCAAAATGCAAACAATTATACAGGCTGTTCTAGTTTTAATGTTTAATAAAAGTGAAGAAATAAATTCGAGAATCACATAAATCTGTTTCAAGATATTTGGGTTGCATATCAACAATCTGAACTCTTTGACATGTTATATTCAGGGTCCGGTTGGCGTTATTATTATCAGGTGGAATGCGCAGGCTTGAGTCTTTGGCGGGTTAGGCGTTTAATTAATAATTTTTCAAACCAAAAAACCGACTTCAACTCCAAACTACACAACCAATTTTGATAACATTTCTGTGGGAGCACCTGACAATTATTTGAAACAAAAAAAAAAATTTCTAAGTTGTCCCAGGAAAAACTCGAAGAATCGGTGAACATAAATAAATAAAAAATATCCCGAAGAATTGATAACCTCCTCCTTTTTGAAAGTCGGTGAAAAAAGGCCAAGCATAACAGAGCCATAATGACAACGTAAATATTAATCGTTCTTACTCAAAATTGTGTCAGTAGCTCAAACTAAAACATTTAAAATTCGTAAGCGAATACACCACAACTCGACAGAATCACCAAACAACAGAACCAACAAGTGTTATTCTCTGAGACCCTCTGTATTTTCAGCAAATTGATGTGTGTGTACACTAAGCACACCTCCTGTATAGTATAGCACAATGTAAACTCCAATTCCTCGATCGCACTCCGTGCCGTCTCGGCTCCCTCACGAATGCAAATAGTTGATTTACTCGTTTAAGAGCTACACAGTAGTCGAGTAACTTGCCCATGCACAATGGTAGTGTACTAGTGTAGTTCATAAGTAGTATACTTTTTCAAAACTAAAAACCGACTTCACTCCCAAACTTCATAACTGATTTTGATAAATTTCTATGGGACCACCCTTGGGATATCTCCATTCCAACAAAAAATAAAAAAACATCAAAACTGGTTCATAAACAACGAAGTTATCCGTGAACACACACAAAAAAAAGCTTGAACTCCATCATTTTTTCTTTCTCTAAAAAAATTATTTCTGATGCTTGGTTGGCTAGAAGAAATCCCTTCTTGGAATAAGCCATCCCTTGTATTAATTACATATAATCATTGTTTGCTTCTAAATATATTTTATGTACCATAAAGAGTTTATAAACAAACAAAAAAAATATATACGGTCGAATTTAAAAACCTCCTGCTTTTTTGAAGTCGGTAAAAACAGCAGTTTTTGGTTCATTCGATATATGTATGTATTATTTGAGTATTGCGGCTCTAAGCAGATAGAGCCCAGGACCGGCTTAAGACATCATTGTGTGTGTAATATATCATTTCAGAAACTCCAATTCTCGAATGGCAGGTTTCACAAGTTTATGTAATAGAAATTGTGCTCTTACAAAAAGTATGCGTGATAGCGATAATAATCTACTCTTGAATCTTGATGGCTTACCCACAAGTAAGTTGTAATTCAGACATGTCCTTAAACTTAAACTTTTGAAAAGTTGAATTCTTTGCATGAGATATTAATTACAAAATTAGTTGCGTATAAATACTTAATTACTTATTAACTCGCCTCATTTGAACTGGTCTTTGCAGTTTCAGTTACAGAATAACTCAGTCCCAGTCGCAGTGTTCATTGTCCCACAGATAAATAATATCGTCTGCGAGAAGATGCATGCGTCTCGTGAACGAGGCAATGAGATGAGTAATTGCGATCGGTTATAAATGAGGACGGTCGTTGGCGCTGTGTGAGATTGATTAAGGGATTGATATCTAGTCCCCAGATGTTGAACTTAAGGATACATTAACACACGACTTTATATAGATGGAATCCAGGGCAGTAAGATCCAAAGGCTGCGCTTAGCGTGATGGTGGGCGTTAAAATGGAAAAGTAATCAAAATAGTGATGGGTTTGCTTGTCGCATCGCCTATATATGTTTCAAATTCTCGTCCATTCCCTCGATCGGTTGTTATGCTTGACGCGGGAAGTAACTGTTACATTTTTAGTGTTTTCTTTTCTCTTAGACCAACATGGAAGATAAATTTAAGTTCACTTTTATACTTTGAAAAGGATAACTAAAGTGAAAGTGAGAAAACAATTTAAATCATGATTGGATGGTAAATAATCCTTATATCAATGAGTTTGTTATGCAAGACTATTTTGCTATACCAGCAACGAATACCTAAATTCCTAACTTTTGCTCGACTAGCACCTTCCCGCACGGTCGAATGGTTTTAGATTTTTAAATGTCTAGTAATTTAGACTAGTTTTATTTTAAGTTAAGTTTATAAAAATACAATGTAAGCAAATTTACAATTCTGTTACATTATTGTAAATTAGCCTTAACTATTTTTATAAGCAAAAAAAGCACTGAATTAAGTAAGTAGGTACTCTAAAGTTCTAAAGCCTATTCAAGGTCACTTCACGAGAATTTATACTTTATTTCTCAAAATAATGGTTTCTATAGTAATAAATTAATAAGAGAAAATCGTAAATCATGATATTAAAATACCTTTACTTAACCAGTAAAGATTGCTGTAATCACGTAGCTATGTGGCAGGAACTCAAGGAAACATGTCTCAATTTTCTCCCCTTATAGACAGTTCTTGTTATTTTCACTACTTTACAAGGCACAACCACGTTGCCTGTTTCTAGTTGAATCATTGACATGGAATATGAAGTAATAAATATCTTTTTAACCGAATTCCCAAAACAGAGGGGATTGTTAATTCGTCGGAATCTTATTAAAAGTATTTTCACAGATTTTTAGAAAACGTCTAAAATGATTTAGAAAATTCGTTTGAAAGGGCGTCTTGTCGGGTGTTCCCATAGAAATTTAATCAAAATTGACAATATATTAAAAACAAAGTCAGTTTAAAAATTTAATTACTGGAAAATTTGTGTAATTTTCCAGTAATTACATTTTTAAACTGACTTTTTTGACTTTTCAGGCAGTGGCCTGAAAGCATTAAGAATCAGATCAAATTATCAATTAATCATTGTGTTGATGTGGTAGTCCTATGGTCTAAACTTTTTCCAAAAATATTTGCTGGCTCGGTAGGAAAGTTAAAATCTGAAAAAGTTACGAATAACTTTGATACTTTCATGAGTACTAGACTCATGAAAGTAGCAAAGTTATTCGTAATGTGAAATAAAGCTAACGAAGTGCATGTCTCGCAGCTCACTTATTTCAAAAGCTCAGCCTAAGCTTTGCATGCACAGAGTAAGTACGACTAAAGTTCTAATTAAGGATATTACGAGAGCGACGCATATGTCGCGCATACGTAGCTTGGTTTGGTCTGACACTTCTGCAGGCAATTTACTGTATTTTACCGTTAGGGTTGCCAGGGGGGTTACTCCCTAAAATAATACGCTAGTCGTACGATAATCACGTCTTATTTCTATGTCAAACAAAATGAGAATTTATCATCATACGTTAGTGGTCAATGTTGCTTGACACTAAAACGTGGATACGCAGTAACGTCCGTCTTGCGTACCGCTTTTGGAGTAACCTCTACAATGGTTGCCACAATGTTATTTAAGATAACTTACATGGTCTAAACGAAACGTCAGGCATGCAAATCATTTATTGCTTCAGAAAAATGGTATGCAACAGGCAAGCAACTTGTACCGTCTTTTAGGCCCTTATTACAATGGGGAAGGGATGAAACTTTTAAAATCACCTAAAACTGTTTCTAGTGTTAGGAATAACATTCCTATTTATCGTTAACTAGCTGCGCCTCGCTATGTTATTATTCCTATGTGTTAATCCAGGGTGTCAGCTTTCTGCATACCAAATTTTATTAAAATTGGTCCAACCGTTTGTGCTTAAAGAAGTAATAAACTTACACACACAAACACACTGACAAACTTTCGCCTTTATAATATTTGTCCAGTAAATTAATTATAAAAAAAAATATTTTAGTTCAATTTCATACACTATTAATCTTAAAGCCGCGCCGCCATTTTTTTCCTTTTGTCATCTGACGTATAAAAAATTTTTTCATGACAATTAAGCACTCAACTGCCACTGTCATAAGACAGTTGACAGCTTAATTGTCATTTAACTGTGACAGTTGTCAAAATAGTGTCCCTATTTTACCGCAATAGCAGTTAAGATGTCAACTATCATATGACATAACCTTTTTTACACGTCAGACGAGGTGGGCAAAAGAAATGGCTTTCTAGCTGATTGGTGAACAAAGGTTCGATTAAAAATATGTTTATTTTTTAGAATTATTGGACTGGACCGAAAAATCTGATATTTATTTACGATAAATAGAAATGTTATTCCAAACACTAGAAAAATTTTCTGGCGTTTTTAAAATTTTCATATCTTCCCCATTATCGTTTTATTAAATTAGTTTATATCAAATAATCAGCTCTTCTCATTGTTTTAAGGGCATTCTGAAAACCGAGTACCTATCTTTATAGATATGTATATATGTCTAATATTGCTTCATTTTACTTATGAATAAAATTACTGGGATACCTAAAAGGAATCCCTGTCTCCTATTAAAATATAATTAATTATGACGTCCAAGCTGCCGGAAATCGCCTCTCTCAATTATCAATTAAAGTATTTTTAATTTAAGGGATTTTCTTAGCACATCACGTAGTACTTGACTCACCTATATAGTCTGACCGTTAACAGTTTTTTTTTTAAAATATAAATGAGTCCTTTATTATAGAAAATAAATAAAATCACTTATTCTCAGACAATAAGAGTCCATATAGCCCTCTACATATTGTTAATTTTTCATTGCTGAGTTAAGAGCAAGGAAAGGACTCTAGACATTCCATCTAATGAACATCCTTACCATCCTAAGCCACAGCCCTAATCCTAACCCCTTTAATTGCTCCTCATCCAACGAATTACAATTTAAATGTGCCACGGCGATTTATCAAATGCGACTTTGACGGTTTACTGTGGTTATTACGACCATTATACGACTGAACTACAACTTTCAGCTGTAATAAATTATCGTGCTTTTATTGTTTTACTAATATAGTCTTAGGTCATTATTTCTGAAGGGATTTATGTCAGTGTTAGGCAGTGACGAATTAACCTTAATCAAATTAAGCAATTGCTTAGGGCCTAGGGCATCACGTCTGGGGGGGCACCAGAAGAAACACAAAAAACACCGTCTTTAGGGCATCACGTCTCACTCTCACGTCACCAAAAACCACATAAAAATTCCCAAAAAAACCGCAAGGCGTATTTCAATAAAGAAATAAATTATTCTTTGGTTTTTATTGTTGTAGCACCTATTCCACTTCTAAGGTACGTTGTATCTCATCTTATTTTCAAAAAACATAATGTTTTTAGGCGGTAAAGTTTAAAAGACCGATGCCATACGGAAAGGCGGCCAACAGGCATGGATTGCTTAGGGCATCCAGTAGTCTTAAGAGGCTTTTCACATTTGGTTGGCTTAAGCATTAAGAAATGTGACTCATTTGAAATAAAAGTGTTTCATAAACTTTTTAATATATTATATGTTAGATATTGTACACATGTTTGTATATTGTTTAGACATTGACTACATCGAAAATTAGGTCATCAAAATTTTAATTTTTTGATGACCTTATTCTCGATACACACACACATTAACAATAAAAAACATGTCTGCAATATCTAACATATAATTTAATAAAAAGGTTATGAAACACTTTTCTTCAAATGAGTCACATTTTTTAATAATCTTTAAAAATGTTTGATTGTGCGAGCGAGACAGCCAACCAAATGTGAAAAGCCTCTTAATCCGTCACTGGTGTTAGGCCAAACAACTGCTGACTCAAATCCAAGTAATAGAAATATTGCGTCACGTTATTCATGAGCTGTTGGATAGTTGATTGCGTGCGCACACCTGGGTGAACAAAGTTCTACTTGAGTATCTAATTGAGTAGCCTTATACAATGTCACGTCTTTGCCCCTAACGGGGCAGACAGAGCCCAAATCCTTAAAATAAATTTAAAATAAAAATTTAAATATACTTACATCATATAGGGACTAATTACACAGATTGAGCTAGCCCCAAAATTCGAGACTTGTGTTATGGGATACTAACTCAACGATACAATATTTTATAACAAATATATATATAGATAAACACCCAAAACCCAGGACAATTTGCAAACCGCCATTTTCCAACTTGCCCCGACCGGGGATCAAACCCGGAACCTCTGGGTGGCGGACTAGCATGGTGACCACTACGCCACGGTGGTCGTCAAACCAACCTTAAACCCAAAGGCCACGTTTTAGTGGGCGTGAAGATGGAAAAAAAGAATCAAAATTACTATTTTCCGATCGCATTGACAATTGATTATGATTTAGCCTAGATTCTCGGCCATTCCCGCGATAGACTTTTACTATCTGTATTGATGACTGATTTTATGTTTTTTCTCTTCTCCCAGACCATCATGGAAGTCTATACACGTAAAAACACAAATTCCACTAATTTTCATGTAATGCCTGCACTGGCTGAGTGCGCACATATGTATGCTTTTGTCTTTGATCTGCTGAACATTTTCGAGAATTGAAGAACCTTTATTTTCTTAAGTTTACATTTTGCGTTACATTATTATATTTCGTCATCATATTATAGCCACAAGAAGTCCACTGCTGGACATAGATTGAAACATTCTACTTATTACATTTCTTTTAACCACATTAAGGTTCTTTTAAACAAATACTTTAGCCAAAATGAAAACCTCTTTTTAATAGAAGTCGGTTGCAAAAGCAGTCTTAGCCTGCTATTTATTTTTCTTACAACCTTTGCCAGAGAAACTTAGACATGCGGTCAACTTTGCTGAACTTTGAAAAGAAAATAAATTATTTACTGCTCAAGTTTTAATGGCATGACTCAATAAAATAAGAGCTGGATTTTCCGTTTCTAATTTATAGTTTTGGTTAACTGCAATAATTTTACACACGCCGACTGTCTGATGACGGGAAAACACTTGAAATCTTACTTTTGTTCTTCAACAAAGTTCCTCAAATGACAAATATCGAAACTCAGAACATGTCATGGTTTATTTAGATACCTGAATTTTACCGGGGTCCAGTGCTGCATTCGTTCGAAATAAATCATTGGATAGGAAACGGAGACATCATTTAAAATTTTATATTGACCAGGCACTAGATAACCATTCAAAATTTTGTATGAACTACTGTTTGCAGTTTAAAGTGAGAATTGTGTGTAGAAAAGCTTCACGTTCTCATTTTAAACTGTAAACAGTAGTTCATAAAATAGTTTGACGGGTTATCTAGTGCCTGGTCAAGACAAAATTTTAAATTTTGTCTCTGTTTCCTTTTTAACGATTTATTTCAAAAGGGAGCAGCACAAGAGATGTAAAAAACTCGAGTCTTTGAGTCTTAATTCGATAGACTCGGCTTAATTTTACAAGACTTGGTGTACTAACAAAACATAGAGCCTTGAGTCGAGCCGAGCTCCAGGCTTTTCTTGAAAACTCGAGCGCCAAAATAATTAGGTGGCATTATTAGGTTCTGTGTGTGTGCGTTTGATATACTCAGTATTCCGGTAACAAGTGTGCCGAGCGAACAGGCATTTTCAAGATCTGGTAATTCAATCACAAAAAAAGAAGCAGACTTAGTAATAAGACCATACAAGTTACAATGTGTCTAGCATCATGGTTAGACTTTTTTGATTAAACGTTTATAATAGGTTGGGGAAAAAGTCTTTTCGTATTTTATATGAAAATTCAAAACATTTTTTAATATAGTTTATTTACATTTAACTTTTTTATATGTATGTAAGTACCATTTTGTTCGATAATTTTTGCCATCTTATAGGTAGGGGCATGATCCCATTGCTATAGAAATTTTGGGGCTTCTGATCAAAAAACTGCGTCAAGTAGTTTTGGCAGTCCTCTCGTGATGTTAACCTGACACTGCCTAAAGAACTCTGAAGAGACCGAAACAGGTGGAAATCTGAAGGTGCCAGGTCAGGACTATACGGCGGATGCATTAACACCTCCCAGCCAAACTCTCTTAATTTTTGCTGAGTGGTTAAAGATGTGTGAGGTCTAGCTTTATCATGATGAAAAACCACACCCCTTCTGTTGATTAATTCCGGCCACTTTCTCTCAACTTCTTGCTTTAATCTTATTGGCTTTAATATTCTTGCCTAGTGGTAACAGCTCATAATGAATAATGCCCTTCCAATCCCACCACACACACAGCATCACCTTGTTGCGAGTTAACCCGGGTTTCGCCACAGTCTGTGAAGCCTGACCGGCCTTTGACCATCACCTTTTTCGCACGTTCTTGTCGTACGTGATCCACTTTTTATCTCCAGTTATCAATTTCTTCAAAAATGGTTCGGTCTCATTACGTCGTGTTAAAGAATCACAAATAAGTACACGGTTCATTAGGTTTCTTTCAGAGAGCTCGTGAGGTACCCAAATATCGAGCTTTTTTGTGTACCTATTTTTTTTCAAATGCGCCAAAACTGTTTTGTGGTCAATACCCAGTTCTTCAGCTACGTCGTAACTACTGATACGCCGATCTTGCTCCACTTTTTCAAAAATAGCATCCATTTTATCCGTAACAGGGCGACCAGAGCGACGTGCATCTTTGACATCAAAATTTCCGGATTGAAAACGCTTAAACCAAATTTGTGCTACTCTCACAGACACTGCACTAGGTCCATAAACATCGCAATTTTTTTTCGCGGCTTGCGTTGCTTTTTTATCTTTTTGGTAGTAAAATTTTAAAATGTATCTAATTTCTTCATTATATTCACTTATCATATTCACATCTTAACGGTAAGAAAAACAAATGAAAATCAGGCATTTTCCTGATTTGAATTTGGAATTATCTGCTTTAAAATTTAAACTTTTAAGTTATACCAAAACCAGCCAGGTACAAATAGTATAGCCAAAGTGGTTTTATTACAAGTTCATACATACTATTTGCGAAAATACTTTATCCTCAACTTAAAATAATAAAAAATATTGGTATACTAAGTAGGTACTTAATGTGATTTGTTTATGTTTAGAATTATTTTTCATTATGATTAAAATATTTTCTGCTCATATTTACCTCTTTTATTTTAATAGGAAAGATTATTTGACACTAGCTGTTGCCCGCGTCTTCGTAAATTATAGCCTATGTGTTAATCTGACATATAACCTATATTACTGTAAAGTTTTAACCAAATCAGTCCAGTAGTTTTTTCGTGAAAAAGTAAAAAACTTTTATTCTCATATATCCATCCATAGGTACTCACAAACTTTTGCATTTATAATATTAGTAGGATTTTCAAAAGCTAAGAATACTAGACTTTACAAAAATAACTAAATTACTATTATATCTCACAAAAGTTACATATTTTATTCCCTGTTTATTTATTAAGGAACTCCAATGGAAAAGAACTTGAGCGCGACTCGTCGCGTAAAAGGACTCGAATCAAGACTTGAGCGCCATGTTGCGCTCGAGTCTTTATGTAGACTTAAGTGCTCGAGTCTGGGGGTCTTGTTGTAACGAGTCGAGCTGTGCAATTTGTCAGCCGAGTCTAAAATTTAGGTCTCAAAAACTCGAGTTTTTTACATCTCTAGGCAGCACTGGACTCCGGAAAATTTAGGTAGCCCGTAAGGACTAATATTTTTTTTATTCACCGTTTTTGTGTTTTTTGAATCAATAGATAGAATTCACCCTTAAAAGAATTGTCTATATTTCCTTACAATATACAATGTACCATCACGTCTTTATTCCAAAGGGATAGACAGAGCATTTTAGCTTAAAGCAGAGTGTTGGGGGCGAGAAGGAAAAAGGAATCGAATGAGTGATAGGCTGCTAGCCGCATCGCTATTAAAATGACTCGCATTTTCTTTCATTCCCTCAATCGGCTATGATCTGCACGGTAAAAGAATCAGCTGGTACCTTCTAAGTTTATTTTTCTCCTAAACCAACAGGAAAGAAATTTTCTTACACCTTACATAAATAAACGTATCCTCGACATGTTTGTCTGACTTTACGACCACGTGCAGTAAAAATACATCCACCGATAAGCCACAAATAAAGGCGTGCACATTATACATATCTGAATCCGAACATGGTTGTCATAAATTCATGTCTCTTTATCGGCTTCAGCATCGGGTAACTCGAGAATGATCGATGGAGCACCCTTGTCTGTGTGACGAATTTGTTGCAATTAGGTGGGTCTTCCAGGCACCCTTTTGGGTTTATATGTCGTATTTTTGGATGGTATCGGGTTAAACCGTTTTGTTGGCAGATGGAAAGTACTTGAAGGTATGTGTAGGTGCTAATATTATTGTTATGCTCCTTTAGATACTTCATGTGCATCCCTCAAGGACCTGCGAGAATGTTTGTGACACGTTATACAACGTTTTTTCGTTATACAATGAAGTAGATATTTGTCAGCTATAAATCGTGTTGTAATTGTGTAAGGATATGCACTAAATAATATTATTTTTATAGATAAATTAAGACTAAGTCTTAAAATACATACATAATCAATATAGAAAATAAATATTATAATTTGTTTGATTCATGAAGAATTCCTCTAAGAATAATCAAGGAAGCTTAAAATCAACAACCACTCAAATATTTATAAGGAAATAATAAAATCTAAGTGATGCTAAATATCAATAAAAAAAAATAACTAAAAATTTCAAATGTCTAAAAACAACTTGAAAATAAGAAGAAATCAAACCTACACGTAAACTAAAAAAAAACATTGTAATTCCAAACCAAAACTTCATATTGAATGCAAGTGGGCGCGCATTGTATGCACATGAATGAGACAACAACAAGACAATGATAAACAAACAGACACATTGCCAGTCATCGTTATGGTACGAGACGAGTGGAGCAGAACTTGAATGCATAATTTCAAATTGAATTTGAATATTATTGGAGATCATTGTGTTTCTTCTATGCTCGTCTGGAAGAAAATAAAAAAAGAAGAATGAAAATGCCAATAGAGGGAATGCACGAAGAAAATAGAGCATAGAGGATTCTTGTTAATTGCATAGTACGATTACAAATATTCTCTAACAACTTTAATAATATGGTCTTACAACGGCTTTTTTTTTCCACTTCGCACGATCTTGAGCAGCCTTATACAACCAATGATGTTGAAGACTGCGAGTGGAGGAAGAAAAGCAGGAAAGCGAACCCCAGTCTTCGGGACCTCTACGTGGTAGCGATATTTTTTTCCACTGCCTCATAGGTTGGAGGGCTTGTTGGTTCGAGGGTTGTGGTCGCGAACGACACTGTTTTGAAAAACATTTTCACTGCCTCACACGCTCGAATGCTCGTGACCTCGACCTACCAGTCACAATATGTATAAAAAATATTCAAGAAGAATAAACAGTATAACAATCCAGGATAAATAAATATATAGGGACAAATCACACAGATTGAGCTAGGGTAAGCTAGGGGTAAGTGATAGTATGTTTGTATGTTATGGATAAGAAAACTGCATAAATTCGGAATCTTTACCAGAAATTTTATTTTTGATCTGTTATCACTTCTTCTTCTTTGTTTCGTGTCGATTGGCTCAAATTAAATTGTTGTCCCTCCAGTACGTTGCCACTCTTATGCCTCTCCGACGCACCGAGTACAGGTCATCACAATCATCAGTGCCGTTTTCCCTATTACTGGAGGAGCGCGTTACTTTCAAATAAAGACCATTAGCTTTAGCGTCGAAAGCAAAGTCAGGTAAAAGTGATAGTAAACGACCAGTCGATCACTCTGTACATTGGATCGTGCTCTCCGGTCCCGCACCGTCATTGTCTGTCTGTCCCTCGTTACACTAACCACCTAATTGTGTTCATATGAGGCTTTTATTGAGCAATTTGTATGATTACATACGAGTTGAAAGGGACTTTAAAAGGGAAATGTTATTTTGTAATGGGAGGAGAAGTACCTACAGGTTTATATCAGTCAATAAACCTTTTTCAGGTATAAGTTAGTTCTTTAATACAGACTCAAATAACAAAACATTTACTATTTCGTCGAAAACATTTGATGAGTAGGCACTATACAACGCGGAAGGGACTTACCCGTAATAAATCGAACCACGGGCTATACTAGATCACTATAGTACAATGAAATTAAAATGACAGTCAAAAACCATGTTGGCATTTCGATATAAAAGTGTGTAGCCGCTCGATTCTTTAAGCATTTGAAATAAATGCTTCTTGATTCTCGGGCAATTTTTATGGGAATGTCGAATAATTTCAATATACTATCCCAAAAAGTATTCTATATATTCATAGTTGTTGACCTCAGATATATTCTGTAAGTATATCTGACGTCACCAACTATTACGAAATAAAGAAATAATTGACAAAATTAAGTGCTATAAACATTCAAAGATATGATACCTGATTGAAATGTAGCAACGCGAAGTTGGATGGATAAGCAAAATGTTATTTTGTAATAGACAGAGCACTGTTATATTCGCTATCGGCCCATGAATCCCTGTTGTAGCGTTTGATACGGCTTCAGAGATTCTATTTCGCGGAATTGTAATCGAGATTTTGCTTGGGGCGTAGGTACTTACTTATCATTATATAAGCTTTTGCTACATCTGCCGTAAAAACTTGCGTCAGAATTTTTACGCACTTTACAAATTTCTACGTTTCAAATCATGTTATATTCTCATAAACGAACATTTATTTTCATACGACTTATTAGGTAGGCACATATTCGTCAGCTTATGCGATGGAGCAGATAAGCCAGAATGATCACCTCTCTTCAGCTTTGATATAAGCAAACACAGGCCAAACTTACGAGTTATCTAAATAGGTATTCAATTTGTTGCTTTTCAGTTCCAAAGTTTCCATTTAGGTACACTCTGTCGACTTCGCCTTCTTCCTCACCTTTTTAGGATAAGGTGAGAAAGAAGCATTTGAATCTTTTAATTTCTCTATCATTTGTCATGGCGCTTGTCACATTCTTTCCTATAATTATGTACGTAGTTTTTAATATGTCTTTTTTTGTTCGATAATTTTTTAATTTCAAAGTAGACTTAGCCACACATTCTATCGTTCATCAGTATTGTTCCCATTCCTTATATAATGTTTTGTTACTTTTAAAGTATCTCAAACAATAGTCTGTCTGTACCAATCATTATTCTCTGAATCAAAGCTATATTTTTACTCAGAAAGTGTCAATTAAGTCAATATATTTTCAACTTTACCCTGCCATTTTAAACTCTAAATCTTGATATTAAAGTCGTAAATGGCTTGGTACGAGATGACAGGGTATGATTCCCGTGGGTGACTGGTGACCAGAGGACGGACGGACGGAAACGGCTCATGTTTAATGCAGGATTACCATCTGTAGGATAATCGGCCGATACTGTTTGTTAGTCAAATAAGGCATTGTGCTCTTTGAGGTGCATCCGATGTAAAGAGGTGATCTGGACGGAGGTCGGACCATGCCTTATTTATGTTTTGAGTTCTCTTATTTTGATGCTTTACTATGTAAAGGAGGTTCTTAGGGATGAACAATGTTGTTACGAAACTTGAAATTTCCGTGTTAGTTTTGGTGCGATTTTCTTTTTATATGTAGAGATACAAGCGGTATCTATAAAAGAGAAAGATACAAGCGGTGATGGCCAATAAAAGATGTGATTTTTTATCAAGTATGACGTATGGTGAGTGGATGAATTAATGGAATGGATGTATCACTTATGAGCTGTTGAAAAATCAGACACCAGTGTTGGTTATTTATAATATACTTAAACCAAAAAAGTTTAATTTATCCATTCTCAAACAGGATTTTTCTATGAAACCGAGATAAGCAGGAATTTCGCAACTCATTTTATGCAGCAAATTATGGTCGTTTGGCTTCACGTGTGCCTAATCTGAGCTGCTCTCACGTTTAATTTACAAAGAGTATGTAATAAAATGTCTGTTCATTTAAAATAAAAATTACAGATATTTTTAACGCACTTTTTATTAGTTTTCTATTTATGCAGAAACGGGAAAAAATAATATTAGGGATATAAATAGAAAGAATGAATGAATAGACAGGGGAGAGCGTGTGACAAAACTACTTGTAAATGACACTAATACCTATGTATGTTTTGTTGTTTTTTTGTTGATATGGTTGTTTTAAAATATTAGGTATATTTAGTAAGTACGAACATGTCATTTAAAAATGTACTTACACCTTCTTCACAATCGGAGGTGGATGGAAACTAGAAGATTAGGTCACTATACCCCCACTTACCACATCCTCCGTAATTTATTCACATTCGTACGCAATTCACACCACATGCAGATTCACTCAAAGCCTACGATGACCCACGGGCGGCTACTTCTGCTCATAAAACGGACTCTAACAACTAATAGCCATCATCCTCCTTAATTTGCAGCCAAAGAAAACTAGTAATTTATATGTAATGTACATTACCTCAATTGTACCGTGCTTTAATTTTACAAAAACATATTAACAAACTTATACCGTTGTGATAAAGTCTAAAATGTAGTAGCGTGTAGTTTAATTTCACGAGTATTTCAGGCTGTCCCCTCACGGTCGGATGAACATTGGGTCTGGGCACTTAATGGAGAATATGCACGTATTTTTTTTATTTGCTCAATTAAATCTTTATTTACCACAGTAATCAAATATGAAAAAATTTTTAAAATATCTTAATCAGCGACGAACATGTGATACTTTAAAGTTTCAATTAGAAAGAGAAGTCCGATATGGACTGGTGACGTCAAAGTCCATATCATCTATACATTTGCCATAGAAAGTAGCGTTTTTGCGAGTGAGATAGATATATTTTCGGGAAATTGTTATATCTCGTTAGTTTTTTAACTAATTCTTATTTTGTTTTCACTGTTAGTAATTTACTTTTGAATATTTACGGAAAAACTGGTTAGATAACAAATATTTTTTTCATGCATATACCCTATTACGTGATAGTGTTGGTCCATTTTAGTAGCACTCCCTCTAAATGTTTTGCACGAATCGAGTTCTTGGCTTGTAACATAGAGTAATGAAGTGGCAGTTAAACAAGATTTCTTTGTAGAAGACGAATAAGATAGGGGGATTTTAGTAAATACTGTGACTGAAGTTGCACAAGTACTTCAAAAAACAAAAATAGTTGTAGAAAACGTGGCAGGAAAGGAATGGTAGCAAAGAGATTTTTTTTACCATTATTTGGATCTCGTCAAAGAGAACAGAAAAACATCAAAATTGAAACCAAAATTCAAAATAGAGTCTCCTGCTTAGAATTATCTATTTGGGAAAAGTACATACAGAATATTTTTTGATGTTGCAGAATTTTAGCTAGTACCTACCGGCTGCTGTCTGCATAAAATCAACCCTTCGGAATGCAGTTGTTGAATATAATGTTTGTGAGCTTATATAACTCTTAAAAGCCATTCTTTCTCATTGAGTGCGCTAATTGTTATCACTGATGATGATATGTTTTTCGTACTACCTAAAGACATCTGATGTAGCTCAATAACCGTCATCCAGTGACAATAGTCACTTTTACACACTCGTTTACTAATGTGCAGGTTTTCTAACGATGTTTCATCAGTAGAGGTGATGGCATGAGAACAAACTCATTTTGTACACTCCTCACAATTTCTTTCAAAGCGTGAACGTCTCTTGAATCACACTAATATTATAAAGGCGAAAGTTTGTGAGTGTATGTTTGTTACTTCTTCACGCGTAAACGGCTGGACCTATTTTGATGTTTGGTGTGCAGGAAGCTAACACCCAGAATTAACACATAGGTTACTTTTTACGCGAGTAACACCGCAGGGCACAGCTAGTGAATAATTAATTTATAGGGTGGAATATTGGCAATTTTCTTACACTGTGACGCTAATCGGCATGCATTATATTTTACAAGGAGCTGTGCGACACATTGCCCAAACGTCAGTCCTGCAGTTATTCCGCTAACGACCGCGTGTTGGTTTGACAATACAATTTAAGGGTAAGGGTGTCTTAGGCAAGGGCTATCTGCCCTTTGATTAATCCAGCCCTAATGGTCCACTGGAATTTGTAATTTCAAAGTTCGGGAAGTAATTTGGATAGTTCGACCAACGGAATTTTAGATGCAAGAAAATTAGGAGTCCATTATTTGACCTAATTTACGTAGGTACTTTTTATACAACTTACACTGATCAAAGTTATCATAGCAAGAGGCAAGAGCCTAAAGATCAAACAATAATCAGAACTAGCAATCTACTTATTGCTAACAAGCAATTGTAATTTGTAGCAACAGACAACCAATGAAAATAATCCTGAAATTTTCATCTTTCATTGATCTGAGCCGGTCTGTTCCTACAGTTTTAAACAGACATTGGAATGGAGTCCCGCAGAAAGTATGGTTAACCCAAGCAAACCTGGCGATGATCGTAACAGCTAAGAAGACAATCGGGCTGTCTTGGTGAAGCGCGTTGTCAAGACAGAATGTGATGGAGAAGCACTGTAGTAGCCCCCCGCCCCACCTAGAAAACATAGGAAAATAAATCAAGTACTTTAGTCAACTGGTCTGTTTGTATGTCAGCTGCAACCTGCAACTCAGCAGTAAATTGGTCTTTGTATATGTGCTTTACCTACTTCGGGCCTTTTGGGTCAGGTTGTATTCATCTCCGTCGCAACAGTGCGCCACCGTTGCTTAGAATGGCCAACATTTCGCTTACCGTTGATGTCCACTATAAGGCTTGGCACGGAATGTGTGTGGGTTCTCTCCTGAGAGTATGGCCTAGCTAGGTGTTGGCACTTTACGTTTTTCTTATCCAAAATCCAGTGTAAAAGAAACATTTTAATTTAGGTTAATGAAATGTTAACCTAAATTCAACGCAGCTACTTATAAACTTTTCCTAACATCAACACATTCCCCGCTGCTAATGGAGCTGAAATATACAGCAAACGTACTGAAAGTAAATTAATTAATTAGAGCTACTCGAAACAAAATGGAAACTCCCATTCAAAGGCAAACAAACGCGTGACATTTCCCGAAACAAACGATCGCAGTGGATTTGAAAATGGAACGGAACGCAATCACGGAGGATCGCACCGGATCCCATTGCGCTCACATATCTCCCAATGGCCGAGTTTGCTGAGATCTTTGTGTCACCAGTGATGTAAAATTAGGAAGATAGGAGAGGAGAGGTGGGATACTCGGAGAAAACGTACCTAATGCAAGAAAAATGGCACAAAAGTTAGCTTTAGAGACTTAAGAACGTTTAAGAAAGTTTAAGAGAGTTAAGGACCGGTACTTACAAAGCAAATTAGAGAATTTGCTTTGTAAGTACCGGTCCTTAACACAATATACATACGATTTTGTTTAGACCGGTACAATGCGAGTGAATATAAAAATATACATGAACTCTGCAATTTTAACATTAATAACCATAGCAAATATAGTAAACTACCGTTTTTTTTTCAATAAACCTACTAACCAAGGGTTTTTGATAAAAAGTCAGTCGAGATTTCTGGGGACGTAAAGCAAGAATTACTCGAATCTAGTCTCAATTTGCTACTCCCATTAGTAGCATGTTTATCTAAATACGTAGAAACCCGAGCGTCTTTCGACGCTATCCCACATCTTCTGTATAAAAGAAACTCATTGTCTATGGCCCAGTTTTGGCCAATCGGTGGGAGGCAGGGCAGCTTTTCCCCATTTGCCAAGCTGAGGCGTGAAGGGGTCATGAATGACATTTGCCTAAGCGGCTGCTACCGTCGAGATTAGCCACGAGAAGGTTCCATCTGCGAGGGTATGTAGGGTACAGGCGGTACAAGTGGAAACTATAAATCAATGCATGGGAAATATCCCAATAGGATTAAAAACTTTGTAGACAGGGAAAGAAGGGATAGGCTCGTACTCGTATATAGTATTGCTTTTGTTTAACAATAACAAAATTTGTTAGCGTTTGAACTGTTTTGTGATTTTTGTATGTTTATTTTCAGGTAGGTAATTAAAGAAAGGTAGTGATAGTTAAGGTGTACTAAAACTGCTAAAAAGGGTGTAGAAATTATTTAAGTTCTTCCTACTTAGAGGCATCCATTTGAGGCATTTTACTTGTTTATTTATGACTATGTTTTTATTTTATTTATTATTTCGAGGCCTGTTCTGTACTTATGTTTTTTAATGTATCTAATAGCGCTTTCATTTTTCAAAAAAAAAGAAAAATAAGTATAAGACATTTCAAAAAGTGTATTGCAAATGAAATTAACATTTGCAATACACTTTTTAAACTAACAGTATATTTAGACTAATTAGTCTAAGCCTATTTACATACGTTATATTTCGCAGCTATGATTGTATTACTGTGGTTTAATTAACTAAGTTCACAGAGTTAATATGATAAGGTACATATAGTATGGGCATTATGTAAATAGACAGGCACATTGTGTATCCGAGAGTAGGTACCTAAGATGTATACGCAAGTGTGGCTGCGGTCAATGGATGTATGTGCGGTTGGCGCCTACGATGGACCATAATGTACCGGGCAACAATCAGTTGTGTAAACCTATTGGGTGAATTTTCTCACCGGTAATGCTGTTGGACATCTTTTAGAGGAAAAATTCAGAGAGAAAGAACACGTCCAAAGAGGTTCAAATATTCATCACCTAAATGAATAAGATATATTTATGTAGTTTTAAAAATTAAAACCCGACTAGGGGAAGATTCTTGCTAAAAATACGTTTATCCAGTAAATGCAAGCACAGCAAAGAAAACAGCTAGTAATGTTTATAATTAAGAAATTTGCTAATTGAGCCCTTTCATTTAATATCCAACACGTTGTGATACGATTTATTTTATTTTTAAGATCTTTATTACATTAAGGATTATAGATTAGGTATACATCACATAGCCCTTAATCAGCGTTTGACCAAGACCCTTTCAATGATACCTCATTTATTAAGGATATCATAGAAGATATGAGGGAATAGACTTTTGGCTTCTCCATAGTCGGATAAAAACAATAGGAGATCCATTTTAACACCGTGACTGCCAGCGTGGAAGACTTAATAAAGTATAAGTAAATATTTTTGCAGTACTTCGTGCTGAATAACTTTCCTTTAAGAAAATATACCGAAATATTAGATCACGTCACGTGTTATGAAAAGTGAAAATCTCTTATAATTACAAGTTTAATGGGAAAAGTAAATAAGTTTTATTGAATGAACTTCTCTGAGCTTATAAACATAAATAGCAGCCTATAGCCTTACGGCCTTTTTGGCTTCCGAATAATCTTAAAGTTAACATTGTTAATAACCAAAATGTCGGAAAACGACAATATAATCTAATCTTAGTAGTACCAAGAATGTAAAATTAAAATAATAAAGTCGTATTCGCATACTGACTACGAGTAATTCTAGTTCCGCCATAACCATATAAAACGTTTTTGCTTCCCATCCCGAGACGTCCCGACTTTAAGTAGATCCCATTGGATTGCAGTTCGTAATGATCCTTGGGAATTGCTGGATCCAGTTGCTCTTGCTCTGTTTTATAAGGATTTGTTAGACGTTTCATTTTAAAACATAGCAGCTGAGTTTTGAGATATGATTTCCCGTTTGTTTTACATGATAATTTTTAACTTTCCCGTAGCCTAGCCCGCGTATTGAAAAATGAAATAGAGCCTATATTACTTTCTGTTAATGTAGCTTTCTAAATGTGAAAGATTTTTTTAAATTGGATCAGATGTTTTTTAGTTTATACATTACAAATAAATATACAATCAATCAAATTTATTTTAACACGTTTACTCGTAAAAACTTGAAAGTAATACGTACTGTGCTTTTTACTATTAGTTCAGCCCGTAAGGGAAACAATATCATATTGGTCACAATATTATCTACCTTATCAAATTGTCAAAGAAAAGGGCTAGAGTTTTTTTCTAATGTATCCTAAATTTTTCATATCATCATCATCTGTCATCGCAGCGGTTGTGCACCTCGTATCTTATTTGTTTTGGGTTTCTATCTTTAGTTTTTAACGCCAATATTGTTTAGATCCTACATATTAACCACCATCTAACCAAAGTCAAAGTCTTTAGACTCGGGCCTGTCTCGGTTTCGGTGCTTCTTTCAACCGACTTTCTAGAAAACATTTCAAAACTGCATGAACTTCTTGTCTGTCCTTCATGTAGAATAATAAATCTTTGACTTTGGTACTAAATATCTTCGAATCGCTACAAATCCACGTTCTTCTCAACTGACACCGGCTAACAGACAAGCCGACATTGAGGAATGATACTAAGCGCCATGTCTTCAATCTGTCGAGATTAATTGAGGCAGCAATTTTATTTATTAGGAAAAAAACAATCGGCAGACACAATCGTTTGACACCCATTAACAGCTCCATTTATCAGAGCACCAGCTTGCTATAACTAGATTGGATAAGGTAAAATTCTTCTTCGGGATTTCTTTTTTTTTAAATACTTACAACAAAGTGAACAAACCTATACAACGTGGAAAGAACATACCCGTAATAAATCAAACCACAGGCTATACAAGATCTTTATAGTATAATGAAATTAAAATAACAGCCAAAAGACCTAAAACATTTTCGTCATTTCCATACAAAGGTGTGCAGCCAACAGGCAATTCGTATGTGAATGTCGAAATTTTTTGGTGTTTCGGTTGTTATTTTAATTTCATTACAATAAAGCTATCTAGTATGGTCCGTGGTTCTATTTATATCGGGTATGTCCCTGATATATGTATCATAAGTGGTTATTTGGGTGACTTTTGACTTGCATTTACAGCATTATATTTGGAAAATAAAACTCCGAAAAGCGCACTCCGGGCTACGATACAGCACATACGCTAAGGCTGCAATCTAGATAGGGGACACCCGGATAGAACGAAGTAAAATAAAAATATAAATAGGTCTAAATTACATCCAAACTCTTTTCTGCGTTCTAAAATCAAGTTTCTATTATCTTCATAAATTTGAATGAACAAAAAGTGTCGTTATAACTTTGGTCTTAATTTTTTCCGTCTAGCTTCCTTTCGCAACGCGCGATAAGGAACTTCGTTCCAAAAAGAAGACCGAGCACGAATTCTGAAGAAAAAGAAGTTAGCCAACACTGAAAAATGATTCTAAGCGGCATGGCTCTCAAGTAAGATTAATTGAGGCAGCAATCTTATTTATTAGGAAAAAAGCAATCGGCAGACACAATCGTTTGACACCCATTAATTCGGCGTCGAATTGGGGTTCCATTAGTCAGAGCCGATTTGCTATAATTAAATTGAATGAGGTGAAATTCTCTTTCAGAGTTTTCGTTTTGTGCTAGACAGTGCTGATTCCACTGACCGATTTTTCTACTTTGCACTTCATATCACGAAGAATTAAAGAAATAAATATATTGGGACAAATAACACTGATTAAGCTAGCCCCAAAGTAAGTTCGAGACTTGTGTTATGGGATACTAACTCAACGATACTATATTTTATAACAAATACATATATAGATAAACATCCAAGACCTAGGATAACTTGAAAAAGACCATTTTCCAACTTGCCCTGGCCGGGGATCAAACCCGGACCTCTGGGTGGCGGACTAGCATGGTGACCACTACGCCACGGAGGTTGTCAAATAAATAATTGAAAAAATAATATTCGATACCTGGTTCTGACTGGTATCTTATCATTTGTGCATTGTAAAAAAAGATAAAGTAGCTACTTACATATACTAATAGAGAGCACACAAAAAAAAAAATTATTAAATAATTTACGAAAAAATATCTTTGCTAATATAAAGAATAATTGCTTGCTTTAGTATTTATATTTAGCTCCTACTTGGCACGTGAATACCAGCCTTTATTATTATGCTGAGGGGCAGTTCTCAAAATGAAGGCAATCTCGGAAATGAAACGCGACATTTCGCCGACGGATTATCGCGGCGGGCCCAATTGCCGAACTTTCGGCATAAAATCCAGAAAGTACAGGAGTCAAGCCCACTGCACGTCATTATTGTAGCTTTTTTATTTGTTATTTTTTTCGTTGTTACCAAAACATAACACAAACATTTACAGCCATGAGAATAACAGATCTACTAAGAGTCGTACCTTTAACCCCTTAAATATCTACTCTTGTCAATTCTTTCTTTCTTCTACACCGTTTTATGACATGACACGCTTGCAGTATTTCAATTTTAAAGAAAGAAGCTTAGAGCCAAGATGAGTAAAAAATAATAGAAAATCCTGTCAAGAAAAGCCGTTCTAAGGCCCAAATGAATGGGACTAAAAGAAAATAAAACCGGCCAAGAGCGAGTCGGACTCACGCACGAAGGATATAATTATCTATAAAAAATCACGTTTGTTGTGTGGGAGCTCCACTTAAATATTTATTGTATTTCTTCTGGCTACTCTGGCCAAGTATGGCTCTGGTAGTACAGAGAGGGTCGTGCAGTGGAGACTAAAAGACCTGATGATGATGATGATGATAATGATTCGTTGTACAGAAATAAATTGTCTGTGAAAATTTCAACCGTCTAGGTATTACAGTTCCTGGTGATAGACAGACGGACGGACAGACGAACAGCCAAGTTTAAATAATAGAGTCCCGTTTTCAACCTTTGGGATTTGATTTATGAATAGATCGTTTGACTACCAAGCTTTATCTATTTATACTTTCATTAATTTGTGTTAGAGCCGCGGCTCCTGTTTGTAAACGAATAACTTTTACGACTCTTAGTTTGGCTATACGGCAGTCACAGTGAAGGGTTGGTACGCTTAAACTTCGCTCGTTAGGGTTAATTTTTGGGCTATTTCGTATTTTTATCAACCATAACAATAAAAACAAGTACTTATTGTACTTTTGGATTAATTGACGTGGAAGGGACATACCATAATACCACAAGCTATACTCGATTACTATAGTACAATGAAATTAAAATAACAAACAAAAACAAAAAAAAAAGACAGTCCCATATAAATTGCCCGGACGGCTGCACACTTTTGTATAGAAATGCCAAAATTTTGTGATGATTATGTGTCAAACAAAAAAAGAAAAAATAATGGATTGAATGATCTAGCAAGTTTTGCTAGAGAAGCCCCACTTAAAATATGTTTAAGATTTCAGGCTTATTAGGGGAAATTACTTTTCCATACGAGCTACTCACTTAAGGGTAAAAAGTGAGGTTGGAAACTTAATGTGTCATAAAATAAGTCTATTTTTGGTGTTATTATGAAAGGCAACAGGTAATAAATGTTACCAGTCGTCAAAAGTATTAAATCAAAACATGTCTGGTCTCTGCTGACGGTCCACGCCAGGCTCTAACTTAATTTCCGTAGTTTCCGGATGACCCAAATTCGTTTTATCCCGATCCATGCTCCCAATCGCTTCAGTAAATTCAGAGACCCAGTTACTGAATAAACGTGTCTGCAGTTAAAGATAGTTGAACTAATTTTGTGGTGTCTTACATGCCTTTGAAAGCAATATGTTCTTATGTAATACACTAAACGTCTGGGAGAAGAAAAAAACTTAAAATATGTATATTATTATCTTCCCAGGTAGATCGTAAAAGCCGATTGAAGGAATAGCAGAGGCGATGTAGCTACAACTAGATCACTATTTTAAACCCCCGACGAAAACAGCGGTGTTAAAATGTTCACGCTTATGTCTGTCTGTGTGTCTGTCTGTGGCATCGTAGCTCTCGAACAGATGGACCAATTTCGATGCGGTTTTCTACGTGAAAGCAAGTTCTCTTAAGGTAGTTCTTAGCTGTGTTTGATGAAAATCGGTTCCCGTTTAAATGTTGTTGGGGGTAACGCGTCGGGGTTTTTAAATTTGCCTAACAAATCAATAGGACAGGCACGGCTGTATTTTAATCTAGGCTCTGTTCATCCCGCTAAATAGGAATAAAAACGCGATGATGTAAAAAGCATTTGAAATATTAAAAAAAAAACAGCACAAAGAATAAAGAACAAAACAACAACTGAAAATGTACAGAACAATCCTAATAACGATAACATCCATCGTCGCATTGAAACAAATTCGTCTCTCCCACGATATTGAAGCCGACATGCCGCAACAAAATAAATACTCAAAATAAATTATCCGTTTCCAATAAAACAACATCCTTGCTACGCTTCGGAGAGCATTGCTGGTTACAATAACCCTTAACATTTTATATTCTACTCGTTATAGGATAAGGTAGAAAATAGGTTGTTCCAGTGTGTGGATGTGGCACGCGACTCGTATCTCTGGGGCGTCGTGCGATTTTTCAAAAACCCATCCTCCGCGCTTAATCGAGCGGGGGTAAACATCGCATTTTTCGCCTTTCGTCTGATATATCGATATATTCGTACTCGCACTTGTATTGTACGCGATCGAGACGGCGGAAACGGGTTCCCACGAATGAATATGTTTTCGAAGAGTGCTGTCATTAATCATGCATTGAGTGCTGACACAATGGGGCCAGTAATGGACGGGATTGTCGCGAAAGAGTCGCTGATGGGTATATAAACGCACGGTAGCGAGGTAGCTACTGATGAACAATGCTTGGAAGCTTTTGTCTCTGCGACTAATTTATCATAGTACTGGTGTTATTAATGATATGAACTGAAGTGTAGTAGGATTACGGGACTTGTCAAAACAGTGCGCCGTCGGTTGTTTTCTGGATGGCGAATACCTTATTTCAGTGACAGATTGCGGTGGGTGGTGGGACAGAGTTTGAAATAAGATAGGAGAATAACTAAAATTCAGCTTGGCAGCTAAGAGATGTTCATAGATACGAGTATCTGAGAGACGTACTTATAATAAGAAATCTTAGTTAATAGATAGGTAGATAGATAACTCTTTATTGTACACTAAAAGAAAAATGTAACTCAGGAATAATTTGAAATTAAATAAGTACAATGGGCGGTCTTATCGCTCTTTCAGACAACCAGTGGATGGAGAGGAATGTGAGAAAGACAAAGACGGTGGTGCACTGACAGGAAGGAAAAGTTATATCGAAAGCAACTATAAACTTAACAAATTTAACATAAACTTACAAATATTATACACAATTACAAACGTTTATAAAAACATAATCTATACTTACATATAAAGGTAAACCTTTATATGTAACATAAACTGTATCTGTTAACACATATATATAAAAATAAATTATATATGTATGTTCTTTACCTAAAGGTAATAAACATACATATATAATATATTACCCATATACATATACAGTACACATTAATAGCAAATAATACTGAATCAGGCAATGTATCAGTTCCACAAAGAAAAGACGTTTATCATGACATGACTAATGATCGTTCATAGTTTATTATTAATTATTTATTTCACTTGTTTTATTACGTAGAAAACTACAATGCGATAATATTGTACCGCTATAAAACAAATAATACAAACATAAGATACTCCCTAACATAACATATCTTATAAGCAGAAAAGTCCAAGTTTTTGCGGAGAATCTATAATCGATAACAGTCACAATAATTAACATACCTATCTATGTAATTCTAGCAAAAATTATACAAGTAGTCAGACCTCTTTCTATACAGCAGTCAAACTCTTGCGTAATGCAGTTAGAGATATAATTTAATTTTGCTGTTAGACAACAAACTTCCATTAATTTTATCGCCGGAAAACATGCAACTCATTGCATCATGCGTAAATGATATAGAGTTTGCTATTTGACAGCGGAACTCATATTAAACATAGTTTCTCGACACCTTAAATTATAAAGATACAAGTTACTTGATTAAAAGTTTTATGACAAGGAGATAAATTGTATTTTGTTACATAGTTTGGGATATGTATTGGTAAGATATCGTTGCGTAGGGATGATTAAAAATGGGCCGAAAGCTATCCATCAAGCGACAAGTCGCCTCTGATACACGATGCTTTTTATTTGAATAATGCCAGTTGGGATACGAAAACTATAGAGCCTCTGTAAACTACTGATATAGTAAAGCATATTTTTTAGACAAGAAACTTGAAAGTAATTAATGCTAAGCTAAACTAAAGGAATTTATTAATACAATTTTACTACTTCATGTCTTATAAATTTCTTGTTTTTTACCCAATCGAGTATGCCATTTGGAAAGAATTTACCCAGAGGTTACGATAAGTATAATAATGGACCTATTAAAGACAGAAAACAGAAACCCAGTTAAAGGGCCATTTTTACAGAAATTATTAACGCTAAGAATTCAGATATATACGTTTCCGCAGAGTGTAGGTATGCAGGAAAGTTGACTTGCCTAGTTCTTTTTCTTAAATGGAAACATATTAAATTTGTATGTAAAAAATGATACTCCCATCCCACTTGTGTCCTTCAGGGTGTGTTTTCAATCGAGGAGATTGATCGAGCAGTATCGGCGCGACACAAATTGCTGCTCATTTTAATATTAGATCCAGACTAGGATGGCGACAGGCGGCCGAGTCGTTGTGGCTTCGGAGAGTAAACTATGTCATTAAAATCTAAGACACTGCCAACAAGTGTAAATAGAAATACAGCGCTTAGGTAAAAAATTCCATGCGCTAGAACTGATCGACATCTTTTATCGTTTGTCGTTGTAGTTACTAACTTACTACCTAGTTTATTAAAATATATATATTGCACCAAAACATGTAATGAATAATCTTCATTTAATTTGTTTTCTGTAATCTATGGTTTTCTAAGTATTCCTTTAGGTAACTGGAATCAGAATTGTATAGTTTCTACTTAGAATAACCGAGGAAGTCGTACCTACTTAGATAATCAAATTTAGAGTTAAACAAGTAAGATGAAGGATACTTATATAAATTCTGTAATGCAGGTACTAGTTCAATATAGGCCATTCGTATAGGCTGAAAGTGTCAATGTGTCAGATTATGGAGTGAACAGGTTATGGGGCCTAGCGACCAAATACCTCATAACATTGACTTATACATATAGGTATATTATGTCGCGGCCATTTGGTTGAATCAGCCAGCTAACTGGACGCCTAGCCCGTTCTGTAAAAACCGGCGGCATCCAATTAAATGGCTGAAGGACGACTAGCCAAGTCATTGAACGCAACTTCTAACGAGATGGCTGAAAGTAGTAATTATAGTAATTTACTTAAATTACTTAAATATTGATAAATTTGTGAAATGTGTTAGTGTTCATAAATTACTGACGACTACTAACTAATACCTACTACTAAATAACTAGTAATAGAGAAAGGAGAAAAACATTAGTTTTGATTTGAATGATTTGAAGGACGTTGAGTTCTTGAGTTGAATTAGTTAATTGAGTTGAATTAGTTCAATTAATTATCATCAATTAGACATCAAATTGGAAGATGGCTGCGATATATACATATGTATGTATGCGTCGTTTGAAATCATTGCCTCATTATATTTCGGGTATGTTTTAGAGAAATGTAGTCCTTTGTCTGTCAACAACACTCGCATAATACGAGTTTTATCGGACAAAGAAAAATAAAAGGCAATTAAATATTATGATACCCATGTAATAATACCAACTCAGTACTCAGTCTACCTCTATCAATGCATGTTTTTGTCATCGAACATGTTGTAATCTCCCTTCAAAATACGTTATAAAAACATACAATTACAATTTGTCGACGTGGTAGCTATTTTACATTTACCCGACTTTGATCGATAGCCATGATAATATGTCCACAATTATAAATATTATAATCATAATCCGGGTGTGTTTACACTTGCGTATCGGCCGGCAGGCAGGCTGTGTACACTGCACCTAAATTGATCGGCCGAGAAACAACATTGTTAGTGCAGCTTTAAACGCATTTACATTTGAATATCATCTTTAATATAACACAATAAGGACTCAATTTCTACATCAATCAATGTTGATAGCTACTTAATTGAGTTGAAGTTTTGATTATAAGGCAACTAACAATTTTATATGACTCCATGACTTCTTGGCGCAGTATCATTTTACTTTTCATTATAGTCCTAAATGCTTTTCATTTGAACTATTGTCTGGCATATTTTTTGTTTTCAAAAATTGAAAGGATGTCTACATGATGATAAGAGTATCATTTTGATTTATTTGACACAACTTGCATTGCTAGTTGATTGATAAGGCAGAATGATATTTACTAGAATTTATTAATTTGTTATTATGTTAATCAATGTTATTGCATAAATGTAATTAATAACAATTATTCCTAGTGATAACGTGTTGTGTTGGACATTATTACTAATTTGTGAGTCAGGTATAAATTAGATATTGTGTTCCGATTTCAAGGAAGACAGAATTGATTATATAAACTATAGTGGTTTTAAATTCGTATCGTTAATTCCTTACACTTCCACCATTTAATCAATAAAAATATCTGCCTCAAGTAACACTGTTTTAAAAAAATCTTAAACATCAGTTAGGTACTAAAGGTTCCTTAAATTGGTAAAATATTCACTTTATGACTGAGTTAGGAGAGCAATTTTGAATGAGCGTGATGACTAGTCCATATGTGTTTACCCCCACAACCTTTAGATATGGGGAAGATTGTTCAGTATTATGGGCTGGGTTCACCTTTAAAATATTTTCAGTATATTTTTTTGACATTATTTATAGTAACGTCAGTTAGAGAACTATTGCAGTATGGTAAAAAACAACGACAGCAGAACTAAGTACCATCCCATGTTTGAATTAAGTATATTATTTTACGTTTAATTCACAAAAACGGCACTAGTATCGACAAAGACCAAAGATGTGAGAGGCTTCGAGGCGCCCTGACAGCTGCGAGGTAAACTATAGCTCTTCACGGGCCCAGGCAGCCAAGACACTAGCAAATGTTTCGGCAGCAGCAACTTTCGCAGCATGGAACACAACCTCCACAATCCTCGCAACACATCTTGGTTATTTTCTAGAGCACAACTAAGAGCTGGAAATACAAAATGTAACAAAAGCCCTGTCCGATTCTTGTAGGAGCAACTCAGACTGTCAATATGAACAACTTTTCCTATGGGACCAAATCTTGAAAGTCGAACATAAGTGTACATACATAAAGTGTTCGGCCGGCCCGGCAATTTGATGAAAATGTTGATTTTTTCTTGTAGTTTCCAAGCATTGGTCCCATAGGAAAAGTTTTTCATATTGACGGTCTGAGTTACTCCTACAAGGATTGGACAGGTTTTTGTTACACTTATTTTTTGAGACAAATCTCAAGATTTGAGTTAGAAACTTATCAAGTTTTTTTGTAGCTTGTTTAATGTTTATCGCTTAGAAGATTTTATTGTACTGATATTATTAATTATCAATAGAATAGTCCCTCAAAACGCCATATCAAAGTCACATCACAAAATGCATCGACTCATCTTTAATCTCTTAACAGGCGACAAATGCGTTTAATTTAGAATTTCCACGCACGACACGACGCGACACCCGAACAAATTATACCTGCCGTTTATCCAAACATTCGGGCTGGAAGTAGGGTAAACAGCCCAGTTTTCGTCAAAACGCTGACTCATGGTTGTCAAAAGCGCGATAGTTTAGAAGCCCGTCTGCGGTAGTCAAGGAGAGAGAAACAATTTATGAAGGTAATCTAACAAAATTCGTAATGAAATCCAAAAAAGTAAAAGGAATTCATTACTCGCTTCTTTGACAAGAAGTCACTCTCTAACTTACTAATAATAAACAATTAAGCATAGAAAAAAAAAATTACTTACTCGTAACAATCATTGCACATATTAGATCCTGCAGCCATGTTTAAGCTTGTGAAGTAGATACGAATGCATACACTAGGTATATGTTTTCTATATTAAAACGATGATTAATGAAGGTTTTGCTATCAAATGAGACAGTTCCAGTTATTTTTGCTTCTTTAAAAACAAACCTCTACTTTTTACCTTTAAAAATTTATATCTCGACAGTGCATTTCGTATTTGTCTTTTAAGTAATTTCACCTCACACACAAACGGCCTCATAAATCGATAAACTAAGTGTATAAAGTGTCGCGACAATTTGAAATATTGATCAAATAAGTAACTGACTCAGTGCATATTCTTCAAGATTTAGGAGCTGTATTCATGCGACTACGTGCGCTCGTAACCATATTTTATTAGTATCTTACAAGAATTGGTCTTGAATCTTGTTTTACTCTTCGGTGTTCAAGAGACTGGTTTAAGTGTTCATGGAACAGATAAAGTGTAAAGTATGTGCTTATATTATAGTGATGCGTTTTGTGTATTTTATATAAGTGTTGGGAGATTTCCAATAGATATCGCGATTACATGTAAAAAGAGCTTCATGCATTATTAGAAAGACGAATAATATTATACAACGTGGAAGGGACATACCCGTAATAAATCGAACCAACCAGTAGGTCAATACAGTATAAAAAAATGAAAATAAAAACCAAACAATTAAAAAAAATTGACATTCCCATATACGTTGCCCCGGCGGCTGCACATTTTTGTATGGAAATGCCGATTTTTTTTGTGCTTTGGCTTTTATTTTAATTTTATTTTACTATAGTGATCTAGCCCGTGGTTCGATTTATTATGGGTATGTCCTTTCCACGTTATATATTCATATAAAGCGAAATAGACTTGTTTTGAGCCTAGACAGTGGATAAAATTTCATTACCGGTCCACAGGAAACTATAAGCTCAAAAATCATCAAAATAATTACGTTAGTGGGTCTATTTATACAACACAATGCTTTCCTATTACTAGATTAGTGCCAGACATTTGCAATATTTACCTTACATATTCAATATTTACATTGTCACAAAACATAAGTATGTAGCTGTAGAATAAGTAGTATATGTAGTATTTAATAAATGAATAGACGGCTATACAAATTCCATACACTAATACTTGAATGTATTACAAGTATTTGCTGATGCAAGTACAAGATGCAAGTAAATTTTTCTGATGCTGAGAATGAAAACATAAAACAATAAAATAAAAAAAAAGGTTTTATTCGTCTTTAATTCTTGTCTCCTGGACTAGGTCGACGTTTTTGTGTGATTGGTAGAACGAATTTGTCGTGTCATCAGCGGATGCTACATGTGGCTCTAACATCTGAAAGTCATGTTGCATTGTATGAAACGGACGACATTTTAGTGCAATATGTGCAACTGGCGTGTCACTGTTTTTTATGAATGTGAAATATTAATTAATAAGGATACTCCCCGGAGAGTGGGTGGAGTTGCACAATTTAATATGGATTTATTAGATTATGCGTAATAGTTATGCGAACAGCATAGTAAAGAGAAACGAGTTGTTAGTGTTTTTGACAAACTCTAATAACAGTATTCTGTAAATAAAAGTACGTTATTATAGAGAGGCCTATGCCCAACAGTGGGATATGGAAGAATTTCAATAATAAATTAAATTTGTAAGCATAAAGTCCGCCAATTGTAAACCATTGTTAATTGTGATCAATAAAGTTTTAATTAAATAAATTAGATACTTTTGGGCAAAACATTCTTAAATAGAAATAAAACAGTAGGTTATTAGAATAGAGACCACACATTTATTTTTTATATTTGTCTGAAAGTTTCCACAGGTAAACTCTGTGCAATACCAAAGATAATATAATAACTTAAAAATTACCAATATTATTTTTAATTTTTTAGTATACGTTTAAGAAGATTAAAGCTTTACCAACTTTACTAACAATTTTTTTGGTATGTGATAAATTATTAGTTTTTTAATCATTTGAGTACAATAAAAACATAATTCCATTTGTAAACGTACCATCTGGTTTACAAAATACAACAAGCCCAGCTTAATTTATGTATCTCAATACTGTCATAATAATGGCTTCATGCACACCACACTGCATAAGGACCAGCAATCCCACGCGTGTCTCATCCACACGTTTTTTTTATAAAAATAATCTTTTGTGCATCGAGCTTTAGGGACCGTACGTTTAATAGTTTATGCGAAGGCGTGGGGCTTCACGCGATGGGAAAATAAATAGCAGGTCGGGGACACTTTGGACACTTGACTTTATTGCGGAATATTTTTGGATATTTTTGGTTAAAATTATAGTAAACGTACAGACATTATTAATATGCGATAAAAAATTGTGCGAATCGGGATGACATCGTGTGCCCATGTCAATCTCAACTCTATCCACATTCACCCTGAACGTGAGTACTAGTGCTTATTCTGTGCCCTGAGGAAGACCTCCGGATGAGGTGGAAACATGTCGGCAAGTGGCTGAATCTCTACGTGAGTCTATCGCATATTAGGAATGTTTGGATTCTAGGACATTTTAGACTTTGTTCGAAAGTCCAAATACTACTCTGTTATAAGCATTTTTTTTAAAGCTTCATGTTAGGTAAATCCAATATGCATAGTAGAGCCAATATTAAGGCTATGCATCCCATGCTAGCAAGCCAGCAAGGAAGATGATTTAAGCCAGGCCATGCCTGTGAGCGATTAAGATAATTCAATTTTTACCCGAGTGCGCCAGAATGTGAGCCAGAATGGGGGGTTATGTTTTTCGAGAGTATGTATGTTTGTATGTATAATTGTTTGGCACACTCTGCAGCATGAACGTCTCGATGGATTTTAGGTTGAGAGATGTCGTTTGATTCGTATTTACAGTGAAAGTGACACTGAGTATATCAAAATACAAAATAAATATATATAAATAAAAATAAAGGCGTTCGGAATTTTTTAATAATTACTTGTCTATTAGGTTTTAGTCGTAAGGTAAAGAATTGGCAAAGTGTGTTAACTTTAATATCGACATACCTAAATAAACAAACTTTGTTATATAATAAAAAGAGTCATTAATGTTACATCAATTGAAATGCCTGTAAAACATGCATGCATAGTCGGGTAATTGTAAAAACATAGTCTGGCGAACTCACTGGCTCTATAATAATGCGTCCTTACCGCAGTCACAAAACACAAATTATCGGGTGATTACACTTGCCTCTTGCTCATTTTCGTCGATTATGTATCTCCGAGGAAGATGAAGGATCTCTCGGCCACAAAATATTGTCAATATAGAACAGGTTAATTGTTAAAAAGTGTGCATAAAGAGCGGAGCGTACAATGTTCTTATTGCAATGTTTTACGCATTACGCTCTAGCTATGTCTTTGTACAAATACAAGTCTACTGGCTTTGTAGTTACACATCATTTAAACATCATCATCCGAGCGTATTTTCCCGGTTGCATCCTCAGCAAAAAGCTTCAGAGCCCGGTGTCCGCTACCTACCCAAAGAAATTATGGCGAGTTTACTGGTTTTTACACAAAGAGACTGCCGTCTGACCTCCGCAACCGAAGGGTAAGTCAGAACCAATCCTTGAATAGTTCAGATTATCAAACGCTAGATGGCGTTCGGGACCCACAGTTTATACGTCTCTTCCGAGAAACGGTCAATTAAGCCTGCAATATCCTTATCAGACTGGTTATTTTTTTTACAAAATATGCTTCCCAGTGGGATTTGAATCCATGATCTTCGGGTCATAAGGACACTATTTAATATTCATATGTAAAGTAAACCTAAAACTTTATTGAATCTACACGTAGTGTGATGTGAAGGCTGATCAGTATATCCAAAGCTTTTGCTGAGGTCTTGACCTAACGCATAATCGTATTCAATAAAAAACTGCAATTCAGATATCAGCGGTACAATATCAGATATGATAATAATATCACATGTCCGAGTAATGCATAATTTAAAAAAAAAACACTAGTAATTGTTTAAAAGATTTTATGAATATAGGAATTTAATGTGTACTCTACCTATAATGTTCTTAACTAATTTTAATTTTACACAGTTTTGTCAAACGGATTGCATGATAACTATCTTTTTGAATGTTTTCACTTGATGATTCGTAATAAACTATTCTTAGGTGGTACAATCCCCGGCGCGTAAGTTGAACCGAAATGGCGGTCGTCGGTGCATGTTTGACTGGACATAAAAGTGTTAAAGAGATTTTTTGGTCTTTCTTCAAAGCTGAAATCATTTCTATCTGAAGTTCGGATAGCAATGTTATAGAAATGACAAAGAGATGTGATTCTAAACGGACAAACAACGGTACAACAACGACGTACGACGCCATTTTTGTTCAACTTACGTGCCGGGTATTGTAGGTATATTCAAGCCGTATATCAACCATGTGCTTCGCTGTTAAATTACACATAGAAGCTCAGATAAAAAGAGATTACGTACGTTCTTACATAGTAGCGAGTTATAGGAGACTCAAGGATATTCTTACTTTTTTTAAAATGAAAACTAACGTGAGACACAGGCATTATTAGCATGAATTAATGGATTACTCAAGTAGAATGTCAGCTACTGGCCGACATCTTCCGACCTCATCCGGAGGTCTTCTTCAGGGTGAATGTGTCTAGAGGATGAACGTAGACGTACACGAAGACGCCTCGCAACGCAACACACTGATGTAAGCGGTGCGTCATGTCGGCCGTTAGCTGACGCTCTACGTGAGTAACCCGTTAAACCCCTTAACTGTCACTGGGAGGAATTCCTCCCAGGTCAATTGTTTATCTATTGTTTTATTGAAGTGAAAACTTCTTTAGCGGCGTTGTACACTTTTTTTTGTAATGGGTAAAAAATTTTAAACTCGCGTCAGGGCGCCAGGCCGTCAAGACACGTGACCTGATCAAAAATTCGTAAGACGGATGGAGAGTTGACAGCTGGCGCGGCGCGGCGAAGGAGAGGAAGTATCCCCCTCTCTTTCTACGGCGCGGCGAAAATGTATGCCTGCGCCTGCTGTTTCGTTTAGGCGGCGCAGGGCGCTTGCGCGAATGTTCGTGTGTGTTTATGTTACAGCGTATCACGCGCATCCATGGAAATGCACAACGTTAATATTCAAGTTTTCACTTCTGCCGGCACTCCCGGAATGCAACCCGTCGTTTTTTATTTGCAACAGGTGATGAGTTAATTTATACTTATAATTCTATTCTTTCTTTAGTTTGTGCCTTATGTAAATTGCATGGCAGGGTAACTTGCCGTAATTGCGGCCGCGTAATCAATAAGCCAATCATTTCGTGAACACCGATTCGTAAAACAAACAAGGCATTGACTTTCGGATGGAAATCATGAAAATAATAAGTGGTCCTCGGTTTGTGTTGTGGTTTCGTGTATTGCTGATTAGTGATTATATTTATTATTTTTACTCTCAAAATAATGCCACATGACATGATGCTACTATAATTATCAAAAAACATTAATATTTCCTGTGTGCGAGCATAAGTTATCTCCTCGTTAACAAACTGTTACCACAAAATATTAACTACATATATAAAATATTTTTTAAAACTATAAACCTACTTTAGCCCTCGTAATAGTCAGCTAATACCTATCTAGTTATTTGGGTTTCAAAACCAAAATTACTTTAAATTTCTTTGGGGCTGCCTGTACTGATTTGGAAAATTCTTTTTGTTTAAAATAACCCTTCAATAATTATTTTAATCAGTACAGGCCACATAAAAAAACGAACGAATTGAGAACCTATTCCTTTTTTGAAGTCTGAAAGTGTTAATTAATAAGACTATGATACTATAGCCATACTATAAACTGTACGATGGAAAAACTGCAACGCCAGATAATAACAGTAATACAAACCTATAGAAAACTAAATCGTATCAAGACTAGCTTTTTATAGTACTCCCTCTACCCAACGTTGACTGGAAGAGACTGCTATGCGATAAGTCCGCCTTTGTATCATAATTATGTCTTCTTTTTTTCTGTTAATTGTTTTTCCTTTTGTTTATGGTGCAATAAAGAGTATTTGTATTTTTTTGCACTTTAGTCAATGTTAAGATAAAATGTGGGGTAGACATTTTATCTTAACATTGACTAAAGTATATTATAAATAAATATATAGGGACAAATCACACTGATTGAGCTAGCCCCAAAGTAAGTTCGAGACTTGTGTTATGGGATACTAACTCAACAATACTATATTTTATAATAAATACTTAAATAGATTAACATCCAAGACCCGGGACAATTTGAAAAAGGTCATTTTCCAACTTGCCCTGACCGGGGATCGAACCCGGGACCTTTGGGTGGCGGACTAGCATGATGACCACTACGCCACGGAGGTCGTATATTAACCACGAAAACAGTAGCCGCCCTAAATGCGTCGACCAAATAAACACAACACTTTGAAATTTTAATAAAGTATAAAAATACCGTAACGTAACGAGATAACACGGTGTCCGACAAATAGCCGTGAAAGCCTCCTCCGGACCGGTCCGAGAATGACCAAATCTGCTTATCAGTCTCACGATCAGATACAATCCGCGGTAGCATTTACGTGTTGAGATATCCATGAGGGCTCCAAATAATTATACCTATAAAGTCTGTTTATGTTATAAAGAAAAATAAAATTGAATTTTTTATTAGTACCGAAATAAAAACAAACAAATTTAGGGGCAACCCTATTTGGATAATTAATGAAAACCGAAAAAAAAACTTCTTGTAATAGTCATAGAAATGCGACCGCTGAGCCGAACACTAGGAAGGACGAATTTTTCTGTTGTATTTCTAAAATTATATTGAAACTAAATTTAAAAAAAAAAATTAAACGAATTCGTTATGTAAACAGGGTGTACTATGTGAAGAGTGTGTGTTAATTTTCATAGTTTTGAATTAGGCCTAACTAGCTACAATGCGACACAAATAAGTTGAAAAAAAATGGCGGACTTCAGAGCATTTTTGTACAAATTCCCGACACGTAAGTACATTGAACTAAAATGACGGTCGTCGGCGCATTATTTGTACCTACGTCGATAACCTTCATTTTGGTTCAACCTACTTGCTGGGAATTTATACAAAAATGCTTTGAAGTCCGCCATTTTTGTTCAACTTATTTGTGTCGCATTGTATCTTCTTATAACTGTGATGTTTATTATACCTACCCATTAAGTACCTATTCGTATTCGGGGCTGAATAACTTTCTTCCTTGTCTTAACTCCCGCAACCTCATTTTCCCAAAACAACGCTTTTCTCTTCGACTTAGCATCTCGGGTGCGCTCAATATGGCTATATTTTCTTATTATGTCATATTTTTCCTTACTCTTCCTAAATTATGATTAAAATTTACGGTAACGGCCAGCATTACAGTCTCGGAGCCAGGCAGGGTTGCCAGATCAATTTTCAGAAAATAACAAGCAAGTAAATAATTCTGAAACTAAAAATTTTTTTTGCTCTTTGTAAATAATCGTCTTTTTGATTGACAGTTTCACTTGGAAAAAAATATTAATAGATTTTAAAGACTTCTTCTTATTAAAGAGCTTATAGCTCTTGTCTGTGGAGTAACCAATGCCTTTCATTTCTCTTTTTCCAAAGTCTTAAATATATTTTGATTAAAATACCGTTTCAAAAAAGAAACTTTGAATTGGAAACATCTTAGATCATTTAATACAGGATAAGCCTTACCTGCGTGTTCCCCTCTGCCAAAATATAAGAACAAAAATCTAATACGTTCATAAAAACTAGTTGCGTAATCGATTGTGATCATTATGTGAATCGGTGAGGCATCGAAAAGACGTCTAAAAGTGCTCCGTTTAAAATGCCATGTTATGCAATTTTCTCGTGTAAAAAGAGGTCAAACACATTTAATTTTCCAAAAGATGGCATAACTTTTCATTAGTAAGTATTTTTTTATTTTATTAACGTTGTTTTCCATCTGAAAAATCGAAGAATTATCTATTAGTATCGATAACGGAAAAAAATAATCGAATCACGTTTGCAACTGATTTCCTTCCAGCCCATAAAATAATCTAAGATCGCATATGAGACTAGTTCATTAATCCCCTTTTTAAATGTATCAATTACATTCTTAAGGTTCTGTAATAAGGTTCCAATTTGAAAAACGATTAGTTGATGACGTAGGCGCACTCCCCACGAGACTATAGCGCACTGCTGGGGGGTTACTCCATTAAATAATCCGTTAGTCGTCCGATAGTGACGTCCTATTTCTATGTCAAACCAAATTAGACTTTAATACGTTAGTTCTCAATGTTGCTTGACATTGAAACGCGGATACGCAGAAACGTCCGTCTTGCGTACCGCCTTTGGAGTAATCCCCCTGAGCACTGCTGCGCACTCTTCACGAGACTAAGGCGCACTCCTCACGAGACTATGTATTTATGATTTACAACCTTCGTCTTTATTCCCTGTGCATTAGAGTTGATATATTTTTTTGTCTTATCTCTCTTTCTTGCCAAGAGTGTATTATTATGTGTACAGATTTTTTTCAGTTCGAGTTTTATAGGTGTGCAGAAAATAAGCAAGCGTTTGAGTTTTTTGTAGTGTGTATTGATAGCGACACAAATTATTTCTGAGAATGTGTGAATTTGTTTAGATGTAGTAGTAGCTTACCCCCGCACCAAAAGCGGCAGAAAGTTTTGTAAGAAGATTTGTCTGCGTAACTCATCCTGTATTAAATGATCTAAGGGAAACATCTATAAATAGGTCTTATAGATTTCGTTACATAAAATAACAAAAGGAAGATCTAGTTAGACTTAAGGCTAGTACAAGTAGATCCGTGAAGTGTTTAGTTAAAATTGTCTCTACCATATCTTTATTTTCATTTTATCCGTCCTTTGACTATCCATATTAAAAAAAAAAAAAACTTAAAGTTCAGTAAGAATTCTAGACACTTGGTAACCCTGGAATCAGGTCCAAACCGCACTTGTTTACTCAGTAATGTAAATAAAAATGTTCACTTACCCGGTTAATTGGCTCTTAACTTTATTAATATGGAATTTATCATTTGTTTGCGTTGTTGTATTTATGGTTCTTGGTACTGATTTTATGTAGGTGGGTACCTATTTTATGTTACGGGCTTACGGGTGGAATGTTTACCTTAATTTTGTTAAAAATGAACGACTTAAATACAAAGAGCGATTCCTTTTTCAAAATCGTAATATATTTTCTCTTAAGAAGGTGTTAATATGTAATATAATATCTACTTGATATTATATTACATGTAATATTTTATCTTAAACTTTTTGGAAAAAAGTGTATACTAAATAACGATAACTAAAATACTTTTGAAAATAAATGCGTAGCGATTTGCTTACATAACAGTCAGATCCTATACAATATCACTAATTAATCTAGATAATGGTAGCACCTCATCTGTCGCATCTCAAGGATATGAGACGTCTCCATTTCCATTATTTGAGTGCCAGGTGTCTGTATAATCCCAGATAGGTACGTTAACGTTACACTGCGGTTTGTATTGCATAAACTCAAACCTTGTTTAGTGAAACAACTCCCTTACCTAGCTACATAATTTTGTAAACTCTCCAAAATGTTTGTTGATATATTTGGAACCTTTTGTAGAAGTAATAAAGATTATGTTACTTTGGTGGATTGCAACAGATACGTTTGTTTTAAATGCATTCAGCGCAGGTGTTGGTTCCCCTTGCAAGTTGTAAATAATGAAGGTGTAAGATTGATTTAATATTAATAAGTACTGTTTTGAATTCTTCCTCATGATGAGCGTAAGGAAAACTTACTTAAACATTTTCGCGGAAAAGCAGCAGCTATCCTTAAAAATAGGTTTTCAGTTTTCATACTAGATCGATACATATATGAGTAGGGTTTCTCACTAGGATATCCGGAACTCGCCCTAGCGTAAGTAATTACGTAAAACAATTTATTTTTCAAACTAATTTATTAACAAATTTATTTATATTTAGATGATTACGCCACGAATTGGTAAACAATAATAAAACATTGACTTTACTTTGAGTAAGAGACAAGTCTGTGTGACACATAAGAGAAAATTAAAGAATTAAAAATCATATGACCGATACTTTTGAGGGAAACTGCATCATCTGCATTAGGTTACTGATCTACTTGATAATTTTTACATAATATCTAAAATGCCGGCAACAAAAATTAATATATTTCATGTTGCATGAAATCAAATCGGTATTTCCAGTAGACTTTTGTATGATGTATTCAACTACCTACGAGCAGTTTTGTTTTCTTTTAGTTAGCTCAAACTTGCGGAAATATTCTGTTTTATACTTAAAAATCAGTTATTTTGACGGAATGCTATTTATTTAAAACAAAATGTAAAGAGTCGATTTTAGATTGCCAAATTAAGTTCCACGTTTGTCTTCAAAACAAAATTTAATTCATGTTCCTACCATTTTGTTTCAAAGATATGTGAAGTTAAATTTACATTCTGAGGTCCAAAACCTTGTTGCCCTATGATTGATTAGCCGATCTTCATGATCTCTGTTTAAAATCCACTGCTACAACCATGTGGATTGAAAGAAAGAAAGAAAAATATTTGTTTGGTACAAAAATGAGAAATACAATAACAATTACAAATTAACGAACAGTACTAAATTGGTCTCCGCTTAGCAATTTGCCATGGGGTTACCATGACTCTGATCTTCCGCGGATGTCATGCTTAGACTAAAATACACAATTATGAAGTAATAAAATAGTTACACAGCAGCTGACATTATTAAACACTATAAATACACTACACTCACTATAAACACATATAAATATAAAAACATAAAAAATATGTAGTCATTAACAAAGTATTTTTTTATATGAAAACTAAAGTACATAAATAAATATGCCAAAATCGTAGCATATTTATTTATGTACTTTAGTTTTCATATAAAAAAGTGGGATGTATATTTTATCCAATTTATTAGCTTTTAAAACTTTAGTTAGTGTACTTAACATTGTTTTACAATATAAAGAACTTTTTTTGTGGTTTCAAAAGGTCCCGTTATTCAAATAAATGTTATGAGTAGAACAAAACTAACTAAGTAAAAGTAAGCGTTTAGAAAATGGTTTCTTCCATCTCACCGAACTTTAACAGTTAATAAATAATAATTTAAATTATTTGGCCGTCGCTCAGACGTCATGTTGGATGTCGAAACTTGAATCTTGAGTGGAACCGGGTGTAGGGTGACCACGTCTCTTTCAGTTTGTTCGCAGTTTGTTGTTAGGTAACATTTAGATATCAAATACAATTTTGGAAAAAAAGATTTTAACTTTGTTGTTTCTTTATTATGTTTGTTTGCAAATTTTACGAGCATTTTGATTTCCTATTGAAATACATAACCATTTTAAAATTATGCATGACTGAATAACAACTAGACAGTTCAATCCTATAAAAAATTGATTCATTCGTGCTACGCGTATATGTATAAAATATTTTGGATATAACATTGAAGCCCGCAGTCATATACTCGTAATTCACCAACGAGAGGGATCAGGGAATTATATCCTCATATTTCATTACTTAGTTACTATAGGTTAAGTAATATCATAAAATCATCATGTAATTATAATTGTTTTTGCAATGAACATGCAACGCCAACTTTCAGTGTTCGAAATATATTTTAAATACATAACACAAGGTTCGTACTGTTTTAACCACCTATAAAATAGCATCCAACTTCCAATCGTATACGCACCCTACTTATACACACGGCTGACACGAGATGATTACCGTGCCTTGTTTATTTTGTTATTATTATTGTTTTTTATCTAAACACGATCGTGATTATCAAGTAGAAGTGCTTTGGACGGCGGCCCGATGAGTGATTTCGTTTTGCATTCGTTTTTTTATTAGGGCCTTTCCATAGTGAGGTCATAGAATGAATATGAGAAGTAACGTATGAACGCGGTAAGGTCAAACGAATGTTAACATGACATAAGTTTTAATGAATGTGACCTAACTTAGTAAAGCCCACCTGCGGTGTGGTTCACTGTTGTTTTTCTTAGAACAATAGTCGTTCATACGTTATTCAACGAATTGAGTTTTATCAATTTTTTTTGACTAAGGTAACAATTCCAGCAATTATGAGTTTTACTAAGTTTTACTACTTACTAAGTACCTATAGAATTAAGTTTCCTGAACAGTTTAGTTTTTTTAAAACAATGTGTAAAACAATTATTATTTATTACATAATGTATTCAAACTCAAACCATTTGCATATACAATAGATATACTAGATACTAGAGGTAATAGAACAATAATAGATCACTATAGTATGATGAAATTAAAATAACAGTAAAAAAAAAACAGAAAAAAATCGTCATTCCCATACAAATGCCCGGGCGACACTCATAAATGGAAGAGCCAAAATTTTTTTAATGTTTTGACTGTTATTTTAATTTCATTATACAAAAATGAATAGCCAAATCAATCAAATAATAATAAATCAAACCACAGTTTGATTTATTATTATTTGATTTTATTAGAGACATACCCGTCCACGTTGTATACTCCAATTTTTATGTAAATATAGCTATTACGTACCAATACATAAATAAGGAAAAATACACACACATGTGTGAGTAAAGCCTTACAATCAATTCGTTTATTTATTTATTCTCTGTCCACTCTCAGGACTCACTTAAGTTATTATGCCGTCGAATTCTTAAGTTTGTTTGTTTACGATAATGTAGAAGGGCACGACATGCAGACGATTTTTTAATTAAGCCCTTCGTTTATTCCTTTTGTTGAATAAACATCTGGCATGTCTGTCATGTCACGCATGCTAATGTGACATGTGTCCTTACAAGTAAAATTACAAAACGAAGCTAGTCTAGACAGCAAATCGGTATTTGAAAGGCAAATTACTTTGAAACTCTTTTATGTCGTGTGTAGTTTGTAGCTTCAGCAATATTCTGAAGTTCATCATAAATTAATCTTTCGTACATGAAGTTTATGCATAACGTGGTAGTATGCATTCGATTAAAATGAGCAACACGCACATTTAAATACGGATGACGACAGGGTTAGAAAAGTATAATTTTATTTAGTCCGTCTTTAAGAGTTTCAGTTTGCCAAAAAAGTAAAAATTCACTAAGATATGAAGCATTAAAGTTCTGGAGTGGGGGCTTGCGACGTCACCTCTATGTTAAAATCATACGTAACTCTTTCAATGCGCTGTGTCTTTGTAATTTTTTGTTTGTCAGAGAAAAGAAAAAAAACATGTACAATATTTTTAAATAATCTAACCGATGGGCTAAAAATATTTTTCCATTCGTCATGCCTATTGTCTTTCATCAATGTTTTTCAGTCAAGGGATATCTTTAAATCCTGCACTTTAATCCTATACAAGCACGGTTTAGAATGTAGATAAATGACAGTTAAGTAACCATTTTGACAAAGAGTGTTGCGGATATTTGAATTGTTATCTAGATAATAGTAAGTGGATAGATGTCGACAAAATTTTTTTTTGCCTCATACTCATTAGTTATATTTTTAAAAAATATGGTAAGTATTACGTATTTTTACCATTACCTTTTTTAACCAAAGGTGACGTAACTCACACCCACTCTAAAACTTCGAAGTGCTGTATCTTTAAAAAATTTTACTACTTTTCTAAACGAAAAAATATGGTACCTACCTTTGTTTTTGGATAATCTAGTTGACGGACTAAACAATATAATATATTTTTTACCCAGTTCACGCCCCTTTTATTTGAGTTAAGACGTATCAAAAGGTGAATAAATGACAGTCTGGTTATTTTATAATTCAATTTTAACTAAAAAAAAACGACTTAATTTTCTTTCAGGAGTTCCTTCCATATCTCCAAAGTTCTTCATTATATCTACACTAAATTAATATGGGACTAACTTGGTAGGCTTTCAAATAAAAAAGAATCATTGAATTCGGTCCACGGTTGACGAATATATTGCGTAACATACATACAAAAAAAAATTCTGCTTTTTTGAAGTCGGTTAAAAACAATAACTTTCTCATACTGATCTGGAAGAAAAAAAGAACACCTAGGATGTATCAGCTGCTACCGTAAAAACCGAACGAGGGAATAAAAAAAATTGGCGGAACCATTTTATCATAGGCGATGCTGCTAGCATGCCGTCACTGCATGGATTCCCTTTTCTACCTACTCTCGCGATCACGGCTTTTGCTTTAAATATATGGGTCTGTTTGTCTGTTTTAATGTATGTAAAATTATGACTTCCAGAACAACCAAATAAATCCCCGGTACCCACGTCACTCCAAGTTAAAGGTCGACGGCTGTATCTCAAGTCCGAATGAGTGAAGTGACAGACAGATAGACATACAACCCAAATAAATAACATTTGACCTGCGCAAGTGCGGAGTTAGTCATTCTTCTTCTGAGTCAGGGGTAATTTTGTGATTCGGTGAGCAATTATGTCAGTTAATTGTCTTGGTGAAGGTTGGTACTGTTTTAGAGCCTTGTGAGTGAGCGTCAAACACCGAAAAATATCAGATCGTTTACTTATATTCTCACAGGTCAAAACACAACACCTTATCCAGTTTCAATGGAGTCTCGGCTTAAGATTATAAAAAAAAAAGTGACAGCCAGACAGACGTACAACCGAAAGACCTGCGCAAGTGCGGAATTAGCCATTCTTTTTCTGAATCACGGGTAAATTTTGTGATTCGGTGGGCAATCATATTAATTAATTATCTTGATGAAGGTTGGTACTGTTTAAGCGCCCTGGTGAGTGAGCGTCAAACACAGAAAAATAACAGATCATCTACTTAGAGGTATATTCTCATAGGTCAAAACACAGCACCTTCTAATCCAGTTTCAATGGAGTCTCGGCTTGATTATCAAAAAAATAATTGTGTCAGCCAGACGAACTTACAACCCAAAGACCTGCGCAAGTGCGGAATTAGCCATTCTTTTTCTGAGTCAAGGGTGAATTTTGTAATTCCGTGAGCAATTATGGTTGGTGTACCTACTATTTTAGCGCCCTGGTGAGTGAGCGTCAAACACAGAAAAATATCAGATCTTTTACTTATACGTATTCTCACAGGTCAAAACATAAACCTTCTCATTCAGCTTCAATGGAGACTAGGCTTAAGGTTATCAAAAAATTAAGCTTCTTATTTCTTATTTTTAATAATATTTCAGGTTTTTATAGTCTCCACTGTAAGAGCACGACCTTTTATACTACCAGAGCCGTACATGACCTGAGTAGCCAGTTGATTCGGCCTACCCTTTCCACGCCGACCAGTTGGGTTGGAGAGGTCTTACTTTTATTTATTTTAATTAAAAACTTTATTGAGCCATAGCCAAGCTACAAAAGGTGGACTTAATGCTAAAGCATTCTCTTCCTGTCAACCATTAGGAAGAGATAAACAATTATGAAAGATGGCTTCTAAATAACAGATAAAAGATGTAAAGCCAGATATCATAATTACTTTAAACTTATCATAAATACATATTGAATTTATTTAACACATAAATTATATATACCTACATATATATATATATATATACATATATACCTAAATATATGTAGCGGGAGCGAGGTGATAAGCTCGACCGCCACAAAGGGAAGATCTTCCCGCCAGGCATGTTATTGCGCCTGGGGAACCGCGGCTCCGACGGTGTATCGTCGGAAGTTGTATATATGCAGCGAATCGGGCGAACTCTAAGATCGAGATGTAGGATACTTTGCTGGCGCCATCTCATATGCTTCTTGTGAACTATCGTCGGTTTGTCTCTTGATTGTAGTTCCTCGTAGTGGCCGTAGAGGTCGCCACAGGACTCCCTCCCAAGACTGAAGGTCTGATAGCTTTTTCAAGTGCAGTCTGTGCTTCATGTCGTAGCTTGCAAGTGTCAGATGATTCTTGTCCCAGTGAGTCGGGAGCCTTCCAGTGAGTCGGAAGTTAATTGCTTGCTCGTGGCCTGCGGTGAGTCGAGACCGTGCTGAGCGTGCTCGTAGTCTGCGGTGAGTCGAGACTATGTAGAGCGTTGTCGACTTTGTTGGCGCCGGAATGATGTCCTGCCGGAGTGCCACGCTGGAGAGTAGATGCCTCAGATCCAGGGTGCGATGCTACGGGGGATGCGCCGGTCGCTGAAGTCGTCGAGTGAGTTGTGGGTGCTTGGTATCAGGACCAGGAAGCTCGGTGAGTCGGCTGCGATGGACCTGAAGATTGACCCGTTGCGCTGGCTTGCTGTGAGACTGCTGCTGACCAATATTGAGTGAGAGAAAGGAACAACGATGACAGAGTTCGACGATGCTGAAGAAGATTGCTTAGCTGCTGATGATGGAGAAGGTTGCTTCCAATCACGTCGGGGGTCACCACTGTAGCGGGAGCGAGGTGATAAGCTCGACCGCCACAAAGGGAAGATCTTCCCGCCAGGCATGTTATTGCGCCTGGGGAACCGCGGCTCCGACGGTGTATCGTCGGAAGTTGTATATATGCAGCGAATCGGGCGAACTCTAAGATCGAGATGTAGGATACTCTGCTGGCGCCATCTCATATGCTTCTTGTGAACTATCGTCGGTTTGTCTCTTGATTGTAGTTCCTCGTAGTGGCCGTAGAGGTCGCCACATATATATAGATATATATACGGAAAAAAGTAATAAACGATGAATTCTGCTACTTAATTATGCTTTTAAAATGTAAATCATGCACTATTTTATCATATAGGTACATATCTACTGGAGATTTATTTGATGTTCTTGAGCAATGCATTTCGAAGCTGTATGGTGAGAAGTAAAGGAGTACGGGTACTTACTGTACTGATGTTTAAGTAGGTACAGGTTTTGTGTAGCTTGTATTTCCTAAGTTGCCTTCTACGACATCCACTCGAAGACTTTGAGCATATCATATTCTACTCTGCATAACCTTATGTAAGTAGGTACTTGTTCATGCATATGATAAAAAACATCATAGGTAGATTCGTCACATTTTTCAAACGTAAGAAGTAGGTAGTAGGCATACTTCCAAATGACTTTGTGCAGGAACTCGAGCCAACAAACTTGAAAACTTGCAAAAGAACAGTCAGAAGTTTTACTTTTGTTTACTGCTCATATTTCTGCACTTACTATATGATCCATTTCAGCAGGTACAGTCGGTCGCACTCTGCTGATTGCGAGCTGCCATTTGCATCAGCCGTATTGAGGTACACTCTGCTTTGTAAAAATGAGAACAAAAGTGGAACGAGAAATTATTTCGCTTTATGGACTTGCGTTCTGCGTTTTTTTATCGCGTTTAAATTAAAGTTGCAAAATCTTCTTATACATTACTTATAACACAAAGGATTGAAGTGTAGTTTTCAGTGAGCTTATGTTCGTTGCGTTTCAGTGCTGCCGAGTCCTAAACATCATCTCTTATTGAAACAGACCACTCGAACCACTAGACAAATAGGTAGGACTAGAGATTTATAAACGCATTGAGCAACTTAAAATCGCCCTGTCCCAGGTTCGATCCCAATAATTGTTTCCGATAAATGAAACATCGTGAAACACAACAAATACATTATCACGTCTCTATCTCTAACAGAATAGACAGCACCTAGTTCTAGTGTGTAAAAACGAATGTTGTCACAAGATGACACTCACTGAGTAGCGCCTTTAGTGAGCTCGAAAAATCTGACACCCGTGTTACTTAGTATTATACTTAAATCGATATGAAGAACACCTTTCCTTTGTTTTTTCAGTCGCACTGTACGATAACAGGGAAAGCGCCCCGATTCCCAAGTACTGCGCATCTTGGTAATTTGAAAGCGCTGTATCGCTATACCATCCCTTTTCGCTCGAACTTTTTATAAAAGGAGGTGCTTTGTATATGTTATCATAAAATGCAATAAATAAATGTAGGTACCTAAGTACTTATGCGTAAATGTACAACATTTTGCCAGCTACTTTACGGAAGAATTGGGTGACCTCAAACTTAAATTAAATTAATTTACAGAAATGTTACCGGAACATTTAGTAGAAACCTACAAAAATCTTACCAAAACCTGTAATCGGCTAATATTCTCTGAAATAAGCATAAAACTAACGTGACATGATTTTTTATGTTACCAGGTTTATAAAGGTTATCAATTAAATGGCAGTATTTTATTATAATTAAATATGTAATTTAATTTGCCCAGCAGTGCGACAGTAGAGGTTAATTTAAAAAAAATGTAATTTTTACCATATAATATCATATTGTACCATATATGTACTTTCTTATCATTTGTATTTTGCTATTTTTACTTCTTTATTTTAATGGTCGATAAGTTTATAATTGTCATTAAAATAACTGTAAAATCTTTCCTTTAATTGTTATCAGGAGATCAGGACTTTATATAATACATATGTACCATATATACTTAATCCTCGTTTCTTATTTCATTAAAGCCATTAAGATGCAAATAAGATAGCAAGTTCATTTTAACTTAAGCACAACTTAGCACATCATCTCCAACCAACAGTGTGAAGCAATGTCTAATTATTTATGATGATTTTTTTTGTTTTTTCTTGCTGGCCGCTAACAAGGCGTTATAAAAAGTCGGCAGCCGGCGCGGTTCAAAGGCGTCACTTGAATTTAACGGATTTGTTCTCTTTGGCACTGTGAACCAAGTTTTAAGACCGATTTAAAAATATAATTAAGAAAAAAAATCAACATTTTCATAAAAAGTGTTTGGCCGGCCCGGCAATTCGCATGAAAATGTCGATTTTTCTTTCGAGTTTCAAGCATTGGTCCCATAGGAAAAGTTGTTCATATTGACAGGGTTTTTGTTACACATTGTATAACGTCTAACAAAATATACTGATACTATTTTAAGGGTAAATTGAGTCCATGATAGTGAACAACTTTCCTTGAGAAACATATGTCGAAATATGAAAACAAAGTTTTGGCTTTCTATACAAACTCGGCTCAGTTGATCGGTCACTTGTATTCTATTAAGACGAAGTGGTAGCTAAAGTGGCGCCATCATTTGAAATAAATTGTTTAAAACTAAATAAGGTGATAATTAAAAATTTGATTTGTATAAATGTCTAGAAAGACCTTTAAACTATTTTATGACTAACCTTTGAAAGTAATATTGGTAGTCCGTCTAGTTTTAAAACTGTTTTTCGCCAAAAGTGGCCACTTTTGGCGAAAAACAGTTTTAAAACTAGACGGACTATTCGTAATAATTTCAAAGGTTACTCATAAAATAGTTTAAAGGTCTTTCTAGACATTTATACAAATCAAATTTTTAATTATCACCTTATTTAGTTTTAAACAATTTATTTCAAATGAGGGCGCCACTTGAGCTACCACTTCGTGCCAAAAATTACTTTAAAATTTCGATACGTGTTTATTATACTGTAGGAGCTTCAATAGTAAAACATTGCTAAGTGCGTACTTTAAGCAGGTAGGTACAGTAACAAACTTTCATAGTGTTCAATGTTAACAAGACATGATAGGTACACAACGTGGAAGGGACCCATATATTATGTTAATAACAATAGAAAACACTTATACAACGCAATTTTTAATAAGTGCATAAGACAACATTTGAGCAATCCTATAAAACGTTTCCATCAACTCAATTACTAACGCAAAGCGGCCTATACCACATTCTATGTAGAGTAACCAGAACCACTGACTATCTCAAGTATCTCTAGGTGGTCACGAAGGCTACAGGCTACAAAAACTTACAATGCAAATTCAATATGCGGAATAAACATGGGAGATCAAAAGTGCCGACAGCTCTCGTTCATTCCTGGGGCTAGCAATTTGGTACTGATAGTTAGATAGCTGTAAGGCTTAGACCCATTTATCAAGAAGTAATGATAGGTGCGATTTGGGAGCAGATGTGCTAGTTAAAAATCTTCTTATTCTATTTCTTTTGCGTACACCTATCTGTCTACGAGAAAGAAAGTGTGGGAACTAATTAAGTTATGGATCATTATCATATTTTAGCAGAGGTGCAGCTCTTGTCGGCGGAGTTTCATCCATTCTTTTTTGGTTCCTCCAACCTCTTGACATTTCGATACGACACTTGTATCACATTTTCCTTGACTAGCGTCATATAGCTGTGCCTGGGCTTCCCTCTTCCCCTTCTTCATCTTAAATCGTATCACCATGATGAGATATGATTTAACCTACTTGAATATTCGTAATAAGTAATAAATGTGTGCTTGTGTTGGGCATCAACATTGTTTTGTTATGCAAAGGAGATTACAACAGCATAATTGATGGTTGTTTAATCTCGTAGATAGGATCATATCATACTTTATTGCAAATACGGGGGAAACCCAGCAAATTCAAATGGGGGCAATACTGGACCCCGAAATTTGTATGTATCCCTTAAGGTACAAATTCTTTAAAGTTTCTAACACATGAAAGATAAACCTATAAACAGTAATTGCTTATCATTATGAACCTGCATATCGAGTCGAAGACGGACGCTTTTACCAGCCTGTCTGGAAAAAATCCGTCCATAATCCTGTCTTTAATGTTGTTTACTTGTAACATATATTGCCCTTATTCCGTCCTTCCGATCGTCATAAAGCAAACAATAAACATGACATTTTCACAAAATAAATAAAGTTCAGCAAAATAAATAGCTCACAGTTAATTGTTGACGCCACTATTAAATTATACCGTGGGAGTTATGTTAGTTAGTTATTAACTACACTTCCCGATTAATATAAATTAATAATAATAATTAATAAATAACTAATAATTTTTTCAAGATATATGCTTTTAGAAAATGTATATATTCATTAATAGGTACCTACTTAGTAAGAACCGCCGAACAAATAAGAACCTTTTTCTTAGGTACCACCTTTCTGATACTTTGTATGGCCTCAGGGTCAGCTTGAAATCAGCTGATCTTGTAGGTTTATTATATAGGCAGCTGATTTCACTAGCGTGACCTGAATTTGCTCCATAACGTACTCCCAAATTATTTTGCAGCATTAACCCATTTCCGATTTTTACAAAATTCACATCGTTGGGCCATAACATTAATAATCCAAATAACATGGGAAAAATAATAAAAAAAAATTTGCTTTGTTAGATGGCATTTTTTTTTAAGAAGCAGAATTTTTGAAATCTTCCCTTTATTAAATATTTCGTTATTTTGATGTATGAATTATGTTAAATTTCCTATTTTATGTAATTGATTTTGTATTATTTTTAAAATTAAATATGGTATTTTGCTCTATGATTCGTTGTCGCAAGAAAGTTGATTTGGAATAGACTAAAAAAAAATTAAATTTAAGACCCCATATTTTTATACCACAAAGATAGTATAATGAACTAATAGGCATGAAAAATATAAATATATAGATGTGTTCCTAATTTATAAGCGTGGCAAGTGACGATATCGAATTCGATACACTATGCACTTAAGGGGGTACCTGAATTTTCCAGGGTCCAGTGCTACACCTGGCTGGTGTATGTGCGTAGAAAAGCTTCACGTTCTCACTTTAAACTTAGTTAATAAAATAGTTTGAAGGGTTATATAGTACCTGGTCAAAACAAAATTTTAAATGATATCTCCGTTTCCTATCAAATGATTTATTTCAATTGGCGGCAGCACTGGACCTAGTAACGTTAAGGTATCCTCTTAAGGGTTCAGAATATTAAGATTAGTTGGATACTTACATGTGATTACTGAAGCAACGGGATGGGTTTGATCTTGACGCGGAAACTATTTGACGCTGAAAAACTTTTTAAAATTGAGTTTGTATTATTTCTGCAACCTCGTTATTATTTCGCTTCCGTGATACCCGTGATCGGTCGTGCCGACGGGAATCAAACAAATCTGCGTTGTCAACTTGTCACAGATCGGGATTTCGTTATAAGGTATGATATGCCGATGCAATGCAATATTCTTTGCCAATATCACCCGCTTTTGAAACTCGCGACATTCAATTTTCCGCACACGAAATGTCATTCGCATTTCTAGCAAATAAGCGTGTATTTTTATAAAGTTTGAAAATGGTTCTGCACGTAGTTTTTGTGTGTTTATTTATGGTGCAATAAATGGTATTGTATTTTGTAAGTAAGAATATTTCGATAAATAAATAAATGGACCTGTGAGATGAGACGGCTTATAAAAAATCCATAGTGAGGTAGCTAAGGGAATTAAGGGTTATGGGTCTTAGATATTTATCTACATATGTATTTGTTGTTATAAAATATAGTATCGTTGAGTTAGTATCCCATAACACAAGTCTCGAATTTACTTTCGGGCTAGCTCAATCAGTTTAATTTGTCCCCATATATATTTTAGATTTATTTATTTGATTGACTAATTTGATTAAGGAATAACTTATGGTTTTATCGGTTATTTATCAAATCACGCCCTTACATATGGTCTTAATCTTTGCTTTGCCTTTATTCCGCCAACATTTATAGCTTTGTCTAGGTATATCCGTGCGAGAAGAAACGCCCATAAAAATAATCTTAAATTTTGACAAAAAGAAATGTAATGGGTCAAGCAGCGGGAAGTAACTAAAGTAATGAAAGCAGCTTGTTTGCAGCATCTCATACAATCCGCGGAACGTTTGCATGTCTCCAGGGAACGGCTTTGAGGAGGGTTTCCAGCTTTATATTAAAAGTGGAGACAGTTGAGGAGTCGCCTTTTTTGCCTGCAGGGCCTAAAATAATTATTTTATTACCCAAGTAAAAAACTTTTTGATACGTAACCCCTGCCTATTACTATGAAGTAATATTAGTATAAACGACATACCAGAAGGTTGATGTCAGTAGCGTTGTTCCAACATTTTCTATTGCCCGTCGTTATTTGAAATTAGGTAAAGAATTTTCAGCTTTTATAAGATAAGGAAGGTCTAGCATTAAATGGTCTTTGTTCTATCTAAACCTTAAATATACAGGAGGTTTCAGACAAGCGAAATAATTATATATTATTATAAAATCTTTCCGGTGTAACTTGTTAAATATCATGGACTGAGCACTACTGAGCATGCTCTTACACTATTATTTCGCCTTTTTGTAACACCCCGAACATAAGAAGGTTTAGTATTTTTTTATAATATGTAGGAAGTAAACCGTCATTCATCGTCAATACATTTAAGAACTAGCTTCTTGTCGGAGGAATATTTTCCATGTCTCCTTATTTTCGGCTAAATGCTTGAACTCCCTGTAGGACACGACTTTCTGCCTTTTCTTTTACTTCATTGATGAAACGACCTTCTTGGTCTTCCTTTTCATCTCCTGGCTTCCAATTTCCTTCCATGATGTTTTTGTGAAGTTGTCATGACGTATGAGATGTCCAAAAATCGTTTCTCGTCTTATCTCTATTGTATCCATTAACCTAGCACGCCAGCGCTTGTTTACGTTATTTTAATTACTGGTGAATATAGTACAATTTAGACCACTTTAGTTGTTAATGGCGTCTTAGTTCCGCAACCATTTTGCAACTTGAGGCGGCCCTTCCCGGCCGCTCTGTCGTCAACGTGAGCATAGTTTGAAAAGCTTGTTATTTCATCCAGGGCAATGCTAGTAAAAGAGGCAAAGCAAAAAGGGAGATAGCGCCTGAGGGCTCGGTTTACATTCTGTTGAATAAAATTATTATTATTATTAATTATCAATTTAACGAATATTAACTTTTCATTGGGTGCGGAATTTCATAAAACTTGTTCCAGGTGATACGTGTTTTTCAGTAAGCCTTAAAAGTGAGAGAAATAAATGGTTTTTATTTCAATTTTTCATTATATTTGCAAGGTTTCTATCGACATATTTTTTTATGTTTACAATTTATGGTCGAAGTTCAAGTAAAATTTATGCAATAAAGCAGATTTTTGGAGGCTTATACTGAATTTTGTTTTTCCAAATTTTAGTTTTTTATTTCGAAAGAAACCTAGAAATAGAGCAGATCAAGAAGATCAGTAACAACGTGATAAGCACGTACGAGCGTTTTTATGAAAAGTAAGACGGGAAAGCCGCCCTTAAGTGGTCCATGGCGCTTTAACGTAGATATATAGTAAATGATAAAATTAGTTTTATTTTCCACAAAAACACGCATGGTTCTCCTAGTGTGGAATTTTCTGTGCCATATAGGTACCATCTTTGACGGCGTTTCCCGTTCCCTCGCAATATGTACGGGTAAACAGACCCGTATCTTTAGAGAGTTAGTTCTTTGTGCGGATTCTTATCTCGCAGCGGCGCTGTCTGTACTGCACTGATTCCTGGGAAGTTTGATTGAGTCGAGCAAAGTTCGAGGCGAGTTGTAAAGGCGGTAAATTAAACGCAGATAGACTATAAATATGGATGTGTAAGTAGCTATAAGTATCTGGTTTATTTATTTATCAAACTTTATTGTTCCAAAGTACAAATTTTGCTATACTTTTAAGAAATGGACTTAATTAATGCTAATTTTTTACCAGTCAATCATTTGGATAAAAATAATAAAATACGCGACATAAAAAGCAATTCAGTATACTTAGGGCCGTAACAGACGGGGCGCAAGATGCGTCGCGTAAGAGCTAGTGATGGGAGTTGCATAAATACTCAATCAACCCATTTTAATATTTACTCAGTAGATTGAGTAAATACCCGATATATATCTTAATTTATCCATTTGGTAAGTAGATTGATTTATATGAGTTGCGACTCATATTTATATTCTTATTCATTATTTCATGTTTTCATGACAATTTTGAAACTTAAATCTAGTATACACTTGCAATTCTTGTCGGAAAGTGTGTGCATATGCCATAATATGCTTAAAATGTAGATAAACGTTATATGCGACGCTAAATTATATGAAAATACCATACTAATCATACACTAATAGTAGGCTTCTTTGACTATTATCATTTTTTGGTGGGAGGTGTGCATAGACGTTATTTTACGTTAAAATAAGTAAACAGACATCAAATGCGATGTCAATATATGAGCACGCTCTATTTACTATTTTTATTAAATCTAGTGAGTAAATACTCAAATGGGAAGATTGAGTACTATCCACTGCCCATCTCTAGCCGTTACGTGACGCAACTTGCGCCCCGTCTGTTGCGGCACTTTCTTACAATATAAAATATTACTTTAATTATTTTATTTATTTCATAACTTTTTTGCCCTTATTAATAAACATAATTTACAAATAATTTTAAACACAGTGGAACATATGATGGACTCATCCCAGAAGAGATCTCTTTCAGTCGAACGACAGTTATCAAGTACGTACAGAACTAAATACAATAGGTACTTATAAATTATATATAAAATATACAATTACATTATACCTATTATTTATAAATATCAGAATGAATCTACTTATGCAGTAGGCACATAAACATTTAATTTTATAGCAAGTAGTTACTTAACATATATAACTTAAAAGCTATGAAGAGAAGAACTAAATAATAATGACTATGAAGAAAAGGAGTTTAAAAACTGGGCTTAAGGGGATACCTGAATTTTCCGGGGTCCAGTGCTGCCCCCATTTGAAATAAATCATTTGACAGGAAACGGAGACATCATATGAAATTTTGTCTTGACTAGATAACCCTTCAAACTATTTTATGAACTATTGTTTACAGTTTAAAGTGAGAACGTGAAGCATTTCTACGCACAATTGCGAAAAACGGTCACTTTAGGAGTATGTGCGTAAAAAAGCTTCATGTTCTCACTTTAAACTGTAAACAGGAATTTTAGAAATGGCTGTTACTATCTATTTTTAGATACCTACCTCAATAAATGAGTGAATAAAAGTCTCTGACAAGCCCAGTGAATGAGCTCTTTGAAGTGGCAGTGGGCGGGACATACTGCGCAACGATCCGATATGACCGGATAGAACCGGCAAACGGGGCAAAAACGTTCTGGAATGGTGAGCACGTACTCGCAAGCGAGACGTAGGATACACAAGGTAGTTAGACGACCTGACCAGGGTCGTTGGAAAGCGCTGGATGTAGGCTTGGAAATCCTTGGGACTAGGCCTATAAGTAGCAGAGGACGTTATGCGGCTGAAATGATGATGATGATGACCTTAATATAGCCAGACTAAAAAAATGTCCTATTATTGTTGTTGAATGGGAGATTACGCGCGAAGAGGAAACATTCATACTTATTATATTTTACAAAATGTAAAATAAGTATGAATTTAGTTGGCTTATAAATACAAAATTCCACTTGCTTGTCACCAGCCCGGCTAGCTCAGTCGGTAGAGCATGAGACTCTTAATCTCAGGGTCGTGGGTTCGAGCCCCACGTTGGGCGACTTCTTTTGATGATGCTTTTGCAGCCAATTTACTTTCTTATTTCATACAAAACTTAGTTTTTATATTTTATTTCAAAAAGTGAAGCCTTTTTGCTGTCCTTCTATGTTCATTTAAGTGGCCCATTTGGTCGCTTTTTCTAATGTAGGGTTCCGTATTGTTGAAATTGGCTACAGCTGCCATCTTCGGTAAAACTAAAAATAAGTTAGTAGGTACGTCCAAATAACTACTATAGTTCATAAGTTTACCGCTAGATGACATACAGTAGATTGTGTTTTCTTTCAACGTCGACTCACAGATGGCGTTAGTAGTTAGTAGTAATTTGTTTTTATTATAAATTTCTAGATGGCGCGGCAATGGTATTGTAATTATTCCTACGATGTGTTTGTAATTTTGTTTTGATGTTATTTGTCTACATTTCTAAATAAACTATTTATTTTTTATATAAAAATCACGTTTATTGCACGGGAGACGGCTACAGAAATACCTTCATCATCTATAAAAAATTAAACTGTCTAGCTATCACAGTTCATAAGATACACATACCAAATTAAATACCTACCGTGTCAAAATGTATGAAGGTGCAAATATTATTTTACGATTTCAGGGATGGTCCCGTAGTAAAAGTTGTTCACATTGATTAGTGTGTATACTCCCTTTCGGGTTGATACCCCTTTTCCGTTACACGTTGTATACATAACTATATTTCAACGAATAAATATAGCGATTTGCCGACTAAAATTTTTTATAAAGTGAGGCAATGATCTCAAGATTGCTTAGTACATAATCGTATTCAAGATAAACTCAAGCTTTACGTTCTTATATCATTGTCGCGAGTAATTGCCTCTGCTTCCTTTACAACATCATTTAGTGCAATTTGCGATGTTTGTATAAAACAGCATTAACATGCGAGGGAGCCTTATTGTAGTCTTCATCTTCATTCCGATGTGGTACCTGCCCTGCCTACTGTTTTTTGGTGAGATTTTCCGCTTCTTTCTCTCTTCTCTCTCTTCTCTCACCTTTTTTTATTTATTTTTTATTAATTAATGTAAGACCACAAACAGGTTTACAATAAAACGTATAATAATCTACTTACCAGATCGAAACACTAGTTAATGAAGTACACGACATTAATCGAATAAAAGATGGAAAATATGTGACGACGACTACTAAAGCACAATCATCGCGGGCAACAACTGCATTCCCAATTGTAATTATTGCCCAACGACGTTGGCCTGCATCTTCTTTGAGTACCTCCGTGGCGTAGTGGTCACCATGCTAGTCAGCCACCCAGAGGTTTCGGGTTTGATTCCCGGTCAGGGCAAGTTGGAAAATATAATTTTTCAAAGTGTCCTAGGTCTTGGACGTAAAAGTGCCTGTAAAGGTCTAATTACTGAATAAACATTTGAATTTTGAATTTTTGAATTTTATCTATATATGTATTTGTTATTAAATATTGTATCGTTGAGTAATAATCCCATAACTCAAGTCTCGAAATTACTTTGGGGCTAGCTCAATCAGTGTAATTTGTCCCTATTTATTTACTATTTATACATTATATTATCACGTATATCTTAAGTGTGCAAAGCTAATTTACATGGTAAAAAGTAAAAAATAATACACGTGGAAGGGACATACCCGTAATCAATTAAACCATGAGCTATACTAGATCAATATAGTAGGTATAATACAATGAAATTAAAATAACAGCCAAAACACAAAAAAATCGGTATTTCCTTACAAAAATGTGCAGCCGCGCGGGCAATTTGTGTGGGAAATTGTATAGGAATAGTGATTTTTTTTGGTTCTTTTGTTGTTATTTTAATTTTATACCATACTAATCTAGTATAGCCCGTGGTTCCGTTTATTACGGGTATGTCCCTTTCACGTTTTATATTATATATATATGTCTTACGTCCTCCCAAGATACAAGAAGCACCTTCCGGATGCTACACACTCGAAAAGTACCACTCCTTGAATACGTTTATGCACCACTGGTAGTAACAAAGAAAGTCCCTCACTAAGCAAGCGAAGGGATTATGAACTGAAAACCTACACTCCATAAATCAAAAATCACAAACCCTGGTGCACAAAGACCTAACAGTGCTGTACAAGAAAAATATCTAACTTATACCTACTAATTGTTAGATACAAAAGCCATTGATGTAATCAATCAGAGTCTGCGTCTGGGTGTTATTGGTCTTGGTCGCATGAATTGCATCCCTAGTTTTTCTGTTCCCCTAGTCCATCCCTAGTTTATAAAGAAAGATACCATGCGTATCAGTCAGTGATCGATCACCTTAGGTTGCCATAGTTAAGAGGATACATGAATTTAAGGAGGTCCAGTGCTGCCCCCGTTTGAAAAAAATAATTTGAAAGGAAACGAAGATACCATTTCAAAATTTGGTCTCAAAACAAAGAGCTCTAGATAACCCTTCAAACTATTTTATGAACTACTGTTTAAGGGGCTACCTGAATTTTCCGGGGTCCAGTGCTGCCGCCATTTGAAATATATCATTTGATAGGAAACAGAGACATCATTTAAAATTTTGTCTTGACCAGGCACTGGATAACCCTTCAAACTGGTTTATGAACTACTGTTTACAGTTTAAAGTGAGTGTGAAAAAGTGTCCGTTTTTCGCCTTATAAATCCTTGCGACGTGGAAAAGAAAGAGCCGAGTCATTGAAACAATTGTTTGTAATTGGGAATGCAGTTGTTGTCCGCGATGTTTGTGCTTAGTCGCCACCACATATTTTCCATCTTTTATTCGATTTTAATGTCGTGTACTTCATTAACTGGTGTTTCAATTAGGTAAGTAACGGTCATTTATCGATCCATTCCGCTAATCAATTAGGCTGGTCTTAATGACTTTTAGTTACCTTTTAATTGATTAATGTAGCATTACAATGTATTATGGTGCAGAAATTCAACAGGATGATTCAAAGTCATAATAGTTGAGCTCTTACGGCACTGCACAGAAGATGCTGAGTTCGAATTTACATAAAATATTCTCAATTTTGACTTTCACCAACATAGTTAAGAAGTATTTGCATTTGAATCAGATTATTTGTGTACTAATTAAATTGAGTGGTGCATTTTGAACGATCCCTTTTCTTAATAATTAGGATTAAAATGAACTAGCTTTATAATAACTGTAAACCCATCACTACTCGTAAAGAAAATACAGATCAAGAATTTCCTCCAAGGTTTCTTATAATTCTCATTAAATTTAAGCGATTTACAATCAACCTTGGCCTCAACGACAATAATCTTTTCATAACGTCATCGAAGAGGCCTGGGCTGGAGGCGGAATAAGGGCTGAAAACTTGAAATAATAACAGTGCTTCAGGAATCCAATTTTTTTTTCAGCCTTTTTTGACTGCAGCTATGGGTTGTCTTCGAAGATGGACTTCGGGAATGATGAAGAAATCACCGTCACAAATACTACTAAAGTAGAAGATGAGGATGTGGAAGTAAAGCACACTATAGTCGTGTCAACTAAACTAAAAAATAACAATAGACGAGGACTACATGCCCCAATTGATGGTTAGCTGGTTATTTTTTTAAATATTTTATTTATAAAAGAAACATATCTAATGAGTAAAATCATACAAAACATGATGTTACGTAAAGGCCAAATAATACACAAAAGATTTAGTATCCCAATCCGTGACTTCGAACTACAGAATTAAAATGCGAAAACTAAAGTTTTTTAATATTCTGGACTGTATCATTATAATAATAAAGTATTGTCAATTGATTTGCTTTCAGGCGATGGCATTCTTACTTATAGCGTTGGAACTCTGAAAGACAAGGCTGACAGTGGTGAAGTGCCAATCATTCCTGGCTACAAATCTGTAGAGTCAACTCGAATAAGAACGCCTGATACCCGACTGAGGTCTCAAATATATCCAGACTCCGTGTTCATAAACCGAAACATCCGGGATGAACCTGATATTTCCCCAAATTTAGCATATAATCCTGCGCAATGGAAACCTTCAAATTTCTTCAATAATATCAACTGGGGGAATCCAGATGGGCGACAAAGTAATTTCGCCAGAAGGAATGAGAGACCTATTGTAGACAACAATAACAAATTTCATAGGAAGATCACTAATGATGGTATGAAAGAATTCTATTGCAGAAAATGTAGGGAGTTAAGCATCGGACAACCTTCAAAAGGATGTATACAACGAAGTAACTCGTGGATGTATGAGACAACAACGCCAAAGATGAAGTTAGACGGTAAATTGGCGAAATTAAACTAATAGCTTCTGCCATTGTTTTTGTTCATCCCGTGTCCATAATGCTGGTAGCAAAAACGCAGCGATAACATCGGAACGGCCTTCAAATGTTGAGGTTATGACACATTCATTATGAGTTGTCGTGAGTAATAATATGTATAATAAAAAGTTAGATCCTAAGGCAGCGTTTAACCGGAGAATTGAGAGGGAGATGAGTGAGGAACTGAAATGTCACTCCAGCTGTGTCCACTCCATTTTCCACGCTCAACAATAGAAGAGCAACAGATACGTTTAGTTGACTATCAATCACATCTACACATACCTCCCCTTACAGCATCTTGTTCAAGGGCGGATCCACCGTTGTGGGCACGATGGGCATGCCCACAACCTTAATAGACTTGTGACGTCACACTTTTACGGTCTATTGAGATCGATAGGCTGATGATAATAAACGATATTATGCCTTAATAAAATTTAAAAAACACAATGAATCATTATTGCCGTGCCGCCAAAACTTCCTAGCCGCGTATAGCGAGGCGTGCGTGGCCAGGGTTGCCAGAAGTGGTCGCTCGAAAACCGCGACGTGCCACGGAAAAAGCGCACACTACTGTAAAAAAGCGCCCAATTTTTCAAGATACCCAGTCTAGTGTCCCTATATTGGCTTACTGGCTACTAGAAAAAAAGAAAAATATATAAGTTATTGATTGAAATAGGTTTGGATCGAAACTGACTATTTAATTTTAAGAAATCGGGTCCGACTTCCTCCTAAGTTTATTTCCATTCCTAAGGCCAAAGTCCTGATGCTCAGAAAAAAGGAAATAATCTAATTCAAAAGTTCATAAACGACTTGCATGATTGTTAATGAGCATGTTCATGCTCCGAGCTCCGACTCGTACTTAGCCGATTTTCTAGTAGCTGTGACCACAACCTTTTTTGAGGGCTGGATCCGCGCTTGATCTTGTTACTTCAATGAAAACATAGTCAAAACCCCAAAAAAGAAAAATACTGATATTGAAGTGTAGGATTACAATTAACGACACAGCCAATTTAGATGTAGTTTATTTGGATTAGTAAGTAGTTAAATTGTTTTACAACATTTGATACAGCATTTTTATTACAAATGTAACGATTGAGATCTTTACAATACTTATTTCAAAATTAGGATTTTCATCTTAGTTCTTGACAGAATAAGCCGTGATTTTTCCGTTCTTGTTGACGACAGTCTCTGCCCCACGGTCGCTGTACTCCTGACCGTTGATGTTGGAAGAGACAGAGTAAGATTTGGAACTCATGCTGACGAAGTTGCCGCCCTGTGGGGTGTCAGCGTAATGTTCGATTACGTTCACGTTTGGGTTATCCTGAAATAAAATGTTGGGATTAGTTAAGTATTGCTTCCTACTATACTGGTCTGGGTGAAATGATATTAGTATATGCCTCTAGATCAATGAAGTCAGGGTATTTCGTAAACTTTTCAACCATCTCTTTTTCTGGTTTCCTTTTTTTACAAAAAAGTATGTCAACACTTTTTAAGTAAGCTTACATTATTTTATACAACTCAAAAAAAGAAAAAGTAATTGGAAGTATTATAAAACAGCACATTTTGTTTTTGTGTTTTTACTACAATATTGAAATTTCATAACATTTGTAGCTATGCAGGTCATTATAAATAAGAACAATACCATTTGATACAAACATGGAACGCTAATATAAATCACGTTCGTTTAAAGATAAAAGCTGGAGTGGCTAGATACATCACGTTTACATTTACCGGTTGCAAAGTTATGCAATTTGTTTTCTAGATAATTTATTAGTCATAGAAGTACATAAACAACACATCATAAATATGAATATGAGAACTTATAATAACATAAAAATGTAGGTAACCAACCATAACGGTGGATGCTAAAGCTGTGGGCAGGAAATAAAAGTATTATCTCATTATCAATTTTTTTACACAATTTTTATGCTTACAGTGTCAAAGTTTAGGAAGATAATAAACATTTTTAATTCATCAAGGCATCGATTATTTAGTAATTAAGGTCAGAATTGGGAGAGGAGGAGATAAATGTCATGTCCGGTATATTCTATGTCTGACTTTAGGATAGAATTACTTGCGGCAATCATTGCTATGTATTCGCTTGGACATGGGGGACCCCTTAAATAATAGTGGATTCAAGAAATTAAGTTTTCGAAAACAAAAAACATTTTTAACCCATCAAGGCATCGATTATTTAGTAGATTTAAGTCGTCAGAATAGAGAAAGGAGGAGATAAATGTCATGTCAGGTATACCCTATGACTGACTTTGGGATAGAGTTACTAGCGGCAATCATAGCTTTGTATTCTATTGGACATAGGGGACTCCTAAACTAGTAGTGGATTCAAGAAATAAGGTGAAATGAAGTACATATACTACGGATTGGTTGTATCAACTCCGTGAAAATATACATTGGCTCAAAAACTCAAAATATAACATGTAATCTCTTACCGGATTGGCAGGGTTGATAGCTGCGATCTGGTGCGTGAATCCTGGCCCAGCAACTGCGCCGGCAAACGCACTGTTGGGAGAGTTGAACATATCGATACCAATATCACTCGACCTGAATGGGAAATAGGGAATGTAACCAGCGTTACTCGAAGTTAGAGCGAAGGCCTTTTGAGCTGCCTCCAAAGCCAGCCTCTGGTTAGCTAAGTTTGATTGAAACGCCCTGTAAACACACACATACACACATGTTAATTTCAAACACACTGTAAGCATTAGAATATAGTAATGTAAGCTAGAGGAAGATAGAGAAGAAACTGCTAATACAAGCTTGAAAAGTAATGTAAACGTTATATTTTTATACTGTTTAGTAGGATTCCTTCTACAAGACCCTTGAAAGAGAAGATAAACACATTTAGTAAGCAGAAAAAGAGAAGATTAGATGATCCACGCATAGAATACCTACTTGTTTTCAGGCTAGCAAGACTTTTGGAAAATTACATATCTAAACCCTGAAAGTATGTTGTATACTGATTTGAGCATTCATTTTACGAGTCTATTAATGAATATGAATACAAAAAGGTAAAACTTTTATTATTATTTTTCAAAAATTAAAAGGCTGAAGTAAATTTTCATAAGAAAATATTAAGAATCGATATTCTAATGTTAGTAACAAAAAGTCAACCCTGCCAAAACATAGTAAGGACAATGGCTACCCTCACTCTATCATATATAAAAACAGTTTTATAATCCAGTAATGTTTATAAAATCAGCAATTTATGACACTATGAGCCCAGCCAATATCAGCATATTCAAACCCTTATTATTTTGAAACAGTCCCTGATAAAATGACACTGCCATTCCCATTACATCTGCAAACCTGGGTTTTGAGAGGGGTTCTAGGAGCTTCCACTGTGGCATGGGTAGCGGATCGTAGGGACGGAAAGGTCGGAGACGAGGCCTAGGTGGGAATATAGGACGAAAAGGGCGATAACGAGAATACATTCGTCTAAGACGGAGCACTGGAGGGAAAATAGGAGAAAATAATGAAGGAAACAGAGGGAAAAGAGACTGAAGTAGTGTGGAAATAGGGAGAAACAGAGGAAAGATAGGCAGTAGTGGGGGGAAATTAAAGCGGTATAGTTGGGAGAAAGGAGACAGTGGACGGAAAATTGGGCGGAATAGACGGGGGAAAGGAGACAGTGGACGGAAAATTGGGCGGAATAGACGGGGGAAAGTGGACAATGAATATAAAATAGAGGGAAATAGGGGCGGCAGAGATGGTAGAGGTGGTAAAGGAGGCAATGGTTCAAGAGGAGGAATAAATCGTTTGAAACGTCGAAGAGGTGCTAACCGTCTAGTCAGAGAATGGAAACGTGGAAAGGGACGCAATGGTTTCAGTCTAGGAAACGGGCGTAAAGGTGTCGAACGTCGCGTCCCTCCGATTACTACGTTGGGTTTACCACTTCTGTCTTCAGATGTAGCAGTTATGCTATAAAAATAATAACATGCTTTGGTCTTACAAAAACAATAAATACTTCTTTTTTATACATGGCGTCTGAAAAAGTACGTTACAGTATACTAATCCCTGAAGTGTCTGTTTCGTTATCATAGATATATGTGTATGTGGTAGCGATAGAAGATGCAGTGCCCCTACCAACAGAGAACCTCCACCGGAAGCTAAGTTCCGAACAACTAAACCTTACTGTTGTATGACAGACTCGAAGTTTCTAAAGTAATCAGGAATGAAATCTTGCTCTGGGTAAAAGTTTTGCGCAAAAGGTATCTGAAACGGGACGTCGTTTGGTTCGTAGAACTCATTGAATTGAACGTCTGGTGAATGATAAGTTCCACCGTACCTATTCCCAGAAGAGTCTTGGTAAGCGAAACTGGATACTGATATCGGTGTACCTGTAAAGAAGACAAATATAGGTAAGTACTTATTTAATAGGTGTTAAGCTTCAATTGGATTGGGTGGGCCATGATTTCCGTTAACCTAGTAAGGGGCCTTTGGTACCAAAGGAATTCTTCTTAAGATATCAGAGGGAAGAGATGCAGCCCCAGGATGAGTTAGTACGATAGTCCGAGAAGTTTTTCTTATCCATTTTTTTAAATGTATATAAATAAATATATAGGGACAAATAACACTGATTGAGCTAGCCTCAAAGTAAGTTCGAGACTTGTGTTATGGGATACTAACTCAACGATACTATATTTTATAACAAATACATATATATATAGATAAACATATTAAACATCCAAGACCCAGGACAATTTGAAAAAGGCCATTTTCTAACTTGCCCTGACCGGGGATCGAACCCGGGACCTCTGGGTTATTTCATTATTCTTCGATATTCGATGGGGGGATCTCTGCCAGCAATGTGATAGCATGTATCAGCTTAACTATAAAAATGTTTTTTTACGTAAGTACTGAGTTTCTGCATTAGATCCTGCGATCTCTCAAGCCACTACTGGCTGCAGCTCATTGTGGCCACAAATTATGCGTATGAGTAGAAGATAGAAACGGAAGATCCACAATACACGGACGGTCCAACGCATGCTTCACCGCTGACTTCATTATTCGTGTTTTTTTAATAAAAAAATCTGGCCACGCCTGTAATCTGTAAACGCCAACCTTTCCTTGAAGCAGTGACTAATTATAAGTGTATTAATACACTTAGAAAGAAAGAAAGAAAGAAAAATATTTTATTCAGTGCAAATTAGTATACAGCAGTAGGATTACTAAATAACTAAAATTAGTTTTACACCGAAATGACACCACTCAGCATAGGGCAATGATGTGCTTTTACATCATGCCGCTGGTCTTCCGTGGTACCAAAAGATAAGAGAGAAAGCACTACCAGATATCCACTGACAAAGTACAATTCCAGTTCCTCGTACCTAACATTTTATTTGGGTGACCATCAGGTGATTGTTGACACTCATGTTTGCAAGGAAAGGGGTCGTTAGGATATCATTTAGTTAGACTAATTTATTAGAGGAGTTGAAATAAATTATTTAGTTGTCCCTATACCTACCATATTTAGGTATCTTGAAATATTTTTTTTTTTACTTCAAGTGACTCAGAATTGATTTTTCAACGCTGATACTCCTAACAACAAACCATCTATCATTGATAAATAGGAGTTATAATTATGCAGTGAAAAACGCGTGTTATTGAACATACCTACAAAAAGGTGTTCGAATAACAGGCTAATCAATAAAATAATAGTTGTTTGTAACTGTATGGAAGCCATACTCAGTTGTAGTCTTTTGTTTGATTTCATTGAGCGATTTATTGACTCACGTGTCTACGTCAAATTATCTAAACAGATCGGTAAGGTTCCGTATACAAAAGTTGTTAAATGATTGATTGGAATTAATAGCTTGTAGACAATAATACGCCCGGTCTTGAAAGGCAGCCGCAAAATATTTTTGAGTCAAACCATTGCTTTTGCTGTGACTTGTTCAATATGCGATCAGTTTAACCTGTTTAGGCGGAGGTCCAAAATTGCCTGATAAACTGAATCTTTATGTCAACGTAATAAGGTTAAAGTTCGTCTGTGTCGATTTTCCCCATAGGTCCGGACGGGAAATGAGAGTAAGTAGAAATATCCGCTAGTTTCCATCAATCTGACACTTTTTTCTAAACGTCAAATCAGACATCGTCTATGGGATTTGTATGAAATAGCACGGCGTGACGTCGTAGTTGCTTCGAGCCAAATAGCGCTCCTATTATCGGTTTTTCTGCATTAATAAATCTAAAATCACGTTGAAAATGGATATGATCTATGACAAGTGACATTATTTTGTTATGTTATATTCTATTATCAGTACAAAAACATTTATTTTTGACCTCGAATACTACCCAATTGTCGTGTACTAAGATAGATGTAATAAAAACATTCAATGTTACACACAGTTTGTAATACAAAGTTACGAAGAAATTACTAGAAGATAAATATAATATTATTATATATATAATATAATATACTATAATATTTGAGGAACTTCTTATCAAATATAAAATTTATTAGTCTACCAACACTAGTTACTAACAAATGTAGGCAGAATACTGTGTATGAACCACTATTTATTGACTAAACTGTTGATTGAATTGGGTATTTTCCTGGGTCAAAAATAAATTATTTTGTACTGTTAAAAAAATAAAACGTCGCAAAATAACGTCACTCATTATTGAACGTGATTTTAGATTTATTATTGCAAAAAAACTGATAATAAGAGCGCTATTTAACTCCAAGAAACTATGTGACTTCATCTGCCCGTATTACACATCAAATACAAATCCCATTGAAAAACTTTGTTTTGACGTTTAGAAAAAAGTATCTGATTAGACTTGTTGGAAAATAGCGGATTGTGGTTTTGATGTGTAGTAAAGGAATCCCAAAATGATTAAGTTAGATGGACATCTTCAAATAATAAAATAGCTCCGTGTCATAGTTATTAGCATCTGCCCATTAGGTCAGTAAAAACTATTCTGAGATCATTTCTTGATTGACTGGAAAACCTAATACATAGGTAGGTAGATAGACATCGGTGCACATAATAAGGAACGTAACCTATTTAATTATAAAGAATAAAATCGAATGGCATTAAAATTACTACGCATTTTTTCGGTAAAATTTTAAAGTCATAATAATCACTCTTTAAGTTATTTGTTGATTGATACATCATAATGTAATAATATTATATACCAATAATAGTTTTTATAGGTGTAAAAAATATGATTTCCGAAGATTTGTTTACTTTGTTAGGTCAGAAGATGGTTTCTTTTGTGGGTCATGCATGACATAATACAATACAGTATCTATTACAGATTGCGGGCATCTTATATATAAGTATTTTTAATATTATTTGACTTCACAGAACCATTACATTAATTCACTTGACCAATTCGTACCCTTGTAACTTTTTTAAGCTACACTGTCCCATTGGCAAAGGTCTCCCCAAACTTCCTCCATTCGTATTCTACAGAGAGCGATCTGTGATCAATCTATTGAATCTAAGCTAAGATGGTAATTGTTAAGAAATTAAGAATCCCCTTACCCTAGACTCTTCCATACAAACGTAGTCTACTTTTTATTTTGAAACGACATGTATGATTGGTAAAAATTTGTAATTTTAAAGAAATTGCCATTATCTAGGGATATAATTGGTTTCCTACGGTAAAATTATGAACTGGAAAGAAAATGTATACATATAATATGATATAATACACAATATTCTCTTTTAAGTTCATAATTTTACTGTGGGAAACCAATTATAACCCTAGATAATTGCAATTTCTTTAAAATTATATAATTTTGCCCATATCTGACATGTCGTTTCAAAATGAAAACGTAGACTACGTTTGTATGGGAAAGTCTGATTCTGTCCAGGTTACCTAAGGGGACTCTTAAAAAAAATGACATTACATACTATTCACTTTCTGACAGATATTGGACGGGTAGGATTCGGTATAAATTATCAGACATTTATCATCAATACGTTTTATTCGATTATCTCATAAAATGTATGCTAACGGAGAATATTTATAATATATGCTATTTAAGTTATCAGCTACGTTAGTTTTAATGGTAACTGCTTGTTACTATTAGATGGATGCCCACCGCTACAAATGTTTAAATAAAAGGTGTGATGTATCATAACGAGTACTGATAACGCTATATTTATTCATTGAAATATAGGTGGAATCGGAAAGAAAGCCATGTTACAAAAATGGCCCAAAATGGAGTTTAATCCTTATTCTACATTTCTTATAATAGTATTTTATGCAACAGTTGTATAAGGAGGGTTAAAAAATGCGAGTGACGCAGGTTACGATGCGAGCCTTGGCGAGCATCGTAAATTGACGCCATCGAGTATTTTTTGACTATTTATACAACGTTGCATACAATACTTTTTCTACGACTACATTTACTGAAATAAATACAAAAATAAACAAAGAAAAGTACGAAATACTACTATATGTTTGGTAGATACTAGGTATCTATGGAAGACTTAATTTTTTTTTATTGATGTCTTTCTAGTGACTAAAAGTGCTATTTTTGAAACATGGAGTCACTTAAACAAATGTTTTTCATACAAAAAACCGTTTGTTCAGTGACTCCACGTTTGAAAAATGGCACCATATGTTAAAATAACGATTTTATTATGTTGGCAGTATGGTAGACCTAAAGAAAAAAGTTATAGGTCTATGGCTAGAAGTATCGTTTTGGCGAAATAACGACACATGTGCTACTATATTAGGAATAGACTATAGACTTTTCTGAAATCATATAATCTATGTTCTTATATTAGTGTTCGGGACCATTTAAATGACAGATAACAGTACAGGAGTAGAAAAATTCTTTAATCAAATACTTACTACCTACCTGAACTGGAATGCTACCACCAACACTTATAAAACCATTCAGAAACAAGGCAGTTGAGTTGCAGTTTTTAAGCAGGTCAAAAGCAGGACAACTTTAAATCGTACCATGACGTTCGTAATGCTGAACGTTTTTTGAATGGTTATTCCTGAATGGTGAACTGTTTGTTGTCTCTGGCTTGTTTTGGTGATGAGACTGCGAAGACGTTCAAATCCTTGACAAAAAATTATTATTTTTACCGGTTTTTTTATTTACGTAAATCAAAATTATTTCTATCATATTTTATTTAAATATCTAAAAGTTAGTGTTATTTACTTTGTTTTCTTTTGATTATGTACATAAATTTAATTTGATATTGACCATTAAAGATGGCTAAAATTTTAATAAGTGCGAAAAAAATTGTGAGTGAAAGTTTTGAACGGATGTCTGCGTCTGGTTTTCGAAATTATAAATAAATCGTAAATTCGTGAAAACATAAATGTTTTTAATGCTGGAAGCCGAGCAACCACCTGACAAAATATATCCATCACTTCATATTATAGTGCTTTTTCGAATTGCCGTGATAAATAGTTATTATACGATGGTAACGACTAGTATTTGGAAGTTAATTTTATTGAGGGCTTCATCGTACAAAAGCACAGTGTCTTGTCATAAATATATTTTATCAATAACCATGTCGTAAGTAACATTTTAACTACATACCTATTCAAAGTTTATATTTAGATAATTATGTGTTCAAACTTGCAGCTTGTTCACTAAGTGCTATAATAAATAACATAAATATATACAGACAAAGTAAGTTCGAGACTAACTCAACGAGATAAAGGCTAGGTTTTAGTAAGTACGCAGTGATTGTAGTGCACAAAGAATTTTATTACAATGTATGGGTATGTATTTGATATTCGTAGATTGCGACATGAATCTAAACTATTATTTTCTTTCAGGTATTCTGGTGAAAAAGCGAACCAGCCTAGCAGCAGAGCTAGCCTTGTAAAATGCTTGGAATTCAACATTCTGCCATTTCACTGGTTCAATCACAGGTTCCAAAGGAGGCTGTAATCCTCTGGCTCTCTCAGTCTTGTTTGTATTTAATAATAGGCTCCAGTGAATCCTGTCTTGTATTTTTTAATTGATGTCATCATGGTACTTCTCAGAGAGTAACCAAAGAATCCTGTAAGACAAAATGTATAAATGTATGTAGTTATAATTTTAATAAATAATTTATACTTAAGAATGTGTTGTTATTTGTTTTCGTGTGTGAATAAATATTTTACAAGGATTGGCATTGTTATTACTTACAAAAAAATATGTTACGTAAGTTGGAATAACTTACTATTTTTCACATAAGTTGTACTAAAATAATGAAGTAATATATCTTACTTTGTTTTTGAAATCCAAATTTCCAATAAAAGGTATTAAGTAGGATTATTTAAGGTCCCATGGTAGCGTTACTTCAATTATCTTCTAACTGTTTTGTAAAAATCTAAAGTAAAGAAAAAACATATTCACATTCACAAGAAAACCAACTAAAATCCTCCATATAAGTTACTGGAAAGTAACTTTTTAAGGATCGCTTTATTTGACACTTGAGACGCGCAATAATCGTTTTCGTGCTGTCAAATAGACGTGATGGTAGGAATAGTCCATACAAAAAAAGGTGAACGGTTTTGTGACGTCAACCAAAACAATCCTGTTTAAGGCCTGCTATAAAGGTGTCATGGTTGCATTAAACAATACAATTCAGTTTAAGTGCTGCTATAAGAGATGACGGTAGGCCTGCTGTAAATAAGTTCGTCCGTCCTTTTCGTTTAAACATTTCCTCCTCTTGTGCTTCGGAAAACACAAGCTTACTATATGAACGGAGTCGCGTGAAAAAGCTAGTGTCATGTAAGTAGTTTTTATTATATAATGAAGGCTTTTGTAAATATGTTTACAAAGTATTTATTTATTCAAGGTGTTGTTACAAAATCAAATTGCAAACATTTTATCACATAAAAACCGTAACGACTCAGAAAATTAAATTTCTTAGTGATGACTAGAACCGTGAAAGATTTAATATTGTTATGTAAAACTAATAATAAATAAATCTTACTCACGGTGCGTCCTCGAGAGCCTTCCAAGGTGTACTGAAAACAGCAGCACACTCGACTGAAGGTTCTAGAACACCTGTGGTGACTAATAAACATTGAACCAAAGAAATTGCGACTTGAGTGGCTGAGTCATGCTAGCTTTTATTTTATTAACTTCACAAAAAACCATGGTTTGTTACTGTTAACAATAACATCTAAGCGTAATCTAATCATGCCTTATTTGTGTCAAATAAGTACTTCTTTAAACTTTTAGCTTCGTGTACTGTTATATTAGGGAGATTACAGAAGTGCTATTTCTGGAAGGCGGAGTCACCTAAACGAATGGTTTACAAAAAGTATTCGTTTAGTGATTTCGGGTTTAAAAATTGTACCACAGATACATTATCACGACTTTATTCCTGACGGGGTAGACAGGGTCCAGGGCTGTAAGACCCAAACAAATATTTAAAATAGTAAATCTTAATTCATTTAATGAACTAACCTTTTTTTTTCCTTATAATAAAATGCGAGTACTAACGGATGCTATTGGATTAATATTGATACAATCTTTACAATGCATAATATATTAGTTAGAATTAATCAGTCATGTAAGTATGTGTTTAATCTGAACATTATTTTCGTATTCTGTATATTGTGTTAATATACAGTTTTTAATAGTTATAATGGTTTTTAAACAGACAGACTGATTTATTGCGGTGAATATCTAGTGCAAAGAAAAACTTAATATAAGTTTATATTGCGCTGTATTAACATTCAACTTTTTTTTAATGTACCTAGTTTAATAAATAAATAAAATAAATGTATACAACGTGGAAGGGACATGCCCGTAATAAATCAAACCATGGGCTAGGCTAGATTACTAAAGTTTAATAAAATACAATAACAAACAAAAAAAAGAATTGATATTCCCATACAAATTGCCCGGGCGACTGCACACTTTTGTATGGAAATGGCGACTTTTTTGTGTTTTGGCTGTTATTTTAATTTGATTATACTAAGGTTATCTAGTATAACCCGCGTTTCGATTTATTACAGGTATGTCCCTTCCACGTCGTATATTATACGCAAAGGATATTAAAGGTCAGAAATATTAAAAAGAATGATGAATATATATCTATAGCCTAGTGGGTCTGTGAGCTGATGTAGACCTCGCGAGTAGAGATAGGCAACTCCGCGATTTTAAGGAGTCGGATCCCGATCCGGATGCAGTGTGATATTAGACTAAGTGTCTGACAGCATCAGAGACACACACGAGCAACCTCTGTGGCTGCTTGTGTATGCTGACGATATCGCACTGGCGGATGCGGAGAGAGGGAGATTGGTGCGACGCGCAAATGTGTGGAGGGAGTCGCTTGAAAACGGTGGTCTGAAGCTAAATGTGGCGAAAACTGAATACATGGCTTGCAATGCTCCAGATCCCCCACCCGTACGCATAGGCGAAGACTTGGTCAAGCGTACGGACCAGTTTAAATACTTGGGATCTGTACTTCACGCGTCCGAAGACATCGATGCCGACGTCATGGCCCGTATATCTGCCGCATGGGCAAAGTGGCGAGAGGTGACTGGTGTCATTTGTGACCCCAAAATGCCGGTTAGGTTGAAGGGACAGGTCTACAAATCCATCATAACACTTGTCCTTTTGTATGGGAGTGAAGCGTGGCCTTTGCTTGAGCGGCACAAGTAGGAGTTGCGTGTCACGGAGATGCAAATGCTGCGTTGGATATGCGGAGTGTCACGGAGAGATCGTGTGAGAAACACCCGCATCCGCGGCAGCCTTCATGTCCGTGACATAGCGGACAAACTGCAGGAAAGTCGCCTACGCTGGTACGGTCACGTCCTACGAAAGCCGGCAAGTTACGTGGGAAACAAATGTTGTGAACGCCTATTATTATGTACGCCATTTTGAAACTGTCCGAAAACCTGAACCAATCGTTTTTTTTAATATGATAAGTTCTGTAAACAAGTGAAGTAAGTAAAGAAAAATAGGGTGCAGTAGGATAGGTACCTAATATCATAAACTTAAACTTTTTATTAGCTTTTCGAAAACCCCTGTCCGATCCTTGTAGGAGCAACTGTGACCGTCAATATGAACAACATTTCCATGCTCGAAACTCAAAGAAAAAAATCTACATTTTCATACAAATTGCCGGGCCGGCCGAACACCTTTAGTCCAATCGAACAGGGTTTTTGTTACATGTTGTATAACTTAAGGCCCTGCAACTATTTTATTTTTATTTGCTCTATAAGGAAGAATATAAATATACAGGAAATGGATAAGAAATGTTCTTTAAATATCTCGTTTGAAAAATGTCTAGAAAGTTACAATTAAATTAGTATCTACTCGTAAGTACTACAAATTGCATTTTTTGTCATACTATAAAGTCCGGTTGGATTCATAGCGGTATCTTTGTTTTATCAAGAACCGAATTAAATCAGCGGATGTGTGTCGGTTAGATAATATCTCAGGCAATGAACACAAAAACAGAGCTTGCAATCAAAGCTTGGGAACTTTTAAAATAAGATCTTTGAGCACAGGCTAAGCGATAGATGCAAAAATTGGTTAGTCCAAAATTTTTACATAAGGCAGTCTTAAATTCATACAAATGGTCATCGTCTTTTTACGATTTAAAATTTTTAATTTATAACAAATTATCTAAAGGTGGTTACGAAGCTGAAAAACGAGTAAACTTAGAGGATTTTGAACCCAATAAACATTTTGACTGGAGTGTAAAATATCTTTGGTCTTCATCGATACTAAAAATATTATTTTTTTTATTTGTGTCATGTGACAGTGAATGGTTGTTTAGCCTCAGACAAATTTTAATAAATAAAAAAAATAAATATTATTTATGCAATAAACAAAGGAATAAATGTTTATGTCCAGTAGATCAGGAATTTAGTTTTAGGATTATATGATTTAGGAGTAAATGGGATGACACTTAGTGAGAGGAGATAAACGGAACAACCGCATTTTGGTATCAGTTCGTAGTGAAAGCAGACACATTATTCTTCGTTAGTTTTATAATTGTGCCTTTGGGTCCTACGCCATGGGGTCTGTCTACCCCATCAGGTATAAAGACGTTATAATGGTACCTATTAGTATAAATCAAGATAATAATATACTAACTGACATTAAATAGAACGCAATGTTGAATAGATATTTTAAAAATAGATAAATCTTAACATTCTTCGGAAAATAATTCTCGTAATTAAGCTACAAGACGAGGCCATCAAGTTGTTTTGCAAATATTATGCGGCTTTTTAGAACTTTCAAAAGATTTATTTGTATTGTCATTATAATTTCTTCCGAGCGATAAACGAGTTTTTTGTTATTCGCCAATTTAGCTTTGTTTCTTGATTGTCTGAATACAAGCGAGGCGTGCCCAATCTGTCTAACAGTTTAATGAATAAATAAATATTTTAACTGTAAGCAAGATATTACATGTCCATTAATATTTTCTAGCATATTTAATTACCGACTAACGAGTTTATTATTTATAGCCTGTTTAACGCCAAGTAAGTTAATTATGAACAGTTACTATGTTTCGAATGAAAAGAACCCAAAAGTGACACCATTGCAGTCGCCACCCAAATCTTGATCATGGTCGTTCAAATGCTTCAGCAGCAAAGAACTGAGGCTTAGCTCACACCAAGTCTATAGCAATACGCCTCCCTGATTCGATTCATAGCAAATTTCGGAAGTATGAGCTTTGTATTGATTTCCTTACGTAGAATTTCCAAAAAGTTATCAAAAGAAGACATTCCGCCACTCGTGGTCCACGCATTGTACACTCCTTTCAATTCAACGAAAATCTAGGTTCATTAGTGATAATCAAAGATTGAGCATCCGAATTTGATCTATGGATGGATTTGTCAGTCAGCCCTTATATAACAATTTTAATAGTCTGTGAGTCAGTCTGACTATGGTTTGACTGAATTTACCTACCCTACATCTTCATGATATTAGGTATGCGTTGGTCGATTTGTTGTAAAAAAGAGATTAACGTCAATATGTCAATCGTATATGGACGAAAGATATAAATAATAAATTAAATAGATACTTACTTAAAATAACATTCATAAGATTTACTAAACGGAGTGGCGATAAAAAAGTAATTGACAACATTACAGTTACACCTTTATATACTATATACCTACAGGGTGTAACAAAACATACTGAAACTATTTTAATGGTGAATTCAGTTCATGATACTGAACAACTTTCCCCAAGGAACATATATGTAACGAAATATGAAAAAAAGTTTTTGGCCTCCCATACAAGTTGACCGATAAGCTGATCCCAGTTTGTATGAAAATATTTTTTTTTCTTATTTCCATAAATCATCACGTCTTCTAAGTCTTCCCTGTCTCATCCCCTGTTTCATCTCAATAGGGTTAGTAGTTTCGTGCAGAAAGATTCAAATATTTAAAGTAGGATGCCGAAAATCGTGTTACGGATATCAAGTGGAGATAGGCAGGGCACCTGGCAAGACGAGGTGACGTTAGGTGGAGTAGGGTGGAGTGGTGCCTCTAGATGGTAAACGTAGTGTGGGTAGTCCGAGTGCTAGTATAGATGGGTCGATGACATAAGAAGAGTCGCGGGTCGAAACTGATTTCGTTAGGTGTTGGACCGAGGTGGTTGGCATGCGTTGAGAGAGGTCAACAGTGGGATATAGAAGCCTGTCAATGATGATATTTTATTAGATGTTATATCGCCGCATTATCCACTAACTGTTTACCGTAACGTTGCCCGCGAAGTTAAAATTACTTCTTTAGATCACATTTCACTAATAGCAGCTGATTATGGCATTTTTGTGGGCCTATTGAACCTATTGAAAAAGGTTTTTTGTGTGAACAAACTTGAATATTTTTACAAATCTTATATAATTCAACTAAAGGGATTATTAAGTTCAAATCTTTATTGCTATATTATTGTCAAAATGTAAAAACTGGCGCCAGAGCAACCGGTTTCTAATTATTTATTGGAATTTTACTCTGGAATGCCCATATCTATCTAATCTGCGATAAATTACTTAATTGTTAAAATATACAAAGATACTAACGGAACTGCAGAATTGTAATAAATTATATATGTAACAAGTTTTCCTGTTCCCTAAATAAAGGCTAGGCTAGGCTAATAGGCTCTAAGATAATACACACTGTCACACTTCATTATTGCTAACGGAGTAGACAAAGGCTACGGCCGTAAGATCTAAAGTTTTAACATGACAAATGGACGTGAAGTTGGAAAAAGGGAATGAAGGTAGAGACTGGTTTTGTTGCTAGTCGCATCGCATATAAAACATGATTCGGATTTTCACCTAATCAATCTATTTGCTTTATAATCTTTCCGAGAAGAGATGCAACTGGTACATTCTAAGGTTTCCTTTCCTCCCACCAGCACGGAAGAATACAGAATAACAGATCTACCACGATTATTAGTTTTATGGTCTACGGACAAATGAGTCGTTTCGCCTAATATTGATGGTACTTTGTGATGGCTACTTCAATAACTGTAAGCATTGGCATCAATTATTGAAGTCATTGGGTCATTGAGAATTGCCCTTGAAGACATATTCATGGACTTTGGATAGGTATATAGTAACAATCATTATATCAGCCACAAGGAGTATCTACTTTGCTGAGTAAATGCCTAATTCAAGATTTCAATAATGGGGTGGTATTCTTGCTTAAACAAAAATTATTTGGTACTGTCAACAGAATAAAACGCAATGCGTATGATCAATAACAAAATAATGTCACTTGTTATTGATCATACGCATTTTCAATGTGATTTTATATTGAATAATGCAGAAAAACTGATAAAAACAGCGCGATTTGACTCCAAAATACTATGACGTCACGGTTGAGTATATTTCATACAAATCCCAAAGAAAATTAAAAATATTGTAATTAATAATTAATAAGAAAATAGAAATTAATATATGAAAATTATTTTTATCTGATTTGACTTTTTGGAAACTAGCGCATTACTGCTCCTGCGCTCGCTTTACTGATAGACAGGCGACTCTGTGAATGTCCTATGCTGCATCATAGTACAAGCTTTTCTGATCATTGAGCTATCAGTTCTACTCGCAATTCACCCCACCCATGGCCACTTCAATGAACTTATTCAGTGAGCCATGTCGATAACATTTTTTAGTACTCATTGTCGATATTCCTGAATCTGTCCCTTAGATAATTTTATTCATACGTGTTTTTCACTAAATGGGTGATTCTATATACTTTTATTTACAGTTGTTTTATCGCAAGCTTGCGTGTCAAATTAATCTACTTTATTTATGGTGTTATAATTTGATTAGAAAAGGGTTTGAAGCTTGATTGATTCAAGTGAATGTACATTTTAAGTGTTTACATTTGAATAAATCTGTAGATATTATTTTTTATGAAGAAGAATATTACTTATTTAAGTCAAGTAGATTTAAATAAGTAATATTCTTTCTATCTAGAGGCAAAGAAAAAGCTAAACATTACTTGCTACTTTTCTTCCCGAACAGACTGCAATAGTCGGTCGCAGAGTTGGGCAAAATGTAATTAAACTACTAATTACTAACAACAATTACATTTTGTAGTTAGTAATCGCAACTACATAATTGCAAAAAGTAATTGAAAAAGTAGTTGAACTATAAACTACAAAAAGTAGTTGTAATCACAATTACAAACTACTTTTTGAAACTACATATTTTATAAAGATTTACTTACTTATAAATTTTCGTTTCTTGCTTACAACTTTTTACACTTACAATTTCGAAATGCAACACCTTTAACACACGCCCGCTGTAATAAATTCTTATTGTAATTTGTAGTTATAACTACTTAATTACAATTACGAATTACAACTACAGTAGTTTCAAACGTTGTAGTTGAATTTAATGTAATTTCAACTACTTGTAGTTAACTACATGTAATTGTAATTTGTAATCAAACTACACAATAGTAGTTAACTACGCCCAACTCTGGTCGGTCGTGCCACCCACCATCTAGATGTATATAACTTTTGGGTCTTATCACCCCACTTACATTTGGCCAACCGAATTATTGACAGTAATAGGTCAAAAACCCATTGATTTCATCTCATTTAAGTCCTACAAAAATTCCTATTTGTTAACGTTGGCAACCAGTATTTTAGGCGTTCCTCAAGGGTCTAATTTGGGATCTTGGTTTATCTAGTGATCGACTAATTTTACTTTACCTTTGATAACGCCCATGATGTTAAGTAAAAAATATGTAAAACTCAAAGAAACTTGAAACCATGTCTCTCAAGTTTGTAATTTTATGCTAGATAACAATTTTCACTTGAGAATTATATTAAGACCTCTGTGGAACCCAGGAATAGATATTCAGATTTTTTGTCTTCTAAAAATACGCAGAGCTGGTAGATAAATAAATATACACGGACTAATTACATTGATTGATTGATGGCTGTGGTATTTCGACCAGGCACATGCCTGACGTCATTCCTCCTTAAGAATGCAGTTGCCGCATTTGACCCCATGCTTAGTTCTATAGTCGCCTCTTACGACACTGAAGAGATAGTGTTTATTTTCACAAAAAAAATAGTAATATTTTAAGTAGATATGTAGGTACCTACCTATTGTACGACAATTTAATGATATTCAATTCATTGTCGTTCGAATTGGATTGAAAACAATACACCGATCCTTTTAAATTGTATTGATATGATGTTAATCAATCAATCAGTGATACATATTTGGCACAATATTAGGTATAGGAATCCTTGACAAAAACAAAACAAAAAACTTTGCTTGTACTTACATACCTGTCTCAAATATGTAATTCTTACTCATACAAGATGAGAGTATGATCACTTCAAACAAGCAATTTTTAATCATAATCATAATCATATCTTTATTTGCTTAAAACATGGTAATATAGGTCTTACAATAAATATTAAAGAACAAACATGTTTTGCTAGTAGTAATAGCATGCAAATATTAGTAGTCCAAGAATTGTCTGAGGCTATAAAAGTTTTTGTCAACAAGCCATTTATAAATTTTTTTCTTAAAGAGCCTGACATTTAAAATCTTTAGTTCTTCTGGCAATCTGTTGAATATTTGTATACACATATATAAACAACTACTTCTGTATTTTTCAAATTTAGGAGCATCGTCTAAAACCAGTCTATTCGGATTTCTAGTATTACGGGGATATAAATCTCTAGCTTTTTTAAACAGTGATTTATGCTTATAGACAAACATGCATACTTCATAAATATAAAGTGATGGCAGAGGCAATAGACCAAATTTTTTAAATAATGGTTTGCAAGATTTACGTGGCAGTAATCCACAAATTGCACGAATACACTTTTTTTGTGCAATAAATACTTTTTGAATATCTGTGCTATTGCCCCATACGATAATCCCATAGCGTAACGTGGATTCGATATAGGCACGATATGTAGTAATAGCCGTCTGATTATTAGTTATGTTTCTAATTTGTTTCAGAGCGTATACAAATTTATTTATTTTACTGCACACATTATCTATATGTCCTTTCCAATTCAAATGTTGGTCAATGATTACGCCTAAAAATGTTGTTTGCGTTACTTCTCTAATTTTAGGTATATTAAGTTTTAAATTCTGTGTAGTGCTGTAAGATTTTTTAAATTGTATATAAAATGATTTATTTAAATTAATTTGTAAATTATTTAATTTTAGCCATTCAGTGATTTTGTCAATGGTTTTATTTATGTCCTTTTCATGTTGTGTTCTCGAGTCAATACATTTTTTGCTTGTAACTATTATTGATATATCATCAGCATATAATATACATTTATAATTAATAATGTCAGTTATATTATTTATATAAATTAAAAATAGAATTGGACCTAGGATACTTCCCTGTGGTACACCATATTTTTTACTTTTGTATTCAGATCCATAATCTTTCATTTCTTTATTCTCGTCTATTTTTTTAATAACTACACATTGTTTCCTGTCTTTCAAGTACGAAGACAACCACTGATGTGCTGGGCCTCTAATTCCTATAGATTCCAAGTTGTTTAATAATAGGTCATGAGAAACGAAGTCAAAAGCGCTAGATAAATCAAAAAATAATCCTGTAGTCATAAAATCGTTGTTAAGATTGGTCATTATAGTTTTTATTAAAGTATACGTAGCTAGTGTTGTCGATTTATGCGCCTGGAATCCAAATTGCTCGTCCTTTATTATATTATACTTGTTACAATAGTCAATTAATCTGATGTACATGCATTTTTCAAAAATCTTTGATAATATTGGTATCAGCGTGATTGGGCGGTAATTATTGATGTCATTTCTGTTACCTTTTTTAAATAATGGCTTTACTACTGACAGCTTTAGTGCATCTGGGAATGTACCTGCAGAAAATGATAAATTGACTAAATACGTTAAAACAGCTGCTAACTCATTGGAACAAGCTTTAATTATTTTTGTGTTAATTTTATCATAGCCTTCTGAGTTAGTATTGTTTAATGATGTTATAACTGTTTTAATCTCATCCTCTGTCATTGGCATAAGATACATAGAGTTTGCTCTCGAACCTAATACCATTCCATTTTTTTTTATTTGTGATGAGCCTGCTAATTCAATGTAATGATCATTGAAAACATTAGCTATTTCCTTAGGATCAGTTATAATTTTATTGTCATTTATTATTTCATGTATATTATGTTTCGTGTCATGTCTATCTACTTCGTTTTTAATAATTGACCATGCTGCTTTACATTTATTCTTATTTTTATTTATAAATTTGATATTATTATTTTGTTTCGATTTATTTATACATTTTTGTAACCATTTAGAATATGTCAGATATTTATTTTTATTATATGCGGTCTTATTTTTATAATAGTTATACCGCAAAGTCCTTTTTGTCTTGCAGCTAAGTTTTATTCCCTGACTAATCCACGCGTTTTTTTTCCTCATATTGTTTATTTTTATTCTTAGATTTGGGAAACAGAGGTCGTAGTATAAACGTATTGTGTTATGAAATGTAGTGAAGGCACTATTAATATCTTTCTGTTCATATATTTCTGACCAGGCTAGATTCTTCAGACATTCTTTAAACTTTTGAATGTTTTCCTCGCTATAGTCTTTTTTATAAATGAAAAAAGTTTCTTGAAGTACTAACTTATTTTTAATAGGAAGAGTTAATAATTGCGCTGTGTCGTGGTCAGAAAGGTGTAGTGGTAGTACGGTACCAGTCGCATTTGGAATATTACTAAGAATATGATCTAAACATGATTGTTTTCTTGTGGGAACATTAATATGTATTTTTAAGTTATGATTATCACACATATCTTGTAAATCATCTGCTGTTTTACTTTTTTTTAACGTATTTATATTTATATCTCCTACCACAGCTATTCGTTTTTTAGATTTATATTTCTTCCCTATAATATGTAATAGTTCGTCAAGTTTTGTCAATAATATATTAGGGTCGGAATTAGGTGTTCGATAAACACAAATTATAATTAAATTTATTTGGGGAATTTCTACAGCGCACACTTCGAAAGTATTTTTCATTCCAATATTTTTAGTGAATGTCAAATTTTTATACGATAAACCTTTTTTTAGTAAAATACAGGATCCACCTCTTTTTTTTTCTCTACAGTAACTATCTACAACTATATAATTTTTAAGTTTAAGGTAATTATCACAACCTTCTAGTAGGAATGTTTCCGTGAGGCATAGGACATCTGGATCCATATTTTTTTCTTGCAACTCTAGTAATGTCAGTTCTAAAATATCTTTCTTTGCTAAAGCGCTTTGAATATTTTGGTGTAGAATTCTGAAATGGCGTTGTGGTTTTTTAGTCTCGAAAAAACTCATTATTGTGAACTTTCGAAAAATAATATGGGATGGTACCCTTTCTCGCGAATGTTGATATTTTATTTATACTTAGCTCGCCAATATTAGTGTCTTCAATTTCAGTCTGAAAGCTTTTTTTGCTGAAATAATATGGGATAGTACCTTTTTTAAAGTTTCTTTCTTTTTCAGACAATTTAATTTTTGCATCATTCGTTTTTATCATTTTTTTCAGTTCATAAACATTTAGGTATTTATTTTTATAGTCACTATAGTCAATAATATAATTAATATTTTTACAAAGGTCAACTGCGCTACTATATTTACAATTCAAGAAATCACAATTTTTGTACTGGTTACATAGATTTTCAATGTCATTATTCAATTTATTTATATTTAAATTATAATTTTTAGGAATTTTCAATACAATAATAGTGTTATTATAGAATTTATCTAATATAATTTTTAACTCCCTTAAAACTATTTTGATGTTGGTGTCATTTTCTCCAAGGCATATAACCAATTTATCGTTTTCCGTTAGTGTCAAGTTCATGCAGCTGTTTCTTATCTGCATGCTAGGTGCATTTGGACATGTTTTTGCGATAATTTTATATTTTTCGTACATATTGTTAGTCCTTAGGTGTGAAATTTCTGCAGCTAAGCCAACGCATTGTTGAGTACCACATATGAATATTGTTCTGTCCAATGGAACTGGCTGCTGGTTTCGCGCTGATGAGGAAACGCTGGGTTTCCCAACGTGTTTTGACTGTTTTAGCAGTTTCTCAGTTAAGATGTCTATTTGTTTATTAAGCCGCCTTAATTCTGTGTTTGAATTTTCAATTTGTTGTTGTAAGCCAGTGATTGTATTTTGCATGTGAATTAGTTTAATATTATTACTGATATTCTGATTATTTGGTGATGATGGCGTGGAGTTTACATAGCCGGTGAATGACAAGGAGTGTCTGGTCTTCTTTTTAGTAATGTTGCTAGTTGTATATTCTGGCAAAGGTTAATTGGTTGAGTACCTAGGTACTTTTTCGATTTGTAATTAAAACTCAATTTGGTTTTGATTAAATTGTCATTAATACCTACCATGCTGTGTATCGACTATTAAAAAAAATATGGCTTCAAAAATATTTAAGTATGCATTAACTGTCTTTGTATGGCGCTACTTTTATTACTTTAATGTCTAATAATTTCTAATTTCCATTTTTATAATTCAATTTATTTTTGGTCATGTTTATTCTTTTAACTTTTGGCATATTCAGACATTAAGGTGTTTAAAAAAATATTTCATTATCTTCATTTTGAAACCGTTACCTTATACAAATAATTAAACTCACTTATCTATAAATCTTAACGGACAAGTTTTGTTGTTAGGTTAAAGTTTTAATTTCGTTATTATTACTTTATTAGGAAGTTGCCTATAATGTATAATCAATTTATTTTATTTTAATATAAATTAAAATTTATTGCAAACAAATTCTCTATTGCTATATTGTTACAAAAAATAATAATTTCTATTATTATTTATTATATTAAACTTTCTTGTTCTACAAAACCTACATTCCCGATCTCCTTCTTCTTATCCCTGTCAAATGCAACCTGCGACCAATAGTTTTTAAAATGTTTTAAACCATCACTTCAGAGCTTCCTTAGGATTTCCGATTTTTGACAAATCCTAAACATAATAATACGAATAAGAAAAGCTCACATTAAATTACTTACCGGTGCCCAAAAAGTAAAAAGGATTTTATAAATAAATAAACATATAGGGACAAATCATACAGATTTGTATTTTACTTACCGAAACTCCATTGCAACTGCAAACACACCACACTAAAAATTACGATGATACTTTTCATGGTCACTCCACTGTCAGATTCTGATAATATTGACCATCGACTAACACTTGTACGTCCTGCGGAAGATTGAAGTATAGTGCAGGCTTGCGTATACGGCACACTAATAAATGCCCTCCTCGTTCTTATCAGACCATAATAGTTGCTGCGGTTATAAAAATGAAATCCCGTTCTTATTGTAACGGGTTAGAGGTCAAGGTAGGTGTAGGTTAATGTTGTTTTTGTAAGATGCGTTGCAGTGATAAAGATCCGGGGGCAATGTCACTGATTGCAAGTGTGAGGTGAAGATTTGTATGCAAACTCATACTTGGAAATGTTCTTATAAGTTCTTAAGTAGATAAAAGTCTCCAGGTCATTATTTTTTATTTTAAATTAAACAAGTTTGTATAATATGTCTCGCGTAACCGTAAATAATAATATTTTTTATACTTAATCAATAAGTAGGTAAGCTATACAGGAAAATACTTATGCATCTCGATGTAAATCTTTGTGTCAAACGAATGTGTCTAAAAGAACTCTTCGCTAATAAATAGTTCACGTATTTTTTATATGACGATTTTTAGGGTTCCGTACAAAAAATGAAAAAACGGGACCCTTATAGGATCACTCGTGCGTCTGTCTGTCTGTCCGTCCGTCAGTCACAGCCAATTTGCTCCGATTTTACCGGACCAAATCAAGAGAAATTTGCCAAGATGGTGTAATCCTATGACCCAAACACAGCTGTGCAAAGTAAATCAATATTTTTATTTAAATAGGGGTCATTTGCGGGGGGACAGTTTCGGGAAAAGTTTTGCAAATCTTACCGTCCCACATATCAAATGGAAGGACTCGTATAGGTATTATGATCTCAAATATATGTATGTTATTATTGTGAAATAAATAGTTTTGATTTTATTCATGAAAGAAGGCAAAAAACTTACCATCCCTCCCTGAGCCTAAAATTTTGAAAAAAAAAATACAAGATATAGTTCATTGCTTGTAAATTACAGGAAACCTGTAAGATCAATTGAAAATAAAGTGGTTAAATATAATACTTATGTTCACTTAAGAAAAATAGTTTACTAAAACACCACTAGATAGCGTTAGTAGTAGTAAACTAGCGTCTTACTGCGAGGATTTCAAATATAATATTTTGTATTGATTTTAAAACTTTAGTATTGTACGGAACCCTCTTTACGCGAGTTCAACTCGCACTTGGCCGGTTTTATTATGTTTACAAGTAGCCAAATATCAGTCCACTGTTGGACTAAAGGTCTTTTCAATATAAGGAGAATTTGCCCATAATCATCTCGTTGGGCATGCTGGTTGGTGATAAGTTAACAGTTAAGTAGATGGCATATACTCGTAGCACAGTAAATAATGTTCTTACCTACTTCGTAAACCTTTCACAGGCGCCTCTTTTCGTATCGTATTCTCTTCAGCACTACACAACAACTCTACAAGTTCCTTTGGCATTTTAGCTAGGATGAACCTTCTAGAAAGAATGAAAGAAAAATATGTATTTTTTTCCTATCCTTTTTTGGTGTAAACAAAAATAGAAGTAAGTACTAGAAATATTGTTCTAGTGGCTAGATGAGAGAAGACATGGATGAAAGTACTCATTGTAGGATAAGATTTTTTAAAGCTGATGTTAATAATGTCATAAAAATCAATTAAGGTTATTCATTCCATCGTTTTATCCATTGTCTTTGAGTTGTATTTGCCAGAGTTCTGGAAATATTTTAGGAGACTTGGGACGACACTAAAACGCATAAAAACAGGAAGAATGGGAAGAGGAAGCCATAGTTAACAACTGTCAAGAGCAAAATTGAAGTGACGTCAGGCTAATAAAGAAAAATAGAATGAATTCCAGTGACTCTTAAATAAAGAATGAATTGTCTGGATCACTTCGTTCTGTATACTTTTACAGTTATGGTAGGTAGTCGATCTGTTATTATTTCTTATAAGTACCGTAGTGATTCAATCTAGCTAATTAGGTAACAAAGGTAATACACTAATTATTATAAAAACCCATTCGAAAACAAGATTTCACCTACAGGAAAATTTATTGGTCAGGTAATTATGACGGAGCTACTAAGTGGTTTGTGAACAGAGTAGACACGTGATTAGTAAATTTCGACAGACGTGTTGAGGAAAATATGCCCTTTTTGTATATGCTCTTGATGGGAGCTGACAAGCAACCGGGATGTGGTTTAATTTGGTTCTTGACGCGTAATAGATGTATTCTGGCATGCGCTTCTGTTCTCCTGTACCTACATTTTGAAGTTTTTATATTATCTTTGGGTTTAACTTTTGGGGCTCTGACTTCCCCGTTAGCGATGAAGATATGGTTATGTATCTGAATATTCCTATCTTGCTTTGTAATGTGTGTTCCTCAAGGTCATGTCATTTTTATCACCATCATCATCGACAGCGATTCACACGGACACCTTACTGCTAAGAATTGGTATCTTTAGTCTTGTGTCTTACGCGCGACCCGAAATAGGATAATAATTTGCATGACATAATTAACATAACGTTCTTAAGATTTGCTAAGGCAGAATTTGGATTAAACTCTTTAGGTCACATCATCATCAGCTTTCAAAATCCCACTATTGAGCCTCCCTTTGTCTGCGCTATCCTGTTCTATCCCTGGATGATGTGGTCCAGCTCTTTCCAGTAACTTGCCTGATATCTTCACCCACATTTACATATACTTACCCTGGTAAGGTCAGATTTCTGAAGCTCAGATTTGTAGCTACCTCCTTATTTTAATTGGATGCTTAGATTCCTGCACCGGAAACCAGGTAATTAGACATTTACAATGTACCTACTTAATTGATGTGTGCGTGCTTGTTCTTATTTGCGCGGATCTCAACGTGAAGTAGGTATATGCTCGGATGACTGGTTGTGACGTCATCGTATTCTAGGCAAGGGAATCTTATAATGTTGTTGTTATTATAATGTAAGTCTCTCCGTCTGTATACCAGCTCGTGGATATTCATCATCATCATGATTTCAGCACCATTGAGCAGATTACTATTGGAATATATTTTACTAATGGGCAAATTTTTTCACTAATGTCAGTCCCCGACAATGATTACATAATATAAAAATAATTTGGCCAAATTCTATTTAAAATATTCAACCTTGATAAATATTTTTATCTTTTTCCCAAATTTTTGAAGAAATTTAAAGATATCCTCGAATAATCAGTACCTATACCTGTACTTGCTGTAAAAAACGCACTGGAAAAATCTTACTGTATATATTAGGTTGGGGAAAAAGTCTTTTCGCATATAGTATGTATGAACTTGTAATAAAACCACTTTGGCTATACTATTTGTACCTGGCTGGTTTTGGTATCATTTAAAAGTTTAAATTTTAAAGAAGATAATTCCAAATTCAAATTAGGAAAATGCGTGATTTTCATTTGTTTTTCTTACCGTCAAGATGAGTGAATCTAATGAAGAAATTAGATACATTTTAAAATTTTACTACCAAAAAGGTAAAAATGCAACGCAAGCCGCGAAAAAATTTTGCGATGTTTATGGACAGTGTCTGTGAGAGTAGCACAAATTTGGTTTAAGCGTTTTCAATCCGGAAATTTTGATGTCAAAGATGCACGTCGCTCTGGTCGCCCTGTTACGGATAAAATGGATGCTATTTTTGAAAAAGTGGAGCAAGCTCGGCATATCAGTAGTTACGACGTAGCTGAAGAACTGGGAATTGACCACAAAAGAGTTTTAGCGCATTTGAAAAAAAATGGGTACACCAAATAGCTCGATATTTGGGTACCTCACGAGCTCTCTGAAAGAAACCCTAATGAACTGTGTACTCATTTTGTTATTCCTTAGTATGACTTAATGAGACCGAACCATTTTTGAAGAAATTGATAACTGGTGATAAAAAGTAGATCACGTACGACAAGAACGTGCGAAAAAGGTCATGGTCAAAGGCCGGTCAGGCTTCAAAGACTGGGGCGAAACCCGGGTTAACTCGCAACAAGGCGATGCTGTGTGTGTGGTGGGATTGGAAGGGCATTATTCATTATGAGCTGTTACCACTAGGCAGGACCATCGTTTCAGAACTCTACTGCGAACAACTGATAAGATAAAAGCAAGAAGTTGAGAGAAAGCGGCCGGAATTAATCAACCGAAGGGGTGTGGTTTTTCATCATGATAACGCTATACCTCAAACATCTTTAACCATTTAGAGAGTTTGGCTGGGAGGTTTTAATGCATCCGCCGTATAGTCCTGACCTGGCACCTTCAGATTTCCACCTGTTTCGGTCTCTTCAGAATTCTTTAGGCAGTGTCAGGTTAACATCACGAGAGGACTGCCAAAACTACTTGACGCAGTTTTTTGATCAGAAGCCCCAAAATTTCTATAGCAATGGGATCATGTCCCTACCTACATAGGGCGCACTATAAGTTTCCAGAACTGGCCACTTACATAAACAATATTTAAAAATTTATTGCAACATTTGAAAATAGAACTCTTTGGCTGTAGAATGCAGCTTGTTTCATCTGACTGTCTTTTGTTTTTACCTTGTGGTGCCATTTAAAAAATTGTGTGTTTGCATCAACATGGATTTAACTCGGGAAAATTTTCGTAGTATGATTTTCTACGATTTTAAGTGTAATTTGACAGCTCAACAGAGCATCGCTCGGCTTGAAAAAGCTTTTGGCAATGAAGCACCATGCAAGACAACTGTTTATAGCTGGTTTGCAGAATTCAAGCGTAGTCGTATCAATCTCAGTGACGAATCTCGCGATGGTCGGCCGTCCACCGCTGTGACCAACAAAAACATCGATGCTGTGCGCCGTATGATTGAAACAGACAGGCATGTGACCTACCATGAAATTCGCGCATCCTTAGAAATAGGCATGAGTCAAATACAATTAATCCTACACAAACATTTGGGTGTGAGAAAGCTGTGCTCGCGGTGGATCCCACACAACTTGACCGAGGCTCAAAAAACGGACCGCGTCACTTGGTGCAGTGCCATGCTTACCAGATTCAACGAAGGTGCGTCAAATTTGGTGTGGGACATAGTAACAGGTGACGAAACATGGATTTATTGCTACGATCCCAAAACAAAGCAGCAATCGAGCGTATGGGTCTTTCAAGATGAGCCGAAACCAACCAAAGTGGCGCGCGTGAAAAGTGCATCTAAGCGGATAATTGCTTCTTTTTTTAATAAAACTGGACACGTGGCTACTGTTGCTTTAGAGAATCGTCGTACAGTGAATAGTGACTGGTACACGACCATTTGTTTGCCGGAAGTTATTGACGAACTCCGTAAAAATAACCGTAAACGCCGTATCATCCTGCACCACGACAATGCTAGTTCTCACACGGCCAGACAGACAAACGACTTTTTGAAGGCGAAAAATGTAGAACTCATGAGTCATCCTGCATACAGTCCCGACCTGGCACCTTGTGACTTTTTTCTGTTCCCAAAAATTAAGAACCAATTACGCGGTCAACGATTTTCATCACCAGAAGAAGCTGTCGAGGAGTATGAAAAACACGTTTCAGAGGTCACCACAGAGGAGTGGCACAAAAGTTTTCAAAACTGGTTTCATCGAATGAAAAAGTGCATAGACGCCAAGGGAGATTATTTTGAAAAACAATAAATTAATTTTGTACCTTTAATAGTATTTTTTCATATTCATTCCGGAAACTTATAGTGCGCTAAGATGGCAAAAAGTTATTAAACAAAATGGTACCTACATACTTTAGTTAAATGTAAATAAACTATATTAAAAAATGTTTTGAATTTTCATATAAAATGCGAAAAGATTTTTTCCCCAACCTATTATATGCTGACATTGTATAACAAATATACTCGTAGATCAGAAATAAATAAGTGAAAATATACTAAGCGCCTACGAAAAGATGTTAGTACAATACTCTACTTGAATAGGAACATCGAGCGATAAGAATTTACAGTTAAAGTATGTATGTAAATCTTTTAGGGTTCCGTAGTACCTACAAGGAACCCTTATAGTGTCTGTCTGTCTGTCTGTCCGTCCGCGGTTTTACTCAGAGACTATAAGTACTAGACAGCTGTAATTTAGTACGGATATGTATTTTAATCATGCCAAAGAAATAAAACATTGAAAAAATGTTACGGTAGCTCCCATACAAATAAAGTAAGAATATTTTTTTTTTATTCTTGACTAACCCATCTTGTGGGGTATTGTTGAAAAGGTCTTTCAAAAATATAGTGAGCTTGTGATCATCATTTATCGATTTAGGGATCCGTTTCTGAAATATTTGGTTTTATATTGCAAATTTTTGTTAGAGTCAAGTGTCCTCCCCATCTATATGTTAAACGGTTATACATGGACATGTGAAAAATTCACAGCAGTGGTATATATAACGAAGTTTAAAGGAAAACTATCAGAGCAAAGTAGGGTTTACAAATTAAAAAGTAATAGGCGACCAATCTATAAAATGTACTCGGAAAAGGAAAAGTTCGTACAAATTCAAGAGAAAATTAGTTTTTAGACGTTTTTAGTGGCGTGCACTAAGAGTGGGCATTCGCAACTACTGAACCCTACACTGCGAGTGGCCCGACACGCACTTGGCCGGTTTTATTTTATTTTACCATGGAGGTGATCATCACCAAGACAAAGTTCGGGCGCCATGCCAAATTGTACATAATTATACTTCCTCTTGACTTTGCCGTAGATAGTTAGAAAATAATTACATAAGTAGGAAGGTAATATGTTACTAGCCGGTGCCCGCGACGTTGTCCGCGTGGAATATTTTTGACAATCCCACGGGAGCCTCACATTTTCCCGGGATAAAAATATCCTATGTGTTAATCCAGGTAATAATGTTAATAAGTATAACAAAATGTAACCGTAGCGTCACCTGTCATCCTTGTTTGTAAACCTCATGTGTAATGTGCACTATCGAAATAAACTGTCAGTCGTTGCCTACCATCTCGTGTTTCATTATAGGTTATGTGCCAGTCACGCGAATTAAAATTTATTTTGGTGGAAATATTGTGCAAAAATGTCTACAAACCTTATTGCGACTATTGCAAAGCTAAGAGGAAGAGAAAATTATGAAGACTGGGCGTTTGCTGTGGAGAACTATCTCGTGTTGGAAGGCATGCAAAAGTGCATCATAACCGCCGACGATCCAAACGACGCTAAAGCAAAAGCCAAGATCGTTTTAACTATAGATCCCAGTTTATTCGTGCATATCAAGAGTGAATCAACTGCAATGGGATTGTGGCAGAAACTGAAAAAGCTATTTGACGATAATGGCTACACACGGCGCATCGGATTGCTTCGGAACCTCATTTCAATCCGTCGAGAAAATTGTGAATCCATGTCTCAATATGTGACTTCATTGCTAGAAACCAGTCAGCGTTTGAACAATACAGGTTTCAAGATCAGTGACGAATGGGTCGGCTCTTTATTGTTAGCAGGATTGCCTGAGAAATTCGAACCAATGATCATGGCGGTGGAACATTCAGGCATTGAGTTGACAGCCGACGCCATTAAATCAAAATTACTCGACATGGAGGACGGAAGTGAAGTTGGTACGAGTTCTACACAGAGTGCGTTTGCGTCGAAAGGTTGGCAGCAGAAAGAAAAAAATCAAACGCATCCGCATAGACAAACGTCATCGCAGAACGTCAACGTCAAATCAAATGTCAGATGCTATAAATGTAAACAACTTGGGCATTTCATGAACAAGTGCAGAAATAACCCAAAAAACAAAGAATCTAATGCATTCAGTGCAGTATTTCTCAGCGGTAACTTCAGTAAAACAGATTGGTACGTCGATAGTGGTGCCAGCTGCCATTTAACGTCGAAAAAAGACTGGTTGTTGAACACAACAAATCAACACCAAGTACAAGAGATTGTCATTGCTGATACGACTAAAATTCCTGTTGAAGGCTGTGGAGATGTGCCAATTATTACAGTTGTTGGAGATACTGAGCACGAGAACGTAGTGATGGGAGTATTATATGTGCCAAACTTGGCTACGAATTTATTATCTGTCAGCCAATTAATAACCAAGGGAAACACTGTGACATTTGATGCAAAGCACTGTTATATTTATAACCAAAATAGTGAGCTGGTAGCAACTGCAGATTTGGTTGGAGGTGTGTATAAGTTGAGAGTCAAGCAAGTGGAATGTTTGATAACTTCAGTGTCTGGAAATGTATGGCATAGAAGATTTGGTCATCTTAACAGCAAAGACCTTAATTTAATGAAGGATGGTGCTGTAAAAGGAATGTCATACACGGACAAGGCTCAGGTCAGTAAAACAAACTGCATTGTGTGCTGCGAGGGCAAGCAGGCCAGGTTGCCATTCAGCCATGCTGGCAGCAGAGGCAAGGAACTACTTGAGGTTGTACACGCAGACATTTGTGGACCTATGGAAGCCGGATCTATTGGTGGAAAGAAATATTTCTTATTATTTGTCGATGACTACAGTCGGATGGCATTTGTGTATTTCTTATCAAGGAAAGATGAAGTATTCTCACAGTTTAAGGCATTCAAGATACTAGTAGAAAATCAGACAGGTAGAAAGCTGAGAGTGTTAAGGACAGACAATGGTACTGAGTTCTGCAGTAAGGAATTTGAAAAATACTTGCAGTTTGCTGGAATCGTACATCAAAAAACTTGTCCGTACACGCCGGAACAGAACGGTCTCGTTGAGCGCTTTAACCGAACAGTGGTAGAAAAAGCGAGGTGCTTGTTGTTTGATGCAGGATTACCAAAGCGTTTCTGGGCAGAAGCAGTGAACACTGCAGTGTATTTGCGAAACAGGTCTATCGCATCAGGGTTAAATGACAAGACTCCAATGGAGATCTGGACCGGAGCTAAACCAGATGTCAGTAATCTACGTATCTTTGGAAGTAAGGCCATGGTACACATTCCAAAGGAGAAAAGGTACAAATTTGACAAGAAATCGACTCAATGTATCTTAGTTGGATACTCAGACAATGTCAAAGGATATAGATTGTACAATCCCAACAATAAAAGTATAATTATAGCAAGAGATATTGTTGTGATTGAGGAAGGGATTGAACGAAACCAAGATGTGGTTCACCTTGACATTGGTGAAACAACAGAAGCTATTTTTCCCATTAAAGAAGAAAGTACCCAAGAAGTGGGGGACAGAAGTCATGGGGAAGATCAAGAGCAGCCACAACTACTAAGCCCCAAAGGCGAAACTTCCGGTACTGACGAAGGGGACTTTGAGGACTCCACAGATTTGCTGGAGCCTGAACCTGCAGAACCTGTGCGAGATGATATATCTCAGCCTGGGCTTCCCGCCGAGATTCCAGAGGAGAAGCCTGCTAAACGTGTCCGCAAGCAGCCTGATCGGTATGGTGTTAGTAGTGTGTGTGTAGGTCAAATCAGTGAAATGAGTGCAAGTGAAATAACTCTAGATGAAGCATTGAACGGGTCAGAAAGTGAACAGTGGAAATTAGCCATGCAAAGTGAATTTAAATCATTTGAAGACAATGACGCTTGGGAATTAGTTGATGTTCCTCCCAGAGGCACAATTGTACAATGTAAGTGGGTATTTAAGCGAAAACTTGATAATGATAATAAAGTCAGGTATAGAGCTAGGTTAGTTGCAAAGGGCTTCACCCAAAGGCCAGGCATTGACTTTGATGAATGTTTTTCACCTGTAGTCAGGCATTCCACTTTGAGATTGTTGTTTGCACTAGCAGTTCAGCTTAATTTGGATATTTGTCACTTGGACGTCAACACTGCATTCTTGAATGGTTTATTACATGAAAATGTATATATGTCAAAGCCACCTGGTTTTCAGTGTAGTGATAATGATGTTAACAAAGTTTTGAGATTAAAACGTGCTATTTATGGGTTAAAGCAATCTTCAAGGGCATGGTATGAAAGAGTTGATAAATTGTTACAATCCTTGGGTTATAAAAAATCTAAATTAGAGCCATGTCTGTTTACAAAAATTGATAACAATGTAAAAATCATTATTGCACTGTATGTTGATGATTTTTTTGTATTTTATAATGATAAAAATGAAACTGATTTGTTAAAGGAAAGTTTGTCATCAAAGTTTAAAATAAAGGATTTGGGATGCTTAAGAAATTGTTTAGGCATGAGAGTTGTGATAAAAAAGGGTACTATTACTTTAGACCAAGAGAGTTATATTGATGAATTGTTAATTAAATTCAATATTTCCGATTGTAAGTCTGCAGAGACACCAATTGAACCTAGATTGAGTTTAAATAAAAGTGAGGAATGTGATACAAAATTGCCTTATCAGAAACTGATTGGTTCACTTATGTATATAGCAGTGCTCACTCGTCCTGACATTGTATTTTCTGTAAATTTCTTGAGCCAGTTTAATAACTGCTACAATGAGGAGCACTGGGCTTATGCCAAGAGAGTTCTTAAGTACTTGAAGAAAACTAAGTTTTTTTGTTTAAAGTTCTCAGCTAGTGGTAATAATCAATTGCAAGGTTATGTAGATGCGGATTGGGCCAGTAATGTAATTGATCGGAGATCCTATACTGGATATTTTTTTAGGCTGTCTGATTGTGCAATATCTTGGGAAACCAAGAAGCAGAATACTGTAGCGTTATCTAGTACCGAAGCCGAATATATGGGCATTTCGGAAAGTTGCAAAGAAGCTATATACTTGCGCAATGTGTTATTTGAGTTGACTAATGTAAGTTATCCAATACCAATATTTAATGATAATCAGTCAGCCCATAAGTTGTCGGCCAATCCTGTTTACCATAAACGATCCAAACATATAGATGTGCGGTATCATTTTTGTAGGGAAAAGGTTGCTAGTGAAATTGTAAAAATTGAATACTTACCTACTTCAGAGATGCCCGCAGATCTATTAACAAAGGGTTTATGTAAAATAAAACATTATAATTTCTTAGAAATGTTTGGTTTATTTGATGCTAAAAATATGTAACATTTTGATTGTTAGAAAAATATGTTGTGTTCATATGTATAACTGAGTATAGTGTGATAAATGTTTGGTAAATGTATGCATCTATCATTTTGTTAAGTGGGAGTGTTAATAAGTATAACAAAATGTAACCGTAGCGTCACCTGTCATCCTTGTTTGTAAACCTCATGTGTAATGTGCACTATCGAAATAAACTGTCAGTCGTTGCCTACCATCTCGTGTTTCATTATAAATAAGCTATCTACACGCCAAGTTTCATTGCAATCAGTACAGCCGTTTTTGCGTGAAAGAGTAACAAACATCCATCCATACATACATACACATATTAGTAAGATAATTAAAGCATATTATTAAACAGTTGCAACCCGCAATTTGGTGTATTATCAACCGACTTCAAAAAATGAGGTTATCAATAATTTCACATTACTTAGAAAATTTGTCCAAACAATTGTTCTTTACTATTGTTAACCTCCGACAAAAAGAGAGGTGTTATAAGCATAGACCTAAGATTTTTTTTACTCCATGGTTATAAGTTTGACATTAATGTCTGTCTGTGGCATCGTAGCTCTCGAACGGATGGATTTGATGCGGTTTTTTTACGTGTCAGCAAGTTCCCTTGCGGAGGTTCTTAGCTTTGTTGGTTGAAATATTTTTAAATTTACCTGGCAAATACTAGATGGCGCTACGGATATAAATTCCGCTAACATCGGTTGGAATATGTGGTTCCGCCACTAATCACGAGATCGTGTTGTCGAGGGTTTTTTTTAATTAGCCAGACAAATGTTAGCCTCTATAAATGTTTTAATTCAGATTAAGTACCTGACATCTATAGTTTATCACTGAATAGTTTTAAGTACAGAATCCGTCAATTATTGTCTTAAACTTTCAAATCATATTTACCACCTAACATATGTACTTAGCTTTGAATTCTTATTTATTCTATAACTTTTTTAACGTTAATTATATTTATTGATGTTCAAAAGTTTTTTTTTATAGCCGTACTTCTTTGATTTATTTAAATAGCTAAAATAGAATTATTTACATATTTACACATAAAAAGAAAAAGTGAAGTATCTACTATAAATTTAATCTAAAAAATTGCGCTTATGCGGCATAGTACCAAGAACGCTGGCCGCATTTCCCCGTTGGATCGCAATACTGATGCGTTGGGCGAAAAAGCAGCCAGCTCTCTTGTCACCAGCGGCGGAGATCAATTTTGGGGAGATCTCTTTAAGGAGACCCCTAGCACCGGGGCCCCATCGTCTGAAAGTCTCCACGCCAAACGGCACAAAAATATAGTCATCGTTACTATATTTGCGCCGTTTGGCGATCTCAGCGTTTTCAGCAGCCGAACCAGCTTTTGAGACTGATCCCCTGAGATGGGAGGGTGCCAGTGTGTCAACGCATGTGGCGTCCCACAGTAACGCCCTGCCGCGTTCCCAAGGGATCAGTGACATTCCATCAGGTCTCTTGCCATCATCACGTATTACACCCCGAGGTTCGAAGGTACAAGGTACGTGAATGGTGGCCAGAGCCCTTCGGATAATGTCATTATAAATTATATTATACTTCAATGATATTTTGTATAATGTATATTGTCAACATATGTACTTACCTTATATGTCCATAGCTTTATTATGTTACTTATTTACAAGTTTATAATGTTTTCTTGTGAGTAAATAATGTTTCACATGCTGTGCGCACTATTTTTTGGTTTTGCAACAAGACATGTTTCTATTATATAATTTGTTTTGTTAAGCTATGTTGTAAGAGTGTTTTGTGAGCCAATAAATAAAATAAAAAAATAAAAACGAACGTGTATACTTTTATGCTGATTGTTAAAAAAAACACATTTTATGTTAGAGCTTTATTTTACTAACTAATAGGAAATGTCTACAAAAGCCAGACTAGTTTCTTTAAAATGCGTTTGACATAGGTAGGTTGTTATAAAATAAGATTGGTCCTTTATCATGGGGTGTGTAGAATTTTTCGAAAAATGCCAATTTACGCTTTTTGAAATTATTTCATTCAACTAATTGGGTTGGCTCTAACAATGATATGTATTAAATTAAAATTACTTTTAAGAAAGTTTGGGTTTTCAATATGCACCTACGTAGGGTATAACGACAAATAAATAAAAATATAGTATGGCACATAAATATATCTAAAGCCTATAAATTGTTTGCCCTTTTTAACATAATCTTTGTACGGTTTTAACGATCATTATCATAGTAGGTATTTTGTAGTAATTTTCTTAAGCTATGTAACACCGGGCCTATCGAACGCCAACGAATGTCCTGCATCTCTTTTGTTTTGATATAAAAGAAACGAGACGTAGCACGTTATTTTGCGTTCGTTGGCCCGGTGTGTTCAAAGCACTATACAGAAGATAAGTTACTAAACTGGAACATGGATCTCATTGTAAGTGGTTACCTTCTATATATGGACGGCTGCGAGACCAAAAGATAAAATAACATAAGGTAAAACTTAAAGAAAACTACAATTTTATCACTACCACATATAAATATGTTAATTTATAATTTCCTACGATACTATCTAACTGGGATAATTCTAGAACCAACTAAGAATTTTAAAGATCTTCGTATATTATTTTATATTAGTTAGAAACTTTATATAAGTAAGAAACTTAATTTCTATCGATTTTGCTCATCGTTTTTAACCGACTTTCAAAAAGAAGGAGGTCATTGCGATAGTTTTTTTTTGTTTTTATATATGTTCACCGATTATTTGAGAACGCCTAGACCGATTTAAAAATTCTTTTTTTTTTTGTTTGGAAGGTATACTCGTCAATCAGTCCCATTTTTTTTTTATCTAATTGTTTGTGTTGTTTAGGGATGATGATGAAAATTGAAAACCCAAATTTCCATTTGTTAATGGTCGCTAATATTTAGGCTTAAAGTCGAATTCTTGGATCTTGCCGTTGTCATTGATGACCTTATGCCCACCGCTGGACTCCATCTTGTTGCCGTTCACGTTGGACGAGGAGTGGAAGGTGTACTCAGCCTCGCCGTAGACCTGGCCTCCGTTGATAGGTTTCAGGCTCTTTACGCTGCCGACGGTATCTGCCGCTGATGGCTGAAAATATTAAAACAATTATACTATTATGTTTCGAATCACCGAGGTGAAAGGGATTATCGTCTTCATGATCGTCAGTTGTCAAGGACCCACTGCGACGCATAAGCCTTCTGTCTGCACCATCTGTTTCCGTCTCTTGGTTCTGCAACCCAGTTCCATTGAGCAATTAACCTGACATCGTCGGTTGGTGTCGGGAGTCGAACTAGTGTAGTCACTAAGTTTCGATGAAAGTGATAAATTAATATTTTACTCAGTGAAAAGACTCGTAAAGAATGCTCATCTGTATATCTGTAAAATTCAGAGACAAGGTCTACGGCCTAACTAAGAACTAACGCACACTGTCATCGGCGTTGACATCGCTGGGGGTTACTCCAAAAGCGGTATGCAAGACGGACGTCACTGCGTATCTGCGGTTCAATGTCAAGCAACATTGAGCATTAATGTATAATGATAAAGCCTAATTTGGTTTGACATAGAAATGGGAAGTCACTTTCGGACAGCTATCGATCGATCGAGCATCTAGGTTCGATTCCTAGCCACGACAAGTTAGAAAATAGTCTTTTTCACCTTATCCTGGGTCTTGAGTATGTATATACGTCTACTTCTGTCATAAAATGTTTGTATTGTTGAGTTAATATTTTATAACACTACTTAAACTAACTAATTTTGGGGCTCGCTCAACCTGTGTAATTTGTCCTTATCTATTTATTATTTATTTTGTTTGAAGGCCAATAATAACACTGAGCAAGGATAGTATGAGATAGCTGAAGTAGGTACTGTCCAGGAATTATCCTATAGTTCCGGTTACATAGTTGACGATTTATGACAATATTATCTTCCGTTCCGTTCTATGTAAGGTTAATTACTGCGCTAATCGGCATTATTCTAAGTAGTGAGTCATAGGTCAACTAGTGATTAAGCATGATAATATCAGAGGCCAACAATGTTAATCCTTTGAATGTATTAGCATTATTAAATCGGGTTTATTACGCTTCTCTCAAGTAAACAGCAAATAAGATTCTACATAAGATTGATAAACGTACAGGAACATAGATATACATTTTTTTAAATAAATAAATAGGGACTAATCTCACTAATTGAGCTAGCCCCAAAGTAAGCTATGGGAGAATAATTCAACGATACTCTATTCTATAATAAATACATATAGATAAACATTAAAGACCCAGGACAATTTGGATAAGGCCATTTATCAGAGTGAATTGAATTGCAATTTTAGCAACAGAGGTTTTTTAAAGAAGGTGGTAAGTACTTACTTCCCATAGTTGTTTGCCGACTCTTGCAGAGATTCTGAAATTTGAAAAAGAAAAGAGATGAAGACCAATAATTTATTTTTTTACTTGTACTTACCAAATACTGACATAAAGATTTAAAAACGAAAGTAGGGTTAAATAAAATAATACTGAATTAAGTATAAAATTGGCATTTTACTACCTTGAGTCCACGTCTCTGGCATGACTTGTAAGGTAATACAAAAACGTCTTATTAAAGTATTTGTAAATATAATATCTTATTGTTACATAAATATCATATTAATTGCGGTGACAGAAAACATCGCGAGGAATCTTGCACAATAGAGACAATTCAAAGTACCTACCACTACTAGTGTGTGAAATGGAGAAGGCAATGGCAAAACCTTCCATAATGCTTATAAAAATTCAATTTCAATTTTAATTATTCTGCAAGAAAAAGTTGTAGTGGCATTCGGGTCACTATCACTAAGCTAGCGGAGTAATAAGTATCTATTTCTATTCTATATTCTTTTAAGTCTGTGCTTTTCCCCTGCAGGGAAAAGGCCTTTTCTATTCTATTTTTTTTTTAATGTGTGCTATCCCCCTGCAGGGCAAAGGCCTCCTTCCTGCTAACAACTCTCGCAATCGAGGGCTCTTGCATTTAAGGCCCAATGTTAAGGGAAAGAGTCAGGGAAAAAAGTCTTCCTGGCGACGTTATATATTCGCCCAGAATTATATTCCCACTGAGAAGAGTTTATGTTTTATAGTTTTGCTTAGTAGATAAGTAATTTTTTTACTGACTTCCAAAAAGGACGAGGTTATAAATTCGTCGCGATTTTTATTTTATGTATGTTTACCTTTTCTTCGAAAACGCCTGTAGAGATTTTTTTTTTTGTTTGAATAAGTGGGTATTCTTGTCATGTGGTCCTATAGCAGTTTTATCTAAATCGGTTGTGTAGTTTGGGGGTGAAGTCGATTTTTAGTTTTGAAAAATTATTTAAATCTTACATTCTATGCACAGCGTCCCAATCGCCGCGAGCCGCCAACGCAGCAATATCCTCAGTTGAGTCGGCTGGAAAAGCTGAAAAATTAACGTTTGCTTTTCAAACTGTAAGTTAAGAGGCAATATAATGTGCGCTCGAGGTACGTATGAGCAAGATAGCGCCATACAATGGAGTAAAATGCCTGTCTCTTTTCACCGTGATGACCTCCGTGGCGTAGTGGTCACCATGCTAGTCCGCCACCCAGATGTCCCGGGTTCGATCCCCGGTCAGGGCATCTTGTAAAATGGCTTTTTTCAAATTGTCCTGGGACTTGGATGTTTATCTATATATGTATTTGTTATAAAATATAGTATCGTTGACTTAGTATCCCATAACACAAGTCTCGAACTTACTTTGGGGCTAGTTCAATCAGAGTAATTTGTCCCTATATATTTTTATTTTTATTTTGTTTTTACCATGATGCATGTAAATAGTGTTGTGTCGACTGCAATAATGATTACCAAAAAAAAAAATACAACAGTGAGAAGTTAACAAAATTATCGGAGCCAATTTTATATTATTTTGGAATAATTGTATGAACAAACCTAAAGCTAATTATAATTTTAATGGCGTCTATAAGTTTCTATAAAGGATTGGCCGAGCACATACTAATCTGAATTTAGCTGGCTAATATTGTGGCTGGAGATCAAAAAATATCTCCAGCCACTACAAAGACAGGTCGCGCGCCGACCGCCTTCCGCGGACGGCAAAGGCCTGTGTCACATATTCTTCACGTTCACGTCCTTGATAATTGTTGGTTCGCTCAGCTTCCTTTTGAAGCGATTTCAAAAAAGGAGGTTGTCATTTAGAATGTTTTTTAATAGATGTTTCTCGAATCCTCGCGAAGACGTCTATAGTCCGTTTAATTAGGTATTTAAAAGAATGTAAACAATCTTGACATGTCTTTTTATTGAAATATACACTTTATAAATCAATACCTTTACAAATTAGTTATGTCATTTATAATTTATTTAATAAATAATTTGTTATTCACAAAGGTATTGATTTATAAAGGGGTATATTTCAATAAAAAGACATATCAAGATTGATTACACTCTTTTAAATACCTAACCAAATGGATTATATACTAATTTGAAAAAATGTTTTTTTTTTGTTTGTCGTACTAGTGTACAAACTGTATACAAAGAGCATACTCGCGAGGTGGTCTCATAGAAATTTTATCCATGCAAAATGGGTTGTGTAGTTTGGCGTTGAAATTGGTTTTTGAACAGTTTTCAAAAACGGAACAGGTTATCAAATTCGTTGAAATCTTTTTATTATGTATTTTCACCGATATTCGAAGACGCCTGGATCGATTTGAAAAATTCTTTTATGTTTGAAAGGGAAAATTTTATCCAATTCCAATTATACACTATAAAAATATACTACAATAAAAATTTAAACCACATGTAGTAGATGCTAACTGCCTTTTACTTAAGCTAAACTGCACAACATGTATCCTAGGAATATATAGACCACCTATATACCTATATATTACAAATTTCCTAACTTCATTAGATCAAACTCTCTCAAAACTTAAATGCTGTAAGAATATTATCCTCTGCGGAGACATTAACATTGATCTAGTCCCAAACAATCCTACTAAGCGGCAAAACGAATACCTAAACATGCTGGCCTCTCACGAAATGCTTTCCTGTCACTCTCTGCCTACTCACGGTCTCACATGCTACGACCACATGATATTGAAATCTAAATTGGACGCTACATATCTAGTAGTTGAGACCACACTAACTGACCACTTAACTGTAGCTCTTAGCTTAAACCTAAAACAAACCCTCCCCTTACACAACAAAATTTAAACATAAAATTGACCTCAATGACCTAGACACAAAAATGCAACATCTCGTTTTAGACCCCGTTCTAACCAGTCCCGACCCAACCATTGCCACTAATATTCTTACGGAGACAATCTCGACCGCTATTAATGACCGTACCGAACAGACTAAGACCCCAAAAAGAAAGACAATTCGAAAACCGTGGATATCCAAAGGCCTTCTACGCTGTATTAAAAATAGAGATAACCTGCACAAAAAACATAAAAAAGACCCCGGCAATGAAGTGATTGCCCTAACCTACATACGCTACATAAACTACTGTACGCTCATACTAAAAAAGTTAAAAGAATATATGAAAAATCCCAAATTGATAGCACCAAAAAAAGCCCAAAACAACTCTGGCAAACAATAAAAGACATTAATGGTATCAAATGCTCCTAAGACCATTCACAGAATCTGTTAGAGAAAAACTGCCCTATGGATAGTGTCAACAATATAAATACATTTTTTGCAACAATTGGAAAGCAACTATCAGACCAAATCCCTCCATTAAAGCCAAAACAAGACGAATCCCGCAAAAAGACATCCCACACCATCCCCAGCGCATAGCTTAATGATGACTTCCGTATCGGAGGAAGAAATCCTACAAATCATCATAGGACTAAAAGACATAAGTGCGGTTGGCTTAGACCATATCCCAAGCTGGATAATTAAGAGATACGTTGTCATACTAGTCAAACCGATTACACACATATGCAACATATCAATTACCCATGGCATCTTCCCTTCAGTCTTTAAAAGAGCTCTCATAAAACCCATTTACAAAAGCGGAGAAAAAAATAGAGTCAACAATTATAGATCCATCTCCATCCTACCAGCATTATCTAAGATCTTAGAACGAGTAATGAACAACCGCCTGATCCAATTTCTCGAATCCAATAAACTGTTATAACCATGTCAGTATGGGTTCCGTGCTGGTAGGTCAACCAGAGATGCAGTCCAGGAATTAGCCAATACTATCATCTCCTCCTTAGACAAAAAGGAAAAATGCCTAGTATTATTCCTCGACCTAAAGAAGGCATTCGATACTGTCTCTATCTCTCGCTTACTGGACAAACTGGAGAGGATAGGAGTCCGGGGAGTAGCCCTGTCACAGTTTCGAGACTTCTTAAGCCACAGAATACAACAAACAAGAATAGGGAACTGGAACAGTGAAGTATCAGAGATCACTTGTGGACTACCACAAGGCAGCTGTATCTCTCCCACTCTCTTCTTGGTCTATATCGATAGTTTGTGCCGAATCCAACCTGAATGCGGCAGAATTCTCGCCTTTGCAGATGACACTGCACTCTTCTTTAAAGGCAATAATTGGGAGGAAACCTACCTCAGGGTTCAAAAAGGTCTAGACTTAGCTAACGACTGGCTCATTAGAGATCGGCTGACTCTGAGCACTAGCAAAACCAAATATATAACATTCACTCTTAAAACTAATCTTCAACCGCCCACGTCTGTAATAAAACCTTTCAAAATTGTACTTGCTCCCAACTCGAAAAAGTGGAATACCTTAAATACCTAGGAGTAATCATAGATCAATCACTTACCTTTAAACCACATATGGAATCCCTAACAACCAGGCTGAGCAAATTGATCTACATATTCAAAACCATTAGACACATATGCGATCGCAAAGTCATACTAATGGTGTACAACGCTCTAGTCCAGTCGCTTATTAATTACTGCATCATCACTTGGGGTTGATTAGCCAAAACAAGCCTCCTAGAAGTGGAAAGATCCCAAAGAGCCATCCTAAAGGTAGCAGCTGGCCTCGCCTTCCGCCACCCAACTGAGGGGTTATACAAACTTTGGGATGTACTCACCGTCAGGTAATCTTATATATTAAATACTACACTTATGCAACACCTTAATGCAGTATGACCCAGACAAGTTTATAGACAAACGACGGAAAAGAAAAGATTGCGAAATCTCCCCAAAAAACACAGCTACTGCTACCTACTTCTTCTCCTTCCGCGGACCTTACCTTTATAACAAACTTAACAAACACCTAAATATATACCCCCTGCACAAATACAGCTGTAAAAAATTATTAATTAATCATAAACTTTTTAAAAAGTATTATTTGACCCCAACCACCCCCCGCAATCCTTTCAATACATATACCATACTTAATTACCCACACACTTACCTTTCACCTACTCATAATAATCACTTTAATATACACACACATACACATCTCACAGACATACACACTACCACGACACGACACACATTATGACAGCCAAAATATAAACTAGTACGTAAGTGAAACCTAAATTTAAGAATAACATAGGATAGAATATAACTGTACTTAGGTTTATATATACACACATAAATATCGTAACCATTTTTGTAAGCATCAACGACTACAACAAGTATTCCAAGGGAGGGGCCTAGTCACCTGTAGTACAGTCTCTTAGGAGACCTAAGGTGGGTGGACCATGGAAGGCCATGCTCCTTCGAAGGCCAATTGTTAAAATTTTGTAGTAATTGCCATGTGATGACAAATTCCTTCTATTTACACAAACACCCATCGAACTGGAAATCACAGACGCGGCGGCGAATCACTCTCGCTACTATTTTGGTAGTACGGTCCCTCGCTTCTTCGATATCAGGAATCGACGACGTTAAAATAAGGTGGGTGTACCATGGAAGGCCACTCTAACAAATAAACAGTTATTATTCGTTTATTTACTGTATAAATGAAACTAACAAATATTTAAGTAGTACTTTGTTTTATTACGTAACATATAAACCACTTTTTTAAATGAAAAAAAAAAATGATTTTTAAATGTCATAAAAAGTGGTACGCTCTGTCCATTAGCAAATAAATAATTTAGTGCATATCAGAACCTTAGGATATTTCAGTACGACGTTATGAAAAATCCAGACGCCATCTTGGATTCCAAAAAGAAAATACAAATTTGGATTCTCTTATACTGATTTTCAGTCAAATCGGAAGCAATCGAGTATGGTGGCTCGGCCTACGACCTCTCTGCGTAACTCAGCCTGCGGTCTCGCGGATTTGCTTGATGGCAATACAAAAAAAGTGTGGAAAATCCAAATGAGCGCGCCTCATAACGCTCATTAAAAAATTGTCATAGGGCTTACCGGCAATCTGATATACACAGAACAAACGCGTGACATACGCGCGCTTACCAAAAAATTGACTCAAAGGGCTTGTATCCAGAGCCGTAAAAAAAAAGTTCGCGTGTTTATGTTGCATAAAATAGGTAATTTAAGTATTTTATTAATAATTTAAATCCTATTTTACAAAAGAAAACTTTATTTTTATAAATAAAGATGAAAATGTCGATTGGAGAAAGTGCTCATTTTAAGCAGATGATGTTCCGGGTATACCTAGTTAAAAATATATTGTCAATTATCATCTCTCCCATGCGGGATGCATGGGAGAGATGATAATTGACAATATATTTTTAACTAGGTATACCCGGAACATCATCTGCTTAAAATGAGCACTTTCTCCAGCACTTTCTCCATTTTTATTAACTACTATTCTACACATATCTTATGCACTAAACCTATGTGTATAGCATAGAAAGTAGGTCAGTATCATGGGCTCAACTTGCTCCAAAATATTAGCTGGTGGTAAGAGATTATCCTGTATGTTTGATTCAGCATTTTAGATATCATTGACACGCATACAAACTTTCATACTAACTAACATACAGACTTGTATACAAAGTACATACAAACTATCATACATAAAAAATATATTAAACCGAAAAAAAACGTATTACTATAATAAATAAAAATGGAAATAAATAAATAAATATAAAATCTAAAACCGTGTTCTACAAAAAATTAGGTCATAAAAAAAAACTTGTAAGTATATCTTAAAATAGATGAGTAGATAAAACAAGATTTTTTGTAGAAAATTGTTTTAAAGAAAAGTCTATTATATTCAACAATATATCTTATGTATTAAATACGTTTCTACTTAATAATAAAGAAGTGATTGATCGAAACTAATTATGTGAACGTACCTACTGTAGTAGCATGTCTTTACCACAAACAGAAGCGTGAAGTTTTTACATGCCGTATAGTTCGTAAGTATTAGAGCTTTATTGTCCCGCTCTATACAAAATTACAGCGTAAAAATTATTTCAAGTGTCAAACATCTCAAAATAATTTAATAAGAATGGTCACTGTTTTCGTCAATGTACTTATTTGCAACACAAGATTTTATACCAGTTAAAATCGTCCTGTGCAAATGATGCAACTGTGAAGTAACAAAACTTACAAAACAAAGAAAAATATTCTTACCTATGCTCAAAATATATCATCGTACTGACTTATGAAGTTATAATACTAATCCTCTATAGAAAACAAGGTAAGTTGTGCTTCTCACAAGAGAATACGGATGCGGAATAACAATTTTTGTCTCATTGCATAGATATTAAAAAGTATGGTATTCGTATCTTTTCTTTTCTCTGATAAGCAATTAACAAAGATATAGCGCATTTAAATTTCACGTGACGTCACCATCAGCTACGATTTAAAACCAAAGGTGACGTGAGTCATCCCTACTCGCAAACTTTAAAGCACGTTATCTTAGTGAATTTTTACAACGTAAAATTATGGATCCTTTAGTTTTAGATAAATCTATAACCTAAATAAATTAAAATACTTTTTATTCAGTTCTTATTCCTATTGCAATGAATTTAAGTGAATGTCTGTTACTGTCACTAGCAATAAGTTTGCAACAAATACTTTTAGGTTTAAAATCGAATTTTACGTGGAATGAAGGTAAGCAGCTGGTAATTCTATGTTGTCGTTGCTTCAAACAAAAAGGAAGATGACAACAAATAAATTAATAAATCTAAATATATAGGGACAAATAACACTTATAAAGCTAGCCCCAAAGTAAGTTCTAGACTTGTGTTATGAACTAACTCAACGATACTATATTTTATAACAAATACATATATAGATAAACACCCAAGACCCAAAACAATTTGAAAATGGCAAGACGGAAATAAAAAGAGAACAAAGTAGCGTTTATGTCAAGGTGAGATTAATAGGATCAGTAGGCAAGTGCTAAATGAAGAGATACTATAAAAGTGAGGACATAAACGGTTCCGGTTTTGAAAGACTTGAACGATTATGAAATATGTCAACACGATGAACTTTGCTTAGTTTTAGTATGTCTTGTAGTTGCTACTGTTTGCTTTTTTAAAAAAAGACAAATATTTGGCTTGTAAAGTGAATGGATTGACTGTTTCAAGGCAAAACAAAGGAGAGGACCAAAATTTGTACCTGGTGTTTTATATCCTTTTGGTATCACGTCTTTTTGATAAATAATTTATTATAATTTTATTGCTGACAGTAGTAGGATAATATTTTTTTTTTATAAAAATCATTACTAATGATTTACGCTAGCTGCGTTTCCTCCTTAAACTCTAATACAAAAAAAATAATACTGATTTTATTCCCAAAATGACCTTATAGAAAAAGAAATAAGTAGTTTTTTTTAGCTGGCCTTTTTGATATTCTTACTTTTGTCCATAATAACACTAATAACATAGCGTGGTTCATAATTTGCTGTTATTCTCCATTAATCTCAAAGTAAGCGGAATCGCCCATCTTTTCCTTAGGGTATATGGGATTAATATCACGAGAGTCCAATTCAGTCCGACTTCGATTAAAAAAGAACGGCGACCTGGAAAAATATTATATTCGTATCGGGAACTATTGTTCCATATGTATAACATATTTTTTTAAGTTATTGTTTTCAACATGATTTCACCTTATTCTTCTCTACTTCTTTTCTGTGCATTATTTTTATTTTTTTAAACTATAATGCTTAATGCAAAACTTAACGCCATGTGGCGTTCTCTGCCTTCAATTCTATTAATTTTTCTCAATCTACGTTTTCTTATCACGACAATTATCAAGATCACATTCGATTTTCTAAGTCGTCTATATCTTTATCTCGTCATTTTCTGCTTCAAACTTTTAAATAACATGCAAAATTATGCGTAAGGAGCCAGACTATTGTAAAAACTTAATGACCATTCCTTCAATAGTATTGGTTGACTGAAATTGCATTTACCGATAAGACCCTTGATACAGCTTGACTTTATTAACTTGATTACACTTTGTCATAGTCTCATAATTAACTTTATGTAGTACTCGTATTTATGCAGAATCTCATTTTTCATAGATAAATAATATATAGATAATAATTTTTTTAAATTATTTTATTAGGGATAAAACATTTACCTGCCGAAATTGGGAATTGACTGAATGTCGACCTTCTTATTGCATTATTTATAAAGAAGTTTCTTTGCATTATTAATTTTTTTATAAAATAATTAAGTTATAAAATAATTAATAATTAATTTAATTGCTTTGAGGTCGAAGAATTTTTTCATACTTATAAAGGAACTTTTTCCTTCTGTAAACCCTGTGTTTTCCATAAGACTCTTCGCATAAATTAGTTTGAAAGTTTTACATAATTTTACATGCTTTTTGCCTATCACGTCGCCAATGACGTCACACATATCGATCAAACTTGTGATAATAACGAAAACCTCGGGGTGATACCTCCGTTATTCATTGTTGGGTGCCCTTGACATAGCGCCGATGTATTTTGCAAATACGCGATGTCACCAAGCCTATTATTTCCGGTTCAAATATTATTGCAACATAACGACCGCATAGTACTTCCTATGCGGTCCACCTTTCATAAATCTATTTTTGTAATTCCTTTAGTCTATGTTTATTCGGTATTCAGTATTCAATGGAGTCTAATTTGCTCAAATATAAATTTCTGATATTTTATTAATAAATCGTATCAGAATGATAAATCTTTGGAAATACAAGATTTTTGTAGTGACAAATGGGCTAGAAGATAAAGACTTTGCCCAATAATGTGACTTAAATAGGTAGGTAGGTAATAAAATAATTTAAAATAATGTGCAAAATAATTTTAAGAAGCCAATACTTAATAACTTACATTTATTTTAGCTGATATGAAGATTATTACATATACCAACATAGGTTTGTCTTCTTAGTATACGATGATGATACCTAATTATAATTTCCAATTTTTAATACATTTGCATTGATTTCTTGGCAGATATGTAACTAGTGTATCGTTTTTGAAAACGGGTTTAGTTTTAAATCATCCATCGGTCTAAACCGAAGAATTCCTACTGGTATTACGCACGCGACTACTTTTTTTAAATGTCACATAATTACCAAACGAATAATAAAACCGAGATAAAAGACATAATTCTGCATAAATTCAAATGCGCGAATTATGTCTTTTGTGGATTACCTTGGCAAGCGGGGATTAAAAGAAGATCGATCACAGATTTAGACATTTTGATTTTAAGTTAGTAAATTAGCGAAAACAAACAGATTTTTTAATGTATTCTTGTGTAAAATCAAATGCTTGTATGATGACTCTTGCAGTCTGTTCTCCTGATCACTGCTTGTTAAAAGGTACAAGAATACTACATTAATGTACATGTATGTTTGTTAATTCTCGCTAATTTATTAACTTGAAATCAAAATGTTGATCAAACACCATCAAAAGTTTGAAAACAAACAGACTTTTTGAGTGTCTTTTTGCGTAAATTAGAATGATGGGTTAGGCTAAGCAAACAGGGGCTAGCAAGTGGCAATTATTAAGACTGATTGATTAAGGACGTTTTGATATGGAGTTAATTAAATAAATGTGTAGAACCCAACAGAAATTCGGAAATTTTCTTGGTCACATAAAAATGCTCGAATATGGCTCTTGAAGTTTACTTGTCAAGCGGTTATTACCAGAAGAAGGCTTCGACTTTGCTGTTTAGTCAATAAATAAATTAACTATATAAATAAACTAAGTAGACCCAACAAATTCTAGCTTGATGTCACAAGGATAATACCTCAATGGTCTTACTACCAAGGATGTTTAAAAGTCTGGTAGTCTGCTCTGCTTTCCGGCTTTCACTTCTTAAATTCGTATGGTCTAGCATGCAAAGTTTAGAACTGAAAGCTGGAAAGCAGTCCCCAGGCTTCAAAGCATTACAGCTGAGGAAGCAACTGGGAATCCGCTGAGATGAGAAAGAATAAATAAACTAACTAAGACTTTATAATTCTATCTATTGTATAAATTGCTTTAATAATGAATTCTGTCGCTTACCTTGACAGGCAGCAACGACCAGGAGAAGAATCACGATTCTCGACATTTTGACAGTTAATAAAAAAACAGCGAAAACAAACCGCGACTAAAATAGTCTTATATGTTTGTATGAGACCGGCCGGCACGGATGTGCGGTAAGTAGTGTTTGAAGACCAACTTCGCACGGCGTTTATATCAGCCATATCAGCATACATTTCCACGCATATAATACGGCGCAGGACAATATCATGGTTATTGTATGTCATTTTCATTTACCTACAGCCTTTTAGCCATGTTATGAAAACAAGGTAAACAGTTGATCTTTGTATTTTCATGTATATTCGAAATTTAAATTTTCATTCAAATCGTTTGAGGTTTTTTATTATCTTCTTCTAAACTACGGACCTACATCGTATACTGGTACCTATGGTTTTTTACTTTGATAGATAATTTTTATTACATATTTTGTGAATTTTATGAGCTCATAGTGCAAAAACATACAACACAAGTATACCAGAATACTACAAGGAGGTTTTTCATACCTTCAATCCCACCGTCGCGTTGAAATTGACCTAGGTATTACCTCTCTAGGCTCTGTATACCCCGTCAGGTTGAAGACCTGATAGCATAACTGAATAACTACTTAGTATACTTATGTATGCTCATATATTTCAGCAGAAAGTGTTTATATGAAATGTAAACACCATATATATTGTGTTAAACGTATATTTATAGTTTTATCATCATTGTGGTATTCTAAAGTTTACTCCTATTATTCATTTTATTTATATATTTTACTATATTATATGAAATTGTAATTTTAATATGGCATTACTGCTTTTGCGAAAATCACTTTCTTTAAAAACTTTTAGCTATCACTCATAAATCATATCAATCAATTTAATATAAAATCACTTTCATCAAAAACTTATTTGCAAATATGGCTTCAGAGTCACTGACCGAATACTTGCTATTAATTTGTTACACATTTCACAGGCTTATTTGACCAGAATTACTAGCAGGAAGTACCTATTACATAACCTTAAAATGGTCAGAGTATTAAGATGATAAGAATTTGTGTTCTTCATTAAAACACTAAATAAGGAAAAATTAAGACCGGACAACAACTGAATGTTCGGTACACATAGATGTCCAACGAATATTCAACTAGGTATTAAAACGATACTTTCAGTAAAGAATACTTTGACCTAATTATTATTAATATCCGATATTTTGGGTACAATGATTTTATGACAAAAATGTTTATCTACTATTTATGTTTTAAGAGAATAGGTATCCAAATATTTCTTTAAATTCTGAGATTATTAAATGTTGATATTTTTCGATCGAATATGCACCTGTGAACTTTAAGATTACTAAGTATTTATATTAATTTTATGACATTTCGTCCCAGTAAATTGTTTTCTAGGAAAATATTCAGCTTAATTTCCAGCGCCAAAATGACAATCTTCTATTCACATGTGTCAAACTAGATTTTTTTCGCCTAAAAATTCACCAAGTCCTTACCGTCCGGAAAGGACTAGATAAGATTCTTCAAAAAGTATTTTAAATTTATAGGTAGGAACTGATAAAAAGTTTGATCTCATCGTCGCTTGTTGTACTTGTAACATTTGTGTACAATAAAGTTTAAATGAAAAAATAAATCTTTAGGATAACCATTCTAAGAAGCTATAAGTATATCTACGGTTGATAATTGCCTGCTAAAGTAGAGTAATCCCTATAAAAACTAGAATATAAGTGGTCCGAGTTTTTGTTGGCCCGTTATAACCTAATGTATGACCTAATGTTACAGACTAATGACCTTTTTGTCACAGATTTCTTGCACAGGTTTGAGCGTGATGTACAACATCCGACGCATCCTAGACAAATTGCAAGTCAACGTAGCAAATCTCTAGCCGTATACAGGGAGGAAGGGACATACCCGTAATAAATGGAACCACAGGCTATAATACTAAACCACTATAGTATAATGCAATTATAATAACAGTCCAAAAGCAAAGAAAAATATCGACATTCCCATACAAATTGCCCGTGCGAATGGAAATGCAGAATTTTTATTTTGACTGTTATTTAAATTTCATAAAACTATAGTGATCTAGATACAGTCCGTGGTTCGATTGGTATATGCCATCCACGTTGTATAATTTAGCTTGTAGTAAGTACACTATGCAAATAAATACGTGTTGCAATATACGTATAATTAATCAACAAATGAGCAGTTCTGTCTCTGTTTTGTTCTGCATCCGCCCAGCCAGCAGTAACGCTGCAAGAACGTATTATTGAAGTCTACCTTAGAAAGTGCAAAGTGCATCATCATGGTTGCCGACAAAAGCCGATACATGTACCCTCCTCAGTTATATTAGAGTGTAGCGACTGGCGATGCCAAACCTCACTATCCACATACGAGGGGGGGTCAAAAAGTTCGCGGAATGGAGGGGATAGCGGGGGGTGGGGGACCTGCCGCAGGTAGTAACTAATGAGCAACTCTTTGTGAGTATATATGCCAAGTTTGAACCTGATTGTGTCAATAACCTTTGACCTGTCGTCGATCAAACAAGTGAATCCGGAAGAAAAACTTGAACATGGAAAAAATCGAGTTTCGTGCCGTCATAAAGTTCCTCACTAAGCAAGGAAAACCACCTCAGAAAATTTTGGAAGAAATGTTATCAGTATACGGGGACTCTTGCCCTGGGAAAACCATGGTGTACAAGTGGAATAGCCTTTTCAAGCAAGGCAGAGAGTCTCTTGAAGACGACCCTCGCTCAGGACGGCCGATTGAGGCCACCACCTCAAACATCGTTGAAAAAGTGGAGAATCTTATACTGGAGGATACTCGTTTGAAGAAGAAACAACTTGCAGAAATGGTTGGAGTATCACCTACAACCATTTTAAATATTCTACACGACAATCTTGGGATGTCAAAAGTCAGCGCAAGATGGGTGCCAAGAATGCTCACACCACCACAGAAACAGCTGCGCGTCGAGTATTCAAAGGAGTTTTTAGACCTCTGTAGCGCCGACAAGGAAGGAATTTTTGCAAGACTTGTTACTGCAGATGAAACTTGGGTTCATCATTATGAGCCTGAGTCGAAGCAAGAGTCTATGCAGTGGCATAAAAAGGGTCAGCCCCCCCCTAAGAAATACAGGGTGTCACAATCGGCTGGAAAAATCATGGCAACTGTTTTTTGGGATACAGAGGGTATTTTATTAATAGATTATAAAGATAAGGGTGTTTCTATAACGGGAGAATACTACGCTAATCTACTAAGACAATTAAAAGAAGCAATCAAGGAGAAAAGGCGGGGAAAGTTGACAAAGGGTGTGCTGCTTTTGCATGACAACGCACCGGTACACAAGAGCCGCGTTGCGATGGCTGCCCTTCATCACTGTGGCTTCGAAATGTTAAACCATCCTCCCTATAGTCCAGACTTAGCCCCCTGTGATTATTTTTTATTTCCCAAATTAAAAAAAGAGCTTCGGGGGAAGAAATTTTCCGATGATGAAGAAGTCAAGTCGGCGATTTCGGCCTATTTTGAGGACAAAGACAAATCATTTTTTTTCGACGGTATTAATAAGTTAATAGAGAGATCTGAAAAATGTATTCGACTTAAGGGGGAATATATTGAAAAAGAAAAATAGTACAGTATTTTATTTCACCCCCCTTCCCCTCCGTTCCGCGAACTTTTTGACCCCCCCTCGTAGTTCGGGAAACCAGCCAGTTGGATTCGTAGATAGGGACGGTACGGACTAGAAAAAGCATTATTTTTTTAATAATCTAAATTAAACCGACCAAGTGTGAGTTGGACTCGCGCCCAAAGGGTTCCGTACCATTATTTATAAAAAATCACGTTTGTTGTATGGGAGCCCCACTTAAATATTTATTTTGCTTTTAGTGTTTGTTGTTATAGCGGCAACAAAAATACGTCATCTGTGAAAATTTTCACTATCAAGCTATCATGGTTCATGAGATACAGCTTGGTGGCAGACAGACTCATAGACAGACTGACAGTGGACCCTTTTTTAACCTTTGGGTACAGAACCGGAACCCTAAAAAGGGTCAAACAATCTAGACTCTACTTTGACCTTTTACCTTAAAAATAGATAATTTGCGTCACAGCTTCCTACAAGATTTCAGACATAAATACGCATTGTGTTCGCACATCTTCACGCCCGTCACTGATCTTAAACAATGTCCACAATATATAACTAAAAGATCATACAGCATGACAGGAGTAAGAGGCTAAAGTAAACCAGATACTTTAGTAATGGTTTACGAACGAATTAGAACTATAATTGACAGAATTATTGCCGAAATACCGGCCTGGCTCTAACAATTTTAAATTGTTTTTATTTGCGATGCGCTATATTAAGAGTCAATCCAGTTTTTACCAGAAAGGTACATAATCAAATCAAATGAACTTATTCGTACTAGTGATTTGCCCCGAACTGTGAACTCGCGAAGAACGTGAGTTCACAGCAGGGACAGGGATACCGATATTTTTTTATCGATTTATTGATACCCGGTATTTTATCGATATATCAATATATCGATACAAATTTCGATAAAATACCGGTATTTTATGCAAAGTATCGATATAATACCAGTACTTAGTATCGATATATCGAAAAATATCGATAATATACTGGTCATATACCTCATCTTTTCAAAGGCTGTTCGTGCTATTTCTATACGGATCCGAATCTCTAATTCACTTTCCCATGACTGGGTTAGCCAAGACCCAAGATATTTATATTTGTCGACTCTCTCCAGACGTTGATTGTCTACAAAAATAGACACATCTTTAGTTTCTTTCGAGATAACCATAAACTTGGTTTTTTTCACTTTCAAATTTAGTCCCCATTCCTAATTCACACCGCAACCCTCTGAACTAATTTCTGCAGATCCTCTTTGCTGTCGGCAATGAGCACTGTGTCGTCTTCGTAGTGCAGGTTGAATACATCTACACACCGCAAAATTCTTAAGTTATTATCGAACCAAAAAACATATGCACACATACCCACGCTGCTGTTGAACTATTAAAATAATCTGGAGGAAAATACGTATACTCGTAGATGCTTTGTGGTTTATGATCTAGAAAATGATCTTTCCATCTTTTTTTGAGGATGTCTCGAGATTCGACTAAAAGAAGGGCTTTTCACGAACACCTCAAACAACAAATGCAGTTACTAAGAAGTAAATTTGCTAAAAGTAGCCCGTCTGCTAAGGCTTTCACATGTTAAGCCAATGACATTTATTTACACGTATGTTGGTCTTTACGAAGTAAAGTCTCCATTCATGTCTGGTTTATTTGCGTCTAGCTGACATGACGTGTATGGACGGACGTTGACAATTTTCGCAAAAAAAACTTCTACTTGTAACTAACAAAAATGGCTTTTTTCAAATTGTCCTGGGTCTTAGATGTTTATCTATATATGTATTTGTTATAAAATATAGTATCGTTGAGTTATCCCTTAACACAAATCTCGAACTTACTTTGGGGCTACCTCAATCAGAGTTATTTGTCTCTATATATTTATTTATTTTAATATTTAGACTAACAAATCAACCCGTATATGTTCGGAGGCAGAAAAATACATACATACATATTATCACGCCTGTTTCCCATGGGGGTAAGCAGAAGCTATATGGATCTCTAGGTTATAATTCTATGATCTCCACTAGCTACGATCCTTGCAAACCTCTTTAGCATCGTCAACATTCATTACTATTAATTAATATTCTTGTCAAGGAGGCTTTCCGGTTTTGGGTAGGAGTAGGTACACATGAAAAAAGGACGTCAACATCTGGAATTTGTCGCAGAACGTTTGACGAAGTTGACCCGGTCATGTTCTCTCATCCACATCCGAATTAAAATGAAATACAAAAACGTACTGAAAATTCCGTCAAATGATTAAAAAGTTAATAGCAGAAACACAGACAGACATGTTTTTTTTTTAATAACGCTCGTGTGGCAATCAAGGACTCATAGAATATTGCAGATGTTTCTTGTCCTGCGTTTATAGACTGTGAAAGTAACTAAAAGGAATGGGTATCAACGTATGCTTGACTTTATCTCACTTTCTTTTTACATGATGTGTCGTGGCCACAATAGGTTAAGTTTCTTCCCTTTAAGTTCTTCGTCTATTTTCTCTCCATTCATCTCCTTTGGGTCTTCCTTTATTCTTACCGGTTTCATCCACCTTCGTAATCCTTCTACATCAAAGTGGGCTGAACCGCAAACATCTTCTTGTATCTATAAGACGTACCTACTTATCCGTAGATATTTTCTTCCCGATAAAGAATCTAAGATACCTACCTACTTAACAATAAGTATATATTGTCCGTAAGGATAATTTTATTGCTGTAATATGAACAAACATTTCCTTCCTCAATATTTTTTATTAATAAATGCACGATACCAACAGTAAACAATGTGAAGTATTTATAATTTACATTCGTTGATCCTGTCAGTGCCTTATATTCAGCATGAGTACCTATCTACCCAGTTGATTAGTATTTTTTCTGGAAAAGTCAATTTTGTTGCACTGACTTAACTTTATATGTCAACTGGAGGCTTGTATGAGTATGCGTTAATAGTGAGGTTTGCCAAAAAAGTAAATAGGTATCTACGCAATGTCCAACTTAATAACAAGCGTAATGCCAACCCATGTTTATTAAAAACGTGGGTAATACGATACCTGCTATAAAATATTTAATAAACCGATACTTAATTGGAACGATTAACATATATGACCTCACATTGATGATCCCCTGTCGTTATTGTACACCTGGTCCGCACACCTGGGGGAAGCTACGCAGGTAGAATATGTTTCTATTTCGTTACAACTGTGGCTTCTTTCGTTTGGGCCCAACAGCAAAAAAATATGAGAAACTTTGTCCCTTGCGAAAAAATTTCCAATGGTGAACAGTCTAAGATTATGCACAATAGATCACTATATTAAATTACCCAATGTGTAAGTGTCAAAAGCGTGATTGGAAAATAAATTTAAACATCTGCTATAAGGGGTTTTATTTATTTATGGAAATAAATTGAAATAAATGTTTTCTTCCGTCTTTTTAATAATTATAAAATACTAGGAAACCTTAAAATATCCTAATAAGAAAAACTACTAGTAATATTATCATAGATAAGGCCTTGTGCTTTTGATGGCACATGTAGAAAAAATGTTGTACTTTGTATTAAGCAAATTTTGTATGGGGAGCTATATTTTTATATCCTAAATTTAACTGTCCCACCGTTGGGCAGTTAAATTTAGGATATATTAATAAAATTAAATATATAAGGTCTTTCCCATCCCAAGTTTAAAATATTTTTTCATCTCCTTTTTAATGCTAATTCTCTCGGGACTAAAAAGTAAAACTCTAGGATTTAAAAACAATTTCAAAACTGAACAATAAAACAATAAATAAATAAAGTATTAAAACAATATTTACTAAATTTGCTACAAATTTTTAAAATAGGTTCTCTTTCTTTGGAATTACTGCCGAACACTGGATTCCAAAATACAGGCACCTGCCTAGTTTGGAAATCAAGGTTTAAAAATTAATTTGTACTCTTTATATAAACCTTCTTGTGTAATAACAAACTTGTAAAACACTGTACAAATCATTAAGTTGGTAATTAGTTTTATGGTCTTCGCTTCGGAAAAAGAAATAAGTAGGTATATGTAATTAAATATATCGAAAATTTTGTCTTTAATTCGAAGTAATTACAGAAGTTTTAGGTTATACGGTATTGACATGTAAAATTTGTGGAAATTTGAATACTTTTTCGTAAGTTTAAGCCGATAGTGAATATTAAGTTTACTTATAAAAATATTTTTTCAAAAATAAAAATCGACTTCACCCACATACTACACAACCGATTTTGAATTTTTTAAAAACAAAACAACAAAAAGAATTTTTGAAATAGGTCCAGGCGTCTTTGAATAATCGGTGAACATACATAAAAAAAATATAGGATCGCGACGAATTGATAACCTCCTCCTTTTTTGGAAGTCGGTTAATAAAAAGATATGAAGACCACGCAAACAGTGTTATGAGAATTTTTTTTATTAGAAGTTGATGCTCTTCGAATCTTCAGATCTTCTGAATGTAGGTATCTGTCGTTATGATCAGTTGGTTGAACTCTAGTTAGGTATTGTAGGTGTTCTACTTTTCTTTATATTCTGTTTTGTATTTGCTAGATTTTCTAATAGATGGAGATGAAAGTAGAGTGTGCTAGTCGGGAACGGTAATATTTTCACTTCGGGCGATATAAATGAATCTCTCGCTTCACTCGTGATTCCACTGTAAAATCACTCGCTCGCTACGCTCGTGATTCAACACTGCGGAATCCTTCGTTTTGCTCTGGATAAAAAAACGTGCCCTCGCCTTAAGAATATTATCTTTATCCCTTGTAGCGCAATCTACTTTTATTTTTTTCATATGGGTTCCTTGAGGAAAGTTGTTTATTAGATTAGACCAAATCTGCCCTATAAACTAGTTTCAGTGAGCATATATATTTATAGAGCTGCCTGCTGCCTCTCGACGTTGTCATATATTTTACACGTAACGTAAATTATACTTATTGACGTGTAAAAGTGCCTGTAAAGGTCTAATTACTGAATAAACATTTGAATCTTGAATCATTAAGTTGCTTATTTCTTGCAATTAAAGGTGGGCCATGAAAAAAATTTTAAGTTGTGTAATAATAAGAAAATATTTAAACATTCTACTGGTAGGTCTTTCAAGACAAAATCTTATTTAGACCTGCTGATAGGAAACATATTTGGTTCTTCAACTGGAAATAGGTCGACTAAGTTTACTCTTCTTAGTTGGGAAAGTTTTGATTTAGTTCGGTAACTTTCCCTTTATCATTAGTAATAACTTGTATGCTCGAGCCACTCGGGTTACTACTGGAGCTGGCGAAGGCGCCTTGGTAGTTGCTCCCATTCGCTGTTTTGATGTTCTGAATCAATTCACTGATATTTAAGGGTTTCTGAAAACCAAACACAATTATTTCTATTGACTTTATTTTTTAATTTTTGCTTGCTGGTCTGTGATCAAAGAAAAAAGAAAAAAAACGTACCAACTACTTCCATTCTGTACTGGATATCCATGTGATACCTATTCTATCTAGGGAAATTGAAATTAACTTGTCATTTTCAGTGGTCTTTGATAGCACAACCTTAGAGGGGTAGGCCTATGGGTTATATAATTCTATGGGCACAATAGTATATATATTTATTCATTGTGTTTCTATAAGTCCTGTATTTTATTCGTGTTGTTTTATTTAGTTGCATTTGCACCGGCACGGCGGTTTAAGCTAAAAATCAGTACATTATTCTTTGAGCAATATTTTTGCTGAGTCTATGACCTTTTTGTGCTGCTGCAGCATACTTACACACATCACATTGCTAAAGCCCTGTATTCATTTTACCCAAAAGTCATTTGTATTTTTCTTGTTTGAGTGTGTGTAATTTTAACAAATAAACAATTTATATATCTATCTATCACAAAAAATGATGGCTTGCTTGCCCAAGCATGCTTAGTGAAGAATCCGGAAAATGGACCATGGGCCTCTATTTACCCGCCAATGGGAGATACAGGCGGATGCACGGAGCAACCCTTATAAAATAACCAACATATAAATATTTTACTTACAAATGTTGGGATTACAGGTGTAGGGAATATACTAGGGAAACTCGACCTGAAAGAAGTAATTAAATTTACTAATTTTTTTTTTAAAACTAACTTGTAAATACTGGTGAACTCTTAGAAAGCTCGAAATTATTCCTGATGTATTTGCATGTATCGCCGGTATTTTCTTAAAAACTCTGTGCGACAAGATGAACAACTTATTTCGAGTAAAAGTTAACTCGACCCTGTATCCAAATAACTTAATCATCAGCTATTATAAACCCACTACTGGATGTAAGTTTTCTGCGCTACTCTGACAGAACAGGATGGCGCATACGAGTATAATCATCATCATCCAAGGGTATTCCCGGTTGCATCCTCAGCGGTAAGGCTTCAGAGCCCGGGGTGCACTTCCTAACCAACGTGATTTGACGAGTATACTGGTTTTTACACAGAGAGACTGCCGTCTGACCTCCGCAACCCAAAGGATAGACCAGAAACAATCCTTGGATAGGTTTGATCTTGCGCAGAGGAGTATAATGTTCATTTCTTATATCCTCTGACAGTTTTCTTAAGTATCACAATAAAATAGGCAGACTTGAAATTTTAGAATTTTGTGTCTTGTATATTGACTAAATTACTTACCCAAATAAACTTTGTCCCAGCACATTGACTGAAAATAACAAAAAGTAACATTAGTATCTTCTTTTTGTATTCTCTCTCTATTTCATGCTGGTCTGGGAGAAAGGATGAAATAGAATTTACCAGGTGCTTCTCTTCCTGTGTAGATCGTTAATGCCGAGGAAATAGGCTAAAACGCGATCTAGTATTTTAATTATTTTTAGACCTTCTTGCCCATCATCACGCTAATAATGGCCTTTGAGTCTTTGTAACCCTGGGCTCTGTTTGTTTAGAGACGCAAATGCTGTGTTTATCAGAAAGTGTTTATCCCAAAGGTCTGCCCCATATGGTATAAACGTCATAGAGGTCCATAGCACTTATATAAGTAAATATTTTAGAGAGTTTTAGTTTTGGGACCAAAAGATACATACCAAGTAGGTCCAGATTTTTTTTAACTTTAACATGTAAATTTAGTTTTAGAACAAACTTATATACACATGTGATTTATTTTTATATAGGTTCAACTAATAACTTTATATAGATTCAAGTAATAAAAAACTCAAAATGCGGGGTATGAATTTTTAAACATCATTATTTTTGTAGCAGAATGTTAAAATATACCTAGACTTATAAAAAACAAACACTACACACCTAAAGATGTCAATTTTGCACACACAGAATTAAAAAATTAATACCTACCATTAGAAAAGCTAATGAAAGCCACAATTAAAAACACCAATCCAAAATTCGGCACCGCCATTTTGAGTAATCCTAACTCCGTACTGTGTCGTGTAGGGCAAATCAAGTTATGATGCATTCGTGGCTAAAAAGACACGACTATTGTATTACGAGCAACATTGACTCATTATTTTAGTGTGATATTGTTGTTTTATCTTCTCTTCAATATGAAGAGAAATAATAAAACAAAAACTGTTTGATTAAATATCTCCTGTGCGTGTTAATGTGTGGATTTCTTTATCAAACCAGTATTGAATTTTAAATTCAAATGTAAAATCAATTATATACAATAATCATGTTTTTTCGAAATATACGACTATTTTATATTATTACGAGCGACCTTGACTTGTTATGGGGTAATATTGGCGTTAAGAGGTGGTTCAGGTAAAATTATCCTTCTAAAATAATACTAGACACTAGATATATAATTTTTCAAAACTAAAAACCGACTTCACCTTCAAACTACACAACCGATTTTGATAAAATTTCCATGGTACCACTTGGAAAGTATACCCTTTCAAACAAATAAAGATTTTTTTAAATCAGTCCAGGCGTCTTTGAATAATCGGTGAACATACATAAAAAAAAATAAAGGATCGCGACGAATTGATAACCTCCTCCTTTTTTGGAAGTCGGTTAAAAATAAACTTTATCTATGGAAAGTGAAAATATTTTTCTTTTTCTATGTCTCTTGGGAGAAGTTGAGGATCACTGACTGAATCTGCCCCATATAGCAACACGGAACTATCTGCCCCTAACATAAACATGGAATATACAATGTCAAGTACAAATATTTTAAGGCGTAATTCAGTCCATCATTTTGAACAACTGTATATGTCGTTTCATTTTACATAGTAAACGATATCCGTGACTACTTCGATTTGTATGAGAACCTATTTTTTTTTTCGTTTTTCTATATACTTTAGGCATGGGAAAAGTTGTTCAAAATAATGGACTGAATCACCCTTAAAATATTTATACTTCATAAAAAAGGACATTGTATTGCTAAACGTTATACAAAGTGTTAGGGACACACTCGTAAGAAATCGAACCACGGGAATACTAGATCAACCAGAAAAAATATTGACGATCCCATACAAATTACCCGGGCAATTAATTAACAACCCGGGCAAAAAATTACCCAATTACTTTTAAAAAATGGCATTTCGATACCAAAGTGCTTGTCTGTGTAGCCACACACACGTTTGTATCGACATGACACTTTTTTGTTTTTCGATTTATTACGGTGTATAATATCTTGATATATACCTTTACAACAATCTACTCGTACAACGGAAGAGCTCATAAATCCGGAACCCAAATAGTAACAAATAAAACACATTTTATTCTTGAAATATATCTATCTATACTTAAAATTTTGGAACTCGGAACGCTGTCATATTAGCCCTGCTAATCACAAGCTGGTTTCCACTTCAGTGACGTTGCCGTTCTTGTTATCGATGCTCTTCGAAGAAGCAGCCTGGTCCACGATCTGCCCGTCCTTCGTTTTCATGCTGCTCGAAGAACTTTTGTAGGTTGCTTGGACGTCAGTGTTGTTGTCGTCAGGTTTCAGGTTCCTTATGAAATCGGGGTCCTGGAAAAAAGTTTATCAATTAACTTTATCACTTCTTTATCTTTAAAGGAATAGACAGAGCCTTGGGCTACAATACTAAACTATTCTCGACGAAACGATGGTTGATTGGGCAAAAAGGTTCTCGAATGACGACCACACACTGGCAAGCGAAGCTAAGGACACCCACCCACAAGGTCGTCAAACGACTAGACCAAGGTCTGTGGAAAGCGCTGGATGCAGGCCACTCTAGATCGGTAATGTTGGAAATCCTTGGGAGAGGCCTATGTCTAGCAGTAGACGTTATGTGGCTGAAATGATGATCATGATGATGACATTTGGCGTTAAGATGAAGAATAGGAAATCAAGGTATCGACAGGCCTGCGTCACTCCCCGTTTAGGTATCGAAAATATACCTACATTATTCTCTATGCGGGCGGCAACCACTTCGAAGGGGAAAATTCAGTTACATGAATCATTTGCCCGGAGTAATAAGAATGAAATTGGCTTACAATGGATGTCTAGGTATCTAAACGAAGACGTGAGGAGTTCTGACGCGAACTAAATGAAACAATAGCGCTAATTACATTAAAAAGATATTTCTTTGAATTTCTTTTCTGAGTAAGACTTCTGTAAATGAGTACTAGTACTATCGACGACCTCTTTGACCTAGTGGTCATCATGCCAGGCTGTCACACCGGAGGTCTCGGGTTTGATCCCCGGTCACGCCAAGATGGAAAATGACCTTTTTCAAATTGACCAGGTTCTTGGATGTTAATTATAATTTCTGTATTTGTTATAAAACTTATAAAATATAGTATCGTTGAGTTAGTATCCCATAACACAAGTCTCGAACTTACTTTGGGGCTAGCTCAATGTGTTTGATTTATCCGTATACATTAATTTATTTCTTACAATGTATTTTCTATTTATCTATTAAAATGATTTAGATTGTTGTCTATTCTCTTGTTCGACTTTTAATATCAGTGACGGAACCAGTTCATTGATATCACACGCCTCAAGCTACCCATAGGAATTTTATTTGAATAAGTTCAGTAGTTTTGGCATGAAATCTAAAGAAACATCTATACATACTTAAAACATGTGCGTAGGATTAGATTATTTTTATTTATTTTTATTTACCAATTTATGTACACGGAAAATTTATACAGAGAATACATCAAATAAAAGTTATACAAAGGCACTACTTATCTCAAAAGAGATCTCTTCCAGTAGGCCTGTGAGAGGAGATGTTTATGTAAGAGAGGCATACTGGCGTGTTTATACATGAAATAAAGGAGGAAGAAAATTGAAATGACATAAAACTACACAAACTACAAATAAACATACATATATTATTACACATATACTTAAATAAATACATATGTCTATTAAGAATAAAATAAAATATATACTCAATATGAACATTATAAGTTTGATAATACAATTAAGATGATTCCAATAAATAATGATCTTTTACTCGTCTTTTAAATACCGAAACCGTTTTAGAGTCGCGTATTACAGGTGGTAATGAGTTCCATAGTCTGATTGCATGTACCGAGAAGGAATAGGAAAAGGTAGCAGTGTTGTGAGAAGGGAATTTAAGGACAGTTCTTAGGTGGGATCTGCAAGGAGAATTCGGAGGATATAAAAAGGAGAAACGCTCTCGCAGATAGGAGGGGAAAGTAGGATAGTGTAGCACGTTGAAAAGTAGATAAAGAATGCGACTATCTCTGCGGAGCAGTATAGGCAACCATTTCAGCTGAGCACGGTGCTCTGAAACATGGCCGAACTTCCTCAATCCAAATATGAAACGGATGCACAGATTTTGCAACCGTTCCAGTTTGTCTAATAGATCTTCTGTTGCATCCAAGAAACACGTATCAGCGTAATCCAACATTGGTTGAATAAGGGATTGGGCAAGAGAAATCCTAGTCTTAAAGGGCAAGAAGTATTGGAGAGATCTAAGAGTGTGGAAGGAAAAGTGGATCTTACGACTGACTTCATTAATGTGGGCTGACCATTTAAGGTTAGAGTCCATTATAATTCCTAAGTTTTTGGCTGTGTCCACAAAGGCAATCACAGAACCCTCAAATGTCACAGGCGAAAGATCATTAAAATCAATCCGGTTACGCAAGACACTAGTACCGATCACTATAGCCTGAGACTTAGTGGGATTTACCTTCAGACCGTGACACGTTGCCCATTCTGATACACGACAAAGGTCATCATTCATTGCTAAGATGGCTGATTCAGAATCATCCACCGGGAAGTGGCGATACAACTTCAGGTCATCCGCGTATAAATGAAATTTACAGGACAGAACTTTAGTGATAGTATTTATAAATACAGAAAACAATAAAGGGGAAAGACAACCTCCTTGAGGTACTCCGGCTGCCAGATCACACCAGTCGGAGTGCGTTTCATCAAGGCAGACACGCTGTGACCGTCCATGTAAATAGGAACTGAACCAATTTATGGCAGAAGGAGATACATTGATAGAGTGAAGGATCCCTAGAAGAATATCGAAGTCTACTGAGTTAAAGGCGTTACTAAAAGCAAGCAAAACTAGCAAAGTTTACATTTTACTATCTATAGCCCGCCGAATGTCATCGGTCACATTCACCAACGCAGTAGCAGTGCTGTGGCCTGGTCGAAACCCGGACTGAAAAGGACTAATGAGACTATTTCTTAAAAGAAAAGAAGAAAATTGGTTATGTGCGATTTGCTCAAGTACTTTGGAAAGATAAGGCAATATAGAAATAGGGCGAAAGTCAGAAAAAGAACAAGGATTGGTGGTTTTTGGCAGTGGTATGACATGTGCTTGTTTCCAAGTTGAAGAAAATGTACCAGATATACCAGATATCAAAAATTCCAAACTAAGTCAAGTATACTTACCATTTTCGGGAGGTCAAACATTTTCATGGGAGGCAACATTTTCATGGGAGGAAGATTTTGCATCATGTTGAATAGACTGGAAATTAATAATAATTTGAGTGGGTAAAACTAATAAAACGTTCTTATTTTTATTTATTTAATTTTATTACAAACTTCAAATTTGATAATTTGAAATCAGGTGGTCAAATTTGATAATCCCATAAGAACATTTTTCCGCTGTTTGGCCTTTTTGAGCTGAGTTTCATACAAACTTACATCCCCTATTTTACTCCCTTAAGAATACTCTTACTCTAGACTTTTCCATACAAACGTAGTCTAGCTTTTATTTTGAAATGACATGTAAGATTTCGGCAGTGTTTTGTAATTTTAAAGAAATTGCATATATATAGGCATATAACTAGTTTTTGACAGTCAGAACTTGACAGAAAGTATGAGAATGTAGAAGTTTTTCACTGAGGGTCAAATATGATATGATGCACTATATTCTCTTTTAAGTTCATATTTTGTCAGTGAAAACTAGTTATATGCCTAAATATATGCAAGTTCTTTGAAATTACAAAATGCCGTTTCAAAATAAAAGCTAGACTGCGTTTGTATGGGAAAGTCTGATTCTGTCTAGCGGGTAAGGAGACTTAATTTTCATAACAAAATGATACAGAAAGCTTTTTTCTATGAAACCAGGAGCTCATGTATTGAGTTTTTACATTTCTAACTTCAAATTGACGTTTAACAAAAATTTTTAATCCTCATTTTAACACTTTAGGGAATGAAATTCCAAAAATCCTTGTTTATTGCACACTTACGTCATATTAGGAACGTTTGTGCAAAACTTCATGCTTCTAGACCCAGCGGTTTTGTTTGAGCGTTGATCGAAAGGCTTTATCTAAATTAAAAAGAAGAACCCAACTGCCTTTTTATATACCCAGTGTCACTCTCAGAATTAAGACGAATATAATGACACCTCTCAAGCTTAAATCCAACGAGCCGTTTAGGCTGTAGACCGTGCCAAACAGTGTGTCTATACTCAGCGGGAACACATGCTGTTTTGATAAAGGTCTTTCCGTTATATATATCTATATAATTAGGGCTATCACTGGTGACACAACTCAAAATTTGTTCCGAATTATTTTCAGAATCATCGATTTTTTCATAAAGCCTCTAGCCAGCGGGCAACTTTTTTTCTATGAAAGTGATCAAGTTAAAATATAGTTATATAATTAGGGCTATGCTAACTATAAAAGTATATGATAAAAAATATATAGGTTGCATTCAACATTGACTGCCTCCGTGGTCCAGTGGTCAAGGCGTTCGCCTTGTGACCCTGAAGTCATGGGTTCGATTCCCACTAGGAAGCATACTTTGTGAAAAGTTGTTTTCAGTCTGGATAGGATATTGCAGGCTTGAATCACTTGATTATCCGAAAAGAAAGATGATTCCTTGTTTCGGAAGGCACGTAAAACTGTGGGTCCCGAACGCAACCTAGCGTTTGATCATCAAACTATTCAAGGATTGGTTCCTAGTTTGCCCTTTGGGTTGTGGAGGTCAGACGGCAGTCGCTCTGTGTAAAAACCAGGAACCTCGTCAAATCTCCTTGGTTAGGTAGCGGCCCCCGGGCTCTGAAGCGTTACTGCTGAGGATGCAACCGGGAATACGCTCGGATGATGATGATGATGATATATAACGGAAAGACTTATATCAAAACAGCATGTGTTACCGCTGAGTATAGATAGACACACTGCCAAACATTAGAATTAGGTGCCAAATATGTGCCAAATATCCGCCATTTTGTTTTTCTTTAAATTTTGATATACCCAGTGTCACTCTCACAGTAAATACAAATCTAACGACACCTCTCAAGCTAAAATCCATCTAGCCGTTCAGGCTGCACATCGTGCCAAACAATTAAATATACATACATACTCTCGAAAAACATAACCCTCCTTCTGGCGCAGTCGGGTAAAAAATAGCGGGGTGGATCCTACGCCGCAGCACAAAGCTGAGCTGGCCGCTTTATTGGCATTCTATAGATATAATCTAGTACATAAGTTGTTATTTATATTTTATGTGATTTTTTTATTTGTTTGCCCAATAAAGATTTTGTTTCTTTCTTTCAGTAACGTACGTAGGTATTTACTTGTCTACTTAGTTATTCACTTCGAGTTCATTGTAAAAGTGTTAAAAGCTTCCGGATGTTGAAAGGCTGCCCCGCTTTTGGAGTGCATCAATTCATTATATTCTCTCTGGCACATACATCACTTGATAATTGTCAATTTTTCTTTCGTTCTCATAATAGTTTTTGACATCAGATCATTTACTTTCAGCTTAGTTCGTTGCATGAAATTACTACTTTGGTAATATGTGTAAAACTGCAGCCTCACTTTTTATCATACGGGCTAATTCTAATAGGATTCGGCGAGTAACAGTGGCATCCACAGCCAAATTTTAAAAATCAAAAAAGGCCTGGTCAGTAAAACCTACTTAAATTAAGGTAATTCTTGAATACTTACGCGTTATCATTTTCTTCAGCGGAAACATTTGCTGGAAAGAAAAAAATATTTATATTATCACATTTTCTACAATTCCTACTCAAAAAGAACTATATCTTGTAGAGGTACATTTCATATATTTATTGCCTAAAAAATTATCTACATGGCTAAATAGCAACATTTATCCAATCAGTTCAAGATTTTTGGAACGGAGTTCTTTTCGGACGGTACTAGCTTAGCGGATGGGAGCTAGGCGAAAAATGTGTAAGATATTTTTCCGTCACTTTTATTCGTCACGATATTTTTTTAAACTTCGTTCCAATCGATGTCTGCACCGACACCCACGCATATAAGTCTAAGCTTCACATCTCCGGCGAACTCGAGATAAATGCCACCCTAACCCGATATTAGTGTTCAGTCTACGCATCTAGCACAGCTTTTTAATGCCTCAAGACTAATAAAAGGCATATAATTACTTAAACATGTATGTATAACTATGTATGATTCTATACACAACACAATCTGTTTTTGTGAAAATGTTTTAGCTTTTGTTTACTTTGCAAGGTCTTTGGCATTCTTGTGTGAAATGAAAAGTACTTATATAACTTGATTTAGATAATAAAATATAGTAAAGTGCACCCTGGCTTGAAGAAGCATGCTCACACAATTTTATTCTATCAGGCAAATTAAAAAAAAAACCCGATTTTGATTTTTTAAGAGCAACGAAGTTTGCTTTCACGTAAAAAAACCGCATCGAAATCAGTCCATCCGTTCAAGATCTACGATGCCACAGACAGACAGACATTGGCGTCAAGCTTATAACACCACTCTTTTTGCATCAGGGGTTAAAAAATGTAAAGCGGCAAGCAGGTAAATGACAAAACTTCACGTCCAAAATAGTGATAACTATGTTTAATAAAAACTAAATAAGTTTATATATTATAATAGTATATATAAATAAAATTACCGTTAAAAGCACAGATGAAAGCAGCAAGCACAACTACTACGGCGAAATTCGTCATTTTGAGAAATTATATTTCGTACAGTTCGGAGAAAAGCCAAATGTGATGTGGTGTGCGAGCAGATGGGACTATTTTATATTGCGGGCTTGGAAGACCTTGCCTATTGTTGTGTTGGGATATTGATGTGTTGGGGCGATTCTGCTGAAATGGCTGTCGGGTCTTGTTGCTTACAAATGTTTACCCCGAATCTAAATTTCACTGATGGGAGCTAATAGTAATGTCCCTATTGTAACAAGTAATTATAAAATTATTATTTTTTTCATTTTCTGAACTTACTTGCATACTATTCAATAAGTACGCTAATATTATTACAATCTAGCCTATTAATCTAGATCAGTAATTTTACATTGACCTAAAAAAATATTTTGGAAACAAGCTTTTATATATAATAATGACCTAAAAAAGGGAAAGTGCTCTTCAAGGCGAACTAATCGAGCCCAAAGTCGATAGGGTTATATTCATTTATCATAGAGATGCCATGACCACCTTCCAGCTCCATCATCAGATCAGCTTCACATCAACATAATTTTGCATTGTCACGCAATATAAGTATGCATGCAAAATTTCAGCTCATTCGAAAACCGGGAAGTGAATCAAATTAACTTGTAAGATTAAAAAAAAATATTTTTAAGATATTTTTATAAATCCGAAATGTAAGAAAGTTTAGATAAGAAAATATAAGCGCAATTTTTTCTTCTTGTTTTTCAGTCTTTTCTTTTATTTAGTCCCTTTTTGCTCTAATCCTCTTTAAACAGAATTATATTTTGTTAATGCACACAGCGTTAGTTTGATTACTCTTTGTATAACGGTTAAGATTATTACTCATTCTATTGATTTATATTGATCAAGATATTGATTGATCAAGATCGAGAAATAAATTAAATGTTGGGATATACATTTTGGATTTTAATCAAGGTTCCTTAATTCTTATTTTTTTGTCAACAATATCGCCGACTTTTCTTGTTGTAAAAAATTAACCCAACAACCAAATCCATTTTACCCTATAGGGGACGAATCGCAAGTCTTAACAAAAAGTAAGAAAATTTTATATTCATAAGGGAGATGACGCATGAGACTAATTTTAAGTAAAGAAACCTACAATGGAAATGTTATACCTTGTCAAGTTGATAAATGAGTTTCATTGTAGTTTATATTTGGCTAATTCCATGGTGTCTGTTTAGCTACTTAAAGAAAAACTAGAAAAGAATAAGTTATTTGGTTGGTTCGGACGCGCACGTGTCGAGTCGAGTGATGTGTTTTGGAGCGGCGTCATGACATGACTATTTCCTTGAAAAGTTGTAAAAATAAAACATGGGCTATGTGATAGCTAGTTAGAAAATAGGAAATAATATTGCTTCTTACTATGTAGAAGTGTTTGTTGATGCTGATCTCTTTTATTTAGTTTGTGGTTAACTTGTAGTTGGGTATAACAAGTGTATTACAATTTAGTATTGCTACAAAAGGGTAATTCTAGAGTAGGTCAGGATGATTTACTTCACTGCTTTGAAAGAGCTTTGTTTTTGTCCAACAGGGGAGTTCTTGCGGCTAAAACAATTTAAATAAAGATTATTCTCATAATTTCAACCGCATAACGTGCACTGCTGGACATAGGCCTCTCCCAAGGATTTCCAAAATTACCGGTCTAGAGCGGCCTGCATCCAGCGCTTTCCAGCGACCTTGGTCTGCATCTGATCACCTTTTGGGTGGTTAGCCTACTTTTCGCTTGCCAGTGCGTGGTCGCATTTGCGAACCTTGTTGTCCAAACGGCCCTCGTCTCATCGCGCTATGTGTCTCACCCACTGCCACTTCAACGAGCTAACCCGCTGAGCTATCACAGTTATTCTATAAGTGTATTAATATGTATATATTTATTTATTAAGGTGCTTCTTATAACTATGAAAACATTTTTTTCGATTATAACACGGGTCACCCCGTCATTTGATACTATACCTTAAGAAACAATTTTAGTATTATTTTCAAATTTTTCAAGTTACATTTGAGGGTCGCTACCAATATTCAAATTTTAGTTAAAAGCTCAAAATCACTGCAGAGCTTAGATTTATTTTTTCATGACACAGAGCATTTAAATACGAAATAAGTGATATTATTTCAAATAAATATTTATTACTAAAAGCCTGAAATCATTTATTGAAAGATACAAGAGATGGTTTGTATTAATATAGGATATTTTCAAATGTACTCCGTAATCATCAACAGCAAATCTTGCTTTTGCTCTTTTAAAATTGTAAATATCAGCAATGTACTAAATTATTATAATCCTTTTTTCGTAAAACCTTCCTGAGGTTCACCAGTCGAAAATAATAAATGGTTATGTTTATATATAATATAAGTACCTATAAAATACATCATTGTTTCAATTTTGTAAATAGTAGTTCAAAAATGTTGATGAGTAACCCAGAATATAACAAAAATATAAGTATTTGATAATTACAAAGTCTGCAGAGTTTTGTCTTAGATATTTTTGATAATAATACTTATTTATTTTTGTATTCTAGCCTATGATTAGTAAATACAATTTAAAAAAAATCATCAAGTGAAATTTTATTAACTATGAAATACACTAGATATTAATTTAAGCAATTAGTAGCCAGTTTTAGGCAGTTTTTTTAAAGGTTGCATAACTTAAGGTCATTTACTGGTGCTTACTATCAAGTAGAGGCTTATAACCAATATTTTTACCATATCATCACATCGAAAAAATATATTTCTTTCACAGATATCTTTTTCGTTTTTTTTTTCGATTCAAATTCATGTTTAAAACGGGACAAAAATATTGCAATATTAGGTTTCTGCTATGTCTTTACATCAGGGTAGTCCAGCGGATCACCATCAACACTTTATTCAGTAACTCTAGCTAAGAGTATTATGATAAGTTTCAAACAACTTCCACTATACATCTCATTTTTGTTCCTCAAGAGTAATCTTGTCTGTAAGCACTTGTACACTCATTGGTCACTCAGCATTGTCATTTAAGGATTCCAACTTCAATTTTGTTTTCTTTACACTATTTTTGGCTCCAAAGGAGCACAAATTCTACATAAATATCTTATATCAGATTTTACAGCAGTGGTGTCGAAAGGCTAAAATTCCATGAAGTTGATGTACTCGTATTGCAGACATTTGACATGCTCCAGGTGAAGAAATGAATGGGGAAAGAAAAGGAAGGAGACCTTTGTGCATACTTCGCTATAAAACGTAACATAACCAGAAATTTTAATCAATTAAGGAGACTCCATATGAAAGACGACATATGACTATATGTCGATACGTTTTTTTAAAGTTTGACAACTGGTAGCGACCTATAAATTTGATCTAAAAATAAAAATAAAAACATTGATTCATATTTTACAGTAGAAATTCAAATCACGTCCGGGTAACATTTCAAAAGTCGAAAAATAAGAAGCACCCTAATATTTATTTTATAAACTGATTCTATTCTAAATGGTTCTTATTTCTTTTTTAATGAAATGATTCATTTTAAGGGGATACTTGAATTTCCCGGGGTCCAGTGCTGCCCCCATTTGAAATAAATCATTTGATAGAAAACGGACACATCAATAAAATTTTGTCTTGACCAGACTAGATAAACCTCGTGCGTAGAAAAATTTCACGTTCTCACTTTAAACTGTAAACAAATCTTTAAATGATGTCTCCGTTTCCTATCAAATAATTTATTTCAAATAGGGGCAACACTGGACCCCGGAAAATTCAGGTATCCCCTTAAACGCAGCCATGAGCAATGCCGTACAATTTATTTGCATGCAACGTTGTTCGTAAGGAACATTAAAATCATGAACACTGAAAAATAGGGCTCAATTACGTTCATATTCCTTTATTCACTTATTCATAGACTATACAGTGATTCATACAAAATCACGTTGTCAGAACACTTTAGCAACAAAGATATACTTTAATCATATTCATGTTTTAGGTATATTGTGTTAATGTGTTCTCTAATCTATAACTAACTAATTACAAGTAAACTTGAGATCATTCATACATTTGGGATTTCACGCTGTTTTTGTTGATCAACTTCCAAGAAATGATGATGAAAATAATCGGACTAAGTAATAGTACAAATACACGTAAAGTAGGTTGAATCAAAATGGCGGTCATCGGCGCATTATTTGTACCTGCGAAGATAACCGCCATTTCGGTTCAACCTACGTGCCGGGAATTTGTACAAAAATACAATGAAGTCCGCCATTTTTATTCAACTTATTTGTGTCGCATGGTACTTACTTTTTAAGTATTATTTAATTTTTTTTTTATAATATTTTTTTCCACATTGAATTTTAAATTATATAAACAAAAAAGAAACGAACTAAAAATAAACTAATAACTAATAAATTACTTATAAATAAAAAAGCCCTGGCAAATCACTGCCCCGTGGTAACTTATATTCGGGACTAACTTGTCAGTTTACTAGGTGTTGTCCACTTGGTCAAAGGGAATTTGTTAAATACGCTTTGACCAAGTGTTCGTGTTGGCTTTTGTTATGTATACTCACTGTTATCCTCACTCAAAATAAATTAAATTTTGATTTACCACTACACGTAATGTGAATTATACTTATTAACGTATAAAAGTGCCTGAAAAGATCTAATTACTTAAAAAATATTTGTATTTTGAATTCCTCTATTAATCCAGGTTACAAGATATGTATGTTCATGCCAAGTTTCATTCTAATCCGTTCCGCCGTTATATATTTTATATATATACGTAGAATTACTGAACACCTAGTACCTATTTATATTAGTTTTAGCTTGAAAGCAGAACAAACATCCATCTATCCTTACACGCTTTCGCATATACTTATAAAACTTATAGTGGAATGGGAAATGATTGGGAGGACTGTCGCAACGTCGAGTTAAATACAATACAATAACCCTTTATTGCACAAAATAAATAAATACAGGGCATACAAAACTCTGAATCATTTAGATTTGCACATATAGAACTGCACAGCTTTGCAATATTTTATTTTCAAGGCACTCTGATATATTAATATGTATACTTAAATAAATATCCATATAACTTGCGTAACACCCACCTACAAGGTGGACAGACGACTTAGACTGACTAAGGGCGCCGGAAATCCGGAAATCCTGATGCGGGTGAGTAAGACAAGGGGGTAAGTACAATATAACCCGAAGGTTCGACGTGCTTCCAAATATGGACCCCAAAGCAAGATAAGATAAGATAAGGGCGCCGGAAAGCGCTGAATGCATAATCTAGATCGGTCGTTGGAAATAAGAAATCCTTGGGAGAGGCCTATGTCAGTGGACGTTACGCGGCTGAAATAATGATGATGACTTGTGTAATTGAACAATTTCTGAAGCTAATAAAAAAGGTGGCACCAAGAATTTCGTCATATCACATGCTATAAATGAATAAAATTATCGTTAAATGTATTTGGGTAAAACTTGAAGATAGTAATTAAATTATAGTTGAATTAGAATGTACCATGTCGTCCAAAATTAGCTTTTATCCGCATCACCTGTAGGTTGACTGGTAGAAAAGGCCCTGGGCCTTAAGTCCGCCTGTTACAATTTTTGTAATAAAGTTAAATAAATAAAAAAAAATATATATAAATACATAGCAAACAAATAATGAAGAACTGTAAAATGCAGTTTAAAAACCACAAATTTGTTTGACATACACAATAAGCATTATTAACTCCAAAAGGTACAATATCTCAAATTGTAAGTGACCTTATGTCTCTAAAAAGAAATCATTTACAAATATTTCCCATCGTCATGATGTTTATTATGAGAGGTATTTGTTCAAGTTAATCTGTGCATTCGAATAGATAAGAAGACAAAAGTTGCTTTAGTACTCGCAAATACTCGTATACTCGTTTTGAGTACCCATTATTGTCGCGCAGTAGAAATTGCACAAGTAGGTAAAACTTAAAAATTCAAGTGCAGTTTTCTTGCACGTTTTAACTTTGATTAATAATTTTTCAATATTTTAAGTCAAATTGATTAGAATTAATCTTTGGTTAATAGCAACATTTCTAAAGGAAATAAAAATAAAATTTGATTTTCGAAATTGCCTTTAATTGAAAATATTTTTGGAAAGGGTTTCGCATTAATGACCCTAATAAATTGAAAACATTCAAATATAAATCTCTAGAAAAAAAGGACTTCCCTATCTGCTAACTATTTATATGTTAACTATACTGGGAAGTAAATAAAAGAACTGTAATACATAGGACTGATATACTGTAAGGAAGAAGATTACAAAGTGTCGTTGAGCCGTTAATGCTGTCAATCTGTTAGAACAAAAAAAATTGTAGATTTGAATATATTCAAGTAATTCCCCCGGTGTTGCCCGCGTAGGAATTGCGTTTTGTTTATTTTAGTTTTGCTATCTTTAACAATCTCTCTTTATCTTTGCGAAGTAGAATGAAAATATACAACCATATTTCTAATCACATTAAAAAATATTATAGAAAATACTACATTCAACACAACCCTTAAACTGTTTCTCGTTAAAAAATGCTATTATAGTGTATCCGCATTCCTCAATGACAAATTGTAGCTTACTCTCAGTCTGCATGCCTATATATGTAAGTGTACGTTTGATGACATTATAATTTGATTGAAAAATATAAATGTTTATGATGAAATTTAATTTAATATATTTAAGTAAAATGGCATCTAGCTGCCCTTATCGTATGCAGTGCCCTAGCAGGGCGTCACTTGTACCTATTTAATTTATGTAACACCTTAAAAACTGTGACTTGCAATAAAACTCTGAATCTGAATCTGAATTATTCGGCATAAGTATAGTTTTGTTATTTCGCTCAATAAAACATGTAGGCGCTACAATATGTAGTAAAACTTAATGAGAATAATTGTGCATGTGTTATAATGACCTGTATGAATATTATAAATAATTAGTTAATTTTCAGCAGCCCATTTTCTGACCATATTTGCATACCATTCTTAGGGTAAAAGCACACTGCACGACTTTATCTACAGATACAATATTTTTTTTTGTAAATGGTGTGTTTTATTGCAAATAAATATATCTTTATCTTTAATACAGCAAACAATTATGTGATACTGAAATACTTCTAAAATTGTATCTTTGTACGGCAAACAGAATAACATTTATCTTTATACTAAAAAAAAAGGGTTCGCTTAGATGTTCTTACAGGACTTATAACATTGTTAATAAGCCTTCTTTCACACGTGCGACAGTATACCCGCGACACCAGTCGGCGACCGTCGCCAACTATCGGCGACGCTAGTCGACTGTCGCAAAACTGTCAAAACCCGCCGCGTGTTCGCGTTCGGCCACCGTCACCGTCGCCGATAGTCGGCTTCACAGGTTAGTGACAGTCGCCGACAGGTAGCGCGGGCATACTGTCGCTCGTCTGTAAGAGCCCTAACGAAGCATAAACCTAGATTATTTTTACTGTAGAAGTATGCTGTTAAAACGAATTTTATTCTTCACTTTCAACTTCAACCTCCTCTTCACTTTTTGGGTCGTCTCCTTGTTTGAACTCAACAGCTTCTTGGTCTACAGCACCATTGAGGTTGACCATGTTGTTGCTGCCACCACTGTTGGACTTCACACCGTTGACGTTCGATGATTCACTGTGTGATGATGACGATACAGCCACGTAGTTCTCGCCGTCAGCCGGCTTGTAATTCATGTCAATCGGTTTGAATGTGATCGGCTTGAAGACGAACGGCTTGAATGTGAAGGGCTTGTAGACGAACGGTTTGAATGTGACTGGATCGGGCATCTGTAATGTATTGATTATGTATGTTAGTACAACAAAATAAGTAAAAACTTTATAATATTATCCCTGCTTACTTTAAATATTCACCAGGATAGTGCAATAATTGAAATCTTCATAAATCATATAATAAAAAAGTCTGATTTTAAAAGAAGGTATTTTATTCATAGATATCTTATCTTGTCGGAACATGGAACTCTGCTAAATTCCCTGAATCCTAATTAATACCGTGTAATGTTTAACTGTTAATAAGAAATTTGCTTTTAATCAGTTCAATGTATAGTGTTCTCAGTAAAGTCATGATGGAACTTTTGAAAAATTCTATCTGTCGTATGTATAGTGCAATGTTGATTGTGTTGTGATACGTCTATTAAGACCCAACAGTTACAGCTCATATGATTAGCTGATGATTAAAACCATCACGTAGTAATTTAGATGTTACAATACCTTTGGCATCTTAAATTCATGAAACTGAAACAAAGAGAGAAAAACATTTAGTTAAGGTAAATATTAATCATAGTGAATCTGCCAGTAACTTTGTTGTTAATATTGTTATTTTCAGAAATATTTATTTATTTATTTTCAGAATTACGTTTATTGGTTAAAATGCAGTAAAAGCAGTGCGCTGCAGTACAATATGATAGGAAATATATAACTTAAAATAATTAATGAATACGTAATACAAAAAAGTAAAAATCAAAGAATAGTTCGTCTTTGTGTTGTTTCTTTACAATTAATTACCTTATTGTCATTATAGGTTGCGAAGGTAAATGAAATTTGAAACTTAATGAGCTTGTGACATGATAAATATAAAATATATGTGAATGAATATTTTAAAACATTTTATGACATCTTACCGACGGCATACTGAAACAATAAAAAGTTGAATTAGTTAACAGTTTATATCAATTAAAAAGATCTTTTATTTAATTTACTTGAAAAGTGAAACTCACACAATGGGGTCTTCCATATTTGGAGGATTCTTCCCAACTGAAATATACAACATTGTACGGTAATATTTAAAAAAATCTGGCAGTAACGGTCGTATCTCTTTATGTTATAAATGTATTGTAGTTTTTAGTTCTTCATCAACTAGAATAGTGGTTAGCTCTAAATCACCAATAAAAAAAAACCTACGATAGAATCCTCGAGCAGACGCAAGCGGCATCTACAATTGCTCACTTTAAACGATTAGATACTTAGTTCTTGTAAATATCCTTCTATAATGAAGACCTTGGAAACGGCTCCGACTATTTCAATGTAATTTACGATGTGTAGTTTTCTTTTTAGAGAACATCGTTTGCTCTATTTTTTGATAGAGATATGAGAGCAATTGTCAAATTCTTTCGATTATACTATCTTTTAGTATTTAAATGGTATCTATGAACCTTGAACATATATTCTACTAATGGGTACACAGATTTCGACGGTGAGTGCACAAGTCCCAAGAGCATTTCTAAGAAACTAAATTTTCTTAATCTAAACCTTACCTTTCGTCTCCTTCACGTCTCCATTATCATTGATGACCACGGTCGATCCTCCAGTCCTGATACTCTTTCCATCTTTGTCTTTACTGTAACCGCTTGAGGACTTAACTGAAACTCCATTGAAAAACTGTCCTCGTTCTGGTTTGATGTTTTTAATTTCTGCTGGTGATGGTATATTGATTGGAGCGAACTGGAATGGGTCATGATGAGGAAAATGGTGAAAATCTTGGCTGAAATCTCGGATGTATAGGGGAGGTGGTTGTGGAAGTGGTGGCAGTGGGGGCCCAAATCCAGGAGGAAGAGGGGGAGGTTGTGGCAGAGGGGGGACATACATCTGGAAAAATATGTTTGCTAAAATGGTAACATCACAAAGACGAATTGCATCATGCAGTTAGTAAATTCAATTGTTATATACTATTGTAATTAATAATTGTTATATACGCAAGCACTGCAGAAGGTATGTGAGAAATACCAATGAAAGATAGTTAAATAGTATTTGTAGAAACTTTATGAATGTGACATTATTTTTATAGATAAGCATATGAGTACTTTATTCTGTTTATAAGAAAATATTAAATACTTAATCTAAAATATCTTACCCTTCGGTATCTGAAAAAAAAGGATATTATTAAAAAAAGGTTCAATCAAGGTTCAATACTTATGAAATTAAATAGATATGAACGCCACAAATTTTTGAATATTATTATCTAGTCTCCCATTGGCTGTTCTTGTCCTGGTGTCCTGGAAAGTTTTTAAATTCACCTTCATTCCAAGACGTAAAGTATTATTATCTTCTACTATCACTACATCGGTCTAATATCGAGTGAATGAAACGCACTTGTGTGCGGCAGACTTTTCTCGACTTAAGACTTTTATCTAGCGCTACTGCTCTTCTTCTTATACTCGCTTCTATTTATACTCGATGATCATAACACAATCCTCAGTATTAAGAGAAATCTCTAATCAGTTTCATATTATCTTACCCAGAGGGCGCGGGTGCCTCGTTGTCGTCGTCTACCCACACGTAGCCGGCTGTGAAGAAAAAGTTCAAGGTAAATTTTCGGTGGCCAAGGCGACAAAAAAAGTTTTAATAACATTATACATGAATTGACTGATTCTAAGTTTATTTTACAGATATATTATAATGTACCTGTATTTCGTTCCTAGGAGAAAAATATGTCAGATATATTAATCTGTATTTACCTGCATGGAAATTTACATGGGCCTGTGCCTGAGCCTGCATATGTGCAGCATGTGCTTGTGCATATGCAGCATGTGCATGTGCATATGCGGCATTTGCTTGCGCATGCATATGTCCGGGCACGCAGTGAATATGATTTTCAGTAAACATTATTTACTGTTTAAAAATTTTCTCATTTGTTTTTCAATACAGACAGTTGCAATAATAATTTGCGTGCGTCTTTTCGTAGATAATTAATTATATTGAGTATAATAAAGACATGAATTAATTTATATTCATTGTTTGCGTTGTAACATACACTTGTTTGCACATATGGAAAGATGCGCCGAGTGACTCAAACTCTTTGTGTACGTTTTTCATTGGTAGCGTACATTATTTCATTAATAGACACAAACAAATATGATTAAACCGTACAAAAATTATATGTTAAAAAAGCTTAGCTTGAACTGAGCAGATCTCAAACCTAGATTGGATTACTTGCACTGTATAAAGGAGTTTTACTGACATGAAAAGTGTTTAAAATATTTGATTTCATTTGACTAGGCTGACGAATCACTGTATTTTTTCAAACTAAAGGAAAAGAATCAAAAACATGTAACTACTTACATTGTAGTTAATAAAAAGTATTTACTTACCATTGGCGACGGCGATGGTGACGAACGAAATGATAAGTAGTAATTTGGACGCCATTTTTATGGCGAAATATTTTATGGGAAACCTCTTCTCGTGACTATAAAGTTTTTTCAAGAACTGTTGAAAATACACTGGAGATCGGTGTGCCAAATGTTCATTTAAGTATTGTGGGAGAATTATTCATACATTATTGTTTTACTGTCGGCAAGCTGATCAAATATAGTGAAACTAATGGCTGTTTTGCACTTCTGAGAATACTTATTAAAAACGCTTCAGAAATATTAAATTTATCGACGTTCACAATGAGACAGGTGCAGAGTCACGTTTTTGGAAAAATTTCGTGTAGCTTTGACAACAATAATGTCTAGCTGCACTACCCACATGCGTATTAGGTTATTTAATTTAGTTTGTTTTTGGACAATCCACATCCATACTAATATTATTAATATGAGTAACTCTGTCTGTCTGTTACTCTTCACGCTTCCACCATTGAACCAATTTAACCCTTTCACCGCGAGACTTTATATCAGTTGTCGTGCCCCAAGCGCGAGGGGTAGTAAATGTAAAATAAATACCTACAACCAAAAAGGGATGTGGAAACTTCAGTTACATGCAAAACCGGCATTTTTTTGTCGGAAATATCCGACGCTCGCGAAATAGGCACGACAATGTTTGTCGGATAAATCCGACGTTCGCAATTCTTTAACGAATATTAATTTACATTAAATTTGGTATGGATATAGTTTGATACCCGACTCCCGAGTTGATATTTTATGTTTATCCCAAAAACTTTATAAGGGGAATCCTATTTTTCCATACAAAAAGTACATTTTAAGTATTACAAAGTAGGTACTAAATTTACGCATACGAATTCATGGGTAAAAGCTAGTTTTTTTTTACGAACAACTAATAATACTAGCAAGAAGTTGTTTTACGAAAACAGCAATTAGCATTTCAAATATTGATATGAAGAAGAGTGAGAGCGTGGAGACATCTCACTTATGCTTTCGTACGCACAAAACCTAATGGCAGTGACGTCGCTCGTAATAATAGCTTAATTATATCAAAATTTTGATTATTTTGTAAATAAACTTCATATTTATTAAGAACAACTAATAATACTAGCAAGAAGTTGTTTTACGAAAACAGCAATTAACATTTCAAATATTGATATGAAGAAGAGTGAGAGCGTGGAGACATCTCGCTAATGCTTTCGTAAACACAAAACCTAATGGTAGTGACGTCGCTCGTAACGTAGAGATGTGCCAATTCCGGCCATTGCCGGCAAATTTCTATTTTGCCGGGAACATTGGCAATGTTGCCGATTTATTTAATATATTAAATGAATCGGCATTTAATAATAGCTTTATTATATCAAAATTTTGATTATTTTGTAAATAAACTTCAAATTTATTAAGAAAAAACCTTAGGATAAATGTTTACTCCACTATACTGTAAAAAATAAAAATACACATAGCTAGACGTCAAATATTGGAAGCGATCTGCGTACATCATAAAAAGCTCTATGATTAGTTGCTTGGCAACATTATTGATATAGTGATTGTCAGAGAAATATTCTTTTTTTGAAAATTATTAAATAGATAAAAATGCGATTGTGTATAACACTTGGTTGGAACGAAGGTACTTTCGTAGTGAAGACGGAAAAAAAGTGACGGAAAAATCTTACACTTCTTTATCTATACTATAATAAAAGAGTAAAAAAAATGTGTCTATACATTGAAAAATTTTCAAAAAAAAATATTTGTGGCGATGGAGATATAGTAATAGAGTAAGAAAATAAAAAAAAATGTCTGTCTGTTTGTCTGTTTGTCTGTTTGTCTGTTTGTACACGCTAATCTCCGGAAATACTGGACGGATTCGAATGAAACTTTTTTTGTTATATAGCTGTGAAGCCTGGGCAACATATAGGCTATAATTGATTTTGGAAAATGAAACACATGATGCAGAACTATAATGGTCCAGCTAAACTATAAAAAATATTAAAATGCCGCCTTAGCAAAAGTTGTTAAGTCTGATGAGAACTTTTTGTTGAGTTATAATACAACTGGCCAAGCGCGAGTCGGACGCGCGCGAAGGGTTCCGTACCATAATCTATGAAAAATCACGTTTGTAGTATGGGAGCCCCCCATAAATACTTATTTTATTCGGTTTTTAGGGTTCCTTACCCAAATGGGTAGAAACGGGACCCTATTACTTAGACCGTCCGACTGTTAGTCTGTCTGTCTGTCTGTCAACAGGCTGTATCTCATGAACCATTATAGCTAGACAGTTGAAATTTTTATAGATGATGTTTTTTTGTTGTCGTTGAACAAAAACATACTAAATCTATACTACAAATAAAAGAGTAAAAAAATGTGACTTTACATTGAAAATTTTTCCAAAAAAAAGTTGTTTCGTCCGAAGAAGAACTTATAAGTTCAGAATTTGCGGACCTTCAGAGCATAACACACCAGAAAAATTCTTGGATATGTGAACGCGCCATATTGACACCAAAAAATTAAAAATCAATTATTATAGAACTTATGACGCAAATGATTGTTAATTTCTTGGATAGAGTTGTTGACGACACCACCAATTATCCAGTTGAGTTTCTTAATTCACTTGCAGCAAATGGACTCTCGGCTCACAAAATAAGTCTTAATGTCGGAGGGCCAATAATGTGAATGCGCAATTTGACTCCGCCGAAACTGTGTAACGGAACCCAACTTAGTGTCTCAGCACTGTATACCGAAGTTCAGCGGCTGAATTTCAGCCAATGCATGCCTGCAATGTTATTTGCATTACTAGCAACACATAATGCCGAACTTCGGATGCTTTTGCCTGAATCGGACTCGTACCCATACCCGTACCCGTACCCGTACCCGTACCCGTACCCGTACCCGTACCCGTACCCGTACCCGTACCCGTACCCGTACCCGTACCCGTACCTATACCCGTACTCCCTCTTCCGCTCCCGCCGCCGCTCCCGCCGCCGCTCCCGCCGCTGCCGCCGCCGCCGCCACTGCTACCGCTGCTCCCGCTCTCGCCGCCGCCGCTACCGCCGCTGCCACCGCCGCCGCCACTGCCGCCGCCGCTTCCGCCGCCACCGCCGCTGCCGCCGCCGCTGCCGTTTCTGCTCCCGCTCCCGCTTCCGCTCCCGTTCCCTCTTCCACGTACCCGTTCCGGTACCCGTTCCGCTCTGGCTCCCACTCCTGCTCCCGCTCCCGCTCCCGCTCCCGCTCCCACTCCCGCTCCCGCCGCCGCTCCCACCGCTGCCGCCGCCGACGCCGCCGCTGCTGCTGCCGCCGCTCCCGCCGCCGCCGCTGCCGCCGCCGCCTTCACCGCCGCTGCCGCCGCCGCTCCCGCTCTCGCCGCCGCCGCCACCGCCGCTGCCGCCGCCGCCGCCACTGCCGCCGCCGCTTCCGCCGCCGCCGACGCCTCCGCCGCCGCCGCCGCCGCCGACGCCTCCGCCGCCGCCGCCGCCTCCGACGCCTCCGCCGCCGCCGCCGCCGCCGCCGCCGCCGACGCCTCCGCCGCCGCTGCCACTTCCGCTCCCGCTCCCGCTCCCGCTTTCGCTTCCGTTCCCTTTTCCACTTCCGTTCCCTCTTCCGCTCCCGTGTCCGTTTGCCGCAGACGCGCCAAAGACGGAAGATTAAATTCTCATATCGGCACATCACTACAGTCCGGCGTTTTCACCGAACTTCAGCGGCTGAACTTCAGCTTATTTAGTGTGTCATCCCCACCGAACTTTAGACACTGAACTTTAGCCGCTTAACTTCGGCATAGTCTGCTGAGACACTTAAAGTTTACTGTGAGTGGTGCCAGTGAAACTGTATTTATTCCGCGTATAACAATTTTCCTTTTGAAAATACACAGTTTTACAAATACACAGTGTTTACTTGCTTTCCTATGAAAATAAGTCACAGTTTTAGAGGCTTAAAGCTGCTGATGTCGATCTAAGGACTGCTTTTTCGCATGGCCAACTTAATGTAGCTTTCTCCAGGGTTAGTAACACTTCAGCTCTTTTCATATTGGCTCCCGAAGGAAAGAATTAAAATAATATTGACTTTTAACTCCTAACACTGTTACAAGTACTTTCTTATCTTTCTCTATCTTTCTCTCTCATTAGTTGTTATTTATATTAATACGCCGGAGTCATAAAGTCCACGCGAACGAAGTCGCGGGCATCAGCTAGTTAATAATAATTTAGGTAGATGTCCATATCTCCCTCCATAACCCAGTGTTCCGGTTCACTTACATCCCATCCACATAGCCCAAACCAAGTAAATCCCTCCCTGGCAACGATTGCGCAACTATGGAGGACTGTCCGTTAGTAATATCCTAATGGTACATTAATGGATATCAGTAGAACCTCGCTCGTTTCACTAACTTATTCAATTAAAACTGTAAACTCGCCAACCCCATATCTTGGCAACTTCTTGGCCGATTTGGCTTATGTTTAAACTTTTAAATTCTACTGGGTACTTCTTCACGCGCCTACCTAAGATGCTCAAATTATCGTCGAACAAACATACCTACATACAAACGCTGGATTATTCAAGAGAACTTCGCTTGCTTCTTCAAATTAATCGATTTTAATTTATTTTTGTAAGGTACTAATTGAAATATTTAAAAAATTATGATATCCGCATCCGCATTCAGAAATGTGAATCTCTAATAATTTGCATCGCGAAATTGTTGCATCCGGAACAACCCTGGTCTGCATTTGGATGGGTGACCACAAGCGGCATGAAAATCTCTTGAGCCCCTCAGTGCTTCGAAAGGCACGTTAAGCCATTGTTCCCGACTATCATCATTGTACGGCAGTCACAACACAACGAAAAACAAATTTATACGGTCTTACATTTGCAGTCAAGTTCATACTAAGTATATAAAATTTACTGCAAATATAAGTTTGCAAGTTGTTTATGTAACGGAACCTTCAATCGGCGACCGACTCGCACTTGGCTGGTTATTTTTTCAGGTTACCTACTTTAAATAGTAATTATTTCTCAAGCAATATGGACAAATATGTATGTTCCGGCAAATTACAGGCAATTTTGCCAGCAATATTGCCGATATTTTGCCGGCAACATTGGCGATTTGTATCTAGGATACATATATATTAAATGCTTTATATAACACGCTTAGATATATTTATTCAATGATTTTTTTAATCAATCAATTCAAGTTTTCCAATATTTTGCCAATATTCCCCAAAATTTCCACTCCAGGCAATCTTGCCGGCAACGTTACCGGCAATGTAGCCAATATCGCCGGCAACGGGACATCACCATGGGAGTGTATGTGCATCGCTCTTTTTAACTGCACAGTTTCCCCTTCCAAACGCGTTCGATAGGCTTACAACAATACTTATTTTTCTTTTCGGTTTCGTATTGTTACTTTTTAAATGAATAAAAATAAATAAAATTGAGTCAAATAACATCCTTAATTTTAGGTAAAAATCTTAAAAGGTAGTTAACTTTAAGAAATACTGTCTAAATTCTGTATTATTAATGCTATTAGCATTACTTAATGTAATGTGGGCAAAATATACTTAGGTTTTCATTTCACTGATATACTCGTACTAGTAAGAAAAATTTATCATTTAGTTATTACATATCGCAATCGACTGGTATATTACGAGTACCTATGTCAAAAGCAGTGGTTTATTATCATCGACTGAATTAACTTTTACTAGTTGTTCTCCGCGAACATAGACCTCGCGATTACTATTTTACAAGTTTTTTTGCCGGGCAAATAAAATAAACAAGCCCGACTTTCAAGCGTTCGCCCCCCATAACTTTTAAACCGTTGAACAAATTTTCATCAAACATCGCTTTGAATCATCGCAAGGATCATGCTTTCGATTAAAAAAGCCGTATCGAAATCATTCCATCCGTTCGAGCTTCAATGCCACAGACATATACACATGGAGATAGACATTGAGGATTCATAACACTCCTCTTTTTTGGGGTACGTATAGTAAATTAACATTGAAATTATTATGCATTCATTGCGCGGTTGGGATAACAGATTTTACAACTTTCTTTCTTCTTCTATTCTGAGCTGCAACATTTAATTTTTTTTCCTAGTGGATAAGCTCCAAACCTGGATCAAATATAATATCTGAAGACGTTTCGATCTTGAAAGAGCAACGTGTACGTACATCCGGCCGCCAACTCTTTTATGCCAATGTCCACGACTACTTTATAAAGTGAGTCCTTTCGATTTGTGCACAGTTACTGCCCAGCCAAGCGACAGTGGAAATTGCGTTCATGACACTTGGCCAGTCTTTCACGACCGAGTCATGGGTGGAATGGGAACCACACCATGGGATTTATTCGAGGACCAGTATATTTGTCAAACTGTACCCAAATCATAATTGTCACATCTTGTGGAGGAGCCAACCCCGTTATTCAGAGAAATCACTTTTGTATCAACGACATCTAGTGACATATTGTAAAATATATGTTTAATTGATATTTGAAAGTGATTTTTCTGCCAACAATTTAAGCTGCTAATATAGCGTCATATATTAATGTCATTCTGAAACAAAAAAATAAACCGGACAAGTGTGTTCACGCCACTAAAAACTAATTTTTTATTTGTATGAACTTTTCCTTTTTAAAATACATTTTATAACTTGGTGGCCTAACTTTTTAAGTATGAACCCTACTTAGCTTTGTTAGTTTTTCTTTAAATTTCGTTATATATACTACTGCTGTGAATTTTTTCACATGTCCATATACAACCGTTTAATAAATGGAGGGGGGGGGGGCATTGACTAACAAAAAATTGCAATATAAAACCAAATATTTCAGAAACGGATCCCTAAATCGAAAAATGATGTTCACAAGCTCACAATATTTTTTAAAGACCTATTCAACAATACTTAATAGAAAAAATAATTAATCGTACTTTACTTGTATTTGTATTGTATTTTTTTCTATATTTTAATATATGTACCCCCTTTTTTGGCATGACAAGTATACATAATTATACTAAATTACAGCTTTCTAGTAGTAATTGTCACTGAGTAAAACCGCGGACGGATAGACAGACAGATATGGCAAAACTAAAAGGGATCCTTGTTTTCAACGGGTCCCTATAAATATATAAAATTATATTTGCAATTATGCGGATTAATTTGATAAAAGTGGCCGTTATTTGCAAAAGTGCGAAGAAAAGCTTCACTTCCACTTTTAAACTGTAAACAATAGTTCGTGATATAGGTAGTTTGAACGGTTGTCTGGGGTATGATCAAAATTTTAAATAATATCTTCGGTTCCTTTCAAATAATTTATTTCTAATTGAGCAGCATTCCTATACACCTTAACACTAAAATTTATAGAAAAACATATAAAACATTTCTTTTGTGAAAAACATATAAAAAATGTGTTTTTTCCCCAACTCAAATTGAAAATCTCGCTTGCTTCGCTCAGTCGGCCAAAAATAAAAAAAAATCCAAATCATGCAATAAAAAATAGTTTTTAATGGAGCATATTATTATAAAAATTATAATTATACTCCATTTGGATAAGTAAACAATCTCGATATGTCATATGTCTGTTTATTGAAATAGACACTTTACAAATTAATATATTTACACATTACATATTAAGTATGTAATTTATAATTTATAAATTAATTGACGTGTATATTTGCAAAAGTTTTGATTTATAAAGTACCTATACAAGTATTTTAATAAAAAAACATGTCAACATTGTTTACCTTTATTTAAGTACCTAAACAAATGGAACATAGGTTTGTTATTCATTGATTTACTTAATTGATTTAGATTTTCTAACAACTTTTAAGCTATTGAAGTACGTCATACGTAACTAATGATGCAATTTTATCATATGTTTTTAAGTAAATTAATTATTTTTAAGTAAGTCCATAAAGTCTTAGCTTCCCCTAGTTCGTAATAGCCATTATACTCATTATTTGATTAGCTGGTTGCAGTTTGTAAAATAATAACTTATGAACAAATAACAAGTTTATAGCCAATCACGCGACGTTGCGTGTTCGCAGTGCGCTTTCATCTGGTCATCACTCGGCAGGCGCGTGAAGCGTCCATAGTATTTTGTATACTAGTTTATGATACATATGTGGTTAATTGGTCATTACAGTCGAGGCGGGTTGACACACAAGCGGGCGCAGCCCGCGCCTGTGGTAATAGAGCCGAGACTTAAAATGAACGATACACACGTGTGTCATGCAACGTTTTTCGACACATTTATGAGGAAAAAATATCAAATAATATCTCGCAATAGAACGTTATAAGTATGGCGCGCACATAGAAACTTTTCTTTTGTTAGACGCGCTCCAAACCAGCACCAGCACAGCTGAGGATGCAACCGGGAACGTGCCAAGATAAAAAAGATCTAGAACAAACCTTCATGTGGGTGTCGTAAAAGTGACAAAAGAACAAACGTACTGTACTCTATTCCCAAAGAGTTTAAATGATTCCAGTTTTCTTCTGCATTTTTCACAGGCTTACGCATTATTGTCATGCAAATCACCTTTGTAATGATGGAGTGATATTCTAGACCAATTATGCTCAACTGAAAAGTCCTAACGATATTTGGCTTTAAAGGTAGGTTATGGAATATGTCTGCTTAGGCTCGCGGAAGTACACAACGTTGCCAACACTCAGGATTATTTAGTAAAGCAGACGACGTTTGAGGTCAGTGTAAACCGCGCGCGAGATGCTTTTGTTTCGTCCGGTAATGTTGCAGCCATGTTACAGCAGATACTCGATGATGCACGTTGCACGTAATTAGGATGCAAGCATGACGCATGTTATTATACAACACCACACCAATCTTCACTTTATCAGTAATTTTTTTATATTAAAATAATTTATTTAAAAAAAAAACTATTTCAAGTGCTTAATCAATGTGTGTTACTAGTGATGACTTATGGGTCTGAAACGTGGTCCCTTATTATGGGTCTCATAAGAAGGCTCAAGGTCACTCAACGCGCTATCGATAGGGCTATGCTCGGTGTTTCCCTACGTGATCGAATCAGAAATGAACAAATTCGTAGGAAAAAAAAAGCCACTGACATAGCCCAGCGGATTAGTTCGTTGAAGTGGCAGTGGGCGGGACACATAGCGCGACGAATCGATGGCCGAAGGGGCAAAAAGGTTCTCGAATGGCGACCACGTACTGGCAAGCGAAGCGTACCCACAAGATGGTCTGACGACCAGAATAAGGTCGCTGGAAAGCGCTGGATGCAGGCCGCTCTAGATTGGTCAGTTTGGAAATCGTTAGGAAAGGCCTATGTCCTGCAGTGGACGTTATGCGGCTGAAATGATGATGATGAATGATGATTTCAAATGCTAACTTGTTGGCCATGGAACTTAGTGAATTTAATCATAGGACCATCTCAAAAGTCTATCCTTTCAAATAAATACTATAAATATATGAAACAAGTATCCTTGCATGCAAGGATATTTGTTTTACTTTCACGTCAAAACGGCTGAATGGTTTGAGATGAAATATGGTAGTCTGTCGCTTAATAGGGATGACGACAGGGTTAGAAAAGTATAGGTAATTGTAATTAGTCCGTCTTTTAGATTATCCAAAAATAATAGACCCATATTTTTCAGTTTGCCAAAAAAGTAAAAATTCACAAAGATAGTAAGCATCAAAGTTCCAGAGTAGGGGCTTGCGACGTAAGCTCCATGTAAAAATCGAATGTAACCGTGACGTCATGCGAAATTTCAATGCGCTGTATCTTTGTAATTTTTTGTCTCAGAGAAAAGAAAAAATAAGTAAGAAATATCTTTTAATAATCTAACCGATGGGCTAAAGATATTTTTCTAATCATCATTCCTATTATCGCAAACTGTATGGCGGCCGTCATTTGTCTCCCGCTTTCGTCATTTGCGTGGTACGAAGCACACAGTTGATGTCAACCGCGGCTTGAAAGGGCGAGCGGATGTGGCGGCCATGGAACGCGCTTCGAATGAGCTGTTTGGGCGTTTGCGTGTTGTTTTATATTTTATACAGTTATAAGTTTTTTTTTTAGTTGTAAAAATAAAATTGTATTAAGTTTATATAGTATTTTATGCAACAGTTGTAAAAGAAGGTTCATAAAATGCGAGTGGCGCAAGTTACGTAAAGAGACGCCATCGAGCATTTTTTGATATACTTATACAACGTTGCATACAATACTTTTTCTACGTCTACATTTACTAAAATATACACAAAAATAAACAAAGAAAAGTATGAAATACTACCATATGTTTGGTAGATACTAGGTATCTATGGAATACTTAATTTTTTTTTACTGACGTCTTTCTAGTGACCAAAAGTGCCATTTTTGAAACATGGAGTCACTTAAACGAATGTTTTTCATACAATAAACGGTTTGTTCAGTGACTCCACGTTTGAAAAATGGCACCATATGTTAAAATAACGATTTTATTATGTTGGCAGTAGGTAGATCTAAAGAAAAAAAGTTATAGGTCTATGGCTAGGAGTATCGTTTTGGCGAAATAACGACACATATTATATTAGGAATAGACTATAGACTTTTCTGAAATCATATAATCTATGTTCTTATATTAGTGTTCGGGACCATTTAAAAGACAGATGTAACGTAAAATACGTATGTGCATAAATTTACATTCTGGAAATGAACAAGTAGGTACATAATGCAATAGTACCGTAACAAAACATGTTCTGATTACGGCAATATTCTCTAAACTGCAAATGATCTAATTGTGACAACTTACGAAATTCGCTACAATGATGTAAAGAAACGTTTTATTGGACCATATTAGCATTATTTTATTTGAAGTTGCGTTTCTTTATAATAATAATAATAAATAATAAATATATAGGGACAAATAACACTGATTGAGCTAGCCCCAAAGTAAGTTCGAGACTTGTGTTATGGGATACTAACTCAACGATAATATATTTTATAACAAATACATATATAGATAAACATCCAAGACCCAGGACAATTTGAAAAAGGCCATTTTTCAACTTGCCCTGACCGGGAATCGAACCCAGGACCTCTGGGTGGCGGACTAGCATGGTGACCACTACGCCACGGAGGTCGTCAAGGTTATCACACTATAAGTTAACCACCTTTTTAAAGACGATTTCAAAAGGTGTGAAAGTTAAATTTACTTCTTCAATGCTGGTAATATTTGCCTTTACTTTGCGAATTTCGTGGCCAACGCTAGTGTCAGAATTTTTAAGCTGCTCAATGGCATTTGACAAGATTATCGCCTATTGTTTAATCCCTCTTTCATCTCATATCCCAGTTGCATCCTCAGCTGTAACCTGCGAAGCCTGGGGTCCGCTTTCCAACTTTTTCTTCTCCACTTCGCACGGTCTTGAGCATCCTTGGTTGGCATGTATATCTTTTTTGACGACGTCAAGCCAAGCACTTTTGTATCTACCACGCCTGCGAGCCCCGGCGGATGCGGCACGGCTATTCATTTGTTTCCCACGTAAGTAAATGGCCACGTTAAATCCTGATATTGGCCGAATTACAAAAAGTCCCGATATTGGCGTACAGACGACACACGCACGCCAAGCCCACGCCTGGCGAGAGACCAGCACGGTTTGAATGTGTTGCAAATAATGTGAGTCCTGTCACACATTAATACAACTCAAATTGCATTTACCGAAGTCCAGGCGGGGCGAGCGCCGAGCGGGCGCAAGGCTTAGGCAAGCAAGGCGGACGCAAGGCGAGCGCGTGGCGTAGGTGAGGCGTGCGCGGTTGTATTGGTATATGGAACTCAAATTATATGCAACAAATTTCAAAAATGTTAAACTGGCACTAGACATTCGCTCGGCATGGGACGCGCGTCGTCGTCCGAACACCCTTATGTATATTACACGTCTCCAACTGCTATTATACTCTTCCAATGAATGTGGGTGTATATTTTTGGCTTTTCGACGCAAAGAATTTCCAAATTCGCGTTATCCAATCATGACGTCACGTGCGTTGGTGCAGGCAGATAAAGTGGGTCAGCGTAAGTAGCGAACCGTTTGAATTACAATGAGCTCAATAGTCTAAGGAAAACAAGCACATTGTGATCAGAATACGTGGTGTGGAAGCTTATTAGCAGACTTCAAAACGTTAGGAGGGTATCAATTCGACCCGTTTTTATGTTTGTATGTATGTTAATATTATCTTTGCCACTTGTAAACCCATTTTTTATTTGAAAGTCTTTGGCACCTAGTTGGTGCCATATTAATATGGTGAAGATATGATAAAGAGCTTTAGAGATATGGAAGAAACTTCAGAAACAAAAATGAAGTTTTTTTTGTAAAAAATTACATTGTTTTGTGTTATTTTGTCTGAACTTTTGGATGAAAATACACTATCACGTCATTGTCTTTAACGGAGTACACAGAGCCTAAAGCCGTAAGACTCACGTTAAGCTGATAGTGGGCATAAAGGTGGTAAAATAATAAGAGTTTGCTAGCCGCTTTGACTGACATGATTCAGATTCGTGCTCAATCCTCGATCGGTTTCTTTGACCTAAGACTTCAGTAAAAAGTTATTTTTTTACTGTCATTTGACTTAAATGAATAGATGTATCAGCCAAATTAAATTTTTCAGTCTAGAATAAATATACTAAGGCTGGTCTCTAGACCGGTTGTTCGGCCGTAATATGGGCAACCCGTACGAAAAGCGACCGTAGTGCTCTGAATCGAAAGTTCAGTACGATTGAGCGGGTGGCGTTGTACGGGCTCTACCCGGAGCGTGTTCCATACGGAACCAGGCCTGTGTTCTCCCTGTTTAGGTATCGAAAATATACCTACTTTATTACTATGCGCGCGGTGACCACTCTGGAGGAGAAAAATCAGTTATATGAATCGTTTGTCCAAAATTATAAGAATGAAATTGCGTTGTAATGGATGTCTAGGTATCTAAACGAAGAAGTGATATATCCTGACGCGAGCTTAATTAAACCATAGCGCTAACAATACTAAGTAGATATTTCTTTGAATTTATTTTCTGAGTAAGACTTATGTGCGTAAGTACTAGTATTTTTTCTGTGACGGAACGATCCGCGTCGCTGCAAAACGATGTTCTAGCGCCTCATTTCTCCGTTCCGGGACGGGTGACCCGTACGGTTTACTCGCATAGCTGTGAATCTAGCCTTAACTCTACGCTGAAATTAAAACTCTATGAAAATAAGAATCAAAGCGATGCGAGATGTGGCTAGCAACGCATCACTATTCTGATTCCTTTTTTACACAATCATGCCCATATCACACTTGACGTGGCCTTTGAGTCTTATGGCCCCGAAAAATTAATGAAATTTTTGACGAAAAAATACAATCAACGTCATTTTCTTTCAGGAATTTATCCCATATAATTGGTTTGGATCAAAAAGCCTCAGGTTTTGTCTATCCCATTAAGAATAGAGACGTGATAGTGTATCTGTACATCTTACATTTGTAGATTCAAAGAGCTCAAAAATGCAAGGACAGTTACAACGAAACTTAGAGTATGAAAATAACAGAACTGCATTCCTCGACATAACTTTCACTAGCTCAAACCGTTGCAAAATTTAATCCCACATTCCCATATAAAGAGTTCTCTACGACCCTGACTTTGTGGTAAATCGATTCTTTCACTACTTAACTATACCCTGTTCACACGAAATAGTGGCGACGCGATGGCGAGTTGATCAATAAGTAAGTTTTGAAAATTTTACTTTATATTATTTACGTTGGGTTTGTCCAATTACATGATACGTATAATACCGGTTTACCGGCCTTTACAGATGGAAACAGTCATGCCGAAGCAGCAGAGAAGGTCCAACCAGCTATTAATAAAGTTTACAACTGGAAAAAGAAATGGCGCATTAAACTAAACGAATCAAAATCTGTCCACGTCAACTTCACAAATAAAAATGATGACTACTGTCCCGTCTACATAAATAGGTGCCATATGAAAACACTGCTAAGTACCTAGAAATGACACTCGACGCGAAGCTTCACTGGAAAGCCCACATCAAAAAGAAAAGAGAGTAACTTGATGTAAGATTCCAAAAGATGTACTGGCTGCTTGGAAGGAACTCTCTAGGAAATAACAAAATATTATTTTATAAACAAGTCCTCATGCCAGTATAGACTTATGGTATACAGTTATGGGGTTGTACTCGTACCAAACAAAGTAATATTGATATAATTCAACGCTTCCAAAATAATGTACTAAAGGCCATTGTGAATGCGCCCTGGTATATAAGAATCGAGGATCTACACCGGGACCTTAATATGCAGACCGTCAATAAAGTTATCAAGAAATACGCCGAAGCACATGAGTATAGACTGCTTCACCATGTGAATGTTGAGGCGATCCAGCTCCTCGACAACACGGACATAGTGCGACGTCTCAAAAGAACTAAACCTTTTGAACTAGTGTAGTTAAAAAAAAACAGTGATATTATAGTGCAGTGATGTGCCAACAGAGACACATGAACAAAGTGCCGATGGACACATTCTTAGTCAATAACGAATAAAACTAGGTTAATGTTAAATTACTTATTAGTCTGAGTTAAGGCTAAATTGTAATATATATTAGCGTACCTACTTATTTACTTTAATAGGTACGTTAAGAAATGAAAAAAAATCTATACAAAAGTTTGCAGCCGCCCGGGCAATTTGTATGGGAATGTCGATTTTTTTGTTGTTTGGTTATTTTCATTTCATTATACTATCTATAGTGATCTAGCATTTCCCGTGGTTCGATTTATTACGGGATGTCCCTTCCACGTTGTATATAGCAGAGCACTCCATCTCTTTCTGTTGATGTCATAAGAAGCGACCAAATTACTAATCTTACTAAACTTTATTTCCAAGGAAAAGTGACGTCGGACGGTGGCGGTTTGTAAAAATTTTCACATAAATGCTTTCCTAAAGAGGGTTGACGTAAGGCAGGTGTCCGATCTTCAAACTACATATAAGCGAATTGTTTTTACTGTTCCGGCAATATTTTCTCGGTTTCACATGGTCTTTGGCATCTTCAGGTCATCGTGGACATGCATATGTCGCACCCAATTGGGTAAATTAGCCAGTTAACTAGACGTCCAGGTCTTTACTTTAAAAGTTTAAATGAAGGCCGGCATTTACGGAACGGGCTAGGCGTATGGTTAGCTGGCTGATTGAATCAGCTACGACACATATATTTCGAGAAGAAAAGGCGGGAAAGCGCACCCCGGACTCTTTTATCATGTTTTCTCAAGTAGGTTTTTTTTCGAAATATTTACAATTTAGTAACCAAACATTCCAAAAAAGTTACCATTTTTAAATTTCAAACGCTCACACGTGGTTCGATAAATTCCTCAACTCTTTGTACTTTTCTCATCTCGATCCTATCAAAATCCTCAGGCCTATGGCTAAAATTACGTCTCAGGCAATTTGCATCTGTCAATGGTAAAAAATAAGAATGTGTCAAATACGATAATGTGATGATAATATAACATTATATATTCGTTCCTTGCATTGTTGTAGTCACGTTCAATGTCATTAGACGACGACAACCGAGAGCTTAGAAACCAATGCAGGGTGAATGAAAAATTTGAATGAAGATCTATGAAAAAATAATAATTAGAAAATTTATATTTACCATAAGCCTTGTGCTGATCTGAACATACCTTAACCGCTTTAACATAAACAGAGAACAGCTTTAAATACTTAATAATATTGTAATTGTGTAAAACAAACGCATTATAATAACAAGATTCATCGTCCACTTTAAAAATGGCTATTGCAACATTTCTGCTCTCAACTTTTTATATCAGTCCCATTAGTGTATGGTAGAACATTACTAATGACTAGAACTATAGATAATAAGTTGAGATCTCTGAAAATTGCATTTCAGTACTTTAAATAACACAACAACAAGAGAACCGAGAAAATATGGTGAGAGGTATTATTAAATTATTTCAATGTAAAATGAGTCAACGACATAAAACGTATTGCAGAACTGAATCGCTAATGCCAGAGATAGGATAGAATGGCAAAGACAAAAGGAGACTTATGCCCGTGCCAGCTATTGAAAGATAAAAATGAAGATAAAGATTTGATTTAATTTTAAGCTCCTCGGGAGACGATGCGCACACGCACCGTTTTATTGCGAAACTTTAAACTCATATACATTTAGCTCAATTAGGAAGTTTGAAACCAGTTGGAATGAATAGATTTGAGTCTAATGACCAAATAACATGTTTGAGTACAGAAAATATTCATTTTGAACACTTTTATTATTTAAACATGGGCTGTTGGTAAAATATATATCTAACAAACTATCGGTAAGATTTTTTCATATACTTAAGTGAGGTACCTTTTATATTGACAGTGACATGCTAATAAAGAGCACAATGAAATATTAAAAAGGTATACTTAATAAGTAGGTTTAAAGAAAACATATTAATAAATTCTTGACCACTGCATGGGCAGTTGGGCAGTGTAGGACACTATATTAAGTGGTCAAACGACCCGAACAAGGTTGCAGGAAAACGTTGGATGCAGGCCGCTTCCAATCGGTAATTTTGGAAATCTTCGAGGCATATGTCCAGCGGTGGACTCCCCGCGCTCTCCTTTTATAAAAGCCACAACATCTGTACTATAATATACTGTCTTAGATCAATATCATGCCAAGAATTAATAAATATTAAAAGGTATACAGACACAACCGTATATGCTTAATACTACACTTTAGATAAATTTGTGTTAGTAATACCTCAGTTATTATATTAATAAAATAAACTTTATAAATAAAAAGAAAAATATTTGACGTCAGAATACGCAATAATTATATAACCGTTGCGTTCGTCCGTCGCGTAATGTTTACGAAGTAAAATTTTGAACGAAGTAAAATAGTTATCCTATGACTCAGAGTTTCAGGTTGAGGTAATTTATGCACATGTTATTATATTATTATATATAGTGTAACAATTATATTATTTAGCTTTATGTTTTTAAGTATAAAATACGCACCTTGCACTTCTTTTCGTTTTTATTTTATTTCTATATTTAAAATGACTTTCATTTGACTTAGTGTGTTTTTAAAAATAATGCGAATGACCTTATTTTATGCGTTTTTTTTTATTACACAGATTGAGTTAGCCCGAAAGTAAGTTATTCCAAAATATGATTAGGCACTCCACAATTCCACATACCTAATATTTTATATTTAAATTTTCACAGTAAAAAATAATAATAGTTTCTTATGATAATTACTCTTAAAATACAACATCACTTGTGAATAGTCTCTGTAAAGCCAGTTACATTGAAGAGTGTACTTGAACTGCTTAGAAAGAGTAAATACTCACAACTGATTCATGCAAAATCAGAAAAACCCGTATTTATCATTAGACACTGACTGGCATACATGATAATGTCGGTATAACCATGTTCGACAGAAGACAGCTAAGATGCCTTCTTATTATCTTTATTTTTTATTATCTACGATTAAAGAAATAAGGAGAGCATTAGAAGGTCGACCTCTCTTGACCCGAATTTTAGACTGTAAATACATTTCCTGTTTTGTAATGATTAACAAGATTTTAATCAATATAAAACGAGAAATGTAATAATTTTATATGAATTATAGCATAGGTATATCTGCACGCGCGCTACAACCGCATGTATAATCATGAAACCTTATACTGAATTTAAACCAGGGTGAGTTCAGTCCGCTGTCTTTTGATCCAAAAGCGTGAATATCGTTTTTTGATCATGGCTCTATGTACTGGAGTTGTCAACCTATCGTGGTTCAGATTTAATCATACTTGTATATAATCATGTGAGTGACCACTGGCCAGCCATGTGTGCGTGACCGTGACACGACACGTACGACCCCGAGCCCACATTCTGAGACGTCAAGTTCACTGAACGATGCGACTTAACAAGTTACCACATAAACAAGGGCGGATTTTGAACTAAAAAAATATATTACCACAGAATAAGTACTAGTACTTACGAACAGAAGTCTTACTTAGAAAATAAATTCAAATAAATATCTACTCAAACTCAATGTGGTTAGCGCTATGGTTAGATTTAGTTCGAGTCAAAAGTCCTCACCTCTTTGTTTAGATCCTTGACATCCATTGCAAGCCAATTTCATTCTTATTCCTCTGTACAAACGATTAATGTAACTGAATTTTCCCCTTCGAAGTGGTCGCCGCACGCGTAGTAATAATGTAGGTATATTTTCGATACTTAAACGGGGAATGACACAGGCCTGACATTACTTAGACTTTATCTTTCCTCTTATTTGTGTACCTGAAATAAAGAGGACGACTTGGACAACATGATCTCTTTAAAAAAAAGCGTGTTTTAAATCAATTTTTTATCACTTGTCCATATCTGTATGTCCAGTTATTTAGTAATTTAAGGGGATTTGAAATAAATGATTTGCAAGGAAACGGAGATATCATTTAAAATTTTGTCTTGACCAACCCTAGAAAACCCTACAAACTATTTTATGAACTACAGTTTACAGTTTAAAGTGACAACGTGAAGCTTTTTTCGGACATTTGCGAAAAACGGCCACTTTTGGCTAATGAGCGTAGAAAATTAATCCAGTTTTTTTTGTCAGTTCATTATATTTTATGAAATTATATTATTATCTAAATTATTTGCAAATTAAAGCATATATAATAATTTATGAAAATGAACTCAAGTGCTAATAAATATCATGTTAATTCAAAAATAGGTAAAAAGAACACCTGGTGGACCACCCTGTGGACTTTGAATATGCTTTTCGTATAAGAATAAAATACATTTCTAAATTTTTATAAAGCTTTGAAGCTTATTTTTAGTTATTAATTCTATTCCCATTATTGTCTGTCTATCTTTAAAATAATTAAATGATTTTTTTTAATAAATTCAGATATATTTTAACATTATTATTAATTAAGTGGTATAATTTTAAAGACATTATCAGCTTAGAAATCTGATAAAGTAATGGATCTACTGGTAGATGTAATTTCAGTAAGGCTATAACTTGATCTCATTAGGTTCCAATGTATTATAATTTTATAATATTACATTTATTAGAATTGTAATTTTACACTTACTTTTATTTTGTGTAATGCGATACACAAAATTATAAATTGATTTTTAATTTATCAGAAATGGAAATATTTAGTTAAAGTACATATCAAGGAGTATACTTGAAAGTCACAAAATAGATATTGTGTTGATGAAAAGTGATAAAATATTTTAATTTCTCCTGGAGGATTCCCAAACTCTACCAAAACATAATTCCAAAAATAGATTTTTGTCGTAAAGTAAAAGACATCAACGATACTTTATGACGCTCGCCCTAACACAAGCTTCCAAATCACAGCTAAAGGAAATAAATATGCACAAAAATAAACATCTTGTAATTTATTTACTTACATAACAATATCATTATCATATTGATAAGATTGTCTCAACTAGTTCCCATTTACGTCAACACCGACCCCGGTAACGAAAGGAATTCGGACATTGGGTTTCCCAACCACCTACATCTCGTAAATCCTACTATATCCGTGTCAAACAATGAGGCAGTTAGCCGCGTAAGGAAAGTTAACGGCTGGAGGGGCGCAGGCTCCTCAGGACGTCGTCTCCGGCGCGGCGCAGTGGATTTTCTGAAGGCTGCGGCGCGGGCCGCATGCCAACATCGCGGTTGACCTCGCACGACCCTATTAATACAAGATACATCGTCAACTTGCCATAGTGTCTCCTTTATTCCCAACCATGAAGTTCCTCTTTTGTTGTTACTGCATCGCGACGCTCGCGAAGGTGGCGCTACCGGCGCCGGCGGATGGTTTCGTATTTCCTGACGCGAGAAGGGAAAAAAAATTGGAGCCGATTATTACACCACCAGTTTTACCCGTGTTGGAACATTTGGAAAGGGATCCATCGACGTTAATCAATGAACCTTCGAAGAGGACGTTTCCCAGGCCATCCAAGCCGAGGTCATTTGGAGGAGGATTTAATGTGGGTCCTTCAGGCATTGGGGGGCTAACAGCAAGTATAAGCAGTAGCGGTAGTATCGGCAGCGCCAGTCACGCCGCTTCCCAGTCGTACTCGTTCGGATTCAATGAAGGGTTTGGAGCGTCGCAGTCAGCCAGCCAGTCATCCTCTTTTGGATTTGGAGGGTAAGAATTTTGTGGAACCTATACAAAAAAAGGAATAACAATGATGACCATTATAGCTCTGATCCGCTTGTTAATTTAACAAATAACTTTTCTTTTTAAGTCTAGTAGTTGTTCAAAATTAGCTTATCTAATCATTAGATGAATCTTTGTCTGTGTGATGAGGAAAACAGTTAATATGCTTCTTTATTTATAAGCTTTTATTTTTAGTTTCACTTGTCCCGTTATCTGTCTGTCTGATTAAGCTGAAATTTGGCACTCGTACGTATATCACGTGACAATGCAATTTTGTGATAATATGGAGCTGATCTGATGATAGAGGAGGATATCTCCTATCTTCATGCTGTCAAAAACGATTCTGTAATTCACTAAATCAGAAAATTTAGTTTACAACAATTAAAAATTTCGAAACTTGTGGTTTTTTTGTAAAATCGGTCTTTATATCAGAAGTACAGTGTGTACCTGACAATAGTCCTCTGTTATTTGAATAACTTCAAAACCAATGGTTTACCACACCATAATTATGAATTCTGTTGTTATTTTGTAATACCGGTTTTTATATCGGCTTCAGAAGTACAGTGTGTACCTGACAATAGTCCTCTATTATTTGAATAACTCTGAATCCAAGTTGGTAAAATATACGTTTTACAGACAACTGGCTCACTTCTCAAAACTTGCCCGGTAGAGTAGGATAACTATCGTCTAAATCTAAAAGCGCACTAAGTTGAGATTGATTAGTAGTCCGGAATAAGGAAAGGAAACTTATTAAAATTAGACAAAATCCCTTGACATAAGCTTAGTACTAAGTTCGTAATTTATTTCTAAATATAATTAAAATGTATGATCGAAAATTCACCACGAGTTTTCTTGTTATTTTTGCATTAGAGTTCAATGAATTAGTCCAACTTTTTCGTAATTTTGCCCTTCATTTGAACTCATGTCAGTATACTTATAATGCTTTTTTAACAACTCAAATTATTTATCAGTATAAAAAAAAACTAAATTGGAAGTAATGGATGAGACGTTTGTGTCAATAACGTATTAAAGTCAAACAGTCTTTTTTTTACAGTCAGAGATTTATGTAAAACGTACTTAAAATCAAGTCATACAGAATTTGTTTACATCTTTAGTTTTATAAGATTCGTGATTATAAAAGAAAATATTTTAGTGCTTTTTGGAGCAAGTTTACCTAGAATAAGATACTGAACAACTTTCCCTATGGCATATACGGCGAATTGCGGAAAAGGAAACAATTGGTATAATTAAGAACAATTTATTTTTAAATTTTTGCATAATTTTCTGTGTAATGAGTATCATGGACTGACTTTAATCGTAGTAGTATATAGATAAATAAATTAGTGCAGAGAATTCATTACTCGCAAAAAAAAATAAAGTAACAATAATTAAAACTAAAGTAACTCGTATAAACTTACACAGATTGATAAACGAGTGGTCGTTGTGTTGTTGAATATATGATGAAATTTTTTTTTAAACCACATAACGCTGTCATGGCCAGTCGAAGGAGTGTTCGATATTATATTATAATAAGCTTTGCAATACGAAAACTAGTTTTTCTTGATAAAAAACTACATTGTGGCTTATCAGGAAGTAATGCAAGCCACAACAAAATTTAATTCATAGATAATAGATCAAATGTGATTGCCAACGCCATAAAGATGAATGAATAAGGATTGAATTTCATATGCATATGGTAATGAAATTGTTCTTTGGGTTTTGTAAGCAGCAAATAAATTTAAAAAAATAGATTGGCAGTTACTTTTTCTCCACCTATTTATGTACACTATTTGTTCAAAATAAAATACAGCCAAAGACAAGAAAAGAATAAAATAAAAATAGTTTTGATAGATTGGTTAAGATTTTCCCTTGACAAAATAAAGCAAATATAAATGAAGTAAAAGAATTATACTATCACGAATTATTCCTTATTCGTAAGTAAATAGTCTCCAAATTATTTTACCTTTACGAAATGCAACAACGAAATGAATATATTGTTGCAGATTTTCTTACGAAAAATCTTACCCAGACGATATACTTAGTCCTTATATTCTGAGTATTGGACCATTTGCCTTTTATGCGAAATATTGTTACCTAAGTTCGTAAAACCAAAATGTTTAATTTTACTATGCAAGAGCATCTTTGTGAGATTTAGTGTATCATTGTGTCACTGTTTGAGCTCACTGTCACATGGTCAAGTCGTCGTAAATGGAGGCGATTACGTATTATGCAAATGAATGATACAAATATTGTCAATATACTTGCTCCTTTATTAGCGGCTTTGGCTAATGTATCATATTGCGTCACTCAAAATCCGTTTACCATTTGTAACAAATTGAGAAATAGTGTTTATTAGTCAGTTCCTTGCTACCTTGCTGCCTTGGTTCCTGGCTGTCATATTTAGATGACAATCGTTTAGCTAGCTATGTCGGATACGTAATGGCGTCTTAAATTATCACAAGTTTAGGTCATTGGTCATTTACACACACGATAAACCAAAACAAAAAACAATCAGTTTCTTTTTAAATCCATGGACCGCGCATAATGATGCATTGACGTCAAGTTCCATCATCACATAGCAACAACAGATATAATACCTGCGATGGCCGACTTTATCGAAAAGATCGTGTCACCATAAACCTGTATTTTTACAAACTATTCACTACATCATCTTTGGGCAACGACCTCCCATTACTGCGATTAAGGCAACTTGCTGTACAACTTGCGTGACAACTGTAGTAGCCTCTACACTATTGTCTCTATGGCACCCATATCGCTACTTTCTGACCTAAAATTAAGTCAGCAATTTAAAAACCTGCGCACTTATGAATTCCAGCTTCAGCGGCAGCCAGGCCAGCAGCCAAGCAGCTTCATTCAGCGGTCCTGGAGGGTCGGCATCAGGCGCAGCATCATCAGCCTCGTCCGTTGCGGGCAGCTTCGGCTCGGGCAGTCAGGGTGCCTCGCAAGCTTTCGGCTTCAACTCATTAGGCGGCTTCGGGCAATCTGAGGTAAACTATTTAATTCACTTATAGTAAACAAAAAATCATTAAACCTTTTCATCGCTAACGTCGGATTTATCCGACAAACATTTTCGTGCCCATTTCGCGAGCGTCGGATATTTCCGACAAAAAAAAATGCCCGCATTGCGCATAACTTAAGTATTCTAATCCCTTTTTGGTTGTAGGTAGTTATTTTAGTGTCACTATACCTCGTTCTGGCACGATAACTGATATAAAGTCTCGTGGTGAAAGGGGTAAAATTTCTTAGCAATTCAGCCATGAGCATTGAGGGTAACTTCCTTTTTCACGTAAGTTTCAGACATTACTGGCTCTAATAGCCGGGGGCAAAATGCTTAAAGGAAGCATTTCACAAGTTAAAATAAGTGATAACCAAAGAATAATAAGTGTTAACTGTCTGGGCTCTAACATTTGGTGCAACTTTATCGGTCTCATAAGTTAAGGGCAGTTTTGGCACTGACAGCAACCCGAGGCAAAACACAGAATTAAATTCGGCAAGAAGTTTTTCTAACTAGTCCGTCCATCTTCTCGTTAGGTATCGAGTGTTTGAATAAATAACACTAGTGGCAGAAATTGTCCTGGGTCTTGGGTGTTTATCTATATATGTATTTATCATAACATATAGAATAATTGGGTAAGTATCGTTGGGTTAGTATCTCATAACATAACACAAGCTTAAGCTTACTTTGGGGCTAGCTCATCATTGGGGCATATCTGTGTGATTTGTCTGTATATATTTATTATTAAATATATATATCTAGTGATAACAGTTTAACACTAGTAAAAGTGCAAGCAAGTGCCTAGACCGCTCACCATTGCGCACATCCATTACGATATAGTTCTATTAGTTTAATAATCGAGATAAATATTAACTTTTTTGATTTGATTATGAGTCGTTTAACCATTTGACTTTCTTTAATTTGCTACTCAGAATCTTACCATTTTTTTTTCATTCCAGCCTACCTACGATAACGTTGCCTTCGACGTGCGACATAGAGGTGTCCCGAACTTCCCCTTCCCATCTTTCGTGGGACGGGGTAAGGGCGTCGGCGCAGCCTCTTTCAGAAGAAGTCCCTCAACAAAGAACGCCGACGATTTCGTGTCGGTCTTCATATCCAACTAGTCATTTAACTTAGATTTAAAGTAACTAACTTGAGACTCAAGTGAAGGTCTACCGTTTATATGTCTTGCAAAGCCCAGTTCGTGTTTTTGGTGTAAACGCTCCGTGCATTAATGAACCGTGCCTTTGAGGTACCAGACCATTCTTTGCTCAAAATCAGTTGGGTGCGTCCTTCTGGTCAGACGCACATTCTGTAAAACAAATTTAAGAAACGACTTTAAGTAAAGTATGTTTGGGCCCGTACGCCGTGTACCAGTAAATTAGCCCTCTTTTCAAACTATGGAGTATGCGTAAACTAAACAAATGATTAGTGAGAAAATAAGTTAGGTCTGGCACCTCTACGGCTCTTAGTTCATAAGTCTATAAAGATATGGTTAACCATAGGTAACCCTTTGGTTAATATTTCAACTCTTTATTCATGATCAAATCTCGAGCTCGCAAGGAACTTGGCAGTAAATGACGATGTCCAGAAACAAATTTTAAAAAGTTGTGTTTTCACAATCTAAGCATTGTCGACCTGCCTGTGCGACTTTTGTTAACGACATCTCAAGGTGGACTTAGCTCTGAAGTCAGATCTGATGACTACCTTGTCAGAAGTCCACCTTGAATGAATAAGGACCATGTTGTTTAGTGATTAAATACCTAATAAAAGATGTTTTAAAAAAGGAAAAGTGACAATCATCGACAAAGACTAAAACGTTAATAAGTACTTGATTTGAACCAAAACCTCACGTTTAGCCAGAGTAGAAATATGTTGGATAAAATTGTATTTTTTAAAGAGTTATTGTTCACCACGTTAGCCAAAAATTCATTTACAAGATATGTCAAAAAACAATTGAGTAATCCACTTTGATAAGTTTTTGAATAAAATCCCAATTTGCAATTTAAGAAGTCATGAAGAACAAGTTCGTAGTCTGACTTAATTTATTTATTATTAATTAGTCAATAAGGTTGTTAACAACTTCTATTTATAACATGAAAAGATGAAACAAAATATATTGTTTTATTGTGATACAGATACATTATCACGTGTTTACCACTTACGGGGTAGACAGCGTCTAAGGAGTAGTTTAACCGTATTATAAGAAGTAGCAACTGAGTTTAGCGTTATGTTGAAATAGAAAAAAGAAATTCAAAATAGTGATGGGTTGGATACCCGCATTGCCTCATTCCTTCAACTGTCTTATCCTATATACGCGAAACTAGAGGCAGCTGATTCACACTTATTTTTGCTTTTCTCCGAAACCAGAATAGAAGTTTATACTAATGTGTAAAACTGTAATAAACTATTAGTAAACTTATGACGGAAAATTTGCATGAAGAAAGCAAAAAAGAAAGAAGTGACTCACTATCTATCTACTTTTATAATTTCAGTTCTTCGTCAGAATGGACTTCAAAGGTTAATACTCATTGCTGAGTAAAAGCAAAGAATAATGAGAGAAATGTGCAGTATATTCATCAAAATATAACAAATAATGGATGAATTTTATGGTCAATCATGAGTTGACCAAAATAAAAAACAGCAATAATATACGCAATGAAGTTCGTAGATATTATTCCTATAGGGTTCGAATTTATCTAAAAACCAGCTATTACTTTTCAGGGTTCCGTAGCCAAATGGCAAAAAACGGAACCCTTATGGATTCGTCATGTCTGTCTGTCCGCCCGTATGTCACAGCCACTTTTTTCCAAAACTATAAGAACTATACTGTTGAAATTGGTAAGTAGATGTATTCTGTGAACCGCATTAAGATATTACACAAAAATAGAAAAAAAAAAACAAAATTTTTTATGGGTTCCCCTTATTCGCAATTATTTATCCTTAAATAACAAACTCAATTTTTTTTTATTAAACCCAAACGTGTGACGTATAGGTCTTCAAAAATGGTATTGAAGTTTCTAACATATTTTTTTTCTAAACTGAAAATTTGCGTGAGAGACACTTCCAAAGTGGTAAAATGTGTGTGTCTCCGCCCCCCTGTAACTTCTAAAATAAGAGAATGACAAAACTAAAAAAAATATGATGTACATTACCATGCAAACTTCCACCGAAAATTGGATTGAACGAGATGTAGTAAGTAGTTTTTTTTAATACGTTTATTAAAACATCGATCAAAGTTACAAAGAACTACAAGAACATATTATGTTAATTGCTGCTACGGAACCCTTCATGGGCGAGTCTGACTCGCACTTGGCCGCTTTTTTTTACCAGCCCCATAGATTTAGAAGAATATTTCAAGGTCTGTCGCAACATCGTGTATGACCCACTGCTGCGTATTTTTTTCAAGAACTGATTGCACTATTCTTTGCTGATAACTTCCTGACACGTAAATATAAAAAAAACTGATATTAATTTAAGAGCAGTGTTAGTACATACATATTCAAACATTACTAAATATGTTGCCGACAAGAAAACTTGTTTTTGCGTGTCTTCTTGCAATTCTCGTCGCAAACGTATTTGCGGCAGTAGTGCCAGAATTAGATTCTTCAGAAAGTAGCTCATCTAGTAAGGAAAGTAGTGAAAAATTCTCAAAATTTCGACAAAAATAAAGATGAAATTCGCAAAAATGTGAACAAACTTGATGACACAGACACGTTAGGATTTAACACTACAAAGCAAAGTACTAATGAACAAACAGTAACTGAAGAATATCATGAAGTACTTACTACTTATTTGTTTGTTTATCCTATTCCATGTAATATTTTAAACATGAAAGTTAAGATGTTTGTGAGTTTAGTTTTCTGTTACTCAATCACGTAGAAACGGCTGAATGGCTTGCATTTTGTGGCTTGTACATTTTGTGTTGTTTTTCCCGCAATGAGTGATGATTGTCAAATAACCCTTTGACCCTTATTACACGAACAATCCCGCAGGAAATAGCTATAGACTTTAATATGATCAAATAACATAGATTTCAAATCTAAGGTGATATAAATCGTTAGCTAACTAGGAAATGAGAAACTTATAATGTGATTATACTATTAGTTATCCGCGTACTTAGACTCGCGATTATTATTCGCCTCGCCAAAAAAAGCATAATCGCGGACATTTTCATTTCAAAAACTACTTACTGATCAAAATCGGACCATCGGTTCGGCATTTATCGCGGTACAAACATACATACACACAATGCGTTTTCGCCCCAACTCGATTTAGAGACCTCGCTCGTTTCGCTCGCTCGCTCAATAATTCACTCGGATAAACTTCTATTACCCCAAACCTTTACGATAGGGTTGTGTTCAGAGATATCGAGAATATCATTTTCATGCAGAAATGTGTATTTATTTAGACTGGTACATTTTTTTTCGCAAATTTGAGGTAGTCAAGAGAATGCTTTACTATAGCCCTTTAAGAAGCTACCTGAATTTTTCGTGATCCAGTGCTGCCCCCATTTGAAATAAATCATTTAAAAGGAAACAGAGATATTATTTAAAATTTTCTTGATCACACCCCATATATTATATATATATGCCCATATATTATATAGGTATTTTCAGATAGATTTGACTGTGTCAGTACATGAACCATGCAGCGATGGTTCATGTACTGACTGTAAGTTAAATGAATGTACTTTACTTATATATACTATTAATTATTTAAAAATTTGTAACATAAACTAATTATGATCCAAAAATGGTCGAAATAAATGAATTATTATTTATTATTATACAACCCTAGTTACTATATTACTATATAACACTTTAAACTATTTTATGAACTACTGTTTACAGTTTAAAGTAAGAACGTGAAGCTTTTCTTTGCACATTAGTCATTACCGAAAAACGGCCACTTTTGGCTAATGTGCGTAATGATATCTCCGTTTCCTTTCAAATGATTTATTTCAAACGGGGACAACACTGGACCCCGAAATATTGAGGTAGTTAGGTGTCAATGATGAATAAATTAATATCTGTTCGTGATAAAATGACTTCGGGGTGAAAAATTATTATAATACGTATATTTACACAAGATACAGCTAGCTCAAAATCATCTTCTATTTATTTTAACTTTATAATTTCAGTATTTCGCTAGAATGGACTTCAGAGGTTTAAACTCATTGTTGAGTAAAAGCAAAGAATAATGAGAGAAATGTGCAGATGTAACAAATAATGAAAATTAATATGTTTGTGAGTTTAGATTTCTGTTACTCAATCACGTGAAAACGGCTTATAGATTGCATGTTAGAGTCACATTGGATATTTTTCCGTTATGATATGAGTGATTCCCGGAAGATTGACAAAGATTCAAAGATTCAAATGTTTATTCAGTAATTAGACCTTTACAGGCACTTTCACACGTCAATAAGTCTAATTTACGTTACGTGTAAAGTATATTAAAATATAAGTTATTTTTAAAGAAAAGCTACCTATACCAAAAGCCGATACGAGCTACAAAATAACCCTTTGACCCTTAATACATGGACAACACTGGTAGTCTTTAATATGATCGTAGAATTAAATTTTCTGGTAATATATAGTAAGTTATCTAGGAAATGAGAAACTTATTTTGAATGTGATTATAGTATTAACACAGATAAATCTCTAACACATCTATCACATCCTAAGACTTCTCTTAGGATGTGATAGATGTGTTAGAGATTTATCTCTAGTATGTCTATTGGGACAAAAATCCGTTAGACCAACTTGGTTTTTGAATCTAAAGATTTTAATACTTCTTGGTTTAATATGATTTTTAGGGGTTCCTACCCAACGGGTGAATACGGGACCCTATTTTTACAGATGATATCTTTCTGTTCTGCTATAACAACATACTAAAAACAACACAAACAACAAATAATTATTTAAATGGGGCTCCCATACAACAAACTTAATCTTTTTAGATAATTATTCGAAACCCTTCAAAATGTATTGTTAAGTGATCATTGTCACGTAGTAGAGTAAATTTATTTAGATTGGTACATAAATACTTATATACATATATTTTTTATTTTAGGTAGCTGAGAGAATTTTTGCCTACAGTCCCTTGAGCACATTATTGGGTGTCAATGATGAATAAATTGAAGCAAAATAATCTGCAATTAATTATCGAGATAACAAGTGATCTGAAAATAAATTTTGTCTATACAAAACCTGACAATATTAACATGAAAATCTAGTTACAAATAATATGCTTCGTCATGCAGCATTTTCACGTTGTAAGAAATTATCACACGGAGCGATTATCTCTTGTCTTTTCAAAAATGCAAATTACTTACTACATGGAAATTAATATTTAGAATGATCTTAGAAACATATTACTAAAAATAAATGTCCTTGCTAACATTATGTCGGGTTAAAGAAATAATTCCAGAGACGGCTTTATCAGGTATGTAGTTCGGCACCTATAACATCTGCAACTTAAGGAAACATTGTTGGATACAATTCGCCTTCTACTATAGCTCATTCCCAACTGTCTCCGCCATTTTCATATTAAATAAACATTATGCCTTCTATTTTCGTGCGTCGTAATTTTGCTGTCCACTGAAGTGGAGCTAAGTAGCGGAGCAGTGCGAGAAAGTAATGTGGAGTGAAGTTGCGGACTGCCTCTGTTCAAAGACGCGGAGTGGAGTAACCGTAGCGGACTGTGTTTTTCCATACGCGGACCTAAGCTGCTCTCTTCCCTTCTTCTCCGCTCAGCTTCCCTGGTTCTGATCTCCGCAGCCCCGCTCTGCATATATTTGTATGAATTTTAAAACTAGTTTTCGAACCCCTGTTCACTGAAGCGGAGCGAATATTTACTTTAGCACAGCTCCTCTCCTCTTACTTCCTCCCCGCTTTACTGAAGAGGTTGAATAAAACATTTTACATGCAGTCGCTGAATCGTATAAGGATCTTTACACCAAAAGCAGCACGACATTTGTACGTAGCAACGTGTCCGCGTTTCAATGTCAAGCAATATTGAGCGTTACGAAATGACGATATAGTCTTATTTGTTTTGAAAAAGAAATCGACGACACAATTGGACTATTGTATAACATACTTTGTAACATGCCCTTTTACCTTTTATAATAAGATAACATTTAAGCGTCACTTATTTTAGCAGCTGCGTTGAGTGTTACCAGTTTTTTGGAGAATAAATAAAGGAAGTGGGAAGAGAAAGCATCAGAAAGGTACGAGTATATAGACAGCAAAAATTCTTGTTCTATCAGTATAGATCTGTATTCGCAGTAGTCTGCAATGTAAGACAGTACTTACATTACAGATTACTGCGCCTTGTCATTTGAAAGCTATTCTGTTACTGGACAAATCATTTGCCGGTCTATAGTGCCCAGTAACATAGGTACTTACTAGTAAAATTAGGTTTATTAATCTAAACATTAAACTCAAACGCCTAATTCATAGTGTCTGCCACATCTATGAATTGCTTTAAAAATAGACTGGATAACTGGCTACGCACAAATAAAGTGACTCCTAAACAATTATAGTGGACAATTCTGTGACTATGTGAAGTGACTAATAGGCGAATTTCAACAGTGCCTGAAATAGACACATCAGCTTTAAGCTGCTCGTCTATAATCTAATAAATAATAAATAATACTAATTCAGAGTAAAAATTAAAAATACATAATGTTATTTACATCATGTAACATAAATGCATAAATGATTCGCAGAGATTCCCTATGAAAAGATAACAAAAATACTTAATAAAAATTATATTAAAATAACTAAACTCACCATCATCATCATGACGATGAGTGCGATATTCGAACTTGAGTCAGATCAGTCGAAGGATTACCAGGATTCGTCTACAATTTTGGCCGTGTGGCTTCCTAAAATAGGACACTATAATAACTGGATGTCGTATGATACGATTAAAGGACCAAGCACAAACATCTCGTGCTACAACTACATTCCTAACGATGATGTCGTGCGGCGGCTGGCTGTAAAACTTTCCACTCAAATACATTCCCAAAGGGGGTTGACGTTAGACAGGTGGCCGGTCGTTAAACCATAGCCAAATCATTAAAACTATTCTCCAGCAATTTCTTCTCGATTTTACTTTCGATATTCGGAGAAGAAAAAATGAGAAATGGGCTCTCCAACTAGCACTGCTGAGGTCTCGTAAGATAGAGAAAGGAACGTCGATAGTTCACAGTTATGTGGTGCGATTTTTCAAACGCGGAGTCACTAAACGTTTAGTTTTTAGTATGGAAAAACCATTCGTTTAGGTGACTCCGCGTTTGAAAAATGGCACTTCTGGGCGAACTAACTACTAGTTACTTAATGGCATATGAACAAAAACATATACCTACATACTTCTTACGACGAGCACACAACACAGACGGGTTGTTCGAAACCGGTTTGTATCTTCTTCGCTTAAAATAACCTTAAATCTTTTATTTATTTGCTCTATCGTTCACTTGTGTGCTGTATTTGTAACAAGTACCAAAACTCACCAGCAATATTTAAGTGAAAATTAGTCCAAGATTGGTCACACTGCTGAATTTAATCAACTTCTTTAAAAAAAGTTGTCGGTCGTAATTATAGCAATTTCCGTCACTCGAATGTATCTACACCATCGTTTTTTGTGGATTTCTTAGACGTAAGTGACCAACACTGGTGTAAGATACCTAAAGGCATAATTTATTATTACCACATGATATACTTAATGAGTACGGGTCGGTACGGGTACACAGAACCAGAAGTGCCGCTAATGAACTACCAATAATTTTATTTACTAAGGAAAAATTATACCCGACGAATTGAAAATTAAGGAGCTCGGTGGCCCAGTGGGAGTGCGCATTACTAGCGCTTTCGAAAGTAAAGTGACACCGGGCGTGGTCCACACTTGGATGGATGACCACAAGTGGCATAAAAAAATCTCGATCTAATCCAGGCTTCGGAAGACACGCATAAGCCGTAGGTCCCGGCTGTCATCATTGTATGACAGTCGTCAAGCTTTTTCAGATGCCTTTAGGCAGCCTGAAAAATCTGACAACAGTGTTTGCACACACGGAAAAAATAAAAAAGCAAAACAAACCCAACGAATATAAGTTTATATGTGGTGTTTACAGATTAATTAATTTAATCTCACTTATCACGTGACATCATAAAGCATAATACTAATTACATTCCCCGCCTCAGATTACTCATTCATTACAAAGTGATTTTAAATAGCCGACCAGAGTCCAGCATTCGCAATTTTTTATGAAAAAATTATAAAATAACGGAATGGTCAACAGCAAAAAATAAACTTAGTGCAAAATGCATTTGCTCGTCAAGGGTTCCGTGCATTAGTTTTGGATGTTGCGGACATTGCACAGAATTTTTGATAATTAATTTTCTCCAGGGCATCTCTACTTAACTCCATCGACAACAGAGCAAGCTTTTGAATTACAAGAGAGAGTTTTTTTTTTTTTCTAAAGATGAATGTGGAATAAGTAGAACCACTGAGTAGGACCAAATAATCAATCCTAATTCCCATGAGATTAAATAACCTGTCTTAATTTAGTCTTATTTTTTATGGTTTTAACTTTTTAATATGAGCCTTATCTATTATGTACGTTGGTATAAAAGAGAAAAGAAAAAAACATAGAATGCATCAGCTGCTTCCTTTCCCGCGTCAAATCAGGAAATAGGAACAGGTCATGCGGTCTCTATTTTTTTTCCTTTTTAACATAGGCCAACCATCACTGTGAAAGCTGCCTTTATATTTTATAGCACAGGGCCAACTCCCATTGCTATAAAATCTAAAGACTTCTCTAAACGTAGAAAATCTACCTCGGATGAGATAAAAACGTGGTACCTAAGTATGTAAATCATCTATCTATCAATTAGATAGGTTTTCATTACAATCTTAGTAAGGAACCCTAAACCTGAAGTAATCAATTGTAAGAAATGACAATGCGACGGCTGTCGGCATGTGAACCGATCATCAATAAAGCGCACATAAGGATATTCCATTGAGTCATGAAACAATAGCACTGACTACAAATGACCACTTAGATGATGTTATGTATGCAAAAGTAGGCTACATTTTCGTATTATTGATGTAGTCTACTGCTATGTGGTGAGTTATTGAGACATGTTATATCTTTTTGAACAGAGTTTTCAAATCCAATCGTAAATATTAAATTGAAAGCTATGAGTGTGATAAAATTCTGGTAAAGTTTTTCTTTTACTTAGAATACTGAATCAAAGTGACTATATTAAAACTAAGTATATGTTTATTGTGGAACTCGGTGGCATGGTGGAAGTGTGCGTGGTCCGCACTTGGATGGGTGACCACAAGGGGTATAAAAAAATCTCAAACACTTCCGTGCTTCAGAAGGCACCTTAAGTCGTTGGTCCCAGTACTCATCATTGTATGGCAGTCATCAAGCTATATCAAGGTGCCTTAAGGCACTTTATAGCATCAGTATTGGCCACTTACACACATGAAAAACAAACAAACTGTAATCATGAGATTCCTAGACGTTAAAATATAAAAACAAGCACTATTTGCATTTTTTTAAAGAAAATATTCACATGACTGCAAAACACGCGATTAAAAACTCTCCAATTCGATTGAAGAATTAATAATAATATTTTAAACAAGTTTGGCAATTTCAGGGTGAACAGTTATGTTAATTTTATTATTTTAATATCAAATTGGATGCCACTTTTAACGAATATTCCAACCATGAAGCATTCAGGTTTCATCTGTCCCACAGCTCTTTCGTGTTTAGCCAATTTATATAATAATTCAAAATGATAAAACTTCTTGTCTTTTCCGTACTAATCTACTGTGTAGCTGGTTTGAGAATATTCCCACTAGCAAATCCTGAAATAGCGAAACCAGTAGAAAGAGTTTCATCTCCACAATTTACCACTAAGGCAGTAGAATCAGCGTTGAACATCAACGTAAGACCAACCGAAGCTTTCGTCTCGAAATTGCAACCTTCAGGATCAATACCGAGATCTGCCAATCAGTTATCCAGAGATCTATTACCTCCTAAGGTAAGAGTTTTTTCCTTTATTATGTCACGGGATGTATTATTTGTACATTTAAACCTCCTCAGTGGAATTTTCTCCGTCATATAGTGAAACTGCATCAAAATCGGCAAACTTCAATTTAAAAAGTATTTATTGATAATAAACTTACTGACATATTGTGACACAATGAAAATAATAGCTATAAGTTTTTGTTCAGCGTTTTTTTTTTAATATTTTCTTGTTTGATTTGAACTATCATCTTTGAATTGAAAAAAAAAAACTGAATGCACTTTTTAAATTTTTCTGCGTTAAAAGCCTGTTAACTTGATAGCTGTGTTCATTTTTACGGTACCTACTTAAAAGGGTTAATTTAACTAATACTACACCTAATGCCATACATGTTCAAAACTAAACTTTTTTCGAATATTCAAAGCAGACTTTTGTTATTTGTTATATTAAACTCCTGTTTATCTAGATTATGTATTCATAAAGCCATAAGGATGTGGCTGATATGAATAACATCAAAAGATTCCAAATTACCATGCAACATCTTGCCAACTGACAAGTTTGGGCCAACGATGGTATAGTTTCTTAAGATATCTACTGATGACTGATGGTATAGTCACTACATGGTATTTCAAATTTTATTAAAAGTGTGTTTATTGTAAAAATAAAAACGCGGCATGGGGAGGCGTAATTAATGCTGCTTTTATTATTTTTTCAATACTCTTTACTATTTTAAAATAATCTTTGAGGTCTAAAAACCCGAAAAGAAAAAAATACTTACTTATCCGTAAACATAAGTATAAGAGTATTGAGGTACATTCATTACTTTGTTTTCCGCAACGTGCGAGATTCTTTCTCGATTCAATGATATCTGTTTTAGACATTGAAATATCTAGATTTTTCAGAATCACTTAGCGTGACTTGTGACAATAAATTACACCAATAAGCATAAGGAAATAACAAATGTGTGGTGGGTGCAAAGTGAACTGATTCCACGTAATCCCATTTTCACACGGAGTTTTTCAAATACTTACTCGTAGTTTTCCTCCTGACAGTAATTTGCCATCGATTGTGTATTTTATGATCTATTCACTCTAGTTTTCCGTGCTTTTATTTAATTGTTGATACATTGTAGTCCGGTCGGATGTTCTCATGTAGTAGAGCTGCGTATACTTATAACAACCTAACATGCAGACGGTTTTATAAATTCCTTAAATTAAAAAGGGCACAATTTGCTCCTGTGAAAATGTCAATACCTACCAAGGACATGCTTATTAAATTATAGTATTACACAAACGCTAGTGTTGCCCTCAGTAGAAATAAATTATTGCCAAAAATCGAAAATGTAAGGGTTATTTTTTTCATGACGTTTATTTTCTTATGTTTCAGGAAACGAGCTCTGCCTAAGCCTTCAATAAAGTATAATAAATAATATAAAATTTGTACCTAAAGTAATAGAACAATAAACCAATTAAAACTAAGAAAAATACTTTTATTTACTCGTTAGTAGTACAGTATTCTTTGTCATACAAATTGTCAGGTCCGCTGTGCCCTTTTCTAAGAAAATTGGAAGAGTTGTTTATATTGATAAACTTAGCATCTAAGTATGTGTCTTCTGTAAATTTATACTCAGTGTAATCTAGGCACAAAATATTACGCTATTGGGTCGCAACACTATTGTACCCATACGAATGACAATAGATAAATTTACGTCACAATTTACCTACAACCGCAGCAAGCTAGCCACATGCATATTTATCTTGTATGTACAAGAATATGCGTATTTTTCAACAAATAAAACCATTCCATCATAATTATCACAAGAACATGCTTGCATAAATTAACCATAAAAACAACGGTGGGGAATTACATCTTACACATCTTTATAATTCATTTTATCAGATTGATGGATTAAATATTATTGTACAATTATCATGCTCATTAAATTTTAATGTAGTCCGTTCTGGATTTTATCCTCAATAAGTCATACTATAGGTGTCCATCGAAATGAAAACGGCCAAGCGCAAGTCGGACTCGCGCGCGAAGAATTCCGTATCCCATTATCTATAAAAAATCACGTTAGTTGTATGGGAGCCTCACTTAAATAATTATTTTATTTTACCCAACTGCGCCAGAACGAGGGTTATGTTTTTCGAGAGTATGTATGTGTCATTGTTTGGCACGCGTTCTGTGGCCTGAACGGCTCGATGGATTTAAGCTTGAGAGGTGTCATTAGATTCGTCTTAATTCTGAGAGTGACACTGGGTATATAAAAAGCCAGTCGGGATTTTTGTTAATTTTTAATAATGACTTGTGTTTTTAGTACTTGTTGTTATAGCGGCAACAGAAATACATCATCCGAATTAAAACATGTGATGACAAGAAATACATCATCTGTGAATATTTCAACTATCTAGCTATCACTATTCATGAGATACAGCCAGATGACAGACAGACGGACGGACAGACAGCGGAGTTAGTAATAGGGTCCCGTTTTTACCTTTTGAGTACAGAACCCTAAAGAGCTAAAGAGCGCACCCCAGCATCCGAAGCAAGATGTAGGTAGCCCGGAAAGAGATCAGATGAGGGTAATAAGTGGAAATTATAGCGAATAAGTAGGGTAAGCATATCAACATTTTTCAATGTGTATATAGACCTTCCGGTCTTGTCGACTTTTAGGGCCCTCAACTTTACCAAATATGAAGTAAGTAATAAAGGTCCTTCCAAATGGTAAATCAAAAAAAGTTTGTAAACATGTGATTCATTAGCCTTTGGTTATGAACATGAAATATTTTAATAGGTGTGATTGTTGTATTTTTTATTTCGTGTGAAGTTATGAATTTATCAACTACACTGAGAAAAAAGAAAGGTTGCTACGAGGGGGGGTCAAAAAGTTCGCGGAACGGAGGGGAAGGGGGGTGAAATAAAATACTGTACTATTTTTCTTTTTCAATATATTCCCCCTTAAGTCGAATACATTTTTCAGATCTCTCTATTAACTTATTAATACCGTCGAAAAAAAATGATTTGTCTTTGTCCTCAAAATAGGCCGAAATCGCCGACTTGACTTCTTCATCATCGGAAAATTTCTTCCCCCGAAGCTCTTTTTTTAATTTGGGAAATAAAAAATAATCACAGGGGGCTAAGTCTGGACTATAGGGAGGATGGTTTAACATTTCGAAGCCACAGTGATGAAGGGCAGCCATCGCAACGCGGCTCTTGTGTACCGGTGCGTTGTCATGCAAAAGCAGCACACCCTTTGTCAACTTTCCCCGCCTTTTCTCCTTGATTGCTTCTTTTAATTGTCTTAGTAGATTAGCGTAGTATTCTCCCGTTATAGAAACACCCTTATCTTTATAATCTATTAATAAAATACCCTCTGTATCCCAAAAAACAGTTGCCATGATTTTTCCAGCCGATTGTGACACCCTGTATTTCTTAGGGGGGGGCTGACCCTTTTTATGCCACTGCATAGACTCTTGCTTCGACTCAGGCTCATAATGATGAACCCAAGTTTCATCTGCAGTAACAAGTCTTGCAAAAATTCCTTCCTTGTCGGCGCTACAGAGGTCTAAAAACTCCTTTGAATACTCGACGCGCAGCTGTTTCTGTGGTGGTGTGAGCATTCTTGGCACCCATCTTGCGCTGACTTTTGACATCCCAAGATTGTCGTGTAGAATATTTAAAATGGTTGTAGGTGATACTCCAACCATTTCTGCAAGTTGTTTCTTCTTCAAACGAGTATCCTCCAGTATAAGATTCTCCACTTTTTCAACGATGTTTGAGGTGGTGGCCTCAATCGGCCGTCCTGAGCGAGGGTCGTCTTCAAGAGACTCTCTGCCTTGCTTGAAAAGGCTATTCCACTTGTACACCATGGTTTTCCCAGGGCAAGAGTCCCCGTATACTGATAACATTTCTTCCAAAATTTTCTGAGGTGGTTTTCCTTGCTTAGTGAGGAACTTTATGACGGCACGAAACTCGATTTTTTCCATGTTCAAGTTTTTCTTCCGGATTCACTTGTTTGATCGACGACAGGTCAAAGGTTATTGACACAATCAGGTTCAAACTTGGCATATATACTCACAAAGAGTTGCTCATTAGTTACTACCTGCGGCAGGTCCCCCACCCCCCGCTATCCCCTCCATTCCGCGAACTTTTTGACCCCCCCTCGTAGTAGCAAACATTTTTGCTACACGTTACCAAAATCCAGTGACTGCTGAACTCAGAGCTACAAGTAGTTAAAATGTGTTTTAATTACAACTCGGTTCTGCTAATCAGAACAAAAGTTTCTATTTAATTTTTATTTAAGTTTATATTAAAAAAAACAAATCCCAAGTAGCAAAACTGACTCAGCTATCCCTTTTTCTCAGTGTAACAATGAACAGTAATTCACCATGGACGCGGAAGGTACTTAAGTGCCCTTAACATTTGCACTTAAGTACGATAATCTTGACATTGATACAGAGGCACAAAATTTATATAAGTAATTAAAGTACTAGAGAGGTACCTAGGCATATCTACGTCAGATGTGGATTTTCAGTAAAAGTTTGAAAGAAGGGATATGACGACGTGGGAACTTTTTATTATTCGTCTTTTTATTAAAGATATACCTGCGTTGGTATTTAAGTATAAGTTCTACTAATACATATGTAAGTATTACCAATTTTTAACGTATGCATAGCCCTTTCTCTAGGAAGGTTTGTTTGATTCCACTGAAAATGTTTAAAGTGTTGTTTATTAATTATAATCAGAGGTCGGAATTAGGTAGAGTTGTTTATGTACTTGCATCGAAAATAGATCTTCCCGGGATTTCTAATGGACAATCCCATGTTGCCAACAATATTACAAATAAATAATCTTAAAAACCTCAGAGATAGATAAGTCAAATAAAACAAAGATAATTACATATAATTTTTATTAGTAGTTACATTAGTATTTTTATTAGTTTTAACATATTGGCAACGTCGCGCGTGCAGTGGTTAAAATTGTGTAGAAGTTAATAACTTTTTTTAAGAAATCACGGGATTTTTTTTGCTTTTAAAAATTTATCCAGGGTTTTGAAGCATCTCCACTTTATTCTTTCGCTGTATGAAATCAGTGTAAGTACATAAATAACTCTACCTAATTCCGACCCCTGATTATAATATATTAAATTTTTTATATATTATATTATAATTTGCATTGCACATTATCTGTTCTATTCTTTACAAAAAAGCAAACATTACATACAGGGTGCATGTAATGTTTTTCTTGTAAAAAATATATCAAGCATTGCAATGGGCCAGAATTAATTACCCATTTTGACTACATGCACTTGTCAGCTATGTTGCATAAACATTACAAAGTGATAATAGTAGACAATTAAATCAACTTGTATCATTATATCATGGCGTATTGTCTGTAACATACTTGAGGACGATTCTGTGTTTCCCACTATCCGAGCATATAGGTACTTGTAATATTACCAGTTTGTTATTACGTTCTACGGAAATATACTAACGGTCAATTATTTTCTACTATTGTTTAAACACGTTTAAGATGGATCATGATTCATGGCTTGCTTTTGTTTTCCATGTATGTTTGGATTTGGGTATTTTCATGGATCAAAAAAAAATATTTTGTAATGTTAAAAAAATAAAACGTCGCAAAATAATGTCACTCGTCATTAAACGTATCCATTTTATCGCGATTTTAGATTTATTATTGCAGAAAAACTGATAAAAAGTTTGGTTTGACGTTTAAAAAAAGTATCTGATTTGATTTGTTGGAAAATAGCGAATTCCTGATTTTTCTTTATACCTTTACTTACTTTTAAGCAAGTACGATTTTATGTAGGTACTTATTTGTTATTACTACATGATACAATCCTCATGCAAAATGTAAAGAAAAACAACTCATTAGTAACTCGTTCTACAAAAAACTCTGACTTTATTATGTTACTGAGTTAAGGCATCATACTTCGATGGTTAGGGCTCTAACAGACGAGAATGAATCGAGGTTGGCATAAAAAAAAAACAAAGACGTGTCAATCCAAAAAAATAGCGCTGTTTCAGTATTCATTAACCACCGTTAACAATTGATCACAATGAAACCTCTATGTCTTTAAATTCGTTGGTTGAATATCAAATATGCCCCCGTCCAACAATCATTTGGAAAATACTGTATACGTAAGTGGGTATCCAAAGGTCTCCATCTTTATAATGACTACCGAGTCTGGTACAGAATTTGAATGAAAGCAATAAAATATAAAATACAATAAAATATTCAAAAATAATCTTCTGGGGCCAAGCTTAAATAATTTGATTTTAGAAACTGTGCAAAATATGTATTTTTCGGGGGACTGAGTATGCGGAACAAGACAAACAATCTATAAATAATACGCATAGGTGTAAGTTCCATTTATTAGCATCCTTCTCAGTAGGGATGAAGCATAATTTCAAGTTGATTATAGTTGTACTTTAATTTTATAATTACTATTTATAGGTACATTTTTTATTTCATTTTCTTATCAAAACCACATAATGGGTGCATCTATTGGTAAAAAATAGACTAGTTGACATCTTTCATAATTCTTGTTCTAGACTATCTGTACACAGATAGGTCGAAATGCAGAAAATATTGAGATTTTAGAATTATAGAATCAAGGTCTGTATCACCGCTAAGATATTGAGTTTTATTTTCGCAATGGAATTACCAAAGCATATAATTTTACATATTATATTGTATGTAAAGTAAATGTATGCTTTCAAAGTAAAATAAAGTAATAACAAACAAACAAATAAAACGTACTTTTAAATAGCTTATCCCGAAAAATTTAAGATACCTATCGAATGTAAAATAACGAATAGGACACACACACGTGCAATGCAATGGATAACAGCTATTTGTTAATAAAACAAAAAATATTACGTTTAAAGTTTTACCAATGTCTATGCTTACCGCAACCATTATTATTTTTTGTTCTATAATGCCTACTATACATGTAAACATAATAAGGATACAAAAGACAGGTTCGACGTAATATAAAAGGAAGTATATACTCAACTAAGACAGTCCTCTGCCGCGATTGCAAACATCAATATGAAGTATTTAATGCCAATTCTTATTCTCCTGGCTTGCGACAGTTTTGGTAAAGAAACTGCCCAGTACGTGGCCACAGATGTAGACTTGTTCGATTTGATACGCGGAATACCACCAAAAGATGGGGTCTTGAAGCTAGCGAAGGTGGAAGAAACCGGCGATGGTAAATTACCTGATGGAGTATATTACATTCCGGAAGATGATGGATTGATGTCTGAAGATATGCCGGTTTTACATGTACATGTAAGTGTTTTTGTTAAAATTATTTTTTTGAAATGTTTTTTTTTTCTTAACAATGTTATGATGATAAACAAGATCATTAGTTTCCATGACTCCTAACTGTGCGTACGTTTCATTAATACGTTATTTAATTTAAAACAATATACAAGTATAATTTTTATCTTTTTTGTTTGCAGAGAAAAACTGACCAGCCCAAAAGTATTGAACAAAAACCTGTTTCCGAGGCAGATGAGAAGGATAACAAATGAGGAAACCTTGAAACACACGACCTGCTAATAATTACCTAAGATCGATAAAAATAAATAATGATTGTTCACTTGATGTTGTTTATCGTGATCCTCCTTAGTTTACAAAAAACCCAAAAGCTTGTTGTCTATTCTGGAACATAAGCAAAAACTTTACACGTAATAATCAAACGAAGATTATTGTATGACATCATCATTTAGACTTTTTAATCCTCTCTCGATGGATTAATGTTTATCTTCGTTTTTGCAGAAGCCAGCTTTTAAAACAGCTTTATGAATTAGATCCACTCTATCAAAACAGAAGATATATTTTTTTTGTTTCTTATATTCGCAGATACTTGTACTATGCTAACGACTAGGTTATCTTTAAAGCATCGATACAATCAATTTCTTGAGTACGGTACTGGTGGTTATTAATGAGCATATGCTTCAAAACAAAAGGAAGGATAACCGATGTCAATCAACGTGTAAAATCGTGATGATATTCAATAGCGCGTGTATAAATAAAGCTCAAAGCTTATTTCCTATAACATTCAGTACCAGACGCGATGATTAACGTTGATTCAATGAAGTTACTTTTATTATTTTTTACATTAAATTGTGCCTTTTCCCATGGGATGGTAGTAAATAATAAAAATCAGAAAGTGTTGGTAGGACCGGTGTTGGCACCTCCGAAGGATTCGAGGGCCAGAGGTGTAGAAACAGAAACCGCTAAAGAGTTTCCTGTTCTTATGGTGTTAGCGAATGGTAATAAAACAGTTGAGGATGAAGCCAAAGCCATTGTTTTACCACAGCCTGTCTATGTTCAAGTAAGTACCTTTAATTTCATTTGCTCAATTTTACGAGTTCCGCATGTAAAGGACCTTATCACTAATCCTCCGCAGCACGTTCGTATTTCGTGAATCAATCAAGACAATAAAAAATAATTTATAGCGAATACCGGTATTCAATGTTGTTGTTGTTACACGCATTAAAAAGAGATTACTTAGGTTACTACCTACAACTTAAATTTTAAAGGGTATCATAATAATAAAAGCTGATACTTAAACGTTAAAAAAAGATTCAGATTTTAGAAATCATTTTTGTTGTTACAGAAACTAGAAGATCAGGTGCCTGAAAAATTGCGACATAAACGGCAGTTTAAAGTAGCTTCATAAGCAATTAATTAATTTATTAAACAAATCGATAACGTAGTTATTTATTCATCTATTTATAATAATAAAGAAAAAGTTATAGAAATTATAAAAAAATAAGAAGTACACTACTTACTATTATGTCTGAAATGTGTGCCCTGCTTAAGTAAAGAATTATTCTTTAATTTAGTTATTTCAATTAACGTGTTTTCTACAATTTACCCATTAAGAGTAATTATCTCATCTTCAAGTCCTGACGTCCTAACTCAATGAGTGGAAATGACACAAGCTTATTACCGAGGTCTTACGCTACTGTAAAGATCTAAGATAAAAATTACGCAAGGGGGCATTAAAAGAAATAATTAGAAATTATGAAAGATCATCAAGATAACATTGTCAAGGCGACCCTAGATGTATAAAACTGTAGAAAAACTATGACTTTTAGACATAAAGAAGCAGTGTCTCCCAGAACTTCCATAGCCACTTTTGCTGAAAAGAAAACTTTAAGATGAATTTTCCCTGCTGCTTCCTGGCGATCCTCGTCTACGTGTCCAGTGTAAAGTGCATGTATATTCATGAGCCTCGTGGAATACCCAGAATACAGGTACGTTTTTCTTTAAATTTCTAGAAATCCAATCGATTTCATTTCGGATCGATCTCAGAGGAGGATCGATTTCGGGAGCCTCACTTCTAACGTGATCGGTATACCTACCAACCCCGTGAAGCCCCGTGCTTCTTCAAGTTTTAACTTATTTAGCAACGCGCACTTCAGGTTAAGACAGCCCGACTGCTTTTACTTACGCCGTCTGGTTTGCTTGGGTCGACCATGTTTCCTCTTTACATTAAAGCGTTCTTCGATCTTCTGCCTTTTCTACCTAAACTTTTGTCCTCCGTGCTAGTAATTATCTAACTATATAAAAAGACCGGGATGTCTCCTGAACGTGTGTCTGTCAATTAACGTCTCAGTAGAAAACCGCTACAATCAAATGAATATTGCTTCTGATTGTCTCGAAATAATACACAAGAGTACCAAAACTGCTTATTTGTAGGCACTGGCGAGGATTGGCGATGTTCCAGCAGCCGCAGCACCACGAGAGATAATCGTTAATACAGGTATATTAAAGATCTCTTATTAAAGGTGTTTAACAACTTTTTTCTTTAACAACTTAGAATCAATCCCCTAGTGGATTTAAATAATAATAATAAACCATTTATTTCAGAACATTTACATTGTAGGCCCATATTTATAAATCCTTATAGACTATAATATAAGATTTAATATATTTTGTACGAATTATCTATGACGCACTGCACGCGGCAAATGTCGCGGTGTCCGGTAGCCTCCCGCGATAACGCCGGAAGACGACACCTCTCGGTCAGAAATCTTCTTAAGTGAAGGTCTCCAGCTGTGCGGTTGGAACACGCACCACGTATAAATTAAAATTCACGTTCTGACGCTTTTTCAACTTTACGACGCTCAAGAATAGCTTGGTACTCTCATGTACTCTCTACCAGGTCTTCACTCTTGGTAGTGTAATGCGTCGATACAGCAGAACGGAGCAACATGTTGGGACCGCTGAGTTCTGTGCGGCACTTATTTCTGCAAGGGGGCTTCCTCCGCTTTCTTTCCACTTTGTCTATGTATATGTATAAACCTCTCCCAATAAAGGTAGGATTGACCCATAATCACCACGCTGGGCAGATGGGTTGGCCAACTGGTATAAAGTCTTTCAATTAAGAACGCTGTTGCCCGTTTTCTATTACCTGTTGCCTTCCTTAGTCGAGTCTGCTACACCTTTTTCTTCTTAGTGAGTCGGCATACCGACCAGTGAAAATACCATTCGGTATTCGTCCATTTGCACAACCGACTGGTTGTGCAAATGAAGGCTCAGTACATCACTCGGATAGATTCTTTTCTAACTTCGCCAGTGGGACTGCGAGGTTTTGAACCGGTATCAAAAGTACATGTTGCGTACAGGTATTTAGAGGTTCTTTTCAATTCGGTACCTGGGTTCTATATAGGTACCGGTACTGCTTCTTAAAAGTACAGGTATCTAATTTAGGTACCTCCTGCTATCTGCTTATACTTGTACCTGCTTTCTCACTCTGACGTGATTTGTACCAGTACTGGAACCGGCATAGTACCGATACCGACGACAAAATGATACCGGTTCAGATAGTACAGGAACTATGTCTGGCACTTGGTGCGAACCAAGGTCAATGGTACCGGTTCCCATAAATACCGGTATTTCAAGCCTTAGCAGAAAGAGTGACCAGTTGAATTCTACTCTGCCGCCACTACACGGCTACAGTATCATTTACCTACAACGATTCAATGTGAATAATTTCAGGCAGATCATCACCTTACGGATACGGAGTGATGAGCAGCCAGCAAGCATTACCTGCCAGTTCGTATGGCACTAACAGTGGCAGAACTGTTGTCATAAATGTTGCTGGTAAGAAAATATATTTATTTTATTTTATTGGTTCATGTACACTTGAAAATTTACGAATAAAACCTTATAAAAGTAAATATAGTACATAGGTCCTACATATTTCTAAAGAAATTTTTTCAGAAGACCCGCGAGAGGAAATGGGAAAAAGGGAATATTCATCAATTTGTGGGTTTTTTTTCTAGTGTACATATGTATGAGACTTGTAATACATGTGCATATGTAGTACAGGCTTCAGCTCCCCACAAAACTTAATGTATACAAGCACAATCCTATTTAATTGTATTAAGACATATCATTTATTTATTTTTAATACCTCATTATTGAATTGTACCGTGCTTTGTATGTTGGTTTTGTGGTGAGAAATAAATTATCTTTATTTTATTTTATCTCTTGCGGCTCTGAGTAGACAGAGCGCAGGGCTGCGAGACTCAAAGAAATAAATTATAGAGTACCTATGCAAATAGAAAGGAGTTAAACATATTATGAAATGTTAATCATCAAATGTTTTCGTTTACCAAGTTGTTAAGTTAAATCAATATGAATACATAGTATTTATAACAAAGGTACATCCCGCCCTCTGTCCCTCTTTATGTATGTATGAACGCAGCTGTAAAAGCAAAGAATTTTATGGCGGGTTGTTGTTGTTTTTCGTGTATGTAAGTGGCCAACACTGGTGTCAGATTTTTCAGGCTGCCTAAAGGCATCTGACATAGCTTGACGAAGCCATACAATGATGACAGCCGGGACCAACGGTTTATACGTGCCTTCTGGAGCACAGAGCAGCTCGAGAAATTTTTGTGCCACTTGTGGTCACCCGTCCAAGTGCGGACCATGCCCGGTGTCGCTTAACTTGCGAATTTGCTTGTAATGCACACTCCTGCCGTGCCACCGAGCTCCTCTTATTGCGGGTTTCATAAATAGATAGAGTGATTCCAGAGAAAGGTTAATATGTATAAAACATACCCGTACAAAGCCAGGGCAGGCCGCTTGTATCTAAAAACTAATCGAAAGAGTCTATATAGATTCTTTCTTTTTCTCTTGTATGATTTTCCAAGCTCCAGATAATTGTATCTATTTCTTTTTCAGAAGAACAAACTCCATACTACCCTGTCCGCACCGTACAATTGTAGCAAAGGAGAGCGAATGGGAAATTACTCAGAGGTTTTGTTTTGGCTTCTTTTCTGTTATATTTCATAATATCATGTTTTTCGATGGTCTAAAAAGTGTAAATTTTGAAAACTCTACTAGTTTGAAAATGGCAGATTATTTTGAAATCAATATATGTATAATTGCAATAAATGATTGGTTAAACAATATTTTTGTTTTCATATTTAAAGTAATGTATGCATATCCGACTTATTTTTCTTTCATACATTTCATTACGAAATGGAATTAAAGAGCTCATTACTAGCGCGTTCAAAAGCAGATCCGGCCGTGGTCCGCTTTTGGATGGGTGACCACAAGTGGCATATAAAAATCTCGAGTTATTCCGTGCTTCAAAAGGCACGTAAAGCCATTGGTTCTGGCTATCATCATTGTATGACAGTCGTCAAGCTATGTCAATTGCCTTTCGGCAGCTTGAACACCAGTGTTGGCCACTTACACACACGAAAACGGAATTACACAATGAAGAAAGCTGCATTACTTTTTTTTTGTACATATTACTCTTCTTTGTACATAAAAACCGCAAAAGTACTAAAGTGCTTTACTAATGTCTTAACTAACATTCCACTGTTCAAATTACATATTTGCAAACCATGGACTCTATGCTCTTTTATTCTGATCACAGGATTTCAAAGTATAAATTGCAGAAGGTTTACTTCATCTGGGTGCTACTTATCTACCTTTGAAGCGAACAATGGAATGGCAATGGGTGACTCCTTCAGAATTCTTTTATAAACGACATAGGGCTAGCTGGTACATTCTAAGTTTTCTATTTCTTCCAAACCCGTGTTGAAGATTATTAAAACTAGAGTTACTTTATTAGTAACGGACAGATGCACAGATCTAAATCTATGGACAGATGCATAATTTTCATGAAAACCCATTACCTTGTCATAATACTTAAGGTAAAAAACCTTTTCCATGATAATCAAGTTATCCAAGTAATTGTAAGGTGCATCTTTGAGGCACGTAATTATACTTCGCACAATCAGCTGGTCTGATAGACTGATGATATGAGACGATGACAAGATAATTAACAAACCACTTACAATTCATACTTTCCTAATATAAAATAATGAATTTAGCCCTTTTGTAAAAGTGACATAATATCACAAATATATAATATAAATATATATTGTGATATAATAAGTTTTATTATATCACTTAAAAAAAAGATAATAAAATAAAATGAGCTGAGAACATAGACTTCTATTGATTAAGTTTACTCTTATACATTTATAACAAGTAACAGATAGCTTTTTTTTTTTTTAAATTTTCTCAATTTGTAGTTCTATGCGTAATACTTTAAACCACAGATCTGTACTGTTTGTCAAAAAAGTTCATCTTAGCACGTTTCCAGTTGCATTCTCAGCTGTGCTGCTTCGAAGTCCGTAAGTGCTATACTACTTGTTGTTTCTTAAAAAGAACATGAAGAATTTACACGCTACAATGCTGAAACTGTAAGATCTGTAGGTAAATGTACTCTAAAAAAAAACTAGTAAGTTCTCAGTTTTTAAACGACTATAAGCTCAACACTCTATCACGAACGTCACGAAGAAACTATAGCGATGACGGTGACATTGAAACGTACATAACTGGAATAAATATTATACAAGACAAGTATTACCTATATTGTTATAGCAAAAACATACAAAATACGAATACCTTTGTCTACTTACAAAGTCGAAAAACTTATCGTTTTGATCACGAGCAAAAAAGAAGATCCAGTCGAGTTATTACCATCCCAAACATACCAAGTATATCCGGTTTAAGGGGATAACCACCAGCATACGTGCAGAGTCCGCAAATTGCGCGCGAGGCGGCCAGCGTCACGTTTCGCTCAGCTTATTTTATTACTCCTTTTTGCTACCAGCTCCAAAGGATGCGTTAACCTTAATTGTACGAAGATCTATTCGTTCGTCTCAACGATAACGTCATCGTGGGAAACGTACGCGTTCTACGAAGCATCCTGCGGCTTTATGACGTCTGCAGGAAAACTCGTATAAATAGGTTGGCTTTGCGAGTCCTTCGCCAGTGATCACGATGGGATACAGTGGTGTGGTGGTCGTGTTGGCGCTTGCGGGCGTCGCGTGCTCGTCTCCTTCGGTTCGAGATAACACCCTCGATGGAGGAGAGAGGGTGGTGCTAGTTGCGCCTGTTTTAGCGCCTCCGAAAGACTCTAAAACTCATGCGACGGATCGGTCGAGACAGTTCCCGATCCTAGTGTTGCTGGCTCAGCAAAACCCCGAGAAAGTGAGACTAGAACCAGAACCGAAATCCTTGGATAGGAACCCTAGACCCATTTACGTCCAGGTAATATTTCTTTAACTAGATGGCCTTGCAATAGCTAGAATAATTTTTGCTCTTATTTTGTTTGGGGCGGTGTAAGTTTGAGCTAAAAATAACCTAGAACTGGTCTGTGAAATTACCAAGGTAAAGTAATTTGTATCATCATAGTAAAGTGTGGAGTGTGGATTTGTTTATGTGGAGGTGTTATTGTATTTATTTGTTGTAGATCCAAGAGTTAACTCATTTAGAAATCAAACCTGTTTTGCAATATAGTTAATATTCGTGAATTAGTCGTTTAATTTAGATAGGTTACTTAAACAGCCTAACACAAGTGTTGGCCACTCACACATACAAAAATAATAATGTTAGCAGACAACTTTAGGTGTTTTCCCAGTTCTGAATTAGATTTCAAGTATTTTTTTCTACGTAGGGTACCTAAAATGAAGTGTGAGGCAAAAATAGGCCCTGGAGCCTGTAACTTTGGCATTCAAATATCTTAGAAACTCCGATTTAAAAATAAACGAATAAAGTTTTTAAACAAAAATGGTAAAAAAGTAATGACATTCAGGAACTTAGCTACCGCAGGCTAGACGTGACTTAAATTAAAGATCACTGACTGAAGCAAGCATCAAATATAAATTTTATGGTATGTTTTATAGATTTTAATTTATTTTATACAGGTTTATTCATCTTTTTAGGATTCCGTAGTCAACAAGGAACCCTTATAGTTTCGCCATGTCTATCTGTATGCCTCTCCGTCCGCGGTTTTACTCAGCGACTATAAGTACTAAAAAGCTGTGATTTGGCATACGTGTGCATATTAATTATGCAAAAAAGTGGTAAACTAAAATATTGATAAAGAAGATTTTTAAGGGTAGCTTTCATTTAAGTAAAGTAAAATGTCATTTTTTTTCTCAACTAACCACTCATGTGTAGTATTGTTCAATAGGTCTTTCAAAAATATTATGAGCTTATGAACACCGTTTTTTGATTTAGGGATTTGTTTCTGAAATATTTGGTTTTAAAGTGAAAATTTTTGTTTCGAGTGAAGAGTTCCAATGGCCAATTATTTATGATATTTGCGTCAAAGTGACAATAGACGATATCTTTTTTCATAATATAAGGAAAAAAATATAAATCTCAGCACTTGCTGCTAAATCATATGTGCTTTTCGTGGACAAAAATGTAAAACTAAATTAAAGTCCACAAAGAGCACCCGCGAATATCAGATGCTCTTCGTGGAATAGGCCAGGTGCTATTTAGACGGGTGCCCTAAGTGAAATACCTCGAATCAAAAACTTAAAATTGCAACACGTACCACCAATGCGTTTCATTATTATTAACTAAGTACCTATTTAGTTATACATACTAATTGATACCACACACATTTATTAAAGCCCTTTGTGGCCTAGCGGTCATCCATCATGCCATGATGTCACGCCAGAGGACCCGGATTCAATCCCCGATTGGGTCAAGATGGAAAATGATCTTTTTCAGATTTGCCTGGGTCTTCGATGTTTATCTATATCTATATTATGCATTTGTTACAAAATAGTACCCATAACAAAAGTCTCGAACTTTGAGGCTAGCTCAATTTGTGTAATTTGTCCGTATATATTAATTTATTTATCATTTGTAGAAAATTAAAAGCAAAATTGAAACAAAAACATAGTTTTTTTTTTTATACTAAATCTGAGTGCTTAACAAATTGAAAGTTCTTAAATTATTTCGATAAATAACAAAACTTATTTCCCTCAGAAATTGGAAGACCAGCATCGGCCGCAAGAAGGGCGGAGTAACCGACAAAAGCGCCATCTCTTATTGAAGAAAAAGTTATTGGGCCTCGGCGGGGGAGGAATTAGTTTCGGAGGCGGTTTCGGCGGTGGTTACGGTGGCGGCTACGGAGGAGGTTACGATAACTATGGACATGGAGGAGGTGGTGGGAAGACTATTGTTGTAGTCAAAGAAATAGGTATGTAATTTAATTAAAATAGACGAGTGATGACGAAAAAAGTTTATGACATGTTTTCCAGATCTTTAGTGCATTATTGTATTTTTTTTAAAGAATTATTTATCATTCAGTTAATTGTTAGTTTACCCAGATGAGTGGAACGCGAAGCGTTTTATATGTTATTATTTAACCAATTTTTTTGCAATTTAAAAAAAATATCTTTTGAGTCTAATTATATATTAGATATCAGGTATAGCTGCTATTATTTATTTAAGTTATTATTAGACATGTTTTGTAACATTTCAGGTCACGGGGGAGGAAATTATGGCCACGGGGGAGGCAACTACGGCCACGGCGGTCAAGGAGGCGGAGGTGGTTACGGAGGAGGTTTCGGAGGTGGCTATGGAGGAGGATATGGCGGAGGTGGAGGTGGAGGCGGTGGCGGAGGTGGTGGATATGGCGGTGGATATGGAGGAGGTAAGACAAAAAATGGACTATTGCAAACTGCCGCTTCGGCTAAATCTAAATGCTACGTTGAAATCTTTCTACTGAAGATATAATCCATAGAATAACATAGACATGACATAAATAACAATCATAATACCAATTTTTTATAGGATATACCACACAGGAGCAGTAAGAACCAAGATTAATTTCTGTGTGATGGTAGGAAAAGGAAATCAATGGTCGGTGAAACTAATGGTTTACAGCAGCATCGTCTGTTGACATGATTCCTCAGATTTCCGTTTATTCAAATATTTCTATGTTTTTAGTTCAGATTTTATCATCTACACAGAAAGAAAAGCATCTGGGCCATTTACGTGTCTTACTTCTCCCTATAAAAACCATGAAAAAAAATGTTTACATGCAAAATTCCGCACACCATCACAGGTGCCTGAGGTACCTGACGTACATCGGACTTTAATCCGGGGTCACAAAAACTGAGGCATTTCTTTGCCTAATTGCAAAGTATTGGATTCGAGTTTTTTTTTTTTTTGTAATAATGACTTGTTTTGTATGTACCGCGATTACTCAAAGACGCCTGGACCGATTTGAAAAATTTTTTTTTTGTTTGAAATACTTTTTAAGTGGTCCAATAGTCTTTTTAACAAATTCGGTTGTGTAGCGTATCTACAGACCTATAAAATTGTTGCGTATTTAGCTTTTTGGCGATTGTCACAGGTGTGAAGTCGGTTTTTAGTTTTGAAAAATATGTTAAGTAAGTATACATACTCGTATTTTTTTTATAATTATTGATTACCTATCCTGACATTTCTAGGTGGCGGCGGTGGCAGCGGTTATGGCGGCAATGGAGGTTACCAGCAACCCATATACCAAGGAGGAGGCGGTTGCCATTCTTGTGGGGGAGGATACGGAGGAGGCGGTAGCCAGGCCTCGGCGACTGCGACGGCTACCGCGACGGCTAATGCTGGTTCTTACGGGTAAATTATGATTTGAGAAGATTTTCAAAATACACAAAACATGAATCTATTCAAACTGGAGAGCTATTATTCAACGCGGGGGTCAGTGAAACTCAAAACGTATAGTTTTCTGAGTCACCGCTTGCGTTCCAAGTCACGAGATACGTATCACATATCACTGTATTTTTGAACAAGCTTTTCAGCCAAAAAATATATTCTTTCACGCAGAAATCTCAAGCTTGTGTTTTATTAGTACAAGTACTTTCTGTTAATTATACACCACACAGTCTAACATTTCTCATTTTAAATAAATAAAGCGCTACACAATTCGAAACGTATCAGGTTTTAACAAGACAATGACTAAATTACATGAATTTGACCTGACACAGACAGACCTGTAGACTGACGGTCATTGATCCTCTTCGTTATTTAACCAATAAACGAAAGATAAGCAAGTTATATAAGCTTTAACTTATGACTCTACCTATTAGACATACAAAGTCATGTACATATACACTAATTTATGAAATATTTTTGATTCAAATAACGCGGAGCAGATGCTAACTTGTCTAGTTGCAAGAATAATGATTCAAATTGTCTGTTTTATATTTGGATGACAGAAACATATATTTTTTTATATGTTACTAACTTATTTGTATTTTTACAGATATGGAAGGCGCTAATTCGTCAACGGACGAATCCGAAAGATATCGCGTAAGATGCCAGACTTTGAGCCAATGAACTGTGATTATGTTATTAAGACTATAGTGATAGTACATGGAAACTAGTGATTAAAGAATGCCTAATGAATGACTGATTAAAATATTTTCTTCCGTTGCGGCTTGTATCGTAAGACGCGCCGCACAAACATGTATAGGTATCACCATGGTCAAAAACCATCGCAGTGTATCGGTGACTTAATAATATACTATCACTTCTTTATTAATAATAGGGTAGACAGAGCATTTTGGGTCTTGCGGCTCTATGTAGAAAAAGCCACAGGGCCGCAAGGTAGTGCAAAGTGACTATATTTTTTTCATCTAACTGCAAAAACGGATTATAAATATAGTAAAAAAATGTTTAATTTTCATCTCTAATGTGTATTTCTTGCTCAAAATGCAGATGCAAATGTGAAAGATATTCTAAATGAAGTTGCTTATTTTTATACTTTTTCAAATATTTAAGCTTCTAGCCGCCATTACTTTACATGTAAGTTTGTTATACTTAATTAAAACGATAAAATTATATCTTTATTTTGTTTTATTAACCTAAAATTTTGCTAGGAATGATGTATCTAGAGCATTTTTAGGCGGGGCAAAATCTAGGACCTTGTTCTGGTGACGGGGGAGAGGTCCAAATAGGAGTCTAATACCTAGATTCTTTAAGAGAGACAAAATCTAAATGTGCCGCCACTCCACTTATTCCCAAGTCCAGGAGGAAGGGGCTCCCGGTCTTAATATTTTACAATTTTGGCGCCCCCTATAAAACTGGCGTCTAGTCCACTCCGGTATCTCCAGTCCTCCATATCCTCCAGATCCAGGCTTGCTAGACTCTCAACCACTTAGGGCGAATTCGACCAAACATGAATTTATAGTTTTACACCAGTATATATTCTGGGGATAATATTTATCTCGAATAACTCCCTTGTCGTTTGACCATTCTATTCCTGGAATAAGTAATCCTTGGTGTTGTTATTCTATGGTTGGGGAATGAATGTAAAACCTGACAAAAATCCGTATTGCTCTTTCCATAAATTGACTTGGCTGCGAAGACCATATAATTTAGCATGATATAAATGTCAAATATTGCATTTGAAGATTGATGTCATCTATCGTTATAGTGATCGTTACAGATTAATCTCATCAGCTGTTAACAGTCCGCCATTAAAATACTCCCAGATAACTTTACTATTCCTATAAAATTTGCGTTATACATATCTTATTCTGGAATAGACATCTTAATCTTGGATTACAAAAGAATCGAGTTAAGATACCTAAATTTTCCAGGGTCCAGTGCTACCCCCATTTGAAATAAATCATTTGATGGAAAACGGAGAAATCATTTGAAATTTTGTCTTGACCAGGCACTAGATAAAGTCAAACTATTTTATGAACGGCGGCACTGAACCCCGGAAAATTAATTATTAAAATAAATAATTTAAAAGGAAACAAAGAGATATCGCCAAAAGGGGCCGTTTTTCGCAAATGTGCGTAGAAAAGCTTCATATTTTCATTTTAAACTGTAAATAGTAGTTCATAAAATAATTTGAAGGGTTATGTAGTGCCTGGTTAAGACAAAATTGTAAATGTTGTCTCCGTTTCCTTTTAAATGATTTATTTCAAATAGGGGCAGCACCGGACCCCGGAAATTTCAAGGATACCCTTAATCTAGAGTATTTAGCCATTTACTCTCAGAATAAATTTTAAACTAATTTGATCAAATCTCAGACGTGAAACCATAAATATTTACACTGTCTCTGGTTGAGAGTTACGTACAATATTAGATTGAAGGGTGAGAAAAGGGTAATATAATTTGTTTATTCCCCACCTTTGCTCTCCTCGTACTATGCTATGGCTCTGCACTTATTAGAAATATACCTAATAAATTATTATATACTTATAGATAAGCATCTCACAGATACATTTTGCATTAATTATGTAGCAGGTAATCAATTATACTGAGAATAATAATTACGACAAATTACGATATTGATGATTCTGTGAAACGGAACCGGATTTACAAAGCCTTCTGACTTCATATTTAATTGCATATACTAATATAGGTACTTTATCATTCATAAGTAGATGATTTTTATTCCAACTTATTTACGTATTTATTTATAACTCATATTGAATCTATTCGCATTTTAATTTTCGCTTATTATTAGGTTCACTTTTACAATATGAGCTCGGTGGCCCCTTAGGAATTTCTTTTGCTATTTATTAGCTTAAGCAAGCTAAGCAATCTCGGGTGTGGTCCGCACTTGGATGGGTGACCATCTAAGAATTTCCTCGAGCTCTTCCGTGCTTGGAAGGCACTTTAAGCCGTCGTTGGTCCCGACTACAGTCGTGAAGCTAACTTGACTACTACAGGGTAACTTTGTACTCACCAGCAAAATTTTTGAAGCAATTTTAGTCCATGATACTGTACTACTTTCTATATGAGTTATTAAAATTCGTTAAAAGTTTGCTTCCTCCTGAACAAAATACGGACGAGCGCTGATTTGTATGGGATGCCAAATATTTGTACTAGTTTTTCATTAGTTAGGGTTTCGTACCCAAAGGGTAAAAACGGGAGGAGGGAGTAAGACTCCGCTGTACGTCTATCCGTTCGTCAGTCTGTCTGTCTTTCACCAAGCTGTATCTCATAAACCGTGACTGGTAGACAGTTGAAATTTTCAGAGATGATGTATTTATGTTGCCGCTATAACAACAAATACTAAAAATAGAATAAAATAAACATGTAAGTCACATGCAACAAACGTGATTTTTTTATAGATAACGGAACCCTTCGTGCGCGAGTCCGACTCGCACTTGGCTGGTTATTGATTTCATAGTAGGTAAGTAATTATCATGGACAGAACTTGCTCCAAAAGTTTGGCTAATGGTTAAAAAGTAGTAATATATAATGCGACTACCTGGGTACCTTTATACAAAACTGAAACGCCTGTGCTTCTTGGTATGGAAGAAATCGTTCCGCTAAGTTGCTGATGAAAACTGGCAGGCAGAGATCGATTTTTCACGACTAATAGTAGCATACCATTTTCAGGGTTCCGTACCCAAAGGGTAAAAACGGGACTGTTTGATTTTCTGTCACCATGCTGTATCTCATGAACTGTGATAGCTATACAGTTGAAATTTTCACAGATGATGTATTTCTATTGCCGCTACAACAAAAAAAAATACTAAGAATTGAATAAAATGAATATTTAAGGTGAAGCCCCCTTAAATATCTATATGACAAACGTTTCTTTTATATATATAATGGTATGGAACCCTTCGTGCGCGAGTCCGACTTTAAACTAGCTGTTTTTTTTTTAAATCTCTTTCTCTCTGCGACTTACATTAGGTAAGAACTCATAGTTACAAGTTGTTACAAAAAAATAGGACTTAGCTACTTAATTCCGTAATAACAGGCGAGCATTATTGAGATCATGTCTATATAGAATGCGAGCAGCTAGACGAATGGTAGAAAACAGTGAAATTGCGAGCGGGACAATAAATAAATCAATATTCCTTCAAAACATCACCGTTTTTTTTCCACTTACATACTTGGCGTCACGCTGAATGTGCTTTTGGGACTTGCATCCCTGGGCTTGGTATACCTTGTAACTAAAGCCCGGTTTACATATTGAATAATGACACGTGCGATTGACAAGTGCGTGTCAACAGGTGCTGACAAGTGCAAGTGACAAGTGGCAAGAACCTGGCCTGTTCTTTTCTCTGACAAGTAGCTCCCCTCGCGCGACCCCGCGAGTTTCTTTGAGAGAGTTTCCCCTTACTCGCTAAGTATCCACTTGTCAGTGACGTGTTAACACCTACTTATTACTTGTCAGTATTTACTTGCCACTTGTCACCTGCACTTGTCAAAATGTAAACCAGGCTTAAGGGATATAGACGTGATTAGTAGAGGTATTCTCATCATCATATCAGCCACAGAAACTCCACTGCTGGACATAAGTCTCGCTCAAGGAAAAAACGACCGAGTGCTTTTATTTGCTACCCTGCTAAGGTTGTCCGACCACACAGTAATATAATATAATATAATATTTCACTTATTGACATTTTATCATGTACATTTTATATGAAGCCTCTGGTTTCCGAGTTAGCTCGTACTGTGTTTCGAAAACCAGCGTCTTCTCCAAGTGGTGCGTGAACTTATGCCAAGACTCAATTAACAATGATGTTTTTATCTTTAACAAAAAAAAATAGCAGACAACAAACGTATGTGTTTGTGAGTGTGTTTGTGTGTGAGTGTTAGTGTGTTTAAGTGTGTGTATGTGTGTGTGTGTGTGTTAGGGTGAGTATAAGCGTGTGTATGTGTGTGAATGATTGGATATCCGTTTAACTATAGTATTTTTTTAAGATTTTCCAAAATTTTTTCTAAAGCATCGTAGTCGAGCTTTTCAAGCCATAAGATTAGAATATTTTTAAATTCAATTTTTGATAAATATATTAATATTTATTTTTAACTCATTTTTTTATTGTATTATAAAGCCGAGGGGCAACAGCATCAAAGTATTTGCGTGCAATTTGACAGTGTGAAAAGGGTACAGGGCACGGATTAAGTCTTTTTGTAGTATTCGGTAAGCTTGGTTCTATTATCGAATGATATCTGGTAAGTATTTGATATACGTAAAGTTTTCTTACAGAAAGTACTTAAGCTTTCTCGTAGACACTTTTAGTTGGATGCCTGTAAGGTAGATATAGTAGCACTTTTAGTACCGCTCTTTGGGCACGCTCAACATCAATAATGTGACTTTTGGCAGCGTTACCCCATGAACTGATGATGACGCGGATGATACTTTCACATAACGCTCGATATGTCTGTATCAGCAATTTAGAGTTAGCGACTGCGTGTAGATTTTTAATCACATAAATAAGTTTCCTTACTCTTATAGATATTGTGCTTATATAACTGTTCCAGTTTAAGTTTAAATCGATCATAACACCCAAATATTTAATATCGTTAACTCAAGTAAGTTTATCGCATATGCACTATTTTTAAAGGTGGTCATTTAGGCGGTTGCAAGGATATGTATGAATCGCTATTTGAAACCCGGTAGGAGGAAGGCTACCAGCAGTTTTACAAAAACAGATATATTTGATTTTACTAGCATTAAGTGATAAAATATTATCCTTAAGCCAGGAGGTAAATTTTCCGATGCCTAGCTCCGCTAATGCCCCGACCGAATCCCAAGTTTTTTCATGGAAGAGAAGCACTTTGTCGTCGGCGAACATCAGGAGGTCCATTCCAGGGAGTATCATTTTACATAGGTTATTAATGTAAACAAGGAATAAGGAGGGACCTAATGTGCTGCCTTGTGGTAAACCAAAATCGCTAAAACCAATATCACTTTCCACATCCCCAACTTTAACCCTCTGATCTCGTCTCATTAGATAGCTTTCGAACCATTTCAGTGCTACACCTCTGATTCCTATATTTTCAAGTCTTGCCAACAGGATTGGAATTGACACAGTATCAAAAGCTTTTTGCAGGTCCAGAAACACTCCTATACAACGCTCTCCTTTGTCTAGGTACGAGGGCTACACTGAAAAGATCGGGAATAGAATACTTAGGAATAAATTAGAGTAAAACCTTTTTGGTGTTTGAAATGTAGTATTATTTCGAACACAATTCCATTTTTTAATTTTAAATAAAGTAAAAAAGAGTATTGACCACATGAATTTGACAAGTCGGTGAGAAAAAATTGAGCTTACGCGGTAACATTTTCGTGCAATAATTTTTTATAACTTTCGTCGAGGTTTATCTCAAGAACAATGTCTCGCCGAGCTTGTTTCTATTTATGAACTTGAAGCACCTAGTAAAACGACTATATATCTTTGGTATTCTGAGTTTCGTCGTGGACGTTCCTCTCTTACCACAGTCCCTTCTACTGGTCGGTCAAAAACAGCGGTAACACAAGATAACATCGATGCTTTACGCCAATTAATAAAAGAAGATAGACATGTGACATACGAGCAGATTCGGGTTTCTTTCAGCATTGGTATGACAGCCATTCAAACCATTTTACATGATGAACTGGGTGTCAAGAAGTTAATTTCACGCTAGGTGCCCCACAGTTTGACCAAGGAACCAAAGTCGGCTCGTGTTAATTGGTGTCGGTCTGCTCTGCAACGGTTCAATAGAGAGAGCTCAAATGCAGTTTACAATATCGTCTCTGGAGATGAATCGTGGATTTTTTCATATGAGCCCGAAAGAAAACATCAATCGGCAGTTTGGGTCTTCGAGGGTGAGGTCAAAGCCAATAAAAGTTATCCGCTCACGCAGCGTTTCGAAAAAAATGGTCACTTCGTTTGTATCGAAAACTGGTCATGTGGATACGATTCCTTTACAAAAACGAAGGACGGTTACTGCTGTTGGTACACAACAGTTTGTTTGCCTGAAGTCATAAGAGAACTTCGTAAAATTAATCCGAATCGTCGTATAATCCTTCACCACGATAATGCGAGCTCACATACCGCAAGCAAAACAAGCGCGTTTTTAAATCTGGAAAACGTGGAGTTGATGGACCATCCTCCGTATAGCCCTGACTTGAGCCCCAATGATTATTTTACATTCCCAAGAATTAAAGATATGCTACGTGGTCAACGGTTTCACGGCCCAGAAGAGGCGGTCGAAGCTTACAAATCAGCTGTTTTGACTGTATCCACTTCAGACTGGAATTACTGTATCAATAATTGGTTTGATCGAATGCAAAAGTGCATTGACTGTCACGGAGAATACTTCGAAAACAATAAAAGTAAACATTATTATATTATCTTTGTACTTTTTTCTATTCCCGATCTTTTCGGTATGGCCCTCGTAGTCCTTTATTCGGGTGGTAAGTGTTAGTACAGCATCATCGGTAGACTTTTTGGCTCTAAACCCGATTGGTTGTTGCTGAGTATACCATGTTTTTCTAAGAACTGTGAAAGTCTTCTGTTAACAAGTTTTTCAAATATTTTAGATAGCGTACTAAGCAGTGAAATGGGCCTATAGTTTGAAGGATTGTTTTAATCTCCAGCTTTATAATAGGACATATGGTAGCTTTTTTGCAAACATTTGGAAATATCCCCGTTTCAAAACTTAAGTTGCATAAGTAGGTAATGGGATCTATAATGTATTCTATTATTTCTTTTAAAGTATAGGCTGTGATTCTATCCCATCCAGAAGCAGTAGAAGTTTTTAAAGACATTATTATACGTAAGATTTCAAGGAGATCTGTGTAGAACATAGTGATAGAGTGAAGAATATTGTTAAGTCAATGAGTTCTTCTGGCCAGTTCTAGTTGGGTAACAGACATTTTTTTAAGGATGATATCTGCCAGTTTCCGTCCAATAGAGGTTAAGTAGTAGGTGGGCGACTTACGCTGCGCTTACCGGTACGAGCCGCCATTCGAGAACCCCTCTGCTCCATTGGCTAGCGGTCCTTCGAGCTATGTGCTCCGCCCACTGTCACTTCAAAGAACGTATCTGCTGGGCTATATAAGTGACCTTCTTTAAATCTCCTTATTTCTAATTCGATCAGGTAGATTTATTTCGTAGTTCATAGAATCTCTTTACCATATTTTATACCAAAGGCATTCCAAAGTCTGGATTCGATAGAGGGTGACGGACCTACCTGGTTTGTGAACTTATTAATTATATTTATAAATATCAATGTGTGACGATACAAATGCGTATTAACTAAAGGTTATCAAGCAGTCCAGACGACTACTGCGTCGGTTAGGAATTAAAAGTCGTAAATGTACTGTCAACGAACTAGTAATAGTGGAACGCTATTGAATCATCTCTTCTATCAAAGATTCATTGTTTAATACATAGGTACGTTCATTCGTATCAGCCTATATCAGTCCAATGCTAGTCGAGAAGCCTCTCCCAGAAAAGGAAGAATTTGCCCATGAATCATCACTAGTGATCGGATAATCGGGCACTTATTTGCCTACACTTTACGCGGTACCTACGTAACACAGCGTTGATGCAACTACCAACCTGATAAAAATAAATATCAATCTCTCTTAATGCAATTTTGTTTATCTATAGACGCTAGAATACTATATAGTTTTACATGGAATTACTAGTAGTACCTAGTGCTGACTTTTTAAAAATGTTTCCTACGTATACATTTTTAGATGTCATTACGACTAAATTATACTATTTTAATTGTATACTGCTTACGTACTTTGCACCATTAGGTGCTAATTCAAAATGAGCTTATAACCATAAAAGCAAAGTTGCATTAAAAAAGATCGATATTAATTTTTATCAGGTTGGTGAGTGTATCTACGCTGTCTTAAGTGACGTGTGAAGTTCAGGCAAATAAGCGCCCGATTATCCGATCACTGACCATCACGCCCGACGCGGCGACGCGGACGAGTTAGTGATCGCAGTAGATGTTATCCTCCTTTACTCGCCTCTTACGACACCATTTGCAAAAGAAAGGGGTGGTGACAAACCATATTCTTGTGTGCCGTACATAGTACCGTATTACATAATACCTCTACAGCATCAAAATGTCGCGTGAAGACGGCGATAGTCTCAATGAAGTTCGATTTGCACGGCGTGAGTATTTTTTTACGGTAAAAAATCTCAACAATCGTCGTTAATATATTATTTCAACACAAGATAGATAGATTTCTTTGAGAGATGGTTTACATTACTAGTTGTGTTAGGACAGGGGTCAATATTTTGTAATCTTTAAATGTGTTCACCTTTCCTTATTGTTGATTGCGAACTAAGAAATAACATTCGTATTAGAAATATTTAGTATTCAGTTAAGCGTCCTGTTATTGAAGAATTAGTAGACACCATTACTAACTAAACACTAGTTTTATGTTCTACTAGCTGTAATCCTTGACTTCGTCCGAGCAGAAGTTGAAAATGGTTCTAATATGTTTTTTAATTTTATATTTTGATATAATTAAAACATAAAAAATATTATGTTAAAATATTGGGATACTCATAAAAATTATTTTCTACTAATTCATAAAAATAATTAAAAACTTCATGTGTCTCACTTTAAAAATGACGAAGTTTTATACAAACTGGCAACCCCTATTTCACCCCCTTAGGTATGGAATTTCCAAAAATCCTTTCTTAGCGGACGTCTCCTAGTCACAATCTACCTTCCTACCAAATTTCATTTTCATTGGCTAAGTAGTTTTCGAGATTTCGTGATGAGTGAGTGAGTGAGTGATTTTCGCTTTTATTTTATATATAGATAGATTACTGGTACTAACAAATAAATACAAATGCAAATGAAATTTATTTATATTATGATCCTTGTTAGTCGAAATATAGATATTTTATAAAATTTTATTTATTTATTAAACATTTTCTTACATTAATCTGATAAGAAATGTGACCCGAAATATGCAACAACTTCAACTTATCCATACTTACATTAAATACCTACACACGCGTATTTACAAAATTTCAATATCGAGTTTTTGTAGGATGACCATAGACGCATATGCGAATACAAATAGTTTATGGTACCAATAAAACATTTTAGCAACAATCATAAAACCTTTTCAAACAGTCACGGCTACACATGTTTCCTAAAAAATAGCTTTTGATAATACCCTTGAAGGTCGCGTAGCACAAACGTTTCTTTTAAACGTCTATTGCATACATATTATGATATTTATAATTGGATAAATCACCTCCAAACCTTCCTTCACGAGCTGTCATTCCCTTGTTAGATAAATTGGAGGCTTTTTGTGTTTATAAAACGGTGTTGCGAGTTATTCAAACACGGTATGAACGTGTACTTTTAAAAATATTGCTAGGTTACATATTATGTTGTTGGTAAATCGGGATTTTAGGTTTGTTATTTAACTAGTTTTTTAAACTTAATTAAAAATACAAAAAGATTTCGTATGAAAACAATATACAATAGATGCAACCCGCTTAGCTATCTCTAATTGTTTAAATGTTACTTTGTTTGTTTCTCGTGTGCGCAAGCGATCAACACTGGTGTCAGATTATTAAGCTGCCTAAAGGCATCTGACATAGCTTGACGACTGCCATACAATTATGGCAGCCGGGACCAACAGCTTATACGTGGCTACCGAAGCACGGAGGAAGCTCGAGATTTTTTTTATGACACTTGTGGTCACCCATCCAAGAGTGGACCACGTCCGGTGTCGATTTACTTGCGAAAACGCTAGTAATGCGCGCTCCCTCCGGGCCACCGAGCTTCTCAATAGTTTAAATGTATCCCAAAGATGTATATTAAAATTTGTACCTATTCGGAAAAACTTCGCTAAACCTTAATATAGCCTTGTCAAGGCGTCTCGTTCTCTTGCCTGACTGTACACAAGCGTCACTGGCTATAAGAGAAAATAATAAATTAGGTGTTGCCTAGAATTAGCTAAGAAAATAAATTGAGTTCATTATTTTCTTTTTATTTAATTTGTATATTAGATATTAGTTTGATTATGTATTTATTATTATCAAGAAGTCTGTATATGATATGTGTATAAGAAAATGTTGTTATTTTGCAGAGTATAAATGTAGGGGGCGACACATATTCTTGAAGAGGTGACTATAAAGTCCGTCAATCTAAACAATTTTTCTTACGGGACCAATAAAGGAACCACAAAATAAAACATATTTTTTTTTATCAAAACGTGTAGACCATTTTTATGACCTACTTGACTTACGGTCCTTAAGACCCCCAGGGCAGACCAGCAAAACTAGTGAACGAGAAAACTGAACAATCAGGAAAATGCGAAATTGTCAACCTAACTAAAACTGACAAAAGCGTATATAATATAGGTAAATAAGTGAAATAGACGAATAAAGAAACTGGCCAGTAATACACTTACTCGGGAAAATATTTCTAAATTCCCTTAAAAAAAGGGTTAATAATTAATTGTTGGTTGTACCTCGCCTAACTACGAGAATTATTTACATTCTATAGTAAGTCTCAAGATAGTCGACTTCGCAGCCCTGAAAACCTTTCTTTAAGATTTTTTTCACTCCACAGACTTTTTCTTGCGTTCTTTCTCTGTTCGAGCCGCACGTCTATGAAACTCACTACCATTACTTATCCGACGCGCTCAAACGCAAACCCAAAATCCCAAGTAAAATCTTACTTTCTATCCTTATGAAAGGTAAATAAATATCCTTCCCTTGTTTCCCCTTAGTTTATTCATCTTGTACTGTTAATACATATATTTTTTTCTTTCTTTGTAATTCGTATGTATCGAAGTAAGATGTACCTATATGCATGTATATTATAATTATTGTATATAAGTATGTTTATTATATTGACCACCCCGCACTACCTAATTTCCCATCGCATTTTTCTATATAAGGAGGTTGCCTGGAAGAAATGGCTGCATTTTGCGTATTTCTTCGTTTTTTAAAATAATTATGTCCTTTATTTATTTATTTTGTGCAATAAAGGGTATCGTATTGTCTTGTATAACTCCTTCGACAAGAGCAAAAAAGATTATTGAATTCAATAGAAATTTTCAAAAATAGCTGTTCAACGACGATGACCCATAAATTATCCGGCCTGAAATAGAATTTGCACATATAAATACCCAAAATGGCACAACCTCCGAAGGCTATACTATAATCAAAGGACGGAACACAATCGCGGTAACGACTCTGACACCTACAGTATCGGTAGAGAACAATTATCTTAATTGCGGGTCGTGACCAACAACTCGAGATTCTGAAAAAATATTAAAAATATGATTCATCGCGGTTCTGATATCATAATAAGATGATACCAAAGATCGATGGTTGAGAAGTAATATTAATATGTTTACAATTTAATACAATATAAATTATTTTAAAAATTTACTATCACATATTATAATTTTGAGATCTTGTGATCTTTATGACTTTATCTAACTCTCGTACTCACTACGTATTTCTATCAGAAGGGACCTACTTGGTCGGCAAAGTGACAAAACAACATTTTAATTTTTTTTGACGTGAAAACTTCTTTAGCAACGTTGTACACTTTTTTTGTAATGGGTAAAAAATGTTAAACTCGCGCCAGGAAACTCGCGTCAGGACACATGACACTGATCGAATATTCGTAAGACGGATGACGGCGCGGCGAAAATGTATGCGTCTGCTGTTTCGTTTAGGCGGCGCAGGGCGCTTGTGCATGGCACGCTGTTAATAAATAAGTATTGTATTCTACCACATAAATGATACTACTTTTATACTAATAAATTAAAGCAATTCGTGCAAAATTATTCCCTAACCATTCCAAAATATCAAAAATGCACAACGTTAATATTCAAGTTTTCCCTTTTGCCGGCACTCCCGGAGTGCAACCCGTCGTTTTTTGGGGTTCCGTACAAAAATGAGAAACGGAACCCTTATAGGATCACTCGTGCGTCTGTCTGTCCGTCCGTCTGTCACAGCCAATTTGCTCCGAATCTATTGGATGTAGGATGGTGTAATCCTATGACCCAAACACAGATGTGCAAAGTAAATAAATATTAAAATATATATATATATATATATTTTTGAGGGATAAATTAGGAAATTTAAAAAAAAAGTTTTGCAAACCATGCTGTGTTATATATCATATAAAAGGGCTCTTTATGACGATCTCAAATATATTTTTGTTGTTATCATAAAATAAATAGTTTTGATTTTATTCATGAAAGAAGACAAAAATTGCCCCCCCTCGCCCCCGCGTGATCTTCGAAATATGGTTCATTGCTTGTAGATTACAGGAAAAATAAGAATATAATTTTTTTTTTAATTTTCGAGGGACAAATTAAAAAATTCAAATAAAAAGTTCTGCAAACCTTATTGCGTCATATATCAAATGAATTAGGTGGATTTCAAATATATTTTTGTTATTATTGTAAAATAAATAATTTTGATTTTATTCATGAAAGAAGACGAAAATTTACCATTCCTGATCTCTGAAACTGCTGAGCCGAAAATTTTGAAAAAAAAATGCAAAATATAGTTTATTGCTTGTAGATTACAGGAAAAATAAAATAAGATTCTATCAATTGAATATAAAGTGGAAAACTCAATGTAATACGTTCACTAACGGAAAATATTTGGTATTGTACGGAACCCTTTCCACGCGAGTTCAACTCGCACTTGCCCGGTTATTTTTTCCCAGTTCTTATTACTTACGAAATATCTTTAAGCTGATCAGTTTGAAAGATTTTCTAAAAAATATTATTATATTCTTAATTTTAAGAATCCATAGTAAAGATACCATGCTGTTATTTAAATCTTTATTGACCACAAAGGTACAAAAGGTGAACTTAATGCTAAGTACACTAAGCTAAACGGTTCCGCCTATAATACGGATGTGGACAAAAAAAATATATTATTTTATGTAAGGTATACATATTTTTTCTTTTCTTTGATTAACAATAATGACGAAGATACAGCGCTTTTAAATTTCGCGTGATGTCACGATCAGCTACGATTTTACCAATGGTGACGTAAATCACCCCTACTCTGAAACTTCGATGCGCTGTATGTTTTTAAATTTTTACTACTTTGATAAACGAAAAAATATGGGTCCTTCATTTATGGATAATCTAGTTGACGGTCTAAATAAAATAATAAATTTTTAGCCAGTCCACAACCCTATTGTATTACGATTTACCGGTTTAACAGACACTCAGAAGAAATATCCTTACTTACGTCTTTAGCCATGATTTATGTTCAACATTACATTAATTTTTGCGTGAAATATCCTCTTCGAAACAGCTAAGCCCATTTGTATGTCACGATATGGTTAGCCATGAACTTGACTCGAAGCATGCGTGCTCGCGAGTCACGGATGACCGACCCAGGTCACAGTAGGTATACTTATAAATTAAAAATAAGTGACTGACTAAAACCTTTTAAAATATAGCAAAGTTTTTACACTTTTACATCGTCATCATTTCAGCCGCATAACGTCCACTGCAGGACATAGGCCTCTCCCAAGGATTTCCAAAATGACCGATCTAGACCGGCCTGCATCCAGCACTTTCCAGCGACCTTATTCAGGTCGTAAGGCCACATTGTGGGTGGGTGTCCTACCCCTTATTGCCCCATCACACATAGGTATACTATCACATCTTCGTCGCTAACGGAGAATAATGCACATGGCAAGCGAACTAATGTTGTAACCAGAGTTGGGCGTAGTTTACTACTATTGTGTAGTTTGATTACAAATTACAATGACATGTAGTTAACTACAAGTAGTTGAAATTACATTAATTTAACTATACAACAATTTTGTAATTGTAATTAAGTAGTTATAACTACAAATAACAATAAGAATTAATTACAGCGGGCCTGTGTTAAAGTTGTTGTATTTCTAAAATGTAAGTGTAAAAAGTTGTAAGCAGGAAACGAAAATTTATAAGTAAGTAAATCTTCATAAAATATGTAGTTTCAAAAAGTAGTTTGTAATTGTAATTACAACTACTTTTTGAGGTTTATAGTTCAACAATTTTTTCAATTACTTTTTGTAATTATGTAGTTGCGATTACTAACTACAAAATGTAATTGTAGTTAGTAATTAGTAGTTGAATTACATTTTGCCCAACTCTGGTTGTAACATCTGTATCAATTTATCTGTTTGACCAATAAATGATTGATTGATAACCTTTTAGCATGATGAATTGATAATGAAAAAAACAAATTATTTAAATCTGTTTTGCAAACTTCCATGGAATTTATTTTATGTCTTAATAAGTATTGAAATTAATTTATAGACCTGTATGGTTTTATTGACTGAGCGAGCGAAGCGTCTGAGTTTCGAGACTGGCAAAAAATGCTTTGTCCGGCTGTTCTCGTCTACAGGTCGCATTTCTCAACAAATTACGTGAGGCTTGAATTTTTTTTGGTTTTAGTCTAAATATTTTCAAAATGGCAGAAATGTGGGCGTTCAAAACTTAAAAATATCATATATCAGATATTTCGAAATATTTTCAAAAATGTTATAAACCTTGTTTGTTACGTTTATAAAAACCTTTTTTTTTTGTCTGAACAATTTTTTTATCCGATAAACATCAACGGATCTGTGGTGACTCCCGAGATCTATAGCTCACAGAGCCGCTGTGTACTGTGTTTTCAATGTTTTGGCTATGTGTATCAGATATGTTTAGGGCACTCTACGATACCTAACACACCAAATACTGCATGTACAATCAACAGAACATCATCCTACCTACATTTTAATTTTGCCATATAATTCGTTGAATAAATAAATTAAAAATGCGACAAGCATAACCTACATAGCTTAGTTCACAGATTATTTACTAGTGTAAATAATCTGTGAACTAAGCTATGTAGGTTATGCTTGTCGCATTTTTAATTTATTTATTCAAGGCCAAGGGTTTGATCTAAAGGCAAGGCATAATAACTTACAGATGGAAAAAGAAACTCATGGATGGAAGATGGACACACCAACGATTCAGAATTAAAACCTATTTGTACCTACTACAGACGACCTCCGTGGCGTACTGGTCAACACGCTAGCCCGCTAATCCGGAGGTTCTGGGTTCGATCTAGCGTTGCATAACTATCGATAGTTGACCTTGAAAAACAGTCACAATATCGATAGGACTATCGCTACTATCGAATACTGTCGATGGTATCTAAATTCAACAGTATCGATACTATCGATAGTTTTACCTTAATCAATAGTATTGCAAACTATTGACAATCGATACTATCGATAGTATCGGTTATTCGATACAATCGATAGTCCTACCGATATTGTGACTGTTTTTCAAGGCCACGATAGTATCGATAGGCTATCTATATTTTATACTATTGCTTGCAACACTAGTTCGATCCCCAGCCAGGGCAAGTTGGAAAATGGCCTTTTTCAAATTGTCCTGGGTCTTGGATGTTTATCGTTGAGTATGTGTATTTAATATCATTATGATATCGTTGAGTTAGTATCCCATAACACAAGTTTAAACTTACTTTGATGCTAGTTCAATCAGTATGATTTGTCCGTATTTATTTATTAATTATTTTTAAACAAACTATCGGTAAAGCATTATGGTTTTATCATCTTTCAAGGTAAGATAATAATTAATTAACACAGTTTACAATTTGAAAAATCTAATTTTCGTGTGACAATGTTCGAGCCAAGGTGCTAATGGCTTATATGTTGTGTATGAAAACTTGTCTCATTGTCAAATTTATTGCTATCTCTTTTGCTCTCTTGTGTTTGTTGTTCTGTCGCACTCGGCTAAAGTGGTATTTTTACGCTGTAAACAAAATTCTAGTCTATGTTTATTTTGAATTGCGATTTTGATAGCTGTAATTTGTAAATTGTTCTTCTTAAAATTCCTAAAATGTTATTTATATGAGCATTGTTATTCGCGATATATTTCCTTGTAGTTATCAGCAGCGGCGTGGAACCTTTCACCTTTTCTTTGAAGTATTATCTCGTACCAAAACATGGAAATGTTTACAGATAGTTGTATATTGAACGTCGCCAGCTTGCGATGCATATAGGTTGCAGTAAAAGACACGTGTACTTTGTCCCAAGTATCGAACTTTAGATATCGAAAGGACTATAAATAACACAAACGTACACGTCACACTGCACAAAATGGTGGACCTAAGTTCACGGTTGAGGTAGTAGAGGAAGTGCAGCATATTTGGCATAGAGCAGAAAATTTGGGATAGTCGTGTTTACAAATTTGTACAGATGACATCTGTGTTTTTTCGTGGTAAATTTAGCATAACATGACGTATCAAATGATTGAGATCTAATGACAGGGCGCCACATTAACATTTCGGCTGACAGCCCCTCGAAAGCAAAACGCTTTAATCTACATATTCCTTAAAAACAAACTTGTATTCCAAAAAATACTGCACATCCTCTACTATAATAGGTATTACAGGGTTTAACAAAATATATTGAAACTATATAAAAGGGTGAATCCAGTCCATTATACTGAACAACTCTCCCGAAGGAATATATATCGAAATATGAAAAATAATGTTTGCCCTCTAAAATAAGTTGACCGTTCAGCTGATTCGAAAACATAAAAATATTTTCTTATTTCAGTAAATTTGTTCAGTATCATTTATTCACTCTTAAAATAGTTTCAGTATATTTTGCTGGAGATCATATAAAAAAAATTATAGGTATAAAAAAATTTACATTCCCATACAAATTTTCCGTGCGGCTGCACACTACGAATACTGCATGCTTTAGTATGGAAATGCCGAATATTTTTTGTGTTTTGGCTGTTATACTAATTTCATACTCACAGGTATCAAATGAATCGTTAAGGTATCTACATATAAATATAAGTAACTAAATTGATTTGCATGAGGATAAGATTAATTGCAAAATCGTGTTTATATGTCATAATGCCGTCACGCCTAAACAGTGATGATTTTGCACATTGTATGCGTAAATTGTACCTATATGAAAACATTGCTTACTGTTCAAAATAATATTACACAGCAATACTTTTTAAGTGTTATCTACGAGTATTAATATACTCTTGTGGATAAATTTAAAAGTAGAATAAAATTAGCATTTGTCTTGAAAGTTAATCATAGAAGTAGGTGTTGCCATCTTCCTATAAATTCATCTGCTTCCTTTTTATTTTTTCTTTTCGTAGCTAGCAGATATACATTTTCCCTTATTTTAAATTAGGAATAATAAATAAATATACAAAACAAATCACACAGATTGAGGTAGCCCCAAGGTAAGTTCGAGACTCGTGTTATAGGATACTAAATCAACGATAATATATTTTATAACAAATACACTTATAGATAAACATCCAAGACCCAGGTCAATTTGAAAAATCATTTTCCATCTTGACCTGACCGAAGTGACCGAGGATCGAACCCAGGAACTCCGGTGTGACAGCGTGGCATGATGACCACATGACAGAGGTCGTCAAATAAATTTCAATTTAAGGAAAAGCGTCAATAAAATATTTCTTATTGTTTTCAGTGTTTTCGCTCTTCAAGTTTCTTTAATTAACCATAAGTTTAGAAGTAATTAACATTTTACAACGTAAGTACCTATGTCGTACATCGGACATTTTGCAACGTAAATATTTCTTATAGTGTTATTATCACTGTTCAAAGTTTCTTTAATTTACATTAAGTTTAACATTATATAACGTAAATTTATTTAAAAAAAAACTTTTAAAATTGTCAAATATAATTTTAGCATTTTTTTTCTCACTAATTATGCTAAATCGACACCATCGATGATTTCATCATTGAAATGAATAATAATTTGTATGTTCATAGAATCAACTCGTAATTTCATCGAATCGAAAAATGTCATACGTCATTAGGTACATACCTGATACAACATCAGGTGCTCAAAAGAGCAAGTGCAAACGGCCCAATGTCCACGCCAATAAAACATATAACGGAGCTATAAGATGCTACTAGTCACATGCTAACGGCAGCACCACACTATAAATTAAAGCATCCTGCAATGTAAAAAGTTGAATTACAATGCTGAGAATTACTTTATTTAATTACATAAATATCAGTTCAACTAATAAAAAAGAATAAACGAATAAAAATAATATTTACAACCTTAATAAAAACTTAAAAATAAAAAAACTACGTACAACTTATTTTCCAGAACGTAGTCCCCATCTTACTAAAAAACTAAAATCACTACAGTCTAGGAACTTTCACTTGACTGTTAGTTTGACCAAGTTTTGCAGCTGTAGGTAGAGCGTTAGGTGATAAATGATAGTTTGATTAGGAATATTGATTTAGAACGTGCGCTAGTAACCTTTCTCATAATCTTAACACAACTAAAACTAAACTCTGTGCTACATACATATATGATATGAGATATGGGATCATCTGACAAGTACTTATACCCTTTCAAGAAAAAAGAATATTCCAAATCGGTCCAGGCGTCTTCGAATAATCGGTGAACATACAAAAAACGTTTTAATTTCTCTTATTTTTTTCTATAGAGCGGAATGAAACTAAAACTTCTTTAATCAAAGACTAACTTCGAAAATTATGTTTTTTAAAATTTGTTTGATTTTTCAAAATAATACAATCTTAGTGGCCAAGCGGTCAGCGGTCAACGCTCGGCAGGGGTCGACGCACCAGCGGCCGGCCTTGCTACCGACCTTCTTTCTGATGCAACCCTTAAATTAGATCATGCATTGTATAGCCTGTGTAGTTATTTTTTTCGCTTTCTAACCTCTATCTTTTATATTTAAAAATGTAATTATATATATATTATACTAATATTACATTGGATTATATATATTATATTATTAGTATACTCTTCTTTAAGTGCCGTTTTAGTATCATTCTGGTGGGCCGACAAGTCAACTATGACCATGGGTATCGTGGCCACTCTGAATAGTAAGAAGTAATCATCTTTTACATTTATCACGTACTACTCGACCCCTCTAGCTGGCCATATTTAGTAGATACAGTCAGGTATCGAGGTACCTGACCAAGTGACCAGGCCCCCTATCTATATCTTTGATTTTATCTTAAAGTCAAAAAAATATATACATGAACATGTATGTTCAGAACTTGGTCAGGTTTTTCGGTTACAAACTATTGTAGGAAGTAGGTCTCAGTCAAAAATTCTAAAAGTTATTATTACAAATCTCAACTCTCAGTTACGATTTGATAACGGAACCCTAAATTCTTCAAAACAAGCATAAAAGCACAAACTTATTGTGCAAATATTTATTACTCTCAACATTAACATAACACCATTTTCTCTCGCTGTAAGAGTAATTACTAAATGGCAGGAAAGCAGGAGTTACGACCGTTCCCGGGAGCTTTCACCGCCTTTTACACTTGCTGAATATTTATAGCCATTATAAGCAAACAGTAAAACGTCTAGAAATAACTTTATGTTCATTATTGCTTACTAATATGATAAAATAATGTCGGAATTGATAGATTCAAATGTTTTAAGTCTTCATCTATTGCAAATAATAAAACAATAGATAAACAATTGACCTGGAAGAAATTCCTCCCAGTGACAGGTAAGGGGTTATTTGAATAAAATAATAGTATGTTTTTTTTCTTACTGTATTCTATTACGCCTATATACACGTACATTTAGCCAAATGTTTATAGAATATTTTTCGTTTTTTAATATAAAAATATGTCAATACACATGCAGTATACTGCATGCGTATACATATACAAATATATGTACGGACATACTAACAACGTGTTTTATCTCGAGGTACAGAACAGGCAGAGCCAGGCTCTAAAAGCGGTACGCAAGACGGACGTTACTGCGTATCCGCGTTACAGTGTCAAGCAACATTGAGCATTAAATTATGACGATACAGTTTGATTTGGTTTGACAAAGAAATAGGACGTGAATATCGTACGACTATCGTATTATTTGATGGAGTAACCCCCCAGGGCCATAAGACCAAAAAACGGCGTGCAGCGTGATGTTTATTTTGTAGTACCCACACGAAATACATAAATGTGTTTTTTTTTCTTATTTATATTTCGTAGCGTTTAATGGACTTCCTTAAATACAGTTTAAATAATGTCACTGTTGTTGCACATGAATGGCAGTGCCGGATCTAAATGTGTTTTGAGGAGGGCCAAAATATGTGAATATGCCGCCCCTGCTTGATGATTACTAGTACCTGAACAATACGAGTACACGGAGGGGGGGGGGAGTCCAGACAGTAAAGATTAATTAGAATCGGATTGGCAAATACTATATTACTAGTTAGTACCTGAACAGTAACGAGTACACGGTTTGGAATGAGATTTAGACTGAGATAAACTTTTATACTTCTTCAAAAGTAACCAGACGCCGCCCCCATTCCGTATCGATAGCATAGAAGGGATATATTTGATTTTGCCGCCACTCTGACTTCGCCGCCCGGGGCATAGGCCCTGGCTTGCCCCCCTCTATATCCGGCACTGATGAATGGTATTTATGGAATAACTTTTTTGGCTGGTTGAATTCCAAAACAAACTTTTCAGAAATAAACATTTTTCAAAAAAAAAATCCAGTCATGGAAACATAAAATAAAACCGGCCAAGTGCGAGTTGAACTCTAGTGGAGAGGGTTCCGTACAATGCCAGTTTTTAAATTAATACAAGATATCACATTTGACATCTTCACAGTAAGACGCGAGTTAACTACTACTAGCACTATCTAGTGGTGTTTTAGTGAACTATTTTTCGTAAGTGAACGTATTATTAATTATAAGTTTACCACTTTATTTTCAATTGATAGAATTCTTATAGGTTTTCCTGTAATTTACAAGCAATGAACTATATATATATTTTTTTTAATTTTTTGCCCGATAGTTTCTGAGATCAGCGGCCTTAGTATGATGTTTTATCTGAAAGGTCTTTACGTATCTTCCCTCTGTAACGACAAGATAAAATTCATGAATGGACACGTAGTAAAATGAGTCCTTACACGCAGGCAGGTTTTAAACAGTGTTTCTAATGTCTGCTAAGACATAATAATTTAAAATTAAAACACGCGTTTTGTAAAACAATCACCATAGATAAAAGAATGATATAAGTATGTAATAATTCCTAGAAAAACTGTAGCAACCAAAGAATATTTAAAGTTATTAAAATGAAATGTTATAAAAATGAATGTGCAACGGAACGTTTCAACTGATGTCGTACAACCAACATAAAGGAAATACCACCGCCGAGTACGTATGCATTCACCGCCGCCCCGGAGTGGTTGTAGGATTCATCAAAAGATGACGCTATAATTTCGTAATTAAATATATTTTTAAGTTTGTAAACTTCAATAATACATTGTTTAAAGATGTATGCCTACATTTAAATATACATTTAATATTAGTTCAATGGAATAACTGTTTAAAATACAATTAAAAATGGTTTAATTGAGTCTTATGTGGGTCTAGCAAATCGGCGACAAATTTACATGATTTCACGTTGCCAACCGTCAATATGTCTACTTTGACCTGTCAAAACCATGCTCGCACGGGAGTTAGGCATGAGATTAAATACGTTTTATGAATGAAAGTTATTTTGTCGCTCAATTTTGTCTATGTTTGTTGCGGTAAATTACGCGAAATGCGACAAATTTGAAGGATAAAGTTTGTCCCCTAATCATACTTGCCTCGCTGGGGCGGTATTGTCAATTTTCATCTTCTTTTATAAATAAAATCAAAACTATTTATTTTACAGTAATACCAAAATATATTTGAGATCCTCATAACGAGCCCTTTTGTTTGATTTATGACTATGAAGGTTTGCAAAACCTTCTTTTTTTAATCCCCTAATTCGTCCCCCGAAAATGACCCTTACTTATTTTAAAAATATATTCATTAACTTTGCACATCTGTTTTTGGCTCATAGGATTACGCCATCCCACCAAATTTTACCTGATTTGCGCCAGTAGATTCTGAGCAAATTGGCGGTGACAGACGGACGGACAGACAGACACGCGAGTGATTCTATAAGGATTCTGTTTTTTTTATTTTTTGCACGAATCCGTATATCTATTAATTGAAAATAAAATAGAGTTTGGCGGCCATCTTGGATCCAAAACTTGAATACAGTTTTGAGTTCCGCGGGGAGTTTTACCCCAGCACACAAAATTTCAGGCCCCTGGGATATTCCAGTAGGACGTTATGAATAAATTTAGTTAAAATTCTAAAATCCAGACGCCATATTGGATTCCAAAAAAAAAGTTTAGATTCGTGTTCCGCGACCCAAAAACTCTAAATTTCAGGAAAATCACAGGCAGTTGACTATTGGTGGCCATCTTGGAAAATAAAAAAATCGCTCATCACTTGGCTATTAGAATTTGATTAGATAGGTATTGCAAATTATATCAGTAACGGGAAAGCGAATAAACTTTTGCAATATATTATCCTCACAACACATCATAACAGACAAGAGCTATAATTGTGGCAAAAAAAAATCCAATGGAATATTACTATTGTTACATACAAGTTTAAAAACATGTACCTACTGCATAAAAGTATATCGTAAGATTTCGGACCGCTTTTATGTTTTTTTTAATATTATGGGAAAATACTTCTAATAATTTTCTGAAACTAAAGGTTATTTTTAGTTACATACGAGTATTTTGCTTAAGTTGCGCGTCGGAACTTCGCTGAAATTACGCATACAATGTTATTAGAATTTTACAGATAGTGGATAATATAGAATCCAATAAAGAAAATAAAGGATTCGTAGAAATGCTGTTTGTTAATGGAAAAACCGATTTGTAAAACCTACCTCAATAGAAGCTTGAATAAAAACATTTCTGGTAACAAACTTATCTATAACGTTATGAACAAAATGTTAGAATGTTGTTACGTACGTGTAAGAAAATAATAAACCGAAACTTTCAATTATATAAACTGAAATTTACAGAATAACTTTCCCCAATGTATGTATGTAAGTATGAAAACATGAAAAAAATGTTTTCTTCCTTACCAATAAATTTACAAATCGACCGATCCGGTGATCGAGGTTCATTAAAAATATTTTTTGCCAGAAAAAAGTTTTCGAGTATCATGACCTAACTCTACCCTTAAGATAGTTTAAATATGTTTTGTTAGACATAATTGTGTATTCAAAGTCTGGATTAGAAGTAAGTATAGTTGCTATCTATCCAGCGGGACGCGGCTGGCGGCAGTGCACGCGAGTCCTAACGCTTTTAATCCGGTCCCGTGCGCCCGCACATCATTCGCTCACTTGCACTGGCTCTCTGCGCGCGCGCCGCGAATCTAATTGTCAGATATTAATTATTTTCTAATAACAATGTATAAGTACTTGGTGCTCTTGTGTGTAGTTTCGATCATAGTTGTTGGTAAGTTACATGTTACACTTTATATTATTTTCATTGATTTTTCACGCTTTTAGTTACGAGACGATTAAGTTACTATTTTTAGTGAGTAATATTACTTACTTGCCTAAGTTTCGAAAGGATATATAGGTATAGAGCTAATAATTATTTAATTTTGTGGAATGAGAAAACATGATTATGTATTAAAACTGTATCAAATTGTGATATAGTTCTGACACAAACTTTATCTCTCTCTCTTCACCCTGTAAATAATCATGAAGAAGAATATTTTTAAAATATATTATTAAATTTTTACTTTTTATAATTTATTCCATACATTCACATGTCGGAAATATTTTGTTACTTGATTAGTTAATAGGCAGGGACATAGTATTTTTAACACTATATAAAAGCAATAATAAGAAAATTAAACTTATTACTTACTATCTAATCGAACAAAAAAAATAAACTTACAATAATAACGAAATGCAGCTAGACATACACTAGTCCTTTTAACACCGATATAAATTTAACTATTGACCACCACGTTAACTACAAGTTTATTTTAAATGAAACCCTTTAAGTGCAGATGGTCTACTTGGTAGTAATAAAAAAGTAATTGAAATCCATGGACTAGTTTTGGAGATAAAAACAGACTAACGCGAAAAACTACTTTAATTTTATGGAATGTTGATGATAATCTAGTGACACTTCATTGAATTTTCATCAACAATTAACTACGTATGCTAAATTAAGGCGTATTATAGCTTCTTCAATAAAATGAGCTAAAAAAATTTCGCACAAAGGACGAACATTGGGATACGCTTGTATAACTGCTCTTTTGAATTTTGTTAATCTTAAGTATAAGTCAGAATAAATATTTTTGATACATTAAATGCATAGCACACTAATTGAAAAGTCAGGTTTAGTCCACAAGTAGAGGTCTTTTCTAGACAAATAATGACACTTATTTTGGACTCTACTTTTCCTAAATGTAATAGATCATTTTTAAAAACTGAAAACCATCTTCGCCCCCAAACTACATAACCTATGTTGATAAAACTTCTATGGTACCACCTGGAAAGTATGCCCTTTTAAACAAAAAAGCATTTTCCAAATCGGTCTAGGCATCTTCGAATAATCGGTGAACATATATATAAAAAAAAAGATCGCGACGAATTGATAACCTTTTTGGAAGTCGGTAAAAATAGAAACCTACGTTGAGGATGCTGTATGTTCTACAACGGGGATTCATTGACAAGAAAACAATTAAATGTGATTTAATTAGGAACATTGTTTAAAATGTTTACCTACTTACAAACAATACTTTCATTTAGATTATTGACATATTATTACACAGATCTATCTACATATATTATAGTACGTACTCGTACCATACCATTGTTTCCAAGAAACTCAGTAAATCGTAGTAAAACTATAAATCCAGACGTCATTAACACTTTGCGAGACACAATAAACAAAAAAATATTTATTTATAAGCCGCTGTATTTTAATAATGTAATTTTTGTTTTGAATAAATGTAACAATTGATTGACATCTATCAGAATCAAGGAAAGGCAAAAATACCTATCCGTTTAGCTTGATTCTCCTAAGGAACATTGCACGTTACACACGCCAACCTCGCCTTGTAGTTAGGAAATTATTATTCATAGAAGAAGTACACGCACCCTTACAATATGTATTAAAATACATGAAAAGTAGATTAAGTATAATATATAATATTCTAATTTGAATGAACGAAAAAGTGTTTATTTAAAAGGACACCTTTACCGTCTAAAACCTTTGAAAACAATGCGGATAAGATGAATCGCAACATGGCTTGTACTGTAGGATGTTCTCATGTTTGAGTCACGTCGTTCGTGGCTGGTCCTTTCCGCGGTCGTGCCCTCTCTTTTTTGTATTATATGGCTACATATGCTCAATTAAACAGTTCGATAATGGATCGAGCAAAAAGTGTGAACATGTAAAACTGTTTGGAATAATAAGTAGGTAGGAAAACGTGCGCAGATGAAAATCATCAATATAATTATTATCATTGAAAAACAACGAGTACTTCATATTTAATTAATTTATAGTCCATTTGGTTGCCTATTAAAAAGAATGTAAACTATCTTGAAATGTACACTTTAAAAATCAATACCTTTGCAAATTACAAATTATTTATTTTATAAATTACATTTTTTTATTATTTGCAAAAGTATTGATTTATAAAGTGTGTATTTCAATAAAAAGTCATGTCAAGATTGTTTACATTCTTTTGAATACCTCAACAAATGTACTATAAATAATCGAAACAAAATCAAAAAATATGGGTAAGTACTATTATTACTACATTTAATAATATAGCTAAATGAAAGAAAGGTGGAAGCTGGGAAAAGGAAATAAAGACCAAAGTCGTTGATGGATGAAATAAAAGAAAATGCAGAAATTGTGTCGCACAAAGAAGTCAAACAACTAGCTGAAAATAGGGACACATGTAAAATTAATAATAATACTCCATCGACAAAAACCTTTTTCTTACATACATACATAATATCACGCCTATTTTCGACAGGGGTAGGCAGGGGCTATGGACCTCCACTTGCTACGATCCTGACAAACCTCTTTCGCTTCATTGACACTCATCAATCTCTTCATACTTGCCCTTCGGTTATGGGTACTTTTTACCTCTCCCTTTTTTTAGAACGTCTGCAATCTGGTCGCAGAATGTTCGCCGAGGCCAACCCTTTCCTGCTGTTTCTTTCACATTTGTCTTATAAATATTTTTTTGTTAATCTAAACCTTGTTCTTAATTCTTAAATTTGCTGATTTAACTGTAAATCGTTACTTCTAAGTTGTTTCATCATGAAACCTACTGGAATATAATAATAATAATAAAATAACCGTATAGTTGTGGTGTGATAAAATAAATCTCAACTATAAACAATAAAAATAATACTACTCATTGATGATAATGATTCACCATTATTTTTAGAATTCCAAAGGTTTTTACCTATCTATCCTCAATAAAAAATTGAAAGTACTCAGTGATATCATGTTTCTTAGAAATGCCAGCGATGAGGTTAGCTCCAGAGCTTTGAAATGAGCTTCGCAGGTTTTACAAAAAGTTAATTGGCCTGACCAAATTACTTATTAAACGGCGATTCGTTTGCGATACAAACCACTACTGCATTTGTTTGAAATGGTGCTGTTTGAGCGATCTAAAAGCGGCGTTGTAAGATGAATCAGGCGATAAAGTGCGAGAAGAGGAGTTGGTGAAGTAGAAGAATTTTATAATAATGCAAAAACAAACACGATCGACTTGTTCTGGCAGTGGCTCGAGTTAGGTTACACGCCACTGGACAGGACAATGACTCGGGACGGCCCTCCGCCAACTTAATGTGGGATATCTAGGATCCATCCACTTCGTAGGAGCATACACAATTACACATACCTACCTGTTTCTAGAGGCTCTGTGAGCTGAAGACCTCGCTAGTATACATAATTTTAAATTAATAATTTCGCGCGAGGATGAATACGATATTTCTAAAGTTTACAACCTCAATATTTTCGCCATTTTGAAAAATTGCGAAAAAAAATTATCTTAAAAAAATCTACATAAAAAAAAAACTACTCACAAAATTCGGTTGAGAAATGAGACTTGTAGGCGAGAGCAGCCGAACATCCGGAATTCGGACAGGAATTAATTATTGCTGAAGCTGTGTTCACTCGCTCGGTTAATAAAATTTCATAAGTTTCTTGCACGCATAAACGTCGTTAATCGTCGTTATTAATTATTCTTTGCCGTGCATATAGAAGGTTTAATATAGTAGATTTACAGCATACGTCCATTCGATTAAATTTCCGAACTGAACCTATGTCCAGCAGTGGAGTTCCTACGGTTTAAATAATAATGATGGCATTCATGGCTAAATTACTTATAACTATATTCATGGTAGGCAGAAGCTTTTATTCAGCAGTTAAATGTTTTTTATAGCCAGGTTCTTTCATGATACTTAACGAAAACAAACTGCAAAAAATTAAAAAATAAAATTGTGCCTTAAATAAATCTTCTTGTGTACAAGTAACAGTCCTTTTACATAAAATAAGTTAGAGCTTAGCTTCCTTCCCCGTTAAGCTGTAAAATTATTGCCTTCATCCGGTACTCGTTAAAAAAGAAAAAAGTAGAGAAACTTGATATCATGAGAAATGAATCGTATGAAATCACGTTTAACTAGGCAGTAATGTGGTTCTGGATGAGTCTAGTTGTTTAGACTTGTACGATAAGGTGCCCTAAGTGACTTCACATTGGCCTACTTTCATGGTCATCGCTAATAACACGCAATAATCATTTCACTGGGTTTTAAAGCATCTATTAAAATCCTTAATTAAAATCCCTACAACTCATAAATTTTCTTGGAAAGTACGAACTTTTCTCCTTGTAATCTGAAGAGCGGCTGCAGTACGGGTTTTCGAATAGGTAACGATAAAAACGGTGTTTTTATTACAAAATATTTGTGACTCAAGTCATTAGTAATGCACGTGGGACTGAAAACTGAGAAAGAAAATCTCATGAGATGAAAATTTTAAAACTGAACAGCAAAAAATAATAATTTAGTTAATAAAAAAGCGTCGTCATTTTTTAAATTTTGTATACAAAACTTTATACAAGGATGAATAATAATTTATTTTCCAAATGTATTCTGCAGATACAAAATTATCACACCCCTTTTTAATCGAGGCACTAAGGCCATTTAACCAACTCGAGGACATGGTGTATCTTATTTTAAAAGTATCCCGTATATGAAAATGTCTTTTGATGCAATAAAGTTTTTTTGTATCTTCAGAGATAGAAGGAGCTGTTGCAATCGCATGTACAACAAAACGTTTAGGAGTAATGTTTCTTAAAATTTTGCTTTTCATAAATGCTCGGATCAGTTTATGGGATAATTTGTATATACTCTTAAGTAGGAAAGCATTTTTCTTATTTCGTTAAAAACATTCCTTAATTAATTTATTGGTGAAAGTATACCTAGAATAGGTATAATTTAACCTCTATTGTGTTATAAAATATTTATCTATACATCTATATCAGATAAAAATATTTTTTTCCAAATTATTAAAATTCTCCAGTACAAATGACATCAACGATCCAAAACTTGAAACACAGATTCGCTGTGGAGTGTAAGCAGGGATGAATATTATAACAACCCTGTGCGAGGAAATGTTCTTGGCATAGTTTACTTTGGAATATTAAAGTAGGTAAGTAGGTAGGTACAGCAATAATATTTTAGTAAACTACTAGCTCTGTACGTAGGTTTATTATCATAAACATCGTTAACTGAACAATAAAATATGCATTCTAATTGGTGGCCGTAAGATGAAATGTGAATGTTCTTACGCATGCAACTTTCGCCTAACGGTGTGGTCCATCCGTCCCAGCCTTCGAGTTTTTGCTTGTCAAAATACTAACTGTACACCGACAATTTCTCGTACTTACGGATTTTAGCTTTAAATGCTTTACAAATAAAGGTAGTTTTGCGTTGATTTTGATGAGCTGTCCATCGATCGTGGATGTCGGCCCAGATTGTTTGGATAGTTCATCGAAATGGTAGAAAACAGGTGAGTTATTGTCGTATCTAAATAGAACAGAAGTAGGTCTTGCTTTCGCTGTTATTGCACGAGATTGTGCACATGTTTGCGTGTCTATAAAACGGAGGGTCTCAAATAAGAAGTTCGTAGCCTCAGTTACCATGCAAAAATTGTATCTAATGTATAAATTTTTACGTTGTTATGTCAAAGCTTTTTTTTATATACGGACAAATCACAAATTGCCTTTTTCAAATTGTCCTGGGTCTTGGATGTTTATCTATACGTATATGTATTTGTTATAAAATATAGTATCGTTGAGTTAATATCCCATAACACAAGTCTCTAACTTACTTTGGGGATAGCTCAATCAGTGTAATTTGTCCCTATATATTTATTTATATCCGTCATTTAGGTTAAAAACGTGGACTAACTTAAATACCCATTCAGTTTAAACCTTTATCCACCCAAAACAAGAAGATCTCCTTGATTGTCACATCTTGGATTGAGTATTGACGTTCGAGACCAGCATAAAATAATTTTATAATATTTGCAACAACAGTGTCATTGTTAGCCGGCCACGCGGCCTATCAGTGCTGGTCCGAAAATAACTAATACGCAGTACTACTTGATCCCGTAACCTGACCAAGAAAAAGTTTTATCGCAGTCTCGTAGTGCGTATAATGCAAGTTGCGATAACCTTCAGTTGTCTGTCTTTTTGTTAGGTTAGGAATCTGTGACGGCATAGCCATTCAGTACTTCTTCTTCTTCTTTCCCCGCCTTTTCTCTATTTGGGGTCGGCTCTGTATGTCAACTCTCTCCATGATTTCTGTCCTTCGCCATCTCTGCACTAACCCCCCGTTCCCCCAAAATTGATCTCAAGCATTCTTCCCACGTCTTTCTCGACCTTCCCTTCCTCTATACTTTCAAGTCAATAACTTTTTTAAGCCAGGTGTTCGGCATCCTCTTATATACTCGTTCTGGATCTTATTAATTTCAGTAACCCCAGACATCCATCTTGACATACGCATTTCAGCCACATGCATCTTATGTTCTTCTTGTTTTTTCGTTGCACAACACTTTGCTCCATATAACAAGGCAGGTCTAACAATGGTCTTATTTATTTTCCCTTTCAATTTGTATAGTCATTCAGTACGTGGTTATAATATTACATCGCCCCTTTTCGATATTTTACTTCTCATAATATGTTATGCATGACAATAGTACTCAATAGCCACCCAAGAATTCCGAAGAATGTGCGAAGTTGAGATGAAAAAGCTAGAGCTGAAAGACGATTTGACTGTTTTTGTTTATTGTTCGATACACTTGCTTAAGATTGCCAATTGCGTCAATATGAACTGATGCTGTTGGGCCAAAAAGGTTCTCGAATGGCGACCACGTACTGGCAAGCGAAGCGTAGGACACCCACCCACAAGGTGGTATGACGACCTGACTAAGGTCACTGGAAAGCGCTGGATGCAGGCCGCTCTAGATCTGTCATTTTGGAAATCCTTAGGAGAGGCCTATGTGCTGCAGTGGACGTTATGCGGCTGAAATGATGAATGATGAACTGTTGCTCCTTGACTGAATTCACATGGGCCACACTTTATTTTGTTTCCGTTACTTTCTGTAGCGTTTTGTCATTTATGTGATAAGGGTGTACTTAAGGTGTGTAGTAGGCATCTATAAACGAGAACACAATCGCTTCGCTATACCTTCGCAACTGGAACTAAACCGCTTATCAGCGCCTCTTTATTAGCACAGTTAAGTAGAATGTTACTTTACGGCCACTAATTTAGAAACGCAGTAGGTACCTATCTTTTTTATAAAATAGAAGAAATTGGCAAAACGGAAATGCAAGCTACTAGTAAATTGTGCTGTACCATTGTACTTAATAAGATACCAGCTGTCTTTGTCTACTTATATTTAATTCCTACACTTCAACTGCTTTGCTTAATTATTTTTCAAAACTAAAAACCGACTTCCCTCATAATCTATCCAACCGATTTTGATAAATTTCTATGGGACCACCTGACAAGTATACCGATCAAACAAAAAAAGAATTTTTAAAATCGGAAGAGGCGTCTTCGAATAAATCGGTGAACATACAAATAAAAACATAAAAGATCACGACGAATTGATTACTTCCTCCTTTTTGGAAGTCGGTTAAATACACACCGTGCGTATATTGCGAAAACAAAAACGCATAGATACGAATGATACGATGTCATTTCAGCTGTCGAAGCGACAATAATTTTTCAAAACTCAAACCCATAGAGGCTAAAACCCCAGTTCAGCCCAAAATTACACCACGGATTTTGATACAATTTCAATCGGACCTTCTGAAAAGTATATCCTTTCAAACAAAAAAGAAATTCCCAAATTGATCCAGCCAGGCGTCTTCTTGTATGTATAAGGGGAACACACTTTAATATACATTTGAATTGACAACCTCCTTCTTTTTTAAAGTCGGTAAAAAATTGGTCTACTTTCTTGCGAGGTTGATCGTACTTGAACACACACCTTCGCCGCCATATGCTACTAAGAGAATTAAATTGTATAAAGTTTACGTCCATTAAATAATGTTTAATGTGCATCGCGGAGCGCCATCGCCAGGAGGCTGTGGTCAATGCACTCGGACAGAAAGTGCTTCACGAATTGTCACTTTGGTGTAAATAAAAGCCTGCCTTATAAAAGACAATGCCGTAGAAAGTAACGTTTCAAAGTGTTTCAATTTGAACCTCTGTGTAATAACTATAAACAGTTTAGAAAATGAACAGTTATGTTACAAAAAAATACAGCTCTTAACGTAGGTATGTATAAATCATTCAGATTGTGATAGATTAGATAATAGAGTAAGTTTTGACTTGTTTTACTTGTATTATACCTACTCGTATGAGTGCGTATGAGTAGAAGATGATTGATAAGAAAAGTTTTAGGTATGCAGGCTTACTTGTACGAACAGGGACAGGAATACCGATATTTATCTTTTATCTAAATATATATAACTCAAAGGTGACTGACTGACTGACACAGTGATCTATCAACGCACAGCCCAAACCGCTGGACGGATCGGGCTGAAATTTGGCATGCAAGTAGATGTTATGACGTAGGCATCCGCTAAGAAAGGATTTTGATCTATTACACCCCTACGCGAGCGAAGCCGCGGGCAAAAGCTAGTTATCTATATATCGATACCCGATATCGGTATTTTATCGATATTTTTATACAATATTATATATTATATATTTCATACAAATTCGATATAATACCAGTATTTTATACAAAAAAATCGATATAATACCAGTACTTAGTTACGAGATATCGAAATTTGTATCGATAATATCGATATATTGATACACCGATAAAATATCGATAAAATACCGATATGGGGTATCGATATATCGATAAAAAATATCGGTATTCCTGTCCCTGTGTACGAGTAGGTTATGAAATGCTCATCCTACTTATAATTTACTTAAAAAAGTAGGTCGCTTCTGTATTTTACAAGCTTTTATGTATCTTGTATGTATGCGTACGTTTGTTTAGGTCAAATCTTAAAACTCAATTTTCAAACGATTGAGCTGAAATTTTGCATACATACTTGTGTAATTCGGATAACAATACAATATTATGAAGTCAATGAGCTATTCTGATGTTGATATTCGTTTAATCGATAAAACAACATCGATAAAGTAACATTTACTTTCAAAAACTTATTATTATCATACTATTTCCCAGGTGCCATTTCAATGACAATTTGGAATAGAGATAAGAAACATCCGAAAACGCTTTGAACGATTTTGTGTTTAATTGAGTTATTTACCTTCCCATTTACATTTTTGGGTCCGAGCTGTTCGCGAAATCACGTCTCTCGCCCTTGCGAAGCCAAGTTCCTTTGTTAGATGTGTAAAAATTGCAAACGTTAATCGTTACTTTATTAATATTAACATTACAAAATTAATATAAGTACTTACTTACTAACGTATCAGCATAAAAGTCAGATAAAAAGAAATAAACGTTTATTTAGTTTTTAATGAGTCGACTTGCGTCAACCAGGTTTCATCTGCTAAACAAAAAATATTTGGCACTCGAATAAAAAACAACAAATATATTTGTACGTAAGTACTTGATACTTACGTACTCTTAGTTTTTTGTGGTCATCGGTTCAACATAGAAAGCCTTATTAAATAAAAATAATGATTGGAATTGAAACGGCTTTTACACAAACAAGTTTAGGTATGGTTTCAATTTAAAATGCCAATGTGATAGAAACTTTACAAAGAAAGCTTTCGAGTTTTCTTGATGACGTGAATAGACCCTGACAAACAAGTACCTTAGGACTAGTAGGTATCCGAGAGCTATAAAGATTTTTAAATCTGAGGTTCTTACCAAGATTTTACCATTTTTTTTTAAATGATTGAACAACATATGCGAAGGCATGTGCGAAATTTATAACGAGACGAGAAACCAATTTATTTGTTTTCAATTGCCTTGTAATCAAATAAACATGCAAATGAATAGCAATGCTAACATGTTATTGGCTGTGATTTAAAATAGCTTTATCAAGCCCGATAGAAAGATTATACCGACAAGATGACAATTGACCAATAAACCTAGCAACTGATAGGTTTATGACCTAACAAGGAAAGTGTCTAGTGCAATCTACGAATTATCTTTATGTGCGATGCATGCTGCGAGTGCATGCGCTTGCGCATTCGCAACCTTATCTGCGGCTTTAAACTAAAGAAAGAACAGAATTTTACCTATTCCGAGACACGAGATATAAAACAATTGATATTTTTATTGTCTGGTTGAGTAAGCGGGTCTTAATCTACAATTCGCTAACGGTAATTAATAATTTTCCGGGTCCAGTGCTGCCCTTATTTGAAATAAATCATATGATAGGAAACGGAAACATCATTTAAAATTTTATCTTGACCAGACACTAGATAACCATTCAAACTATTTTATTAACTACTTTTTACAGTTTAAAGTGAGAACGTGAAGCTTTTCTACGCACAATTCGAAAAACGACCACTTTTGGCGTATAAATGATTTATTTCAAATGGGAGCAGCATTAGATCCCGGAAAATTCAGGTATCCCCTTAAGTCATCTACTGTTTTATTCTTCCACTGCTGAAAACTAATTTGTTTTACAGCACAATAATTTATGTCTTGGCACGTGAAATGGTCAAGCTACGCTTCTCTATTCTACTTTTGCCGTATTCGCGACCATTTCAGAAAATTATTGCTGCCAATATTAGATACTTGTGGCTCCACTGTGTGCTCTAGACCATATTTCTTTGCTGTTTGTGTATAATATTATGGCGCTCGGTGATGTATAGCGCTATAAAGTTGAAAGATATGACTGTTTAGCAAACGTTTCTCAAATTATAAACTCCCTTTATTATCCTTTATCTTCTTGCAGAGTACTAAGCAATATATTATTGTTATAGAAAATACTTCATTCATTTTAGATTTTCTCTAAGTAACGTAATGATTTGAAAAGGTAAAAGCAAACTCTCAATTCTGCCAAAAATCGTATACGAAATTCTCTACCTACATACGCAATAAAGAAATAAGAGATTATACCTATCCATACAAACCTATGGAACCTTTCGAAACATGCCACCTTTTAAAAAAACTGTCTAAAAGAAAATCCTTTCATTAACCGCGACCTTTTTTCCTTTCAGAGGCCCGCCCCAAATGGCAATTCCTGCCACCAGTGCCCGGCCACATCCCCGTGTACATCAGACCCGGTGACACTCCTCTAGAAGAGATCAACCCTGACCTGGCCGAGGCCTTCCACGCGCTCCCAGCTGGGCGCAGTGTAGGCAAACAACTAGAAGCCGCCGTGGAAATCCCAGAACAAGCCGACCAGCCCCAGCCTGAGGTCCCTGAAGCCCCTCAACCACAGGACACCATCGACCGCCGTCCCTATGAAAAGAAAGTTCTAGAAAAAAAGAAAAAGGCCAGCTCCGAACTCTCCGCACCGATCGAACGTAGATAGAGGGCGCTGGTAGTATAAACGTACTTAAGTTTTTATTTTGATAATACTCAGTCGAGTTGTAAGCTTGCCATTCGCTTTGATATTATTTATTATGTAACTATACTATGTAATATTGAAGTAAGTAAATAATTTATTTCTATAATATTTTTTTTTTGTATTATTTCATCTTTTAATAAATTATTTTACGGCCCTGGATGCGATTCGTGTAAAGCCTATCTTTAGTTTCTTTGTTTCTTGAGTCCTAGCAAATTTCAATCAAAGATTGGTGTAGATCCTTTGATTACCTCAAGGGAGCATCTTTCTTGAGACATTCATAAAAGCCCACTGGTTTTCATAACGTTTTCCTCCATTACTCAGTACACAGAGCCAGTTGCAGTTACCAAAAATCACACTTAGCAATAATATGGAACTAAGGTGGAACTGGAATAAAGAAGAATAAACAAAAATACAAAAGGATTCCTGTCGCTTTCTTGGACCAGAGACCCTTGATTGCGCTCATGCCCTTGGAGAAGTAGCTGATACATTCTACGTTTTTTCCTTAATTTCAGACCAGAAATTAAAGACTTCAAATCTTATTTATTAAAATCATTTAGATTTGAATGGAGAATGACTTGTGGCCCATATTCGGTAGATCGTCCTTTCTCTATCTACAATGTGTATTTTTTATAATTGATCAAACGAAATGTGCGGATATTAGACGAAATATTATCGATAAAAAACGAAAAACAAAAATTCGTTATGTTAGTTATTTGAAAAATTCTAAAAACTTTAATTTTGTCGTCAATTAACTAATTTCCTGTTTGGTATTGATAATTGTTTTTTACTTTCTTAGCTTCTTAAACTTTGTAGTTTTCAAATGAGACAACTTTGAAGAAAATACGCCCTTCACTTAAAGAGAAAAAAATCGAAACACGACCTTTAGAAAACAGAAAAAAATAAAGTGTTAATAACGATTTTCTTTCGGTTTTTTTTTTCGATAATATTTCGTCTAATATCCGCAGATTTCGTTTGATCAAGTATAAAAAATACACATTGTATATTGATCGAATATTGGGGGGCTACCTGAATTTTTTTGGGGTCCAGGTTTGTTTGTTTGTTTTTCGTGTGTGTAAGTGGCCAACACTGGTGTAAAATTTTTCAAGCTGCCTAAAGGCATCGGATGTAGCTAAACTTCTGCAACTGAACAATGATGACAGCTGGGACCAACGGCTTAAACGTGCCTTCCAAAGCACGGAAGAGCTTAAGAAATTTTTATGCCACTTGTGGTCACCCATCCAATTGCGGACCTCACCCGGTGTCGCTTTACTTGCGAAGGGGCTAGTAATACGCACTCTCGCCGGGCCACCGAGCTGCTCCATGGCATGGGTCCAGTGCTGCCCCCATTTGAAATAAATCATTTAAAGGAAAACGGAGATATCATTACAAATTTTGTCTTCATCAGACAGACCCTAGAAAACCCTTCAAACTATTTTATGAACTACTTTTTACAGTTTTAAGTGAGAACGTGAAGCTTTTCTACGCACGCATTAGCCTAAAGAGGCCGTTTTTCGCTCTTTTTCTGGAAAGAATAAGTCAACTCGCACACTGCTCCGCATCCCGCTGCGTACCGCGGGGCCGGAGTGTACGCAAGTATCTCAATTTGTATAGAAAACACGCATAGGACAACACACCGACACCGGGTCTACGCGCGTCGTTTTTGTATGGCAGCCCGCGCTATATACGCAGCGGAATGCGAAGCAGTGTGCCAATCGCCTAAAGGAGGATCATGGTGTGAAGGCTATATGGGAAAGGCACATGGAGGCCGAAAACGAGTAGGTCAACCCAGACATCGCTGGAGCGATATGGTGCAAGCTGATCTGCAAGAGATGGAAGGGAACAGTTGGCAAAATATCCCTCAGAATAGAAAATTGTAGCGCTCTCTTCTCGAAGGCCAATATCCACTCCGGATCACTGAGCAAGCGAAGTAGAATAGGGATATATCGAAGCAGCTGGCAATTCTACATTTCTTTTTCACACCTACCAGTGGAAACCCACATCAATACTTGTTTCTAGGCGACGTTTCTTGCTCATAATACGGATGCGGTCAGGCGAACGGTCCACCGTTATACGTGATAACAGAGATTATCGCATTAGGCATGCTAAATTCCGTTTTAATTTTCTCAATCAGCATCGATTACACATTCTCTCATACATTTTCTAATAATTACAGTGAATAGGAAGCCTTTAGGAAAGCAATAGAAAATATACAAAGACACAATTTTTTTCAGTTTTAGTAACCTGAACCTATATGTATGCAAGGCTTTAAATACCGGTATTTATGAGAACCGGTACCATTGAGTTTGGTGCGGTATCGGTGCCAGACATAGTGCCTGCACTATTTATACCGGAACTATTTTACCGTCAATGTCGGTACTATACCGGTTCCGGTACCGGTACAAATCAAATCAGTGAGAAACCAGATACCAGCAGGTACAAGTATAAATAGATAGCAGCAGGTACCTAAATTAGGTACTTGTACTTTTAACCCATCTAAACCAGGTACCTAGGTACCGAAATGAAAAGAACCTCTAAACCGGTACAGAACCTGAACTTTTGATACCAGTTCCAAGCCTTGGATGTATGTATTCTACGTCACTGGGCTTGTGAGTCTATTGGCACGCAAATCATGCTTAACCCTTTCACCGCGAGACTTTTTATCAATTGCCGTGCCCCCAGCGCGAGGGATATGAAATCTAATTTTTTTTTTTACAATATATTGTTTTAGGCATTTGTCCTCAATCTCACCTGATGGTAAGCGACGATGAAGACTAGGATGAAGCATGCCTATCCAAAAGATACCCATTCAATCTACTTTTGACTGTCCCGGGGCTGTACTTCTCTGGGAATATAGACGCAGGCAGTTCATTCCATACCTTAACTACTCGAACCAAAAAGGAATGTTATGTGTAATACGAGCGGTTTTTTTTTGTCGAAAATATCCGCGCTCGCGGATTGGGCACGACAATTTTTGTCGGATAAATCCGACGTTCGCGATGAAAGGGTTAACTATTTCCCAAAGAGAGTTGACGTCAGGCAATCGTAAATAGCCAATAGCCAAATCGTTTAAACGTCTTTGGCATCTTTGCGTGACCATTGCCATGCATATATTTGAAGAAGCGGGAAAATGCATCCCGCGCTACGAAGCAGTACAGCTGCAGAGATGCAATCGGGAAGGCGCTAAGGATTGGATCTCACTTGTCAAACCTCCTTCTACATTTTTGTAATAAAGTTTAATTATTAATAAAATTAGTAAAATACTAAATGTACCTTTACAATGTTGTTTATTCAAGAAATATCTACAAATTAAACATTATTGGTATCTCATTACATAAGCATGAGATAGTTGTGAACCGATATTTAAAATACATAAGATTCTAACACTCCCGTCATTATATATTGGAAACAGCTATATTTGTAAAAAGTGATCCTTACCTGTTTCCTAAATTATCTGATACAATAGAAAGAAACCGACGTGAGGACAAATTGTACATTTTTCATTAATCTAAAACGACATTATTACATGATAGTGTATTAGGTATGGCACCGATAATATATAATAAAATACCGAAACAATATAAATGAAATTTGACTTTGCTTAAGAAGAAAATTAAGTTATTTTTGGTAGATAAATGTCATTCTAGTGTTAAGGATTTCTCATCTGATAAATTGTAAACTGACTTTGTTTTATAGTAAATTGTAAAAGTTTTATAGATTCAAGTATATTTTTATATATTATGATAGATGACAGCCTTTCTGACAAAATTTGCACACCAGTGATGGTAAACATGATTGGACGAAACTGAATGTAATATCTTGTAACACATGTTTGGCAAATAAACTATCTTTATAAATAAATCACTTAGTCTAGTTGCCGACTAATGTCAGCACTTGGCTTAGATAAAACCAAGTACTTATAGTAGACTGCGTTCTGAAATAGACTAATAATCTTAGGACATCGGCTGCGTTATATTTATTTATTTAATACTTTATTTACCAATAATAAATGGTACAAAAGGCGGACTTAATGCTAATAGCATTCTCTACCAGTCAACCTTCGGGATAAATAGAAATTTTGCGTAGTAGGCGTAAAAGTAATGTATACTCAAACAGTATGCACCAAACATACAACATATTAAATACATATAAAACAAACATATATTATACAATATACATAAATAAATAATATATATACATAACCATACAAACAATAAATACATTAAATAAATATGTCTTATTACTATAGAAAACCAGTATAAAAATTTCTGCTGCATTCATAGATGTAAAGATACAAGATACATATAGCGTACCTAATGAAAAGTGTGACCAGAATTAAATGTTTATGATTATTTCCTTTTGTTGTATAACAATAAGAATGTCGACAAAAATATTTTTTGGCTCATTAGGGAGATTATTAAAAAATATTTTATACGTATTTTTTCTCTGATTAGCAAATAATGACAAAGATACAGAGCATTTAAATTTCGAATGACGTCACTATCAGGTACGATTTTCACTAGAAGGTGACGTAAATCGCTCTCACTCCAATACTTTGAAGCGCTGTATCTTCGTAATTTTTGTCTACTTTGCTAAACGATTTTTTGATTAATTGACATTATTTTTATATATTTTACCCAGTCTATACCCCTATTTGGTAATGCAGCACGATATCATATTTCCAAGGAAAGATATTTATAAATTAACACTGTTTACAGTTACAAAACTTGTGTGACACAGCATGAGCCAGGCTTATAAATGATGATACTCGTTCAAACAAAACTCGGCCCCATGTCACATTAATCGCTGTTTTTTGCTCTAGGCTATGGGGGTCTTTTTACACAGTAAAAAATTCTAGATCTATGGTTTATACTCTTACAACACGCGACATATTGGCTACCATCTCAGTCGCATTTATGATTTTTTTTCCAGCACTAAAAGTTCCAATACGTCGGTTGCTATTCGCGTGAAATATAGCGCCCATACTCTACAAATTATCTTACAAATAATTCACATCACTATCCTAAAATAAATTACGACCTACGCATGGTAAGCATTACATTGATCTCCCAAATAATCGTCCTTAGGTTAGTTATCACTTCCTTCAGTTGCTTATTTTTTAACACCACCTGGAAACCAAAAAAATATTGAATTATAAAAATTTGTTGAAAATAGTATATTATGCAATTAGTGAATAAAGGACGGATTTACTTCGAGGGCCATAGATGAGTCACGAGCAGGTGAAGGATTCTAACGACTGAATCACGACCGTAGGGAGTGATTCATGATGTATGAATCACAAGCGTAGCGAGTGATTCAAGTGTTAGAATCCTGAGCAATGCGAGTGATTCGTGGCTTTCGATGTAAATCCGCTTTATTCAAGAATTGCATACTATACTAAATACCATGACTACGAGAATAATTTTTCAAAACTAAAAACCGACTTCACCACCAAACTACACAACCGGTTTTAATAAAAAAAAATATGGGACAGGTTTCCCTTTAAAAAAAAAAGAATATTCTAAATCGGTACAAACGTCTTCGAATAAATCGATCAATATATATAAAACATAAGATTCCGACGAAAAAAGAAAAATTTAAGCGAAAATAGACATTTGACGAAGAAAAAAGAAGGTTAGATTAATTATAATGCACATTAAAATTGGGACAATTAGGAGTAAGTTGTTCTAAATTTAAACATCAAAATAGTGAGAAAGTGCATTTTACTCACTGTTTTCAGTGAATAAAATAAACTTTTGAGAGGGGGAACGGTATAAATGGTATAAATGAATAAAACGGATTTAAATCGAGGGCCATGAATCTCTCTGGATTAGAATCCAGAGAGATTCATGGCCCGTGAGTCAAGTGTTAGAACACTTGACTCACGAGCGTCCCTACGGCCGTGATTCGATTCGTGATTTAACCCGCGACTTCGTCCGCGTAGAAGTCCAAGATGGTTCTAACAGGATTTTAATTGGTTTTTTACGTTATTAATGTTGTGATAACATATGAATTATTATGTTAAAATGTTTGAATACTTATAAAATATAACATTTTTTATAAGTATTATCTAATGAAGAATATAGATACATTTTAAAATTTTACTACCAAAACGGTAAAAATGCAACGCAAGCCGCGAAAAATTTGCGATGTTTATGGACCTAGTGCAATGTCGGTGAAAGTAGCACAAATTTGGTTTAAGCGCTTCAATCCGGAAATTTTGATGTCAAAGATGCACTTCGCTCTGGTCGCCCTGTTACGGATAAAATGGATGCTATTTTTGAAAAAGTGGAGCAAGATCAGCATATCAATAGTTACGACGTAGCTGAAGAACTGGGAATTGACCACAAAACAGTTTAGGCGCATTTGAAAAAAAATGGGTACACAAAAAAGCTCGATATTTGGGTACCTCACGAGCTCTCTGAAAGAAACCTAATGAACCGTGTACTCATTTGTGATTCTTTATTACGACGTAATGAGACCGAACCATTTTTGAAGAAATTGATAACTGGTGATGAACAAGAACGTGCGAAAAAGCTCATGGTCAAAGGCCGGTCAGGCATCACAGACTGTGGCGAAACCCGGGTTAACTCGCAACAAGGTGATACTGTGTGTGTGGTGGGATTTGAAGGGCATTATTCATTATGAGCTCTTACCACCAGGCAGGACCATCGATTCAGAACTCTACTGCGAACAACTGATAAGATTAAAGCAAGAAGTTGAGATAAAGCGGCCGGAATTAATCAACAGAAGGGGTGTGGTTTTTCATCATGATAACGCTAGACCTCACACATCTTTAACCACTCAGCAAAAATTAAGAGAGTTTGGATGGGAGGTGTTAATGCATCTGCCGTATAGTCCTGACCTGGCACCTTCAGATTTTCATCTGTTTCGGTCTCTTCAGAATTCTTTAGGCAGTGTCAGGTTAACATCACGAGAGGACTGCCAAAACTACTTGACGCAGTTTTTTGATCAGAAGCCCCAAAATTTCTATAGCTATGGGATCATGTCCCTACCTATAAGATTGCAAAAAGTTATCGAACAAAATGATACCTACATACTTTAGTTAAATGTAAATAAACTATATTAAAAAATGTTTTGAATTTTCATATAAAATGCGAAAAGACTTTTTCCCCAACCTATTATATATAGATTTGTTTAGGTATTTAAAAGAATGTAAATAATCTTAACTTATAAAGTGTATATTTCAATAAAAAAACATGTCAAGATTGTTTACATTCTTTTAAATACCTAAACAAATGGAATATAGTATTTGTTGTTATAGTGGCAACAGAAATACATCATCTGTGGAAATTTCAACTTTCTAGCTATCACGGTTCACGATATACAGCCAGATGACAGACAGACGGACAGCAGTCTTAATAATAGGGTCCCGTTTTTACCATTTGGGCACGGAACACTTAAAACGAAGAAGTAATTCGCCTTCCCAAACAAATAGGCGCTCAGCTAAGCGAATATCATATAAGTAGAGAATTTTATTTTATTGATTTTAAAGAATATTTTCATGTAAAGAAATGACTTATTGCACAGAATAAGAACTAGTACACACGTACAGAAATCTTACTTAGAAAAGAAATATCTACTCAATGTAGTTAGCGCTATGATTTATTTAGCCCGCGTCAGAAGTGCTCACCTCTTCGTTTAGATACCTAGACATCCATTGCAAGCCAATTTCATTCTTATTACTCTGGACAAACGATTCATGTAACTGAATTTTCCCCTACAAAATGGTCACCGCGCGCATAGTAAAATGTAGGTATATTTTCGATACCTAAACGGGGAGTGACACAGGCCTGCTTATGGTTCTGATTCTGACACGTGGTCCCTTACTATGGGTCTCATAAGAAGGCTCAAGGTCGCACAACGCGTTATGGAGAAGACTGTGCTCAGTGTTTCTCTACGTTATCGAATCAGAAATGAGGAAATTCATAGGAGAACAAGTCATTGATTTAGACCAGCGGATTAGCTCGTTGAAGTACCAGTAGGCACATAGCGCGACGAATGGATGGCCGATGGGGAAAAACGTTCTCGAATGGCAACCACGTACTGGCAAGCGAAGCGTAGGACACGCACCTACAAGGTGGTCAGACGACCTGACCAAGGTCGCTGGAAGGCGCTGGATGCAGGCCACTCTAGATCGGTCATTTTGAACTTGAGGGAGGGTGATCAATCCTTGAGGGAGGCCAATGTCCAGCAGTGGACGTTAAGCAGCTGAAATGATGATAAACCTAAAGTGCACAAAAAAATCGGCTGGTGGTGATAACGTAATCAGCGACGACCTCCGTGGCGTAGTGGTCACCCTACTAGTCCGCCACCCAGAGGTTCCGGGTTCGATCCCCGGTCAGAATTAGTTGGAAAACGGCGTTTTCAAATTGTCCTTGGGTCTTGGATGATTATCATATCATATCATATCATAAAATATAATTTCGTTCAGTTAGTATCCCTTATCACAAGTCTCGAACTTACTTTGGGGCTAGCTCAATCAGTGTAAATTTGTCCCTATATATTTATTTATTTATTTCATAATATTATTGCGTATAGACACGCACCTGCTCTGTAAGCTCCCTGTTTTCCTCCAAAGCCAGTCTGTAAGACTCCGTGTTTCTCCTCTCGTCTAACGTCTTATTTTCAGCTTCATCTTTCAAGGGGATAAGGCTTTCCATGTGAGTGTACTCCATGCCCTGGAAAATTAACATAAACTTTTGAGTATACCAATGACCAAATGATCAATGATCGAAGGTCATTAATAACACCGGTCAACAAAAAAACAACTTTTGCAAACCCATGAAAGGAATTCAACTGATTTTAAAGAGAACATTAAAAAACTTTCTCAGTGGAAATAAATTTATCCCTTAGTTAGCTCGGGTTTACCGTGGATATCAATAAGACTTGCAGCTCAGTTAAATGTTTACTTATATTAATACACATTTATTAATTTTAAAAGTGTAAAGTTGAACTACTGTTTCTTCTATAATCGAGATCTATAGCTTCTCTTCTTAACGTCCAACAATAGTCTGCTAGCATAGCTGGGCTCCACTTCCCCTAATAACGCTGTTCTATGCCTTCTATATTCTGCCGGAAACGCTCACCGTGCTCATCACTAACGTCTCCCATACATTGAGGTAGAAAATTTAAATGTGAGTCCAGAATATGTATTTTGAGAGACATTTTACAGCCAATAACGCACAAGGCTTCAATCATATCTTTTACAAGTGTTTTCTGGTAGTCTTCTACATCCATAAGAGTGATCAGAGTTCTCAGCTCTCACATTTCCGATAAAATTAGTAAAAACATGTACCATGGATTTCCAAGCCTTGCTTTCTTCTTTCTTCAATTGATCAATGATAAAACACTTAGATATAAATCGATGTAAATAAAAACAAACACGTAGAACTCAATTAATAAACTAAAAATACACTTAATAAAAAATACACTACGAGTATTTAAAATATTTGTTAGCTACAGATTTAACACTCTACACGTTCAGTAGATTCAGATTTAATACTGTACACAAGTTTGTTTCTGTATATCATACTCATTAGATATGTGCCATTGAACAAAACAAAACACGTTCGTGGGTATGCGCGTCGTCGTCGTCACTCAATACGTACGAGTATTACAACAAGCACACCATGAGCATAACTCAGAAAATCGAACTAAGCCAGCTGTGAAACGTCTATAGTTGATGAATAGTCACCGCGTACTTCTTGATATTACAACTCATTATCACTTGGCAAAAACCTTGTTGACCAGTGTAATTACTCTTTGATGTTAATAGTTACAAACTTTTATTTAGTTTCACCTATCCCGTTGTCTGTCGGCCTGTCTGTCTGTCTGTAATCAAATCTTGCAAGTTAAATTTGACCCACTTCTCGGTTTCCGATTGAGCTGAAATGTTGCACCCATACGTATATCGCGTGACAATGCAATTTTATGATGACATGCAGCTGATCTGATGATGGATTTGGAAGGTGGCCATAAGAACTCTGTAATGAAACGACGCAAGCCCATGAGTTTGGGCTCGTTTGATTCGTCTTGAGGAGTACTGATGATAAAAGCTTGTTTTTTTTTTTAATTATTACTTGTTTTAAAACAAATAATACTAGTAAATCGCCCCGAACTGTAAACTCGCGAACCCCATATCTCGGCAACCCATTGACAGATTTGGCTCATGTTCGAACTTAAAAATTCTAATGGCTTCCATTAAAAAATGAAAAAAAAAACAGGCTAAGTAACATTAGCTGTAGAAAAGAAGTGTACAAATGGAGCACTGAACACTATGCAGTATTTTCTACTATGTCATCACTGGTCCAAACACTGTAATAGAAAGAGAAGGAACGAGAGTGAGCGAGATTTTAAAGTTCACCTAGATATTCCCGGATGTACCTATACTACATATCTGTGAAACTTGGGAGGTTCTTGAGCCAAATTGTTGTAGATCTATTATTAGTATCTACGTATGTGCATGTTACAAACGCTTTAAGACTGGAGTCCGCTTTTGTGTTTCCACCACCAATTTATGCTCTGAACCTCCATCATCACAGGATTATTTTTTGTGTGTCTGTGAGTGGCCGCTGGTGTCAGATTTTTCAGGCTTCAGGCAATGATGACAGCCAGGACCAACGGCTTATACGTGCCTTCCGAAGCACGAAGGAGCTCGAGATTTTTAATGCCATTCATCCAAGTGCGGACCACGCAGGTGTCGCTTTACTTGCGAAAGCGCTAGTAATGCGCACTCCCGCCGGGCCACCGAGCCGATTCCCAAGGTAAAACATGTTAATTACTTAATAAGCTAAAGTCTGCTCGCCGAGAATTGATAAATATTATAATTCGAGTCAGACTAGCAACTGTCGCCTAATTATCGCAAACTGTATGGCGTGCGGCGGCCGTCGCTTAGTAATAAATAAATATATAGGGACAAATAACACTGATTCAGCTAGCCCCAAAGTAAGTTATAGACTTGTGTTATGGGATACTAACTCAACGATACTATATTTTATAGCAAATACATATATAGATAAACATCCAAGACCCAGGACAATTTGAAAAAGGCTATTTTCCAACTTGCCCTGACCGGGGATCGAACCCGGGACCTCTGGGTGGCGGACTAGCATGGTGACCACTATGCCACGGAGGTCGTCACCCGCTTTTACCGTTTGCGTGGTACGAGGCTATACAACGTGGAAGGGCACTACCCGTAATAAATCGAAACACGGGCTACACTAGATCACTATAGAATAATGAAATTAAAATAAACAAATAACCAAAAATAATTTCTACATTCCCATACAAATTTCCCTGGCGGCTGCACAGTTTTGTATGGAAATGCCGATTTTTTTTGTGTTTTGGCTTTTATTATAATTTCATTATACTATAGTGATCTAGTATAGCCTGTGGTCCGATTTATTACTGGTATGCCCCTTTCACGTTGTATATTGCCATTTCATTCTGGAATGCGCTTTGAACGAGTCGTTTCGGTGTTTGCGTGTTGTTTTCTATTTTATACAGTTATTAATTGTTTTTTATTAAACTTTAATGTCCCACCGCTGACAAATTGTTTAAAATTGTATATAAGTAAATTATAAGCGGGCCGCAATTTTTAATAAGTTAAGAAGCCCTGAATTTATCAACTCTCCGCGAACAGACTTTATTTGCATCTAAATTTCATTCGGAGTTGTTCAGCAATTCAGTCGTTCAACATCCATACATCCATAAAAACTTTTTCATTTACAATATCAAAGGATTTTTCAAGCTGCAATCCAAACCTGGCAAGTCTCGTTGCATTTCTCGTAGATGAGCCGGAGTCGTTTGAACAGCAGTCTTATGGTCCTGAGTTGTTCCTGCATTTTTGCCTTCTTGTCGTTGCTGGCGTTCTCACCGTGCTGAGTTCCGTTGGGAGGCTAAGACATTTTTTTAAACACTAGTTAAAAAAATTAAAAAAACAGTCTTAACTCGGACTCCGGTCCGGGGTAACGCAAGCTAAGGAATTCCTTTGCCTACTTACAAAGTTTTAATAAACTGGTGTCTTACTGTAGTGTACCAATATAATCTTATTATACAATGTATCTTGTTTGTATGTGATTTTCGACCAGTTTTCCTCAACGGATTGAGCTGAAATTTTGCATACTTGTGTAAGTCGGATATTATGGAGTCAATGAGCTTTTCTGGTGATGGAACCGGAAAATATTCGACAGAACTAAGTTATAAAACAACATAACCTCCTTGAGTAGAACTCGTTTGATATGTCTTTACAAGCATTTTATGGTAGGCGATGTTAAGGGATTGATCACGGAGACGGAAGATGGTCAATGCAACTCAGTAATAGAACGACGCAACTCCATCGAGTATGAACTTATTTTGCTTTTCTTAATAAGTACTTTGGCCTCGCAATGAACCCCTGTGCGATGAGTATGGAATTTGGTACCTAGCTGCTACAGAGGGAGCGCACTAGAGTCCTGTTCTTTTTTTAATGTCATAGGGCGGCAATCGAACAAGCGGGTCACCTGATGGTAAGTGATAACCGCTGCCCTTGGACAACTGCAACACCAGGGGTGTAACAGAAGCGTTGCCGGCCTTTCAGGAAGAGAAAATGTAGGGGGAGGGGGTGGGGAGGGAGGGGAGGCCTCCGGGTCCCTCACTCACCGAACGAAGCATAGAAACTGTGACGCTACTACTCAGACGTCGATTTTCTGTGAGAGTGCGGTACTTCCCCGGACGAGCCGGCCCATTCATGCTACTAGCAAAACAGAGTTTTGCCGGTAGCGTGGCTCTACCACAAGTAAATGTTACACAGGTTTCTACCTTTAACAGGCTCCAGCTTCGTACAATCAACATGAATAACCACTACCCCAAAAACCATCTATGAATAAAATTATTGTGATTGTTTGGAGGAAATAAATTACTTCTTACTTACAATAAAAGCTCATACAAATTTAATATATTTTTTTAACTTATCTTATTTTTATTTTTAATGCAGTATCTATATTTGCTGGCATGTTCACGCTATTATACCTCAATTATTATCTGGCTAGTAGCAAACTTAAATCTTTAACACATTATTTTATCTAAATATAACTTAAGTTTGAATATTATAACTATACAACTTTGTCAAAACTATGCATGACTCTTGAGTGACTTAATATACAAAATTTATTGCTAGAATATATGCAAGAAACTCAGTATCTGTAGCGTATAAATGTACTCATTTAACTCTGGACTAAAATTAATATGCTTCAGACACGGAATTGCTGCCATATAGTGATAATAGTAACAATTACCAGTATATTAATGTACCTGAATAGCTTTAAGTGTTTGGAAAACATCTTGTGTTCTGCTGACAATATCTTGAACTGTCTCTTGACCAAATCTGTAAATAACAAAAAAATATTTATTAGTTGATTTATAAGCAATTTTTTTCTCGTTTGCATAAATGGGCACTGATGTCAGATTTTTCAAGCTTCCTAAACGCATATGACTTATCAATGGAGAAATAAAAACATCTGACAGTATTAAGATTTGTAAGTCTTAAAACTACTTAATGGTCGTTTTCAAATTGTCATGGGTCTTGGATGTTTATCTATATATGTATATGTTATAACATATAGTATTGTTGAGTTAGTATCCCATAACACAAGTCTCGAACTTACTTTGGGGCTAGCTCAATCAGTGTTATTTGTCCCTATATATTTATTTAAGTCACTGCATTTATGTAACCGCACTTTTTTACCGACTTAAAGAAGGAGGAGGTTATCAATTTGCCAGAATCTTTTACTCTTTATTTTATGTTAAAAATCTTTTTCGTTTGAAAGGGCGTATTTTTCAGGTGTTCCCATAGATTTTTTTCTAAATCGGTTGTGTAGTTTAGTGTTAAAGTCAGTTTTTAGTTTGTAAAATTATACTATGCTATGCTAATTATGCATGCTTTCTATGTTCGTTGTTCTTTTAATTTAAAAATGTATTTGACACGAAATGCTATCTATCTTATTCAAAATATTCACATCGTACTTCCAACTTGCGAGAGACCGGCTGCTTTATTGAATCTTCGCCCGCGCGGTACTGGAGCGCGGGGGTATGACGGCTAAGGGTTGGGAGTCATCCATCAGCACGGAGTGCACTTTCCTATGCTGTTTTCTTTTTCTGTCACTCAAAACCGTGCCATGATGCGTTCCGTCGCTCTCTCACGCTCATTGGGGACTGAGAAAGGTGCGAGAGGCAGGAGGCGAGCGTAAATAGCGTAATATACAACTGTACCTGTGTTATGGACGGTCCCATGTTAAAAGTTCCGATTTTTTCCGCGATATGGCGAGATCCACAAACTTATTCTTATCCTTTCCTATACACCTACAACTCAAACACAGAGTACTCAGAGAGTAATAGCTATTCATAAATTTTACTTACTTGCATAATGATGCTGTGTTGAATTCCTTAGGTTGTGCGGGAGGTTGCGCAGCCGGCGGCGCGGGCGACGGAGCCGCTGCAGACACTGCGCCGCCAGCCGGCATTCCACCTGATAATGTTATATCACAATAATTAGGTAGATGACTGGGTGAAAAATAAATAATTCGGTACAGTTCATAAAATAAAAACGTCACAAAATAGTGTCACTTTTCATTGATCATATCCATTTTCAACAAGATTTTAGATTTACTAATGCAGAAAAACTGATATTAACAGCGCCATTTGACTCCAAAACAGCATGACGTCACACTTTCGTATTTTATACACAAAATCCCATACAAAATGTTTGTTTTGACGTTTAGAAAAAGTGTCTCATTTGAGTTGTTGTCATCTAGCGGATTGTACACAATACAATATCACGATAATTGTACAGAATATAATAAACAATATTTTATAGAAGGATGTTAAGTGGAATTGATATCCGTAGTGCCACCTATTATTTGCCAAGTAAAAAAAGAAGAAATTATTGATCTTAGTCCAGCCTAAAATGTTAGGTGGTCCATGGCAAAACAATTGAATGGTCATCAACTACACTAAAACGCACAGTGTGGGATTTTGACTGACTTGCGGACATCCACTTTTTACAGTCGATTTCGATTAATATAATCATTATACATCATAATATGAAACACCAGAATAAATAACTTTCTTCGTTTTGGAAACAGATTTTTTTTGTAAGGTCAATGAACTTGGTCAAACAGGTTTTAATCAATAATTTCCCAATCATCCAAAACTTGGCTTTCATAAAATGACATATCAATTGAAGATTACACACCGGATTATGTGTAGAAACTAAAAATTACCCTAGGAACCTTTAATTACCCTTGGGACGGAGAAAATAAATATTTTGTAAATTTTAGTTCTTTTTAATATTAGCATCTACTTTCACCAGAAAAAAAACATTTAGGTAATGCACCTTTCTGTTGACAAAATTTGAAATGTATATCCTACAGGAGTTCCGAGTTAGAACTTTTCTAAGTTTTCATAGAATTTCTATGGAAATAAGGTTGTCACTAAAAGTAAAAATATATATAAATAAATAAGAGTCTAGGTATGAAAAATAACTAAAGGCATTTGACTGTATTTTACGAGTTTTTTTTTTTATTCAATGTTCTCTGTATTTATGTATGTTCGAGCCAAATCTTGCAACAATGATTTGAACCATTTCCTGGGGACACACAGTGTGGGATTTTGCCTTGGATCCGGACATACTTTGTCCTTTAGACATCATTTATATGTACTGGATTTCAGTAAATACTTGACGTGGGCGGACCCCTTCCCAATACCACATGATCGCGGCCACTCCCATATACAATTTGTCGGAGAATTATTTTCCCCTTAGTGGACTTTTCCAACATGCACAGGATGGTAGATTAGCAGCTGGATGTATTCGATGTTATTTATTTATACCCAGTCCAGCAGCCTTAGTATGATTTTTTATCTGAAAGGTCTTTACGTATCTTCCCTCTGTAACGACAAGATAAAATTCATGAATGGACATGTAGTAAAATGAGTCCTACCACGCAGGCAGGTTTTAAACAGTGTTTCTAATGTCTGCTAAAAAAATATAATAATTTTAAATTAAAACACGCGTTTTGTAAAACAATCACTAAAAATAAAAGAATGATATAAGTATGTAATAATTCCTAGAAAAAAATATTGCAGCCAAAGAGTATTTAAAATTATTAAAATGAAATGTTATAAAAATGAATGTGCAACGGAACGTTTCAACTCATGTCGTACAACTAACATAAAGGAAAATACCACCGCCGAGTACGTACGCATTCACCACCACCGGAGTGGTTGTAGAATTCATCAAAAGATGGCGCTATAGTTTTGTTATTAAATATATTTTTTAATTTGTAAACTTCAATAATACATTGTTTAAAGATGTCTGATGCCTACATTTAAATATGTAAATATACATTTAATATTAGTTCAATGGAATAACTGTTTAAAATACGATTAAAAATGGTTTCATTGAGTCTTATTGGGTCTAGCAAATCGGCGACAAATTTACATGATTTCACGTTGCCAACCGTCGGTATGTCTACTTTGACCTGTCAAAACGATGCTCGCACGGGAGTTAGGCATGAGATAAAATACGTTTTATGAATGAAAGTTATTTTGACGCTCAATTTTGTGTATGTTTGTTGCGGTAAATTACGCGAAATGCGACAAATTTGAAGGATAAAACTTATTGCCCTAAACATACTTGCCTTGCAGCAGAGAAGTAGTTAAGAGCAGAAAACAAATTTACAACTTATGCCTGTGAAAATATTTTCGTAAGATAGTTACTTATATTGACAAAGTTCGCTAGGCACTCATACAATTGACAACCCTAACTTATAATTTTGAAAATTCATATCTCGAATATCCTTAAGTTCTAACAATTGTTTTTTTTTTTTGTATTGCTATTTATTATTATAAGACATCATTCGGTTTTAAAAATAAATGCTAATCTAATGGGAATTTTGAGAAAAAAATATTGCACGATTTTAAAGAAAAAAAAATATTTCTTTGCCTAGAAGTGTCCGAATTCATTTTTTTGTTCATGTGCTGGTGCTTAAAAGGATTGCCTATAATACTGTACTACAATGTAAAAAAACAATAAACGATTAGCGATATAATGCATTTCTATGGTTTCTATGGAATTTTCTCGAGTTTTAAAATATCTCCTAAACTAAACGGAACAAGCCCATGGTTTCTTTGTGAAAGTTTTACTTCTTACTTAGATCCATCAAATGAGAATATAAACTGAACATTTTCGGAACCAAGGCAAAATCACACAGTGTAAAACGTTAAGAACCACTGCTGAGAGTAAGTTCTTCATTAAGGATTCAATACTTAGTAAGGTTGTGGTAGATTGCCAGCGCACCAACTATTTCGAATATTCTTAGGTTTTCTTTTACTCCCTGACCAGCATAGTAGCATTGCATATTATGCTGCTATGCTGACATGGTAATCTTAAATAAGTACCCACTGAGATATTTATAGCACTGTTTAAGTTTATATGGAAGTGAACAGCGCGGTGTTGGTAGTAATTACTATATATGTTACAAATTTGTGATAATTTAATCTGAATTCTACAAAGCAATAATTAGTAAAAACCTTGTTGTTGAACAGCTTGTGGTCCTAGACCACCACCTGGTGCGCCACCCACTCCAACACCCATGCCCTGACAAAAGAAAGAAACATTTTTTCTAAACTAAAATGCGACTTCACCCCCAAACTACACAATCGATTTTGATAAAATTTTTATGGGACCTTTAGACAAGTAATTCAAACAAAAGAAAGAAAGAATTTTTCAAATTGGTCCAGGCGTCTTTGAATCAGTGAATAAACATTAAAAAAAAATCCTGATGAATTGATGACCTCCTCCTTTTGTTTAAGTCAGAAATAGTTTTTACCTATAGAATGTCTTCTATTAATGTTTAACTAACAAATAACAAAGATATATAATTTTCTAGTATTGATAGAATTAAATGAAGTATCGTTTTCAGCTAGAAATTAGTAAAATCGTGGAGAACGACTTTGTAGGCCGGTGGAGGTATCACTCACCATAAAATAGTCCAACCAACAGTGAATCAAATGCAAATTGGTGATACAACTTAAATTGACTTTTTCTACTGCTATTCTTGCAACAACACAAAAAATATAGTCACCCATTTTTGATTGCAAAATAATACGAAAATCTTTTCAAAAAATCTCCATTTTGTTTGAAAGAATATTGGTACAGCTCCAGGATAATTTCGACTTTTGACCACCATGGGCGCTGTGATAGATTATATTACCCCCACCACCTACTTTGCATGGAGCAAATACCTACTTAATGGAATATTCCCCAAAGAACATATTGAAATCATCATCATCAATTTCTTACCACATCAACCCACTGCTGGGCATAGGCCTCCCTTGTTTGTGCCATTTCCTATGGTTTTGTGTCATTCCATCCACTGCTTACCCGATAATATCGTCTGACCAACAGGCCAAAATAATATATATATATTTAAAAAAAATTAAATTTCGAAAATTTGGAATTACTTAAAACTTGAAGTTTAGTACAATGAAAGCTTTTAAACAAGATTTATATAAAATAGTTAAGTGGTGAATTTAGTTAGATGAATATAATAAATATAAAACTTATAATAGTTATAATGCAATCATTATATGTATAAATTTATACCAACCTGTGGCGCCATTCCCATGTTGCCCATCTGGTTCTGCATAGCTGCCCCGTATGGCGGTACCATTTGATTGCCCATTCCCACCATCCCCCCAGGATTGCCCATCGGACCTCCCATGACACCTAGAATTATAAGAGAAAATAAGGTATTTTTCTACTTAAATCTTGATTTTTTTTTCATAAACTAAAAATAATATCACATGAAAATGAATATTTAGAAAGACTTGATTAAAATCTGTCTTAATATACATTTTCATGGTCGTTTCTCGATACCTGACTGTACATACATCTATAGTTCCTATGAAATTTAGATTTCGGGATGTATCTGTATCTTAATTATCACATATCATGCTTTTTTTTTTAAGAGGATTACCTACATGAAAACCTGTATACACCATAAGGTAGTTACACACACATAATAGCATGCCTTGAACTGTGAATGTGTCTAAATGTCATGAAAAAATTAAAAATTTCACAATAAGTATCTTTTATCAAATTTTGTAAGAACCACTGACTTGTTTTGCTGTGTCAGTGATGCGGCTGAGCCAAAGAGGAAAGTTGAGGAGACCTTCAGGAAAGCATATCTCTGGACTAGACTTAGTATAGATCACAGGCTAGAAAATTAAAACAATGTTTCATATTACCTGCTAGTTGATTCGGCATTCCTTGCATCTGGCCACCCATGGGTCCGCCGCCAAATCCAGATCTCATGGGGCCGGCGTTACCCTGGAAGTTACCAGGGAATTGGTGCCCTTGTCCAGCCATATTAAACTGTTACTCTTTTGCCAAAAATAGATATGTTATAAAATACGCACAGTCTCTTACATGGATAAATAAAATCACAATCTAACATTTAAACATAAACATTAAAATAACCACATTTCAAATAATTTCAATCACGAACACAGATTACGAATTGTCAGTATTGTCACTGTTATGAAAACGTCAATTTCACATGATTAGTGACATAAAGCAGCACCAGATTTTTTTTAATAATTATTTTGCGGCTCTGGATACTAGTTCTTTCGAGCCCATCTTTATTTATTCTCTTCTTTATTCCTAACCCTCACCCTAACTATACAATCAAAAGTTGGTGTAGCTCCTTTGATTGCTTCAAGGAAGCTTCTGGCGACAAATCTATACGAGCCCACTGGTTTTTTCATGAGAATTTATAACACTAAACCACACCAATTTCATATTATGTTTGGGCCGGACCTGCGCCTATCGTCACGAAGCTTCGTGCTATTACACGATACACGCAAATGTGACCGGCCGTTATCGGGTATCATCCCGAATATTCAGACTTCGTGTTGGTAATCGCGCGGGTGGCGATACATCAAAGGATTTAAGCACGCTAACCATTCGCTCTGCGAAGTCGCACTTGCGTTCATTTTGACATTTGTTGTTAATGCGTAAAAATTAAGTGGAACGGTAAAATGGTGTTAAAATTTTTAGGTTTTTCTTTCTAGGTTTCTTTTTGGTTTCAATAAATGCATTATGTAATAGTTAGCATACATGTTAAAGAAAAGAAAGTCGTCGTCCATATTTAAAACACGTAGATGACGCCATCTTGGATTATTGCCAGATAGTTCGTGAAAAATAACGAAGCCGCTAGTGTGACCAGCGCTTTATTGCGATAACTTTTTAGTGTATAAAACGTACGAAGATTCGCCGGGAATAGCTTCGGGACGATAGGCACAAGTGCGACCGAAGCATTATAAAGTCCACTAGAATCAATTTGCAAAACAATTTAAAGCAAACTCCAACTGAACCCATTGACTTTCCGCCAAAAACTCCGCAGCGCCAGAATGCAAAGGCTGGGGCTGGGAATCCTTTTTCTGAAACTCAAATGCTGAAAGCCAATCCAATCCACTGTTTTAAATTCAGCGTGTAAGCTCATTTTTAACCGACTTTAACAAAGGAGGAGGTTATTAGTTCGTCACGATCTTTTTTTAATGTATTTTAATTGATTATTTGAAGATGCCTGAAGTGCTATTTTTGAAACGCGGTGTTATCTAAACGAATTGTATACCCCTTCAAACAAAAAAAGAAGAAAATCGAAAATCGGACCACTCCCGACTCGGGAGTAGTATTTTTCAAAGAGGGACCCCCTCGTTGATAAATACTACTCCCGAGTCGTAGGTACCTAATAGTAGGGGTACCTAATATTGTTCTTTGTTTCCAAGTCGCCGCTCGCGGTCCGAGTGTTACGTAGTATTTGAATTCTCTTTGGTGACTAGATAGTGACGTGAGAAATACCATTAGCTCTGTACTACAGTTACAACTACAAGTACAACCTTTTGTACATCCGAATAGAGGGTCGACCTTACTTAAAAATCCTCTTACCCTAGACTTTTTCAAACAAACGTAGTCTAAGTTTTATTTTGTAACGATATGTCAGATTTCGGTAAACGTTAATTTTAAAGAAATAGCAAATATTTAAGGGAGGTTTCCTACAGTAAAACTATGAACTGGAAAAAAAAATATAAGGGTGTAGAAGTTTTCCATACTGAAATACACTATATTCTCTTTTAAGTTCATAATTTTAATGTCAGGAACCAATTAAAACCTAGAATAAGCTAGATAATTGCAATTTCTTTCAAATTACATAATTTTGCTAATATCCGACATGTCGTTTCAAAATAAAACGTAGACTACGTTTGTATTGGAAAGTCTGATTCTGTCCAGAGTAAGGGGACTTTTAACTCATCTGCCAACCGGATGAAACTTAAGCGGCTTACACACGACACAACTTGCCATGCAGCCTGCTGCTGTGGCATGTTGTGTCGCATTGTAGATAAAGTTTAAAATCATATGATACTGAAACTTTTCTTCATTTCCCTTCGCTTCCTCGAGTTGAGCTTTCAGGCGCCGCCGGCGGCGCCGCACCGTACGTAGAACCATCGTATAATAATATAGGAACTTTATTACATCAGCTTCGGTGAAATCTACCATTTTGTTTGCTAGAATAATATTGTTCAATAATTCATTGGTACCTTACCTACCTAACTTATAGTACCTATATATATTTACTTGTTAGCGAAAAAGTGCATAAATGATAATATTAATTAATATATAATGCTAATATAATATCAAGAATAAGTCTAAGTTAGACTTATAAATATATTTACCTTATAGTTTTAGATAGGTGATAGTTTTACATTTTTCAACTCTGTAAAGAGAGAGTGTAGAACAGACGTACTCGTACTTTTTACATTTTTAAAAGTATTTTACTGTCTCATCAAGCCTCGTAGTACATATTTGAATCTGATTTGAATTCTCTTTGTTTGACTGATTTGACATTGATATTATCATTGATTGACAAGTTCTATCTAAGGGCTAATTTAAAACAATTCAACGAAGGACGTAAAACTTCGTTGCATACTTCGTTAAATTGGAATAGCAGTGCAAAAAGAAAATGCCGCTTTTAGACATCACAAATCCCACGGTGATAAACTTTCTCGTCGAATCCTATAATAAGACAGCTCGACTACGGTTAAAATGGAACGAATTACACGGTGACAAAGTGAACGAGGCCTCTACACTAAAAAGAACAGAAAAAGGTTACACTACGTATGACGTATTTAAGGCGAGCATGATTGGAGGCATATCGGCCATCACCAGAGACCACATAACAGGGCGCCTCAATAAGCCCCGTAACCCATACGAGACGGGATACGCATTCCTGGAGCGGCTGACATGAAAAAAGGGCATTCTATAGTCGATGTTGGGCTTGGTGATCCTCAGGAGGATCCCAGGCTCGCTAGACCAGATACAGACACTACGATAGATCCTATTATGCGAGTGGTTGACCCGGAAGATAAAGACCTAATTTACAAGGGTTTGCCGTACTATGGTCGGGCGGTTTATATGAAAAAGCGGTCAAAGATCGCGCCTGAGGACAAGTATTACTTTAAAGAAACCTCTGGGTGGGATTATGGGTGGAGACTGAAGGACAGCTACTTCTCGAGGAGCAGCCCGCAGTACGGGCGCGTGTTGAGACTCATCAGAGATAGCAGAAGCCGCACTGGAGCTCAGCCTGACCCCCCATATTATGCCAATCCTGATCAACAAGTTATCTAAGTGTTCGGATTAATTTTGTAGGTTAACTCAAAAACTTTTATTTAATGTTATCTTACTAAAAAAATTATTTTAGTGTAATTTTACTTAATTATTTTGTTCAACTTTAATTATTTTCTTTATGTTTTATTTAATGATTTTCGCGTAAGTTTATTTCAATTATTTTATTCTTTTAAGTTACTTTTAATAAGGAACTTCCTTTAAGATTTTATAGATTACATTATGTAAAATATTTTTTGTCTAAACTAACATTATAAAGTAGAAAGATTTGATGGTTTGTTTGTTTATTTTATAGTTTGAAGGGTTATCTAGGGCTTGATCAAGATAATATTTTAAATGAATTGAATATTTTTCGCTTGAAAATATTTTGAGAATAAAAAAAATCATTAAAATACCGCAAAAAGAAGGGTGGGTGAGTATGTGTGTTTTAAAATTTAATTTTTATTCTCTAAATACCCGTGTGAAGCCGGAACGGGCCGCTATTTTTAATAAAAAAGCATTACTTCTAGTCAATTGTTATTCAACATAATTATTAACTAAGTACTAAATGTTATATTAACCTGCTTAATTTTTGCTCTAAGACTTACTATCTATTGAAACGCGGCATCACATAATAAAGTAATGGTTTTTCCATATAAAAAGCATATGAGAAATTGCACCGCATATCATCATTTTGTAAGCAGCGTTTAATATTTTGTTTGCCACTCGTGGATAAGTAGCTACGTAAGTCTGTCGTGTCGCTTTTGTAGTAAGAATCCTGAACTACGTTCTAAAAAAAATAATTAAAAATCGATGAAAAATATGCGTGCTCCGATGAAATATACATTTGGCTGAGCGCTGTTTTATTTTTTGTTTTTCGTCCTAATCAAAGTTTTTCGTTAATTGTTTTTAAGTAGGTAAGATAAGTATCATGAACTGAACTTGCTGCAAAAATTTGACGGGTGGTTGAATAAAAAGTCACCTTGATTATAGATAGGTACTTATCTAAGAACAAAGGCACGGCCTTAGCATTATATACTTTTGTCAAAGCAATAAGCCATTCTTGTCGGTCAAAATGGGGGCTACCTGAATTTTTCGGAGTCCAGTGCTGCCTCCATTTGAATTAAATCATTTAAAAGAAAACGCAGATATAATTTAAAATTTTGTCTTGAACGGGCTCTAGATAACCCTTTAAACTATTTTATGAACTACTGTTTACAGTTTAAAGTGAGAACGTAAAGCTTTTCTACGCACAATTGCGAAAAACGTCCACTTTTGGCGTATGTGCGTAGAGAAGCTTCACATTCTCACTTTAAACTGTAAACAGTAGTTCATAAAATAGTTTAAAGGGTTATCTAGAGCCTGATCAAGATAAAATTTTAAATTATATCTCCGTTTCCTTTCAAATGATTTAATTCAAACGGGGGCAGCACTGGACCCCGAAAAATTCAGGTAGCCCCTTATAATAAAAAAATGCGTGAATGTCGTGGAAAACTCGGTAGGAACGAAGTTTAGAAAAAAAAAACTTGACGAAAAAATGTTGTCTACTCTTTTTTCGCCTAGCCGATCCGCCAAGTCCGTAACTTCCGAAAAGAAACTTCGTTCACCAATAACGTGACTGGGGAGGAGATAGAGACACATGGAAGGAAATGGGAGAGACCTTTGCCCAACAGTGGGACGATATAGGTTAGTTAAAAAAATATTATTAAACGGATTAAGTTATATTTATTTATACTGTGAGTTCAGATTATATTAATTTGAACTTTACCTAAAATGGCATTGCACACCATTTATAACACTAAGTGGACAGTAAAAATCTACATGGTGATGAAAGTTCATGCGTATATTACTGACTTATTTGCTGCTGAATGCAGAAATATTAAACAGAAGTAAATAAATAAAAATAAATAATATAAAGTAAGTACTACCTTTATTCAATTTAATTGTAAAGATAGCTATGAAAACAATACACAATTAATACTGTGCATTATTGATAAAAAGTTTTACAATCTAGCATTTGTTACTCATGGCATGACGACATGAATTTAAATTTTTATGAAACATTGAAAATATAATCAAACAGATTTTGAAGAATCATAAGATTACCTATTCAAGAAAAAGAATTACCGGCCAAGCGAGTCGGACTCACGCAAGTTCGTATTTGGACGGTACGGACTTGGCGGATGGTGACTAGGCGAAAAAATGTGTAAGTTTTTTCCGTCACGAAATTTTATTTTCAAACTTCTTTCCAACCGAGTGTTGCACGACCGACACTCATGTTTTTTGTTGTTACAGCGGCAACAGTCTACATCATCTGTAAAATTTTCAACTGTCTAGCTACTCGTATCACGGCTCATGAGATCCAGCCGAATGACAGACAGAAAGACGGACGGACGGACAGCGGAGTTTTAGTAAAAGGGTCCCGTTTTTAACCTTTGGGTACAGAACCCTTAAAATGAGAAGTATTAACTAGATTTAAATTAGGCTATTTGGTACAGGAATTTGTTTCAAACGGGCTGTTATCATTAAAAATAAACACCAGTCGTTTACCTTAAAAATTTATTTTCCGTTTTAGAATATCCTAAATTAAGTACATTGTAGTATAATTTTAAATTACTTGTAACAATTATTAGGTATTTATTATGAATTCACATTCATTTAATATGTAATACATATAAATATAATAATTGTGCTTAAAATTACTGCGAATGAAATGCACTAATATGGACTGTTCAGAGCGGTGGGCTCCGCACTGATAACTATAAGTAGTTCTGTATATTATATCTGGTCTCATGATATGTGTAATTTAATGTCATATAATTATATAAACTATACGTACAATATTATTTATTTTAAGGCAAGATGGCCGCTTTTATGGCTACACGATTCAATATTACATTTGGTATGCATTTAATTTAATCTACTTATATTTATGTATATTCATTATTACTGTGTATAATTCAATATATTAGACCGAATCGCAATTTGAACTCAAGGTATTCCCAGAAGCGATAAAAGATTCGATCCGGCCTCTAAATATTTAACAATTTTTATTACTCTTCCACATAATAAATAGTTATCAACATGTAGATTTACAAATATCAACAAAATAAATTACGAATAACAGCATATTACAATAATTATAATTAGCCTTATAATCTAAATTCTGTGATATTCTAGTGCTCCTAACTTGTACTAAGTCCCCGGTCAAAAAAAAACTGCCTAATACTCATTTAGTAAAAATTTTCGGGATAAATCATATAAGTATAGTAGAAAACCATTTGATTAATTTGGGAGTAGACATTGGTAAGTCCTTACAAATAGTTCAAATATCTACAAACTTCAAATAAAAATGTAGATGACCGGTGAACATCTAAAATTCATTACTTTAAAATTACATGGACTAGTAATTGAATTATTCTAACTAGTAAGTACCCTATACCGCTTTGGAGAACATAGAATTAATATTACAAAGGGCCTATCCATTAATTTACTTTCGTAGTAGAATACAATTAAAAATCTAATTTAGCCCTTTATTGCTCTCCTATCTTAAGCTAACCAAGCCCTCCGTAGGACCTATTGAGCAACATGGACTTGTTATTTCAAACCTAGAAAACCTAGACTTACACAGTGCAAGATGCCTTCTGTGTAACAGTTATATACAATTCTGAAAAAGCTGTTTCAAAATATATAATAAAGTATGCAAAAGTCAATGGTCTATTTCATCCTGCAAAGACTTGAGTTCCCCGGAATAGTAAAACAAAATGAAGGTAGGTAATATTATTTTTTGAAAGTTAAGGTATTACTTGCTCTCTTCTTGCTCACGTTGCATTCTTCTCCTCATCCTAAATATCTAACTTCTTTTTTGTCTGAACACCGTTCCATTAATGGCTAAAATAAGATCAATATTATTGACTTAACTAGGTAAGTATATAAGTACTTATTTATTCGGGAAATAAATATAGGGAAGATGAATTAGAGAGTGTTCACTTAATAGTATAAGGAAGTACAAATATGATAACTAATTTTATCGAAATTAGCTGCCCTTTTATTTAATAAAAAAGATGATGTTTTAGAGAGGTGGTCAAATTACTAGGTAATCTTATCAAACTTATGCAACTTATAAGTATGTTTCATAGGCAATTTATGTAAAATGTCATAAAAATTAGCTGTTGGTTTTGTTTAGCCTTGAAGATTTCTGAAGCATAAAATTGCCGTGTCGTTTATGAATGATAATGGATGTGACGGCACTACAGCGTTTTAATAATGGCAGATATTGCGGTGTCATGAGGGAAGCCACCTATCAATCTTCTACCTGAATCCCTATTAGAGTAATACTGAAGATATTCTTCATTGAGAATAGGTATCTACATAGTATTTTTCAGCCATCCGAAGACTCCATTCTTAATACCTTATTGTCATACAACAGCTATTTACTTCCTTATTTTTATGTTTGTTATTGTATATATTCGAATAGGTAAGAAGGGAATCTGTATCTATATTAATGTATACCTAACTAACCTATAAGTATAAAAAATAGGAAAATATGTGTGAATTATTGGGAAGTCGAATGGATGAGGCAAGATCATCGTAACATAGCTATGGTAAACAATGCTTTACATTTAAAATAAGAAGGTATTTTATAATGCACGTAGATAGTGCTATCTAAATAAGTATAGTTAAAATGAACCAGTTTATATAAAGAACCTAAAGGCCCCTTAATTCTAGGTAAAAGCTCACAGCTTTGGTCATTCATTAATATTTTTGGTCGTTTAAAGATCAACTAGTTCTAGACATCATCTATGCTTTAGTCTAAACATTTGGCTTTCCTGTACGTCACCTATAGTGATGACATGGGATTATACTCTAGCTGTCGCTTCATATCTCTCATCAATATTTTTCTAATTTAAGTTGCGTTAGCATGATCTTTTAGGCAGATCTTAGGATTTTCATTTGATGATAGTGGTAAAATTACATTCCTAGTGCGTCCCTGAAGGTCTGTAGTGGGTATTCTATTGCATCCTGGCCTCTTGTAGAGGGGGCGGGTAAGGAAGGGGTGGGAGGAGAGGTGCTTGCACCCCTCCACCTGGCAGGGCGTAGTATGGAGACACGTATCCAGCCCCACTCGCTGCTGCTGCCGCTGCTGCTGAAATCAAGGAAAAATTATTTTATTTATTTTTACATCAGTATGTAAGTTATAGATCAAGAGGCTTAAATTATTTGTTGGTTAAATACAAGGTACCAAAAATCATAATTTCTGTAGTAACAAAAGGTAAATGCCCCCCTACCAAACCTCCTTTGGTACAAACTTTTATCCTGGTTGGGAACCACTGTCCACGATGCATATTTTTTGGAATGGAATTCAATTGATCTCTCCCTATACTAAGTTGCATGAAAAGAAACGTTCGTTGAAAAAACTACGTTTATTTGTGCATAATTTAGGAGCTAAGTACGTTTGGTTCACGTTTCGTATCAGTAATTTGCATGTTTCCACAAGTGCCAACTGTAATGTTTTATCAGCTGTTAAAAATTCGGAATGAGTGTGACATGATGATAAGTGTCATAAGAACAAGTAGAGTGTGAAGTGAAAACGAATTCTTTTTTGCGATGGCGATGAGGGCTCAGTGAAAGTGAAACAGATAAGTAGTTTTATTTTCATCAAAACCAAAGAGAAAAGCTGAATAAGTTTTTGAAAGAAATTTAATTTTTTCATACACACTTTTATTGTGAGGCCTGAGTACTTATCAAGACAAATGTAATAAGCCCAAACTTGATGGGGTTGCAGCTCCATCATCAGATCAGCTCCATGTCATACATCAGATATTGCATTGTCTTGCAATATAGGTAAGTACAAATGCGTGCAAAATTTCAAACCGAGATGTGGATCAAATTAAGCTTCCAAGATTTGATTACAGATAGACAGACAACGGGACAGGTGAAAATTAATAAAAGCTTGTAAAAAAATGATTGACTTTCAAACTAGAAGTTGGTAAATAAATAAACTGAAATTATACGTGAGTACTGATACCTGCCAGAGTAACTGTCTTTTCGATTGCATGACTAAAATACTATCTAGCAATAAATCAACAATGACTAGGTAAATAAACAGATAAATACTTAGATACTGAATTCAGTTCATGACGATGATAATCATCATCTCGTGCACCACATAATGTCTACTCTCAAGGATTTCCAAAATGACCGATCTAGAGCGGCCTGCATCCATTTTCGGGACCTATATGCTTCCTGGCAAAAGTCGTTCACTATCATGGGCCTTCCTACCTAGTGGGTATCATACCAGGCTGTCACACCAGAGATACCAATATGTATTTGTTATAAAATATAGTATCGTTGAGCTAGTATCCCATAACACAAGTCTCTAACTTACTTTGGGGCTAGCTCAACCTGTGTGGTTGATCCGTATATATACCATCATCATCATCAGGTCTTTTAGTCTCCACTGCTGGAGCACTACCCTCTCTGTACACTTCCAGAGCCATACTTGGTCAGAGTAGCCAAAGGACTTGGCCTACACTCTCCTCGCTGGCCAGATGGGTTGGAGAGGTCTCATTGATATTTATAAACTTTGTTTAGCTTGTATTCCCTAAGTCGCCTTCTACGACATCCACGGAAGGACTTGGAGTGGCCCTATTCTACTCTGCCGGAAACCTAACATATTTATTTATTTGAATAGTTTCAGTGTATTTTGTTAGATGTTAGAGAAGGTTGAATGCGTAACCTACCTGCCGCCGTGGCATAAGGATCGAATCCCGCTGCGGCATACTGTTGCTGATAGGCCGCCGCCCCCTGCGCCGCCGCCGCCTGGTACTCGTAAAGATGGTTGGCTGCCGCCATGGCTGCCGCGTGCTGCAGCTGCGGCAACTGCACCAGCCCCCCGGCGCCGGTACCCACTCCGGCACCGACCCCGCCGACCGTGCTCATGTAACTGGGTGTACCATACACGTATCCCGGAGACAACCTGTCGAGTCAATGCGCACCTTTAGAATATACATCACAAGTTATATGAAAAGATGTCATACCTTTGACTCCTTGACCAACAAAGATGACCATTCAATTTGAGCTTGAGAACTTTGCATCAAAATTAATATCGGTAGGTTGACGTGGTCACGGGACAAGCGGATGACATCTTCAACCCAACAACCTTCAACAGACCAGATAAACAAGTCTGTGGAAGGCCAGCTCCTCAAATTCATCACACTAACCTAGCCCCAGATTCAGCCTCGACAGGCACGAGCAAATCTAGTCTTGTTATGTTAGTAGACATCGATAAACAGTTATAAAAATGTCAGTATGCGATATTTGCCTGCATTTTTGTCGCCGTGGTACCGCCGCCGTGCGTCATTGCCACAAAAGTTCAGACAAAAAATTTAAAACGAAAAACATAGAGGCGGATTCGTCCACTCCGAGTGGCCCGAAATATCCGACATTCCGTATTTATCGCTAGATCGTGGAGAAACGTCGTAGAAATTAATGTTTACACGCGGCGCATGTCTGTTACGAAACCACGGAGACGTTTTGGGTGCATGAAAACAGATTTATAAGTAGGAAATGGACTAACATATTCAGGAAACATTTCAACGAATTAGAATTATTTAAACGAATTTTGAAGAAAGATAAAATAAAGTTTTACATATTGCTTGTTTTAAGAAAAGGGGAGACGAGAAATGTGTCGACTTTGCTTAATTTGCAGTCGTACGAAGGCGGTCAAGTGTCGTCGAGTTTTCCCGTCTCGCCGCATCAGCTCTTTAGAAGGGCTCTCGATTTGCATCCACTTGATTACCGACCGTACCAATTGAAAACAGCCGTCTTTTTCTGGCTTTATAAGAATGATAGGGACGTGCGGATTGTCAATCGAGAGGACAGCACGGTGGGATGTCGTGGTACAGGAGCTTAAAAGCGGAGCGCATGCGTGACAAACGCCCGCCCATACGCTCCGCCCGCCTTTCACGCCTACCTGCAGTTCACTGTTCCCAATTGAAAATACCTACTTGGCATCCCTTATGTACTTTTAAATACACCTTTAAAAAATAAATCCCCGTGTAAAATTCTCAGTATCATACGCATAATAATTATAATAAACAAAACCAAAACTAGTATGCATCATGATTTGTTTAGTTCAGGAATATTTCTAGCGAAAGAATCCGTATGACGATCAATTAATAAATTAGTAGATATGTTTTACGAAATAAATAAAATACGAAGATAAAGATACAAACAGCATTATAAACTGGCAAATCATCACACAAGCTGAGCTGACACATCTACATAGGTACAAACACAAGAATATAAGTACTAAGAAAAGGTAAATAAACCAGTGTACCTAATACAAATGGTTAAAAATACAATCACAACTAAATATACTCTTGGTAGACTTAACATTGAAGTCAAGGAATAAATAGACATTAATTCATTTAAAGCTCTCTAACTTACCATTGGCTACATTTTAATAAGTCTAGAAGAGTGCAAACTTAATCAATTTAGTGAAGGTATAGGTACTTTCTAGAACAAAAAACCAATCATGTTGATTTTACTAAAACATAGTGTTTAATTATATACTTTGTGTGTTTGTATTGGATTTAAAACAAAGAGCGATTAATCGAGGCTTTCACTTGATTATATTCCATTAAAGGTGAGTCCCGATGAATTTTATATGGCTGGTGTTTCGGGCGTGTTCGACGGCCCTGGGGCACATCGATCGGCCACCAGGCACCAATCGCGGACGTAATTAGTGGCAGCACGTACCGAGGTGTCGATCAACAAGTACAGTCCATCCATCTATTTAGTGCTGTGTTTCTAAAGCACTTATTGTCATAGAAATTTAGGTCAACTGTATCGTCATGCCACGAGATTTCACTGTCTCTGTGGGGTCAGTCTGTAAACCTTCCAGAATTTCCTGTTAAATCTTTGCGAGAATTTACTTAAAACAGGATATTTTTAAACCCCAACGCAAAAAGATGGTTGTTATAAGTTTGACGCCAATGTCTGTTTGTCTGTCTGTGGCATCGTAGCTCTGGAACGGATGGTCCAATTTCGATGCGGTTTTTTTTTCAAATTTACCTGCGGTAGTACTTTGTTATTTATTGTGAAAATCGGTTCAGTCATTCAAAATTTATTAGGGGTGAACGCTTGAAGATCGGGGGTTTAATTTGCTTGTCAAATAAATTTGTTTGTTTATAGATGCAGTTCATATTTTCGAAGAAAACTTCGCCCTAGAGGGTTGCCTCTTCTGAGCGGCAAAGTTTTCTCAGAATCAAGTTAAAGTTATGTAATTCGAAATTCAAAGTACTATCCACGATTTTAATAAATTAACTTAATGTATATAATATAATTATACACTAAATGAATGGATGAGCTTTCCTACGTGAACTATTTGGTAACATAACAGCAGACGTCAGCGGCTATACACGGCGGCGGCGGTAGCGTGGTCGTCGAAGCGGCGCGCACACCTACGCACACACAGCACCGCCTCGACGCTGCCGCGGCGCGCCTCGGTAAGTAAGTGATTAAACGAAATCCACCACCAACAAAACTCAATTCAAATCAACAAAATCTTACACGAACACGGCATAAAACAAAGAAAACATTGAGTGTCGGAACGATGCGATTGTGACCGCGTAGGGCGGCGCCCGCGCGCCTCACGCCGGCGCCGCCCACGCCTTGTAGCTTTAAAACGTAAACATTAAAAACCCAATCGACTAATTCACACCCAAAACGAAAAAAATCCACTCTCACGCTCACGCTTGCCATAGATACCTATGTGAAAATGTTTGATAATTTAGTCTAGGTGTGGTCCGCCAGGCGCCGCGCCGCTGGTCGTCCGGAGACGCCGCTCGCATCATCTACCGAGACAAAAGTCAGTCAGCACCTTGACTGCGCTCCTATTACCCACCAGTCACCCACAGTGCAACCTACATTTTGTAAATAACTTAGAATCTGACAGTCGGAGTATCAAAATCTATTCGTATCGCTAAGCTCTATGAAAGGTAATATTTTTTTAAATTTTGGATGCATAATTTAACATATACTTATCAGGCCGTGATATATTTAAATAGTGCTCTTCAGTGGAGATTATAATTATCTAACCTAACTTTTTTTTATAATGCAATTGAATTCCGTAACCGTATAAAACCTAGTAGAAGATAAATAGCCAGCATCACTTGCGACTGCGAGGCTGCATGTGACATGGAAAAAATCTGATTTTTGTCTCGTGAGATGTATTCAGAGCGGCATGCGGCGCCGCTAGTGCTGGCAAATATCGAAGTGTTGAACCATTGAACATTTATACAGAGTCGTGGACAGCACAGGGAGCAACTCACCCGTAAGGCGACTGCAGCACAGTCGGGTAACCAGCGCGCACGCCGGCCGCGGCAGCCGCCGCCAGACCAAACCCTGCAACAAAACCATTTTATTTATAAACACGCTCTATATGAAAATACAAACGAGGCGACAACGAAATGGGGACACTGAATTTCCTCAGAAAATAAGCTTGACAGACTATAACTCTTTCATCATTCGTTGCCAGTTATTTTCGTTCTCACTTAACGGAAGTGGCTAGAGAGACTCTCAACTAAAATATATTCTGAAAAGATTGGATTCGATCCAAATGACACACGAGTCAACTTAGCGCAGGCGACGTCAAAGTGTTAATTTCTTTTTATTGCATTGTTAAGTCGCACGAGACGGGGTCTATTTCGGGCGCTGGCAGCCGCCGCCCGGGCGCAGGCATCCAGGGACATGGCTCTTGACAAGAAGACGACAAACTTTAACTTCGCTATAAATGGCTTGCTTCAACGGTTGGCTTGGCATCAACTCGTATAGCTAGCATGCCTCAACCATCGCCTTTATCGTGATTGACAGTCATGACTAGTTACACGTCACATTATTTAAGTGCCATACCATTGCTATCGAAGCCATTATTATTTGCATCACAAAATGTCGGCGTTCGATATGGATATTTCGAAGTTAAACATAGCATCGCATTTAGGAAGTGTGCAATCATAATAGCAGATCAGAAATCGCTGATTAATGCCTGATGGCCAAAAGAGCGTGACCTCGCCGCTGGTGACCATAGTGTTGGTATTGTGTGGTGAAATTTCACCGGTGATTACAGCGGATCATATCCGGAGAGCCCGGATGTAGTCGCGGTCCGACTGCTGCGATAATGTCATGGTGACCTTCTGCGGGGCTGATTGCCAATAACGGCTATCTGGCTATCGCAGCATCATGCCAATTACGGACAGTCATGTTGGCAGCCGATGTGGTAGCATGGTAAACAATCGATTGTATGTGATGATTTTACATTACATAGTAGATGGCTATAGAAATGACTGTCAGCAGTATATGTCATCAGTAGCTGCACCTAATGTCCTCAGATAATGAGACGTCAAAACTGTGTCTTCGTGAAGATAATTAAGTATCTATTGTACAGAACCGAAAAAAAAATCTCAGCGCGCCTAGGTGGCGTTTTAAGCCTTGTATCCATTAGGCAACATTTGGCGCGCAACTTGTCACGACGCTCAACATGTTCGGCAATGTTTCAGACAAGCAAGCGACGTTGCCGACTATCGCGCAACATGACGCGCGGCTTGTTGCGTGTTTCCGAGCAACAGGCAGTTGAGCACACGGCAAGAAATGTCACGAATATCCGATTTTAGAGTACCAAAGTCCCTAGACGGAACTCTTATAGTTTTCACGCCTCATAAGCAAAGTGTTGAGGTAGTGCTTTACTTTAAACATTTCAGGTCAAGCATTTTTTTGATGCATTTTTCAATTGCTACTAACTTTTTTGTTTGGTGCTAACTTTCAGCAAGTTGAGCAACATTTCACAATTGCGCTAACTTTCAGCAAGTTGAGCAACGTGTTGTACAACATGTTGCGCGCCAAATGTTGCCTAGTGGATACGACACATTAAGCTATGCTGCTTCGAAGCATGAAGTACGCTTTAGGACACAAAATTTGTTTCAGGGAACACTAAAGTGGTTCGACCGCACTCGCGCTATGCGTACTATCAATAGCAATCCGCACACCATCTGAAACGCAGACCTCTAAAAAAGATGTTCAAGAAACGATTCTGAAGAATCAATAAAATTCTACAAAATGGTATTAAACCAAATAAGAATCGATCAGAAAATGAAAACCTGGTGGCAATGGTAACTAATCCCTATGAAGTAAAACATTTGGCTGCCAGAAACAATAAAAACATTGGAAACTAGTGCAATGGATTCCCTAGGACATGAGAGCTTGCGTGCTACCAGCAAGCGCGATGGGCCGCCGCAGTCCGATCGATGCCCTGCCATTTGACGGCCGAGGTCGAACCACTGTCCTGTCCACCATAAAGCTTATCTTGATTCATTCATTTTTTTCCTCTTTCCTTCCATGTCCATTGTCGCACGGCCTAAATGCGATGCTCTTTTGTTAGCCGCATGTGACCCAGATAGATTTAGTCGTAATCGATTGTCAGGTACCACACAATAGCTCCGACGACGGTCGAATTTTCAATATGTGAGTAATGTAGAACAAACAACTGTGACGCAGGATTTTACATTTATGAAATTCAATGATCTGTTTTGCCGGTAAATAGTATTTTTTTATGATCCTCAGAAAACATTGGTGGATTAAAGTAAATATAGTTTTGTTTTGAATACTTTCGCGCTGTTTCAGGATGACTCCTGGATTTCGGGTCGTCGAACTGCAAAGCCGACAGAGAGTGCTTAACGTCGCTTGTAAGGATTCTGCGGAAATACGATTTTAGACGCAGGCGGTCGAGCGGGACAGAGTACGTAGGTCTGCCGCCCAAGTATCTACAAATATTTCAATGCCATTATTCCAGTCTTCATCACTGAAATATCATTTTCTTTATTTTATAAAAATTGCTTAAGAATCAATAGAAGTGTGATCACATGTTGAGTAGGAAGGAAGTTTTGGATTAACGCATTGCAAATAACAAATGTAGCAATAACAGAAAGGAGTTTTGCATTAACGCATTGTAAACGTGTAATTAAGGAATAACAGAAAATTATTATTTCTCAATCTACGGCCAATAACGAGCATTGTACGCCCAACCTACTCAATGTAGCTTCAATGTGTCGCGTAAGTTTACTGTCACGAGAATAGATGCAGGCCAGTCGTGCCCCAGTTTCCAATGGCCAAACTGAGCGGTAGTCTCACGGCCATGACAGAGTTCAGCGTGTCCGGTGGCCTTTTCTTTGATCTGGCCGGTGCCGTCCTTCGACGCCGTCAATCCGACACGACACGATTTATCGCATCAACCTCCGCTCACCGACCGATTAATTACTCCCTCCCTCCGGCTCCCGCCATAAGTTCCTGGGACACTTATTTTGGGATGAAACACGTGCTCGCGACCGACTCACCGTTTTTACAGTGTAAAACGCCATCGCAAATTGAAGTAGGTAATTACTTGGCTCGAGCAAGGCACGTCAAAAGTCATTGATCTGGCGTACAGAGTCTTTACCGCTCTTTTGTTTGGGTTTCAGGTCAGTCTCAAGATAAAACTCCTTTTAGAGCTAAACCTAGCATGCATTTAGTAGGTTCCGACAAAAGACAAGTCAGCGAAGAAAGACGAAGACCTGGCGGAATGCCAGCGTTGGTGTCGCGGCAGAGGCGGCCGCGACGACGTTCCCAAAACTGCGTATATTTAGACAAAATAAAGAGCGCGCCGAAGACAAAACGAGACGCAACTCTGTTTTATAAATAACCGCGTCGTTCGCCGGACGGACTCAGCCTCGCTCGACCAACCTCTGTTCGCCAGCTGTTGTACATAAATAATAATTAAGGCACGGAGAAAGCAACGTTTGCTTTTTGGGATATCTGCAGCAAAACGTAGGAATCCATCAAAGTATTGGCTAGAGCTGCTGTATTTTATAGGGGTTTGTAATCTACGGCGGCGGAGGATTATCGGAGGATCGCAGGGCTTCGTGCGGAAGTCGCGGCCAGGGATCGTGTTACAGATGGCGCGACAAAGGGAGCGAAACTACTACACACAAGTGTTCCTGTCGTGATACCGGTTTTCAATATTGTTCTAAGATCTCTGAGACTTTTCACGACATTATTGCAGCTAGTAGTACTAAATTGCGAGATTTTTGGGACACATGCCATGTATCCGCATGATACGGAAGATACTATTATTTACTTGGACCGCTTTCAACAACTCCGAGGTTATTAGTGTAGCGACGTCGTAGTCACAGATAATTTATCAGATATTCGGTTTAAAGGAGCATTTTTAGATGTTCACTCTACTTTTCGTGTCTTTGCGTCAGAGATTTACGGTCAGTTAATGTTCGTAATGTAAATGTGTTTATAGGCAGAAAGATTTAGACAACTGGATGCCAATGCAGACAGGTGGCTTGTGAATCTCAGTTTAATACTTCTAATGTCGTAAATATAAAAGTTTTGATGGATGTTGGAGCATAAATCGATAATGACACTACGGCAGCAGGAGCAATTGAAATAAAATAAAATTGATTGTATTCTAACGATCCGAACTTTGGGCTACGATTATTAGATAAAGACACAATGCTCTGATTTATTTAGGTATCTATTAAATTAAGATTATTAAGAATTTTACCTCACCTCTAGCTATGGGCAGGCAAGCAGCTTATAACTGTCCATCCGTCCCCTTGCACCCGCGGCTCGACCACCATTATGGCTTCTTTTCAATTATAAACAATGCGCTACTATCGATCAGCATACTTTTCATCGCAAGCTTGATCGTGCATCGTCCTCGATTTGTCTGATCTAGAAATACCACCCATCCGTCCTACCCGTGCGATGTTTACCCTCAGTAATTACAGACAGTTGTTGATTCTAGTCCAAATGATAGAGACAATTGAATCAACATGGAATATACCTACGTCACAACCGTTTTACGCAAAGTTTATAAAAACTATTAACTGACAATATGTTTATGTTCGCTTCGAAACTTTATGGTTTTTTCCTGTTTGCTCGTAATTGACGGTAACAAAACAACGTATATCTCATTAAGGCTCCGATATGGATGGATTATTTAGGCCCCCAATACATCGCGTAAAATATGTTATGCGTGCGTGCGCGTCCCTTGTCAGTCCACGCTTATTGTCCGTGGAATTAAAACCGGTGGTTGTCTCGATATCGATCGACGGGCACGTGCGGACTCATCAGTGCATACTCCCAAATCCCGGTTGAAATAAAAATAGTCACGGGGCTGCCGAGTTCCCGAGGTAGGGGGAGGGTGACATGCATAAGTAATGCATCGGCGGAGGGCGCAAAGCGGCGCACGCGATCGCTTGCAATGCCAAACAAGAACCCTTTCTGTGAACACCACTAACGCTCGTCTATGACCGTTCGTTAATCATGATGAGGCCTTATAAAACTTGTAAGGCTTTGTTTGACATTTACCTAATTACTTTATTAATCTGCTACTTTTAACTTACTTTGTTTTTTCTAGATAATTTTTTATGATCTTTTGTGCATTATTTTTTCCCTCAGAAAGGTATAAGTCTTACCTACTTTAACGCCAAAGGTGTTACATGTTTTCTTGTCAAATTATATTTTACTGTCTTTCGTAAAAGTATTAGTAATAACTAGTAAAAGTAGAGATCTACCAAAAGTATCGTAGACATCATCTCAACGACGTCACTGGTTAACTGGTCAAATTTCACTTGATACTTTCAACAATATTTGAAATGTAGGTTCGAGTACTTAGTAGATATTGAAGGTGTTATGAATATATTGAAGGTTGAAATTGTATTGTTACATTTAATCTCAACTCTATAAAGGTAGGTGAATCGATTACTAATTCGGTCGCACACAACATGTGTTGGGATATAAGAGGTTCTTATTCAGTCAAGTCAGAATTGACCAGACAGTAACATTGAATTTTTGTAATTGATTGGAGGTCGATAGTTGAGAGTTCTAGAAACGTAGACGACATAATGAGCTGTAATATGGCTGTAATTGTAATGTTTTGTCTAGCCGCGAAGGTGTGAATCGATTACTTGGGCGCTCACACCACTCAATAATTCAAGCGTCGCTGTTTGGACAAGTGGCCCGGCGGCCTTCGTCAACGCCGCCCAACTCCCAACGCCCATATAATAAAAGTTTAACAATGTTTTCATAATCGACGCCAACGCTACGATCGCTACCGGTCGTATTTAGAAACTGGGCTACAAATATTTCTTAGAGGCAGTTAAAATGGCTACAGTTTAACAGAACCGCCCGTTTAGTACAAATGCGCGGAGTGAATTAGTAAAGAGATTGTTACTGGTAGATATGTTCCGATTCTGATTCACCCGATGAATAAGTAACTGAGGTTTTTGTAGTAAGCAACCGGAATGGAAAAAAGGTTCAAATTGTATAAAGGAAAATAATATATCTTTGAAATAATTTAGTAAGAATGTGCGGAAGTGGATTGGCAAAGGAATTGCTAGAAATTTTCATTAACGATGGTAAAATAAATTCTAGTTTCGGTCAGAAACTAAACAGCTCTGAATAGGAAGAAGTTTTTAGGCGATTTGAAACCTACTTATAACAAGAGATTTCAAAAAATATATTTAAATATACCTACGTACGCCAAACATAAAAACAATACTTGCGTAAATTAAAAACTGAACTTTTAGGACAAAATAACAAAAGGTATGAATATTTACAATAAATTTTGAATACCTGCCTAACACACAAACAGTACAATAATTATACTGAACATTTAAACAAATATTACGTCAGTGAACTTGCAAACGTAAGTATAAAATTAATGCCATACAAAAGAAAAATACCGTTTAATTTAATAACCATTCAAATTAATTTATCGAAGAAACAGGGCGCTTAAAATACACCTAAGTACGAGTATAAGTAGGAATGAAATCTTATTTGTACAAAAGATAACGTTAAGCTCTGCCACCTTGCTTTTGATGAAGCTCTACAAAAACTCGTATCCCTGTCATGTACGTAACTGTATTAGGTCGCCTACCTACCTGACAGTTGTATTGACCCCATTATTTATGTGTGTACATAATTAATTACGAACACAATACATAAAAGTATATAATGTCTGTTTTCATTTGTTCCTATCAGGTAATGAAAAAAGTGAAGTATATGTTCAATTTGATAAATAGGTACCTATATATCAAATGATACATACCTTTGTACCTATTATGTATACCCATTGCAGTACACTATTTAGGGAAAAAATAAATGTAGAATAGACTTTTATAATAATCATAGATCTTTTACAGCTATACTTAACTCTTATAATATTATTATGTTATACCTATAGTACTTTTATAGAAAATCTTTTTAAATTAGGTAGGTATCTAGTACCACAGGATTCAAATCAAATTTTGTTAAAGTAGCATGCAGACTCCTGGTGGGCTCGTTCGTTGTATCCATCCTGATCATAATTGAGAGACACGACTACCGGGCAATTTCTGTCACAATTTTTCTTGCAATTATTTCTTACCGAGACGTAGACATATTTACCTTGAGTAATTTCCCGCATAATCTTTATAATAAAAATATAGGCACATTTTTCCTTTTCAGCCGCGGCCATACTTATACAAATCAGTGCTTATTTACGTTGGCTCGCGATGCGCACCCAGCGAAGACAGACATAAATCCACGCTCAATATATCGACTCTCATAAAAAAAAGATCGATATACCTAATCGATAGACTTTGCTCGAATCTTAACGCGCTCACTATCTGCGTCGCCGATCTCGATCCATTTCACAACACCCTATTTATGCATCTCATTTGCAATTGTATTGAAAGCTGTATTGTTGTCTCTTTCTGGATCTGTGCGTTTGAATAGGAGAGCAGGTACAGGACTTTGGCCGGGTGCGTTTGCGTCTCTTGTAAAGCAAATCCCACCCTTGGAGTAACGGTAACAACCAAACGTTGCATTGAAAACGGTCTTTTAACCGGCCTGCTTAACGGACGCCTCTCAATAGTTTATACAAAACTTGATTTTGCACTTCAAAACGCAGACCAAGTTCAAGTTTAGTTAAATAGGCGCCTACTCGCTTTCTCACAACATAAATTTTTCGTTTTTGCAAACACACCCAAAGATGTCAGACAATGGGATCATGTATTCTATCATGTTTAGTGATACAAGACTGCCGCAACGTAAAATATTCTGTTTCGTGTCAATCGTGACGAAACTGTTCCACGTTTCTTTCACAAATTGAAAATTACACCCCTCAATATCATAGTTTCATGTCAATAATTTAACAATACACGTTGAATTTCACATTTCCGAGAATAATATCGATAGCACCGTTCACCCTCGGTGCAGCCCTACCGACGCCTACGCCAGCGTCACGCAAAACACATTACCCTTGTTTTGGTCGACGGCGGATAAAAGTATTCCTGCATTTATGAAGGTCCGGTAAACAAACGCACCGCAGCCGTAAAGTGTAAACCTTAGTCCCGGGGATACGTGTAGACTAAACAGGCAGTTAAGAGGAAACACTAACAGACTTGAAATTTACCCAAAATGCAACTCTACTTTCATAACTGAATCAATTCAATGTGAAATTTTCTCTTAGAAACTTCCTTTCTTTAATTTCAATCCATAATACAAATGTTATTTTATGACGCAATGAAAAAAACATGGCGTACGTTTAAAATGCATCCGATATCAATTCAGTGGTTAAAATGAGCATTAACTTAGTATTAAGAATTTTTTTAAGTACATATGTTTAAAAGTTACATATATATATTATGATAAACCTACTGACCACTGAGTTATTAAGTATGCCTACCACATATTTAGAACTGCTACAACAATACAATATAAATGGTGTTAAACAGTAAAACAACGTTTAACGTAAACGATTCAAATGCGGCTGAAGCTGAAAACGCAGTCTGTAACGATCGTGCTAACGATGCAGTGGATATAAACGTCCTCAATAAATGAGAACAATGTAATTCTGATAAAAATACTTTGACCAAGTCATGAAACGAAAGCTTAGGTTATAGAGAACAAGCGAGCGAAGCGAGTGATGTTCTCTTTGAGTCTACTCGGACAAATAGTCATTTGTATGTATGTATGTTCGATGATACCTCAAAGATTCAAAGATTCAAATGTTTATTCAGTAATTAGACCTTTACAGGCACTTTTACACATCAATAAGTATAATTTATGTTACGTGTAAAGTATATTAAAATTTTAAAGCTACCGATACCAGCGCTTCGTAACGACCACTCCTGAGAAGAAACGCCGAAAGAAACTCATTTTCACAGTATTGGTCGCCTACTCGCCTCTAGAATGATTAGTGGGATCAGCATGAATTTTAAGACGCAAGTAAATAAACCAACATTTTTTTTTAGTTTGAGTATGAGCCAAATCGTGGATTAAGACTAGGAAATAAGCTTCCTCAAGTATACCATGGGTATTAATATTATTGTGTTGTTTGTTCGTGTGCGTAAGTAGTAGTATGTACTTTTTGTCCATTTAGAGGGCTGCGAAGCAGGACAATGATAAATGACTGATTTCGGATTTGATTAGAATCAAATACTGTCATAAGCTATTTCAGGCACAAAGTTTATGTGAATCGATCCGAAAATTTACAGTGTAGACGTGCGCCAGTTGACAACTGTCGTGCGAAGGTCGTCGTCACCGACAGTCCCCGACTGTCACCGATCAGAGTCGCGTACTGTTTTTTGACTGTCTGAGCCCTAATATTACTAATACAGTAACATACCTATTGTGTACCTTTATGTCAACAACCTTCACAGAAATAAAATTGTTTCTATTCAAAAGAATGCCTCTTTTTTAAGAAACTTTATTTTACTCTGACAAACACTCTCGCATAGCCAATCTAGCATAAAAAAACAACAGTAATATTTTACGTTTCCATCTGACCAGTCACAAGTTCCACATTTAAATCGTAGGGTTACCACGCGTGGCAACGTACGATACGAGCACGGGGCAGCATATGGCAGGGCCGGTATACCACGGCACGGCCAGGTGGCCGTCATGCCGCGCGCACCCATTGTCAAGCGGCCCCGTCAACTGTCACTGGACCCGGCGCGGGCGCGTGGAACAATGATACGACCTCCGCGGATCCAGACTGGTGTACTACTTGGTTGGAGCGAGAACGTAAATACGTTAGTACTTACTAACTAAAAAGTAAAAATAATTCAGTTTTTTAACCTAAGGAACTGTTCATGAAAACCCTTAACATAAACAAAAGCACGGACAAAAGTCACCAAAAATCAAGTTTTTTCTTTTAAGTTATACAGTGTGTTGGGACATAGACTAGCGATAATTTAAGGAAAAGCTGACGTTATCAATAAAAGACTTTTACTAAGGGAAAAATTACGAAATCAAAAAGAGTCAATAGTAAGTACATACCTATCGCATAAAAATGAATCATATGTATCCTATATATCAATGTATCCATGCATAATGTTGTGAAATTTATAATGATATTAGCTGGGCGACCTTTTTTAGCCTCGTCTCTCCCTAAATATCGAGTTTAAAGTAAAATTAAAATACAAGAATTGCTCGTTTAAAATATAGGATAATAGGTACTTCAGTCAGCCACATAAACTGTATTAAAACTCGTCCTTGGACGTAGCTTGCGGCTTTTGCGCATAAAAATGACATAAATCTGAAGAAGTTTCATAAAATTAGATGTCCCACAGCCGTTATCAAACGTACTGCACAATTGTGCGCGTGCGCGGAAGTTTAATAATGCAATGTCATTCTTGCGCACATCACAAAATAAGGAGCATGTAGTATAGCAGTTTGGAAACAAAGTTCATCCATCTTATATTATTATTATAAGTACTTCTCCCCATACATTTATATTTCTTAGTACACAAACAGGTATATGACCCGTCTTTTGATAAGTGGTGACCGTAGCTTGTAACACGAAGAGTGCCACATTCGCATTGCTGACCCTGAATAAACTTAGCCAGTTTTAAAGAACCTTTACAAACAAACAATGCTAAGAAGATTCGGAAGAATCCTTGCTTGTTTAATTGTTTAACTAATATATATTTTTACTTGTTTGGACAATCAATAGAACATCATCAAAACAAGTTCCATTGTTGAAATTGTCTGACTATTAAAAAATTTCTAAGCATTTTATTTCAGTTAGCGTAACCTGTGTAGTGACTCTTCTAACCCTTCTTCATTTTGTGAACACAGGTAACGGCGCCCGGGTGACCCTAGACCTGTGTGATGGTCAAAGCAATTTCATTTGCAGTCGTTTCGAGGCGTGCCAACTGTAGATACTTGTTACAAATCGTGGCTAATCTGTCTAAGATTTTCGTGAATGAGAATATCATTCACGAAGTTCGGTGGTCTTTCAGCGGCTGTTATCGCGTGGAAAATTAATTTCTGCAGCTATGCGCGTCGGCCGACTTTACAACATTGCTAATTTCATTTTTATTTTTTTGCAAAAATGTTTTTGCTTTTGAATAAGTAAATTCACGGGCGTAGATCATAAAGTTCTCTCAAGCGCGAGATGTAACTCTATTATTTTCTACAAAGTGAAAAGAAGGCAGCAAAAAAGGAAGCGAATCGACGCAAAAAAAAACTTATTTTCAAGGCGCAAAAATAGGGCGACGTTGCCAATATCTTTTGATTCCCAATTCTTCAGATTTTTGTTTGAACATGATTCTCATTTATTTAGATTTTCGTTTCTAGAATACGAGTAAGGGCGTGTCCGAACGGCACGGGCACGCCAAGCCCACGCCTAGCGCATCCCTAGTGCATGACTAACGCGCTTTGAAATTTGTTGCATACAAATTGAGTCCTATCATACATCAATACAACAAAACGCGAGCGCAATAGGCAAATCAAAAATATTTTTACTTCCATTGTATCTTTAAAAACTTAACAGTTGCAGTTGGCTGTACAATTCACGCCAGGTAACTGATAAAAAAATCACACCGAACCTGATTTTACGACAAGACACAATAATTTGTCACCTTGCAAGGGTTGGGGCCTGGGGCGCAATCAATTAGCAGACTTGTCGACCACCGAGCACTTCCGCTTCCGAGCGTTTAGGACTTCCGGCGCACTCACCCCACCTACACGCAATCACGCCGGAAAGAGTGTTTGTTTTTAATTTTATTGTCTTTTTTAGGTATATCATTTAAAAAAGCAATAAAATTAAAAACAAAATATAGATTATATTGTATTGGTGCTAAGGACTTCACTCTTTCACCGCGAGACTTTATATCAGTTGCCGTGCCCCCAGCGCCAGAGGTATGAAATCTAAATAAATACCTTCCTTCAACCAAAAAGGGATGTGGATACTTAAGTTATGTGCAATACGAGCGTTTTTTTTTGTCGGAAATATCCAACGCTCGCGGAATGGGCACGACAATGTTTGTCGGATAAATCCAACGTTCGCGGTAAAGGGTTAACTTCATTTTCTTCTGTTTTTATTACATAGGTCAATGAGTTTCAGTTTTAATACATTATTTATAAAATGAGCATAAATTAAATAAAAAACGGCCAAGTGCGTGTCTGTGTTCCGTAGTTGCGAATGCCCACTTTGAGTTTACGCTATTAAAAACGACTAAAAACGAATTTTATATTGAATTTGTGTAAACTTTTCCTTTTCCGTGTAAAAAAATTGCAATATAAAACCAAATATTTCAGAAACGGATCCCTATATCGAAAAATGATGTTCACGAGCTCACAATATTCTTGAAAGATCTATTCAATGATATCCCATACGATGGGTTTGTCGACAAAAAACATTGACTCATACTTTACTTATATGGGAGCTACACTAAAATTTTTTTTTTGAATATTTTATTTTGCCACTTTTTTGGCATGATTAATATAAATATCTGTGTAAAATCGCGGATGGACAGACCGACAGCCAGACTGACATGGCGAAACTATAAGGGTTCCTTGTTTACTACGGAACATTAAAAATAGGTATTCCTTAATAAAACTATAACTCAGTTGCAATTACAATACTAAACCTGGAAAAATATAATCAAGTTGAATAGAATTGTGGATAAGATAAGGCTTTATTATCGAAGTACTACTTATCTATGTTAATTCATTATGAAGTCCACTTTCAGATAGATAGGTACTTAATAGATTTTATCATGTAGCGTAGGTATCCAATCTATATAAAGTTCTTTTGATTAATTTTATTGCCAAATTTTTATCTTTTTTATAAACACATAACTGTTAATTGCAGTGACAATACTTAATATTACTTATTATTATTCTAAGTTTTATTATCTATGGTTTAGACTTTTCTATATGAGTACATAGTATAGTCACGCCATAGAATAATATAAGTAGATCTTAAAGTTGCTTTTGTTTGTTTTTAGGATTCCATACCCAAAAAGAAACACGAGACCCTATTACGAAGACTACACTTTTCGTCTGTCTGTTTATCTATCTGTCACCAGGTTGTATCTCATAAACCGTGATAGCTAGACAGTTGAAATTTTCACAGATGATGTATTTCTGTTGCCGCTATAATAAAAACAGAACGAAATAAATATTAAAATGGGGCTCCCATACAACAAACGTTATTTTTATACATAATGGTAAGAAACCCTTCGTGCAGGAGTCCGACTTGAGCTTTTTTTTTACTTTTTAAATCGATACATATAAAACGTTGGTAGGCGATAATCAGCATAAGTTGAAAAGTACTAACTGTTACGTAAATAATTCACAAGCCATGCTCGCTCTATAAATCTTATAATAAAAATATTACACCTTCTATATTGTTTTACGGAGTTCCGTTCTGTTTTATGGCAGTGGTTGTGTTTCTAAACAAGTAAAAGATAACAGGAGGCCGTTTCTGCCTTCACTGCAAATAACTTTTATACTCTAAAAATAAACTTACATAGTGATCATAGGCAATATTATTCGAAGAATACGGTTGATAAAGACAGTAATCATAAAAAGGCGAGTTTCCTAAATTTTCATATTTTAGTGACGCCAGGAATTGTTACATGGACGCTGCCACACATAGATTATAGCCGGAAAGGTACTAAAAATCTAGGCAAGTCTATGCTGCCACATAAGCATAGATATGAAACTTTTAAGCATATAACTACAACATGATATGAAAAAAAAAACAAAGATACAACATTATTTTAGTCCAAATAATTTGTAACGGAAACAATTTTTTTAGGGAATCTACCAAAAAATATCCATTTTGTTATACAACCAGAAAAACAAATTGTTCTAAAAGTACATCTTTTACATTTAAGTATGGTCATCGCAAAGGACATCATCATCATTATTATCATTTCGGTCTCGGAAAGTCCATAAAATGCAATAGTATTTTGTTACCTACACACTTTGTACTGTACGTAACGTACTTACGTGTCTCCAATAAACAAGAAACCAAAAAAATACATGAAAATTCTTCATAAAAAGCTAGAAAGCTTTTTACAAGTAATTATAAGTGTTCCTATACAATACATTGTGTTCAAAAGCAACTCGGAGTCCTAGCAAGGTTCACATATGTTCGGACGGGCCCCCCGCCGCCGGGTCTCACCCGCAAAGCGGTCTCACATTTTTTGTGTCGCTCGAATCCAGGCAAAAAATGCTCCTTTTACAAACAGCTGAGAGATAAGAAAGACTGCTCCTGGGCCTGGTATTTCAAGATCCTGCCACGTGGTTGTGACGTTTACTTGGTAATAGCTGTGTTTATTAATATGTACACGGCGCAACAGCAAAAAAAATGTCCTATATCTATACGCGGCGTTTTCCGCGTCGTCGAATTTTTGATTGTCAAAAATTCGACGACGCGGTGAACTTTGAATTTTCTTGGGATAAAAAGTGTCCACTATCTTAATCCAGATGATAAACAATGTATCTACAAGTCTAGTTCAATCTGAGTAATTACCCTATTAGCCATCGGTTTATTTTATATTCATTGAATATAATTTTTTTACTGTAAGTGGTATGGTAAGCAAAGAGAAGACCAAAGAAAAGATAAAAGGATTGTAGTATGTAGAAAAGTAGATGAAGGTATGACTCGCAATAGAGAAAATTAGAACGATAAAGCATTTTGCGACGACCCCATATAAATATGTAAATGGGAGATGGTAAAGAAAATCAGTGTGACATTTTTCAAGCTCCTCAAAGCATTTGACCTACTTTGTAAGTTTAATCTTATTATAAAATACAGGACAACTGCTAGTCTTTAGACAAATGTTTCCTTTCAAGCAATGGTGTTCAATGATCATATATTGCTTGGACTATTGAAATCGTTACTACTAGGTATTAGATCTTGAATTACGAGAACAGTGATAACTTTGTCATTAATATTTAATCATATTTAGTTCAATACCCAAGTACATTAAAGCTATTTATTACCATTACTAGACTACAGTATTAAGTAATATTTTTATTTATTAAATTATTCGGACCCCAATTTCAAAAGAGCTCGTTGATGTCTTTCCGTGCACCGCAGGGCCAGGCTCTTTTAAAAGTTTTTATTTTTATTTTATTCCTTTTTTGTTGTAATGTGCAGATTTTAATTCTTAAAACACTGTCAACTAATATTTTTCTCTAAACTGTGAGTTTACAACCCCTATCTCGAAAATCCCCGCACCGAATTGACTCAGACATATCGCAGTTTAAAATATTCTAGTCAAATTAAAGTTGAGATCAAACACGCAGACGGCAAACAAGCATAAATATTCAAGTATACTAAATAATGAGTAGTAAATTATGACATACATTAAATGCATGTTCAATCCATTAATACGAACAACTTCAATATAAGACTAACACCAATTTGGACACACCAAACAAACGTCGGACTGCCTCAACCCCAGAGAACTTCACATTTCCAACAACGTATGGACTCACCTGGCGCCAGATTCCCTCTGGGCTTAGCTCCTAGGATGGCGAGGTTGACGTTGGCTTTCCTTCCGTCAATAATGGGGTTGGGATCCTTGCACGCCCGCTCCGCCGCCGCCCGGTCACCCATTATAACCTGGAGAAGAAAAAAATAGGTTATAGTAAATGTACATTTTTCAAAATTTTTAGTTTGTTGACAGATTATTTTCGTAAAAGTAGAAACTAAGCAGTGCATGGAATATTTATATTATTATTACGAATGTGTCTTTTTTTTCTTATTGTCTTTTTATATTTATAATAATGAAAGTAAAACAGAGATAGGTATAGTAAAAGTAGAAAAATTCGAGATCCATGGATATAAAATACGTCAAGCAATTCGCATATTGACGATTTGTTCAATAAATATTTTTTTTACTTTCGACGATTTCTAAATTAGTTTCTTTTTTGCAGGTTTTTTGTAGTATCGTCGACATATCGATTAGATACATTGCGCTTACAATGAAAGCATATAAACCATAGACAATTTAGAGTTTACCGCCTGCACTTGGCCTACACCCTTTCGCATCGTTTACCTTGTATCGAGTTGAATGATCTTGATGTTTCTAACATTTTTATGTAACAAAATAAAATGAAAATTATTTCCTATGATTTTTAGCGTTTGCAGAAGTAAACTTATCATAATCAATCACAGTATTCACCAAGTATACTCATTGGTACTGAATAACATTTAATCATTTATGTATCCTAAAAATTACTATAGTTTAGTTATTTATTATACCAACAAACAACATTGTGGATAGTTTCTTATAAAGTTTTGCTAGAATAGAAACATCTGTGAAAATACATACGCTTATTTTTCAACCTTCAAAGTTGGCGTTCTTTTTATTAGCTTTATATACATTTTCTACGTACGTAGTTTAGTTTTGTTAAGCATGGCATCACTATGTCTTAGGATCAATATTGTTCATACTCGTAAATTAAAAAAAAATTGGTATATTTTTATGTATCTCCCGTATGATGGACATCAAGCGTGTTGCCAAGAATTGCCCAAAAGAGTGATAAGAGGTACTCTTGTAGCTTATTATATTATAGGCACGGCAGGCACACATAATATTACTATGAGCTTTATTTTTAGCTAGTCCCAGCCAAGCCTTTTTCCTAATTTCCATTCTCGTTCCAGAAATATCTCAGCATCAGTAAACATCGACCACTTATCATCCATATCTAGATCAGTGTTTTCATTGTGTAATTTCGTGCTGAATAGATGAATGCTTTATACGGCGCTGGTGACGCTCCATCATTACATATTGTAATTCATGCGTGATCCCTGAGTCGCCACCTCGACGTTTCCACTGTCTTTTAACCAGTAGAACAAGACCCCTCACGTTTTTTACGTAATAATAATCTACTTACGCGCATTCGAATCGCCTTTTTACATTTTTCATATAATTTTTTCATCAGTTATTTTGCGTCTTATGTTTACACATTTAAAAAAAATCAGTATTTTATTATTACCATAACACTTTCTTCAGAAAATGTACAAGTGGGTGTTTATTTGGTTGGTATTTCCACACCTGCAAGTGAAATTTCTCCAAAAAAATTACAACTTAGTGAGGGAAAATAAAGTGTTGTATACCGGGGTTTTAAAAGTTTTTATATTGCACCAATTTCAATAAAGAGGTATATCATATTTCCGTACCTGTCTAAACCATACTCAACAGCTCAATGTTAATTGGACGCAACAAAAAGCACCGATTGAACGACAGAACTAAAGCATAATATGTGATGACCTTCAGATACCGAAGGTCTCTTTGTTGAAATTTCGAATTTCTTAGAATTTTTAGTTGGTTACAAAAACTTTTTTAACATTCCACACAAAAACTTTGTAAAGTAGTAAAAACGTTTTGGTCATTACTGGAGGCATGAGCAATAAAATTAGCATTGTCGGATCATGATTTACCTAGTTTTGAAACAAAAAAATTAAGTGAGAACATTATGTGTAGCTGTACAATGATTGCCATGAATAAATATATCTACAGTAACTACTTTTGTATTCTAAATCTTTGCCTACAGTTTTTAATTTTGATGAAAGAATAGAAGATTTGAGGACAGACGAATGATATAAAAGTCTGCAATTGCAAATACTTTAGTTTATGGTATAGTCCAAAGTCGAAGATTAATTACATTTCGTAATATTCTTCATAGTCTATTTTGCGCACAAATTAAGCTGCCTTGCTCGTGAAAAACGAAAAATCTGATACATGCCACAAGCAACTATATTTATAGACAGCCCGAGTCTAAATCCTGCGATCTGAGATAAGATCTTTGTTTGTACAAATTATCAGTGGTTTCATTCACATTTTTACATTTATATACAAGGTTCTTTAAAAACAAATTAATTTTTTTGACTGCGAGTTCGATTTATTTATATTATAACTTATAACTATCGCCGATTCAATTAGTTGCTATCAAAACAATCTACCTACTGACGTAATGCAACGGATTTTATAAATGCGAACTTTCTGAAGGATTTTAAATTAAGTACAAATATTTTAAGGGATGATTCAGTCCATAATTTTAAACAACTATTCCCAAGGAATATGTATTGAAATACGAAAAAAAAATACCTCTCATACAAATCGAAATTAAACGTCAATAAACTAAAAAACGACAATCACTTATTAAAAATAGTTGAACTTAATTTAAGAAGCTTGTATACTTGTAGGTACCATTTCACAAAGATTTCCTTCTTTGTAGAATTAAAAAACCGTCGCATTATATCAGTAGGTATGAGTAGATTATTTTGATAGGAACTAATTGAATCGGCAATAGGCAATATAATTAAAGCAAACTCGCAGAGAAAAAATCAATTTGTTTAGAGCGAGTGCGAGCTATCAAACTCGCAAAGTGCTGTATGAAACCGTTGAAATGCGAGTTAGGCGCGCGATAACAGAATATGCCGCCGATTGCTTGTGATTCGATAACTTGGCTGGTAGCCACATGAAATAATAATATTCTTTTTAACGAGGTTTTCCAGTCGACGTTATGTTTTATAACAATAAGTTATAACTTGTTGCCGAGAAATTTGATTGCATCTTTGTTTTAGAAGTTTTTGTTCGCACCCACATTAGGTACATAGTAACTAAATTCTCGTTTGCGTAATTCATCGGTGACTGGATGCCGCTATGGAGCCCGGGCCCTGTATGCCAGCTTTTTCTTCACCAAAGTAGGCCTGTGTCACTCCCCGTTTAGGTATCGAAAATATACCTACATTATTACTATATGCGCGCGGCGACCACTTTGAAGGGGATAATTCAGTGACAATGAAATTAGCTTGCAATGGATGTCTAGGTATCTGAACGAAGAGGTGAGAAGTTCTGACGCGAGCTAAATTAAACCATAGCACTAACCACATTTAGTAAATATTTTTTTGAATTTCTTTTCCGAGTAAGACTCCTGTACTTGAGTACTAGTACTTATTCTGTGACCAAGGTCAGACCTGTGTCACTCCCCGTTTAGGTATCAAATATATATCTTCATTATTTATTACTATGCGCACGGCGACCACACGGGGTTGGGAAATTCAGTTATATGAATCGTTTGATCTTCTCTGATTAAACAATTTAGTAATAAAAAAATGAAATTGGCTTGCAATGGGTTTCTAGGTATCTAAACGAAAAGGTACTGAGTTAAATTAAACCATATCGCTAACCATATTGAGTAGATATTTCTTGAAGTGAGAATTCAGTACGTGAGTACAAGTACTTATTCTATGGCAAGGATAAGTAGCGAAGTAAAATTGAGAACATTTTTTTATTATTTACCTACCAGTTTTACGAACAGCCGGTGCAAAAAGTTTTACAAATGGCAGCCTCTCGATGTCATCTCTTATTAAAAAAGCAATTGTAGCATTAGATATAGTGCTTAGTCTCAAATCGAGTGAGCGAAGTTCTCCGAGTCTAATTGAACAATTCGGCGTTTGTATGATTGTTCAACGATAACTTGAATAAGTATATTTGGTCGGAACTTTATGAAATTTGGTAACCACGGTCTCTACTGTCATCTCAGTGCTGGTAGAATTTCGGGCCACGGCTCTCTTAATGACATTATCCGAAGGGCTCTGGCCAGCATTCACGTACCTTGTACCCTCGAACCTCGGGGTGTAATACGTGATGATGGCAAGAGATCTGATGGAATGTCACTGATCCCTTGGGAACGCGGCAGGGCGTTAGTGTGGGACGCCACATGCGTTGACACACTGGCACCCTCCCATCTCAGGGGATCAGTCTCAAAAGCTGGTTCGGCTGCTGAAAACGCTGAGTTCGCCAAACGGCGCAAAAATAGTTCGTTAATTGATGACTATATTTTTGTGCCGTTTGGCGTGGAGACTTTCGGACCATGGGGCCCCGGTGCTAGGGGTCTCCTTAAAGAGATCTCCCCAAGACTGATCTCCGCCGCTGGTGACAAGAGAGCTGACTGCTTTTTCGCCCAACGCATCAGTATTACGATCCAACAGGGAAATGCGGCCAGCGTTCTTGGCACTATGTCGCATGGGCGCGATTTTCTAGATTAAATTTATAGTAAGTATTTCACTTTTTCTTTTTATTTGTAAATATGTAAATTATCCAATCTTATCTATTTAAATAAATATCTTTTCAGTGTTATTTCACGAATTCTAGAGGTTTTTTTATTATTGAAAGATTTACTAAAATTTAATTTAAAAATTAGCCAAAAGAATTGAACCAAATTTGTCAATGGATTGCCGATGTTTGGGGTTTGCGAGTTCACAAGAGGTAACTAGTAGTTTAGTTACCGTAGGTATGTAAAGAATGTCACCCCTCCAGCCCATACGCCAATTCAATTTGTTGTGTTGATCTCCATGTAAAATGGTTTCTACCTACTAGCAGTCTTCCGGGTTTAAAGAAAATCAAAAGCTTATAAAATATTATTCACATACGTAAAAAATCTTCTGTTTTTAATGTTTAGTTCTATAAAATCAATACACGTGCAAATCGCGTCACTTTTCATTAAGTTTTATGGTGATTATTGCACAACGCTAGTAATATGACGTTGTTATTTTACGAACCTAACTTATTATTAATGTAACCGAACCACCCATCAACGATACAAGCAAGCTAAGGGCATGTTATATGTTCGAGTATTTTCCATTTTATTAAATTACGTAATTCGTACCACTTAACTTTTTCGGGGTCCGGTGTTGTCCCCATTTGAAATAATTATATGAAAGGAAACTGAGATATCATTTAGAATTTCGTCTTAAACAACCCGTCAAACTATTTTATGAAGTACTCTTTATAGTTTAAAGAGAGAACGTGAAGCTTTTCTACGCACATTAGCCAAAAGTGGCTGTTTTTCGCAAATGTGCGTTGGAAAGTTTCACGTTTTCTCTTTAAACTAAAGGTAGCACTGGCCCCCGACAAAATCATGTTTCCCCCTTAAATCAGATAGGTACTTTTTTCTAAATGTCAAAACAAACATTTTCCTTAGTATTTGTATGAAATGCAGTCTAATGACGTCATAGTTTTTTGAAGTCAAATAGCGCTCTTAATATTAGTTTTCCTGCAATTATCATTATCGATAAATTTAAGAACTAGGTTCTTGTCTGTCAAGTATTTTCCATGTCTCCCTTTTTTCGGCTAAATGTTTGACCTCCCTTACGACACGACTTTTGCCTTACCTTTTACTTCCATCCATGAACAACCTGATTGGTATTTATTTATCCTTTTCGTCTCTTTGCTTTCACTATAAGAAACTAACTTTTTTATTTTTTTTATTTATTTATTAGGTTCACCATTGTGTACTACATTAATACAGGCTTATATCTAAAATGCAAAACATTTTTTTGCTTAATGCGCACACCTTCTAAGGTGAACACCACTTGCTTTATAAATATCTTATCAATTACGTAAGTTGGTATACTTATCATAACAGTAAATATAAATGCAGATCAATAATAATGGTAAAACAAGACCGCAATGGCAATCCTGTTCACCTGCCACCACCTAAAGATTGTGTGTATAATGCACTACTCGTATATTCCAAATCTTTGTGTGTACTTACCTAATTTCTGCATTAATAAATCTAAAATCAATTTGAAAGTGACATTATTTTGCGACGTATTATTTTTTCAACTTTCTTTTTCACCTAGGAAAAAATACCCAACACGCCCTTTCCTCTCCCACGGTGGCGTAAGAGGCTACTAAGGAAGATACCTATGCAGGGGTTTCCCTGAAAAAAAGTCATTTTTACCCACTAGCCAATTTTTTGGAGCTAGTTCGGCCTTAGATACTGAACTACTTTCAAAAAAAAAGTTATTAAAAATGGCTTTAGCTAGATCAAAAATTTTCGTCCTCCCATACAAAATCAGTTTGATAAAGCGCTGATTTGTATGGGAACCCGATTTTTTTTGTTTTTCGTTAATTGTCTTTATGGAAAGTAGTTCCGTATTATAGACAGGACTTGCTTCCAAAATTTGGCTGGTGGTTAAAAGTCACTCTGTATGTAACAGAGAACGAGCACCAGCAGCGTCCTCTGTGCAACGACTTTATACCATCAACCAGTGGCGTTGGGTGAACACTTGGGCTAGTACAGCTATAAAACTATGAAAATAATTAAATAAGTACCTAATTAGGTTATATCGTCAATAAGCCGTTCAATGTCCGGCTTATAATTCGCAAATTATTATTTTTACTGACTTAGTATGAGTAATATGTCTATGAGTGTGTTTATACAAAATTTATCATGATGGGTGTATTTGAATAACCAGCGAAAATTTTCGTATTTTGAATATGTGGGTATGCGCAATCCAATCATACTGCTAGTTAACGTCTTATGAAAATAGTAAATGGACATTTTAATGTGCGGTGCACGTAAGTTATAATTGTTGTTAGTAATAAATGCGTAAATAAGGCCCCGCGACCGCCATCTACCACCAAATAGTGATTATGAGCAAACCCTTCCATTTACTGTGAGAAGCCTGCAGTCTAAATGTAGACTGATAAAAAATGGTAAGGATAAGGTAGTCAGGCATCTAGGTAATATACTCGTACATTCATCATCATACGAGCGTATTTTCCCGGTTGCAACCTCAGCAGTGACGCTTCAGAGACTGAGGTCCGCTACCTAACCAAGGAGATTTGACGAGGTTACTGGTTTTTACACAGACCGACTGCCGATAAAATAGTTTGAAAAGTTATCTAGGGCAAGGTCAAGACAATCTGTCCCCTGCATTGGACCCCGAAAAATTCAAGTATCTCCTTAAGCCGTTGGTCCCGGTTGTAATCATTGTATGGCAATTGGTAAACTTTGTCAGAAGCCTTAGGCAGCTTGAAAGATCTGACGCCATTGTTGCCCACTAACTAGTATCTAATCTGTGCGTCTGAACCCCGCAACTCAAAGGGAAAACCAGAACCAATCCTTGGATAGTTTTGATGATCAAATGCTAGATGGCGTTCGGGACCCACAGTTTATATTTGCCTTCCGACACACGGAATCATCTATGTAGATACCTATCTTTTTCGGATAATGGAAAATACCTATTCACAAAGTATATGCTTCCCAGTGGGATTCGAACCCATGACCTCCGGGTCACAAGGTGAACGCCTTGACCATACTCATACACTATCACGATTTTATCTCTAACGGGTTTGACAGAGCTTGGCCGTTTTAGACACAAAGGCTTCTAATATATTATACTAAGTTTTCCGTCATTCTAATAGAGTACCTATTCACTACTAGTGCTACACTGAACGGCACCCAACGGTACTGCAGGTACATTATTGTGTACTTTGAGTGTATCGTAACTTCCTGCCTTGTCTGATTGTTAACAATTTGCATAGTTTTCCGACGCTCGCTACCTGACAATACTGACGATTCATATTGCTATATTTGTAAAAAAAATGAAATACTATACTTAATAAAGTAAAATGAACGAATGGCAGTAGGCTGCTACGAATAGGGAACCGTGGGAAAAAATAAAGGCCTTTGCTTCGCTTTTGCTTTGGACGCATGACGACTGGAAAAATATTTTGACCCGTCGGTTAGATTATTAAAATATATTGTACACGTATTTTTTTTATCTCTGAGAAATAAAAAAATACGAAGATACAGCGCATTTCAATTACGTATCACGTTACGGCGAATCGGACGATTTTTACAAAGCGATGACGTCGCATTCTGAAACTTAGATCTTCCGTATCTTTGTGGATTTTTACTTTTTTAATGAATTGAAAATTATGGGTCTATTATTTTTGGATAATTTAAAAGACGAACTAATTACAATAATAATTTTCTAACCTTTTTATCACCTCTGTAATCCTCTGTAATGACCTACAAATAGGGCAATAACTTGCTTACAAGATTTATATTAATTACGAGCCGAGGGGCGTGCCGTTGACGAAGAGAGGGTTATGCTCAGCAGTTGACTTGGATGATGATAATGAAGAGCAGAAGACAGTGGGTGTGTAGGTGGATTGTTATTCGTATGGTCCATGGTTCCTTAATTTTGCCCATTCCTTTGATCAGCATTTAAGAAAAGCAGTGCCATATCATATTTTTTTTGGTCCTAGACTACATGAATGAATAATAAGCCATATAGACTTCTTTCTGCACCTTTTATGTATATTTCTCGATTTTTTTTTTATTAGAATAAAATATTGAATTAACTTGCTTTTTTTTTAATTGAGTAAATGAAACAAACAATCGGCAACTGTACTTTTTTTTGTAATATAAATGGGTGCATTTATTAACATCTATAAATGAGCATAAAAGTACTTTTACGTAGGTATAAAAGCATTGTCATACATATCTATCCATGTTTTGTTACATTCGAGAAGACATGCAATAGTTTTATATAACAATAGCACCCATACGACAACATCAACTGAATAATATATATTTTATACTATTACAGGCAGACCACATCATAAACTCTATTCAATTACATTATTGAATGTTAGTATGTACATTGTACACCTCGACATAATGCGAACGATTGCTTGAAATTATTGGAAAATCAACCAAGGGCGATAGTATGCATAATGCCACCAAATTATAACCAACATAAAAAGACCAAATAAAACAAGTCAGAAAATAATTTACAGAGATACTTTTTAACCCGTCAACAACCGCAATTTTGCAAACTCATTGTTCTCTCGGTCGGATCCGACCGACTGGAAGCTGACGGGTTAAAAACTAAAAACTGACTTCACCGTACCTGACAAGTCATCATTCATCATCATTTCAGCCGCATAACGTCCACTGCTGGACATAGGCCTCTCCCAATGGTTTCCAAAACGACCGATCAAGAGCGGCCTGCATCCAGCGCTTTCCAGCGACCTTGGTCAGGTCGTCTGACCACCTTGTATGGGTGTCCTACGCTTCGTTTGCCAGTACGTGGTCGCCATTCGAGAACCTTTTTGCCCCATCGGCCATCGGTTCTTCGCGCTATGTATACCTGACAAGTATATCCTTATAAATAAATAAAAATGTTCAAACGGTCCAGGCGATTTCGAATAATCAGTGAACATACATAAAAAATCATCGCGACGAATTGATATTCTCCTCCTTTTTGAAAAAATACAAATGTAATCTATGCCCTCTTAGTAAATACTAAATGATATTTTTAATTATTTACCTATATCATCATCATTCGAGCGTATTCCCGGTTGCTTCCTCAGCAGTAACGCTTCAGAGCCCGGGGTCCGCTACCTAACCAAGGTGATTTGACGAGGTTCCTGGATTTTACACAGAGCGACTGCCGTCTGACCTCCACAACCCAAAGGGCAAACCAGGAACCAATCCTTGGATAGTTTGATGATCAAACGCTAGGTGGCGTTCGGGACCCACAGTTTTACGTGCCTTCCGAAACACGGAATCATCTTTCTTTTCGAATAATCAGGTGATTTAATCCTGCAATATCCTATCCAGACTGGAAACAACTTTTCACAAAGTATGCTTCCCAGTGGGAATCGAACCCATGACCTCCGGGTCACAAGGCGAACGCCTTGACCACTGGACCACGGAGGCAGTCATTATTTACCTATATATAGGTAAATTACTAAAAAATACACACACACACACACAGACACTCTTAAATGTAAAAAAATTTAAGGATTATGTATGTATTTCTATTACGCGTAGGTACCTATGGGATCGACGTCTCTTGCGCAATGGCAGCTATGGGGTTCATTAGTCCTCGCCCCTAAACGAAGGTTTACTGTCAAGCTGAAGGTGGTGCGCTCCAGAAAAGTGGCTGACGGGATTGCATGTAACCAGTACCCTGAATCTTGCTCACAGTCAGCTAAGAGACGAGACCGCTCCGCCTCGTCAGTTGCGGTCTCTAACAATTGGTTTCGAGCCTGCAAGCAGAGCAGCTCATCCCATTGCCCCTGCGAAGCCAGGTTCAGAGGTTGTTGGCTATCTAAACAGGTCGCACTAGACCAAGCATCTTCGGCCTCAGCCAGGCATGCACCCTCTACGTCACAGAGAGATGGGCCTAAGATCTTACCAATAAGGTCGCGGGTGCCAGAAATGCTGGCAGTGCTACACTAGAAATTTTCCCGATTGTAAGACTGCCATGCCGTATCGATAATTTCTCTTGAGTCCAACTTCTGGTTAATAGCAGAAGTTGGACCTAAGAGAAATTACCAGAGGACAATTCAACATTTTTGTTAAAGCCTATTTTACAGTGTCATCTAAAGCTTAGTTACAGTAAAGTGATCAAAGGAAACAAAAATAAAATTTTATATAAATGTACAATTATGAGACTGGTGACTAGATCGTAGCTTCGTAGCGCTGCAGAGAAATATACATCTTTTATTTTTATTAAATAAATTGAGGTATATAAATGGGTCTACGGCGTCACCGTAGACCCACAGCCTCTCCGCCGTAGCATTGTAGCGGTGAAGTGCGTAAGAAATATTAAAAAGATTGAAAAAAATGTTTTGAAAAGCGAGACCTTACGTTAGTCGTAGGCCGTAGCAGAGGCGTGCCCAATTTTGAGACGCCCAGCCTCTGCTGCCACGCCTTTCGATCATTTATATAATAAATACTTGTATGCCACTGTATCCCACAATTTTTTTTTTTTTTTTGGGACATATTGTGTTCTGGACGTATCAATAGTTTTGAATTTATTTAAGACAATAGGCGAAAATTGACCAATCCTCCTAGGTTGATTTCGATACTACTCTACCCTTACTTTGAAGAAAAAACTAGATAAAACCAGAAATGCGTATGGAACTCTCTCTACGCGAATTCAACTCTTACTTATCCGGTTTTTATTAAATTCATAAAATTTATTACGATCTATATATTCTTTAATGTAATTAAAAGGTTGACTTGCCCAATAACTAAATACTAGGTTGCTTGTTCCTATTATGATATTATGTTATAGTTGAAAAAACATACATACACACATATCACGTCTTTATTCTTAACGGGGCAGACACAGTATTTTGGGTCTTCCGGCTCAAAAATATGATATAAAAAATATATTAACATGATATAAAATCTATCAAAAATATTTATAACAAATTAGATTAAACAATTTATTTATCAAACGGTAGATAATTAACTCATATTGAGAAAAGATAAGATAAAGCATATCGTTGACTACAATGCAGCTCCAACGAAAGCTAACTGATATTTGCTTTCAAGGTTCGCGATTGATTTGTTATCAGTTATATAATTTATTATTGGTGACCCACTAATTTTATGGCGTGTTTTTCATCGGATTAGATAATTGGATTTGGCTTTTTTTACACACTGCATAAATAAAGTCCGATTCTTGCATGCAAGATTTAATACAGACAGAGTAACGATACGTCGGAAAATGAAGGAATGGTTGCAGTGGCATATAAATTTAAGGTTACTAGCCACCTCAACCGGAATCTGCTTCGTCTTTCTTACGCTTGTTGATCATGTTTTTTATAAAGATTCGACACTTTCCAAAAAACCTATTCAATACACTTTGTTTCTGGGGTGTTTTACAAAACTTGAAATTATAGTCATTTTTTACTTAATTTGCACAAGATTTTGAAAAACAAATAGGTGACTTTATTTTTTCAAAGGAAGAATAAATATTTATTAAAAGTGCAAGTGTCTATTCAGTTATTCTTTTCTTCATATTCCGCAATTACAATTGTAAATTTGTTTAACTGACTTCCAAATGAGTCAAACCCGTTTATTATCTTATGAATTATATTTTGGACTTAGAATGAGAAACATGAGTCTAGCTAGAAAGATTTATGATTATGCCCTGACAGTAATGAGATTTCTAGATTTACCCACATGTTTCTAAGGAAAATATAGAACTTTATGAGATTCATTGAATATGTCTCCTTGCAAATAATACCTAAAGAATTAGTGCTTATATAAAAAATATACAGAATAAAATGCAACGTAGAGACATACTCAATAAAATATCTACGATAAGTCTTAGTTTAATTTCTGACTTCTTTATTGTAGGTTTTTGTATTTTAAATAAAACTTAAATGTTCAAAAGATACAATTCTTATTTTGTTTTTGTCATACTTTTATATACTTTGGGCTTTTTGCCACATACTAAAAAAATGAGAACTATGTATGCTCTTGTCGTTGGAATATTTTCCATGTCGCTTGATTTTCAGCTAAATGTTTCTCTTTCTTATACGAAAGGTAGGTATAGGTATCTACTATGCACAAATTTTTCAACGTTTTCCACGGATCCTCAGAAACACACGTGTCTGCCAAGAGATGATAAATCCTGTTACACTTACTCATTTTACAATTATTTCTACGAATAGTGAGTGAACGGGCTATTTTTATAAGTGGGCTTTTAATGGAGACTCGTGTATTAGGAGTTCCTTCCGCAAATGTTCAAAAGAAAAATAAGTTTTTATGACGCAGGTTAATACAACTGTACTATCCCAGTTTGTATCCTGCAACGAAGCTACTTTTCGTAAGTATATAACAGTTAAAAGTATCGATCATAGCATGTGCTCCTCAAAGAGAGATATGGAATAGGTAAAATATATATTATTTTATTTAGTCCATCAACTAGATTATCCAAAAATAAAGTACCCATATTTTTGCGTTAGCAAAGAAGTAAAATTTCACAAAGATACAGCGTTTCGAAGTTTCGGAGTGGGGGTGATTTACGTCACTGATCGTGACGTCGCGCGAAATTAAAATGCGCTGCATCTTCCGTTATTTTGCTTATCAAAGAAAAGGAAGAATACGTATACCATACTCTTTGATAGGCACCTCTATATAACTGTCCACCAAAACCTGCATCTAGACTTGTAAGCCGAAATAGTTTTACGCTCAATACCAAAGCAATTAGCCCTTTAACTTCGGATTCTTTCAAGTTAAATCTATGCAAAAAATTGTCGAGCTCCACCTCCAGGGTTTATTGCTCCTGCAGAGTCACTGCCTTCAGGCGACGACCAGCCATGGTCAGTTTAGAAGTCACTCAACAGACTGAGGACCCAGGTGGGACGCTGCAAGAGCAATATACAAAAATGGGATTTTACCAACAGGGCAAACTACAACCCAAGTTGACAGTGCGGCCAACCGAAACAGACAATGCCACATCTTCTTCGCTGTCCCTCATGCCCTGCTTCATGAGCAATGGCCGATTTGATGCAGTGCACAGACAATGCTATTGCGGTGTCCTCCTACTGGTCGGGTGTAATTTGAAGAAGTTCAGTTATCGACACGACGACACAATAGGGATGTTGATTTGGGATTAGGGATGAATATTTTTTTTAAGTCTACATCCTAATCCGTCGAAGCAGTGGGCCGGCCGATTTCATCAATGTACTTATTATTTCTCACTCACACTAACACGTTTTTGACCCTTATGGAGCAGATACAGCATTTTGCGCCACTAGCAGCATCGCCTCGGCTTTTACATTAAAAAAACTACACAAGCAGCTTGTACCTACATTCTATTTTTTTTTTCCCAAATCAGCATAGAAGAATTCTTTCTCTATGACAGGAATGTTAGAAACCCAATTTTCTACAGGGCATATATGATCATTTTAGAGCATATTCGACGTGAATGCGCCTCCCTGGTTGCATCCCGCACGGGATTGGGTTTCGGTCTTTTGTGTGAACCAGTAAGTACTTCAACACGTCTCAGGCCAGCTCACACGGTGCTACTTGTCTGTCGCCAAACATTATGTTTACGGTACCTATGATCAATTTTATCCTATTTACCATTGATTAAAACATTAAAAGAATAGATGCGTTTATCACACAATCAGATATCTGACCAGACATACTAGAATTAACGAGTTCTAATGCCTAAACTATCTAAAAAAAACATGTTAATAAACAAGTTTCGATCTCTTGTTATTGAACTGCTACTACTTTAAATACCAGAACATTTTATATTGCCATTTTTATCATACAAAAAACAAATAATAAAAAATACATAGCGCACGAAGGTACATTATACGAGAAGAACAATGCATAATTTTTCAAAACTAAAAACCGACTTCAATTACATAACCGATTTTGATAAAACTTTTTAAAGACCACTTGACAAGTATGCCTTTACAAACAAAAAAACTAAACTAAAATAGTTTTTTATGTATTTTCTCATTACTCGAAAATTGATAAAATACATAAAAAAATATTAAGGACTACAGACATTACAGAAATCACTGACGTAGAAAGAACTCCCATACTAAGTTTCTATATTATTCCAATTCGATATTTCCAACACAGTATGTCGTGCAAAATTAGTTTTAAACAGTTTATATTTTCTAAACTGCGTCAGACATAGGTACAATGCAATAGAAGTTGTAAATAAATACAGGGGAACGAATTCCAAATGATCTGCTGGAATCCACTGCAATCCTCCATGATACGCGATCCAACCCGAGCATCAGTTAGCGCACCTCAATAAACGTCCAAATTACTCATGTTCTAAACTAGATGGTGTTTATTGACATCGTTTGTTATTCTACTATTTTGATTGCGCGCTTCGAATTCTTAACTTTACTGTTAGATTATAAAAATATTTCTAAATACTAAAAAATGTAAAAAGGCAAATAGAACGACAAATCAAAAGATGGTCCGACGATTTACCAAAAGGTTGAAGGTCTGCTAGAAATAGAGATGAGTGGAAGTCAATTATTATTATTCAATAATTTTGCGATGAAAGCTTTTATTCTAAACATTACAGCTAATCTTTGACTCGATAAGAAGAAGGAGTACCTACAAAACAGTGTTTTATAAACATAACATGAAACAACATTTCAAGTGCAAACATATCTAATAAAATTTCTCAAAGCTTGCTACAGGGATGTATACTAGGGCCATCAACATTCCTAATACCTACCTTTCAAGTCTCATTGATTGTTTTCTAATTCGTTATCAAAGGAAGAGTGTTTAGGAACTCGGATGTTTACAAGTTTTGTTCTATAAAAGGATGGTTGTTATGTTAGCGTGGCATCGCTTAGTAAAGCGTTGCGTACGTTGCATTACGATTATTACAGCTATCTGGATGTCACAGAGAGGGTGCAACTTGCCCTCCCTCAGACTCTGCGACCCCAGCGTGAATTGAAAATGGGGTTGTGATTCATTTCCCACGAGCCCCACCATTCGATACAAAAAGCCTCAAACTTTATTATGTTCCACGCTTTGAAATGATTTCGACCATTTGTCCCATCTGTTCGATTTGGAATATAAATTTGATTAGTAATCTTATCAAAATGGCTGAATTAGGTCAAAACTATCATAAGAGTTAGAGCTACTCGAATCCTTTTAAATTTTCAAATCCCTTTTTTTATATGCTTGCAATAATATTTTACATATCGGTAAGTATCAAGTTTGAAATATTCTCGCAAGTATGCTATTAGTAGCATTTTCAGTTAAAGAATATTCAAAATCATTCTATAAACTTTTAAACGAAGTATTCAGGTATCACATATTATACCGATCTAATGTCCCCAAAGGTAATGAGCCCAGTATTGTTATGTACAAATTTATATACACCTGCGCAAAGAGCACAACTTCCGTGTTTGATGTAATTTCGCGATACAACGTGTACAGTGGTCTCCGGTAGGTGCGCGGTATCGGCGATAACGCCGCGCGATATGCCTGTTTCAGCTACGAGTGCGCACGGGCAATAAACGTTTACAGTTTACGTGTCAATTATAATGAAAATTCATGAAAATCTTACAAAGCCATATCCTCTGCTCTTGCTCGTCTGTCTGTCTGTGATGACGACCGCCTCCTCGATGTCGCCGTAGACCGCGAAGTGCTCCCGCAGGCTCTTGTCTGTTGTGTGATACGGGAGACCACCGACGAACAGCTTCGTCCAAGTGGTGTCCTTCTGTCCCGGCAGAGCGCTGAGCGCCAGCAGCCCCTCGGGCTCGGCCGGCAGAGCGCCCGCCATCAACATGCCTTGAACTGCCTCCGTCGCGCCGGCCACCGTAGCTCACTGGGAACACTGTCACTGCCGCTGCTGCGGTCTTCGAGTCGCGAGAGCGTGTGTAGGTTATGTGAACGCTGTGTGTGTTTGACGAGCGTTCGTCGTGGTGGTTGAACGCGGACTGAGCCGAAGCGCGGGTACGCCGGGCGCACGTGGCGGCTGCTACTAATTTTAGCCCCCGCGCGCCCCCCTCGTCACCAGATGCGCCGGGCTCCGCCACATGCGTGGCGCGCCGGGTGCCCTAGTGCCTGCTACCCTCCATCACTCATACTCAATGATATGCCTCGTTATCACTATTTCAGTCTTTTCACTTTGTACTAAAATTAAATATTCCTGAAAATGAAAAAATTCAGGGAGTACTGAAACATACTAAGTATGTTGTTGACAGACACGACTTCGATCATTTGGTACTTAAAGTTGCAATCACGGTTTATGCTTTGAAAACAATTGTTCAAGAATCAATGGTTTTCAATTATAACAGAAGTCGGAAAAAAACCGCAGTTGCTTTTACTATGGGCACAGAATTAATAAACGTTTTACTATGGATTCAATAAATCCAACAACATATTCGAAACAGGAATAACATGAGATTGACAGTCGACCCAGCGACCTTATATGGTATTAAAATAACAATAATAACGGTATCAAAGTATTGGTTACTTATCGCGTTAATTAGACGATAAGGCTCCAAACCAGTAGTTAACTGGCCATAGTATATAGAGCCAGTGTTGAGTGTCGGCAGGAAGCCGGGCGTCGGCAGTGGGAAGCGCATTGTTATGGGCGAAATATGTGGAACCAATCACTTCCTATGCCGACATTGTTTACGAAAGGCAACCTTTTCTGCTTCGTCCCTTGGAAGTAATTTTTTTTAAACTACGTTTCTGAATTGTTATGGGTTTTAATGTATTTGACATATGAGCGAAAATCTCAGGAATTATGTCAATAAGCGATGTGACTAGCACTTTTAAGGGTTCCGTACCCAAAGGGTGAAAACGGGACCGTTTTACTAGACTCCGCGCTATCCGTCCGTCCGACCGTCCTTCCGTCTGTCCGTTACCACGCTGTATCTCATAACCGTGATGACGAATTTCTGTTGCCGCTATAACAACAAATACTAAAAACAGAATAAAATAAATATTTAAATTGGGCTCCCATACAACAAATGTGATTTTTATAGATAATGGTACGGAACCATTCGTGCGCGAGTCCAACACGCACTTGGCCGGTTATTTACACTCTCTCTCTCTTATCGAGTGCGGTAATAGCTAGCTAACACTGGTGTCAGGTTTTTCAATCGTCCTCAAGGCATTTAACGTAGCTCAATGACTGTCATCGAATGACAACAGTAATTATATTATTACTTACTAATAATAATAAATGAATATGTATGGGACAAATAACACAGATTAAGCCCCAAAGTAAGTTCGAGACTTGTATTACTAGCTCAACGACACTATATTTTACAAATACATATATAGATAAACACCCAAAACCCAGGACAATTTGAAAAAGGCTATTTTCTAACTTGGCCTGACCGGGGATCGAACCCGGGACCTCTGCGTGGCGAACTAGCATGGTGACCACTACGCCACTAATGAACTAGCTAAACTTATGGGACTAAACATCACGCTGAATGTGGCTTTTATTTCTTTTATACACTATCACGTCTTTATACCTATGGGACGGAGCATTTTAAGGTTGCAGCTCTAAGCAAACAGAGCTCAGGACCGAAGACCCGAACACCACTTTTACTATGATGGTGGACTAAGTTGGAAAAAAGAATCAAAATAACTATTAGCGTTGGGTTGCTAGCCGCATCGCCTATTAATATGATTCACACACATTTTCGCGCATTCTTTCGATCGGCTTTTACGATATGCGCGGAAATAGCAGCAACTGGTAAATTTAAAGTTTTTTTTTATTGTTCCCAGACCAGTATAAAAGAAAGAAAAGAAGCTGTTTTTACGTGAATAATAAAAAATATATAAAAAATAATATACTATACGTTTGGTTCCAGAAATTACTAATACTATAAGACATCGTAAGTTCATTTAGAAAGCTTGCCGGAGAAAAAGTTATCTATTGATGTTCATCTAACTTCACTAACGAACAAATACGATTTAATAGATCTTGTTTTGCAAAGTTTTAGTGATACAATCATTTTTTATGTTTTACTTAAGGAATCAGCTGCTCTTCATTTCTCGGCTAGTCTTGTAGAGATCAGCTGTTCCGGCGTTCATAATAAAAATAGAACTGTTTGTACCCCAAACTATCTCAAAGACCCGTCACAAAGTACAGAAGTGCTTACCTGGTTCTTAGGGTTGTCACACTAGAATTTGCTGAGATAATGTATTTCACAAAAATGTATGGCACATATTTGCCAAGTTATTTGCATTTTAAATGGATATATTTACTAACTTCTTAAGAACGGACAAGTTGGCAAACTAAAATATGTGTTTTCCCTTCCCTGAGGTCGAAATAACGAAAAAAAGAAAACCTTCATGGAAAACATGAATTTCGAATGTTTTGATAAACGTGAAGTAGCATTTTTGCCAAAACTAAATGTTAAGTAAAGCTTCACGTTCCCAAACTAAAAACACTTATATTATAAAGCCGAAAGTTTGGGAGAGTGTGTATTTGTGTGTATGTATGTTTGTAACTTCTTCACGCGCAAACTACTGGACCAACTTTGATAAAATTTGGTATGCAGGAAGCTGACACCTTGGATTAACACATAGCTTGTAGTAGTGTATAATGACAATTGATCATAAAATAGTTTGAAGGATTATCTACAATGACACACAATTTTAAATATCTCCATTTATTTATATGGGGGCAGCACTGGACCTCGAAAAATGTATGTATCCCCTTAACCTCTTGAATCCCGGATGGCATTTTCTAATGCTGGCGCGGTTCTCTAAAGTGAAGCATTATCCTGACCAAAATAAATAACTTAAAGATCAAAAAAATATTACACTGATTGAGCTAGTCCCAAAGTAAGTTCAAGCCTTGTGTTATGGGAAAGATAACGAGAATCTTTGGTAGACTTATAAAATTCTAGATCTATGATCCTTTTATAAAACAGATAATAGGTTAAACATTTATTGAAACAAAACTATATAATTAGTACTAGAAGTTTGGCATTTTTTACTCATATTGTACTACAGTTCTACATTAACTTTCATGTTCTAAGCTGATTACAGCATTTGTTAATGTAACAACTTTACTTATGTAAAAGCCTAGTTACAAATTATTTGTTGGTATCTCGTAGGTATATACAATGTCCTTTTTAATTAAGTACAAATATTTTAAGAGGTGATTCAGTCCATCATTTTGAACAACTTTTCCCAATAAATATATATCGAAATACGAAATTTTTTTTTGCATTTTTCATAGTAACGATATCACGTGACTACTTCGATCTGTATGAGAACCTAAATATTTTTTTTTCGTATTTCGATATACATTTATTGGGAAAAGTTGTTCAAAATGATGGACTGAATAACCCCTTAAAATATTTGTACTTAATTAAAAAGGACATTGTATAATGCCACTCATATCAACCCTCAGCAGGAGAAATGCGCTCTACTTTATCATTTATTTGTATTTGTCTTACGTATACGTGCCATTCATAATAGAGAATATGCGGGACGTATGAATTCATTTTATACTTATTTTAGGATTCATAAGGCTTTTTTTTTTGTTCATGTGACTATGAGGATAATGTCACCATAAAATCGTGACTATCGTGAGCATCGTTTGGTGATGTGTGCACATCAGGAAATAATTGAATGGAATCTGTAAATTTTTTTGTCGATTTGAGATTGGAAACTTTCGATAAATCATTTACGTATTTCGCACAAAAATTAAATATTTAAAAAAGTTTAAGTTCCTTATTCTATTAAGTAGACATAGCCCTAGAGCCGAAGGGTGCAACCAGGGCGGGGGTCGCGAGTTCATTGATCGCGGCCATTGTCGAAAATGCGCGTGCGCCGACAGCTGCCGGCTAGCGCAGATGGCAGCTCCAAATCGTTTTTTATACCACGCTGATTTTTTTATTGTTCACCTCATCTCGTCAGGCCATTGGTGTTCATAATAGAAGGAGCTAAACAGCCGCGTCTCGCGTATTACTCCTAAATTGAGTTTGTTAAAGTATAGATTTCCTTTTCTTCTGGTGTCGATAGAAAAGACTTCTACCAGTAAGTATTATCATCATCCGAGCGTAGTCCCGGTTGCATCCTTCAGCGGTCACGCTTCACAGCCCAGGGTCCACTACCTTATCTAGGTGATTGATTGACGACGTTACTGGTTTTTACGCAGAGCGACTGCCGTCTGGCTTCCGCAACCCAATGGGAGACCAGAACCAATTCTTCAATAGGTTTGGGCAAACGCTAGATGGCGTTCGGGACCCACACTTTATACGTGCCTTTCGAAAGACGAAATCATCTTTCTTTTAGGATAATCCGCCTGCAATATCCCAACCAGACTGAAAATAACTTTTCACAAGGTATGCTTGCCAATGGGATTCGAACCCACGACCTCCGGATCACAAGGCGAACGGCTTAACCCACTGGACCACGGAGGCAGTCAACTACCAGCCACTACTTCTACCAGTAAGTATTACGTTGTTCTTCTATTATTAGCTTTAACTAGCTAGTTCCGTTTCTCACCACAACTTCTCTCCCCCACGGGTATCGTAAGACTAAAGGAGGTCCTAGGGGGCTACTCCATAAGAGGTACGCAAGACGGACGTTACTGCGTGTCCGCGTTTCAGAGTCAAACAACATTAAACATTAATGAATAATGATAAAGTCTAATTTGGTTTGTCATAGAAATAGGCGATGCTACGATAGTCGATAGTACTATAGTAACCCCCTGGTAACAGAAAACGGGCTGCAGCGTCCTCTGTGCATAGACTTTCGAACACGTTTCTACTGCGAATTGTGATCACCACCCTCCTACCCGGCGTGGTGATTGGGAAATAAATATATGGCAATAAATAGTAAGCACACATGTATCCAGGGTTCGGGCAAAGATGATGATGCAACTAAGATCGGGCTTAGAAAAGATTATATACATACACTATATGTATACATGTTCCTGTAAGATTTTATTACGAAAACAGTACCTACACCCACAACAACTATAACTAGCAACTCTTTAGATCTATGATCAATCGGTACGTTTTGCAAGCCTAGGTAAATCTCGAATGTTTTTTTCTGGTCTTTTAAAGATAAACCTCCAACTTATGAAAACATATGTATAGGCCTAGTGTATGCCCATGTACCTAAAACGCTCAAATAAAGTAAAATATATATTCCATAATAAATAAAATGAAAACTTTTATGAATGCCATCATTATCATTTGCACTCATTCAAAAGACAGCAACGCGCGTCCTTTTGCATTTGCAGTTAAAGGGATACCTGAATTTTCCGAGGTCCAGTGCTGCCCCCATTTGAAATAAATTATTTGAAAGTAACGGACACATCATGTAAAATTTTGTCTTGACCAGGCACTAGGGGCCCCTTCAAACTATTTTATGAAATTTGTTTACAGTTTTAAGTGACAACGTGAAGCTTTTCTACACACGCCAAAAGTGGCCGTTTTTCGCAATTGTGCGTAGAAAAGCTTCACGTTCTCACTTTAAACGGTAAACAATAGTTCATAAAATATTTTGAAGGGTTATCTAGTGCCTGGTCCAGACAACATTTTAAATGTAGTCGTTTCAAATGGGGGCAGCACTGGACCCCGGAAAATTCAGGTAGTATTTAACTAATTTACAATATATTTGTCTTGTCATTTTATTATTCAATTGCATGCCTTACTTTACAAGACTTGAAAAGATTTTAAAATTATCAATTTTGGCACATGTTTTAAAACATTTTTTAAAAGTTAATTAGGTACTTAAATACTCGTAATGATAAGAATTTTTCGTTTCACTTTTTTTTATAAAAATACACCCTTATTTCTAACATGTGCTGAGAGGGTTGTACTTACCATCGTGCTCCCCCGCACCCCGCACCTTAAAGTGGTATAACAATAGGGTGGTAGAACGAGCAAAATACCCGGGGCGCAAACCCGAGGGGGTTCACTTAGAGAATGTGCGAGCCAGGAGGAACCTAAATTTAATCATCATTAACTGTCTATGTCTTATTAGTAATACCTAAGCATTTTCAGTTAGGTACTTAATAACAAATACAAATAAATATGATTTCAATTCATTTGAGCCAAAAAGTATCGAATTGGCTCACAGACAGGCATTGGCTCAGGCAGACAGTAGAAACGACTTCTTATACCTACACTGTTACGTCTCAGCCCCGTCTTATTGAGAGACTTCCTTACATGTATGAAAGACTGTTGACAAAACACTACGTCCGAGCCGCTTCTTCGTCCTAAATCTTTTGTGTGGCTTGCGTCCACGAGCGAGAATATCGCAATGAGTTTACTTGTGTCAGCTCATCGCGATATTCTAGCTCGTGGTATAAGTTGATTATCAAATCGCCACGATAATTATGCCATGTGGAGACACAGTCCAGGGTCGGACTGGGCCTAAAGGGCCCGGTTCGCAGGATTCTTATTGGTTACTTGGGCCCAGGTGCCAGGGCTAATATTATATATTATTTTCATAGATGCTAAAGGTATAACAATGTGTCGACTTTATAATCACCTGTGTTCATCACATCCTAAGTTTCTTTCTTCTCTTCTTCTCTATCTTTTGCACTTCGCTCGCGGCATTCAAAAGGAAATGCCTAGTTGTCATCACAGATTCATAATTCATTCTTTTATTTATTTATTTTTTTACTTACTAGTTAATTTGTTTTATAACTTGATTTTTGCTATAGTAGACATGTTATGTACTTATATAATTGATTAGTTAGGCTATCTAGTTATATTTTTTATTCTTATAATTTATCATTTCATGTACCTAACTCACTGTATATGTACTAATAAATAAAATAAAATAACTTTACTTACTTACTTTTGCTTATTTTGTCAGATCGGGTTAAACGACAGCGCGGATTAACATATATTTGCAACTTGATCAGGTATCTACAGGAGAAGCCCGCGCAGACTGGGGCCCGTTTGGCAAATGTCATCTCGGGTCTATGGCCAGTCCAACAGAGAGTCAGTAATGTACTGGTAGAGTCAGTAAAGTCAGTATAAAATTAGGGGCCCATACGATGAATTAACCACGGGCTCTCGTTAGTGTAGTTACGCCACCGTAGCTCATACCCCATACGCCACAACCCCTGCCAACATAGAGCTTGGGACAAAGAATGACCGTAACGGGATCAACTTTATTGTTATAACTTTAATATATTTGTTTGTCATTGCATCGTAAACTTCGTGGACTGAATAAATAAAAATGCTGAATAATAACCTTCATGGACAGTTCGTGCGCGGCGTTTGTGTAATTATATAAATTACCAACTAGAATAGAAAAATTATTACTAGCCTATTTATTAGGCTTTTTTAAAAAACGTAATGTGATGACAATCATAGACGTCATCCTAGATATTTTTACTTCGTATAAATAGAAGGTGCCTTAATACCACTGAATCGCCCCTCAAAATGAAAAAAAACCTTGTATAATTACTTACAGAGTTTGTAGGACTGTTATTTGACTACGAGAATTTTCGGTTCATGTATGTTTTACTCTCCTACCCGTCTGGCCAGCGTGGAGAATGTAGGCCCAATCCTCTGGCTGCTCTGGCCAGGTATGGCTCTGGTAGTACAGAGAGGGTTGTGCTCCTGCAGTGGAAACTTAAAAGAGCTGATGATGATCATGATGATATACGTTTTACTATAGATAATTTTAAGGATCGAAGTGCAAAACGGCGGCGATGTTATTAATTAAGTTTGTAATTGTCTTCCCATATTAATATACATATTTTTAATAGGACTAATTAGAAATACTGGTTTAAAACTAAAATACAAATAAATGAAATGCTTGTTTATTTTTTTCACTTTTACAAGACTTTAAAAAATGGAGGAGGTTCTCAAACTTCGATTTGGAACTATGTAGGTAGGTAGCCTCAGGGGACAGGTACCTAGGTATCGACCTACCTACTTACATAGATATTAGCTATATTATGGTACTCTGTGCTATTCACGTCGAAAGCGCCATCTATACATTAAGGTCACATCTGCTACATAAGTAGATTAAAGAAGCAACAAGACACATTTCCTTTCAGCAATCTGCTTTCTGTACTACGATGTGTTGAAACGTATTAGTTTAAGATGGCGCTACGTTGGTACTTCCTTTATAATAAAGATCATAAAGCCATTTTTTACTTCTTTGTTTACCTACCTACTTATTTGTTTTTCATTTACATAATCGTTACTAACGTTCTGAGGTACTTCTAATCTAACTACCAGTAGGACTACTGGAAATATAATTCCCAGGTAAAAAGTAGTTGAGTCCATAATTATATTAGGTATCTTTGCCGTGACAAAGTAGTAAAATAAAAAATAACATCATAATTATTTTGTTTTTTATTTTAATAATAACGTTTCTTTTAATGTATCATAATACATTAAAAAACCCGGCCAAGAGTGAGTTGGACTCGCGCAAGAAGAGCTCCGTGCCATCATCTATTAAAAAATTGGCCGAGTGAGTGTCGGGCCACGCGCAGTGTAGGGTTCCGTAGTTGCCGAATGCCAACTTTGAGTTCATGCCTCTAAAAACGTCAAAAAACTAATTTTCTATTGAATTTTTATGAAATTTTCCTTTTCCGAGTACATTTTATAAGTGAAAAATGGAACTTATGAAATGTACTCGGAAAAGGAAAATTTTGTACCTACAAATTCAATAGAAAATTTGTTTTTAGACGTTTTTAGTGGCAAGGACTCAAAGTTATTTTACTTTTTAATTTGTAAACCCTACTTAGAGCTCTGACAGTTTTTCTTTAAATTTCGTTAAATTTACTATAGCAGTGAACTTTTTCACGTGTCCATACATAACCGTTTAGCAACCGCGGATAGCCAGACAGACAGACATGACGAAACTATAAGGGTTCCTTGTTTACTACGGAACCCTAAAAATCACATTTGTTGTATGGGAGCCCCACTTAAATATTTATTTTATTCTATTTTAAGTATTTGTTGCTATAGCGGCAACAGAAATACATCATCTGTGAAAATTACAACTGTCTAGCTATCACGGTTCATGCGATACAGCTTGGTGAGTGGTGACAGACAGACAGACAAACGGACCGTGGAGTCTTAGAAATAGGTTCCCGTTTTTACGCTTTGGGTACAGAACCTTAAAAAGGTGATGCTTTTTTTCGCGTGTACCCTATACAGACTTTTTTAGACCAACATCATGATGTGGACAGCGGGTGTTTTTATATATTTAAATATACCTAGGTACCCATGAAAAGTTACATCTTTCTAGAGATACAAACAATGTATCAGCAAATCCGCGGACGGACAGACGTACATACCGAAACTATTTAAAATAAGTTTATCCTTGTAGGGACTTTACTCCTCTTGCAGAATCAAGTTTCTGCAGATAGCAGTTTTGAAAAAAATATACCTACTTTAGAGTACGTATCTAAATTTTATGTGCGGATGGAAAATTGGAAGCAAATAATATGGCGTAGCATAAATCAACTAATCATTATTGGCTCTCACAAGTTCAATGATCGATGCCATTTATATTCCAAAATTCTTGGCACGAAGACGAGTGAAGTTCAACTATTTTAAAAACTGGTATGCGTCCTGTTTTAACTTAAAATAAACTAGATAGACGCACGCAATTTGCATTAAAATTTCTTTCTAGTGTTGGTACGTACTCGTACTTTGAAATATCGATGAGACTCAAGGTTGGAAAGAAACCTAGGTACTTAGGTATTTGCGTTAGACTCCGTGATAGCGAGGGAAAAGAAACCTTAGAAACACAGAATATAAGTACCAGCACTACCAGCTGATCAACTCCCGCGCAGATCCTTATAAAGCATATCGAGTCGAGGGAATCAGTGGCGGATTTACACGTATGCCGCCAGTAGGCTATTCATATTTTGACGCCCCTAAGCTGCGTTTACTGAAATATCATAAATAAAACGACCTTCTACCTTCTTGATTGCCGTGATGCAAGAAGAGGAGCAGGTGCAACTAACCTAAAATTTGCTGCCCCCTTTAATTGTGCCGCCCTAGGCTTTAACCTACTCAGCTTATTGGTTAATCCGCCACTGGAGGGATTAGACGGCAATCTGAAGCGATCACGTCAATAAGCGATACGGCTAGCAAGCCGTCACAATTTTGATTCCCTTTTCCATCTACCTACACGAAGAGTAACAAACTGAGCTTTATCATTAAAAATTTTCTGTCCGTGTTTCCCGTATTTCATGGCCATCGATATTTCTCAATTCGAGTTCGCCGGTAACTACGTCGTTTATGAACCGATGTTGATAATTTTTGTTAGTTGAAAAGGAGATATCCCAAAGGGGATACCATAGAAATTTTATCAAAATTTGTTGTGTAGTTTGGGAGTGAAGTCAGTTTTTAGTTTTGAAAAAAGTATAAATTAGTATTTATTTACCACCCTCAAAATATACAAGCTGTTTGTTCAATCAGATAAATATCGCCTATATATAAACTCAATAAAAATAATTACGCTTCGTGTGGAATCTCACCACATTTAAAGCGTTAATACTTATAATAGGGTGATAACCATTGCAAAATGCAAGTTGGTACGGCATAGACCATTTGATTAAAATCGCATTGATGACGACATCAATGTGACTGTAGTCATACTAGTGATTCACATTCCTTCAACCCAAGTATGACCTTATGAACCGATGTTGATGATTTTTGTTAGTTGAAAAAGAAAAAAATATCCCAAGGGTGGTCCAATAGAAATTGTATCAAAATTTGTAGCGTAGTTTGGGGGTGAAGTCAGTTTTTAGTTTTGAAAAAATTTATATTAATATTTATTTACCACCATCAAAATATACAAGCTGTTTTTTCAATCAAATAAATATCGCCTATAGGTATATAAACTCAATAAAAATTTTACAATCTCACCACATTTAATGCTTTAATAATACTTATAACAGGCTGATAACCAGTGCAAACTGCAAGTTGGTACGGCATAGACCATTTGATTAAAATCGCATTGATGACGACATCAATGCGACTGTAGTCATACTAGTGATTCACATTCCTTCAACCCAAGTATGACCTATAAGCCTCTTGATGTATGTCACACTCCTAATTTCGATTAAACTACTAATCCTCTACAGTGGAGCCATAAAATAACAATGTGACTCGGCCTGCAAGGCATTGTGTTTGAATGAGTCATCGCAACCTTGACCAAGGCAATGATGCCGAGGTTATTACGTGGTAGGTATGTGATATTATCTCACTTATATACACACAACGTTTTACTTTCAATAGGCGTCTGCAACGCTAGAAGTTTTCTACTGAACATACTCGGCAGTTGTTTATGAGCAGTGAGCGGTCTATTTTTAGGGTTCTATACACAAAAGGTTACATCTCATGAACCGTGATAGCTAGACGATAGAAATTTTTACAGATGTATTTCTGTTGCCACTATATATATGCAAATACTAAAAACAGTATAAAATAAATATTTAAGTGGGGTTCCCATAAAACAAACGTCCTTCGTGCGCGAGTCCGACTCGCACTTGTCCAGTTATTATTAACCATTTCCACGAAAGAAAAAATAGTTCAAAGTTACTAAATCATCTATAAGTAGGTAGTTATAACAAATCGCAAATCGGTTCCCTGTGGATGTCGTAAGTATCATGGAGCTTTTGCCACTGTAAGGTGTATCTCGCTTTCTGCAACACTAACTAAATTGACTTTTTTGCAAATCGCTACAAGCCAAAGATTTTGAAAAGTTGTCCTGTAGAGCCACAGGCAAGTAGAGCTATCTTATAGTAGGTAGACATGTCTGCGTGCGCAACTTATCGACGAAATCAATGTGACCTTGCACTTGAATCACGATCATTAGCGTCTATTTAACCTCCGACATAAAAGAGAGGTGTTACTTTATAAGTTTGACGTGTCTGTGTATCTATGTGTCTAACTGTAGCATCGAAGCGCCTAAACGAATGGGTCGATTTTGATACGGTTTTTTTGTTTGAAAGTGGACTTGATCAAGATGTTTCTTAGCTATGTTGTTTGATGGAAATTGGTTCAGCGGTTTTCAAAACTTTGTGGTAAGTGTCTTTTAAATTTTCCTGGCAAATAAAGTTGTTTTATTTTGTAACTAGCTTATGTTGACCAATTATTATTTGGGAATCATTATTAATAAATTAAAATGTGGGATTCTGATACTAAAAAATCATTTAATAACACTTGTTCCTAAAGTCGTAATTTAGTAGTAAAAAATTAGTTTTATAATTTCCGTATGGGTCATCGGTACACTTGCACCCGTCATAGAATAGAGGTTATCGCCCATAGGTACCTAACAGAAATAATTCTGTGAGTGATGTCACCTTTACTTATCACTTATCACGTCATCATTATTATAAAACGGTGACGTTTTATATGAGGAATCGTCATCTTGAATTAAAACGGAAAAAAATATTGACTGACACGTAATACACAAAAAGCAAAAAAATTATTTGCCTTCTTAGGTACTACAACGATACACCCCCACAAAATTTAATATTCCTTTTTATTACGGTCTTCATAAAATTTTGGAAGTTTATAATAACGTGGAGCCTGCTTGCTTTCTTTTCGTAGTTTTTCTTTTTTAATTTTTGCGTCGTGTCAACTTCGCTACATTTGCTACCTATAAAACTACAGGTAGATGTTCTTAAAGCTGGTAATATCACGTCATTAATGATGTAAATTAGTGTAAAACTTTATTTCCAAAGCGGAGGCATGACATCATCGCCGGGCTCCGAGGCGGCGCACGGCGCGTCGTTCGGAGACGCATACCATCGCCCCCCAGTTTTGAAGCGGCACTGGTTCAGTGCTCACGTCCCTATCACTGTGAAAAAAGTTAACAACCCGCAAACATGGCTAATGTCTTAGGTAAGTACACTTTTAATCATCTAATCTAGGCAATATACAATCTTAAACTGAACGTAAAACATCGGCTCCAAAGTTATTTCTGTATGACCGATCTTGACGTAAACAACTTTTAAGTGATTAATTTGAAAAAGGCGGTACGCTCAACAAATCTAGGATAACATTTATGTCATAATAGCCGGTATTTTCTGGCACAAGGCCAATGCCGGGCGTGGTGTTGCGGCGAAGAAAATCGGAGGAATCAATACACTCTTAGCTATTTTTATAAACTCTTAGATCTTTTATTATTAAGCGCAGTAAAGAGCCTCTTCTAGAATACTATAAGTGAATAAGTCTCTTGTCGTAAATGGTCTTACGTTTACCTTTACATAGATACTATTTTTATGATAATCTGGGTGACACTAATTGGCCTGTTTTTATTGAGCGTCTGAGAAACTGTTTAAGATAAGGTGACATCATCTCTGAAGGTAACTACAAGCATAAACAAACCTACAAGTACGATATTACATAGTTGACCGACGACATTATATACCAGCGTTATACTGGAGAATTGAATGAATAAGAATAAAAACTATCAGAATGCAAAATTTATCAATCTGAAAAGGTGCAAGTTTGAATGTTTATTACTCAGTACGCCAAACCCCATACTTTTCAATGCAGTTCGGCAAAATGGTCTTATTTCTCCCAGAATGATTGCATTTCTTCATCTCAGGACGTTCCCGGTTGAATCCTCAGCTGTGCTGCTTCGGAACACGGGACGCTTTCCCGCTTTTTCTTCTCCAAATACTTATAATATTTACGCATGTCAATGGTCATCCAATGATGCTGAAGACTATGCGATATTGAGAAGAAATTGCCGGAACACTTTGAACGACTTTGGCTATAATTTTACTGGCCGCCTGCCTGTCGTCAATCCTCTTTGGAGAACCATGATTGACCAGGAATTAGGATTTCAATTATATTCTAAAAATGCGCCAAAAGGATACACTTGGACCGATTCGCAGCCAAAAACTATTTTATTTGCATAACAGAACGTATCCTTGACAGCTTTACGCTCTACGAGTCACGACAATAAAAGTGTTTGTAACCTTTTTAGCTAAAGGAAGCTACAAAGATTGCTATCATGTTTTTATTGCTACCATTAGGTTCGTCAATTTATTGGAGAATAAATAGTAGTAGGCACAGATAGAATTAATGTAGCTCTCGTAAGGACTGAGGGTAAGGATATCGGTAGTTTGGATACTTGCTCTTTAACATATTAATCTGTAGTTGTAGACTACAACTTGTAGTTTCATATACCTACCTGTCTTTTTATGGTGACACAACCTATGACCTGCGGGGACAATAGGTACAGATTCAAAATCTTGTTAAAGATATTTAAACTTTTTTTTATGTTTAAGGAACTCTCAAACGATCTTAAAACTGTTTTAGAAAGTTACATACAAGACCATACCATACAGACCATACAAGCTAAAGGAGTTTTATAATCCCTATGGTCATGTACAGTCAAGTACCAAGATACCTGACCAGGCCCTCTACTTAGGTATATCTTCAATTTTCTCTTAAACTAAAAATAATATTAACATGAAAATTTATATTCAAAAAAACTTTATTAAAATCTGTCTGAATATAAATTTTCATGTTAATATCAGTTTTAGTTTAAGAGAAAATGCAAGATATATAAATAGAGGGCCTATGGTCAGTTATCTTGGTACTTGACTGTACAGTGTACATACCTACGGCAAGACACGACTTGCTTGACTAGGAACCTTTATTAGGTATGGGTACAGAATGAAGAGTTTGAGCCCAGCCCAAATATTTCTTAGTTATCGATCAGGTCAAAATAATAAAGTGGGTGTAATTGGACTAACGACCGCATTATTTCGCAAGGCGCTCACGTACAGTCTACTGCAGGTTATGTTGCCCTTCACGCGCCTTTTGCTGCGGTAATAGTGTCGAAATTGCAATGAATTTGGATAGCTCAATATGATGTTGACACTACCTTTTGATGGAGATGGATGATGCAAACATTTTATACTGAGCACGCTAGGCTCGTTTCAACAACTGCTTGCCTTATTTCCTTCCGGGACATATACCTAACTGTTCACATGACTAAACGTCCAATGGTTTGATTGAGTAAATTTCAAAATTTACATAGTTTAATTTTTTAGTGATATAATTATTTTGTCAGTGAATAATACTGGCAGAAAGAGTTTTTAATTCTAATTTTAAAATAGGTACATAGGTAGACTTGTTCGCTTTCTTCACAAATCCTGATATTTTCACTGTCAAAAATAAAAACGTTCTAAATCTATGGTTGGAAACTTTGAGACAACAAAAGTTACAATAACCTTTTGCACGCCAGCGCTTGTTTACGTTACTTTTCCCCCGACGCCAAGCCTGGTAAAAATTTGACCACTTTGTCGTCAATGTCGTCTCAGGCACGCAACCTTTTTGCCACAAAATAAGTACCTACTAGTACTCTGCATTCAAAAATATCTACTTCATGTGGTTATGGTAGCGCTGTGGTGTAATTTAGCTCGCGTCAGAACTCCTCACCTCTTCGTTTAGATGCCTAGACATCTATTGCAAACCAATTTCATTCTCATTGCTCTAGACAAACATTCATTGAATTTTCCCCTTCGAAGTGGTTGCCGCGCGCATAGTAATAATGTAGGTATATTTTCGATACCTAAACGGGGAGTGGCACGGGCCTGGTTTTACAACTAAAGACTAAAGAGGTCAATGGCGCTCAAAAGTTAACAAATCTCAAAATGACGACATTACCTACTAATTAGGTACTGTCTGTATATAGTGAAATGAAAAGCACAAGAGTCCTAAATAGAAACCACGTTTGCAAATGTTAGGAATGTGTAAAAATAAACCGAACTTACGTTAACTTGTACTGAAGGCTGTAATATTTTTGCAAAAGACGATAGTTTGTTTACTAATGAAGACGTGTGAGTTTTCCCGCCTGTTTAATAACTGTTAACTTCCTATGTAGGTATGTGTATATACAAAGTACCTAGCTACTCTGTGCAAGCAAACTGTTAGCGACGTACCTAGTTCGCACGTGTTTTGCATACATATAAGATAAACTTAGAACAGAACCCAAACGAGATACAGCGCCTGTCGACTTGAATATTTATACTCAAAGACAGTTAGGTATGTTAGCTAAGACAGTTATGACATTTAGGTATTTTACTACTAAAAGTAATGGAAAATAGGATTTTTTTCTATTTTTGTAGATAAGTCTTCTGTTTAAAAGTGGATTAGTATTGGTACGAAGCATACAATGACCAAGTGTAAAATTATTACCTAACTACCTATTTTAGAATGCAAATTGCAATTCGATACTAGCACGAATAACAACAATATATTATATACGAGTGGGTATTGTGAAGGTTTTTTACATATTTCGCATTTGTAATAACATCACATTTCAACTACCTAGATAATAAATATCTAAGTAGGTAAGTAAAGTACCCACCTAGTTAATTAATTGTAAAATATGCTCTAACTCTCCCTTGGCTTGTACTCAGTTTAAGTAAAATGCTATCTACTGATTCAAGGGGCGTTTTAATCTGTCAATAAAAAGTTAACAATTTAATTGGGAAGGTAAGTAACACAATATCACTGATTTATAAAGAAAGAAATCTTTATGCGACGAACAAAATAAAAAAAATATAGTAGGTCGGTGTTTTTATGAATGAAGGTAGATAAGTGTAAAATCCTTTGATTGTTTAACATCACGGAATGGTGTCATCATGAGAAAATATGAGGCATCAGACTGGAATAGGTCCTTTACTAATGCGGGCCAGTTAAAGGTCGCTCTATCATTGATTTCAACGAATGACATCAGCTTGCCGAGCCATTCTCGCCAAAACTACTGGACAAATTACATTGATCTTTCTACGCTTTTGTGGCAATGTTATAGCCTGTTAGAATGCAGCAATGGAACACGCATTCTTTGCTATGTATCGAGAGTTGAATATATGTATGTTTGTGGGCGCTGCCTACTTGCCGCATACTGACGCTAGACTATATTTAGGCGTGGAGGTTAGGAGACTGCCCTGAAAGGAAGCCGTTTCCTGCCTAAATATTAACTAAGGAAAGTAACACGAAGAATTTAAAGTAGGTAGAATAATACCTATATGTGACTATGTGAGGCGTTGATGTCGATATGTAGCCCCAAAAGCCCTAACCGTCTACCGCAGGTGTAGAATAGGTAAAAAGATTATTGCGTCAGGCTAGCAGCTAGGCAGCTAGAGGAATGATTATATATAATATATAATATGTAATCATTCCTCGTAGTTGGTATAGAATACCAACTTATTACCGGTTTATCTACACTTACTAAAACTTACTTACCCAAAAAATATATTTTTGGTTATTATCAGTGAGTCTTATTTACTCTTTCAATTCTAAAATTACCCAAAAAGAAAAATAATGGATTTGCACTACGATGGCAAAACCTAGGCTGAGATCTTCGACCGAAAAGAGGAGGGTTTCCCAAAGCGTCATCGTTGTATTACTCGTATACTAGTGGATAAAGTAAAATAAAAGTATTAACGTCTCACTCCAGATGTGTGCACGGAGGACAACCTCCAGTACCAGTTCTTTCCAGTGGCCCACGGCTCCGTGACCTTCCGAGTGCGGGCTGCCAATGACGCGCATCTCGCGCTCACCATGGGCCCGCAGGAGTCCGACCCCATGTATGAGGTAACTATTTGCATAACACGTTTTTTTTTAAAATACCAGTTATAGTTTTTGCGACTAATAATGAATAGAAAACTCTCATCGTCATTGGGGTGTTTCTTCCATGCTAGTATGGAATAAAAAAGCATTAATTTTCGTATACGTATCAGCTACTCTTTACGCGAAATACTAAATATAAATGGACTTATCACACAGGTTGAGCTAGCTATTAATTAAAGGCCAATGGAGGCTAAAATTCTGGTGAAAATCTGAGGAATCAGTTAGCGATGGTGCTAGCAAAAGTCGAACTTAAGGTATTTATAAGTAGAGGTCGAGAGAAGTTTTACGACAAAGAATACCTAAATAAAATCTGAATTAATGTTTATAACCCACAAATTTCAGATCTTCATTGGTGGTTGGGGCAACTCAAAGAGTGTGATCAGGAGAAACAGAACCAAACCTGACAAAGTTGAAATCGACACTCCCCAAATATTAAACGGGGGTGAATTTCGTGGTTTCTGGGTTAGATGGGACGGCGGTGTCATATCGGCTGGCCGGGAGAACGAAGTCATTCCTTTCATTTCGTGGACCGACCCTGAACCATTCCCTATTGGCTTCGTCGGCGTTTGCACGGGATGGGGTGCCACTGGCACCTGGAAGATCGAAGGTAAGTTTTGTATAAAAGGAGTTTAGCTCGCAAAATGTACCCAACGATTTATCAAAAAATGTTCTATTAATTATGGTGCAGAGGGCGCTGAATTTAATACCCCGGACAAGCTCGACTATAAATTCGGCCCCGTGGCTACGGGTCTGGTGGAATTCGAATACCGTGGTCCTCACAACTGCCACGTCTGTTTGACGAGCGCGCCCGGTGAGGTCAACCCCATGTACGAAGTCATCCTCGGTGGATGGGAAAACAGCAAGTCTGTCATCAGACACTGCAGGCAGACACCAGATAAGGTACGAGGGAATGCCGTGTTCGTTGTGATATGACTGATCTGATGCGCTTCGGAATTAAGTGATGGTTGTGTTATGTAGGTGACGCTCCCGACGCCTGGGATAATGAATGCCAACGAGTTTAGAAAATTCCTAATTGAGTGGAAGTGCGGCAGGCTAATTGTCCGCCAAGGCTCCAACGGCGCGGTGCTCATGGAGTGGGTGGATCCGAGTCCGTTCCCGATCACGCACTTCGGCGTGCGCACTGGCTACGGCGCCAGGGGGAATTGGCGGATTAGCCATTTCTCTAAATCGGCACAACTCCGTTGAGTGTCTTCTTCTTTTTTACTGAATGAAAATGCTTTGGTGCTGGTGTTAATAAACGCTGATGTAATATTTCTATTTAGCCGCCTATCTTCATTTTATTTAGATTTCCTATGTTATCTCAGTTACTCAACTACTTAAGTACTCCTTATTTTTCTGTAAAAACTTACCTATCTTATTATAAATTGGATCTATGCCTAACATGTCTTGTGCATTAAATTTCACTTGCCACTTACTAACGGACTAGAGATAGGAAGCATTAGGATGACATTTGGCTGTATAAATTAATTGTTGTAATTCTTGCACACGATTTTAAATATTTCGATTTGGCGTTTGTGCGTTGGGTACGTTTTGCGTTACACCATCTGAAATCATCATTTTCTCTTCGTACCTACTTAGGGTTTCTTTAATGTTTCTTATTTTTTGTTGCATGCTGTGCTATTGAATGTTATCTATTAGTTGGTCCAGTGTATCTGTGTAAGTAGGTACGTAAGAAGCTCTTCTAGATACGTTGGTTAGCATGCTATAGATAAGTAAACCATGCGATTACGCTCAGTAACTAGATCTGAACTTATCTTTTAAACTACTAATCATCCCAAGAATCAATTGGGTATAGGCTTGCCAGACCGCCGGGAAATCCGGGATTGTCCCGGAATCTTGCCTCTTGTCCCGTGTCCAGGAATTAGCGCTCATTGTCCCGGATTTTGAAAAGTTATTATTGTTTAACAAAATAAACTAGCAACGAATGGAATGACATGGCTGCCGGTGAGCGAGTGCGGGAGGCGCGAATTTAATTTGTAATTTAGTAATTGTCTACCAAAGTTTTAATTTACCAATTTAAGCTAATTACATACCTACAGCTAATAAAAGTATGGTTTTTGAAAAAATGGCATTTCATCTTTCAAATATAAATATGAATCCTTTGAAAATAAAAAAAATATATGATATTTTCTATTATGGCCACGACCCGATATTGTTTTTTTTTTTTTTAGAACTGTCCCGGATTTGATAAGTTCCTATCTGGCAACCCTAATTGGGTATTGTATAGTTTTATCTGATGTAAATACTTAGTCATTTCAAATTGTATGAACTACCCATAATTTCATCCCAAGTAGGTAGTTAGATAAATGTGTAGGTAAAAACATTATCTCCATTACTAAACTTTACAATCAAAGCTACTAGGTACCTATAGGTACCTAGTAGCTTTGATTGTGAAGTAAAAGTATTGTGAAGTAAAGATAAACGTGCTATCATCGAACCTGCTATCATCGAACCTAAGGCTATAGCCTTAGGTTCGATGATAGCACGTTTATCTAAATTCTAATAATAATCTGGTTAAATTGGGTACAATGCGACACAAATAAGTTGAACCAAAATGGCGGTTATCGACGCAGGTACTTACTTAATAATTCGCCGACTGCCATTTTGGTTCAATTTACGTGTCGGGACGGGAATTTGTACAAAAATGCTTTGAAGTCCGCCATTTTTGTTCAACTTATTTGCGTCGCAATGTACCTATGGTGCTTATAATCTCACCACAGCTCACTGAATAAGAAAATACTTTAGATACCTAGTACTTCGTTAGATATAGATAATATATTACCTAAACTTTGGTTAGTTCAGTATCAGTCTTACTAATAAGTACATTCGTCTTATCCATCAATTTTTTTTTACTTATGGTGAAAACCTCCGATTATCGTATAACTAGAAATGTAAGTAGGTACCTGCCTACCATCCATTTTATACTAAAAACGACATTGTAATTACACCTACTTTACCTATCTACAGCACCTCCCCCATCTGCGCCCACTGCGGCCGCCCTTTACGCAAACCCACCTGGATACCCTGGCGCCGGCGCGGGCGGCGCTGGCATCTGGGCCGACGTGTCCGGCGGCCAGATCCCGCCCGGCGCCGTCATCGGAGGCCAAGACACGTCAGGGGAACCCATCTACGTCGCCAGGGCGGTGCACCAAGGAGCCACGATACCTGGAAAACTGGTGCAGTCGCACGGCTGTGCCTATGTGCCGTGGGGAGGGCAGGAACATGGAAAACCTGAGTACCAAGTACGTTTGCATCATCATCATCACTTCTTTTTAGTCTGCACTGCAGAAGAACGACCCTCGAATCTGTGTAGGTACTACCAGGGCCACACTTGGCCAGAGCAGCCAGAGATGTTTGCAACTTACTTAAGTAAAATTACTTTCTTGCATATGTTTATTAGGCATACAGAGATATACGCCAGGCATACCTAATGATTTACACATGGATGTTATTGTGCGTTGTGTCGTAATTAAGTCACAACGTAAAGTCGATCCACCAGGAGGACTTGTTGGTGGGTCCACGGGTAATAGCTCGACGCCTCAGGGTCATCATTTAACAGTTAAGGGTAATGGGTCTGATTGTAGGTAGGCATAAACTTGCATATCCCTGCTTAAATGACAAAGGGTGTTATCAAGAACACAACATTAAGAACATAATCGCTCCTGCAATACGAAATTTTGCGAAGTAGGTACGTAATAATAGGTTGGGGAAAAAGTCTTTTCGCATTTTATATTAAAATTCAATATACCTACATACTTTAGTTAAATGTAAATAAATATTTATTTACATTTAACTAAAGTATGTAGGTACCATTTTGTTCGATAACTTTTTGCCATCTTATTGGCAGGGACATGATCCCATTGCTATAGAAATTTTGGAGCTTCTGATCAAAAAAACTGCGTCAAGTAGTTTTGGCAGTCCTCTTGTGATGTTAACCTGACACTGCCTAAAGAATTCTGAAGAGACCGAAACAGGTGGAAATCTGAAGGTGCCAGGTCAGGACTATACGGCGGATGCATTAACACCTCCCAGCCAAACTATCTTTATTTTTGCTGAGTGGTTAAAGATGTGTGAGGTCTAGCGTTATCATGATTAAAAACCACACCCCTTCTGTTGATTAATTCCGGCCGCTTTCTCTCAACTTCTTGCTTTAATCCTATCAGTTGTTCGCAGAAGAGTTCGGAATCGATGGTCCTGCCTGGTGGTAAAAGCTCATAATGAATAATGCCCTTCCAATCCCACCACACACACAGCATCATCTTGTTGCGAGTTAACCCGGGATTGGCCACAATCTGTGAAACCTGACCGGCCTTTGACCATGACCTTTTTCGCACGTTCTTGTCGTACGTGATCCACTTTTCATCACCAGTTATAAATTTCTTCAAAAATGGTTCGGTCTCATTACGTCGTAATAAAGAATCACAAATGAGTACACGGTTCATTAGGTTTCTTTCAGAGAGCTCGTGAGGTACCCAAATATCGAGCTTTTTTGTGTACCCATTTTTTTTCAAATGCGCGGATACTGTTTTGTGGTCAATTCCCAATTCTTCAGCTATGTCGTAACTACTGACATGCCGATCTTGCTCCACTTTTTCAAAAATGGCGTCCATTTTATCCGTAACAGGGCGACCAGAGCGACGTGCATCTTTGACATCAAAATTTCCGGATTGAAAATGCTTAAACCAAATTTGTGCTACTCTCACAGACACTGCATTAGGTCCATAAACTTCGCAAATATTTTTTTGCCGGTTGCTTTGCATTTTTACCTTTTTGGTAGTAAAATTTTAAAATGTATCTAATTTCTTCATTAGATTCACTCATCTTGATGGTAAGAAAAACAAATGAAAATCAAGAATTTTCCTAAATTTTGGAATAATCTTCTTTAAAATTTAAACTTTTAAATGATACCAAAACCAGCCAGGTACAAATAGTATAGCCAAAGCGGTTTTATTACAAGTTCATACATATCTACTATATGCGAAAAGACTTTTTCCCCAACCTAATATTACTGTCCACCCAGAAGAACAGTCTAAATAGTTACTCATGAGATAAAAATAGAAATGGGAAGCAAGATATAATTCCATTCAGTAAATGTGCGTAAATCGTTGGACACCACGGGCCAATAAAAATATAGAATTATATAACGTAATAAACAATATTTTTTCACAGGTCCTGGTAGGCGGGCCTAACAACTGGGTTGCGACGAGTGGATCAAATGTGCCCCCAGGCGCCTTCCCCGGCGGAGAGTCCGAGGACGGGGAGCCCTTATTCGTGGGCCGAGTTCGCCACGAAGGCAGCCTCACCACCGGAAAGGTATTTCATTAACATTAAACACCTGAGGAGCTCGGTAGCCCGGTGGATATACGCATTATTAGCGCTCTTTCAAGTTAAGAGACACTGAGCGTGGTCCGCACATGTGGATGGGTGACGGGCGTGACCACAAGATGGGTGATATAAAAATATCTTGAGCGCCTCCGTACTTCGGAAGGCACGTTAAGCCATTGGTCGGCTATATAAAAAACGGGTCACCACTTGGACTACCTCTGAGTCTGTAGTAGGTATATAGGATAAGCGTACCAGTTTTGCGGGGTTTTCATAAATGTGAGACTCTCAACTAGAGGTGATTGTCGGTGGACATTATCATTATTTCCGATGGACACTATCATTGATTCCATTTACACCTGCCTAAATACTAGGTACCGCTACCTACCATACCAGGGTTGCGGTCAGAGAAAACGACTTGGTCATGAGGAATTCGCAAGCGCCTTTTTCTTTTGTGAAACGAATCGACGACTCGACTTTGGGTCATGAATCATGACTCCTGTGAACCTCTTCTCCCTCTCGAATCGCGCTTGATGTAGCACATTAGGCTCTCTGCACACCATTTGAATTTGAATCACTTTCCTGCTCTCGTAGCATAATGGCTCCGGTAACGGCTTTTCTCGAGCGCTATCATCTATCACTATCTCGCTCTGTGTAATAATTACGTTAGAAGGTAATTATATATTATCTTTGAATAAAATACCGAGCAGGATGGCACTAGTCCGTCGCACGATATAAACTTTAATATGTAGGTTTCTCAAAGGAGCCATGCCACGGGGGCTGACTGAGCAATTTATGTACTGACCTATTTTAACCCGACTAAGGAAAATCCCAACGGAAGGATAATGATTTTAGTAGTCTATGTACGTATGTATATATGTGGGTATTCATGTATGTTCCACCGGCGCATCCGAAGCGTTTATCCAATGTCATGAATGAGATGCCAATCGATTATTTATTATTGTCCGGGTGACATAGGCTACAATTTGTATGCAATAAATGTTTATAACTGATGTCCCATATAAAAAGTGAGAGACAAAAAATATATTTTTTTTTTGTTTCCTTATCAATAGGGATATAAAATGAGAAAAAGAGAGATCTTAATTAGTATGTACATTTCAAAAATATTATAACCTTCAATGGCGCCCGTAGTCGGGTATGATTTTTCAACGTATATCTTGTTTGTTTTAGGTCCAACAATCCCACGGCGTCTGCTACATCTCGTTTGGAGGACAGGAGCTCGGCTTCCCGGACTACGAAATCCTCATGCCTTAAAAACATCGCATCATATAATTTATTAGAGACTGCTTGAAACGGAAAACTCCGTTGCGTAGGCGCTAGATCATAATAATCAGATGAAATCACGCTGTGCCTACATTTGAACGCACTTATTACTAGATGTACTCTCGTATATATGTGTATTTTTATTATGTCATGTCAAATTGTTATATTACTTTTATTACATTGTTTTAATTAATAAACTTATTATTTTAAGATTTCTGTTTTTTTTTTTCTGAAAGAGCTAAGACAATAACTTGAGAGGTGTCAAGGGACACCCGGATGGAACGAAGTAAAATATTAATATAAATAGGCCTAAATAACATTCAAACTCTTTTCTGCGTTCTAAAATCAAGTTTTTATTATCTTCATAAATTTGAATGAACAAAAAGTGTCGTTACAACTTTTGGTCAACGCGCGATAAGGAACTTCGTTCCAAAAAGATTAAAATCTGTAAACCAGGTATGCAAAACAAAAACGATTAAACTAATTTTTCTTAATCGTCCAGCAATGCCCAACTTCCCGGCCGCTGCAGTAATGTACTATACTTCGAACAAACTTGAATAGAAATCTCAAGTCCGATTTGGCTCATTTTACACAGATATACAACCAAATCTATAACTAAAGAGTTCTCATACAGAAATATAAAAACAGAAATGAGAAATAGTGACAGGACCATCGCCATTTATTAATAGCAAAGGATCGCGTAAATCGCGTTGTTGAGTTGATGCCATGCACATTTTCTTGATCGACTTTTAAGATACCTAATATTGTAAAGTCTAATGCGACATAAATTCATTTGGTAGGTGAGTGATTTAAAGATGATCATCGTCATCGTCATCATCATCATAATTAGCATCATCATTAGCGTTTCTGGCGATCCTGTAAACCTAGGTCAGCAATAAATTATTCGGTACAGTTCATAAAACTAAACGTCACAAAATAATGTAACTTAATTCATCAAATCTATTTTCAACAAGATTTTAGATTTATTAATACAGAAAATCTGAAATTAGAAGCGCAACTCGACTCCAGTAAAGTAAGATGTCACGCTTTTGTATTACATACAAAATTCCATGGAAAATGTTTGTTTTGACGTTTAGAAAAACTGTATTCGACTTGTTGTCATCCAGCGGATTTTGTTTCTATTTATGAAGACCCGTTAATGGATTTTTGTTTACTACTTCGTAACATGTTGTTGGTCACCCGAATAAAATAAAATAAATAAATAAATTCATGTCATAGGCCTCCCCCAAAGTCGGCAAAGATTATGATCGTCTGAAACTAGTCGACGGCGTTTCTGACGAGAGTATAATCGTGTAAAAATACTCATAATGACTTTTATGCGGGAAGAGAAGCAGTAATTAAACTATTCGTACATCAATTTCTACCATGACTGCGTCCATGGTCCAGTGGTCAAGGCGTTCACCTTTTGCCCCGTAGGTCAAGGGTTCGAATCCCACTGGGAAGCATACTTTGTGATAAGTTGTTTCCAGTCTGGTTAGGATATTGCAGGCTTGAATCACCTGTTATCCGAAAAGAAAGACGATTCCGTGTTTCGGAAGGCACGTATAAAAAACTGTGGGTCCCGTGCGCCATCTACCGTTTGATCATCAAACTATCCAAGGATTGGTTCTGGTTTACCCTATCAATGGTTGCGCAGGTCAGACGGCAGTCACTCTGCGTAAAAACCAGTAACCTCGTCAAATCTCCTTGGTTAGGGGCTACATGAATTTTTCGGGGTCCAGTGCTGCCCCCATTTGAAATAAATCAATTGATAGGAAACGAAGTCATGATTTAAAATTTTGTCTTGACCAGGCACTAGATAACCCTTCAAACTATTTTATGAACTACTGTTTAGAATTTAAAGTGTGAACGTGAAGCTTTTCTACGCACATAAGCCAAAAGTGGCCGTTTTTCGCAATTGTGCGTAGATAAGCTCCACGTTCTCACTTTAAACTGAAAACAGCAGTTCATAAAAATAAATAGTTTGAAGGGTTATCTAGTGCCTGGTCAAGACAAAATTTTAAATGATGTCTCCCTTTCCTTTCAAATGGGGGCAGCACTGGACCCCGGAAAATTTAGGTATCCCCTTAAGTAGCACACCCCGGCTACAACCGGGAAAATACGCTCGGATGATGATGATTTCTACCATGGACGAAAAATACAAGAGGACTGACCACCCCATACAAAAAAAACGTACCCCGCTTACTTACTACGGTGTAGTAAGTAAGCGGGGCTACTCAAAGTGGATCTTAGGCTCTGCTTGGACACTAGATGGCGCCAATTTTTGGGGTCTTGTAATCGTTGAGCTACAAACCCCGGCTAGAAACAAAATCCTGTATTATTTCTAAGTCCGCTACTACTCCTACTAGAAATCAGAGATAGCACTTGTTTGTTGTTTTTAGAAAATTAACGTTCATCTTTGAGCTAGTAGCTCCATCTAGCTACAACATTTAAACTAGAAATCGAATTACGCTTCAAAATATATCTCTTGTATTTTCCGTCCATGATTATTACATATAAACTACAAGTAACATCATAAGAAAGACAGTTAACAATATAATTTATTAAAATATCATACATTCATATATATGTATACACATACATATTTATAACCTGCAGCACCCGTTACACGAGTTCTTAAATTAGAACATAACATTTTTTTTAATTCAACGGCCAAGATGTAGATCCATGACGTAATCATCGTTGTCATAATTCGGGGCAGGCTCAGAAGAATACAACATTTCTGATGAGCCGTATAGTTTTTGGGTGTTCCGCTTGTTATTATCAAGAGAGACTAGGATTTCGAACTCACGATGCGCGCACTCTTTGCCGTCAAATGCTACATAGCACACTGAGTGTAACGGCTGCACCTTCCCTGGTATGATATGCTTTCCATGCCTCACACGTCCAACGAACAGCTCTTGATGTGGATCGTCTTCTGAATACCCGCCGACGACTGCGCCAGCTGGGATTTTGTTTTCAGATGAAGGAACCCAGACGTAGTTGTATCCAACTAAAACCTGGAAACAACATTTTACTTTTGATGTTACCAAATAATGTTACTCTTGATATAATAACAAATTAAACAATTATCGGATTTTTTAAAATAGGGACTAATTTGACTAAATGACCTTTTTCAAATTTTTCTTGGTCTTGGATGTTTATCTATACATATATGTATTTGTTATAAAATATAGTATCGTTGAGTTAGTATCCCATAACACAAGTCTCGAACTTACTTTGGGGCTAGCTCAATCAGTTATTTATTTAATCAACTTTTCTATCTTTACCCTAAAATATTTACGCCTCTAGAACTCTTTAACCATTGCGATAAAAAAAATATTCATACCATTTTTGTACTATGTTTCTAATTAAGTACTTAACAGCTCAGAACACCAATTATTAGCGATAATGCAAAAATAGAATTGATTCTTTAAAATAAAATAAAAAAATAATATTTTAGAAACCATCAAACAAAGACATTTACCTCGAATTCTTCTTTCTCATGAGCGTTTCCTCCCCATGAAATGTAGCCTTGTCCTTCCGAAGGGACGAATTTTCCCGGCGTCAGAGAACCTCGATGACTGGCTCTTATGATATAAAGGGTGCCATTTTCATAGCCCCCAATGATTGCTCCGTGTGGCAGCTGATCCCCAGCATTCACCCAACTCGGCCCACCTCCAGAAAAAGTCTTCAGTTTGGGCCTTGGAATTTCAGGTGCCACTAAAATGGACAGTACAAATAAAGAAGAAAAAAAAACAAAAATGTATAAACCGTCGACGCGCAGACAACGCGCGCGGTGGCAGTAAAAAAATTGTATCGACTAACGCGCATACTGTAATAAACACGCGCTGCAGTAGCACATAGCATTTGAATTATAATTTATAGTACGGGACCCGCTGCGAAAGCCGTGCCCGTCCTCCATGGCCCCCCTTTCTCCGACAATTCACAAACAAACGAGACACAGACGTACTTACTTTTAACGCGCTTCTCACGCGCGTTTTCATCGATACAAACAATCTGCTTTTTAGCCATTTACAGCCTCGCGTTCGTAAAACGCACGGTCAAAGGCTCGTCAAAAATACCCTGTGGTGCCATTTTTCAAACGCTGACTAAGCGAACGGTTTTTTGTACGGAAAAACCATGCGTTTAGCATACGCTCTTACTCGCAAAAATGTAGGTAATGGAAATTTCTAATGATGGTGTAAACAATCTTCGAATGTTTTTTTGATGTTGAATTATATTATCTTTGGTAAAGATAAGTAATGAACTTCTGCAGAGTAAGTGACTAACCTTTACAAGGCCGAAACTTTTAGTTTTAGTATCAAAGAGCAAAAAGCGACTCACTTTAGCATTACTTTAAGAAGCCTTCAGCTTTGAACTGAAAAATGGGAAAACATGGGAAAAATGTTTAGTTTAGAACTTCGTAAATAGGAAATGGATATTAAAACATTATTTCCACTGTAAAAGATACGAATGTATTACATCTCAAGGTACTGCTGAAGATACTGTATGGTATTTAAGTATTTACAAGTTCAAACACGGGGCTTCGTAGCATGGCACCGGCGACAGCGTTTATAGAGCGCTATCGCCAATCACTATCTCGCTCTACGTAATAATTACGACATGGAAGTAGTCCGCCGCGCGATACCAACTTGATCTAAGATCTGTGGTGCCATTTTTTAAACACAGAGTTATTAAACGAAATGTTTTTTGCACTGATATAGATTTTTTGTATGGAAAAACCATTCGTTTTGGTGACTCCGCGTTTCAGAAATAGCACTTCTGAGTAGGTATAAACAGATTTTTCAATAAAATTAGTTATAAAGAAATATTAACACTTACATACGAATTTCCATTTTAAGGTCGCTTCATCACAATTTGCACCAAACATGACATAATTAAGGGGTTTTATAACACTCCTATATGAAACAATAGGATCCCTGTAACCAACCATCCCCAAGCGAATGGACTGAGAATCCCATTGGATCCAGAAACTTCTATATTCATCTGAGCTCAATAAATTTGGTGTATTTACAACTGCACCCTCACTATGAGACTTATAAATATAAGTTTTCTGATGATGTCCGAGCACAATCTGAAAATCAATAAACATTATTTATTCAAATATTTTATGTTAAGACGAAGTGGTAGGTAAAGTGGCGCATCATTTGAAATAAATTGTTTAAAACTAAATATGGTAATAATTAAAAATTTTATTTGTATAAATGTCTAGAAAGACCTTGAAACTATTTTATGAATAACCTTTGAAAGTAATATTAGTAGTCTGTCTTGTTTTAAAACTGATTTTCGCCAAAAGTCGCCACTTTAGCTACCACTTCGTCTTAATATCAATTTTATTTTAAATCAACACCCTTATAGAAAATGCTGCAGTGCAGTAAGTGCCTTTTCTGCACTAGCATCTAGAAAACGGCACAATTTTTTTTTAATTAATTTAAAGCCTACAACACTGATTCTGACAAGATAACAAATATACACAGATTCCATCTTTCCCTGTCCATAATAGTTAATATAGTATGGTCCATAACACCGAGTACTATATACTATCCATAATAATAGTCCATTGATTTTTTTTAAATCATCAGGCCTTCTTTTAAAGCCTGGTCCCTTTTTCTGTAACCTTTGTGTGGTGTACATTGGGATACAATTTTGATCCACTTTCTCGCCCTGTCCAGCTCCAGTTTAGTGTTTTTGTTTCCTTTGTAATGTCGACCACTCCTGTTACGACGTCCACGATTTTAAAGATTTATTTGACTTAAAATTTTGAGAAAGCAAGTACCATTTATATTTATAAAAAGAACATGTATACGTAATATCATACCACATAATCACATTCATTGTCATCGTCATCAAGCACACTTTGCAAACCAATGGCTGCGCTTCTCTCTCCTTTAATATCAAACGTAAGGCCACCTGAAGAAACCTTAAAAAAGGCAGTTCTTTCGCGAGGAATTGTTTTGAATTCTGAAAAACAAAATATTGTTAGGCTCATAATATTGTTTTCACTAATCTAATTTGTCCCAATGTTGGGCAAAGGTCTCTGCCATCTTCTTCCCCAAATCCAATCTGGTCCAAACCTCCCATCAAATGTATTGGTAGGCTATTAACATATAACTTTTATTTATCTATCCAATATATGTTTAATACAGTTAGTACCTAAGACATACTACAGGTCAAAATAAACAAAGACGATAAAATTGTGACAGAACAGCATCCACAGAAATATGTTTATCAACAAAATAAGAATAAAGTAATTCTTTCTTTCTTGCCTATGGTTTCAATGCTATCTTAAAATACATTAAAGTAACTTAGTAAAGAGAAGACTCTGGCACAGTCCCGGATACTCCTGACACTCATCATCATCATCTGAGAGTATTCCCAGTTGAATCTTCAGTGGTAACCCTTTAGAACCCAGAGTCCGCTACCCTAGGTGATTTGATGAGGTAACTGGTTCCCGGATACTCCTGTCACTGCACTGTGTAAATCATCATTTCATCATCATCATCCATCATATTGGTAAGAGGATCCTAGGGTCTATGATAGTATGCAATGAATGATTTTTCTAGATCTTTGTCTCGGTTTATGGAGTAAATCCAAAATGGGTAAAAATAAATAACCTTACAAGGTACTTACCAATCACATCACCCATGACTTTAATAGGATACTTAGTAGGCAATGTAAAATATTTGATGCAAGTTATGCAATGCAAAGCAAAGCAGAAATAATGCCTGAAATTATGCCTTTGTAAAATAAAGGGGGTATTTTTTGTACCTACACAAAAACAACACAAGCTAGTAAATGCACTAAAGGATTAATTGTGTTTGTGACTCATTGACTTTGATTAATATTGACATGACATGACTCATGATATGACAATGACAACACAAACAAAACAAACTAGTGTAGTGCCTACCTTACTAAGTACAACGATAAGGTACGTACGACGATATTGGGCGTTTCTCAATTACCCGGCACCACTACAATGCACACTGTGTGAAGTCTGTTGTAGAGGGCATGTAGAGGGCCCAAAAACTACAGGAATAATTTTTGTTATTTGTAAACGAGCCTTATGTACCTCTTGAGAATATCCTCAAGAGGTACATAAAGCTCGTTTACGTATACGAATCACCCGTAGCTAAAAATCTTAATGTTATTTCTAGTCGCATTTCTGGGGGGATAACATCATTGCGCCATGTTGAGTCTTTTCGCACATCAGGCCGTATATGTAAGACCAATTCTTAAAAATTACTTTCAGAGATGCGGAAGAAATTGACCATTGTCTTTGTGGATCATGAAAAACTTCTGAATAAGCTGTATTGCTATGGTATCAGAGGTAACGCATATGACTGGACTAAGAGTTATTTGACAAATAGGCAACAATGCACTGAAATCGTAAAATTCGAACGCTCACAAAAATCTGTAATCAAAACGTCATACAGATCTGAATTTAAGATATGCAAAACAGGTATCCCACAAGGGAGTATTTTAGGCCCACTACTATTTTTGATATATATTAATGACCTTCCAGATTCTATCCGACATAAAACTATATTACTTGCTGACGATACAACATTGACCATTAAATGCGATGACATAGAAACATATAAACATAAGATAAACAAAGCACTCTACGATGTTATGGAATGGATAGACGCGAACAACCTGTGCGTAAACATAAATAAAACTAACTTCATTCAATTCTGTAGTTACAACACTAATCATCCGTCAATTTTAGTTAATTACGATAATAATAAGGTTGCACAAGTCAAAAGCACAAAATTTCTTGGCATCATAATTGATGAACAAGTCTGCAATAAACTAAATAATTCACGTTTGCTTTAAGAAGGCTAAGACAGTCTCGATGGATACAGCTATTACTGCTTATCATGGCTATGTTTCTTCGGTGCTCAGCTGCGGATTAATTAATTATATAGGGAAACTCGGTTCACATTGAAAAAGCATTCAAAGTCCAAAAAAAATATATACGTGCCATTTGTAATACTTGGATCGATGATAGCTGTATACCACTCTTTAAAAATTAAACATTTTACCTTTGCCATGTCAATACATTAAAGATATCTGTATATTCATAGTAACACATCCACAATTTTGGCTAAAAAGAAGTAATTATTTACAAGACAAACACGAGCTATTATTATGAACAGATTGTATCAACCTGTATGTCACAAAGACATATACAAAAAAAATGTTTTTAATATGTGTATATATTTATTTAATATGTTACCTGAAAATATTAAAACACTAAAAGGCACAGCGTTTAAGACGACACTAACGAAATGGCTGATGGAACAATGTTTTTACTCCATTAGTGAATTTGTAACCTATTGCACATCAAAACGAAATATTAAGCTTTGATATTATTGTAACTTATATACTTAACTTGTATTTCTTAGCTAATTACTACGAGTTTAAATAAATCTTAAACGATAAAAATGTTTGCATACCTGTCTGCAGGTTTATATAATGTACACACTTATATTTACTAACATCTCAGAAATCGATTGCATAATGCAAATAAACGATTCTTGATTCTTGATTCTTGATTTACAAATCGATCTTCTATTTGTAACTCTTGGTAAATATTAAAATTACGATTCCGTAAATATTACCTGACTTGAAATATAAGCTTTCTCTTCGTTTTAGCGATTGCATCTGCTATCGCTATAACGCAGAGCACGTCCTCTAATTCTTCATCAGAACTCATGATTACACTTTACCGCAAATTGCTTCGGGACGATAAGCACAGCCGCACAGGTGCGGCCGAAGCATAAATGCATTATGTAATTGTTAGCACACATGAAAAAGTAAAGAAAGTGTCGTCTCCATATTTAAACACGTAGATGACATCTTGAATTATTGCACGATAGGTCGTGAAAAATAACGAAGCCGCTAATATGACCACAGCTTTATCGCAATCACTTTTTAGTGTACAAAACGTACGAAGCTTCGCAGCGCATTGCTCCGGGACGATAGACGCAGGTGCGGCCCAAGCATTGATAGTTTGACTATCGATAGTTGACCTTGAAAAACAGTCACAATATCGATAGTGCTATCGATAGTATTGATTAACCGGTACTATCGATTGTCAATAGTTTGCAATACTATTGATGTAAGGTAAAACTATCCACAGTGTCGATACTATCGATAGTTTTACCTTATATCAATAGTATTGCAAACTATTGACAATCGATAGTATCGGTTATTCGATACCATCGATAGTCCAATCGATATTGTGACTATTTTTCAAGGTCACGATAGTATCAATAGGCTATCGATATTTTATACTTTTGCTTGCAACACTACTGTCAATGTCAATGTCAAACACGCCAGAAGTGCAATTTTTTAAACGCGGAGTCACCTAGACGAGTCGGTTTTCCATACAAAAATCCGTATGTTTAGTCACTCCGCGTTTGAAAAATCGCACCACAGGGTAATATTGTTCTTTGGTGTAAATAACCCTATGAGTACTATAATAAAACTGGTAATAACATACAATATTAATCTATGGTAATAACCCATTATTCGGTGTGAACCAATACTATCTAATTTGTGATGATTATCACTAACAAAACAATATCTACCTTCCTACCCATTTAATTTGGATCCCTAGCCGCAGTAGGTGCAATTTTGTTCATGTTCTTTGATCACTACACCAGCTAACAGTTTCAGAACCTAGGTACTAAGCTACTTACTTAGAGTTCCTACAAATTGGATAGTGATAAAAATACAACGTAAGTTAGTTCTCTCAGTACCTAAGTAATCTGTGTGTCTTATGATGATCATAAGTCACAAACCTCTTAACTGCTTTACTTACACTTATTTTGATCACACATCTTGGATATGATGAAACACTTGCTCTGTTTTCTTTTCAGGCGTAACCCAGAAGTCTACAGTAATTACTTTAAATACCTTAATTTTTCATCATGGGTGACTTAGTGGGTAAGTAAAGCAATTCAAATAATTTTTGGCCAACAAGCTAATATGTACTTTATTACATGGGCTATTAGGCTCACAAATTTCCTTTACCCAGATTGGCCACCATATTAGTAATACACAGGGTGACTTTTTACCCACCAGCCAAATTTTCGGATCAAGTCCTGTCTATGAAACTGAACTACTTTCCATAAAATCAATTATTGAAAAACGAAAATAATAAGCGATAAGTAAGATAAGTATGGGAAGCCCATACAAATCAGCTCTCAGCCAAACAGAATTTGTAAGGGAGGACAATTTTTTGTATTGATTTTAATAAAAATGTTAAGAAAGTAGTTTAGTATCATGGACTGAACTTGCCCTAATTTAGTTTAAGATTTTAATCAAAATGTTCTTGCAATCTTATTAAAACAAACTTATTGGTTTAAAATAAACGTCTTAAATGTTATGTTATGTTAATATGTTTAGTGTGCAAAATTCAACACCAGACACTTCCTCTAAGGCTGATACTCATCACTCCTCATTGTCCTTTGGCTGAAGGGTAAAAAGTCACTCTGTTTATGCTCTGGGCTAGAGAATGCAATAAAAAATAGTGGGATCCCATATGCAACATGCAGGACTAATCAGCCCAGGTAATAGTGTTCTTTGGACTAATCCCACTTGTAAATTAGGCGGGATACAGCGGACTATGCAGGACTCACGAGAAATAAAATAATTTACACAAACCGATGCTATGATTATGAAAGTTTTCCTCATTCATTTAAATAAAAACATAGTGAATTCAAAATTTAAAGATTCTGAGTAGCCGTCCAGGCCACTAAATACTGCTGCTTTGACAATTATATTGGTGTCTTATTTCTCGTTATTAGTTCAACCTCAATCATCGACCTCAACAAAAAAGTGCTAAATAATTGATCACTTTTCAAAAGAAAGCAATACCGTAGAAAAGGTAGAAAAGAAAGCGTTGCACAGGGTGTCAATATGTTAACCATTTTACAATCTTTGAGCAGTTATTTTCAAAAAATTTAAGAAATTAATCATTTGCTGGAATATTTCCTTTTCTCTTATTTACCGTTTGCTTTTTAATTTTGGTAAAAAGAGGTTTAAAATAATAAAACATTGTTTTATTTACGACGTCTGCGAGATTCCGCAAAATCGGGAATCCCGCAGGTTACATATTGTTCAGTCCTGCAAATACAGACTTGAAATTATTTTGCGGCATTGTATTCTCTACCTAGGGCCTTAAAGTTAAACTACTTATATTATGTGAGTAGAGTACTAGTACTTATTGTATTTATATGTGAAACTGTTAAAATGTTTAAATACGTCCTACCTATCCTACTACTATTATAAATTAGGAATTCCATTTGATCACCGCCTTGAGCACGCCTTGAGTAACTGACTCCTTCGCCTTCCCATTACCAAGAAGGACTTTTTGGACTTAGTACCATTGCCCTATAAAATAAATCACTGTACCATGTGTGATTGTATTGTCTTTGACCATGCCTCCCAATTGCCTTATAAACATAATTATTTCTGTTCCTTGTCACTAGATGGCGATATAGGTATTTATTAAAACATTAAAATCTTTTATTACTATTATTTAAATAAATTAGTACTCTAATTAATTACATATGACTTATATATGAAATGCAAAGAATATTTTTAAAGCACATTTAACTGTCACTTTCTTTGCTTGTCGTATGTGCTGCCACCTCTGTGTGCCTATCCGCAACTCCAGTTTTGCCTACTTCTATGGTGCTGGTTGTCTGTTACGTATTAATTATATCATCTTATACTGTACAGTTTTTTTTTTCAGAGCTTACTACTCTTCCCAAAGAGCATAAAATATACTTTAAAGTACCAACAGGCGGTCTAAAATTTTCTGTTAAAGGAATTAACAATGCCGGTATTGGCATTCTGTCTAGTCCTGACCTGAAAAATATTGATTATTGGGTAAGTGCATACTTTCGAGCTTATTCCTTTTGTTCTTTTATGCTATGTGGGAGAAAAGAAAAACTCAGAATGCACCAGCTGCTCTTTTCCTGCACAGATCGTAAAAGCCGATCGAAGGAATAGGAGGGAATGGCTAGCTACCCATTACATTGGGTCTATTGTGGACAGAATAGCTATCGTATGTTTTGTAAATATAATAAAGTTATTCTTCTTAATATAATTAGGGCTAAAGCCTATGTAAATATATGATAAATAAATATGATGCAGGGACAGATGTAATAGGGTGCGTAGATATATCTTTCTGTTTTCTATGTACATGAGAGTAAATGAGTTATAAACTGTGTGTATACATATTTATCCCGGTATGTAGCGTTTAGCACAGGTATATAGTGCTAAGCGTGAGGTAAATAGGTGTTTGACTGTGGATTTCGCTAGCTTAATTACATCGAACCTTGTCCTTCTGGGGATCTCCATGACCACACCCCTTATAAGTTTAAGAAGGTAACTAAGAATATTGTAAAGTGGAGGGGATATATCTAGGCACACCTACCCTTATGTAGATTTAGTTTTTTGATGGCACGAAACTATAAATATAAGAGGCCTGTTGTATGAAATCGCAGTTCAGTGTCACTGTGATCGCCTAGGAATAAAGAAGCCTACAAGGAAGAAGTGTTTTATTGTGCAGCCCACTTCGAACTAGCTGAGCAAAGGAACTCGGAGATAATACCGCACTGGTTTCTGTCGGTAACAGGGTCTTTATACGACCCTGGGCTCTGTTTACCCCGTCAGGGATAAAGACGTGATAAATGATAGTGTATCAGTATCTTATTCCTCTTATTACTGATATATTTTTTGTTTGAATTAAAACCGTGTCTATGACTATATTGTGACTGCATGCTCTGTCGCAAAGATAACCATCTACAGCGACCACAAACCTGTCTGCCCAGTGTGGTGATTATGGGCAGGGTCAAGCCCTTTATTGGGAGAGGCCTTTAGTCCAGCTATACTAAACTACTGAATTAGATTGTGAAGAAGATGATTAAAAAACAATTATCTATCATGCTAGAACTTAGGCCATGTCCCTGGGCGCGCCAGAAAATCCGCGCAATAGGTGGAATGATGTAAAGTAACAATTCAATTGGCCATACCATTATGTCCGGTAACAATAGGGAGTATGCATGAAAAAAATATATATTATCTAACCAGTTTATATTCAAAAGTAAAATACTTACAGTAAAAACAAAATAAAAATGGGTTTAAAAACGAACGAGAATAAAAAAAAATAAGAAAATATCTCCATCTCACTCGCAAAAACGCTATTTTCTATGGCAAATGTATAGATGATATGGACTTTGACGTCACCAATCCATATCGGACTTCTCTTTCGAATTGAAACTTTAAAGTATCACAGGTTCGTCGCTGATTAAGATATTTTATAAATTCTTTCATATTTGTTTACTGTGGTTAATAAAGATTTTATGAAGCAAATCAAAAAAATACGTGCATATTCCCTATTCCATTGGCCATACCATAATGTCAGCTCAAGATGCTTTTAGGTAGTAGGAATAAGTAGAGGGCCCTTTGGGTGTGGCTGGTGGCACAGCATGAATATATGTATAAACAATATGTTAGTCCAACACTCTTGTGTTCCAAAGAACTGATTTAGTATTTTTGTGTTTGGTTTTGAACAAATTGTACTTTTTCAGGTAGTGCTCGGTCACAGACAAAACACCTGGATCAAATCTCTATCAGCATCCAAAATAGTGAATACACCAAATATTTTAAGCCCAGATGAATATAGAAGTTTCTGGATCTCATGGCTTGGTGTAAATATGTGTCTAGGCAGAGAAGGTGAAGATGAGCCAATACTTACATATCCAGCTAGATACGCAAGAGACCTTAGTTATGTGACCTTTTTTGTTAAGAATGGAGGATCTCATCCAGTGCACTGGAAGTTTGAATGTAAGTTGTTTTAGTTCATCATAGTGTGTCATTTCCCTGGTACATTTTTAATTTTGTAAAGTCTCTTCGCCGAGAGTCGATAAATATTATAGTTCGTGTCCGACTAGCGACTGTTGCTTAAGAGTACCCTTACCCTGGACAGAATCAGACTTTTTTTTATGTCATAGGGCGACAAACGAACAAACGGGCTACCGTAAGTGATCACCGCTGCCCATTGACAACTGCAACACCAGGAGTGTAACAGAAGCGTTGCCGGCCTTTCAGGAAGGGAAGATGTAGGGGGAGGGGAGGGAGGGGCGGGGGCTTCGGCTCTCCCACTCACCGAACGAAGCATAGAAGCGGTGACGCTACTACTCAGACGTCGATTTTCTGTGAGAGTGTGGTACTTCCCCGGACAAGCCGGCCCATTCATGCTACTACGAGTGACTAAACAGAGTTTTGCCGGTAGCGTGGCTCTACCACAAGTAAAAAGACTTTTCCATACAAACGTAGTCTATGTTTTATTTTAAAACGACATGTCGAATATGAGCAAAATTATGTAATTTTCAAGAAATTGCAATTATCTAGGGGTTATAATTGACTTCCTCCAGTAAAATTATGAATTTAAAAGAGAATATAGTATTTATATCATATTTGACCATCAGTATGGAAAACTTCCACACCCTTATATTTTCTTTCCAGTTCATAATTTTACCGTCGGAAACCAATTATAACCCTAGATAATTGAAATTTATTTAAAATACAATTTTTTACCGAAATCTGACATGTTGTTTCAAAATAAAACGTAGACTACCTTTGTATGGAAAAATCTAGGGTAAGGGGATTCTTAAATATCACAAACGTTGTCGCTTGTCTCCCGCGAAAGTGTGCGTGGTAAAAGGCACGTAGTTGATGTCAACTGCGACCCGAACGGGCGAGCGGACGCGGCGGCCATATATTGCCCTTCCGTTGTCAAATGCGCTTCTAATGAGTCGTTTGGGTGCCAACGTGTTGTTTTCTGTTTTATACATTAACGTATAACTGTTTAAAATTCTAAAAATAAAATTGTAATTGTTTTTTTTTTTATATTTGGCGGGCCGCAATTTGTGATAAGTTAAGAAGCCCTGAATTTATCAACTCTCCGCAAACAGACTTACCCTCTAATTCATAAAAGTTAACTACCATTTGCTAATCCTATTTTAGTTAAAACATGTTTTGTCCCTTTCCCTCTTTTCATTATTTAACATAGAAAGAACGAGACAAAACATATTTTAACTAAAATAGGTTTACCAGACGTTTGTATTTTTTTTATGAATAACGGGGTTAGTCCCTTAAATGTGATAGTGTTTAATTTTAACTATTTATTTTGCTCACTATTTCCTGCTTGTTAAAAAAAAAGAAGTTTACAAATCGATCCAGATTCAGACGAATTGATAACTTTCTCTTTTTTTGAAGATGGCAAAAAAAACTAAACATTGTTTTATTTTAGTGCCTCCTGATATTCCTAGACCCGTCGAAAGGCACATAGACGGCGGCAAAGTGCAATGGGTGCGCTCTGGAAACCAAGTGCCTTGGAATGCAGTGATTGGTGGCTACGAGAATGAGACCCTCTACATAATACGGGCTCCACACAACCACTCTTTATGCGTTGGAAAGTTTGTCCCTTCAAAAGGTGTTGGATATATAGCTTGGGGTTCATTGGCTCACGAAAAGCGAGATAATGATCTAGAAGTACGTGCTTTTTTTTACTTGTAGACGAAAGGCATCGTCCAGAGAAGCCCTCATTTAAAATTTATTTTTAATCGATTAATTAAAATAATGTTAACCATTCGTAATTAAATACAGCTTATGAAATGATTTGTTGTAAACAAGGATATATATATATATATATATACCTTCGTGCGCGAGTAGACTGCCTCTGTGGTGTGGTCCAGTGGTCAAGGTGGTTGCCTTGTGACCCGGAGGTCATAGGTTCGATTCCCACTGGGAAGCAAAACTGTGGGTCCCAAACGCCACCAAGCGTTTGATCATTAACCTAGGATTGGATCCAAGGATTGGTTCCTGGTTTGCCCTTTGGGTTGTGGAGGTCAGACGGCAGTCGCTCTGTGTAAAAACCAGTAACCTCGTCAAATCTCCTTCGTTAGATAGCGGACCCCGGGCTCTGAAGCGTTACTACTGAGGATGCAACCGGGAATACGCTCGGATGATGATGATGACCTTCGTGCGCGAGACCGACTCGCACTTGGCCGGTTTTCAATCTCCTCTAGCATCACATTTCAAACGCTTCCAATGTATATTGTGGTCATCGTCCACGTTTCACACCCGTGCAAAGCAGTACTATATAAATGTTTTGAAAAAACTTTTACTTTATTAATTATGTTGTTGTAAATGAACTTAGTTTAATTTTTTTTTTCAGTTTTTGGTCGGCTATGACTGTCACTGGGTCCAATCAAGTGGCGGGGACATACCGGTGGGAGCTATAGTCGGAGGCCACACAGAACACCATCTGAAGGAAAAGATTTATGTCGGACGAGCTCGGCATAGGGGTCATCTCATACCTGGGAAACTCCACAGAATGTACAAGCAATGTTACACGCCGTACGAGGGCAGAGAAATTAGTCATTCGAGCTATGAAGTTCTAGTATCGATGGATATCAACCCGCGGAGTATTAAGAGGAAGTTTAGTGATAATGAGGACGTCATAACGCCGGATGAGTCTGCTATGGAAGCATCGGATGAAGGAAGCAATCAGTATGAAGTATACGAAGAAGATTTTGAAGATGACGAACAACACTATATTTTTTAAATATTAACCCCTTATTGATAAAAAATATCAACTGCTTTCTAAACCTATTTTAGTTATGTTTATATGTTCTCTCCTTGTCTCTCTTTTCAATATTTAACATAGCAAGGACGAGACAAATCATATTTCATCTAAAATAGGCTTAGCAAACGATTGATATTTTGTTTTTAATGAATTATACGTATGAATAAATAAGAGTTAAGCTATCCAAATGACACATTTCTATTATATTGAACTCTTTCAATTAGAGTCACTATTAGAACACAAAATCGTGAGGCAAAAGACTTAATTGATTGTAAAAAAAATGCAGTCGCCCGGTAGCTGGCGGTGATATTCAAATATGAGATTTTTGATACCTATGCATTTGTCGAATGATTTGCGGTTTTTATTTTGAAACAAGAAGGCACATTTTCCTTGTATCTAGATAGGAGTTTCATAGTTAAATCATCATGTATGTATGTGTATTTCGTTTAGGCGTTCAGTATCCACTTCTTCTTACAGAACAACATATACTATAGGTTAGATTATTCAAAAATATTGTACACGTAGACAATTTTTCTTTTCTCTGAGAAACAAAAAATGACAATGATACCAGCGCATGTCATGGCTAGGTACGATTTTTACGCACGTCATGGCTAGGTACGATTTTTACTTAGTGGTGACGTCGCAAGCCCCCCCCCCCCCTCCGGAACATCGATGCTTTGTATCTGTGTGGATTTTCACTTCTTTGGTAAACTAAAAAATATGGACCCATTATTTTTGGTTAATCTAAGCGACGGACTAATTACAATCATACTTTTCTGACCCTGTCGTCACCCCTATTGATGTTCCCTGTATGGCAAATTCAGTTAATTTTGCTCAAAGAAATCATTACTTTTACATTCAATAGCTTTATCTGTAAGTAGCATTGTATATAAATATGTATTAGTGTATTTGTGACGAAGAATTCAGATTGAGTGTTAAGTTGACTATTTTGAAAATTGTAGGATCAATCCTATTACCTACTTGTGCCAAACCAAATCCTTCCGGTACATGACTGTTCACAAGACTGAACGTCCAAATAGGTGGAACATGGATGGAATTCTATGTCAATTTTTTATCTGTCTCTTCTTGGAAATTTAAGAAGAGAGACTGAGATTTTTGAGTAGGAATAGTACCTAATTAATTGATAATAAATAAAAAAGAATAAATTTCTAATGTATTTCTCACTAGTTGTTACCCGCCCGCTTGATCAAAAAGTATTTGAAGAAATGAAATTGTAATGAAATTTATTTATTTATAATTATATGTCACAATACTGTGTTGCACTGATTCCCAAAGTACTATGGGAAATCACATTTTCCGAGATAAAAATTATTCCACGTTTTAAGCCAAATGCCAAATTTGATTCCAATGTGTTCAGACGTTTTTGCTTAAAAAGCGTAGCAAACATCCAGAAATACATTAAAATTTTCACTTTTATATTATTAGATAGTAATCTTTTTTTAAATAAAAGGTTATTAACGTAAGCATAGTACTAATTAATATAAGTAGATATTTATTAATATTCTAAATCTTTGTTTATTTGTATATGTTTTGTAGATGCGTACAATCGCACATTTAATAAATATGTAACTAACTTTTTGTGTTTGCTTAACGAATGCTTTCGATGTCTGTCAGGATAGATGACCACGATTTCACTAGTTCAGCAACTCTAGGAGTGGTCGAAATTTGGATGGGTAAGCGCGCTTTTACAGGTTTAGTAAAGTCAGGTAAAAATACCTTAGGTACATTATTGCCCGGCTGGATAAATTTTATTCCAAATTCTAAGGTACAAAGCCCTAAACTGGCAGTTAACGTTGCATAACAATCGATAGTTTGACTATCGATAGTTGACCTCGAAAAACAGTCACAATATCGATAGTATCGATACTTTTGAATTTAGATAGTATCGATAGTTTTTAATTGATACTATCGATACTGTTACTACTTTTTGTACGAAAAACTATCGATAGTATTTTAATATCGATATTCGTCACAATACTATCGATAGTTTGTAATACAAATAGTACCTTTACTATCGATGCTATCGATTGTATAAATTAAACACTATCGATAGTATTGATACTATCGATACTATCGATAGTCCTATCGATATTGTTACTGTTTTTCGAGGTCACGATAGTATCGATAGACTATCGATATTTTATACTATTGGTTGCAACGCTACTGGCAATATTCCGAGGGCGAACATTGATATAAGAGGAAGGTTTTTGTTTGCTTTTTGCGGACAAAATCGTGTAAAATCGCAAACGCGCGCACCCCAGCCCGCGCACACGCCTATAAATTCGTGACTGGTCTAAAGATTTACCCCTTTAGGAATTTATAAAAAGTCACAAGCGACTGCTAAACGTATTTTAGTACCCCGAGCGAGCGAAGCGTCTCAGTTTCGAGATTAGCCAAAAATTCTTTTGTCCTTCTGTCTGTCTGTCTGTCTATTCTCGCCTACAGATCGCATTTCTTAACCGATTCTCATGAAATTTTGTAAGCAGGTTCAGCAACTAAATAATTTTATTTTGTCGAGCCAGTTTTTCGAAATTTTTCAAAATGGCAGAAATATGGGGGTTTAAAATTTTTAAACTGTCATATATCTGTCATATATAACTGTCATATATTTCAAAATATTTTCTAAAATGTCAATAGTCTTTTTTGTTGCCATTCTACAAACACATTTTTTTATTTCAACACAACTTTTTTTGTCTGAACAACTTTTTTATACGTTATACTTGAAGGATACGTTTGAACTTTAGGGTGACTCGCGAAGTCTAGCTGACTGAGCCGTAAATCGTGACGAGTATACAATACAAATCTTCTCACAAAATATACTGAAACTATTTAAGGGTGAATTCAGTTCGGGTTAGTGAACAACTTTCTTAAAAATGCATGTCTCCCGTGGGAATCAAACCCGCGACTTCCGAGTTACAAGGCCAATGTCTTGACCGCTATTTTACTTTTATTGCAAAGCCCAACAGTATTTATTTATGGCAACTTTTATTTAAAAGTATCACATCGTGCGTGGTGTTATCGGCGTCATACCGACAAGCACGTGTAGATCAGGCGTTATTTAGGGGTAATCTTGATAGGTTGAGCATGGGGAGATCAACAAAGACTGACTGGGAAACGTTGATGTCTCGGGAGAAAAGTAAGCTGAATAAAAAAGAATTAGATCTTTTTAAGGACTGCATCCGGTTATATCCTGTTATATCCTGATAACAAAAGTGTTCAAATTTTAATAGGCTAAAGGCTCTGAACCGGCCTACAGCGAAAGTACCGGCAAACCACAACAATAAAGAAGCTGCACAGGCCTGCGCTGATCAGAAAAGGGATTGAATAACCTAGCAAATGTAAGGGGTGGGTACTGGGTTTAGTAAGGAGGGGTATACTGTCTACTTTCTACTTTCTTCCCAATAGTATAGTTTCAAAACCCTCAAGTGGCTTTTGCTAAGCCAGGAAAACGATTAAAATATCGGTTATTCCATGGATGTAAAGTTATAAAGTCTCGCGAAGTCTACTGTTCTCACAGAACTACTAGTTTATAAATATTTGAAGGGGCGACCGGTCGTGTCATGACTAGAGATGGGCATATACCCGGGTTTTTACCCACGCGCGGGTATTTACCTGATATGCACCGGGTAAATGCCCTTATCTACCCGTTTGGGTGGGTAGATTGGGACATTTATTAAAAAACTAGTTCAAGTCCTCTAATTATATGTAGAAATGTATGGAATGGTTATGTAATGTATAAATCAAGGAATATATCTCAAAGAATAAATAACAAACATTAAAATCACTAATGCTATCCATATTAAACATATTGATTTCGTCAGAATTTGATGTCTATTTTCTTATTTCAACAGAAAAACAAATTTAACAACATTTGCTAGAAAAAAAATTAAAAACTTATACCTTTCGATTCGTATTGTTCCCAAACCACGGGTAGATTGTGGTAAATACATTTATACACAAATATGGTATAACAAGTTGATAGGAGATTAAAGAACTCGTCAATACGAATATCTTTTGTTTGGGCCCAACCCCGAAATCAGTAGTTTTGGCTCTTGGATGGACTGTCAAAAAAGCCTACACCCTATGTATATATGAGGGTGCTCATATATCGACATCGCATTTGTTGACTGTTTGCTTATTTTAACATATAATTAGGTCTTTAAAACATTTGCCAGCAAAAAATGAAAACTTAGATCTGTCAACCGGTATGTTCCCATACAACGGGTAGATTCGGATAAATACCCGGTTTGCTATTTTAAGAGAAATGTTAAATTAAGTTGACGGGGGATTAAAGAACTCGCCAATACAAATCTTTTATTTCGGGACTTATACCGAAAGCAGTAGTTTTGGCTCTTGGATGAGCAGTCGTAAAAATCTACTCTACCTATACGTATGAGGGTGCTCATATACTGACGTCGCATTTGACGACGTCGCGTCTGTTTGCTTATGTAACATATAGTGTTACGAATAGAACCGGTTCAGTGTACTCGTAGTACCACGGGCCGCGGCGTCATCGGCTCAAGCGCTGAGAACAAGGGATCGTGACGCGCGGTCAATCAGTCTGTATCCGACCGCAATTTTGTTCAGTTGCAATTGTTTGACATCGCGATGATCACGCGACCCGCTTGGCGTGGGCTTTAGTTGATTTAATAACCGTGAACGGTCTATTTAATTGTATCTATCGATGATCGATAATGAAGTATTGTTGGTTGTGTGTTAAAACAGTCAGTTCGGGTGTGGATACCCCCGAGATAAGCAAAAGTCTAACCACGCATGGCGCGTGCCCACGTGTAGGGAATCAGTTAAATTTCTATTATAATAATGTTTGTGTAACACGGTGAACAGAAATAAACTATTGTTGACAATTTGTGTTAAAATCAGTGTCTGATTTTATCGAATCGCGTCAATCGCATATAATTGTAACCTTAAACAGACATGGCGTCTAATTCATGAACTATGTAAATTGTTGATGAACTATGTGTGTGTCAACTACAACAGAGAAGTGGATTTCTACAGACAATTGGTGAAGTGTGTATTCTTGGGGAATTGGTGGCCACCATTGGGGAGAGCCTAGGGATCTAAATCCGTTGAAAACCTTCACGAGGAATTTGACGTAAGGTGCTCACCCAAAAGACTAAGTGTTAGATTTAAGTAATTTCATTTTACCTTCAGATTAGGTATTTATTATTATTAGTTGTCGGTTTGTATGAATGCATGGTCACTGTCAATTATTGTACAAGCACTTCAGGAATGGTTCCGTGATTGGTGTCTTGTAATTAGTAGTAATTATTTTGTTTGCCCAACTCGCTTAAACTCTGCATTCTTTCTACTCTGCTAAATTCATGTCTACCATTAAATATATAGCTAGGTCTACAAACATTTGCCAGCCAAAAATGTACACTTAGACATGTCAATTCAAATGCTCTCATACAACGGGTAGATTCGGGTAATTACCCGGCATACTGTTTTGAGAGAAATGTTATATTAAGTTGACGAGAGATCAAAGAACTCTTCAATACTAAATATATCTTTTGTTCCGAGACTTATACCGAAATTATTAGTTCTGGCGTTTGGATGAGAAGCCAAAAAAAAATCTACTCTCCCTATATGTATGAGGGTACTCAAATATTGGATTTCACATTTGATGTCTGTTTGCTTATTTAAACATATTATTAGGTCTACAAATATTTGCCAACAAAGAATGAAAGCTTAGACCTGTCCATTCGTATTTTCCCATACAATGGGTAGATTGGGGTAAATACCCGGCATGCTATTTTGGTGGAAATGTTATAATAAATTGACAAAGATCAAATAACTCGTCAAAATGAAAATCTTTTGTTCCGAGACCAACCCCGAAAGCACTAGTTTGGGCTCTTGGGTGAGCAGTCGAAAAAATCTTCTCTATCTATATGTATGAGGGTGCTCATATATTGACATCGCATTTGATGTCTGTTTGCTTATGTAACATATAACTAGGTCTACAAATATTTGCCAACAAAAAATGAAATCTTAGACCTGTCCATTCATATGTTCTCATATAACGGGTAGATTCGGATAAATATCCGGCATACTTATTTTGTGGAAAATGTTTTAACAAGTTGATGTAGAATTAAAGAACTAACCAATACGAATATCTCTTTTTCCGGGACCAACCCCCAAAACTAGTAGTTTCAGCTCTTGGATTAGCAGTTAAATATGACTACTCTCTATATATGTATGAGGGTGTTTATAAATTTGCATCGCATTTGACGTTTGCTTGTTTAACATATTATTAGTTCAACAAACATTTACCAGCAAAAAATGTAAGCTTATACCTTTCAACTCGTATGTTCCCATACAACGGGTAGATTTGGATAAATACCCGGCACGTTACTTTGTGGGAAATGTTATGACAAGTTGATGGAGGATCGAAGAACTCGATAATACGAATAACTGTTGTTTCGAGACCAGCTCAGAAATCAGTAGTTTTGGCCGTTGAATGAGCAGTCAAAAAATACTTTTTCTTATTATGTATGAAGGTAAAGCTAATAAGAGTATGTTGACATCGCATTCAATGTCTTTTTATCTATTTTAACACATAAATATGCCATTGCAAAGCAAAAATGATAATAAGTCAATAACGGCTACTTTCAATGTATGAATAGTATGGGGGTCCATTATCATTTATTTTAGTATCGTGTTTGACGTCTACCTGCGTTTTTAGCATATTACAGCGTTTGCACAAACTTTTCGACACGATTTGCAAAGTAATTACTCATATAATTCAATCTACCCACCAAACCGGTAGATACGAGTATTTATCGGGTATTTACCCAATCTGCCGGGTATATACCTAAACGGGTAGATTGGGTATTTACCCACCGCCCAGCTCTAGTCGTGACTTGTGAGGCAAAAATGCTCTAAGGTCAAAACCGTAAAAAAATGTTAGCTCTTTTTTATAAAACAGCAAGGCAAAACTTCTTCTGTCTGTTCTCTATTACTAGGTACTGGCTGTTATCAATTCTGTTTTATGACATAAATAAATCTATCATTTGTCTTTCATACAATGTTATTCTGTAAAATGCTGTCGACAACATCGGTCGATTAATATAATTCTCTATTTGCTTAGGACTGTTTCGAGTTCATAAAACAGTCAAAAATGACATCAGCAACGCCCTCAGAATTTGCTGCCAGCGAGATGCCGGCATCAGTGTTAGGAGAAGGTAAGATGCACACCACCAGGCCTTCAATATTTAGGGACTTTTCAGGGGCCGAAGGCTTCTGCAGGTAAGCAGATACGTACTGTGACCCAAAGTGGCTTGGAGTTGCACCTACGTAGTTACATTTTCGGCAGTGAGAAATCAGAATACTTAGGTACTTTTCGGTAGGTTGTACTGTAAAAAGCTAAATCTGTTCTGGCGCATTGGCAGCAGCATCCGCAGCATGTGAAGCTTTTATAAAATAAAATAAAAACACGTAGAAACTGTATATACCCACTATTAATAGCTTGGATCAAGGTTTAAACTAGGTAAGTAGGTAACTAAGTGCTTAAATTCGTAAGTAGATACGCGGTACCTATAAAAATTGCGTTTGTTCCTGTTGAGTCACACCAAGATTAGTAACACTGCTACTCATTGGGAAAAAAATCTCAATGAGTAACAGTGATAGATACACATCTCTACTGACATTTTTCCCAATGAGTCACACTGTTACTAAACAGCACTCTGTATTCCCGTTGAGTAACAGTATTAAAGGTTAAAAAAAACTTAAGAAATGCTTTTTTGTGAAATTTATTTAATTAATTACTGTGTATCAACGGGAACACAGAGTGCCGATTAGTAACAGTGTGACTCATTGGGAAAAATGTCAGTTGCAATGTGTATCACTATTCTCATTGGGATTTTTTTACCCAATGAGTATCTACTTAGCAAAGTTACTAATCTTTGTGTGATCCAACGGGAACGAACGAAAAAAAATTTACCTACTAAAATAGAATCAATGGCAGATAAATCCACACTCGCTCCCATAGCAAAGCAAAGCACCGTTGATAAACCCAGATAAAGTTAATATCGCGCGACAGACTAGTGCCATCTGACTCATTATTAAGATTACATAGAACGAAAAGAATGTCGCCGAGGCAGAAACCCTTAATAATTTTGAAAACGTTTTTAAGCCACGCCGGCCCCGCTGGCCGCGCCGCCGACCAGCTACCCGCCATACCCCCCGTTCTCGTCGGAGCCGGCGCCACCGTCGGTGGCAGACACTATCGTGGCGGGCCGCGACCTGCGCTACACGCACAAGTCGATGCCCAAGAAAGCCTCGCGGCCGCCGCCCAAGCCAGCACGACCCAGGTTTTTTTTTTTTTTTTTTTTTTTTTTTTAATCCTACCCCCTGACATTATCAGGGACTATTTTTGCCATTACAGATTTGTGTACATATATATAATTGAAGTAAATAAATAAATATAATATGATATATAGCATACTAAACATGATAAATATTCCCAGAGTTTATAAACATACTAATATATACCATATTTGTTTCGAGGTACTCTGCATGGCAACCTGCAATGTGCATGTTGCCATGCCGAACACCTCGAAAAGCCCTTTTCCAATCTGTTTGAAATCACCGCTTGGGCGCCCACATGAATGACCTCCTAAAAGCAGAAAACATGCCGCACGGATTTTTTTTTTTGAAAAGTCACGTCTCCCTCCCACTACGGGGCAGACAGTGCCCGGGGCTCGGTCCGAAAGTGGAAACTCCACTCAGGGACCGGAAAACGTCCGGAAAAGCGCCCGCCCCGCGGCAGAAACGGAGCCGTGACTATTCACCAAAAACAAAGGTAAAATACAGAAGTAGGCTCAGTTTGCCGCTATGGAGTGTTTTCCCTTTGTTTGCAAGTTTTTATTTATTCGCTTTTTTATACAAAATTATTTTTTAAAAATAATCTGTAAAAATTGCCGTTAAAATTTAAAAAGGGAAAACACCCCATCGCCCTATACACGCAACGCCTTCAGCGTGACACTTTGCTCCGATGTCTGGCCGGGCCACTGTGTTGCCACCGTTAACACCCTTCCATAATAATTTTATTTTGCGTTTAAAACAAAATTTTTACCATATGGGGTAACTTTGCAACAGGCAGCTCGGCCACCCATCGGTGGACGCTGTGCCGATTGCACGGTCAGCAATACGCAGTTGCTGACCTTGCAATCGCGTCCCACTTTCTCCTCACTGGGCAGTCATCGCTGAAGGCGTTGTGGTCCGCCCGGCAGCCGCCTGCTTTTTTGCAGTTGCGGCAACTCGCCGCAGTCCCCGCGTCGTACTCAGCACACTCCGTCTTCATGTGTGGACCTCCGCAGTGGCTGCAGACGTCCTCCCCCTCCGTGCAGTACCGTTTGCTATGGCCATAGCCCAAGCAGCGAGAGCACTGCACGAGTGGGGATTGGTCCGCAACCCGTACGTGCTGGAGGTCCACACGGAGGGTCCCAGCGTCCAGCGCTCTCCTCCAAATAGCCGGAGATACGCTGAGCACGACGTTGCTGTTGTGCGGATTCCTCGCCTTTCTTCTGTACTTTACCTGGAGGCGGTCATCCCCACTGCCGAGGCCGTGAAAAACTTCCGGGTTCTGTTTCCTCACCGCTCCGAGTACGTCACTATCGCTATAACGGATGTTGACGCCCCAGAGGATGAGGAGCGGATCCCTGTTTTTCACCTCCCCGACAGTAAGGCTGCCCGCCCCTTCCAGTCTCTCTCTCAACTTAGCTCTCTCGCCCTCGGACGAGCAACTCAATATAACCTTTTGGTCCTTTGCCTTACGCACACGCTCGACTCGGACCCACCCTTCCTTAGCATCCACCACCTCGCGGACCTTATCGAGGACCTGCTCCCCCGTGTCGCACGCGTCCTTGGATGTGACGACAAGGGACAGCAGGGCCCCCCGCTCGGTCGGTTTTGCCTTGGAAGGGCGAACCACCGCGTCTGCGTAAGACAAAGTCCCAACCCCTGCAGTCTGCTGGGCGATCAGATGTCTGATTTCGCCCAGCATCCTAGCATTTTCCTTGATCAGCCCGGCTTGCTCCTCCATCTTTTCGGACAGAGCAAACCCGGCTGACCGCTCGTCCGGGGCGCCGGCTATGTTTTCCGCCGCCGAAGGCGGGCGCAACGGAGAGAGGCTTCCCCCCCGTTGCCCCACCTCTTGCGCCAACACCAGCCGGTACAAGCGCTCCACTGCCTCGATGACTCCAAGCCTTATCTCTGTTTTGAGATTCCTGGAGCCATCGAGAAGTTTCCTCACCTTATACCGGCAGGTCTTGGCCTGAGCGGCGACGCTGTCAGAGCCCAGCGACGAGGTAGTCTCCGGGGAGGTGTCAGGCCCCGCGAGGTCCCGCTTAGGAGGCGAGAGGGAACCCAAATTCCTCCTCGCCCTCTTCGCGGGCCTCCGCCTTTCAACTCCCACGCTTGACCGCCTGTGCGCGGGCTCCGGATCAACGCCCTCATGGTGGCCATCCACGACGCACCCAAGCGCCGCGTTCAGAGGGCACTCGATTCTATTATTATTTACTCTGGGATCCATGACAATGTCAGAAGGTAGTCGTCGCAATTTAAAATTAAAACGGTCAAGATTTCAAAACTATGTAAAATAGATAAAACTAAAATCTCTTGGCCCTGTAAAGGGGGGCCAAGTTTGTTGAATTTAAAATAAAATGCGTTAAAAGTCAAAGAGTAAAAACAGCTTAAAATCTTAGTATTATCGTCGAAATTTAAAAACTAGAATAAAATATGAGCTAAAAATAAGAGACTGTACAGCCTGGCCCTGTAAAAAGGGGCCAGATGTCAATATTTCGTCAAATTTTTAAAAATTTAACCGTCCTGCTATTAAAATTTTTTACTAAGAGTACCTGTACAGTCCCTTGTCCTGGGCGTTGCGCTCCGTGTGCCAAGTGAGCCTTGAAAAACCACGTGGTAATTTCCGGGTCGTGCCCCGGACACCGATCAGAAAACTCCACTCGGGAAATTTCACTAACCACAGATCCAGGTCGGTCCGGAAATCACCACGTGCACCCGGTTGATGGAAAAATGGGCAGACGGTCGACGTTCTCGAGGGATCCGGGACCCACGCCTTTTCTCAGGAAAAATGAACGCCGAACCGAATGCCACGTGCACTAAAAACACAAAGTTCACTTTTTCTGGCACTAAACACACGATTTCCACCGCGCCGAACCCGCGTCAACACATATGCACTCAATACTAGTAATAAGCTCACCACATTTATCCGAATTATTCTGATCCGATATTAAGGGGATACTTAAATTTTTCGGGCCCAGTGCTGGCCCATTAGTAATAAATTATTTGAAAGAAAACGGAGATATCATTTAAAATGTTGTCTTGACCAAGCCCTAGTCTTTGGGTTCCCTCTTTTTGGCAGAATCTTAATGCTCCGATTTTTATTGCGCATAACACACATGGTAGAATATTCTTTGGACGAACATAGAAAAGGCATATATATATATTTTTTTTCATAGAACCAATATTTTGCTAAGTATTCATGTGGTAGAATTTTCAATGGCATCCTATTTAGCTGGCAGAATTTTAGTGAGCATAATTACTTTTAACATACATTACATTACATAATTTCAAATAGAATAACCTTTATTTTGTGCGATAGTTATTTGATATAATTTCACTTCTCCTTTTACAAAGACGGCAGAATTTAAATTAGAATAATTTTAATCCCAATAATTTCATTCGCAATCATGATTTTTGCGTAATACTAAAATATGTTACGCAATTATAAGCTGCTGGCAAATCCAACTTAGAGCATCCCGACTTCACGTGGCTCAACTTTGTCATATACTAGAGTGTTATTCATTAGCGTGGAACCAGAAGGCTCGCGAAGGAAGTCCTGAGTGTAATGAGGGGACGAGGCCGAAGGCCGAGGCCGCAGCGAGGTCGAGTCCCCGAATGAAACGAAGGGCTGACGAAGTGAGTCTTCTGGTGGAGCCACCCAGACATACTTGCATGCTGCATGCCTGCTTGCATGATGCATGCCTACTTACGTGCTGCATGCCTGCTTGCGTGCTGCATGCCTGCTTGTATGGCTGCTTTTATACTGCATGCCTGCTTGCATGCTGCTTGCCTGCTTGCATGGCTGCTTTTATACTGCATGCCTGCTTGCATGCTGCTTACCTGCTTGCATGTTGCATACCTGCTAACATTCTGTATGCCTGCTTGCATACTGCTTGCATGGTTTAGGCATAGAATAATCTTTTTTTTGTACGATAGTTATTTGATATAATTTCACTTCTCCTTTTACAAAGACGGCAGAATTTAAATTAGAATAATTTTAATCCCAATAATTTCATTCGCAATCATGATTTTTGCGTAATACTAAAATATCTTACGCAATTATAAGCTGCTGGCAGATCCAACTTAGAGCACCCCGACTTCACGTGGCTCAACTTTGTCATATACTAGAGTGTTATTCATTAGCGCGGAACCAGAAGGCTCGAGTCCCCGAATGGAACGAAGGGCTGACGAAGCGAGTCTTCTGGTGGAGCCACCCAGACATACTTGCATGCTGCATGCCTGCTTGCATGCTGTATGCATGCTTGCATGCTGCATGCCTGCCTGCATGGCTGCTTTTATACTGCATGCCTGCTTTTATGATGCATGCCTGCTTGCATGTTTTACCTATGAAATACACATTTTTCTTACTATACCTTATCTGCAATATGAGCACTTAAGCCAAATGATTCTTATTGTGCATATTCCAAGATATGTTGGTTCTGAACAAAAAACAAAAACGACCTTCTAGCTGTGAACTGTCTGCGACATAATGATTCTTCGTTTTAATTATTATAACTAACAAGTTTATGCCATAAGATGAATATTAAAAATTATGGATTCTAAATGTATGAGAAATGCCAATCTAAATTCTACGAAATGAGGTTTCTACCATACGCTGTTATGCATGATAATATTCTTAACTAAAAAGTTCTACCATAAAAGGTAGACTCATTTTATGAACTACTGTTTACAGTTTAAAGAGGGAAAGTGAAGCTTTTCTACGCACATTAGCCAAAAGTTGTCGTTTTTCGCAAATGTGCGTAGAAAAGCTTCAAGTTCTTACTAAACTGTAAACAGTACTTAATTCATAAAAGAGTTTGAAGGATAATCAATATTTCATAAAATAGTTTGGAGGGTTAGGTATAGGGTCTGATCAAGACAAAATTTTAATTGATATCTCCGTTTTCTTTCAAATGATTTATTACAAATGAGGGCAGCACTGGACCCTGGAAAATTCAGGTAGTTATTAAAGTAGCTATTCTATTTAACATAACTGGGGAAAAATGGGAAACATAAAAACGATAATTCCCATTCGTTACCACTGGGGACAAATGAGAATTGTAATCGAAGTCTTTTCCATTCTGTAAAATAGTAGTAATTCCCATTCGTCCCTAGTGGGGACGACGCGGTGGAGACAATCGAAACAGATAAAAGTAAAAAAAATCCCAGTTGTCCCCAGTAGGGATGTCCCCAAATTGGATATACCCGTTTTGATGTGTCCATTACCTATAGGATTTTTTTCAGCTATACAATTGTCCCATGGACACAACATATCTAGCACACGCAGAACCACCGATAAATAGCTTTTTTTTTGACCCGAATGGTAAAAAGCTGTTGTTGTAGGGGTCCAAAAGCGACGGACGTGAGGTTGTCGAAGGCGGCGATGCGAGCGCACGCCCGCTGCCTGCGGCGCCACGGGGCTGTGCTCACGGACCGCCTGGAGTACTTATCGAAGCCGCAGCGGCGCACCATCATCGCCATGTGGCGGCAAAATGCGAATCTGCTGCCTGCAGAGACGGTCAGTACGTCAAAAATAACACGCTGGACCGTACGAGACCTTAACCGTGTCATCTGCTTGCTTAAGAACCTATTCGCTACGATTAGATCAACTAATATCAATAATCAGTCAAGGGTATAGGCGAAGATCTGAAGAATTTTCTGGTACCTTTGTCTTCAATGATAAGTTAAAGATGCATCTTTAGAGTCTGTACCTATAATCTCCAAATTCTTCGCCTTGGTATCCAAAGTCTTAAAAGTTGATTTGGCTAACCTCTTGCCCACGTCCGCTTTTTATATAAATTAGTAAGTAATCAAACATAGGTTACCGGTAGCCTATGGTCGTTGTTCGTGTCTAAGAGCATTTACAAATTACGCCGCTCTTAACAGTTCGAACGTTTATACATTCCCTACGCCGCTCTTACAGATTGCTAGTATGCAAGCGGTTACACATTACGCCGCTCTAACAGTTGTTGTGTTCCTACAGATTGCTCGTATGCGAGCGTTTACACCTTACGTCGCTCTAACAGTTGTTGTGTACCTACAGATATGCGAGCGTTTATTTACACATTACGCCGCTCTAACCGTTGTTATCTACCTACAGATATGCGAGCGTTTACTTACACATTACGCCGCTCTAACAGTTGTTGTGTACCTACAGATTGCTCGTATGCGAGCGTTTACACATTACATACGCCGCTCTAACCGTTGTTGTGTAGGTACCTACAGACTGCTAGTATGCAAGCGGTTACACTTCACGTCGCTCTATTAGTTGTTGTGTACCTACAGATTGCTTGTATGCGACTGTGAGCGTTTACACATTACGCCGCTCTAACAGTTGTTGTGTACCTACAAATTGCTCGTGTGTGAGCATTAACGAATTACGCCGCTAACAGTTGTTGTGTACCTTCAGATTGCCCGTATGCGAGCCATGTTGGACGCTGACGAGCCTTTCAAGCCAGACCAGGCCTACGAATACTTCATCAATCTACGAAAATCGAGAAAGAGGAATGCCGCGTTAGTATAGTATATACTCTTAGTTTCAAATATCCATCTTGAAAATATATACACAATAGCCGTTTCTATTTAATAACAAAGTTCACCGCCGCATTGGTATGTGTAGATGAATAGACGAGTAGTAGACGAAAATAAAATAGAACAGCCCCCGTAGCATGGTAATTGTACCAGTGACCACTCTACGAAATAATAACGAGTGGGACGGCACTAGTCCATCGCGCGATATAACACCTTCATCATCTGAGCGTATTCCTGGTTGCATCCTTAGCGGTAAGCCGGTAATGCTTCAGAGCCCGGGGTCCGCTTACTTAACCAAGGTGATTTGACGAAGTTACTGGTTTTTACACAGAGCGACTGTCTTCCGACCTCCGCAACCCAAAAGGTAGACCAGAACCAATCCTTGGATAGGATGATGAGCAAAGGTTAGATGGCGTTCGGGACCCGGAACACGGAATCATTTTTATTTTCGGATAATCAGGTGATTCAAGCCTGCAATATCCTAACCAGACTGAAAACAATTTTTCGCAAACTAGGCTTACCATTGGGGTTCGAACCCACGACCTCCGGATCACAAGGCGAACGCCTTGACCACTGAACCAAGTAGGCAGTCATAGCGCGAGTAACCCAGCCAAAGTGGTATAGCGCGATAAATCACTTTGTTAGGGTTTATCCATAGAGCCATGCTACGGGGGGTTAGCATTATCATTAAATTATTAGTCCGGTCAACGAAGTAGTTGAAGAGTGCGTGAGCGGGAACCTAAGCAAATTCTACCGAAACTTGTTTAGGTCGCTTAGGGTGTAAACATACTCAAAGTCCCCACGTCTAGGAGGTGAGCCGGAGCGAGGGGAGGGGGAAACGTTTCAATTTTTGGTTTCTTTTTTATTCTCATAAACGATGCTTCGAAGCCGTGGCGAAAAATGTTCTAAAATTGAATAAAAGCTTATAAAATTCTCTACTACCTTCATTCTTAACTCTTTTTCCAACTTCTCAACTATTTTCGAGCTTTGCGCTCCGGAAATGTAACAAGTTATACGTTTAAAAAAACGAATACCCGACTACGGGAGCCATTTACGGCTAACAATGTACCTGTTTGTTTTCGAAATGTGCTAATCAAGACCTTTTGATATAGAAAAAAAACCCCGACGCGATATAAAAAAAATAACTTTTTTGTATGCAACGTTCGTTACATATATATCATACTACTTGCATTATTAATATATAAAAATCTCTTAATTACTTTTATTTAATTACAAATCTTTACTTTTAATATAATATTTTGAACTTTAAAATAACAAATACTACATAAAATCTACTATTAAATTGATAGAAAAAATAAATACAATATCAAAATGTGAATGCAAAATTAAATTTATATTACCATTATACACCATTGTTTACTTTATTTTTTATCTCCTTGTTTTTAGGATCCGCATGAATCAGATAAAGAAGGACGTTCTGTCTATATGTGCGGACAAGCGCTTCGTGTGGGCTCGTAACGCTACAGTGGCCTTTGCGAAAGGCATCCAACAACGCCTGTCAAGACCAGGCCGATACGTCCTTGCTGATAAGTAAGTCTCCAAACTCGATACGTCAGATATACACATTTAAATGAGGCCCGAGACAGTATAACTGTCAGTATATTAATATTTCCGTATCAGTTGGATAAAGAAACGTTTTGGCAATATATGCTTCCAAGCGGTTCGTACGGGCTCGTAACGCCACCGTGCTCTTCTCGAAATGTCACAGATACGCCCTCGCTGATAGTTAACTCTTCTTCTTCGGGTTCCTGTTTATAGCGTTGCTGGTTTGGAGACAGTTGCGCCTTCCGGCTTTTTAGGGTTCCGTACCTAAAGAGTAAAAACCCTATTACTAAGAGTCTGCTGTCGGTACATCTGTCCGTCTGTCTGTCTGTCTGTCTGTCTGTCCGTCACCAGGCTGTATCTCGTGAACCAAAATAGCTAGTCGGTGAGATTTTTACAGATAATGTATATCTGTTGCTGCTATGACAACAAATACTAAAGACAGAATAAAATAAATATTTAAAGGGGGCTCCCATACAACCGACATGTATTTTTCCCGTTTTTTTCTCGATATTAATAAAGGCAAATGGTAGGCGCTTAAAATATTCACAGAATATTTACTTGTATATTCATTTATAAATAAATAATGAAATTAAAATAATATACATAAGTAAGGGTATATTATATAATAATATATAATTTTAATCACATGCGCGAGTCCGATTGACACTTGGCCGGCTTTTTCTTATCCAAAAATATGCATTACTAGCTGAGGCTAGTACGGTGCGGCGTTGCCCGTGTTATCAAATTTTGTTATCAACCCCTAGGAAACTTCACATTCTCACGAGACAAAAAGTATTTTATGTATTAATCCAGATAAGCTACTACATGCTAATTTTCATTCCAATCCGTTCATCCGTTGGCGTGAAAGCGGAACATACATCTACACATCTGTACAAAATTTTCCGTCCTTATGCGTTTATAGGATTAAGAAAGTAGACTTTAGGTAGATTGCATAATTCCACTGTAATGCTTGATTCTTCTACCTCACTGACGAATCTTTACAGGCAAATGCTCGCGGTCAAGGAGCACCTGGAAACTAACAGAAATGATTTGTTGTAGAATGTTGAGACTTTCAAACATAATTCTGGGCGATATCTGCGGCTGCATGCACACGAAGGCTCCGTCGCGCCGGAACACTCACCCGAAGGCTCGCTTCATGATGGAGATGGCTGACAAGGTATTTTTGTTAGCGTTTTTTACAACTATGTCTGTCAAGCTGTCAAGTATGTCAGTGAAGTTGTCAAATAATGTTAAGCTATGATTCTAAGATAGCTATCTTAGAATCATAGCTTACATTATTTTGTCTCGCTATATTCTACCGAATTGCGGGAGACATTGATGAGCATAATCTTGCGGGAAGGAATGAGCTCTTTTTTATTATCTACTACAAAAGCACCTCTTAGCCGCCTTTTAGCTAACTCTACTGCCAACAAGCACAGTAGTGCTTGTAAGCAAGCTAAAAGGTTCCTAACGCTTAATAACAGATAAACAAAACAAACAATGATTGCCGACGATATAAGTAAATAATACACTGAGAATTTTCTACCAAGATAATGGACGTGGGGATATTAAATAGGAATATGGAAGTGACACTACGTTATTAACACAAAGTTGGTACATTCTGCGATGGCTTGACGTCGTAATAGCAAATAATTTTTTTGTCTTATTTATTTGATAACTGTTCCAATATTGCTACACAGGTTGCAGTCTGGATCGACGACATTCTTGCGGAGTCAGACGATCGCATGCTCATGATGGACTTCGATGAAGACGAAGGTAATTATTTTTGTATACGGTTACTAGAAAATGCGGTGCGGAGCTGCATTTTCTCTCTCAGAAAGTTTCTTGGCCATCCCAAGCAGCCCTGGGCTAAACTGACCCGCTTTATAAAGCGCGTAGCCCAAGATCGATCGCGATGTCGAAGCTCTGCCCCAACTTTTGGCCCTATAACTTTAAGTAAGTCAAACAACAACTCGTTAAAAAACCAAGAAATTCAACGTTACAGCCAGATAAGGGTGAGTGACGTTAAACAGCCTGAAGGGTATTCTGAAATGCGTAACTCGTGAATAACACCAAAAGATCAAGTAAACTAAAACGCCACAACAGTTCCGATTTTTTTTATTTGGATCTGATCATCTTTTGTTTTGGCTCATGCCTACTAAACAGCATTAGCTCAAAAATTGAAAAAAACAGCAACATTTGAATGTAGTGAATTTTATGCCGTTAAAACAGTCGAGCTACCTGGTTTTTCTCGCATATCAGATAACCTTTCAGAATTTTGAATTGTGACCGTTGTTCATGGAGCCCTATCAGACTTCCCCCTTTGACACTTTGGCTAATGCGTATTCTTTTATCAGGCTATTTAAATCTTATTAGGGAATTGTCTGAGAAAAATGGGGTCACTGTGTGACGGTGAACAATTGTCAGTAGATTCAGCATCGCCGTAGTTAGTCACCCCACTTTTCTCAGAAGCCTGAAGAGCAGCTATCCAAGGTATAATACAGACATATATTTTACGGAGTGCTTTTTCGAATACGCGCCATTATAAGTAAAAATTTGCAATGATGGGTCTGCGATTTTATGCATATATGGAATTATTGTTTTAAATTTTAACCTTAACATGTATAATGCCATGCAATGCGACATACAAAAAGCATTAAAAAGACAAATACATTTAAATTGCTTTATGATTTTTGGTTTATTAAATATTCGATAAAATAGGTTAATTAAAAACGAAAAAAAAGTTAAAGGACTTCATAAAATAGGCTGTCTGTACTTTTCTCTTTCTATCTATGTGAAGAAGTGGAACAGAGTAAGACTGATGATCATAAGACGGTGGCGCCACCCGACTCCGAAACGCCGTCAGCGACCTCGGCGTCGGCCCCCACGTCTACCGAGGCTACCCCTTCGGCCACGCCTGGCGAAACACCGCAAGCAACCACACCGCAAACAACCACACCGCAAGCAACCACACCGCAAGCAACCACACCGCAAGCAACTACACCGCAAGCAACCACACCGCAAGCAACCACACCGCAACCAGCCACACCGCAACCAACCACACCGGCAGCGGGCACGCCTAAAGCCTCTTCGACTAACCTCGCAAAAAAGTGAATGGTGAGTAATATGTATTACAGCGAACTATACTATGGAACTATAACTTCAAACATTATCATTGCGCAATACAACCCCACGATTTTGATATAAAATGGTTGTCGCATGACCACAGTATGAATTTAAGTTTTTTTTAAGCTTAAGTTTGTGTTATGGGATACTAACCCAGCGATACTATATTTTATGATAAATACATATATAAATAAACACCTAAGACCCAGGAAAATTTGAAAAAGGCTGTTTTCCAATTTACCCTGGCTGAGGATCGAACCCAGTATCAGTATTACATACAGAACGGAGACTCTTAAGGTCCCGCCCAATATGCGTCCCCGTTCCCCGTCCCCGCACCTCTCCCCCATTCTCGCCTTGTCGAGTGTGTTGAGTGAGGGGCGAACACACACATTGATGTGTGCACGGATGTATGTATAGTTTCGTTTGTAGTAGTAGCAGGCATAAATTATACTTCGCTTCTATGAACTGCCATACTCTGTAGCATGATAACGCGTCAACTGTCGGCCCATGACCGCTATGACGCAACGTCATACAGCAGCCACTTATTGCTCCAGCAAATTGCGTGCGCGGTAAACGAGATGAAGTTTTTAAGTACTTTTAATTGGAATTTTGGAACGAAGTTCCTTATCGCGCGTTGCGAAAGGGGGTTAGATGGAAAAAATTAAGACCAAAATTTGTAACGACACTTTTTGTTTATTCAAATTTATGAAGATAACAAAAACTTGATATTAGAACGCAGAAAAGAGTTCGAATGTAATTTAGACCTGTTTATATTGATATTTTACTTCGTTCCATCCAGGTGTCCCTTGACACCTCTCAAGTTTTTTTTAAAGTCACAGTCATATAAACAAAATAACTTGTCATTTACTTTAACTGCCAGTACCTTATGAACAGATTCGGTGGAATATGGTTTTACTGCCGTTTATTTTCAAGTAATTTTATTAATCAGTAATTTATTCAGGCCGTCATAAATGTTGAAGTGGAAACAGATTATCAAATAACACAACTGCGTTATTTTGTCGCAATAGAAATAATGGGACATAATTTTAAAAAAATCGTTAGTCCCAATATTTCCATGGAAATAGTGGGATACATCCCTTGCCGGTATGTGGCCGCCATTGATTTCTGATACATAATCTGCTAATTTCCAACACTTCAAATCATTTTTTTTTAAAGACAAAACAAATATATTATATTGGATTTGTATAAAATACAGGCAGATGACTTCATAGTTTCTTGGAGCCAAATAGCGCTCTTATTATTAGCTTTTTTGCAATAATCAATCTAAAATTACGTTAAAATGGATATGTTCAAAGACAAGTGACATTATTTTGCTTCGTTTTATTTTCTACTTAGTACAAAATAATTTATTTTTGCTTCAGGAAAATACCCAATTAGGTACCTTAGTTTTCTTAGTCAAACCAACGTGTAATTGTTTTTAGATGTGCTAGCGGAAGGCGGTTATGGCGACGCCGGATTCGCCGATGACTTTCTCAATATGATGGGCGGAGTAAGTTTACATTATTATTTTTTCTACAGCATAGTGTTACAGATATTTTTTATGAGGCTTTAATCTGATCAGTTTCCTGTAGAAGAGAGTTAATGGAAAGTTATTTCAGTTTTCCGGAATTTTTACCGTAGACTACGAGCCTGCCTTGTTTTTCGTAGCCCTCGTAGACCCCTTCTACGAGCTGGCGGTGTAATTCGTAGAACGTGCTCGCTTTTTAACAGACATCAAATAACCGGCCAAGTGCGAGTCGGACTCGCGCACGAAGGGTTCCGTTCCATTGTCTATAAAAATCACGTTGTTGTATGGGCGCCCCACTTAAATATTTATTTTATTGTTTTTAGTATTTGTTGTTATAGCGGCAACAGAAATACATCGTCTGTGAAAATTTTAACTGTCTAGCTATTCATGAGACACAGCCTGGTGACAAACAGAAAAACAGAAAGAAAGGAACGAAGAAAAAAATTTTATTTGGATTAAGACGACCTCCGTGGCGTAGTGGTCACCATGCTAATCCGCCACCCAGAGGTCCCGGGTTTGATCCCCGGCCAGGGCAAGTTAGAAAATGGCCTTTTTCAAATTGTTGAGTTAGTATCCCATAACACAAGTCTTGAACTTACTTTGGGGCTAGCTCAATCAGTGTAATTTGTCCCTATTTATTTATTTATTTATTTGGTACATTATAAAAAAAAAAATTTAGCAGTGTACCAAAAAGGTTTCCGCTCAGCATATGTCGTAGCGTGAACTACGACGCTGGTCTTTCGCGACAGACAGACGGACAGCGGAGTCTTAATAATAGGGTCCCGTTATTACCCTTTGGGTACGGAACCGTAAAAAGAAAGGTCCGATTGCTCAAAGACGTTTAGACCAATTTGAAAAAGTTTGAAAGGGCATGCTTGCGAGTTTGGGCTGTGGTGGTCTAGTTTGACGTTTTTAGTCTTAAATTGTATTGATAACATCTAATGTACTTTATGGTTTGCAATAAAATATTAAGTATTGAGTATTAGTTTAGAAATTACTTTTCGTAGGCCTCGTAGAGATTTCTACGATCGGCGACGCTTTTCTAGACCCCTGTATACGCAGCTACAAGCCATGCTCGCTTATCGTAGGCTTCATAGAAAGGCGATTGCCACACTGCTCCGCATACATAAATGACACGCGTACACGCGGTGTCAGTGTGTTGTCCTATGCATGTTTTCTATACAAATTAAAATACTTACATACAGTCCGGCTCCGCGCTACGCAGCGGGGTGCGTGTAGTGTGCGAATCGCCTAAGTCTACGTACCCTGTTTGCTTTTGAAGGTCTCGTAGATATATGCCTACGAGATTTGGTCGCATTTCGTAAACCTCGTAGGCCTGTCTACGCACCGTGCAATACAAAAGTTTGTCTTCAAAAGTATTAAAGTGTCTTTTTCATTCCTAAAGTATTTATTTGACTGCAAGTTATATAAATAAGTATAAAAAATTTCTCGTTACTCATTCTTGCTCGTTATTATAGGATTACGTCATCTGCATATTTTCAATCGAAGTTAATATTATTTTCAAGAAGTTTCAACGCCACAAGGATCAGATTGTTTTAAATAACTGTGACACAGTCCTAAACAAAATCAAACCCGAATCAACTGCCATAACTTGAAAGTCATTAGCAATTCGATATGGTACTAAAATTTCAATTAAATTATAAGCTGACCATAAAATATTGTCAATTAGTCCTGATTGTGTTTGTCGTTAGCAGTGTTTTAAGTAAGAGAAAATAACAAAAATATAGCAAAATTGAAACTTATTATTGCCTTTTATTTTCCTTTCTCATACAAGTGAACACGCGGACGTGCAAAGGTAACTAAAAATTGATTTCATCCGAAAGCCATTCTTCATTTTCCATAAGCTTTACCCCCTTTTACGTAATTTTCAAAATTAGGTTTTCGTGTTCATTTGTCTAAGATTGGAGAATGAAGGAAGGTTTTTGTTTTTAATGTATTGTTTTAAAAAGGTTTCATTCAAAAAATATTTTCTTTTCAGGGTGGACTGCTGGAAGGGCGTAAGTAGTAATTATGTTACCAAACAATTTGAAAATGCTAATGTTTGTTTAAAATCGAAACAAGATTTGTAATTGAATAAGTATTGAAAATACCTTAATACGTGATATTTACTTATATCTTTATACTTACGTGAAAAAAAAAACTAAAATATCAATATTTTTCAGCTTCGCCGGCGTATTTAAAGTTTTCCGGTGAGTTATTAATTTCGTTTCAACTTGCTCACTATATTATCTACTGCTGAAGACATTTTTCTTTTCCACAAAAATATTTTGTGATTAGATATATATAAACCTATTCAGTTTTACTACAAAAGCTATATGTTAAAATATTACCGTATCTTTATTAAGGGGTACCTGATTAGAACTATTTTATGAACTACAGTTTAAAATGAGAACGTGAAGCTTTTCTACGCACATACGCGAAAAGTTGAAGTTATTCGCAATTATGCGTAGAAAACTTAACGTTCTCACTTTAAACTGTAGTTCATAAAATAGTTTGAAGGGTTATCTGGTGCCCGATCAAAACAAATTTTAAATAATGTCTCCGTTTCCTATCAAATGATTTATTTCAAATGGTGGCAGCACTGGACCCCGGAAAATTCTGGTATCCCCGTTAAGGGAAAAGACGACCGCTAGCAACCCATCACTATATAGATTCCTTTTTCCACCTTCTCGCCCTTTAAGTCTATTGGCCCTGGGCTCTGTCTGCTTAAGAGCCCCAAGATCCAAAATCTGTCTGCCCCGTTAGTGATAAAGTCGTGATGGTATGCATATCTATTATTTAAGGTCTAACAAAATATACTGAAACTATTTAAACAGTAGGCTCAGTCCGTGATACTGATTTACCCCAAGAAACATACAGTAAAATATGAAGTTTATTTTTAACATACACTGACCTTTGACCGCACGTACCGCGCCGTCCGCCTATCGACACAATACCTAAAGGCAGCCACAAACATAGCAAGATGTGAGTTACGAGTACATCTTAACGCTGTACTATGCCATCTAGGTATTGTTGGCTATTTGCAGGAGTTGCAACTCAAAACTAACCAGATTTTGAAAAGATTTTTTTGTTGTTTATTTTGTTTTCAGTTAGCGTTCCCACGGTTTATATTTATGGCCCCTTTTGTTCCCGCCGCGAGCACGAGCCAACTTAAATTTTATTGCTCATTTTTTGCTTGTTTTGTACAGTAGTTTTGTAAGTAATATGCCGACAAAAGAAACAAACAAAACATCATAAAAGCCGACGAAAATTAAACCGGTGAATTTTTACTGCTAAATCCTTTGTTTTTGTATGCAAAGAAACACCGCTTCGTGTGAATAACACGCTTTTATTATACCGACAAATAACTTCAATTATGGTGAGTTCTGTCTCCAAAATATGCGAGTGTAGTGTACATTTTATTGTTATTACATGTGCTTTACCCTTATGAACAATGAGATGTGGTTATTAACTGTTTGCACAGTGAAAGGCTACTCGTCAAAATAATCTTAATTTCTTAGGAACCTACGTAATTCAAAGTGTGTGTGAATTGATTAAATTACATATGATTACCTATATTGTGATTATTCGATGAATGAGTGTAATCGCAGCGCGTGTAGATGATTTTTGCTACATACAGTTGAGAGATAAAAAATATATTTTTTGGAACGAAGTTCCTTAACGCGCGTTTGAAAGCGAGCTAGACGGAAAAAATTAAGACCAAAAGTTGGAACGACACTTTTTGTTCATTCAAATTTATGAAGATAATAAAAACTTGATTTTAGAACGCAGAAAAGAGTTTGAATGTAATTTAGACCTATTTATATTTATATTTTACTTCGTTCCATCCGGGTGTCCCTTGACACCTCTCATTTTTTTATTTCGCTATGTGCTCCTTGGGGAAAGTTGTTCAGTATCACAGACTGGACCTACCGTTAAAATAGTTTGATATTGCCTATAGCCCATCCTACACACATCAGCTATTTGCAAACCTTCTCAATTTTGTCATCAGGTGAAATGCTAGAGGCATTTATAATCCTTACGGATTCAATGGAGAATAAAGGAGACGTTGAGCTTTTGCGTCATGGCAAATTCAAGCAGACTTACGCAGAGGGCTCTCTCGAGTAAGGAAAAATTATTTAAATAATTTATACTGTGTGCCAATAAAAAAAAATTGTATTTACTACATATTCTTATCGTGTCGCTGGCTCAAATTTCTAATTTTGTTCTTCCAATACGTTGCCACTTTTACGCCTTCCTCCGAGACAGAGTATAGGTGAAGCACGGTACAGATGGTAGGGCACAAAAGGCATGAGAGGAGGTGCTGCATAGTCTGGTCATCGTGACCACACTGGCACTACGCTACTTAAGACTCAGACAGAAAAGTGACAGCGAGCCGGCTACGGCTGGCTCGAGACTCGTCGCGAGACAGTTTATGATAGCAGTGCAGTGACAGTCGGCGACCAGGGTCGCGGGCATACTGCCTTTCGTCTGTAAGAGCCCTTATTAGTCATTATAAACTAATAAACACATAAAAAAATCCGGCATTTTTATACAAAAGTGTATATTTTTCTGTTTTTTGGTTGTTATTTCAATTTAATTAAAAAATGTGGTTTAGTAAGTATAGCCCGTGGTCCGATTTTTTACAGGTTCCTTCCACGTTGTATAATATAGAAATATATTCAATAATAAACCTAGTCTTAAAACCTTTCAGAATAATTTTTGTATGGGACCTTTAAAATGGTGGGTGGGTAGGTACCCTATACTATTAAGAGGATCGTGTAAGAATGTCGTTAAATTTCAGATTAAAGCAAGCGACAGATTTTATGGCCACCGAATACGACACGACCCTCTCTGCCCAGCTACATATAGATCTTGATGCGGTCAGCAAGCCTAACACGCCACAAAAGCTAGCACCACATATGAAAGGTTTGTTTGTTTGAAGTTGAGCGGCAGGCGGCAGCTGGACGAGGCCTGCAGTATTTGCCGCGTGGAAAATGCAGCTCGATTAGTTTTGCCACCGCGCGGCACGTGCAACTCGATCCTTCTTATTATAAAAACAGGACTAACTTTGTTACTAAGTTTAAACGATTATCCGCCCAAATCAAGTTGACATTGACAGGTGAGATAGTGTGTAATACTAGACGTCAACTCAATTTGAGCGGATAATGGTTTAAACCTAGCAACAAAGTTAGTCTAGATTTTATAATAAGACGGAATAAGTTCAGTTCAGTTCACTGAGACCGCGTCAGTTGCCGCGTGCCGTTCGCGGCATCTGCCGAGCCGTGAGTCGCATGGTTCTTAAGACATTTCATACGAAACCATTGAATACAAGTGTCGCCGACCGGTGCGGCAAGTACCGCGCGGCACGCCGCGCGGTACTTGCCGCACTGTCGCTGCCGCCTGCCGCTCAACTTCAAAGTTTAACTTTAAATGTTTTACTGCTTAGCGCGAGGTCTTCTTTTTCTTCTCTATTTCGCATATTTTTTGGATCCTTGGTTGTGTTGTGAGACTGATAGTCAGTCTCACAACACAACCAAGGATCCAAAAAATATGATTTTTCTAAACGTCAAAACAAACTTTGATTATGGGATTGCATATGTATAGCACGGCGTGACGTCATAGTTTCTTGGAGTCAAATCACGCTTCTATCAGTTTGGTTGCGTTAACAAATCTTGAAAATGGATATGATTATAGAAAAGTGTCATTATTTTGTGACGTTTTATTCTCTTATCAAAAAGTACAAATATTATTTTTGAGCCTGGATAAATCCCTTTTGGCCCGTAAATTATTCTATTCAGCCTAGCTAATGATAGTCAGCCTAAGCATTTCATAATCAGATTTGTCTGTTAACATTTCATATATACTTATTATATAATTATGGTATTTTGAAGCTACGAGTATTCAATTCATATAAAATTTTCTTTTCAGAAATTGTAAACATATGCGCTAATTACTTGGCCCAGCATGCAGAGTACAACAGTAAGATAATTTGTTATTATTTCTGTAGTCTATTATGACATTTTCTTTTCGCGGTAAATAATATTTTATCTCTTTGACATCACAAACAAGAGCAAGTTATTATATCAGTACCTACTTAGGCGACTGAGCTTCGCTCAATAAAAAAACTTGCAGGAAAAGACGCTCTTAAAAATTAAACCTAGTTAGATCGATTTTAAAATAATTGGAGGCGTTTCCGATATCTTTTTTCATACTTTTTACTTAGGTATATATTATATATGCAATAATTGCTCATTTAAAGTACGTAATGGGATTATATAGCACGAATTAGAGAGAGACAGATATCGAGAATAACTGAAGGCATCAATTCTACTTTTCGTAAATCATCAAAATATTCCACTTGTAGTGGGGGCGATGTGGTATGCTCGAACGTAACAAACGTAATTCTTTCCATCAGACTTCGTGTTACAACTGGGGACCGCAATTCTGATTGTGTATTGCTGGATGTTGAATAATATTTGTAGTCAATCAAAGAAACTCACACACGATTCAGACAGCGCCTTCTATATACTTACATTTAAGCTCTCTGTAAAAGGTTATAAGTAGTTCTCAGAAGTGTCAAGCGACGTGATCGCCCCGCTTTAGTTGCACTTAAGATGCTATCATTAGAAACATTTATTCATTCATTACATTGCATTACATATGATTTGTGCATAAATATGTTACTGACTCAATTCATATGTACCTTGTCAAGCATTACAATGGAACAAGAGGGAGTAGGTCCTATTTATTAGAAATTCTTTTATTAAATTTAAAAACTTTTTGTATTTTTTCATATTTTATACGTTTAGTCAGTTTATTATATATCTTTACCGACAATGGATCAGGTTTCGAACAGTGAAGTTTTAATTTTGATGTTACTACAGGATACTAATAAAGTTATAAATTCTAGAGGACAAAGGTCCAGCGTTCAGATTGCTGGTGGAAACTATGAAGAAGAAACCCAGTGAGATGCTATACGTGAAAGGAAAGTCAAAACGCACATATGGCACTGCGGCGACAGAGTAAGATCAGTTCTATACATTGCTACTTAAGATAGGTTTAGAGTTATGGCTAGATTTTATTTTATCAAACCAAAATTAAGACAACTCGCTAGTATGTGACTACCAACAAATGGGAGGTCTGACTGTACATACTTATTCCAATAAGTCAGCCCAGATTTTTTTAGACAACCCACTTGCGACATATCATTGACATACCTACTTTGATATACAATACTTTTAATTAATTTAATAGTTGGGTGAAAGTCGACATCTAATTAATTAATTATTTTATTAAAATCTTTATTTACAAATAGTAAATGGGTCTAGACCATTTATAAAACTTGTAAGTATTGTTCCACGATTAATTTTTTTTTCAATTTGACGACCTCCGTGGCCTAGTGGTCACCATGCTAGTCCGCCACCCAGAGGTTCCGGGTTCGATTCCCGGTCAGGGCAAATTGGAAAATGGCCTTTTTCAAATTGTCCTGGGTCTTGGGTGTTTATCTATATATGTATTTGTTATAAAATGTAGTATCGTTGAGTTAGTATCCCATAACACAAGTCTCGAACTTACTTTGGGGCTAGCTCGATCAGTGTAATTTGTCCCTATATATTTATTATATTATTTATTTATTTTCAATTGGCGAACGTACGAATAGCTTATTCGTAGACGTAGTAATTTTTACTCACAAGTGAAGTCGTGGGCAGATTTCCTCACGATGTTTTCCTTCACCGGAAGCAAGTAGCTAGTGGTCGATGAAATTGACCGTACATAATCTGATAATACTACAAACTCGGATTTAAGTTGGCCTTTCGGCACAGGTATTGCGCTTCATAGAAGTGCCATACCTGCCTGTGCCGAATTTTAATTTGAAATTTAAAAGAATTTTATGTGAATAAATTAATATGAATCTGCTACCATCATCTACTACTACAAACGAAACTATAAATCCGTGCGCATGTCAATGTGTGTGTTTTCGCCCCTCAACATACTTGAAAAGGCGTGAACGATGGAGACGGGGATGCATATATTGCGTGGGACCCTAGAATTTTCCGTTCTGTATGTATCTGAAATTACGCTTATAATACCCTCCAGTACAATCGGTTTACTTTCCCGATCGGTCAACTTTCACAAACAGTCTGTTTTCCCAAATAGTAAATGTGCTTTTCCCAATCGGTGATATATAAGACTATCTAGACCACTAAGTACCGCTTCTTAAATGTCATCTGTTCAGGGCCGGATTTAGAGGTCTGGAGGCCTCGGGGCAACGAAGGATTAGAGACCCCTGGCTCCAAATTATTTTCCAAATAAAATGATAAATTTTTTTCATTTAAGTTTTTCAATATATAATTTATCGTGAAGCCAAGTAGATTCTTTTAATATTTAACAAACATTTATAAATATATTCGGAAACAAGAAGTATCTGAAATTAAATTTTGCCGTCAACGAATGGAAACTTGCGAACTTTTTTTTCGAATTCTCTATTGTGGGAACCCCTTTTTTGTAGAGGCCCCGGGGCTGTGGCCCCGGTTGCCCTCTCCTAAATCTGGCCCTGCATCTGTGTAAGTAATTTTCATTTTTCAAGTACTTCAAAATAGGATTTAAAACAGTGTTTTTAAATACATACTTTTAAAATTTTGCTTGCTACAGTCTTCTACACGCAAAAGGTCTCGAGTCTGATCACGATGACCCCAACTTGTCTCAAGAGATTCATTCGAAACTTCAAAAAACTGTCGATGCCGTCACTCCATCGGATTTGAAGACCGATATGGCAGGTGCATATGTATACATGAACAAAATTTTTGGATAGATAATCAAACTGATGGGCTGATTTTTTTTTCAGTCAGCATGCTTATTTGAGTCGCGAGAGTAGTAACAACTCCATGTTTCATTTCCATGACCAACTTCTTTATTATCTTTGTTGACCTAGAGAGTGATGACAGAGAGACAGATGGACAAAATCCTTTTGTCCATCTGTCTGTCTGTCCGGCTGTTTTTCTGCCTACAGATCGCATTTCTTAACCGATTCTGAAAAGTATATATACTTAGATTTGTCGGATAAAAATTTTTTCAAAGTGGCGGTAGTATAAGGTGAAACCTTCAAAATATCATATTTCAGCCATTCGAAAAATCTTCAAAAATTTCTTAGTAATATTTTTGTTGCCCGTATTAAGAAGTATCTTTTTTATCTAACAAATTTCAAGGGATTGTGGTGACTCGCGAGATCTACAGCTGACGGAGCCACTAGTCTAACTTTGCTCAATTTTATGAAGTTCTGTTTAAACTTAGCTACCTACCTTAGTTATAGTCGGACAAACCGTGGGAAGTGGACAAGAACAAGCCGGGAAGTGGACCCCGGGTTTCACAGCATTACAGTTAAGAATGCAATACGAGCATTGCAGCTGAGGATGCAACTGGGAAAATGCTAAGATGAGAAAAAGAGTTACGTCGAACTGTCCAAATAGAGTTATAACTAGGTTATATCTTTTGAATTCTTACGTCGTCAAAAAGGTTTTATCGAATAGCTCATGCCCATGGCGATATCATTTAGAATACTTGTATTTCAAACACATAACTGGAAATGGGAAACAGGAGCGAAGATATGTAAATATGTTTCGCTTATACGAGTAAACTGTCAACACTACTAGGCGCATAGAAGTTAGCAAGCGATTGAGTGAAGCTTATGGATATACATATAACAACAATTATATAGGGTAGGAATAAACAGTGAAATGTAGCCTCTTCTCGAATAGGTACCTAGTTTACTACATCGTAGCTCTTTGTATTAATATTCTAAAATGTTTTCAGAAACTTTGGATATTGTGTCGAAGTATTTGTCTGAAAAAGCGATTGATGAAAGTAAGTACCACCTTCATATTGAATAAAATAGATACCTAGTTTCGATGTAGATACTCGTAAAGTTAAGATAACGCATATGTTGACACAGCTAAGACGAGGCAGTTGGAGCAGATTAAAAGATTTAAGGGAAGCATCATTTGGACAGCTCAGCAACAGCGTAGTTTTTAGTTCGGGGATATTTAAAACAGCCCGTTTAGGCGCATAATGTCAAAAGCGCAAAATGGTAAAAGAACAAAATGGTAAGAGCGCAGAATGGTAAAGATTTCAGTGCTATAGTATATGAGCTGCCAGGACATTAATATCGTATTGGTGAAATGTGACTCCCTATCAAGTAATAAAATACAAATAAAATGTAAACAGATTTCATATTTTTTTTCAAAATTATTCAACGTGGAAGGGACATACCCGTAATAAATCAAACCACGGGCTATACTACATCACTATTGTATAATGAAATTAAAATAACACGTTGCTTATTTGCCGTGTTCGACATTTTGTGACAATCCCTGGAAAATCTGTAAGAATTCCGATTAAAATGTTTTTTAAAGTAAATCATGTCCTCAAAACAATAACTGTCACGTTTATAATAAGTATGGATAGTTGATTTGTGTGGATAAACGTTAACACACAAACATAACTTTTTTTAGTTGAACGTGGACCAGCCTTCGATCTCCTCGTCAAAACATTAGAACATTTGGGGGCTGAACCATTTACCCCTGAATTCCCCCCGGTCGCCAATTGCTTTGAAACAGGATATACGTAAGTAAAATTTTTTAAAGGTTATTAAGTTTTTCACATTAACATTCGCCTTTATTCAATTATAGACACTTAAATGGCTTTTGATTCTTGGGTGTTCGTTCATCTAATCTATTATAAAATGTAATTTCGTGGAGTAAGTATCTCATAAAACTTTTAAAACTTTAATAACTAAATTTAAAAACAATTATTACTCACTCAATCAGTGTGTTTCTTTTTATATCTATATTCCAGTTTAAAATCAGCCCCTGGTTTGACGGTGCCTAACCCAGATACGGCCACAGTACCCATCTTCCAAACTGCTTTACACAAAGCTGTAGACACTTCAACTCCAAAAAATCTTAAGGCAGATATGACAGGTGAATATATATTTTTTAAATGTTTTCTTCGTTTTTCTACGTAAATATAATGTCAAATATTAGCCAGTGACGACACCTACTCGTGGATTGAAATTTTTCTGGCCGATAAGCCCTGTTAAGGGTTCTAAATCAGTCTTAATGAATATGTGCAATTCTAGGACAACGAAATCAGCTAAATGCGGCAAACTATTGTATGTAAGCTGTAAGAGCCGGTCCAAAAGGCTGTTGCGTCGTAGCAACGCAAAAAAAAATACGCTTTGCTGGCTACACCCCCTGGCAAAAAGAGGGAGTGCTATTTTGACGCTAATATCTGTCTGTCTACGTGTGTGTCTGTGGCATCGTAGGTCTCGAATGGACGGATCGATTTCAATGCGGTTTTTACAAACGTGAAAACAAGGTCCCTTGCGGTGGTTAGCTATGTTTGATGAAAATCAGTTTAGCCGTTTAAAAGTTATTGGGGTTAACGAATGAAAGCCAAGCTTTCTCTAGTAAATAATAGATGGCGCTACGGATATAAAGTCGTATCGTAGTTCCGCTACTCATCACTAGGTGGCGTTCTTAACAGTCGGTTTTTTTTTAATTTGCTTAGTAAATAAACTTGTATTTGTATTTATCAAAGCCACAACAGCGCTACGACGACGTAACGCACTGTGTAGGTTTTGCTCATCGCTCTAAGTTTTCCTAAAAGTTTTAAAATCACTTATAAGCTGATCGTAGTTACAAGTCGTAAGCTGGTCACTAAAGCAGAAAAATTATATTTTGAATTTTAGGGTACCTAATGTCACATAAAGTGCATGTTTTAATCGCCCTCTTGTCTTACAGAGGTTATCAACAGATGTGCTAATTACTTGTCTGCATTCGTTCGAGATAGAGGTAAGTCAAATACTACTGAGGTGTCTGGGTTCTGTTTGTTTATAGCCGGAGGATCCGAAATGCTCGGAAAGATAGAGACATTAAAGCGTATGAATGTAGTATTTTTATTTATTCAACTTTAATACACATTAGGCCTTTTCTACCAGTCAACCTACAGTTGGTGCTGACATGCGAAAAGTTCGGAAATATGTGCAAAAAATCTAAAAATTGAGAACACTAACTTACTCGTATAATTCAATGGAAAAAGTATATACCTAAATAGATAAATATATAATAAGATAGTATATGTATTTATTAATAATTTTCTATTCCTCCGTAGACAAAGCAATGAAAGCGCTGCTTGAAATGATGAAAGGGAAAGGTGCAACAGAACTGACGAAAAGAAAACACTACAGTCTGTCGTATAAAGATGGGGCGACAGAGTGAGTACCTCAGTATTTTATCATTTGTCAGCAGGCAGCGGGGTAACAACCTATAACTATTGTATGGGAATAGTTATAGAAGGATTTTTGTATCTGTTTAAATGCGCTCATTATTTTTCTAAATGCCTATTTACACAGTTTAAGTTTTTGCCGGTTGGATACAATTTTATTGAATCAATAATAGACTTTCATGGGCATAACAACTCGTAATATTCTGCACTACATTATCTTTGAATACGTTACTTAAGATGCCTATATGCCATGAAAATTACATAATTTGCTTAGCATCTTGGCAATGGTAATATTTATTTCGTTTATAGTTTTGTTTACCAGATTATAGTTTTTAAAACCCCCGTGGTGAAAAGAGGGGTTTTATCAGTTCATGTCTGTTTGTCTGTCTCCTGAACGAATGGACCGATTTAGATGTGGTTCTTTTTGTTTGAAAACTAACGTGATCAAGTTGGTTCTTCCTAGAGTTGTGTCAGGGGTTATTTTTTTATTTTTATTTTATTTCTTGTTCATTTTAGAATTGAGACATCACCTAATATAACACCATATGCGCCGATCAAAGACGTGGCAAATGAAATAAAAGACAAACTACACGTTGATATGGAGGGGAAAACGGAGCCTAGTCTAAAATTAGCCGTGAAATGTAAGTGTCTTTAGCATAAGCTGAAAGCTTATTTTTTAAATGTCTTGATTATCTAAGATTAAAATCTAAATAAGCTTTATTGTATATTTGATTTCAAAAAAATTTGAAGCATAAAGGCCCATTTACTCATTGCAATTTTTGCCATATTTGCAAACAAGTAAATTTTTTCGAAAGTTGATTTGCATGGTCTAAACAAAGGATGCATCGTACGCTTCTTTGCCGATACCGATACTCATCATAACACAATATCGACGATACCGATACTCATACCATAATATCGACGAAACCGATACCGATACGCTCAGCGTATTTAAATTCTTTACAATACAAACACAATTTTTTGACAATTTATTGAGTCAATTACGATACGAGCTCGACTTTTTCAGCGTAGTTGGCCTGCAACTGCTCTGGCTGGAAAAGAGACCTCTGTCGAGCAGTGGGACATTATTAATCTTTAATGTATTGAAAAAATTGTAGAGTATGATACAAACGCATTTAGTAACATCTATCTAGTTCATTATTTTTGCAAGTTAACACACTAGCCATTAGATATGAGTTCAATGTATCAAAACGTACCTTACTAAACACGGTCATGAAGTAGTTATCACATCATATCGAATTTCCGTACGTGAAACGTTAAAAACTTAGCAACGTGCGCGCCGCGCACGTTACCTCACTCATTACGAAAACTCTGCAAACGATATATTTACAACAAAATAAACGATATATTTACAAGCAAGCAAGCAAACAACAAAATGAACACAGAATAAGTACTAGTACTCACATACAGCCGCCAATACCTGATAGGTTAATTATTGGCTTGTAAAATTTCACTTTTGTACATAAATAAAGAATCATTATAAATATGACGATTTTTAAATGCCCCAGGAAACATGACATTGTTAATAAATTAAAATGTGTTTATTTTTACTATTAAAATTTACAAAAAGCTTTTCTGCATGTCCTACATAAGTGTAGTTTACTTATGTAGGACACACATTCACATAAGAAGAAAAGAAAAATATTCTTTCGATATACTTAAAACCATAACTCGCTAAAATGCGTAGCGCTTGCGTTGGTTGTTCTTTTAGCGTTTACATACACGAAACAACAAAATAGCCGTATGTGAACAAGGCAGGCTTAATATTGATATCAATATCTGAAAACGGTTCTCGATATCGATATAAAAACTTCATATCGGTTACAAAACGGTATTTAATAAAAAGGAAAAACCTGTGGAGTTTTACAAGGATCGTAGCAAATGGAAATTCATAGTCTCTGCCTACCCCCATGGAAACAGGGGTGAAAATATGTAGTACTTATTTATGTTTATAAAAACGGAAAACGCCCATTTCTACTAGCCAACATTTCTACATGCCGGCTAGTGTGTCAACTAACCTCAACTAAAATGTCCGACATTTGTTACAGCTGCTATTAACGACTCCTCAAAGTTCCTGTCACAGATCGTCGCTTTAAGGAGTAAGTTGCTTAATAATTATTATTGTTGTTATTTAATATTTCATCTGTCATACCCCCACTTCCGCTTTCATGTCCCCGTATTTCTCTAACTAAAGTTTGTTTGCTTGTTAAAATTTCATTGCACACATATAAAAAATTACATCACTAGAAGAGCATAATTTAAGAGGAACTTATTTCTGATAGGAATATTTCCCAAGTCCTAATCAACTTTAGATTGAGTGGAGCATATGAGAGTAACGCAGTTTTGCTCTGTTACATGTTACACATAGCATAGATATCAGTTGAAATATAGCATATAATAACTAAACTTTCTAATTGTGATCTTCACAAAGCAAAGGTTTGAACGTTAAATACGTAAATATATTCTTTCATACATTGGTTGCACTTCAAGGTGGAGTCGGTGGTGAAAGATATGGAATGGATTTCTTAGCGTCTGTCGTCAAGTCTCTCGGCAAAAGGAATCTGTACAAACATAAGAGCTATGGACAAAGTTACAAAGAAGGTGGAGAGAAGTAAGTGAATTTTTTAACTAATCGAAATAAAAACATACACACAAAATAACAATCAATAATTTTGAGGAAGTACTTTATTTACAAAGAAAAACCTTAAGCATGTACTTTTATTTTATTTCTTTACTCTTATTCAGCTTAAAATATGTTGGACCTGTGGATCACGATCCTAAACACGATACTTTAAAGCATCAGATTCACTCTGAGATGGGGAGGGGTGTCCCAACCAAGCTATCGCCTGGAATAACGGAAAACGTTAAAGGTATGAAATTTTAATGTGAACAGCACAAATATCGTCAAGATCAAAATAATAAAACCAAAGGAAATAATTTGTGTAGTTTAGATAATTGGCACAGTTATACCTTGTGGATTCCAGAAAAACATACTTAAAGTCCTCAAGGGTCCCATGGACATTTTGTCAAAATCAGGTTGATGTGGTTTTTGACTTTTATCTCTTTGTTACCTTCCCCCACCCTTGAGGACTTTAAGCACATAATAAGTACTAGTACTCACGTACAGAAGTCTTACCCAGAAATGAAATTCAAAGAAAAATCTACTTAATGTGGTTAACGCGTTGGTTTAATTTAGCCCGCGTCAGAACTCCTCACCTCTTCATTTAGATACCTAGTTAATTTAGCTCGCGTCAGAACACTTCAGCTCTTCGTTTAGATACCTAGACATCCTACTACCTAGACACATAGAAATTGGCTTGCGCCAATTTCATTCTTATTACTCTGGACAAACGATTCATATAACATTTTAACTGAAGTTTCCCCTTCATTCAAAGTGGTCGCCGCGCGTATAGTAATAATGTAGGTATATTATCGATACTTAAACGGGAAGTGACACAGGCCTGCTTTTAGTATGTTCAACTGCATACCGCAAGGTATAACTGTGCTTATTTTCAAAACTACACGAATAATTTCCCCTGATTGCCTATTTTCGGCTTAATAAGACGAGGCTAAAAAAAAATTTACCAGTCCAATACTAGTTATTTAGTACAATTTATGTAGCAAGGTTAGTTAAGTTGGCTATAATTGTTTGCCTGGGTCTGTTTTCGTTTTTTTTATAAATGTCGCGTGAAGCGACTAAAGAAGTGAGCACATATATCTCGTGCGACAACTGCAATTTAAATTGTTTGAAAACATCACAGTTTCAATTTTTTCTTCTCCACTTTTCGCAGCTTTCACGAATTTTATCTAAGTTAAACCCATCCCCCTCGGCCGCCGCGTTTCATCTTAAGAGTGAAATAGTTGAAATAACTTAAACCGGTCTCCTTTGAGAGGTTAAAATATTTGTGATGTGCGTATTGTAGCTAATTGGCTTCTCAAATTTCATAATAGTTTCCTATTATAATCTAGAATAAAGCCTAGCTTACACGGGGGGCGTCCTAAAAAGCAAAATTAAATAAATTAAATGCATTACAATATTGTCTTATTGATGACAAATCCATCATTTTTACAGCACACATGGATGATGCGTCGAAACATTTGGCAAAAATGGGGATGCAAAAAGGTAATTTAATATTTGTAAATAACGAATTTATAACCAGTTCTTCCGGACTATATATGTATTTATTGATTTAAAACGATGTTCATATTTAGGGGACGCGTTAGAACATTTACTTACTACAATGAAAGAAGATGGAGGTACTGCTACTTTGGGAGTTTTGCAAGGATACGAACAGACATACGTTGAAGGCGCTAGACGGTAAGTAGTAGTGTTAGTTTCTTGAACTTGAAAGTCTGTTAAAATTTAGAAAAATTCATAAAGCCTCGTATTGTGATTGTAGTTTTTAATTGTCAGTTTGTAGTTTAATTATACCACCACACCATGTGGTGACGACCTCTGGACTAATGATTATCCCGGGTTTACTAATGGACAACCCCCTAAAGCTACTCTACTTAATTTGTAAATAATTTTTTTGATCGAGCGAGCCAAGCGTATTAGATTCAGAAATTGGCCAAAAATGATTTCGTTCGGCATAACTCAACCAATTGTCGTGAAATTTTGTGAAAAGGTTAAAATTATATAGATTTTTTTACCTATTCAGTTTGTCAATAAATTTCAAAATGCGGAAATACGGGGGTTGAAAGCTCTATATATATAATATTTCAGCCATTTCGAAATTTTTCAAATGTCAAAACTTTTTTGTTACCCTTATTAAGACGCAACTTTTGTGTCTGTACAACTTTTTTTAATCCGATAAACTTCAACGGGTTGTGTGACTCGCGAGGTCTACAGCTCACAAGGCCAATAATTTTTAAACTTATATTCTAATACAAAAACTTTACATTAATAAGATCAATGTTTGTTTTATAGAATTGAGAATGCTGACAGTTTGCACAACGATAAGGTTGACAAAGGGGCGTATGAAGCTGTGCGGGGCAAGCTTACCGATCTCACAGCAAAGCGGCCCGCGGCGGAGCACGAGAAACATATGGCAGGTAAGTGCTAAAAACTGTTACAGACAGTGTAAAGTGTGACAAAGGAGCGTATGTGTGGATGCTGGGCAAGCTGACCGACCTCACATCAAAGCAGCCCGCACCGGAGCACGAGAAACATATGGCAGGTAAGTGCTAAAAACTGTTACAGACAGTGAAAAGTTTGACAAAGAGGTGTATGTGTCGATGCGGGGCAAGCTGACCGACCTGACAGCAAAGCAGCCCTCGCCGGAGCACGAGAAACATATTGCAGGTAAGTGCTAAAAACTGTTACAGACAGTGTAAAGTTTGACAAAGGGGTGTCTGCAAATGTGTCGATGCGGGGCCAGCTAATCGGCCTTACAGCAAAGAGGCCCGCACCTGAGCATGAGAAACATATGGCAGGTAAGTGCTAACAACTGTTACATACAGTGAAAAGTGTGACACAACGGGCGTATGTATCGATGCGGGGCAAACTGACCGGCCTCACAGCAAAGTGGTCCGCGCCGGAGCACGAGAATCATATGGCAGGTAAGCGCTAACAACTGTTACAGACACAGAAAAGTGTGACAAAGAGGCGTATATGTCGATGCGGGGTAAGCTGACCGACTTCACAGCAAAGCGGCCCACACCGGAGCATGAGAAACATATTGCAATTAAGTGCTAACAACTGTTATGAGACAGTAAAAAGTGTGACAAAGGAGCGTATGTACGTGGGGCGCACTATAAGTTTCCGGAATGAAAATGAAAAAATACTATTAAAAGTACAAAATTAATTTATCGTTTTTCAAAATAATCTCCCTTGGCGTCTATGCACTTTTTCATTCGATGAAACCAGTTTTGAAAACTTTTGTGCCACTCCTCTGAAACGTGTTTTTCATACTCCTCGACAGCCTCTTCTGGTGATGAAAATCGTTGACCGCGTAATTGGTTCTTAATTTTTGGGAACAGAAAAAAGTCACAAGGTGCCAGGTCGGGACTGTATGCAGGATGACTCATGAGTTCTACATTTTTCGCGTTCAAAAAGTCGTTTGTCTGTCTGGCCGTGTGAGAACTAGCATTGTCGTGGTGCAGGATGATACGGCGTTTACGGTTATTTTTACGGAGTTCGTCAATAACTTCCGGCAAACAAATGGTCGTGTACCAGTCACTATTGACTGTACGACGATTCTCTAAAGCAACAGTAGCCACGTGTCCAGTTTTATTAAAAAAAGAAGCAAACATCCGCTTAGATGCACTTTTCACGCGCGCCACTTTGGTTGGTTTCGGCTCATCTTGAAAGACCCATACGCTCGATTGCTGCTTTGTTTTGGGATCGTAGCAATAAATCCATGTTTCGTCACCTGTTACTATGTCCCACACCAAATTTGACGCACCTTCGTTGAATCTGGTAAGCATGACACTGCAACAAGTGACGCGGTCCGTTCTTTGAGCCTCGGTCAAGTTGTGTGGGATCCACCGCGAGCACAGCTTTCTCACACCCAAATGTTTGTGTAGGATTAATTGTATTTGACTCATGCCTATTTCTAAGGATGCGCGAATTTCATGGTAGGTCACATGCCTGTCTGTTTCAATCATACGGCGCACAGCATCGATGTTTTTGTTGGTCACAGCGGTGGACGGCCGACCATCGCGAGATTCGTCACTGAGATTGATACGACCACGCTTGAATTCTGCAAATCAGCTATAAACAGTTGTCTTGCATGGTGCTTCATTGCCAAAAGCTGTTTCAAGCCGAGCGATGCTCTGTTGAGCTGTCAAATTACACTTAAAATCGTAGAAAATCATACTACGAAAATTTTCCCGAGTTCAATCCATGTTGATGCAGACACACGCCATTTTAAATGGCGCCACAAGGTAAAAACAAAAGACAGTCAGATGAAACAAACTGCATTCTACAGCCAAAGAGTTCTATTTTCAAATGTTGCAATAAATTTTTAAATATTGTTTATGTAAGTGGCCAGTTCCGGAAACTTATAATGCGCCCTATATATCTGTGCGGGTCAAGCTGACCAATCTCACAGCAAAGCGGCCCGCACCGCACTAACAACTTTTACATACAGTGAAAAGTGTGACAGAGGGGTGTGTGTGTCTGTGAGAGGTTAGCTGACGAGTAGTGCTAACAACTGTTATTGTCAGTTAAATGGTTGACAAAGTGGCATATGTGTCTGTGCGGGGCAAGCTAACAGACCTCACGGAATATTTAGTCCTTTTTGTATAGTGTTCAAGTATGTTACCCATATTCATTAATAATGTAATTAAATATATAAATAAAAATAATACTAGTTATTTCATTACGTAAACTTTAAAGACATATCAGCAAAATAGCAAAAAATCTTTACGTATTTTTTCCCACAGGAATCGTCGAAGATGCGTCCAAGTTTTTGGCAAACCCGTTTCCCGAAAGTAAGTTTTATATTTCGCTATCTAAGACCAAACTATAGCAGGAATGTTAAAATATTTCATTATATATTACTTCTAATATTTTTGGGGTTCAGTTCAGATGATTTTACTGAAAATCATATAAATGTTGGTACCAATGATCACGCTTGAAATCGTGCGTGTGTCCCCGTGCACTGAATTGTAGCAGAATGTGTAAACTCTTACCGTCAAAGTCATAAAAATAACAACTGTTTGCTAAACCTATTTTATTTAAAACATTTTTTGTCCCTTTCTTTCTTTTGAATATTTGACATGGAAAAAATCGAGATAAAACATATTTTACGTGCATGTAACTTTGACTTCCGCAAAGTAACACCTGAATCTATTAAAACATATATTTTAACTAAAAAAGGTTTAGCAAACATTTGTAACTTTTTAACTTTACCCTAAGCTCTCTTGAGGTAATACTTGACACAAAACTAAATGAATATATACAAATACATGTATATCTGTTTAGCTGAGAAAGAGAAGCGACAGGTACTGGCCGATCTAATGGCTCGCAAAGGTGACGAAAACTTAGAAAAGGAGGGTATCTACAAAATCACTTACACAGAAGGTGGAAAAGAGTGAGTCAATACAATTAGCCATTTTCACGTAGCTAGTTATAAAGTAAAATTAAACGTAAGTTTATAAAGGTATATTTGACGATAACTTTCGTATCTTATTCTGAAATATAAAATTGAGAAGATGCATAATGAGTAGATTTTGATAAATGTCTCTGGTGTTTTAAGCATTTACGTAAAAAAGGCCTTAAGCACAATTATATATCTTTTTATCGATACATGGTTTTTAGTTGATTGAAAAAGTCAATTTGAGAAGTAATAAAAAGTTTAAAAATTATATTACCATAAGATTTTCTTAAAAAAATATAGCTACTTTTGTAATGAGGCCAATTCTGTAAACGCAATATTTGACATAGCACCCGAACAAATTTTCTTACATCACGCCTACAAATGCGACATAAGTGACGTTACTTCTGTCCGGTCTTTCTAAGGTGCTCCGAGACGCCGTCCAATGGCGGACGTGATTTTGAAACCTTTATTTCTTAAAGGGGTTAGCAAGGTTTTTTCTTGAATCTGCCTATTTTTCGGAACTCTTTCCATAGCACAACGAAAAAGAAATTATGCATCTTCCCAATTTGCACCTCCACATATCTAGTCTAGAGCTGCCATTGACTGCCAGCTGTTAGGTCATTTTAAAGAGGCCATTCTGATACAAAGTTTTATACAGCCAGCTTCAAAAACAGGTTTATTAATCAGATTTAGATGTTACTTCGGAAGTCAAAGTTACATACTATGTGATTCGAATTACTTTGTGCGATTCCACTGTGGCTGTAGCAACCTCATTTGGTTTATTATACGCGACACGTGTTTCGCCACTCCACGAGGCATCCTCATACAAGCACCAAACAAGTTGCTGATCGTTAGGCGGTCAAACGTCATTGTTGTTGGTCAAATTCGACGTTTGACCGCCGAACGATCAACAAATTGTTTGGTGCCTGAGGATTCCTCATGGAGAGGCGAAACACGTGTCGCGTATACGACGTCTTGAGGTTGCTGCAGCCAAGTAATTCGTATCACGTAGTATGCCTTCATTTCTCATTTAGAATATCGAAAGCTCCTGTGGGTGTAACGACTTCTCACGACGAGCCACGACGCAAAAAAATGCTCGGTAAAATAGAGGCAGTCATCCCAAACCAGAAACTAAAGGAAGTGTTGAAAGGTTATTTATACATTGAACTTGTTTTTATTAACACCTCTTTCATGCTGGTCTGAGAGAAAAGAAAAAACTTAGAACATGCCAGCCAGGTTTTTTTCCCGCGCAGATCGTAGAAGCCGGTCGAGGAAATGGATGAAAATGCGAATCATAAAGCTTTACGGCTAGCCAGGCATCATTATTTTGATTCCTTTTTTCGCCTTCTCGCCCATTATCACGCTCAAAGTGGCATCCGAGTCTTGCGGCCATGGGGTTTGTCTGCTTAGAGCCGCAAGACCCGAAATGACTCCTAGCCATAGACCTATAACTTTTTTTTCTTTAGATCTACCATACTGCCAACATAATAAAATCGTTATTTTAACATATGGTGCCATTTTTCAAACGTGGAGTTACTGAGCAAACGGTTTTTTGTATGAAAAACATTCGTTTAAGTGAATCCATGTTTCAAAATGGCACTTTTGGTCACTAGGAAGACGTCAATAAAAAAAATTAAGTCTTCCATAGATATCTAGTATTTACCAAACATATGGTAGTATTTCGTACTTTTCTTTGTTTATTTTAGTAAATGTAGTCGTACAAAAAAGTATAGTATGCAACGTTGTATAAGTATGTCAAAAAATCTTCGATGGCGTCTCTTTACGCTCGCATTTTATGAACCTTCTTATACAACTGTTGCATAAAATACTATTTTTGCATAGGCCGTTATTACAAATTTGTAAAGGTCTATGCAACCATAGCGGTATTCACTACCGGAGCCGGTAGCGGTCTACCGAGGACGCTCGAAACTTTCCAAGTTCCTTGGAATGCGGTTTTAGTTTCGTGACAGCTGCGAAAATACCATACCCGGATAGTTATTGCTAGGGTATTACCGCTACCCACGGTGGTAGTAGACACCGCTTCGGTTTGAGTAAGCCTTTAAACTTGTATCATAATTCATAATGGAATTTTAACATTTTTTTTAGATCCGACACAAGAAGGAGCTGCTCACTTAACGGACACCGTTAAGGGACGAGGTAAATATCAAAACATAGTTAAATCTTCTTCGTCTTAGCGCGTTTTCGGTTGCATCCTTAGCTGAGCTGCTTCAAAGCCTGGGGTGCGCTTGCCCGCTTTTTTTTTCTCCAAATCTTTTCTGCATGTTAGTGGTAACCCAAGGATGCCAAAGACCATGGAAAATTGAGTAGAAATAGATGAAACAGTTTGAACGATTTGGCTATGGTTTGACAAACGTTCGCCTACCTGAGCCTGACGTCAACCTTCTTTGAGAATAAATTTCTATCAGTAACATATTACAATGCAACACAAATAAGTTGAACAAAAATGGCGGTTTTCAAAGCATTTTTGTACAAGTTCCTGACATGTAAAGTGAACCAAAATGGCAGTGGTCGGCGCATTACTGGTACCGGCGCCGATAACCGCCATTTTGGTTCAACCTACGTGCTGGGAATTTGTACAAAAATGCTTTGAAGTCCGCCATTTTTGTTAAACTTATTTGTGTCGCATTCTACTTAATTATTTTTAATACCTAATAAAATGATAGTGAGAGAGAAACAAAATTATACATACTTACCTAGAGGTAAGTATTAATAATTTTGTTTCATATTTAAGAGTATAGCACGCGCTTCTTCCATACAAAAAGGCGTTTTTTTTTTCATTTGAAAACATTTTTCCACATCTAAATGTTAGCTGATCTCAATGATTTTTTTGTATGTTGTTGACACAATAAAATACTAAGGTTATAGATGTTCTTTTTTGAAAATTTGCAAATATATTTTTATATTATAATATAGCAAATTTTAAAAAAAAAAACAACCTATGAACTTACTCTTTTATGATCAGATAACATTTACGATTGGAACAACATTTTCACTTTTTGTACAAGTGCGCGTTAGACTTCCCTCTTAACATGCTTATTTGATTTGTGTGTATATAGGTGAAGCAATGCAAATAATACACGATGAAATGAAGAAAAAGCAAGGTGAAGAGTTCCTCAAAATTGGCAAGTACAACGATACCCACGAACAAGCTGCCGAGAGGTAAGATACTGCTTGGAATTATTACAACCTATTCCATGTACTGTACCTACTTACATAGTTGAAACAGACAACAGAAAACATTATGTATATTTACATATGTATTATACGTTGAATATAGCTAGCCAAAATCGACTCCCCTCCAGACTATCTGTTTTATACTTGAGAGGGTGACATAGCCAATCAATGTGAACATAGCTTCTAAACTATGCACAAACTGGGTAGATGTCAACAAGGGTAAATGACACCTCTTAAAATTGTTTCTCGAACTTCAGCTAAAAACTACATTATACTGTATCTATAAAATGTTTCACTTCAATTCGGTTATTATAATACTTCAAAGAACCACTTTTATAGCTTTCTCGATGACGGCCATCAGGTCTTCCCAAGTACCTACAGGGCAAATGGTCATCACTGAACATTTTATCACTTTCGCAGAATGTCCCTTTTGCAAGTCATCACTTCCGCACATTGTCATCTTTTATACCACAGTTTCAGCGGTTAAAACGTTCGCCACGACTGTTTTCAACCATTTATACAAAATATGCGTGAAAAACATAACCCGTCTTAACCAGTCGAATAAAAATAGATTTATATGTATGTGAGGTAGAATAAGTATCCAACGCGCTGCACTATGACACAATATCTGCATAAGTTGAGCAAATAGGTCATGTGATTTTGTATTAATCAAGGAAGCATTTCTGGTACAAAATTTGAACTCGTTCATAGAAAATTAAAGAGTTATGCGCAAAATTAGAAAAAATTAAAAATAAAATTTTATAACATTTATGCTTACAATTAATCTACAGGATTATGCTTTATATAAAAAATGTGAAAAAGCCCTGTTTATCTAGAATATGTAAACAAAAAAATTGTGTCGTGTGGAGGAGCTTTGTTAGGGGATTTGGCACTTACCGTTAGTTTATAGGTACATCGGTACCAGTGTAGATATTAAAACAAATAAGTAATTATTTAATTAATGCACTGAGATAGCCATAATTTCAACTTATTTTATTTATACTACGAATAGCAATAGCAACCCGCCCTAGCTTTGCACGGGCATATTTTCATTATCTTTCTTTTTCTAAATTATACCCGTGCGAAGCCGTGCAAAGCTGGGGCGGGTTCCTAGTAATAAATACAGCCCATGTTAGTCAAGGGTAGTGTAGCAATGGGAGACTCGGTCCATTAGTTTTTGAGTTTATTCTTTACATACATACAAAAATACAAATCTTTCCTGTTTATCATTTTATTGTACTTAGATGTGTGAATTTAAATTGAATAGAATATATTAAAGATAAGAGTACATATATTAGACAAATGCCAAAAATGCCAAAGTGTGAAAGTGACATTGTAAAAATGACGATGTGCGAACTGCGTCACCCCCCTACAGGTGCGTGCTACCAACTGCATAACCCCTATAGTTGTTGGGCCTTCGGTACAAGTCAGCAAGTCCATTGCTTTGTATATACTCCCTGTTATTTCTTTTTCTAAAGGCCTCCCTCGCAATAAAGGAAGGATTTGCCCATAATCACCACGCGGGGCAGGTGGCTTGGTGATTGAAGAAGATGGTTAAATTCGGAGGCTGCTAAAAAAGATGCCCAAAATGAGGGGCTAATGTGATAAAACTTTTAAAATTATCAAATTGTCCGGGCATTATCATTAATGCTGGTCACCTATGGGGCAAAATAAATAAACATAAAATCACCTGTTATGGCCGTCCATATGAACTCGCTTTTAATTTCAATAAAAAATCCAAAACCTAGTGTTTCCGCTCGATAGTCCACTATCGATAGACTGTCGCTGAGAAGTAGCGACACATTGAGGATACATGAACGAAATATTTTATTCGGGGATTGCCAATGACTGTCGCTGCGACAGAATGTGCACGACGTCGAGTGTCGCTGCCTCTCAGCGACAGTCCACGACAACGATGACAATACTATTGAAATAAAGGAAACAATCGATCGTTCAAAAGTATCGATACTATCGATAGTTTATTCGTCGTCATCGATCGATACTATCGATGGTATCGTTTATTATCAATAATATTGCACTAAAAGAGCTATCGATACTTTCGATAGGCCTATCGATAGTTTGGCATTTTTCAATTAAAACTATCTGTCGTAAAACTATCGATTGTTTTAATCGTAACTGAAAGACCATTGACGTTCGTCTTTTTATTTCTCTGTAAGGCTCTGTAAGTTCTTTGAGTCCATTTTTGGGTCAGCCGCGCGTATGTGACGCGTTTGTTCTGTGTATTATCAGATTGCCCGAGAGCCCCATGACAATGATCACAATGTCTAGGAAACATAATAAACAAAAAAAATCCAATTATAATTTATTACTTACTTCGCCCAAATCAGCTTAGCATTATTCATAATGCTAATGTTACAAACAAATGACATAATGACAAAGTTAAAAATCAAGGCATTATAAAAAATTGCCTTGATTTATAACTTTGTCCATAACATATATTTGTAGCTATATAATAGTAATTCAATGTTTTTAAACTTCTGCATCTATCTACTATCAGGTTAAATACTGCTGAAAACTTCGGCGGCCAACGTTCTCCTCCTTTTCTTGCTGAAAAGGTTGGCGAAAAAATTAGTGCTTTGCCTACGACCGGAGGCTCACCCATGGCGCAGAAAAACATGGAGGGTGCGTAGCAGGCTTGATATTTTTTTTAGGGTTCCTTACCTCAGAAGGACAAAAAAGAAACCAGTCAAAGGAAATTATAAGATCTCTTTGCTATCCGTCTGTCTATTATCCCCTTACCTGTCAATGGGAGGAATTCCTCCCAGGTCAATTGTTTATCTAATGGGTTGGGAAAAAAGTATTTTCGCATTTTATATGAAAATTCAAAACATTTTTTAATATAGTTTATTTACATTTAACTAAAGTATGTAGGTACCATTTTGTTCGATAACTTTTTGCCATCTTAAAGGTAGGGACATGATCCCATTGCTATAGAAATTTTGGGGCTTCTGATCAAACAACTGCGTCAAGTAGTTTTGGCAGTACTCTCGTGATGTTAACCTGACACTGCCTAAAGAATTCTGAAGAGACCGAAAAAGGTGGAAATCTGAAGGTGCCAGTTCAGGACTATACGGCGGATGCATTAACACCTCGCAGCCAAACTCTCTTAATTTTTGCTGAGTGGTTAAAGATGTGTGAGGTCTAGCGTTATCATGATGAAAAACCACACCCCTTCTGTTGATTAATTCCAGTCGCTTTCTCTCAACTTTTTGCTTTAATCTTATCAGTTGTTTGCAGTAGAGTTCTGAATCGATGGTCCTGCCTGGTGGTAACAGCTCATAATAAACAACGCCCTTCCAATCCCTCCACACACACAGCATCACCTTGTTGCGAGTTAACCCGGGTTTCGCCACAGTCTGTGAAGCCTGACCGGCCTTTGACCATGACCTTTTTCGCACTTTCTTGTCGTACGTGATCCACTTTTCATCACCACTTATCAATTTCTTCAAAAATGGTTCGGTCTCATGACGTCGTAATAAAGAATCACAAATGAGTACATGGTTCATTAGGTTTCTTTCAGAGAGCTCGTGAGGTACCCAAATATCGAGCTTTTTTGTGTACCCATTTTTTTTCAAATGCGCCAAATCTGTTTTGTGGTCAATTCCCAGTTCTTCAGCTACGTCGTAACTATTGATATGTCCATTTAATCCGTAACAGGGCGACCAGAGCGACGTGCATCTTTGACATCAAAATTTCCGGATTGAAAACGCTTAAAACAAATTTGTGCTACTCTTACAGACACTGCACTAGGTCCATAAACATCGCAATTTTTTTTTTCGGTCTGCGTTGCATTTTTACCTTTTTGGTAGTAAAATTTTAAAATGAATCTAATTTCTTCATTAGATTCACTCATCTTGACGGTAAGAAAAACAAATGAAAATCACGCATATTGCTAATTTGAATTTGGAATTATCTTCTTTAAAATTTAAACTTCTAAATGATACCAAAACCAGCCAGGTACAAATAGTATATCCAAAGTGATTTTATTACAAGTTCATACATACTATATGCGAAAAGACTTTTCCCCAGCCTAATATTGTTTTATTATTTGCAACAGATGAAGATTTAAGATACTATCTCGGAAACGCGTGGAGGTATCGAGTTGAAATTAAAACCATACCCTCAGGTCAACAGTCCCTTGAAAATGTGAAAAACATAAAAATAATATACGGTCGTCGTTGCCGCAAAAAACGTATATTTCACACTGTCAAGGGAACTAAATTCATAGGGTATTTTCCGTTAAAGTAATATCGCCTTAATCTACCTGAATTTTCCAGGGCGGAGATATCATTTAAAATTTTGTCGTGATCAGACCCTAGATAACCCTCAAACTATTTTATGAACTACTGTTTACATTTTAAAGTGAGAACGTGAAGCTTTTCTACGCACAATTGCGAAAAACGCCACTTTTGGCGTATGTGCGTAGAAAAGCTTCACGTTCTCACTTTAAACTTTAAACAGTAGTTTATAAAATAGTTTGAAGGGTTATCTAGGGTCTGATCAAGACAAAATTTTAAATGATATCTCCGTTTTCTTTCAAATGATTTATTTTAAATGGGGGCAGCACTGGACCCCAGAAAATTCCCCTTAAACCACAAGTGCAGGGAAATGTCGACAACTATACGATTATAATTAAATCCAAAAATAGGGTTTTTATTGGATTTAATTACAATCGTATAGTAAAGTAGTTTAGAAGTTACGAGGGAACAGATGAACATACATACATGCATACATACATACATACATAGCCTGTCAAAATCATAACCCTCCTTTTGCTTTGCCGTAGTCGGGTAAAAATAGGGTTTTTATGCAAGGGACGGGGCCCAAATTTTGAAGTGAGTTAAGAATGTCATGTATGGTATCGAATGAAGGGGCTTCATTGGCACAAGTTAAACAGAATACGGAACCCTCGGCGGTTGAGTCCCCGCACTTGTCCGGTTTTTTTTTAACTTTTATTTTCATGAATAACCCACAGTGTGTGGTGTCGTTGAACAGGTTTTTAAAAAATAAGTTTATGAACACTATTTTTCGGTTTACGAGGTCCAGGTTGTTAAACATTGTAGAGTCAAGGTTAGTGATGTGCCGCTACCAAATTACCATTATTAGTATTTTACTATATGGGAATATTCCCAGTAAGTTTCTATTGTTACCAGTAATATTCCCAAATACTAGTAATACTGTTTAATAGGTATATCGTCTTGTTGATTTCTCAATGTAATATTGTATAAAATGCACACGTACACTCGTCTAAGCTGCTACTCTTCCCGCGTAGATCGTAAAAGCTGATCGAAGGAATGGGCCAAAATGCGAACCATCTTAATAGGTGATGCGGATAGCATCCCATCATTGTTTCGATTCCTAGGGTTCCATAGCAAACCCTTCTGTCTGTCCGCGGTTTTCTCTCTCACTCAGAGACTATTAGTACCAGAAAGCTGTAATTTGGCATGGGCAATATTACTACTTTCATGGTGGGAAACGGTTTCCCTTTACATTTTTGGGACAAATAGCAATAAAAATATTGTCTATCCCAGACACTTCTACTTCAGTAGAGAGATTTTTTTCTACTTTCGCCAGCACACATCGACAAACAGAGCGAGAGAGGCATATTAAACTTACTATTTATATCCTCAGGTAGAAACTTGTCAAGAAATTTATTAAATAACTATAGTAACATTGAGAAAATACGCAGAAAGTTACTGTATACTTACTCAGTAAGTTATACTCAGTATAGTTACTCAGTAAGTTTCTCGAAACTTACTCTGTAAGTTACTAATAATATTGGGAAAATATATTAAGAATTATAATTTAGGTTGCATTTAAACTAGAAGTGGTAGAAGTCTTATCAGATCACTCACAATCACAAATTAAATTTAAGAAAAAAAAGTTTTTAATATTTTACCCGATTTTACTACTTTTTTAGAATGTTACCGGTAACGCAACTAGGAAAATACTCGACTCGAGTAAGTTACCGGTAACCCGGCACGTCACTACAAGGGTCCCTCCCTCTGATAGCTAAATAGTTGTCTAAAAGCACGTTAAAAATATATAGTAGTAGTATTACTGGTAAGTCGACCTACACCCGTTGTGAGGTGTTAGATGTGGCGAAAACAATTTGTTTTCACCCCTATTGCCTTTACAAAAAGTTGATAGTTTTTGAGACTTTCGTAATTTTAAATTATTAAAAAAAATGACTAAATTTTGGTTTGTAACTTTTTCTCAGCATTTCCAATCAGTGATTTTGATGTTTTTATGTTGAAAACACTTTAGCCAAATTATCCAGATATCAAAACCACAAATTTCTACGATAAAACGGATGATGCAACCTAATTTAATAAAGATTTCGATGATTCCGTAAAAAAAATATGATGGTACAATAATCAGGTAAAAAGTTGATGATTCTTAGTTTAAAAGGATGTCAAACCAGATTAGAGAAGAAGTGAATACTATGTAATAATACATAAGTCTGTGATTCACTTCAAAAGCCAAAAGTTCACTCCAGTAATTGTAGTAGCGTCAAACTTTTTATCGTTGTATTCACTTCCTCACTGTTAGTTAAAAAAGCTTTTCCTTTAAGATATCTCTCTTACCTCGTTTCACACCTTTTTTTCCTAAAAATCATCAATTTTTTACCGGATTATTGTACCATTTTGCTTAAAACAGAGATGTTTTTCTCATTATTCGTTCACTTAGTATCATATATTTTTTTAAAAGAGAGACGGGTATAATGTTGCAGTCATCAAAATTTTCTTTATTAAAATGTTAGTTATTAGGCTACATCATCCGTTTTATCGTAGAAAAAAAATGATACTGGGTATGTCAGAAATCTATAATTTTTTTGTTAAAGCAATAGGGAGTGAAAACGAATTGTTTTGGTCTCATCTAACACCTCGAAACCGATGTAGATCTTCTTATCATTAAAAGGTAAAAGGAAAACTATCAGAGCTTAGTAGGGTTTACAAATTAAACGAATTTTTGGACCAAGTTATAAAATATAATAAGAAAGGGCAATTTTCATTCTTATTCAATGGAAAATTTGGATTCTAGAAGTTTTAGTGGCGTAAACTCAAAGTCGGCATTCGCAACGGAACCCGACAAGGCCGATTATTTCTAAAATAAAGATATTCTATACTACATTATCTGATAGAAATAACCGTGAATACCTATGGCTTGATGGTGAAAGTACATTACCATTCCAGAACTATTTCTTAAACTTTTTACACATATTTATAATACCTAACTGTTTGCGCTGTCTCTTTATTTTTATTAGGTTTACTGGCAGGCGATAGTGACCGAACAGCCAAATAAATTTCTTGCTTTGTGCTCTATTTACAGAAACTGCGGGGATAGCGACATCGTATTTAGCTGGAGTAGCTATGAAAGAGAGTAAGCAATACTCATACTGCACTATACCTACAATTTTATTTCAATACACGTAGTCAAGTGATGTAAGACGAAACTTATTTTAGGTGGATTATCCCCTGACGAGTTGGCTTTAATGGACCCCGAACTGGCAAAACTCGGAGGGTAAGTAATTATTCTTGAGGCGGGTACTTTTTATGTATTATTTTTAATTTTTATCACATATCATAAAGTAAGATAAAATCAGGGCTTAACTCATCAATAATTATTCATTAATTAAGTGTACAATTTTATTTATACACATTTTTTTATTGTAAATTTCTAGTTAGGTCGTTTATAATATATCTATAAAAAGTAAAATACTAAATGTACACATGTATAATAAAAAACCTAACCTAGCTACCCGCTGACGGCGGGGCGAGGTCCAAGTAAGCTTAAAGCTAAAATTAGCTTAAAGCTACCGGCGCGGGCGGTGAGGGCTGCAGAGAGAGAAACCTCCTGACAACGCGTGCCGTGTCCAGGAGTACTGCCTTCTGTATCTATCCAGCCATCTAGCGAAAGAGTCTTAAGATGTTGGTCAAGACTGACTGTTGTTCTTTATACTATAATTGACTGTATTAATCAGAAAACAATACGTAAACACCCACACGACTTACTCGAAGCCGCGTCTGCTTGCACGTTCGGACCGCGGTTAACAACAACTGCGTGCCTCGTACCAAGAAAACTGCGAAGGCGGGAGATAAGCGAAGGCCGCCATACCTGTAGGGTTTGTGACGCATTTATTTATTTTTAGACGAGGTGCTGGAGGAGGTGCCGGAGGAGGTCTTGGAGGAGGTGCCAGAGGAGGTGCTGGAGGAGGTGCCGGAGGAGGTGCCGGAGGAGGTGCCGGAGGAGGTACCGTAGGAGGTGCCGGAGGAGGTGCCGGAGGAGGTGCCGGAGGAGGTGCCGGAGGAGGTGCCGGAGGAGGTGCCGGAGGAGGTGCCGGAGGAGGTGCCGGAGGAGGCAGAGGTATGGATCCGTTTAACACGAAACAAACACACTTTTTTTTAAATATAAAGTCTTCCCCGCGACCTCTTTCTCAGAACCCGGTTGTCCCGGCATAAAATGTAGCAAATGCCACTTTTTACAACTCTCTTTTCACAAATTCAAATATATCCTTATTATCGGAGGGTATTTATAATATCTCCTAATAATCGTCACTTTGTTTTGTTGCACAATTGTTGACGTCAAATAGTTACAGTCACAGCTAAGTTTACTGCCGCTTCCAAAGCGCTAGTGCAGAAGAAACGGTAACAAACTGCTCTAAAGCATTTGCTCCAGAACTTTAACTCACAATTAAATAAATATTTAAAGTTGATATGTGGACAGAGAATACTCGTACATTGTTTGTTATGTCATAATTTTTAATCTTCAAAATATCGAATTTTTAAATATTATAAAGTTTTAGTCAATTATATATTGCCGTGTGGTTTCCGGCCTAGAATAGAACCACTCCATTTCTTCCTGTGGATGTCGTAAAAAGCGCCTAAAAGATATTTACGTCACTGAAGATGTACAGACTTTCGATGGGCAGCAGCGTCGGAAGTACGATAGTGACTCCCACTGCGCTCGCCAACCCGCCTGCCAAGCGTGGCGAGTATGGCAATATCCCCCTAATGGATAGAAATAAAACGAACAGGCCCATAGAACCCGATAGCCCTGCTATTCCTGACTGCGATAGCGGTCATGGTAACGGCGGGCCAGGGGGTGCTAAGAACCCCCGGATGGGATCCGGCTACCATCCCCGGCGAAAACTGGCCCTGGTAACACACTATGTCCGCACATTGTGGACTGACGACAAACTGGCTGAGGTGGAAGAGGAAATGAGTAGGTTACGGTGGAACATTGTGGGGTTGTCTGAAGTCCGAAAAGAGGGCGAGGGCACGACAACCCTAGAGTCTGGTAACCTACTCTAACCACCGGGAAGGAGACAAAAAGAAGTCCCAGCTTGGTGTCGGGTTTCTCGTCCACAAGTCCCTAATTAACATTGTCACAACCATCGAGAGTGTTTCTAGCAGGGTAATATACCTGACACTCAGAGTGTCTATAAGATACTCGCTGAAGGTCATACAGGTATATATGCCAACTGAGGATCACTCCGATGAAGAGGTGGATGAAGTGTATGAGGACATCAGTAGGGCCATACTTACTTCTGAAACCTATTTTACGGTTGTTATGGGGGATTTCAACGCGAAACTGGGCAAGCGAGGCGATGGAGAGTTTAGGCTGGGAAATTTCAGATACGGAGTGCGAAACGACAGGGGACGTAGGCTGGCCGATTATCTGGCGCTAGAGGGACTCTTATCGATGAACTCGTTCTTCAAGAAGCCGCCGCAAAGAAAGTGGACCTGGATAGGTCCAGCAAAGAAGAACAAGCCCCCTGTTAAGAACGAAATCGACTTTATTCTAACGACGAAGAGACGAATATTCAACGATGTCTCAGTGATCAATCGGATCAAAACCGGGAGCGATCACCGAATAGTAAGGGGCATCGTGGATATTGATCTCAAAGTCGAAAGGTCGCGGCTGATGAAGTCGATGCTCCGACAGTCGCAGGTCCAAATTTAAAACTCCAAAAGCTTCCAGCTTGAACTATCAAATCGCTAAAACTATGTTTGTGTTGGGAGCTCCACCCTCATAGTTGTAGACCAGTACATCTATCTGGGTCAGTTGATAAAGGCAGGAAGTTCCAGTTTCGAGGAAGAGGTCTTTCGACGAATCCGTTAGCCAATCCGAAAGCGTTAAGGTGTCGTCATCGGTCCTATTAAGTATATTATAAACCTTCTCACAGAGTGCTTTCTTTACTTATGCTTTAATTTTTTTTTTCTTATCAAGGACCGATTTTGGCAATTTATTATAAACAAGTATATAGTTCTCCATTAACGTTTTACTATCTGTTTTCAATCCTTATTGCGTAAGTTTCTACCGGTAAAATCACCCACTTTATTGTACGAAGAAATATTTTTAAGAATATGTTTGCAAGTATACATTATGTTTTCAAATATATACTGTGATGCTGAGACAACCATTTTAATTACATTTTTGCACCTTAACTCCCACCATACGCTTGCTTAGAGTGGCCTTTGGGCAGTGGCGTAGCGTGCCTTGGTGGGGCCCCGTATAAAAATTTGTTTGAAGGAAGGAAGGGTAAAGATTTCTCACAAAAGAAAACAAAAGGTTTACATAGAATTAAAAGAAATATTTATTCATCATAATTATCTATCTGTCACTTTTTGCAAAGTTTTGACACTTCTCTCCGTGGTATATCATCTATCCTTTGTACATGATTATTGATCATCTATCCTTTGTACATGATATGACATAAACGGGGAAATCCCGAAGCCCGCGATAACCGATGTAGGGTGTTGCCAACTTTTGAATGCACGCTTTACGCGGAAAAAAAAGAAATGGCTTTTTTTGACCTTTGTCATTTCTGAAATAAATAAAAAATTGGAAAGTTTTTATTAATTATTGCTCACGCACGTTAGGGGCCCCCGTAGCCCGGGGACGCCGTATAATTGATACGGCAGATACGGCGGTAGCTACGCCCCTGCCTTTGGGTCTGGTGGCCCTGGGCTCTTTTTGCCCTGTTAAAGTTAAATAAGTAGTAGCCTAGCACGTGTTAGGCGGATTAATATTATGATCTTGAAACAGGTCTAGGAGGATCCGAAACCGAGGAACAACGCAGGCTAAGGGAAGCTGAGGAGGCACGGCGGAGAGCTGCTGGTAAGCATTCCAACTTTAGTCGATATACTAACATGTGACTAGACTACTTAGGTACTTATTGTGTGCGATTTTATGTATACATATAATATACTGTCGCGTAGGGCGATGAATGACAATGTCGACGTCACGAACTCGAACGAAAAGAATTTACCTAAAGGAAAATTTCATCAACTACGTCTGAACACGATTGGCCTAGTGGTCTTAGGGATGGACTATGTATCGAGAGAGACCGCGTGAGAGAGAAGGCGAAAAAGAATATACTCACTTTTTTACAGAAAAAAAGAATAGTAAAGTAAAGTGGTGTGTTAAAGTGAAGTGTTCAGTGCAGCGTGAGTGATAGTGCAGTAACGTTCCGCGTGCAAGAACATGTAAAATGTTTAAAGTGGACACTATATATCATCGGCGGCTGTAGTGATATTTATTTGCGGACTGTGGTGGGCGTCTTTAGGCGCCATCCGCCACTCAATCAGCTATGAAAACCAAAAGGACCTACACCAACCTTTTGTATAGTTAGGGTTAAGGTTAGGAATAAAGAAGTGAATAAATAAAAATGGGCTCTAAAGGACTAGTATCCAGAGCCGTAAAATAAAGTAAAATAAATATATATAAAAAAATACAGTGACGTTTTGCCGCGCGTGACAGTGAAGTGAGGGGTTTCTGGCGGGAAGTCAAGGGGTTCAGTTGGAGTTTGCTTTAAATTGTTTTGCAAATTGATTCTAGTGGACTTTATAATATGAAATTGGTGTAGTTTAGTGTTATAAATGCCCATCCTCATGGACAGTATGTAAAATGTTTAAAGTGGACTCTCATAGTGCGGTTGTAGTAATATTTATTTGCGGACTGTGGTGGACGTTTTTAGGCGCCGTCCGCCACTCAATCAGCTATGAAAAACAGCGGGCTCGTATAGATTTGTCGCCAGAAGCTTCTTTGAAGCAAAATTTTTTTTTTTTTTACGGAGGAAAGATCCTTGTTACGGATACCCGTCAGCCTGCGGGGGAGGCTGTCGGGTTATGTGGGACTCGACGCCAGAGCGACGTGCCTGCCCACTAAAAAACCTCCGGAGTTCCATCTCAACCGCTTTTGCCGGGGACACGGGAACTGAAATACATCCGCGAACCCCGGCGCGGCTGGCCGCCAAAGCGGCTCCTCCTCGGGGGCGTCACAGCGCCCCCCCACTCACCAAGTCGGCGCGTCCGGAACTCACGGACGCGCCGTACCTCCTCGGCCCAATTGAGAGGCAGCAAACTCCCACGCAGTCCACCGCCTATGGACCCATGGGAGCCAGATAAACCGGCTCCCAGCGGCGGAGAAGATGAAAGGCTCCGCCGCTTGCCTCTCGCCGCAAACGCGGTGCGGTACCGCTCGGTCGCGGAGGATAGGGAGAGCGGCAACGTAACACCGACACTCCTCCTCCTCCGCGACCGATCTCCTACCACAGCCACGGCGGTGTGGCCCCGCCTGAAGCGCCGGGAGGGCAATGAAACATTCCCCTCCCGGCGGCCCCACCCCGGGTGGGGGGAGAACTTCCCACTCCCCGCCGCCCCATTGGGCGCATCCCTACAGGCTCAAGGCCGAAGCCGAACCCGCGGGAGCGCCCCTCCTCGGGTGGAGGGAGAACTTCCCACTCCCCCGCCGCCCCAATGAGGGCGCTCTCTGCTGGTGGACGACAGCAGGAGCGCCCCCTCGCGGGTTCTTCTTAGCTTCCCCGTGGCCACCGACTACCACGGGTACTGAGCCCCCCCGGTACGACAAACCGGGAACCCATTGGGGGGGAAGCAATCAAAGGACCTACACCAACCTTTGATTGTATAGTTAGGGTTAGGGTTAGGAATAAAGAAGTGAATAAATAAAGATAGCCTCTAAAGGACTAGTATCCAGAGCCGTAAAATAATTATATATAAAAAAAACAGTGAAGTGACATTTCCGCGTACATAGTAGTGCGGCGATAGGCGTGAGGAGACTGTTGGCGTGGAAAGAGGACTTACGCTATCAGTTGTTTGTACCCGCTTCTTGAGTGGTAAATAAAGGCACTATTCCATATGATTATCGTTTCCTTTCCTATCCCCAACCCACTCTCGTGACAATACATTGCCTAAATGTTTTGTAATTAATATTATAAATGCCATCTTTACAAAACATGCAGTGGGTGTGAAAACTTACTTAGGAGGAAAAAAGATGAAGTAGTAATTTCAAGACTTTAATTGTTAGGTCAGATTTTCTTCCGAACCATCCTATTATTTTACACCCACCTAAATTTCTCTAACAACCCGAAGGTTTACTGTTAGACAAAGCTTTTAGCTTCAAGTCCGTCTTTTGTGCTAAACAAATTGTATTTTGTACAATAAAGGTAAAAAAAAATAAACCACTTGACTTAGGTACATTCATATTTGTAAAATGTGTCAATTACGTCATGTATTCCAAATTGGATAATTTATTTATTTTTGAACTTAGGCTGCCTGCCCTTTAAAGTAAAGAGAAGCGGAAGAGCTGTGCCACAATTGACCAACCCAATCGCGTGAGCAGGGATTCGAAAACTAGTTTTAAAATTCTTACAAATAAAAGCAAAGCGGAAAGTGAAGCGGGAATCGCGGAATAGACACGCGAAGCGGTACAGCGACAGACTCGTTGAGTGCTAGCGGCCAGACTCTGCGTATGGAAAAACATAGTCTGCTACTCCGCACCGCAACTCCGTTCCACTACAACGCTTCGCTTCTCCGCTCCTAACACCACTCCGCTACCTCCGCTCCGCATTTATAAATAACACAGTCCAAAACTCGACTCCGTATTATTACTTTATCGCCCGCTCCGCTATGTTCAGTGGACAGGCAGTCTTGTTCTTTTTTTTCGCTGGACTTTCAACTTCATTTTAAACAGACTTCCAAAAAGGAGGAGTTTATTAATTCGTCGCGTTAATTTTTTTTTGTATTCTTACCGTTTATTCAAAGATGCCTGGACTTATTTTGAAAATTCTAGAAAATTTATCAAAATGAGTTGTGTAGTTTGGGGGTAAAGAAGGTTAGTAGTTATGAATAATTATTATTTCTATGGAACATTCAATGTTTACAAAATTATTTGCGCCTCTTGTGCCTAAAAAGCAAAAGACTCTCGCAAAATTAACAATTAATTTAAGGTTAGGTACTATTTAGAGATAAATTATCGTTTTCATTTACGAGCGCCTTTAAAAACATTTTTCCAGGCATAAAATGTAGCATAAGTATGTCACTTTTTCACAATTCTGCATCATTATTTCACAAGCCGACTTTGCAACTGTTTTGAATAAAATTTTCCACCTTTGCTCCCACCATTATGCTGGTGGCCTTTGATTCTTGCGGCCCTTTCGTCTTTCTGCCCTATTGAGCATAACGACGTGTTAGTACGTATTAGGAGGATTATAATATGATCTTGAAACAGGTCTAGGAACCGAAGCCGAGGAAGAACGCAGGCGAAGGGAAGCTGAGGAGGCACGGCGGAGAGCTGGTGGTAAGCATTCCAACTTTAGTCGATATCAAATGTAAGTAAGTAGACTAGGAACTTATTTCATCATCATCACCATTGTCATTTTCAAGCTACGTCAATCCACTGCTGGGCATAGGCCTCGTTTTTTTCCGTCCGGTGCCATTGTCATCCACTGCTTACCCGACATCCTTACAATATCGTCTCCCTACTGGTCTGTTCCCCTGTCCCGACCAACACTCGGTATCTGCTTTGGTCCATCGATTAGGCAAGTGTCTGCCCATTCCGGAACATTAATCCTGGCATAAAATGCATGCCACTTTTTCACATTTGTGCATCATTTCACTAGGCGGTGCGGTTGGCAATTATTTTATTAATTTTTTTGCCCTTAAATCCCACCACCATGATAAGTGTTAACAGCCCTGGGCTCTTGCTGCCCAGTTGAGGATAAATATGTGGTAGCCTTGCACGTATTAGGAGGATTAATAATATGGTCTTGAAACATGTCTAGGAGGACCCGAAACCGAGGAAGAACGCAGGCTAAGGGAAGCTGAGGAGGCACGGCGGAGAGCTGCTAGTAAGCATTCCAACTTTAATCGATATTAAATATAAGTAGAGTAAGTACTTACTTATTGTGAGCGATTTTATATATTTTGTTATCAACATTTTGAATATCATCCTTACAAAACATAGATACAATGTGTGTGAAAACGGACACAGGAGGAAGAAATATGTAAAAACTTAGAATGTAACAGCTGCTTCTCTTCCTGCGCAGATCATAAAACCCGATCGAGGGAATGGGCAAAAATGCAAATCATGTTTATAGGTGACGCGGCTAGCAACCCATCACTATATTGATTGCTTATTCTTTTTCTCACCCACCATCATGCTAATAGTCGTTGGCAAATAATTTCGACCTGGACGCAATTCCGAATTTAATGAATAGGATATTATTTGAAGATGGTGTGGGATGTGTAACCTAAATTTTTGACCGCGAGGAGCCTGTAGAAACTTGAAGAGGGAGGGCAAAAACCTCTAAAATATCGGACTGTTTTCAGACTTTCGCTTAGGTATATCTTCTAAACCATGCGCTTATCTAGAAAAATGTCGAGTACAAGTTGTAGGGCATTAAATTTCCTCCGATTTCGGAGGGAAAAATATTTTTTTGACCTAATACTTACCGCGATACAAAACTTAAAATGTTTATCAAATTTAAAATTTAAAAAGACTACAATTGCGGGCGTTTCAGGAACTAATTCAAGTACGAGCTTGCCCCCTTCCCAATATCTCTCTTTAAAGAGGACGTTATGCATAAAGGCAGGTAAATTATGACAAACCTAATCTTACACCTAAGATGAACCACATGTGACCGGCTCCAACTAGTTCTAACCGGAATGATAATGGCTAAACCTAGTTCTAGCCGAAAATAAGCAGGATACATCTAAGTGTAATGTAACCATCTGAGCCAGGCCGCACTTCTAGCTGGCTAAAACCAGGCGCACCCGGCGTTTCGGCTTTTAGCCTTAACATTTTAACATCAATCTAGTAAACGATTGATCATTTCTTACAAGGCGAAATGGACCCTGAGCGGCGAGCAGCCGAGGACATTCTTCACAGGCAACTTAAGGCTAAGGGGCCAGAGATATTTTACAAGCAGCCGCAAACAGTAATGACGCATGGCGAGGCTTCAGACTGGTAATTTCACTCATTTATTTACAGTTAGTGCATTTATTTGTTAACAACCATATCAGTCCACTGCTGGACTAAAGGCCTCTCCCAAAAAGGGAGGATTTGCCCATGATCACCACTCTACGCTGGGCAGGCGGATTCGTGCAAGCAGTAAGTGGTATAAAGTGCTTGCAAGAAGAACGCTACTGCCCATTATCTGTTACCTCTCTTAACGGCCTCCTACGACACCCATGGGAGGAGAAAAGGGTGATGACAGGTGTAACTTTGCGGAAGTCAAAGTTACAAACTATGCTATGTAAATTTTATATAAATCCTTTTCCAAATTACGCCGTAATCCCACTGCTGATTGATTAATATTTTTACTTTTATCTTTAATTACGGGTCAGAGAGAGAGCGACATAGTTGTTTCCTCTGCGATATGTGGCCATTGCCAGCTGTCGCTGTCAGTTTCTGTATCGCTCTAGCGATATAGTTATCGCTGAGATACGTGATATACGCTGGTCGATGGCGATACGGCTATTCACTGGCATACTGCTTGAATGCCTTTCCTACATATAGGCATGTCGTATGAGAAAGTTTTTCTTTCAAGTAGGTAATCGTACCTACCATAGGAAATTTTCTTCATAGGATTTATGTATACCTATTAAAACGCAACTCAGCACAAACCTTTTTTTGTTTTAACTTTTATATTATTTTTAAATTTTTTGAGGTCATCTTATTATATAGACTCACACAATATAAAAGAAGTTAATGTAATCAAAGATCTAGGTGTAACATTTGATAAAAAACTCACGTTTATTCCACACATAGACAACATTACTAAGAAGGCATCTGAACTTTATGGATTTGTATTTAGAAATTGCAGAGATTTCCGGAAACCTCGCACTAAAATATTAGTTTTTACAACCTTGATACGTAGCATATTAGAGTATTGTAGTGTAGTCTGGCGCCCGCATTATGCAACACACACACTTCGTATAGAACGGCTACAGAAGCGCTTTTTAAACCATCTTTCTTACACGGTTCGAAAACATGAGGAGCTGAAATCATATGACGAAAGGCTGAATTACTTCAAGATTAGTTCATTATCGAAAAGAAGGAAGATATTGGACCTGAAATTCTTTTATAAAATTGTTCGTAATAAAATTTATTCTCCACAACTTTTAAGTAAAATTACGTTTAGAGCTCCTTCTAGAAGGATTCGAGGTATTGTTGTACCCTTAGTCTTACCCTTCCGTCGAACTGTTTTGGGTCATAATTCACCTATTTACAAAATATGTGACGTATATAACAAAGTTAGTCATTGCTGTGATGTGCACCATGACTCTTTAAATAAATTTTGCAATAGTATTAGTGGTGCCTTGTAGTGCCGTGATCCGTTAATATTTATATATACATCATTGAATCCATTACACCATAGACATAGTGATATCAGCATATTTTAGATTTTAACATAGTAAAAACTTTATAATTGTAAGTTTAGCTTTAGGGTAAATTTAATTGTCAATATAAGGGGAAAAAATTTACTCCAACACGAAATAGTTTTTCGATTTCGTACTTAAGTACATATTTGTGTATTCTAAATCTATGTAAGTACACACAAAGATTTGGAATATACGAGTAGTGCATACACACAATCTTTAGGTGGTGGCAGGTGAACAGGATTGCCATTGCGGTCTTGTTTTACCATAATTATTGATCTGCATTTATATTTAATGTTATGCTAAGTATACCAACTTTTGTAATTGTTAAGATAAGTATGTTATAAAGCAAGTGGTGTTCACCTTAGAAGGTGTGCGCATTAAGCAAAAATGTTTTGCATTTTAGATATAAGCCTGTATTAATGTAGTACACAATGGTGAACATAATAAATAAATAAAAAAAAAAAATTTATTCGAAACTTTTGAGGTTCGTGCTAAGTCGCGTTTATATAGGTATCTTCTATATATAAAAGAAAATACTGACTGACTGACTGGCATATCAACGCACAGCCCAAACCGCTGGGTCCAAAGACTCCAAATTTGGCACATAGGTTCCTTATAAGGTCTAGGGGGCACTAAGAAAGGATTTTTCAAAATTCACCCCCTAAGGGGGTGTAACGGGGTTCCAAAGTTAGTATGGAGAAACAAGATTAGTTTGAATATTTTATTCGGAACTTCGCAAGAGTACTCTTGACGATAAATAAGTAAATACGTGTTTTGACAAGGGGTGGGGGAGGGGGGAAGGAGAGGGAGGGGAGGGTAAATTCTTACACTATAATAAAGATTTTCACAAAAAACTAAAATATTATATGGACCATTCTCGACTTCTACGCGGACGAAGTAGCGAGTTAAAGCTAGTACCTACATAAATCAGTTGAGTCCCGTTAATATTTTATTTTATGAAATAACCCTAATTTTACACCAACAGTATTTACACACAACGCTCGAGCATGATACACAATAATGCTTAGATTCTTATCTACCTAAATACCAATGATAGGTACAATATACACAAATCATGTGTTCAAAACGCGATAGTTTAAACCAAAACTTCTTGTTTAGTATGTCTTGTGTCACTGGTGAATACATGGATTATATTTTCTTTTATAGGTTGAAAGAATCACCAGTAAAAGTAGACAAGTCAGTGAAAGAGTCTGGAGACGCCGACCGGCTGCACAAGAAGTTTGAGAGGAAACTCGGCAACCTAGTCAACAAAGAGACGCCCGCTAAGATGTACGACACGATGCAAGGTACGGTCGTAATCCTTTTTTTTTATACCTATTCTAACCATTTCCTATCGATGTACAGCTGGACTACGGGCCTCTTCCAATAAATGGAAGGTTTGTCCATAATGACCATGCTGCGTAGGCGGGTTAGTGATTGCAGTAGGTATTACACCAATCATCTACGTACTTTACCTTTTTGCGTTATGTCTGTCAGGTCAGCGCAGTATGTATTGTTCCTCAATGTCCTTATGTTAGGGTAAAAGTATTTGAAATACTTTTACCCTCGCAAACTTCTCTATTTTTTTTTACAGATGTTATCATCGAATCATCAAGAAAGCTATCTGAAGTTTTCCTTGCTAAAAGTAAGTTGAATATCATTATAAGTATGTACCATATAGCCTATACCATATTTCTACTACAAGCCGCGGACGCCTTGGACCAGTCATAATATAATCACTTCATCACTTAACATGAACCTTTTTTATTGTTTGTACACGAACCTATATTTTCTGCAGATTACAAAACACTTGTGCGCGACGGCCTCATATCTGAAATGCAGAAAAAAGGCAACGAGATCCTAATAGATATGGACGGAGCAGCTGAAACGTTCTTCTTTGCTGCTCAAAGGTCAGAAATACTAAAATATTTAACGCGTAACTTATAAGAAGGGGAAGGTAGAAAGAGGAACATATGAGATTTAGATGTTTAAAGTTTCTTGTAAGTCGAATCTCCAAAATCAGTTATGTATTATTAAATAAAACTGTTAAATAGTTTTAAAGTATAGAGTCTTGCAATTCCAAAGTTTCCGGTCTCCATGGTTTTTAGGCAGTAAATTGAATAGATGCTTTGTTAAACTCGCCCTCAGATTTTGCTCCGGACATACATATATCACTAGTAAAGTTTGCATTTTTAATTATAAAAGTAGATTTCCCAAATTGAAGTGTTTGTGGCACCCTTAGATGTACAACACTTATATTGGAATGTGTACGAAATGAAAGGGAAAAACATTAACATTTACTCTTGTGCAGAGGGAATTGAATAAATTTGATATTGGCGTTAGCTCTTGTTCATTATCAGAGCTATCCTAGGATGGAGCGATTTCAGTATATAAATTATCAGCGGCTGCGCATAACGAAGTAACTTCCTTTAATATAGACAAATATAAAAGATAAGGTTACGATAATGCTGTCAAGTTTTAAAAAAACAGTCTTAAAATAAAGAGCTAGGTGGAGCAGCGCTATCGCCTAACGTGACTAAATAACGTGACAGGTTGTGAACGTAGAGCTACCAATCTTATACAACGTGGAAGGGACAGGACATACTCGTAATAAATTGAACCACAGGCTGTACTAGATCATTATAGTATTAAGATTATATTCAACAAGAAAGAATACAAGCTAGACATTTCTTCTTACGAACAACACGAAATTGTAATAGACTCGTATTATATCTAGTGCCAAAAAGTGAAAAATATAAAAATAACTGTTATACCATGTGTAAAGAGATTTATAATAAATTGCCGTCTGCACTAAAAGAGCTCCCGTTAAATAAATTTAAATCATTTCTGCGCAAATGGCTGCTTAAAAGAAAGTTTTATTCAATTAAGGAGTTTTTAGAATGTAAAGTAAAAGATTGTGAATTAATGATGTATAGGTTAGAAAACTTTGATTTGCATGCTGTTTAATATGGCTAAATAGGTTTAAGGTACTTTTTCAAATTGTATTTTTTTTTAAACACCTGTAGGTATTGCACACCCTATTTATTGCAAATAAAATATTATATAACCTTATGTTATAAAATAACAGTCAAAAAATAACAAAACCTAATTTCGACATTCTAGTACAAAATGCCAGGGCAGCTGTCGAATTTGCAACGCCCAATGTTTTTCTTTTAATTTTTAACTGTTACTTTAAATTCATTTTAACATAGTGATCTAGTATAGCCCGTGGTTCGATTTATTACAGGTATGTCCCTTCCTAGTAGTGGACGATATACATCGATGTTTTAAAAATAACCGATGCATCGAAACAAACCAATGTACGGTAAGCCTCAAAAATGGAGTCTCAATTTTTCATACAATAAGTATGAGAAATTGGGACTCCACTTCTGAGGCTTGCCGTACCTATTTATTCTTAATTCTACAACATAGCGTATACATCTATTTTTTTTATCGATGTATTGAATTTTTGTATTTTATATCGTTAACGATCTTTTTTTATTAGCACGCGCGGTCTTTCGTCCGATTAGGTTTGATAATTAAAAAACGTCCCACACACGACGCATTTTGTCAAACCTACATAGCTAAACAAACCTATATATACAGAAAAGAGAAATTGTGAGAGTTTCTCGCTCTATCATATAGCTAGTTTCATTTCGCTCCGATCTGTGGTACTATTTTTCAACCGCGGAGTCACTTAACTAAATTAAGGGGCTACGTAAATTTTCCGGGTTCCAGTGCTGCCCCCATTTGAAATAAATCACTTAAAAGGAAACAGATATATAATTTAAAATGTTGTCTTGACCAGGCTCTAGATGACCCTTTAAACACTACTACACTATTTTATGATCGCCCGCACATACGCCAAAAGTGGCCGTTTTTCGCAATTGTGCGTAGAAAAGTTAATTACCTTAACGATTTATTGTATGGAAAACTTATTCGTTTGGGTGACTCCGCTAAGCTCGCCACTAACATAGTAATTTTTGTTCACCTATTTTTACCATATCTAAAAAAAGCATAGCTTTTTTTGTTCAAAATATCTTTCTAAGCTTGTACGTAAGCATAATAAAGCTTTTTTTAAAAGGTGCTTGTTTTAATATCTAAACCATGAATATCTAACTTATACAAAAACAGTTAATGTGAGGAAAACATCGATGTATTTTTTGATACAAAGATTCAAATGTTTAATCAGTAATAAGACCTTTACAGGCACTTTTACACATCAATAGGTAGATATAATTTACTTTACGCGTAAAGTATATTGATATATCGATATAACATTGATAGATACCACTTTCCGATGCGAAATACATCCATGGTTTTTTATGTCCATTACTATCCCTTCCACGATTTCATTCCCCATTATTTACATGTGTTTATCTCTCTCCGCTTAGACTGAAGAAAGCCAAGTCATTAACAGCGCAAGAGCCGTGCTCCCGCGTAGCATATCAGCTGAACAAGAAGCTGGACGACATGGCACGATGTCGCTCTATGGCGAGGAAGCTCACTGCTCCTATGAAAGGTTATGCTTATGTGTCTTTTTCCACTCCTGTACTGTTTTCTGTCTTTTAAATGGACCCGAACACTAGTATAAGAACATAGATAATATGATTTTAGAAAAGTCTATAATCTGTTCCTTATGTAATAGGCAATAGCACATGTGTCGTTATTTTGCCAAAAAAGGTAGTCCTAGCCAACGACCTAGAACTTTATTTTTCTTGAGATTTACCATACTGCCAACATAAGAAAAACGTTCTTTAATATAGTCACTTTAAAAGAAGTTTACCATATGTATTAGGTCTCCTAGTATCTTCCAAACATATGTCAAACATTTTCGTATTTATCTTTGTCTATTTTTGTATTCTGTCTATTAAATATAGTTTTAGAAAAAGTATTGTATGCAACGTTGTATAAGTACGTCAAAAAATGCTCGATGGCGTCTTATTATGATAACCTGCCACTCGCGTCGTTTGACCCTTCTTATACAACTTGCATAAAATACTATTGACACATTACGCCGGAGTTACGTAACCGAAATTCCGCGGCCAATTTATTACTTCGCCAAAAAGACGTTATTTTGTCCAAAGTGTGTTGTTTGTTAGTCATTCAATATCATTGCATACGTGATCGCCTGCTTATAGTTTTAATTTGTCTTGCGTCATGGTAGTTTGAAGTGGTCAAACATTCAAAGTTATTCTGTTTCATTCTCCAAAGCAGTCAATATTACTGATTGGACGAAATTATAATAGTTTTGATTAGTTCAAGCTTGACTTCTGGATTTGTCAAGCATTATACCGAGTTAAGACCTAAGTTGTATCATGTACAGTCAAGTACCAAGATACCTTACCAGGCCCTCTACTTATATCTTCAATTTTCTTGTTTCGCCTTTTCCTTGCAGAACACATCAAGGAGGCCGTTGAATACTTATCAGGACTAGTCACCAAACCAGGTAACGTACAATTTATTATAGTAAAAAAAATAAAATCTTTGAATATATAGCAATTTTCCTCTCAGAATGTAATAGCTATTTCTCTTGCTGTGCAGATCGTAAAAGCCGGTCGAGGGAATGTGTGAGAATCTGAATCATGTTATTAGGCGATTTGGCTAGTAACTCATCACTATTTTGATTCCCTTTTAGGGTTCCGCACCCAAAGGGTAGAAACGGTACCCTATTACTAAGACTCCGCTGGCCGTCTGTCAGGCTTTATCTCAGGAACCGTGATAGCTACACAGGATGTATTTCTGTTGCCGCTATAACAAATACTAAAAATAGAATAAAATAAATTACTTAATAATCCCATACAACAAGCGCAATTTTTTTTGCCGTTTTTTGCTTGACGGCTCACGGCGTAGACGCTTGAAATTTTCACAGAATATTCAGTTGCGTATTCACTTTAAAAATAAATAATTAAATCAAAATAAGATAAATATTTAAAGGGGGCGACATTACAACAAACGTGATTTTTTATAGATAATGGTACGAAACCCTTCGTACGCGAGACCAACTCGCACTTGGCTAGTTATTTCATCTCCATGCCTACCATAACGCTAAACGTGATCTTTGAGTCTTACGGGCGACTCTCGGCACTGTCTACCCCGTAAGGGATAAAAACATGATAATTTATCTATGTATAAATACATAAGATGGTGCATTTTAGATTTGTCGTTCATGTGACTGAAAAAAAAATACATTTGTAGATGAAGAAATCGAAGCGTATGTAGCGCTGCTTGGAGAAATGGAAGCCAGGGGCGACTCACTTTTGATCGAAGGGAACATTCCGAAGTCATACAAAGATGCTGCGAAGTAGTAAGTCTTTCTTCGGGATCGTAAAATCCTGTTTGATTTAGTTGTAGTTGTATGAAGAGTAAGAGCTGTAAACTAATGTAACTATAGCATTTGGAGATAGTAATTTAAAAATATTTATTGTTTAATATATATAACTTTATTGACCAGAAACAGCTTTACATTAAATTAAAAGAATACAGTCCCTGTCTCCTAAACTAGGCAAAACCTGTATGTTAGGAGAATGTTCCTTCCCAATCAAGGGATTTAATCTTAACACTAGACTAAATTATTAGACACAATTACATAAAAAAATGGATTTTACATTAAATTTAGTTTCAAATTCCTACAGTAAAAACAGTTTAAAAAAATAAAATAAGACAACAATGATGAAACTGGTTTGTGTGAGTGGGAGTGTATGTGTTTTATGTGTGTACGTTTAAGAGGGAAGTCGAGCGCGCACTTGTCCATACAAAAAGAGAAAACGTTTTTCGAGTCTGATCTCAATAATTTTTAGTATGTTGTATCGAATTACATTTACGATTAGAAAAACGTTTTCTCCATCAATTTTTTTGTATGGACAGAGCGCGTGCTATACTTCTTCCTCATAATATTCCGATTTTTCAGAATCCAAATATACGTATACTAAAACTAGTAATAAATAAATGATTATAAATAGTGCAATAAAACTACCTAGGTGCAACACTAATTACCATGTCGACCGACTCGGACACATCACTAATGACACAGAATAACTACTAGTACTCACGTACAGAAGTCTTACTTAAAAAAGAAATTCATAGAAATATCTAATCAATGTGGTTAGCGCTATGGTTGAATTTAGCTCGCGTCAGAAGTCCCACCTCTTCGTTTAAATACCTACACATATCCATGGCAAGCCAATTTCATTCTTATTACTCGGGACAAACGATTCATGTAACTGAATTTACCCTTCAAAGTGGTCGCTGCGCCCATAGTAATAATGTAAGTATATATTCGATACTTAAACGCGGAGTGACACAGGCCTGCTAATGAGCGACTATCGCTTTCAATTATCCAACAACTTGAAGACTAAAAAGGGACAAAAGTTTATTGATTGAACAACAAGAAACCTACCAAAGAATTACAATCTAGAATGCTTACGCCATTCCCGAAATATATACCTGGAGTTCCCTTCCATCCCTTTCTACATTATTACACTGGCAGTTTGCGGGAAAAGGATGGACGGAACTCGGTTTATTTTTTATTTATCAGCTTTATGAAAATATTAAATTTAAGTACGTGGCATAGGCGTAATTTTCAATGTTTTTTTTTTTTTTATAAAATCATTACTTGTAGTTTTTCTAGTTTGTATGTAATTTCTTTTTTACCTACTTAATTGTTAATTTAACCTTCGCTCATTATACCGATACGTCCTTTTTGCCTTTACTTTATAAGTTCTTTCAGCTTCCAGTTTATCATTTCAAGATGCTGTTTCGTTTTTCAGTCTTCGGCAATTAACGAAATGGGACGATCAAATAAATCTTCCGGATAGCACTTTGCAATCATCTACGGTATCAAAGCTTTCCTCCATGATGGCCAACGTGACGCCTAGTGGATACACCAAGGCAGTGTTGGATGGTAAGAAAGTATACACCTGTGGACGTGTCCGTAACTTAGTTTCGAAATTCAAGCGTTCGGACATCGTCTAGTTAAAAATGAACGCCCCACCACTATTTAACAAGCAGAAACGTATCAATATTTACTAAATACAACGTTGAAGAGACATATCCGTAATAAGAAGAACCTCGGGCGATACTAGATCACTATGGTATGATTACATTAAAATAACAGTCAAAAACTAAATTTGGAATTTCCATATAAAAGTGTGTAGCTGCTTGAGCCATTTGTATGGGAATGTATTTTTTTTTTTGTTTTCTGCCAGTTATTTTAATTTCATTATACTAAAGTGATCTCGTATGCCCGTGGTTCGATTTCTTACGGGTATGTCCCTTCCACGTTGTATATTTTTTTAATCATTTATCATTGTATGGGCTTGCTTAAGTCTCGAACGGCTAGATCAGTTGATCCACTAGTACATATATGACCCGAACGCGCGACAGAGCGAACGTGCATTTCATACCAGGCCATTCAGAAATTATTGCGTAAAAAGTTTTTATGTATGTGAGACTGGCCAGTTACAATCTATTTTGAAAATATAATTATTTATAAGTAAAAATAGATACGTCCCAAATTTAAAATTTCCCTCCTTATTTTTTGCGGACTAATTCAAATTATCGTGTTTTATTGAAAAATGGATCTGAGCCGAGAACATTTTCGCGCTATGATTTTTTACGATTTCAAGTGTCGCCTGAAACGGATGAATCGTACGATAGGCTTTAAATGGCATTTATGGGTGAAGGCCATTTCAAGGCAACCGCGTACGTTGGTATAACGAATTCAAGCACGGTTGACTAACTTTGGAGGATGAGGAAAGAAGTGGCCGCCCTTTGACGGCTATTACAGAAGAAAACGTGCTAGCAGTGAAAAATATAATCCACGATAATAGGCGAGTTTACGTATCAGGAGATCCTGCAGATTGGATCAGAAAGTGTTCACGAGATTCTACACGTGCATTTTCGCGTAAGGCAGATAGTTTCACGATAGGTGCCGCACAACCTTACAGATGCTCAGAAGCAAGCCCGGGTGGAATGGTGCCGCGATATGATAAACAAATTTGAAGCAGGCTCGTCTCAGCGTGTTTACGTCATGATTACAGGTGATGAGTCCTGGATTTATCAATACAATCCAGAAACAAAGCGATAGTCTACGTTTTGGGTGTTTCAAAACGAGTCAACCCCTACCAAAGTGAAGCGATCTAGAAGCGGGGGGAAGATTTTGATAGCGAGCTTTTTCACGTTGTCTGGCTACTTGGTGTCGATTCCTTTACGGAATCAAAGAAGCATCAACGCCGAATGGTATACTACAACAAGCGACCAAACAGGGCTCCGCGGGCTAATGCTCCACCACGACAACGCGCCCGCCCACACCGAACTCAAAACGAGGGACTTCCTGGACAGCATGCTTGTCAAACTCCTGGGTCACCCTCCTTACAGCCCAGACCTAGCACTATGTGACTTCTTTTTATTCCCGAAAATAAAAAATCTGTTTTTTATTTTCGGGATTAGATACAATTTTCGTCACCAGAAGATGTTCTGTCATGTCAGCGTTTGAGCAGGCTATAAACGAGGTGCCTGCAGCGGACTGGAAAAGTGTTTGGAAAATTGGTTCAGACGCATGAAACTTTGTATAGAGGCTGTTAAAGAGTGCTTTTTATTTTATTTCATTTTTATTTATTAGTACACATACAGTGAGTTAGGTACATGAAATGATAAAATTATAAGAGTAGAAATATAACTAGATAGCCTACCTCACCAATTATATAAGTACATAACATGTACATTATAGCATAAATCAAGTAATAAAACAAATTAAATTGTAGGTAAAAAAAATGAAAGAATGAATTACTTAGGTGATGAACACAGGCGATTATAAAGTCGACACATTCGGTACATTGGATTGTTGTGGCCAATGTTATTCGCACTAGAAGGTATGGGAAACAGTTGAGGAATTCTTTGACTGCGCGAAGGTGCTTCTAAGTTAATTTCGGTTAAAGTACAAGTTGTCAATTTTGAGTTTATAATTTTGTATAAGTATGTCAGGTCAGATAGGGAGCGTCTATAGTAAAGAGATGAAAAATTAAAGTGCTCCAGGCGCTGTCCATACGTGACTAAGCTGCTTCTCAGGGCCAGTCGTATAGCCAGTATTTTCAAGAAGCATTTCTGTATAGACTCAATTCGCTCTACATGCGTTATATAATGAGGGGACCAAATAATAGAGGCATATTCCAGTTTGAAAAGTACGAATGTTTTATACAACGTTATAAGAGTTTTGTTTATTTTAAAATCTTTGGAAATTCTACATATGAATCCGAGCATCTGTTTACATTTAGACTACTTTGAAAAGGTTTAATAAAAAAAACCATTAGAATCCTATTTTTTGTTTTCGCAAAACTTTCTGAGTTTCCCATGTACATTGAGCGCGCTCCTCGCCTTACTTTGACAGACAGATTGATCACACGGCAAGTACCAAACCTCAGCAAAATCTCTGCACAAAATGTGACAATGTCTCTGTATAAAATGTGACAATACGTACATATAATAGAGACATTAAACACTCCCACACTTTAAATAGTCATGACTAAAGTGACAAGCGTTCGTTTATTCACAATAGCACTCCAGGTACAAACAGCCCACATGAAAAGACAATTCCTTGTTCTACCTATTTGTAAATTTGCACTGAATAAAATATTTTTCTTTCTTTCTATTATACTAGCTTACACAAATAATTGTTTAATTATCTGCAATGAATCAAAATGAGGACGTAAAGGACTTGCTCGTACTTATTTGCGACATATTCATAATCGCAGTGTAAATGTTATTGGAACGAAGATCCTTATTGCGCGTTGTGAGAGGGGGCTAGACGGAAAAAATTAAGACCAAAAGTTGTAACGACACTTTTTGTTCATTCAAATTTATGAAGATAATAAAAACTTGATTTTAGAACGCAGAAAAGAGATTGAATGTAATTTAGACCTATTTATATTTTACTTCGTTCCATCACGGGAGTGTCCCTTGACACCTCTCAAGTTTTTTTAAATTTGTGTGCAGGTGTTATCCAGTCTTGCACAAAGTTACTGGTATCTTACATCATGTTGCAAGGTAAACAGTATTTTATGCTTCCGTAGTTCGCATATCGATAAGTGTAGTTTCTACTCGTATAGTCCTATAGTCGGTTAGCTCTCTAAAAACCTTGATACTTTGTCAAAAAGTGTAATTAACTAGCTGTTACCCACGACTTCGCATGCGTAAATGTAGTACTTTGTTAAAAAGTCTACTTTTGTATGGCAATGCATAGGATTCCCCATACAAAGTTCCACTCCCCTTTTCATTCCCTATGAATTTTTGGATAAAAACTACTCTGTCTCCCCGGGTTTGGAACTATATCCATATCAAATTTCATCTTAATCGGTTCAATAGTTGAAGCGTGAAAAGGTAACAGACAGACATTACTTCCGCATTTATATGTATATTAGTAAGGAAATAAGGATAAGGATATACAATTATCTAAACAAAGACAAATTTAATAAACAAACCATTTATTAGAATTTGTAGAGTAAGATCCCAGAGCGATCAGACATAACTTAGTTTCTCAAACATGAAACCTTAAGTTCTCAGTAGCGTCTCATGTACACCTGCGTGCTTGTGAAGCTTGTCCGGTGACACCTGGGCAGGTACCAGGTGAGAAAGGTAACTAAAAATAAGAGTTACTTAACTTAAAGTTATATGGCTGAGTTTTAGATATGTTTTATAGAATATCATTCTCAAGTAGTATCGAAAGTGTCAGACACTTTTCATGGACCAAAACTTTTGTCAGACGCTTTAAAGCTCCGCAAAAAATAAATGAACTTAACTTATTTTTTAATGTCTGATTTTTAAATATGTTATCGAGATTACTATTACAAAATTATATTTAATCAGTCAGACAAATTGAAATGACCAAAAATCCCCTAAACACAAAAATTATTTGGCCGGGAGTACGAGCGCAAGAGCACTATGCGCATGCGTTTCAAAGCGAAGAATTTAAATATTCCAAAAAGTACTTACTGCTTTCGATTAAATATTTTTGCATCTGTATTTAAATAAGATTTTTTTTTACCAAAGATAACAGTTTTAACATTAACAAGAAAAAATAATTTTAGTAAAAAAATATTAAGGTGTCACTTACTAAGTGAAAGTATTTGATTGTCCTTAATCATCGTCATCATCATTAAAATAATCATTAGAATTTTCATAATTAAGCCAGTCAAATTTTCCATTCGCGTCATCATTCTCATCGTCATCATTTATGTTGTTGTCGTTGCTTCCAACTTCTTCTGTAAAAATCAAATAAAAGAATTACAAAACATAAAAATACAAATATAAAAAAAAAAATTGTGAACCTAAAGTCAAAGTACAGTTCCTAAATCTTGAAGTGATTCACTGACGTCTCTTGGTAATTGGTCACCATTAAACCAATGAAAGTGATACTGGTTTTCTTCTAACGTCCAGCCATTATTTTCAGGAGTAAAAATGGTTGATTGTTTTTCATTTGCATTATTTCATATGCTAGCAATGTAATTAGCTCGGAGAAATTGTTGAAATATTTCAGTTTTGCATGGTGGTAAATTGCTAGCATCAATTTTTTTTAATCTGAACAAGTTTTTTGGTGAAGTTCTGAAGAAAAAAATGATGAATGGGCAATGTGTGAGTCTAACTTAATTTACTTGTAAAACGTGTTTTTCTTAGGAGTTTTTTGTCGCATAACAATCCTTACTCCAGCACGATACCTTCTTTCCAAGGTAAGAAAACTTATGAATTAGCACAGTTTACAATAAAAAAAATCCAATTTTCGTGTGACACAATATAAGCCAGGTATACAGGTGTTTACTACTCATTCAAAAGTTGGCTCACGTTAATGTGGTCGCTATCTCTTTTGCTCTTGTGAGGGTGACAATTAACGTATTGTTTGTCGCATTCTGCTAGTTCGGACTTCTTACGCAGTAAAAAAAATTCTTGGTCTTTGCAATGTATACTATACCTTTCGCGCACATACACAGTAGACTGAGACAGATTGTGAGTTAAAGAAGGAGAACCGAGTTACTATGGACGTCTCACTCGCTCTGAAACGCATGCATAATGCTCTCGCGCTCGTACTCACGGCCGAATAATTTTTGTGTTTAGGGGATTTTTGGTCATTCCAATTTGTCTGACTGATAAAATATAATTTAATTAAAGCGTTTGACAAAAGTTTTGATCCATGGAAAGTGTCTGACACTTTCGATACTACTTGAGAATGATATTCTATAAAACATATCTAAAATCAGCCATATAAATTTAAGTTAAGTAACTCTTATTTTTAGTTACTTTTCTCACCTGGTACCTGCCCAAGCTTCACAAGCAAGCAGGTATACAAAGTACATGAGACGCATCTGAGAACTTAAGGTTTCATCTTTGAGAAAATAAGTTATGTCTTATCGCTCTGGGATCTTGGACTATTATAGTGGAAACCAACTTCATACGTACTAAAACCTAAAAACAATCCTTTTTTGACCAATGTTTGTAATAAAATATTTTACTTTATTAAATGTTGTTAATAGTTTAGAGTAGATAAGAAATGAATTAAAACGGATATAAATTAGGAACTAATGATTTGTAACATCAGGTGTAAAGACGGAAGCCCTGAAGATCCTGATAGAACAGATGGAGAAGGCCGGCGATGGCGTGCTGCTGCGGCATGGGACCATACAGAAGATGTACAACCAGGGTGCCGACATGTACGAAACTTGCCGCGTTCCTGGTTGCATTCTTAGGCTCTAAGCACACGGCGTATTTTAAACACGCAAACGAAGCGCGTTTCAGGAACGCGTTTTCAGCGCCGTATATATTGGTGCAAACGCACGTAAAACACTACTTCGGAAAGCACGTATAAGCCGTTAGTCCCGGATGACATCATTATAAGGCAGTCGTCCAGCTACGAGTATGTCAGATACCTTAAGGTAGATTGAAAAATCTGACACCTGTGTTGGCTACTTACACACACGAAAAACAAACAAAAACTGTACTGTATAGGATCTCTGGGTGTATGATGGCTTTTTCTTATTAGTACAGGATCCGTATATAAAACGACCTTCACCGATCGAGTAACCGGACGAAATGTGTTTTTTACAAATTAAAATATGTTAATGAATGTAACGGTGATGGGTTGCCGAATGAAATCCTGTCAAGGATATTTTTAATTAATTATATAAAAGGTTATTTTTTTTTCAATACCTTCACCGATCGAGTAACCAAAAAAAATTAACACCAATTGAAAGTCCGAAGTCTATAGAATATGCAAACGTAGGGTTGCCTACCTTTTTCTTGTCAAGGCTATAGGGTTGCTTAATTTAAACAGGTGATCAAAAAATGATACCTTCACCGATCGAGTAACCAAATCAATTATATATGAAAATAAAGATAATTTTTTTACGAATACGATGGTATACGGTTGCCTATGAAAAATTTGTCAGAAATTAGGGTTTTCAAGTGTTGAAGTTTGAAAATTTTACACGGTTTGAAGTGAGCGAGAAAGAAAGCCTCTATTCCATCCAGCGCGATAGACGAAGATGCAGCATAGCAGCCGTTAGCCCCACATCAGCCGCTTGAAATAGTGCAGGAGAGGGAGAGAGATAGCATATACGCAATATTAAATGCGGTCGAGTGAGACGCGCCATAGCAACTAGTCCCCTCTTCGTGTCTATGAAACATAGTGCGCATGCTTTGTTGCCTGTTGACAAGTCCGTGCATGTGTTGGAGTGTAAATTGTAGTTTTGGAGCAACTTCCCGCCATTCTTATAAAAGTAATAATATAACGTGCTACGGAATTCTAAATCTTGCTGTGTATTTTTTTTTTTAATTTAAATCATCTGTGAATTTATTTTCAAAATGTCAAAAACGTGTTTTTTATGTGGTTTGAAAGAGTCTGTAATTGACTTTGATGATAAAACCTTAAAAAACTGCAAATTAAAGTTGGCATTTAGGCAAATTAAAAATTTCAAATACGGTGATGTGAATATAACTGATATATCACTCGATTCGTATTTGAAATTTGAAATTTGAAAAAAAACACGTTTTTGACATTTTGAAAATAAATTCACAGATGATTTAAATTTAAATCAAAGCAAATTGGGAATCTGCTTGGAAACGCAAATGTTGCACGAGAGGTCTTTATGATCATACGCCATATGCAGGATGAGATAAAGTGGTCTAAAATGTTGGTGAGTCAAGCTCTGAAGGTAGACTGCATCTCTACCCGCGCCAAAGGGGAGAAAAGAGAGATTTCACAAATCCTTAATAAATGTTGCCGCCGAAAAACCCACGGCTGCAAAAGCTTTCAGAATTTAATAAATTACTGATATTGCCAATATTTTTACTAAAAGTGAACAGAAAATACAAATAGGTACTTAATATTTCATATACGTGATTCAGACTACTTAAATGTTTACAGAAAATCAAACTTTTCTTATATTATTTTATATAGTTCTATTCGCCAACTCATAAACATTTCAGATTACGAGGAAAGAACACTGACCAGCTTTTGGTACAAAACGCAGACCCGGTGGCGGCGAGAAAAATACAAATCAAGTTAAAAAATCTTATGAGCAACGCCACCCCAGATAAATACACGTCTGTCATGGATGGTGAGAAACAAATGTAGAAGCTATCACTACTAATAAGCTAAACGAAAACCGTAAAAGTACCGATACTAAAATGTGTGTTATGTTAGTAGCTGTAAATGTCTATATTGATGTTGTTTTGCGTATCGCCCAACCCGTGTTATAAGCATGATTTTTGTATGAGAGATCAGTCGCAATAATACACTCGTACAGAGCACACAGTGTTTTCCTTAGAAATTTTCTCCAACCGAAAGTGAACCTTACGCACCAATACATATGGTCGAAATCGAACCGGATAGCCAGCGCATAAAAAGTGCCATCGCCGTGCACCGAGAACAAAAGAAGACTGCATTCCTTAGATAAGGAGTCGTCGCAGGTGTGCAATTTTGTAGTAAACAACCTATGGAGTTATAACTATAACTGGATACATTTACGGAACAGCCATACATCGCGGTAATCGTTGCTATTGAATCTATATTTAGAAGACTGATTAGTTGGATTTTTACGGTTGAAAGTTATATATTTAATTGAAGAAAAATGTCTACAAGTGAACAATTAATTAGTACTTTGGAAGATACGGCTATGTTACTGCAAAAAACGCAATCTAACTTAAGAAAATGTCCGAAGCAACGATTGACACGGGGTTATATTGAAGCACGTTTGAAATGTATTGAGGATTATTGGAGCATTTTTACCAAAGCACATCACGAATTGAGTAAGTGCACTCCAAAGGAAACGCGGCCACAGTTGAGTTATTTTACTAAGAATGAGTTTTATACCATTGAAGAACTTTATTTAACAATGAAGGCCGATTTGAACGATATGTTGACAACTTTGACTAGAAGCAGTTCGGAACGAGTAAGTGTCGCGGTACAAGAAGAAAGGCTTTCTCAAGTAAGGTTGCCAAAAATTAAATTACCAAAATTTTCTCACAAATACGAAGAGTTTCCTACATTTCAAGATTTATTTACGTCCATGGTACATAACAATCCGTCCATAAGCAACGTTCAAAAATTGCATTATTTAAAATCAAGTGTCACCGGCGAAGCGGAATCTTTATTAAGACATATACAAATTACGGAAGATAATTATACTCAAGCTTGGGAACTTCTCAAAGGCCGCTATGGAAATAAACGTCTCATAGTCACCTCTCTGTTGAAGCGCTTATGTAATCAGAGGAAGAATACCATTCAATCTGCAAGTAATATCAAAAGTATTTTGGACACAACATCCGAGTGTTTGAATAGTTTAAATAATTTAAGTGTGCCCACTGACTCCTGGGGCCCTTTAATAATATTTCTGGTGGTACAGAAGTTGGACCCGGAGTCCCATAAGGAATGGGAGGAGTACGCATACAAGGAAAATACCGAGACATTGCCTACTTGGAACGAGTTGAAAAAATTCCTTGAGTCTAAGTTTCGTACCTTGGAGATGGTGGCTCCACATTCTTCTTCATACAAAGAGAAAATAACTACAGCAGTACGAGAACGTTCATATCACACGGCGACAGCGACAAATGAGAAGACTTGTATCATGTGCAAGGAGAAACACACACTGTGTCATTGTAAGGAGTTTACGAAGATGGATCCAACACAAAGAAGTCACTACGTGACTAGCAACAATTTATGCTACAACTGTTTGTTACCTGGCCACAAGGTATTTAAGTGCCGCATACCTACTACATGCCATGTGTGTCACAGGCGTCATCACTCTCTGCTGCATGAACAGAAGTACGATAGCGGTCGTCAGTTAGGCCAATCAGTGAACTCATCGCAACCTAAAGTGACGGCACATTCAAGTGTGGAAGAGCAAGAGAAGGAAGATTCAGTGATCGCGTCTAATTATGTGAGTAAGAAGAGACAACAAACAGCCCTTTTAGCAACTGCAATGGTGACTGTGAAGAGCAAAACAGGACATACCATTGTACTAAGAGCACTTGTGGATCCAGGGTCTCAAGCCAATTTTATAAGTGAGAAGGCGGCTCAACTTCTACATTTGGAAAGACAACCTGCAAGAGGAACTGTTGTGGGAGTAGCTTCTACGAAGACTGAAATAAAACAAGTGGTTGAAGTTCACATAGCACCAAGATGGAATACCAAGACAGACCTGTTCATCACAGCTTATGTTATGTCCAAGCAGCTCACCACTAACATCCCACAACACACACTTACCGTTGGTGATTGGCAACAATTGAATGGGCTTACATTGGCCGATCCAAAGTATTTTCAATCAGGATCCGTCGATTTGCTGCTCGGTGTAAAAGAATATTCTAAAATTATAGAAGAACAATTCATTCGAGGTCCACCAGGTACACCATGTGCACAGAAAACACTACTTGGCTGGATCCTGTTTGGTGAAATAAATACACACCCTGAAGATTCTGTGGTAGTGATGCATACACAAGTAGACATAGGAGAAATACTGAAGACCATCTGGGAAATAGATGGCGATTATGAAAGAAAACAAACACAAGATGAAAGATTATGTGAAGAAATATATAATACGACACATTCACGAAATGAGAAAGGCAGATATATAGTTAAACTACCATTTAAGACAGATGAAACAGAATCTCAAAACGGAAATACAAGAAATATAGCAATGCAAAGACTAAAAAGCTTAGAAAGAAGATTTAAAAGACAACCTAAATTAAAAGAAGAATATGTTAAAGTAATAGAAGATTATATTAATTTAAATCATGCAGAAGAAGTACCTACAGAAGAATTAAATAAAAAGGGAGTTTACTTACCACACCACGCTGTTTTGAGAGATGACAAAGAAACCACAAAAACACGTATCGTCTTTGATGCATCCTGCAAAGGAGACAATGGCGTTTCCTTAAATGACGAGTTGTTGACGGGATCTGTGCTGCAGGAAGATCTTCGTAGTATCATCATGAGGTGGAGAATGCATTCAGTAGCCTTTACAGCCGATATAAAGATGATGTATAGAATGATACTACTTACCAAAGGTGATGTAGATTTCCAAAGGTTTCTGTGGAGAAAAGATGAAGAAGCTGAAATAAAAGATTACCGTCTACTTACCGTTACCTTCGGAACTGCTGCAGCACCTTTCCTGGCAGTCAGGACATTGAGACAGCTAGCACACGATGAAGCTGAAAGATATCCACTTGCTGCAAATGTAACACTCATGGATTTCTACGTTGATGACGTCCTTACAGGAAATGATACAGTAGAAGAAGGCGTAGAAGTCATGAAACAACTGAAAGAAATGATGCAGCAAGGTGGATTTGAACTTAAAAAATGGTCGTCAAACAGCGTCGAGTTCATCACTTCTGTTGAGCCTCAAGACAGATCATCTAATGCAACCGTGGATCTTAATGTAGATGGCACAGTCAAAGCCCTTGGCATCTCCTGGAATTTGGGCACTGATCAACTTGAATACAAACTCAATCTTCTCACGGGTGGATCAATAATTACAAAACGGAGTATTCTATCCGATGTGCAAAAACTCTTTGATCCTCTTGGATGGATTGCACCGAGTGTTGTAATGGCAAAGATGCTGATTCAAGAGCTTTGGCAAGAAAAACTTGATTGGGATGAAGCTGTTAGCCCGTCTTTATCCGAAAAATGGAAGACAATACGTTTAGATCTAGAGAGTGTGAATGGCGTGAGACTCAACCGATGGCTAGGAACGAAGAGCACTGAAAATGATAGAATTCAACTACATGGTTTTAGCGATGCTTCCCAGCGTGCCTACGGCGCTGTAGTGTATATCAGAGTTGAAACTGAGGAAGGTTTTGCAACAGAACTCATTGCTGCTCGAACAAAGGTTGCTCCATTACGAACGATATCTTTACCAAGACTTGAGTTGTGCGGGGCAGTCCTACTTTCCAAATTGCTCAAACATGTTTCAAAGGCCTTAAGATTACAACCTTCACAGATATATGCTTGGACAGATTCGTCTATTGTACTGGCATGGATGCTGGGTGACCCCAATAAATGGAAAACGTTTATTGCTAATAGAGTGGTAGAAATTACGGATAACACAGACAAGGATCGATGGTTTCACGTACAGTCACAGGATAACCCAGCAGACATAGCATCTAGAGGCATGCTACTATCAGAATTGACTCAATGCAAAATGTGGTGGAAAGGGCCAAGGTGGTTAACAGAAGAGAAAATAAACTTTACAAAACTTAATAATGTAGACACAGATTTAGAAGCAAAGAAAGAAAAAATAGAAGCAAATCTGAAAATTGACAATGAAAGGGAGAAACAAATAATTACACAATTTGAAGATTTTGACAATTTGAAGGAACTTACAACAGCTATTGCATACTGCATTAGATTTTTAAATTTTAATAAGAATTTAAACACAGAAGAGACACTTACAACTAAAGAGATAGATAACGCACTGCAGAAATGTATACGACTTGTTCAAGAAGAAGAATTTGAAGAAGAAATAAATGCACTAAAAGGTAAAAATCAACTTACGAAAAGAAGCAGTTTAAAATCACTTACTCCGTATCTCGATGAAAACGGTATTCTCAGGGTGGGCGGAAGATTAAGACACGCAGATTTAAACCATGATAGTAAACATCCAATCATTCTTGGCCATAAAAACAAACTCACTTCCCTCATCGTTGGTGACGCTCATAAGCAAACATTACATGGTGGAGTACAGTTGATGATGAGCTATTTACGATCGAAATACTGGATCATTAGAGCGAAGTCACTGGTAAAGATGAACAACCATAAATGCATGGTATGTGCTCGACATAATGCAACAGCGCGGAAACAGCTCATGGGAGATCTTCCTAGGGCACGTGTTACGCCTGCAAGGCCTTTTATCAACAGCGGAGTCGATTTTGCAGGACCTCTGCAAGTCTTGTGGTCTAGAGGACGAGGAGCCAAAACAAGCAAGGCATATATCTCCATTTTCATCTGCCTCTCAACTAAGGCTATTCATCTAGAATTGGTTGGAGACTTAACTTCCGAAGCTTTCATAGGCGCCTTTAGAAGATTTACCGCTAGACGAGGCAAATGCTGCAATCTATGGAGCGACCAAGGCCGTAACTTCGTTGGGGCAAATAAGGAGTTAGAACAAGCATGGAAAGATGCAAATTTAGATTTTTCTGGCCAGATTGTAAATAAGCTGGTTTATGAAGGAACGCAATGGCACTTCATCCCCCCCTACAGCCCTAATTTCGGGGGATTATGGGAGGCAGGGGTGAAGAGCATTAAGCACCATTTACGTCGAGTACTTACCAGTAATTTGACCTTTGAAGAAACGTCAACAGTGCTATGTCAGATCGAGGCGTGCTTAAACTCTCGACCCTTGAGCCCTATTGATGATACTGATGTAGATAACAAGGATCCACTCACTCCAGGCCATTTCTTGATTGGGGAGGCTCCGGTGATAGTCCCTAGTCCTGACGTAGAAGACGTAAGAATAAGTAGCCTTTCGAGGTGGCAACATTTACAAAAGATTATGACAGATTTCTGGAGAAAATGGCAAGAAGAATATTTGACAAGATTACAGCAGCGACCTAAGTGGATGAAGAGTGAGAAGGAATTTGAGATAGGAAATATAGTACTGATAAAGGTTGAAAACTTGCCACCTGCGAAATGGGCTCTTGGACGTATAATAGAAAAGCACCCTGGTCAAGATGGTAAGACAAGAGTTTATAGCGTAAAGAGTGGCGATAGTATAGTGAAAAGATGTGTCTCTAAGTTATGTGCATTGCCTGTAGATACTGAATAAGTAGTTAAATTCAAAATGTATGTGAAAATAATTTAAATTCAAAGATTTCGAGTAGATTGAGCTTTTAAAGCATGTTGTAATTGTTAATTTGTTATTTAAAAGAACTTACAGTTCTTTTGGTGGGCGGTATGTTATGTTAGTAGCTGTAAATGTCTATATTGATGTTGTTTTGCGTATCGCCCAACCCGTGTTATAAGCATGATTTTTTGTATGAGAGATCAGTCGCAATAATACACTCGTACAGAGCACACAGTGTTTTACTTAGAAATTTTCTCCAACCTAAAGTGAACCTTACGCACCAATACAATGTGTTTATATTTACTTTCAGATGTCATTGAAGACGCAACAATGTATCTAGCTGTACATCTCTTGCAAGCACGTAAGTACTAGATGCCGCTATTCTCCAACAAGTCAAATCAGATACTTTTTTTTTAACGTCAAAACGAACATTTTCTATCTTATTTATATGAAATACAGGCAGAAAACGTCATAGTTTCTTGTAATTAGCGCTCTTATTATCAGTTTTTCTGCAATATTAAATCTTAAATTACGTTTAAATGGATATATATGTTCAAAGACAAGTAACATTATTTTGTGAAGTTTTATTTTCCTATCAGTATAAAATAATTTATTTTTGACCTAAGAAAACACCCAAAGAAAACATCGTAATAGAAAACGTTACTATTTGTATCGTTGTTTCAGAGGTCATACAAGTATGCAAATGCATGAAGAATGTGTTCGTGCAGTGCGAGCTGTGGTGCGAAGAGATCCTGCGGCGCGTGGCGCGGCCGTGCTGCACGTGCTCGCGGCACGTGTCGGTGCAGGCGCTGGCAGACCTGGCGCCCACGCAGCGCGTCCATATTACCCCTGGCTCCTCACAAGCATTCGCTCCCGGACTTCAGATCTCCCTCACACGCTGCCCAAAACTTCGATCGCAAGGCGACCAATCCAGCTCACAGAGTTGCCCATCGAAGAAGCCGAGCGCCGGATGCAACAATGCAACAACTTCATATCAACTGTATTCAACGGTGTACGACCGAGACCCTCCAACAAGTCTGCCAAGCCCTACTGCGGCGTTGAGGTCTTACGAAACGACCACATCTTCCACCAGTCTTCTGGAAAATTCGCCTGAATCTCAATCGTTTTCACGATCACTTCCCTCGAAGACTAATCGTGTGACGGCGGCGGATTCTACCTCTCACCTGGAGCCTGAGCAAGAGACTTCAGAAGACTCGACAGGTGGTTCCTTCCACACTCCCGACTGTATAGAGTCTAAAGAGACGAGTGGTTCGTCTAGTTCCAAGAAAAAGGGCCCGCCTTTCTTGCAGACGCCGACGACTATGTACGCAGATATAGAACGACCTGAACTTGAAAGCAGACCTACCAGGGGATCCAGCCCTTACTCACTGCAGACACAAGATTTCTCTCGTGAGTAAAAAGCTCAGTTGTCATGTTTCTATTACTGGCTATAAACAAATAGCCAAAAATTATATCAATGTGGTAAAATTTTTAATCTTTCTCCTCGTTCTACTTATTTGTCTGATTCACACACCATCGATACTTATGATAAAATGGAGTCATCCGGCGCGTATATCTGTCTGTCTATTACTTTATAAATACTACAACTTGTTGTTTTCACGAATATTAGCTAGGCGATCGAACACGAAAACCATTTTTTTAGCCTCGTCATTCCCTAAATACTAAGTTTCATCAAACTCGTTAACATATACAAGAATTGCTCGTTTAAAGTATAGGATTTAGGTAGAGCATTTCTTCTGAAAAGTTAACACGTGTTATATATACCCTTGCGAAGCCGTGGCGAGCCGCTGGTCGACTATAAAATTATTTTGCCAGGTACACCTATCGTGTCGACGGACCAGATGGGCGACTGGCACGCAATGATGGTGAGCCTGATGTGGAACGTGCAGGCGTGGCGCGACTGGATACAGGAGAACATCGACAGAGCTCTCTCTTATACTCCGTCTCATGAATCATCGGGTATATTTAAAAAAACTTGTATTTTCGCGATAATTATGAGTATCATGTCAAAACGTTCTAAATAATGAAAGAGGTAGACGTCGTTTAACTTAAAACTGACCACCTCTCCTATGCGTTTAGGCTCACAAGCAAAATATACGTATATTCTCATTTTGATCTCATTCAGCGCCAACTTATCAAAATCTGAAAGGCCAGATCTGTTGACAATCTAGTACATAATTAACAACATACATTGATATAACCATAATTAGTAAAGGGGTGAGCATTTTTAGCCTAGGAGCTCGTACATTAATCACGTGATGTTTTTAGCGACTTTAACCCCCCGTTCCGCCTGGTGACACGTGGTGAAGTTTTAGATTACCCCTCCACCTTAGGCTAGATCACGTGTATTTTTTACAAAGAATTTATAAATTTTAGGCGGTTCGAGCACTGTATGCAAGTATCTCCATGTGTAGATAGAAAACACGCATAGGACAACACACTGACACCGCGTCTACGCGCGTCGTTTTTGTATGGCGGCCCGCGCTACGCAGCGGGATGCGGAGCAGTGTGCCAATCGCCTTAGGTTAAATCTTATATATGTAATCTCATTCGATTAAATCGTTGCCAGGCAACGGCGATCACTCAGACACGCACCGCTTTTCAAAATAGAAATCGCGCGTTCAATGAAAAATAAATACACGTGATATCTCACTATGACCTCCCCCTCCCCCCTCCCCCTTTTGATATTTCGTGATTTTAACGAACCCTCTTCCTCTCCTTTGAGGCCCCAGATAATTAATGGACGATCTCTAGACAATGTCTACACAAAAACGACAAGGACACGAAATAAATTTTAAATAAATCATTATTTGAAACTATTATATTCCAAACATAAATTTAATTCGACATTATACTATACAGATAACTGGGTAACATTTCATCGAAGAATATTGCAAGAGGCTTTGCAGTGGCGACAGTACAACGTCTTCAGTCGTCAGCTCACTCTCCGTCTGGCTTTACGCTATAGAGACAAACAGGTTATTCTATCATTCCTATCCCGTATCCTATCTAGTCGAAAACAGGATCAAGCAAGACCGAAGGCTGAAAAGTAATGGTGCGCTTAAAGTAAGTTACTGACATTTTGAAATCCAAAATGTCAGTAACTTACGTGGGACACTCAGAAAGTTTTGCAAAAATAAAAAATTGGATTCTAATGTCAATTTATTTCTTTTCAAAGTACTCTCCACCAGCTTCTATACAAAGTTTCATGCGTCTGAACCATTTTTCCAGTCCCCTGCAGGCACCTCGTTTATAGCCTGCTCAAACGCTGTCAGCGAATCTTTCGGCAACGAAAATTGTATCCCTTTAAGCAGTTTTCTTTTTATATTTTCGGACATAAAAAGACGTCACATGCTGGTAGGCCAGCCCAGGAGTTTGAATGGCGCGTGCTGTCCAGAAAATCCCTCGTTTTGAGTGCGGTGTGGGCGGGAGCGTTGTCGTGGTAAAGCAGCAGCCTGCGGAGCCCTGTGTTTGGTCGCTTGTTACCCACAACAGAGAAAACTTCTGGCAAGCGTTTGGTAGTATACCATTCGGCGTTTATGATTCTTTGATTCCGTAAAGGAATTGACACCAAGTAGCTAGTCAAATTGAAAAAGCTCGCTATCAAAATCTTTCCCCCGCATCTAGATCGCTTCATTTTGGTAGGCGTGGATTCGTTTCAAAACACCCAAAACGTCGACTGGCGCTTCGTTTCTGGATCTTATTGATAAATCCAAGACTCATCACCTGTAATGATGTCGTAAACAGGCCGAGACGAGCCTGCTTCAAATTTGTTTATGATATCGCGGCACCATTCCACCCGGGCTTGCTTCTGAGCATCTGTAAGATTGTGCGGCACCCATCGTGAAACTATCCTCCTCACGCGAAGATGAGAATGTGCTGAATCTCCTAAATTTTTCACTGCTAACACTTCTTTCTTCATCCCCCAAAGTTAGTCGACCGCGCTTGAATTCGTTATACCAACGATACACGTTTACCTTGAAAAGGCCTTCACTCGTAAATGCCATTTGAAGCCTATTATACGATTCAACCGGTTTCAGGCAACACTTGAAATCGTAAAAAATCATAGCGCGAAAATGTTCTCGACTCAGATCCATTTTTCAATGAGACACGATAATTTGAATTAAGAGGGAAATTTTAAAATTGAAACGTACCTATTTTTACTTATAAATAATTATATTTTCAATATAGATTGTAACTGGCCATTCTCACATACATAATTTTTTTTCGCAATACTTTCTGAGTGTTTTGATATTTTTGACAGCTATCGCTCATGTTTGCGCGTAGGTATCAGGATTTTGAAAGCAGAAGATTAAGTATGTTTCTCAGAGCAAGAGAGCGCGACGGAACGCTATAGCACCGGCCGTGCTATAGTGTTCCGTCGCTCTCACTCGCTTTGGCAAATAAAGGTTCTGAGCGCTGGAAAAGGATAGCAGCAAAGAAAAGTGCTGTTCCGTGCTGACAACTAAGAGCCAACCCTTAGCCATATTCAACTGATATAGCTCTCAACCTTAGCACAAATATTTATAGGTCAACAACTAAGTTAGTTGGCCTAAAATGATGGCGCCACCGTTTATTTTTTAATCTGTTTTATACACGGGGCTATGTTTTAGTTCCCACTTTCTATTAACAAATTTGTTAGCCTTTAAATAGTTTATTAAATTTGATTTGTACAGTGGGGCACTTTCGTTGCTATACGAACTCTATTCTAACGTAAGGCGATTCTATGTATTTCACGTAGACTTGCTTTCCCCAGATAGTGTCCCCGACGCGGGCTACTGTGAAGACTGCCATTTACATGGAGTGCCAGCGAGAAATGCTGGACATCATAAACATGTTCAACAGGTGGACGCACTGGCTGAACGCTGTTGTAAGTACGAGACCTCTTTGCTTTAAGATCCATTTAAGTCCCAATGTTGGGAAAAGGTCTATTAGTTATGTAGTACCAATATGCGCTACTGATTTGAGGAGCAATGTTTTTTCGGCAAATTGCCTAAAAAGCATGTAACAGGTTTAATTGGAATGATTTTAATGTGAATGTGTTAGAAGAAGAAATACCATAGGGTGAGGGAGAAAAAACATAATCCCACCAAAAACATAAATGTGAAAATGGAAGCCCAGTTCAAAGTCCGACGAAAGAATTGAGATCTTTTAAATAAATTTCAGGATTCTCTACAGAACAAGGCGGCCAATTCGATCTCAATTCTTTTGTCAGATTTGAACATTGTTAAATATATTCTTGAAACAAGTAATACTTTTAGTAAAAATTACAATAAAATTTTTCGGAAAATACATATAAATGTATAATTATCAAGTGCTAATTGAAAAGTAATATTTGCATCCTATAAGGAGAACCATGTTACTTATTACTGGGCACAGAAACAGAGGAAGGCCAATACTTTAGGAAGGCCAAGGAAAAGATGGATGGAGTGGGTAAAGAAGGTTATGGATAGGAATGATTTAGCAAAGGATAGAGTGGGAGAAGGTGAGAAAGAAGAAGATTTCCATCATATAATTAGAATGAGTAAACATTCACCGTTTATTTTCAAATGCCTATGTACAAAACCTTATTTCCTGCAAATATATTATTTTAAACTAAGCTACAAACTTTTATGTTCTTGCAAGTGAAGAGATTAAAAAGTAACTTGTATTTTATTTGTGTAGTATTAGTTATAGTTTAATTTTTTATTTCCAAGGTAAAAGAGACAGACTCACTGCAGCCGACTCCTGGATCGAAAGTATCACTACACGTATTGTAAGTTCATTATAGTTAATTTTACTTAGTTTTTGTACTAATTTAAGTTTCTAATTTTTAATTGCGATTTTTAAGACGATGGCAATATTTCAAAGAGAAAATTCAAGAATATGCTGATGATTGGTCAAAATATGATAAGCATCTAAAACTTTGTTGGGAACACAAATACACGGCGATAATATCAGGTTGGTACCCACAAACCATTATTTCCGCGATTGTTATCATTACCTGATTATTGAAATCTAAACGAACGAATCCTAAATAACTTAAAAAAAAGAAATGTGGTGTCGTGGGACACCAGGTAGGAACGAAGTTCCTTCGGCTAATGTAGAAATAAACGTGGCTACTCACGAGTAAAATGTATCTATAATGTGAGTATTCGCCACGTGCTTGTCCATGAATTCATGAGTATATACTATGCATTGGAGGGGTGGAGTGGTATTAGAGAGAGAAGAGATGAGAGAACGAAAAGAAAGAGGGAGGAAGAGAAAGGTATTATACACTACTTGCTTGTGTATACGACTGTCGCGCCTGCGCACGTCTCATTTAACGGTTTTATTTAACGAGGTCATCCTTACGGTTTTACTATCACATTTTTTTCAGTTCGGTCGCTCAGCAAAATCCCTATCTCCTCCAAGCCTGCCGTAAGGAACTTCGTTCCAATAAATAGATAGTCGTAGTCTCTAGGCATAACGAAAGAGTGGCGTTTCATTTGTTTGTTATACTAGCCTACAGTAGCATTGTAGATATTGCGATGCGATTGTACCAGTTATATTAATGTGCTACAAGGTGTAAAGGTAATATTTTTAAGCCGAGGGCGCTTCTTTAAATCCAGAGTGAAACGACGGACTCCACAGTTGAATCACGAGCGTAGCGAGTGATTCTACGGTGAATTTCTGAGTGAAGCGATGGATTCATGTAAGTCTATCTCCCGAATTAAAAATATTACCATACCCAAGTATCACACACTACTTTTCATCTTCAACTATAAGAAAAACTAGCAACTTCAAAAAAGAATATAAAGAAAGTAGAACACCTACATACATAAACCTAATCAGAGTTCAACTGACAGATACTAACCTTTATTTGGTGTCGTTTCATTCAATAAATACTAAGATTTTTTTTCGAAGAGCACCAACTTCTTGTTCTTAATTTTTTTGCGTGGTCCTTCATATCTTTTTATTTTTATAAGTAAACTTGATATTTACTATCGGCTTAAACTAACGAAAAAGTATTCAAATTTGCACAAATAATTACAATTCGATACATATACACCTAAAACCTAACCTAACCTAAAACTTCTGTAATTACTTTGAATCAAACGAAGTATATTATTATACCATGGAATCAAAGACATGTTGCGTTGTTTTTTTTTAATACTTGTTTCGTTTTCCAATGCGTAGGACATAAAATGTTTACTTACTTTCATCCATGTCGACGACGATGTATATATTATATTCCAAATTTTAAAAAATATGACTTAACTATTTATTAAAATATATCATAAAAAATATGATATATTTTAATAAATAGTTAAGTATTTATTGTTTTTAAACTAAATTCTTCATGATTTTTGCTGAACTGCCAAAATTATTTTTAATTCTACATAGATTACATTCGTGTTCAGTTTTCAAATTGGTTTTGATCTCTAGAGATCTTCTTTTTTACTTTTCAGTCCCAAATGTTATGAAATAAAAAAAAAACATCGTATTTTGAGTAGATGAGATGAAATATTATATACTGACTGGTCAATCAGGCTTTGAGACGATACACAACTCGCAGCTACAAAGTCACATAGCTACAAACTCGTAGCAGGACACGTAGCTGATATTAAGTAACAGGCTATGAAATCATGAAGTTACAAACTCGTAGCAGGGCGTAAAGACACGCAGCTTATATTAAGAAGCAGGCTACGAAATTACGAAGCTACAAACTCGTAGCAGGGCGTAAAGACACGTAGCTGATATTAAGTAACAGGCTATGAAATCATAAAGCTACAAACTCGTAGCAGGGCGTAAAGACACACACCTTATATTAAGTAGCAGGCTACGAAATCACGAAGCTACAAACTCGTAGCAGTTCGTAAAGACACGTAGCTGATATTAAGTAGCAGGCTATGAAATTACGAAGCTACAGCGTTGTTGTAGCAGGGCCGACTTAGGGCAATGCACAGACAATGCTGTTGTCGGCCTCTTAATGGTCGAGAGTAATGTAATTGAATATATTTCAGTTATCTACACGACGAAGAAGCTAATGTACTGTAGTGGGCTACGAAATCACGTAACTACAATACGACCTCGTAGCATGCTACAAAAACAAATGCCACAATTATTAAGCACAAGTTATGAAAACACGAATGAGTTACTAATCCGTAAGATGCTAGGAACATAGTAGCTACAAACAAACTCATAGCAAGCGACGAAAATATTTATCTGGTATTTAGATGGTGTTTAGCTAAAAAGTCGATAAAATCTTTCAAAATAGACATTTGTTTTTGTAGATTGGCTCCCTTCGTGGCTACAGCAAGGGCCTGTGTGGGTAGTGAGTGCTTGCGGAGCCGTGCCGAGCGGCGCGGTCGCGGCGGGAGTGTTCGACGGAGAAGTCACCTGGGTGGCCAGAACTACGCACAAGTAACTATGCTTTCTCGATGTTTCACGTGTATATTAAGTTACCTGGGTCGCCAGTTAATGCTCAAAAAACTAAACTATTGCATATACATACACCATATCTAAAATCACCGATTGAACCGATAATACTGGCTCATGAACACCAATGCCTCCATACTTCAACAAACATATGTAATTGTCAAAAAATTGAACTAGTAAATGAACACACCTATCTAGGACTTACAATTGATACCAGTTTCAGTTGGAAACCCCACATAAACAGTATTTGTAATAAACTTAGAGCAGTTATGTCTAAATTGTCTATTTTAAAATATAAACTCCCATATCATACTTTGCGAATGTTGTATATGTCATTGGCTGATAGTATAATTAACTATGGAATAAGTAGTTATGGCAGAACATACAAGACACATATGGAAAATATTTACAAATTACAATTAAGCCTACTTAAGACTATTATCCCAAACAAAATAAAAAATAAATACAAGCTTAACGATACAGACTTATTTAAGCATTGTAAAGTTGTAAATGTATATGATAAAGTAAAAATGGAAATTGTGTGTGAAAACCTACACCAAATAAATTCTCTAAAACTTACAACTAGAAGCACTGGGTTGCGTAATTTAGCATACCTACCTAGATATATCCTACCTTCATATAACAACGTTCACGGTAAAGGAATGTGGGAGTATTTCCTGCCATCTACTTTAAATGAATACCCTAACAATGTTATTGAGAAAATAAGTAATTTAAAAATAGTACCTAATGTAAATTAATTCTTAAAAACTATATATTTACTGTATAACATTGTAACGAGTAGTGACTCGCCTTACCACGTATAAACCCAAATAGGTTTTTGTTGGTATTGCTTAATATGTAATGCATGTATTAATTTGTGTGACTTAAATAAATGATTGGAAAAAAAATTACGCACAAGTATTTTTTGTTTCTTTTTAGTGTACACACAGGAAAAACAAAAAAAAAATCATCTAACATGGCTCGATGTCTACCATCAAATTATGACAACGGGAACTAACGGCTTTCATTCCTTAAGTTATCTAGTGGGCGTTAAAATAATCAATAAAAGGATTTATCAGTTTATAAGTTTTATAACGCAACTGTTTTCCCTTTTTTAGATGCAACGTCCTACCCGCCGCATTGCATCCTTCAAAACACTATTGCTTAGTGTACGCTGATGGGGCAGTTCACCATTACACGAAATACCAAGTGAGTATTATATATATCCTTACCTCTTCATGCTTCAACCACTGAATCGATTTAGATGAAATATGGTATGGTATGAGTAAAGGACATAGGGTTGTCAAAAATTAGGGCCAAGTGGGCAACGCCGTGGTTATCAGCTAGTTTATATATAAGGTTGTCATCATCGCCATAATTTTCGACAGGAATAGCACTCTCGGATACAACATTCTGAAAATTCAACTTTCTAGTCCGGAAGGTCTCAAGATATGCCATACACCTCAGGCCTGTGCCTTACAAAACAAGAAACATGAGATGAAAGAAAAATACACAAAAAGAAAAATATGAGCACCTAACGCAAATTGTTATTATTGTTGTGAGCTTTAAAATTGCGGTAATTGAGCTGTTTTATGTCAATTGACTTATGCTATGTATATTCAGGTAATGTGCAACGCAGAAGTAAAGTGGGTAGCTTGGCGGGCGGGCGAAGTGGGCGCCCGAGCCGTGAAGGTGGCTCCGGGTATCTACGTGGGCAGGGTGCACTACCGCGGCTCCCATCTCCTCGGCGCGGTCCACACGCCCTCATACCGCTGCCACGTCGTAATATTCGGAAGACCATTTGCCTTCAACTGCTATGAACTCTTGGTACTTGCGTCGGATAGAAACTAAAACTTAGAACATATTGGGGTGAAGTTGGCAAATTTAGCCCGTTTGGGTTGACGTGATGTATAAGAAATTTTGAAATGACTATTTATTAGCATTGGGCTCTTGAATTTTTTTTTTTAATTAAAATGGTCTTTGAGTTAGTTTAGGCACAAACTTATTGATTATGGTTCGATTGCCTAGCTCCACGGAAAAAGATCAGGAAAACATAATATTGTGTGTAACACGAACACACATGCGAGATAAAGTTTACCTGAAAAAAGAACTATTGTGATCGTGCCATAATGTAGAGAAATGTTTGTAAGTAAAATTAAGTATAGTGAAATCGTGTGATATCCGTATCGTGGCGCCCCCTTTTGGCAAAATTCAATAGTTCTTGTTCCGGGTTTTATATAGTGTTGCCGAAAAATCGATACTTTTACAATCGATAGTTTCAATCGAAAAATGCCAAACTATCGATAGGCCTATCGATAGCATCGATAGTATTGATCGATGACGACGAACAAACTATCGATAGTATCGAAAGTTTTGAATGGTCGATTGTTAACTTTATTGCAATAGTATCGGTTTCATTTCTACTGGCACCTGCCAGTAGAAATGAAACCGATACATAGAAAAAAAGTTAGTATGTTAGATTGTAAGACGGTATTGGAGATAGGACGCGACAATCTGGAAAGCCTGCGATATTTGACAATACTTGACGACCGTCTGCGACAAATCAGTGACAGTTGGCAACAGTTGGCGACAGTCAGCGTCAGTTAGCGTCTGTTCGAGACAGTCCACGACAACCTGGAAAACCTGCGACGTTTAACGATAGGCAACGACCGTCAGCGACAGTCGGCGACAGACAGGGACAGTCAACTATAGTCTGCTGGACATTCGGTGACAGTCTGAAGACAGTCTGCGACAATCGACGACAGTCGTGGCATGGTCACACATCCTGCGGCCAAGGCCGCAAACTTGCTTTAGTTGTAAAGCGCAATCATTATCCTCCTATTAGCAACTACCACTATGCTCGAAGGACGGTAACGTGTGGTGCGACTTAGCAAGTAGTAAATCTACTCCAACCTGTTTTCAAAACAGTGCGGGGACGCTATATTGCTACTAAATAAGATTATTTTTTTTGTATTTTACCTTAGATGGCATTATTTTCCGAAGAAACAATTACAAACCTAAGTGCAATTAGCATAAGGTCTTAATTTGCGTCAAAATAGATTGGCAGGACAGCACCGATTTCTTCACCAAACTATCAAATATGTTATAGCCAGAGATAAAAAATATACAAATAGTTATATAGATTTGCCACCAAGCCACAGAATAGTACTAGCAAAGAAATTCAAAGCCGCGACAACGCCTGCGTCGTCGCAATTTGGGGTCACCACGCTTTCACAGGTTAAGCAACTCTGGATGTGCTCACTAATAGGATAAGTTACCAACTTACTACGTTTTCACGGGTTAAGCAAGTGGCATAAAAGTGTGTGAAATGGAAAGCAGGTTAGCCGTCAGATGCCTACAAGTATAGCTAGAAAAATCTGATACAAGAGTTGGCCACTTACAAAAAAAAAACTCGGCTTGTTAATTTAAATTATAAGTTTTTAGTATTACTGTTACTGGATACAACATAAAATTCTGCCACTCACCTACCTATAAACCTTGCAAATTGTTACCGATACTATTGAAATAAAGTAAACAATGGATTGTTCAAAACTATCGATAGTATCGATAGTTTCTTCGTCGTTATCGATCTATACTAGTACTACCGAAAGTATTCTTGGTTATCAATAGTATTACTATCAATACTATTGGTTTTCCTTAAACTATCGAATATATCGAGTCTATCGATAGTGGACTACTGAGCGGCAACACTAAATTTTAAGTTTAATACTTATTTGTGTTTTGCTGATGTCCGGGATTTGATGGGGTTTGTAGAAATCGAGTCGATGTTGCGATTTACGAAGTTTCAGATTTTGTAATGTTTATTTTCGAATGAATATATATTTTACATTTTTAAATAATATTTTATTGTGTCAACAAATCGCATAAACAAATCAAATAATATCATCTGTCGTTGGTTTGGTTATCAGCCACCTGTACCTTCTCGAGGATACCCTGATGCCCTATTAATCTCACTGTGTCGCCCGTTTTAAACATATCCGTGGCCCCCGTCGCCCCCACTATACACGGCAGACCATATTCACGGGCAATGACGGCACCTAAAAATAATTCAATAATAAGGCAGTTATACAAGTTTTAGTCAATAGATATTTTGACATTTGTGACTCGGCAATGGCCTTTGAAAGCGTGTAACATGGATCCTGATCTCACAGTTTTTGACACACGCACTTCCCACACATCTAACTACAAGTACAACTATCATCAATGATGATCCGGTTTATTACCAGGAAAAAGCGCTAAAGATGTAAATAACGACTTGTAATTAGAAGTCAACTCATATCCTAAAAAAACTGGAGTCTCACAAGGCTCTGTACTAGCGCGTCTCCTACTTATTCTCTTTTTAGGTTTTGACATCGAGTAACAAGTTACAAACCGTGCGAAATGAGGCCGCCCAGCTCTGTAGCAATGCCAGTGATGAGCGGGAAATACGGAGACCAGCCGATATCAGTCGCGTGCGTTATCAAGATGTCACCATGTTCTAGCTGATGGATCTGTAAATAAGTATATAATAAATCCTTAGCTACAAAACTTACGAACAAGAGTTACGAATAAAGAAATACATCATGATCATAAATTCAAACTATTTAAAACACGAGATACCAAGTTTATTTGCCAAGCAAATGCTTGCTTTCACTTAAAAAGAACCGCATCGAAATCCTTTCGAGCCACAAACAGACGTTAACCTCTACTCTTATAACGCTCCTCTTTTTGTCGTCAGGGGTTAATTAAAAATATGATATATTAACGGATATAAAAGAAATGGATAAAGAACGGCGCAGCGCGTGACAAGATCGCTTCACTAACCTCTGAAAGATCTTTGACAACGCAAACCCTTGCGATGACCTCCCCGCCGAATACAGAGGTCGCTTGCACCCTCACATCGCCCGCGGTCACGGCGGGGCCTTGCACCGGGAGGGGCTCAGGCCAGCCCGTGTAGATTTCTGCGAATTTCAACTTTGACCATTTCGGGAAGTACTGCTGACGTTGAATCGCTCTGAAATATATTCCTATTGTTAAACCAGTTTATAATCAAGAGTTTCCTTGCTTCCTTTCCATAAGCCTTGGCGACGGTTTAATTTTTTTTAAAAGTCAGTTGTCGCATTAAATGATTAACATTTGATATCTTACCTTGGCAACAAGCTGCCGCGCTGATTGGTCAAATCAAATAGCGCACACTTCCATGGTACTTCCCTGGCTCCCCGTTACATATTACCCTTGCATTTCAGAAAGTTACTATTTGCAGTTAAGCGAGAAGAAAGATGCATCAAGCCGAACAAAATAACAAGATTGTCACCATTTTGATCCCCGATGCAAAAAGAGGGGTGTTATAATTATAAAGTGTCTGTGTGTCCCTCTGTAATATCGTAGCTCCTAAACGAATGGACTGATTATTATGCGTTTTTTTATTTTTGAAAACTGACGTGATTGACATGGTTCTTAGGTAAATTGTGTCGATAGTTATCAAACATTCTTGATACATAAATTGTCGCAAGAATGAGAATGTGTGTCCATGTGGACACTGCATACATAGATAAGCATACTGACTTTCGCAACAAAGCAGGGTCCCTCGTGCTGAGGTACTTCCTAAGCTCATGCTCTCTAAAGTAGAACACCAAGTCCGGGTCGGGCAGGTACCACTCCCGGACCAGTAGCCTGCCGAGATCACGGGCCATCAGCCTCAGCTTGTGTACAGCAAGGATCAATTGCGCTTTTGTAGCTTCTCTGTTGCGCACCATGCGTCTACACACCGGTAGCATCCAGCTTAAAATTTTTCTGCAACGAAGAAATTCCATATAGATATATTGTTCATAACACAAATTCAACGATTTTCAACAATAACAATAATCACAGAGCCAAAAAATTATGTATGACCGAAGACGACGATGGCAGGATTATTTTTTTGCACTTGGAAGACACCAAAATATAGTGCGTGTAGCGCAATCTTTTGGAGAGTATTATACTATAACAATCCGAATTTGAGCCGATTTCCACCCATCTGTTTAATGAATGAAAAAGTATTTAATATGTTCAAAAATATATCGCTGGTGGGTTGCCTAAAAAATCCTGCCCAAAATAAGAAATATTATTGTCTAGTAATGGTAGTTAGACCTCCCTATTGTTGGTGATTTTTTTTTATGTTCGTTCGTGTAAGTGGCGAATTCTACTGGCAGATTTTTAAGCTGCCTTTTTAGATGCCTTTGCATCTGACACAGCTCGACGGCTACAATACAATAGTGATAGCCGGGACTAACAGTTCTGTTCCAGTACTATAAAAAAGAAACCTTGTGATTTTCTTCTTAGGTGTCTTCAAAGACGCGATGATTTCCGCATCCGTTTTGACCGCACTCTTGACTTCTTCCGTGGCCCGTATGCTGGCGAGCACTTTCATCAGATCCTCGGGCACTAACACCCACGGCTTCGTTGCTATATCGAACTATACAAGAAAAAATACCATTACAGACACACTAAACTTTCTCAAAAATGGCACCGCAGGACGAGATAAATATCGTCCTAAAAAGTTTACTCTAATTTCATAATAAAACTAGAATAAATCGCTCTAAAATGGCTCAAAACAAAAATCATAAAATGAATGACTAAAGTTACCTCCATCACCGCCCTACACCCGTGTTCGTCTAAGAATGTCTGCACATTCTTGTGAACATCTGGCAGAGTTTCCTCGAGCCACCGCAGCGCTTTCTTGGGGTCTTGTGCCTTGAACTCCTCCATCTTTCCGGACTCGTGGATCTGGCGCGCCAGCTTCGCCAACACTTGTGGCACTTCCGCGGATAACACATCTCCCGCACTCAGCATCGTTCCGATTTCCGAGCATTGCTCTTGGCTGAAATCTGTACAATAAAATATTTTCAACACATTAGCTCGGAAAGTGCTATTTACCACACTGATTTTACTTATGTAATGCCATTCATTACCCACACATTCAAAATCGTGCAATAAATATTACTTACCGCACAAGTGCGGTAAAGTGTTTTTTAAATGATTTAGGAATAAAAATCTACAAATTCAAAATATCGAATATTATTTTTGAAATATATAATCTCTGCATGCAGCCAGCCTAGACTCATACCAAAACCTTGATTTAGTCAAATTATTCCATTTTATATATTAATTAAAATACTTGTAACAACACTAAAATGAATTTTTAAATCTTCCCTGTTTAAAAAAAAAACAACATTTTTATTAAATAATTTGGCTGTTGGTGGATTGATTTCTGTGTCTCTGGTATCACTACAGATTCGCGCATGCGCGAATGCGCCTGAAAAAGTAAATCTAAGCGCGACATATTTCTAATTTTCTTTAACGAGATTTATTTTAAGTGTGAAGTGTTTTATTATTGAAGATTTTTTCCTCACTAATGTGTTGAAAAACGTAGTATGGCACACGTGTGTATTGTTCATCACAAGTCTCGGCTCCATAGACATACGCGTGGGCTTCGCCCGCTTGTGAATCAACCCGCCTCAACTGTAATGAACATCTTACCACACTTGTATCATAAACTACTATTAAAACTCTGAATCCTAATATATTCATTTTTGAAATGAACTAATATTTTGAATTCGAAATTATTTTGGATGTTTGTCATTCGATCATGCAAATCAAGCGCTTAGCTTTTTTAAAATTTCAATTATTTAAAATGGCCAACGATTCTGAACTGCATATCATTTAGCTGGAAATTAATATTCGGGGGATTTATAATTCGCAATATCTCCAAATATGAAGATTTTTTTTTAATAACTGGGACCTCCGAGAAGTCTAAAATTGTTCGCTAGTTCCAGCCCTACCAGTAGGTCTTACTAAATTTTTTGTATCGTTTAGAAATGAAGAGAAAATGAATTCAAGTTGGCACACATATTTTTATTTACGTTTACCGACTGCAAATCTGTTATATATTTTGAGAACTGCAAATAGATAAAATATGTCAATCACACCAGCTGCCAGTTTAATTATAACATTGACTCGACTTACCTATCCCCTGTCCTTCTAACAGAACAGCCATCGCAATGAGCTGACTGCTTGAGCTAGCAGCGCTCGTGTACAAGTGCCTTTGTGCCACGTCCTCAATATACGGTTGTACGTTACTCATGGCGTCCATGATTTCCAGAGGGCTCTTGTTCTCGGTGGAACATGACATACTTTTCACGCTCTTGATTGCTTTTTTCAGTTGCCGTTTTGCCGATAGCAGCGGCTGGAAAGAAGTATAAAAAATAAGTAACGCGAAATTGTACAAGGGACATAAAAAAAAAAACGAAAATTGCGTAGGTAGTGCAGAAAAAGTGGGTAAGTAGTATTTTCTCAGTGCTTAGCAGAGTCTACTTGGAAAATCCAGCATTAGTTGGTGGTATGATCGACGATACTTCGGATATGTTTACTCAGAGTTTAAATACGTTTTAATACGCATTAAGTTTTATAATATATCTACAAAAAGTAAAGTATAAAATATAATACATTACAAAACCTAACTTAGCCCGCTGGCAGCGGGACAAGGCCCAAGCTACCGGCGGTTGGTAACTCTAGTATTTAATTACTCACCCACAAGAACGCTCGCAAAAATAAGGACAGTAAAGCAGACCAGGAGAACGGACGTCGATGCAGCGCTGTGTCGAGGGTGTGCTGGTCTGCCACTTTGTGCCCGTGTAAGGCCATTTCTTGCATTCGGACACCGATGTTAACCTTCTTGGGAGGCCGGCGGTACGATAACTGTAATTTTTATTTTTAATGTGACATTGATCTTTTATTTTTACAGGATATTAACTCACGCAAATTTTATGATAAATACATGTATACACTGATAAACACACCCAAGACCCAAGACATTTTGAAAAAGGCCAGCTTTCAACTAACCTTGGCTGGGTCTCGAACCCAGGACCTCTGAATGGCAGACTAGCGTGGTTGCTAATACGATACGAAGGTCGTCGTAAATGCATAATTTTTGAAGGGTACTTACCTCAATGGTTTTCAAAAGTAATTGATTAGCTTCCAATTCTTATTATGACTAGATTAATGCTTTTATTTCTTGGTTAAGTTTCACCAATTTGTTTCTTGGTTACGTTGGCAAAGTTTATTAAGTAATGCTTTTTATTTTAATGCACATGCAAAAAATGGCTACTAAGTATTTCAGCAATGTTGATGAACATTGTTGAAATACTTAGTATTTTTTTTTTTGATTAAAATTTTTGTTACGTTAATTCTCATAATCTTTACCATTCATATTGTCACGCCTGTTTCCCATTGTGATAGGCAAAAATAAATACGTGCGGACAACTCTAAATCGAACCCGGGACCTCCGGTGTGACAGCGTAGCATTGTGACCACAAGGCCACAGAGGTCGTCATACAAGGCCATAGCGACCCTGTTTTGCGTGAAGACCATGCAGTTGTCGTACTTGCCCACGCCAGGCTCCACGAAGTTCGTCAGGCACTTGGTCATGGGGCGCACGAGCACGTCGTAACCGAGGGAATAGACTGATTGATAAATAATCACATTCGTATGTGATTATTTATCAACTTACTTACGCTATACAAGTCCATAGCGACTCTGTTGTGCGTGAAGACCATGCCGTTGTCGTACTTGCCCACGCCAGGGTCCACAATTTTCGTCATACTCTCGGATATCGGAAGCACGAGCACGTCGAAGCCGAGCGGCGACATCGGTTTGGGCATTACCTACAAAAATATTGACAAATTCATACTGACTGAACATCGATAGTATCGGTATGTTTTTAAAAATATAATTAATATTTTCAATATAAATAAACATTACATACACAATAAACATTAGAGTGCCGGTACCCACATTACATTTAACCTATAGGTATATTTTCTTTCATACACAACACAGGCCACAGCACAGGCTACCGCTAGCTCCCGTGTTTCCTTGACGTTAGAATATATATATTTGATGAATCCTTTCTGAAGAAAGGACAAATAATTCAACATTATTCCATGATAATGAAGAGGAAAACCCTGAAAGCTTTATGAAGCAAATAAAGGAGACAGTGGGCGTACTCATCTGGAACAAACGGTGTGGTGTCTAACCAAGATATTGTCGCGTAAGGAGATTAATGACATTATAAGGCAGATTTATAGTGGACGCAGACGCAAGTAACACCGGAATTGGAGGTGTTTTATCTCAGCAGAGAGGAGATCAGGAAGTCGTGATCGCCTATTTCAGCAAGTCCCTATCAAGGCCGGAGAGAAATGACTGCGTAACTCGCAGAGAATTATTGGCAAACACATGGCAACATTTTAAGAAATATTTGCTCGGCCGCAAATTTCTGGTAAGGACTGATCACGCTGCATTAAAATGGTTGTTAGAATTTAAAAATCCTGAGGGGCAAGCAAGTAGCCAGGTGGATTGAGCTACTCCAAGAGTATGAGTTTGAAATTGAACATCGAGGAGGGAAGACTCACGGCAACGCGGATGCCCTTTCTCGAAGACCTTGCTTGGAGGATTGCAAGCATTGCGAGATTTTAAAAACTTTTCATGATGGTTCTTCGGGTAGACACCTGGGAATAAGAAGAACACTTACAAAAATTAAAGAACATTTCTATTGGTTACACTGCCGAGACGATGTAGAAGACCGGTGTCGTAAATGTCAGAGTTGTGCAGCTGTTAAGGGACCCCAAACTAGAAGCAGAGGAGCCATGAGGTTGTATAATGTTGGAGCTCCTTGGGAGCGGGTAGCTCTTGACATAGCCGGACCATTTCCAATCACGAACGCTGGCAACCGGTACATTTTTGTAGTCATGGACTACTTCACGAAATGGCCTGAAGCATTTGCACTACTTAATCAGGAGTCTTCCACCGTAGCGACGAAGCTTGTGAACAAGGTATTCTGTAGATTTGGTGTGCCATTGGAGATGCACAGTGATCAGGGAAGAAACTTTGAATCAAAAGTGTTCCGAGAAGTCTGAAATCATGGGAATCCATAAGACTCAACGACGCCGTATCACCCGCAGTCAGATGGAATAGTTGAGAGATTTAACCAAACATTGGAACGACATCTGGCAAAAGTCGTAGAAAGCCATCAGAAAAACTGGGACGAGTATATTGCACTATTCCTCTTATCTTATAGGACTGCGGTTCATGAGACTACTACAGTTACTCCAGTGCATACCAATTTTGGGAGAGAATTGAGATTACCAGCTGATTTACTATCGGGTTGCCCGCCAGATAATCCGAAAGGAATAACCGACTACGCTAATGATCTTCGGACTAAGATGGTTGACGTCTATGAGCAGATTAGAGAGGCTAAGTGTAAAGCTGGTGAACGGATGAAGACCCGCTACGATCGAAGAGCTAACGGTCTCAGTTTCGAGGAGGGAACTCTAGTCTGGCTTCATAATCCTGTGAGTCGGAAAGGAAAATCTCCAAAGCTACAACCAAGTTGGTAAGGACCTTACAAAATAGTCACCAGAATTAACGACGTCACCTTCCGGATCCAGCGTAATCTTCGCAGTCCAGCAAAAATAGTCCATGTGGACCGGTTGGCACGTTATTACGGAAGTAATGATGATCGGGATGATCATGTCTTAAGAGGGGACAGTGTCGCGTAAGGAGATGAATGACATTGTCAACGTCACGAATTCGAACAAAAAGAATTCAACTGAAGGAAAATTTCGTCAATGGCATCAGAACTCGATTGGCCTAGTGGTCTAAGCGATGGACTGTGAATCTAGAGACCGCTGGTTCAAATCACAGCCACTTAGTGTTTTTGAAGTTTTGAAAGAAGTTTCTAGATAATACTAGACTAAATGGAAAAGAAAATACTGGACAGAAAATGAGTGAGAGAGAAGGCGATAGAAAATTAGTTATTTGAGTTTGGAACATTGATGCGATTTTGTTCGAATTCGGGGGGTATATAAACGGAACCAGGCGCCGCCTGAGGCAGTTTAGTTGGAAAGTGAAATCCGAAGAAGGAAGAAAAGAGAAAAAAAAAATAGTAGTGTGTAAAGTGAAACAGTGAGTAAAGTGAAGTAGTGAGTACAGTGAAGTGTTCAGTACAGTGTAGTCCGCGCGTGTGACAGTGTAGTGACGTTTCTGCGCGTGTGACAGTGCAGTGACGTTTCCGCGTGTGTGACAGTGCAGTGACGTTTCCGCCTGACAGTGAAGTGACAGTTGGAGTGCAAAGAGGACTAACGCTGTCAATTGTAAGTACCGCTTGGGTTGTAAATAAAGGCACCATTCCATAGGATTGTTGTTTCCTTTCCTATCTCCAACCCACTGTCGTAACAATATGAAAAGGCTGGCTGAAGACAGACAAGAATAGAAGAAAATTAAATGCACCGATAAGAGCTCTTAAGTTTAAATGAAATAATCCATGAATGAAGGAGACTAGTGGTGGCCAAGCGATTAAGGCACTGCCTGTCCGTCTGAGTGGCCCGATCTCGATCCTCACAAAGCGCGACTTGTACCTCTGAGTGTGTGCTCAATTGCTCATGTACGGTCATTTACAACTATCCCCACTTCTGGTGAAGGAAAACGTGAGAAAATCTGCAAACTTGTGACTACTAAGTTTACTAGTGTGTGAAATAAAGAAGACAGTGGTAACCCTCCATTATCCCTGCAAAATGGATTCATTGTAAGCGTCTTTCCCCCATAAAATAACACCGCCGCTTATCACTTAAATGTAGAAAAAGTCAGTCAAATTGAAAAACTTTTAAAAGAAAGAGATAAGCTCACCTCTCCACTGTTGGCGAAGGTGATGAGGTCTTCGTCGGACATGATGGGGGTATCGTGTTCGTGAATTAATTCCTCCTCAGTCCACCGCTCCAGCGACGTGATGGGGCGCGCTTGCAACAAATAAATACCCTCCTGGAACAATATATTAACATTAGTAAATTAACGGGCAAGAGAACAATTACGTAGTATTTTCTAGCCTAAAATATGCTTCAAGAGGCAATGGACACTACCCTAAGGGTTTCCGAGGTAAACTTCTTGAAGGCAACAGTTAATTAAGACCAGCTCCACCTTAACTCATAGTTACGTTCGAAGAGTTAGGTCTTATTTCACTCAATAGCCTTAATAGCAGCTAATTTGATATCCCTTGTTTGCGCTCCACGACTCCAATCCAATCTTTGATAGCTTTATGACATCTTCCTCAAATAGACACAGTTTATCCCGGTACGACTTGTGACGTCACACCATCCTCCGCGGTCGTCACGCTCTACTTTACCTTATCGTTTGGTCTGATTTCTTACTTTTTTTGGACAAATTACACTGATTGAGCTAGCCCCAACCCAAAGTAAGCTTAAACTTGTACACTAACACTAACCTTAGTAACTGCCCATTCTATATCTCTTCCTGCACCCCACAGCTCCTCCTGCCTGACTCCGATCTCCGCTAACTTCATAACATCTGACTCAGACAGACACAGTTTGTTCCGGTCCGACTCCGGTACAACTTGAGACGTCACTCCGCCCTCCGCGGTCGTCACCCGCTCCGCTTTAGAGCCGAGTTCAGTCTTCATGATGCTCAGCTCGCCGCTGTAGTGCCGCTTCACTATTATGGTATCGGGCTCTACAGTGCCGGATACGACGCTCTGAAAAACAGAGACCGGAAAATCGATAACGCTGTCATACACTTACGCAGTAAAGAAAAAATCTTGGTCTATGGTCATAGATACCCATAAATTGTACTGCTGGCAGTCAAGGTGCACCGTAATTGCATCTTCCCTATCCCACCTGCATCCACCCTTATACCTGCAAGTCAAGGTGGCACCTTGACTGCTAGCAGAGATGTTTGGTTGTTTGTTGCTCCCGAGGTGAATGGCGTTTAAAGGTTTAAAAAAAAATGAAGACTGTAGACCCACTCGTGAGTGAGTCGCATGGTTCTAAAGTCATTTCATACGAAACCACAGTAACTACTAGTGTCGCCGGCCGCTACGGCAAGTGCCGCGCGGCACGTGCAGCTGCCGCTGCAGCCTGCACACTGGAATTCAGGACCGGAAGTTCTACCAAAGACTGTGTTCTAACTGTGCAAATATATAGTGCCTCAATACTTCAGGAGTTATAAGGGTTTCTTCACAGTCAATAAAGCAACTGCAGATAAAGTCGTTTATAAATGCTTCTGTGATGACGACTTACACGAACTATTATTTTTTACCTACCTCCCCAAGTCCGTAGTTAGCAGTGATAAGCAGTCGCGAGGGATCGCCCGCGTCGGGATGTCGCGAGAACATGACTCCCGCCGCGACGGGCGACACTAGCGCTTGCACCACCACGCCGCCGCCGCACACACACGGCTGACCGTTCTGCCTGTCAAAAGATATGCAAGGCTTGATGCAAGTAGGGTCACAGGTTGTGACAAAATATATTGAAACTATTTTAAGGATGGATTCAGTTCATGATACTGAACATCTTTCCCCACGGAACATACAAGTTGACCGGTCAACTGATCCGAGTTTGTATGTAAAATCAGAAATTATTTTTTAACATTTTGATATAAGTGTTCCTTGGAGAAAATTTAATATCATGGACTAATTCAATATATATTATTTTGTAAGACGTTTATATAGTTGTGTAAGTATTGCATCTAAATATTATTTCTGTGATTGAAAAAGGAATATTTTAATCATTCAGAATCATACAACATTTGGGCCGTGTGGTTTCCAGCCTAGAATTGTCCTATTCTAGGAGAGCCTAGAATACATCTTACATCAATATCCAAAGGGAAGGATAGAGATCCTTCTCTGTGGATATCGTAAGATGCGACTAAAAGACTAAGCACAAACATATTGCGCTACAAGTGCATTCCCAAAGAGAGCGTGACGTCTCAGGCAGGCAGCCGATCGTAAAACTATCGCCGAACCATGCTATACGTTCTTCACTTCGCAAGGCTTTGGCATCATTGGATGACCATTGACATATTATATTTGGAGAAGAAAAATCGGGAAAGCGTAACCTGATCTCCGAAGCACCATAGGCTGAGGATGCAACCGGGAATGCGCTATGACGAAGAAGACGATTTTTATCATTTGTATCACACCGCTGGCAGCTATATGAAAGTACGCTGAACTTGCCTGCGATAGTACGCGCTGGTGAAGGCGAACATGGACCCCCAGCACTTCTGCACGCCTCGCAGCACATCCGCGTCGCTGACACAGCCCAGTATGGTCTCATTCTGGCCCGCTGCTGACAGGGTTTCGCTGTCTTCGCCGACAGCTGCGTAATAAGTAAAAAATAAATAGATAAATACATATGACACAGATTTACCTAAGCTAAGATATATTTTCAGCTTGTATAATAATGAAATATTATCTCAACGATACAATGTTTTATAATAAATAGATTAACTCTATAATACACCTATGAATTATAAATAATATTGGTAAGGTGGCTCCCTAGTGGTGGTGTAAAGTTCTGTATGGTACCTTACCAATGTTATAAGTTTACCAAGCATAACATGTTATAATGTGTCAACATTGTATTATATTATAAGTATTTATTAATTAAAAGACAATTATAATAATATGACAAAGCCCTTCTGGCGAGTAGGCGACCAATACTGTGAAAATGAGTTTCTTTCGGCGTTTCTTCTCAGCAGTGGTCGTTACGAAGCGCTGGTATCGGTAGCTTTTCTTTAAAAAATAAATTAAATTTTAATATACTTTACACGTAACATAAATTATACTTATTGACGTGTAAAAGTGCCTGTAAAGGTCTAATTACTGAATAAACATTTGAATCTTTGAATCTTTGAACCAATACCTTACCAATTACCATTATAATGTTATTAGTTATTACCAGTACCTCACCAATGTAATAATGTTATTACATTGGTAAGGTACCATACAAAACTTTCTTTCTATATAAAAAGTTATGTATGATAGATACCTTACCAATGTAATAAATGGCCACTGGATATAACAAAGCAACTCGATTTAAACTTTTTTTGTATAGCCACGACCAGTTGTTGTTCACTCCAATATCCCTCAATATAAACTTTATTTGGGTCTACTTACGTTAGCAGTTAGCAACAGCCGATAGGGATATTTAAGTTAAGGACAGTATAAGTCTATAAGTTAAATGTTCATATGATGACTCTTAGACTGGTTTCTTAGTGCGGGAGACCCGTAGGGTTCGGCCGTAATGCGGGCGACACGTACGGGAAGCGCTGTACCGGCGCGTTCTACCGGCTCTACCCGGAACGTGTCCGTAGGGATCACTGCGCGTCGCTGTAAAACGATGTTCTAGCGCCTCACGTGTGCCTCCGTGCCTCCTCCGTAGGGGATGAAATTCCCGGTACTTAGGAGTGTTACTAAATTACCGGTACCAGGTCAAAGTTCAGTTCAGTACCGGGAAAACCGAGAAATTCGAGAATTTCGGTACCCAAGTTAAATGCTTATTTAAAAATGAAAAACACTACATAACAATTTGTACTTAGTTTTACTATAAATGTGAATAGGTAAACAAAAATATTGTTTTCTCTTTAATTCAATTGTTCTTTCTTAATAATAAATCAACTACAACAATTACACAACAAAATTAAATTCGTTTTAAAGAATATAAAGTAATAAAAATCAGAACCGCAAAAATATTTAAACTCTACGACTATTACATATATTACAACTATTTCAAAAATTACATATATCTACATATATCTTTGCGCTAATTCTTAACATCTTGACGAGTATACAGATACTCGTCAAGATGTTAAGAATTAGATGCGAAGTATAAAATCTAATTTTGAACACCCTCAATTTGGTATTATCAAAAGTAGGTTACAAAACACACACACACGAAATAATAATTGTACTACTGTGAGCACCAGGGCCATAAAATCCAGACGACTGGCGAGCGAATACTGTCGACTGCCGATTGGCGCAAATATCAAAAAATAGTTATAAAAAATAATTATTGAAGTCCCGAAAGTACCGAAAGTCTCGGGAACTGCATTGTCAGTACCGGTACTAGGTAAAGGAATAGAATATCGGGAATTCCCGGAAAAAATGAGAACCGGGAATTCTCGGGACCAAACCCTACTCCTCCGGGAGCCCTCGTAACGAACTCCAGCATAGCTGTGAAACCAGCCTTAACTTAACCCAAATATTAAAGATCTTTGAACTTGGTCCATGTTTTGTAACAAGACGGAGGGAAGTTTTTAGTGGCTGTGATCTTTCTTCCACACGGTCTGGAAGAAAAGTAATAACCAGCCAAGGTCGAGTCCGATCGAGCACGAGGAGTTCCGTACCATTATGTATAAAAAGTCAATTTTAGGGTTCCGTTTTTACGCTTTGGGTGCGGAACCCTAACAACAGATTGTACATGTACCCGGTGCTTCTTATTCCGTGCGCATCAAAAAGCCGATAAAGGGAATAGGCAATAATCGGAATTACCAATAAGCAATGCGTCTAGAAACCGTGACTATTTCAAACGTAACTTAACTTTTCTGAACGTATGCATTTTTTCTGAGAATTTTACACATTCTGAATTTCTGACCCTACACAACGTATTAGTACGTACCTGAAGACCTAACAGCAAAACGTTGTTCCAAGCCTCTCCCTGTCGCTTGCGTCCGCAAGTCCGCCAAGTACCTCAGGATGTCTTCCCTCACGGCACCGCTTATCTCGGTACCACCGAACAACTCCGATGCCCTTGGGAAAGTACAAAATTATTTCGAGATAAGATCGCGTTTCACTTATAGGAGTCAGTCGGTTTCTTATCTTTTATAGACATAAATATCAACAAAAATAATGTGTGTACTTGTTAAAGATAAAGTGAACCTAATTGATAAAGATTAAATTATTGGCATATGACCAAAGGTAGTAAGAGATATATTAAATCGATGGACTAAAGTATAATAGTACAAGACCTCAAGTCGTTGTCGACATGGTTTATTTTTTTATCTTACGATAATTATCAAGTACTTACATTCACTTATATCTCGAATTTTATAAGTTGGTATAAGTATTGTGTTTGCGACTGATAATTGCGATAAAAAATAGTATTGTACTGTGGAACATAATATTTATTACGCTTCTATTTATCGTTAAACAAGCTCTTAAAAATCCAGGCAAAACGGATTTCAGTAATTATCAAATTTTCAAAAATATATCAAGTAAGATTTTCATTATTATTTAAGCTCATGTACTGTTTTCAGTTATTTTTAACCTTAAGAGTCCCCTTACCCTAGACAGAATCAGACTTTCCCATACAAACGTAGTCTACATTTTATTTTGAGACGACATGTCAGATATGGGCGAAATTATGTCATTTCAAAGAAATTACATATATTTAGGCATCTAACTAGTTTTCACAGTTAAAATATGAACTTAAAAGAGAATATTATAGTGTATTATATCATATATGACTAGTATGGAAAACTTCTACACCCTTATATTTTCTTTCCAGTTCATAATTTTACTGGAGGAAACCAATTATAACCCTAGATAATTGCAATTTCTTTAAAATTTCAAATTTTTACGGAAATCTGATATGTCATTTCGAAATGAAACGTAGACTACGTTTGTATGGAAAAGTCTAGGGTAAGGGGATTCTTAAGGCTCTCTCAAACTAAACTAAAAAAAAAAACTTGAGATAAGTACATTGCAAGTATGTGCAGTCAGGTACCAAGATACCTGACCAGGCCCTCTACTTATATCTTGAAATTTCTCTTGAACTAAAAATGATATTAACATGAAAGTTTTTATTCAGACAGATTTTATTAAGTCTTTTTGAATATAAAGTAGAGGGCCTGGTCAGGTATCTTGGTACTTGATTGTCTGTACATTGTCATACCAGGCCTGGATATTTTATGAGCATAGTATAGCGGTCATCACCCGTTTGGTTGACTGGTAGATTAGATATGGCCTTAGGCTTTTAGTCCGCCATTTCACTTGTATTTTTGTATGAAGTGAAATATAATAGCGACAAGAACCTGACAAACTTACTTATTACATTTGTCCTTAAAATCGCTCTCCTCATAGTTTTCGTTGGCAGTCTCGATTTCCTTGATAACGCAGAGCAGTTCAGGGTTCATCTCCAAGTGCTTCTCCAGCGCCCGGACGGTCAGGCAGAAGCCCGGAGGTACTTTGTAACCCTGGCAATTTCAAATTTTTCTGGAAGTATGATTGTTTTCAAGCCAACATGATGGTTAGGAAACTGCCATACTTTTTCGCGCAGATAGTATTAGATGGTCAATAAAGTAGACTTAAATATTACAATGTCAATATGATTTCCGTATATTATATTCTCTCTTCTTATTATTATTATTAAGTGTTATTAAAGAATCTTGTCTGTGGAGCAACCAATGCCTTTCATCTCTCTATCCAAAGCCAACTCCTGTACCGTATACCCGTATATCGTTTGAGCCCCACCAATTTGCTGAGCGTTGTCTTTAGAATCAAGGTCCAGTGTCTTATAACTAACCTCAACTTCTTGCACAGAAGCCAGCAGCGCCAGGGACGCTCCTTTTCCCCCAACATACTCCGGACAGGCCGCAGCGCGGTCTGAGAACTTTACGCAGTACCCGACGGGACCAGCATCTTCCTCACTCAACCATTTAAGGGCTCGCGCTGGTGACAGTGGCACCCTATGGTGTGATGACTCGGCTAAAATACATTACAAATTTTCATTTTTTTTTTAAATAGTTTCGTACATTACTAAATGCTTTGTGACAAGGCGGTCTGACGACCTGACCAAGGTCACTGGAAGGCGCTAGATGCAGGCCGCTCTAAATCGGTCAATTTCGAAATCCTTAGGAGAGGCTATGTCCAGCAATAAACGTTATGCGGCTGAGATGATGATGATGATTATTCGATGCTAGATTTTTTTACCGACTTAAAAAAGAAGGGGGTTATCAATTTGAATTACCTTATAGGAGGCCATATTTATTTGTTGTATAGGATCAGTTATTTAACCAAAACGCTAAACGTAAATGACGTTGACCAAACGCTGTTTTACGAAACCAAGCTGTAATGTCTAATGATAATAATTAAACAATCTAACTGCGACATATAAGTATATATATTTTTTATGTTTACAAAATTATTTAATTCATTAATTCAATGTCAAGGTTTTTACATGTCAATAGGATAAGATAATGGTAAAGATTGATAACATTAAGTTACTTAATTAAAAACAATACATACTTATGATAAAGGTAAATAATCTAATTAGATTATAAACAATAAGATAATTTTGTCCGATAGATATTCATCAATGCTGTAATAGCACTTTTCTTATAACATTATTTTTAGCTTGTTTTTTAATTGTTTTTCACTTAGGTCTTTCAATTTGTCTGGTAAATTACTATATGATTTTGGGCCTAAAATGTACGGTCAAGTGCAAAAGTCCATTCATAGTTGAAAAATTTATACAATGTGGGAGGGACATACCCGTAATAAATCGAACCATAGGCAATACTAGATCGCTATAGTATAATGAAATGAAAATAAAAGCCAAAACACAAAAAAAATCGCCATTTCTATACAAAAGTGTGCAGCCGCCCGGGCAATTTGTATGGAGATGTAAATTTTTTTTTGTTGTTTAGTTGTTATTTAAATTTAATTATACTATAGTGATCTAGTATAGCCCGTGGTTCGATTTATTGCGGGTATGTCCCTTCCACGTTGTATGATGTATGTGGAAGCCAAGAAAAAGCGATATAAGTTTTTCAACTATTAATGGACTTTTGCACTCGACTGTACACTGTCCTATCATATGAAGCAAGCAGTATATGTACCTGCTCTGGGATGTTTACTTACTTTTTATTTAAAATCAATGTTGTCCTCAACACATGACTCTAAAATATACCTATTTACAAGTAGGAACACAAGGAACACAATAAGGAACACAGCTATCTCTTTGAGACGCACCAAACATTGTTTGGGAACATTTTTTCTGAATTCTAAAAAGTGGCAGTGCACTTTAACAGCCCCGAATGTCCCCAATGTAATCCTGTTTTAGATATGAGGCTACATTTCATGAGCTTGTTTGTTGTGAATGTTTATTTCAGAGATTGAATGCAGCAACTTTCAATCTCTAAAATAAACTTTCCAACATCACCCACGATGATCCGCGCGGTTATTATGCGGCGGCCCGTGTGTGAAGCGCCGCTCGACCGCGCGGGTACGTTTCGGTCGGACGGTGCACGTGTGTTTGGCATCAACGGATTTATTAGAGGCCAATGCGACAGTGAGATCCGCTTCACGTGCCGTGTGTTAATCGCCTTATTACCCAAATCAAGTTTTGTTTGTTTCGGTCGAATAATAATTTGGACGAAGTAGGTACAAATCATAATTAGGGATTAAAGAGAGGTATAAATTATAACAAAACTAGATGATGACATTTTTCTTTTTTAATATCGAATGGGATGAAGGTGTTATCATGGGTATGTTAACACCTTCATCCCATTCGAAATTACGGGTGTATACGAAGTCGAGGCGGGTCGCAATTGTACGTAGATTGTATTATAATAAGATTATTTGCTGCTATTTATATTTCCGGCCTAGAATAGGGCCACTCCATCTCTTCCTGTGAATGTAGTAAGAGGAGACGGTACCTACTAAAGGATTAAGCACAAGTATCTCGTGTACAACTGTATTTCCAAGGAGGGTTAACGTCGGGCGGCGACCAGTTGTAAAATTAGGTCACAAATACATACACAAAGAGGATTGACGTCATGCTGGTCATAAAACAAAGATATACCCAAATTGTTCAAACTGTTTCGACTATTTCTTCTCCACTTCGCTAAAATTTTGGCATCCTTGGGTGACATTGAAATGCATATTAAATTTGGAAAAGAAAACCGAGCTCCGAATCAGCACAGCTGAAGATGCAACCGGGACAGCGCTAAGATAAACAGGAAGAAAAATAACAGCTGCTACGTACCTGCCGGGTAGCCAAGCTCCAGCGTCCCGGTCGCGGGCTCATCATTGATGACGCCGTACAGAGTGCGGTGCTCTGTGCCCCGCTGGTAGGGAACGCCGCTCAACAGTTTCCCGCCGTCGGCGTTGATTGACAACACTAAATGGAACTTCCGACTTTTTGCTGGTGAAAGAGGATTTACTTATGTCAAATCTTCGAAAGATAGGTAAGCTACCTATATAATTTATCGGGAAAGTAAGTTTAAAGTGATGGACTGAATCTTCCCTAAAAATATTTCTTTATACACTTATATACTATATAACCTTGTCTTTTGATAAAAAATTATTGTTAATTTAGAATTTATGCTATGGGTCTGTTCAGATTAATATTTAATCATCAAGATTTATAGTCATATTTGAAGACTGCATTTCTTTTCTTTTTCTTTCTATAAAAATATTTAGATTATATACGACAAACTTACTTTCCACGTTAAAGGTGCAGGCTTTCGGGATCTCATCAGCTGTCTCACAAAAGTTTGGCATGGAAAAGTCAGTTCTAGTAATGCTGTAGATATTTCCATCAGGATGTCGCACACAACCGGAGATATTTCTGTGAATATTATTTTTTTCAGAAACAAGAAATCAGTCTGCACGATAACTGCAGTTACATCGCTCGGATGCCACATATAATGCCGGTAAAATCAAGAAAAATGCCTGAGGGGTTTAGACTAAGATAATTCTAAAAACTACTTTCTAAAAACTTTCTGCCCCATCTGCCATGAATTCTGTGCGCTATGTGCCCTGCCCACTACCACTTCAATGATCTAAATCCGCTGAGCTAAGTCAGCAACCTTTAATAAAAAACAACAAGTTGCAACTCACTCAGCCAGTACATTGCTATACGACATGCCCCGAATCTGAATGGCTGTTCCGTCCTTCGCCACTACGGATATCGACACGGATCGCCTCAACCCCTGGTACCCATGCGGCGCCCACCTCCTTTCCCTCACGCCCCTATATCGTAAATATTCGCTTCTATCGACGCTGCCGTGCTCGTTGAATGATTGAAAACGCCCTTGCACCACACCGAATTGCAACCAGCTTCCTTCCACCGATTTTCCTCTGAAATTGGTAAAATAGTACATTACGATATAAGTGCGTTATGGTGGTTATAACTCACGAGGCGGAAGTTCAGCCCGAGCCGCAGGCGAGAGTGTAATAGAGCCGAGTGTGTTTAACCAATATACGCACGTATATTGTACGAGGTTTTAAACACACACGCGCGAGTTAAAATACTTACCTAATTAAACTGAATTCTTTTACTTTATTAGTGATTTTTCCTCGCTTTACTTATTTTTTAAGTGAAAAAACGTACGATATACGTGCGTATTTTGGTTAAACACACTCGGCTCTATTACGCCCTCGAATGCGGCTCGAGCTGAAATTGCGCCTCGTGTGTTAGAACCACCATAACACTTATTGTAATGTACATAAACATTACTTAGATACTTTAGTATTTAAAAAAAAATGTTTATGATCCCTAATACAACAGAATTAGGTATACTTTTCTTGGAATATTAATAAAATAAAATATGTGAAACGTCGTTATTTTCCTTATGTACTTAGCCTTTATTTAGCAAAAAAATTAATGTTACGTTACTAGCCAAAGTTTAAGAATATACAATACTAGTGTAGTCAATCATCTAAATAATTATTGATTTACGTCAAACTATAGCCGTAACTGTCCTGGAAAGAGTTAATTGCATACAGCACTGGAAATGGTGGCAGCACATGACCCCAGAAAATTAGAATTTTCCGGGGTCCAGTGCTGCCACCATATGAAATAAATTATTTGATAGGAAACATAGACATAATTTAAAATTTAGTCTTGACCAGGCACTAGATAACCTTTCAAACTATTTTATGAACTACTATTTACAGTTTAAAGTAAGAATGTGAAGCGTTTCTACGCACAAATGCGAAAAACGTTCACTTTTGGCGTATTTGCGTAGAAAAGCTTCACGTTCTCACATAGAATAGTTTGAACTTTTGAAGGGTTATCTAGTGACTGGTCAAGACAAAATTTTAAATTATGTCTTCTTTTTCTATTAAGACGAAGTGGTAGCTAAAGTGGCGCCCTCATTTGAAATAAATTGTTTAAAACTAAATATGGTGAAAATTAAAAATTTGATTTGTATCACTGTCTAGAAAGACCTTTAAACTATTTTATGAATAACCTTTGAAATTATTACTAATAGTCCGTCTAGTTTTGAAACGAACAGTGATACAAATCATTACATATGGGGGCAGCACTGAACCCCGGAAAATTCAGGTATCCTTATACTTAAGGATTCCTGAATTTTACTTAATATAATAAGGATTACTGAAATATAGTGATTTTGAAGGAAAGCTTACAACTTGTCCCGAGCAAGGGTGTGTGCGGCGAGCTGGTCGCTCCAGTCTTCCGGATACCGAGACACATCCGATCCCGAGGTCCACCTGGAATAAACCTCAATTTAAGCTGATTAATATTTTTCGCCGTGTGGTTTCCGGCAGAATAGAATAGGAAAGTGTTGCAAGCAATAGTGTAAAATATCGATAGCCTATCGATTCTAACGTGGCCTTGAAAAACAATCACAATAACGTTAGGACTATCGATAGTATCGAGATAGAATAGTATTGCAAACTATTGACGATCGATAGTATCAATTATTCAATACTATCGATAGTCCTATCGATATTGTGACTATTTTTATATAGTGACAAGATCAACTGTCGATAGTCTAACTATCGATAGTTATGCAACGCTAGACTATTCTAGCGTTGCATAACTATCGATAGTTAGACTATCCTATGACCACTCCCAATTCTTCCCATGGATGTCGTAGAAGGCGACTCAGAAATACATGCTAAACAAAGCTTACTCGTATAAACATTAATAAAAACTTTCCAACCCGAGAATGCAGACCGAATTCCCTGGCTGCTCTGGCCAAGATAGACAAGGGTATAGTAGTGCCGAGAGGGTCGTACTCCTGCGGTTCAGACTAAAAAGACCTAATGACTGATGTTGAATGAATATAATTCAAAAAGCTACAGTCTACCAACGTAACTAGGTAGAGTATGTAAAATTATTCAAATGGCATATGTAAGAAAATTAAACAATAACAACAGTTTTTCATCAAGTTTATCAAAGAATTGCGCATAAAGGAAAACACTAAGGTAGTAATTTCCTGTTATCAATGTATATGTATATATCTTGCAATGGTATAGCGTCATATAGCGTGACTATGCGAAAATCGTAATAGTAAGAACTTGATCAAGTCGTCTTAAGATTGATCATGTACAAAGATCTTCATTTATGGTAGTCCAAAAGTGACAGCTTATTATAATTACCAAATATTATAAATTAAAAACAATTTTCAAGAAATATCATGTTAATTCTTAACCAAGACTTTAAAAGAGACCTTCAAACTTACAGGTAATTAATTTTGACATGCTGTTTCGCTCCGTCGTGCACCCTGGTCAGGATACCGTTGTATAGGATCCTCATGCAAACCTCGGGTACGAGCACTTGTATCTTCAGGCCGCCCGCGCTCCAAACATCTGCGGAGTCTTCCCAGATACCTACCGCTGTGTCTGGGTGACCTAGGGACAAAATATTCTTAACTACAATCTTTTTCATCTTAGCGCATTCCCGGTACCATCACCAGCTTTGCTGATTCGGAGCCTAGGGTGCCCTTTCCCGCTTTTACTTCTCCAAATATAATATGCATGTCAATATATAATTATAGAGAGTATTAGAACAGAAAATACCCGTAAAGCTCCTAAAGTATCAGAGCGAAAAAGATCGTAGTGAAGGCCAAGACTCATAAACGGTTAATAGCGACGCAGAAAGATTTATTATTTAAAAAAAAAAGTAGTAGAAAGGTTTATTTAAGAAATTCATAACTTATAAGATTCATAATAACCCGAGATATGGATCTTGTGATCTACGTTTGCGCGTATTTCTCCGTAATCATTGTTATCTTATTAATACAATACACGTGTAGATTAATAGATAGGAACTTACCTAGCTATGCACCAACTAGGATCTAAATAATGCAACGACTTTATAATCCATCATCACTAAATGAAAAATATTTATACAAAACAAACTTGCTGGGATATTTTAGAGGTATATTTTACATATAGAGGTAGGTATAATTACTACACCTACAGCGTTCCGTTCCCCATTAGAGAGAATAAGAGAGAGAGAGAGAGAGTGGTAAATTGGCAATTAAGTTGAAGCTACTTACAAACAATACTTCTCAGGCATAAAGGTGAACTAAGTTTAAATTACTTACGAGGCAGAACGTAGGCCGTTCCATCAGCCATTTTCACATACACAGTCACTTCAGCAATAGGCAGTTGACCGCATAGCTTCCTAACTCCTAACAATAAAGCCGATCCATCTGGTGTGGTTGCGCCTATGGAGATAGAGTCCCAGCCGTCGTGCATGTCGGGGTGAGGCAAGTCTGCCAGGGGTAGGCTGGGGTAGCTCGCTTTCCACCGCTTCACTGCGCAGTATCGCGCGTACACCCATTTCAGTGGGTAGTTCCAACCTAGTCAAGAAATAAGTCAATGTTTTTAATTGTTACAAATAATCTAACATGCATGCATAATTTAAAAAGTAAACTTAGTTCACTATGTTGGAATTTTTCCTTAAAATAATATTCAATATCAATCATTAATATCAAAAATCAATTTAAATCTAGGGACACGGAAGTACCCCCACTAAGTCCAGCAGTAGCAAATAATTCAATTAACAACAAAAAAATAACAGACTTCGTTTCTTTTTCAAGAGTTTCTTTAATATCTCTAAAGTTCTTCATCATAGCTTCACCAAATTACTATGGGACCAATTTGGTGCTACAAACGTTCAAACAAAGAATCATCAAACTTGATCTACGTTTGATGAAGATATCGAGTAACAAACTAAAAAAATACATACAGTCGAATTGATAACCTCCTCCTTTTTTTAAGTCGGTTAAAAGCAAAGGCAAATGCCGATAAATATGATAGGGTATAAATAGTTTTTCTTTACCTAATAAGTTTGAAGACTATTAATTCTTTATTGAATTAAAACTACTCCGTGTACTTACAGATTCCCTTCGACTCGCAACTTCATCGACTCAAGGGCAAACATTGCTACATCCATAGAACATCATTATCTAAAAGTTTAAGTCAACATTGCAGTGTTCCTTATAATAATAGAAAAAGTCAGTGTAAAATAAAATTAGTACTACGAGGACTTACTGTTATTAGTACCACGAGACTTACCGCGATTATTATCATTTTTTGTCATATATTTCGGTGATCCTTCTGCCGTCATGGTTGCTGGCAGACTGAGGAACTGCGAAGGATGTTTGGCTGGCGAAGTTGATAAAATGATATTAATCGCGGTAAGTCCTTTAATACTAATAACAGTCATTGAATCAAATCAAATCAAGGTTAATTTGCTAGAAAAGTAGTAATTAAGGTAATTATAATCATAAAACTCTTAAATCATACCTAATAGTATAAAATATTACGTACCTAAGTCTTAGTTTGTGTCTAGGTTTACCTATCTAAAAATCATTACAGACAGGTTAAATGTATTACTTTTAAATAACCGGCCAAGTGCGTGTCGGGCCATGTGCAGAGTTCCGTGTTTGCCAGTGCCGACTTTGAGTTCACGCATCACTGTTTAACGACTATAAAAAGGTCTTAAAAGCGAATATTATGGAATTTATTACAAAAATGTTCATTTCCCGAGTTCATTTTATTAGTTAGTTGACTAACTCTTCAATTTGTAAACTCTTATAGTGTTTTACCTTACCTTTTAACTTCGTTATTACCTATTGCCGTAAATTACACGTGTCCATATACAACCGTTTAGTTAGCTGATAGAGGGGGATTCGACTGGGGGACTCTAACAAAAATTTGTATTTTGAAACCAAACATTTCGCAAACGGATCCCTAAATAAAAAAACGGTGTTCGCAAACTCACAATATTTTTAAAAGACCTATATTTAACGATACTTCAGAACATGGTTTAATCGGGAAAAAATGATTCCAAACAACATTAAAAAAAATTTTTTTCTTTTTTCAAGATTTTATTTTACCGCTTTTTTGGCGTGATTGATCAACAAAAATCAAGATCTAATATTTATTAATTAACAAAATTTCTAAATGCGAATTGCGATCGAGGAATTCTTTTAAGTAAAGAATACTTGTGTTAGAAATCCCCCCTCTCCTAACAAGATTAATATTTGGAAGACCATTGGCCTTCACTTGCTATTACGTAAGTATGTATTAACTTTTAGTAAAGAAAATTATTCGACATTAAATTTAAAATATTAAAAACACAGATTAAATTATTAAATAACATAATTAAAATTAAAATAGATTTTATGAAAGAATAAAAAATAAATTTAAATGAAAAAACGAAAATTAAAATTATGTAAAACCGCTGACAGACGGACAGACAAACACGGCGAAACTGAGGGTTCCTACGGAACTCTAAAAATGGTAAGCTACTGCTACGGATAGGGACAAATGAAAGTCTGGAGGAGAGGCCTTTGCCCAACAATGAGACATGGGCTAATTAAAAAATATCCGGCCAAGTGCGAGTCGAACTCGCGCACGAAAGTGTTCCGTACCTATAAAAATCATGTCAATCGTTCGTTGTATGGGAGCCCCACTTAAATATTTATTTTATTGTTTTTAGTATTTTTTGTCATAGCGGCAACAGAAATAAATCATCTGTGAAAATTTCAACTGTCTAGCTATCACGGTTCATGCATGAGATATACAGCCTGGTGACAGACAGACGGACAGCAGAGTCTTAGTAATAGTGTCCCGTTTAAACCCTTTGGGTACGTAACCCTAAAAAAGGTATACATTAAAGGGACACACAAGCTTTGTATAATTTTCATTTGATTTTTTGCGGTAAATGTATACTTAAATTGACTTACGCCACATGTTGTACATTATACGTTATGTGCAACAAGGAAGTAAAATTGCTAGCTTGGCAGGCGAAGTGGGCACCCGATCCGTGACTCCGGGTATCTACGCGGGCAGGGTGCACTACCGCGGCTCCCATCTCCTCGGCGCTGTCCACACGCCCTCCTACCACTGCCACGTCCTAATATTTGGAAGACCATTGGCCTTCACTTGCTATTACGTCGGATAGAAATTAGAACTTGAACAATTTTGGGATAAAGTTGGCAAATTAGGCCCTAAAAAAACTCTTAACTACCTTAGGTAGATAAGACATTTTGGAATGATGACTAATTATGGTTTTTTATTTATTTATTACGAGCCATTTATGTCCCAATGTTGGGCAAAGGCCTCTCTCTCTCGTTTCAACTCCATTCGGTCAAAAGACCGAAAATAGTTATCATTATATATAATTATATATTAGTATATAATATTGTTTAAGTTCGTCAGCCCATCTGGTTTTGCATCGGCCATTGGCACCGTTGGCATTGAGCGTAAAATCAGTGACTATCTTTGCCCAGTGATAATCAGACATTCGAGTGACGTGACCAGCCCAAGTCCCGCTTGAAGTTAGCTGCCCTAGTGTCTATGTCGACAACGCGTGTCTGAGAGCGGATGGTGATGTTCAATTCTCTATTAGTTTAATTCCGGCCATACTTCGTTTCATGTCGTGCTGGCAAACCTTCAGTTTGCGCTTCTGCACGTCCGTCAAAGACCATGTTTGAGCACCGTGTGTGAGTACGGAAAGAATGCACATGCCCATGGGTCGCCTTTCATGTGGTCTTTTTAGGACGAATAGCTCTTCCAGGCAATTCCCGATGATCGACTTATTTCTCGTCGTTTTAGGAAAGAAACTAATTGGCGCAAGTTAACATACCCCTGGACATTATTAATGACCGGATCTTCGGTGTTATTCTCATGTCATGAGTTTGGTGTTTGACATTTTCATCCAAAGCCCAACTAAAAGGCTTGCCAGACCTAACATTTCTTGTATATCGCCAAAGTAGCAAACAAGATTGTGTCATCCGCAAACCGTAGGTTGGTGAGTTTCTTGGTATCAATATTTATTCTTTTATGTCCTTGTTTTCCCATACTTGATGTAGTTCTCTAAAAATTTCATTGAAAGTGCTGTTAAAAAGTTTCCTTGATAATTAATACTTAGGGTTTTCTTTGAATTAAAATGCTTCAAACTTTAAAATCATTTATTTGTGTACAACGTTTATAAATTAGGGTCTTAAAATCTATACAAGCTGTGATTCGCCTTTCGGGTATACAAATTCTAAAGTACCTAAATTGAGAATATACAGTTTATGAGTGTTATATAATAATAGTGTTTAAAGTGTCAATAATAAAAAAAAACTATAAAATAGTTAAATCACAACACAACACATAAAACAAATTAATAAAATATATTTATCTTACACGTGAAGCCACAAAGCTATGACAGGCAGGTATAACCGCTTTATGACTTACTATGTTCCTTTTCATACCTAGAGCATACGAAAATTCATGTGTGTTGCTCTCCAAAAAAATTAAGATGTAATTTTCAATAGAAAGTCCCAAGAATTTAGCAGTTTTTGTCTTACATATACCATACCTCCATAAGTAAAGGGCTCATTATAAGTAAGTCTTTGTTTACAGTCACCTATTTTTTTATATTAATAGTTTGCGCGATTTAAACCAATTTCCAATGTGTTTTCATCCGTACAATCATCTGCGTGTAATATAATTTTATGCTCTTTGGATTCGTTTAGGCACAAACTTGTTGATTATGGCTCGATTGCCTATCTCTACTGAAAAAGATCACAAAAGCAAATAATTATGCTGGTTTCTATTTTTTTCGGGGTTTCACTACAATAGGTGGGCTGTGCAAATTGTAGAACAACGAACATACATGCGAGATAAAGTTTACCCAAACAAAGAACTATTGCGACCGTGCCATAATGCGGAAAAATATTTGTATGGAGAAGTCGTGTGATGTCATTAGTACACATGTCAAATGTATCGTGGCGTTCTTCTGGCAATCTTAATAGTTGGTGGTCCGGGTTTAATACTTATTTGTGCTTTGCTGACGTTCGGATTTGATAGGGTTCGTAGAAATCGAGTCGATGTTGCGTTTTACGAAGTTTTAGGTTTTGTAACATTTATTTTCGAATGAATATATATTTTACATATTCAAATCTTTTATTGTGTCAACAAATCAAATAATATCATCTGTCGTTGGTTTGGTTATTATCAGCCACCTGTACCTTCTCGAGGACGCCCTGGTGTCCTATTAGTCTCACTGTGTCGCCCGTTTTAAAAATATCCGTGGCCCCCGTCGCTCCCACTATACATGGCAGACCATATTCACGGGCAATGACGGCACCTGAAAATAATTCAAAAATATGCCGATTATACAAGTTTAAGTCAATATATATTGAGACTCGGCAATGGCCTTTGAAAGCGTCTAACGTGGATCCTGATCTCACAGTTTTTAACCTATGCACTTCCCACACATTTATCTACAATTACAACTATCATCAATGATCATCAGGTTTATTACCAGGAAGAAGCACTGAAGGTGTAAATAACGACTCGTAATCAGTAATCAAGTCATGCCCTTGAAAAACTGCAGTCTCACAAGGCCTTGTACTAGCGCCTCTGCTATTTATTCTAGTGTTAGGTTTTGACTTCAAGTAACAAGTTACAAACCATGCGAAATGAGTCCGCCCAGCTCTGTAGCAATGCCGGTGATGAGCGGGAAATACGGAGACCAGCCGATGTCGGTCGCGTGCGTTATCATGATGTCACCATGTTCTAGCTGATGGATCTGTAAATAAAAGTATAAATTATATTCATAGTTACTAAACTTATAAATACAAGAGTCACGAATAAAGTGCTCATACACACACAATGCCCATAAATTCAGATTATTTATAACATGTCTTAAAAATATGACATGATGACGGGGAAAAAATGAAATGGTAATGAAAGGTGCAGCGCGTGACCAGCAGACGCATTTTTGAAGGCGGAAGTCATACAACGAACTATTTGCGTGAGTGATTCCAAAACAAAGATTTAGAATATACAATTTTTAAAAGGCCCAGTTTTAATGGATTTGCAACGAGTGATGAATTGACCACTCGTTTTGTAACATTTAAAGCGTACAAAAAAAAAAGAAGCTGTGTGTGGTGACTAATTACGATAGCAGTTCCCGCAGGACTCAAAAAAACCGAAATTAGTTAAAACTAATTTATTAGAAAAATAAAAATTACAAAATAAAACTTATGTGCTAACGCGTCGACGTTCCGAAGTAAGGAATAGAAGTCCGCGCTGACGCAATGCTTGCCCGATGCCTCGTTCACGTGTTGCGCCGTCAGCGGTTTACTTTAGGTGCATGGAAGTATGTCGCAATAATATAATGGAAATAAAATGTTCTAGAATGTTCGATGTCTTGTCAGCATATTGCATTAGGGTTGCGCACATAACACCTCCCCCCGAAGTTCAGCAACTATTTCGTGAGGTTTAGCTGAAATGTTGCTGGTGTCACGTTCTGCTTTCTTTCACGAATTGTTTCAGGATTCTCGTAGCAGTGGGCGTTACTTTCAGCATTTAGGTTTGTGCTGATGTCTTCAGATGCTGTCGAGGATGCTCGAAGTTTACGACGCACTAGGATGATGATGAGTATTGCTGCACAGGTGATTATTAATCCGTAAAAAGGTAAGGTAGTATGGTAAAGCACGTCGTTATTCACTTTCTTCAGATGTATGGGTTTCTGGGATGAAATCTTGTCTTGTATTTCTTGTAGTCTTTGTAGGTTGATGTGAGTAAGTTCGACTGGATGCTGCTGAGCAGATGTTATCTCTTGAGACGTAAGTATGTTTAGGATCTTCAGTGCTAGGAACGGTTGCAAGATAACTGCCAGTTAGGGTGCTATATTCATCTCGACCGCATGTCGCCTGAACTTTCGTCGGTACTGGGAATATCAAGGTGTAGTGCCGGTCATCTAATTTTTCTATAGTTTGCTTTATGAGTAAAATTGTGGTGAGCTTGCAGGTACTGTCCAATATTTGTTCCGTGATGAGCTTTGGGATACAGTCCGAGCTTGATCTGATTTGTTGGTTTAACTTTTGCTCACAGATAAATTGATCGTTCAGCTTCGGGCATTCTGCCTCTATGTACACATGAAAATTACTGCTTGTTGCTATGAAGGGATAAGGGGGAACTAAAACCATGTTATGTCTATTGGGTACTAAGGGTAGTTTATATAGATTATATATATCCGGGGAAACTATGGGGAATTTAAACACTACAACTATTCTACTCTTTACGAAATATGAACCAGGCTGTATAACATTATAATATTCTCTATGGTCCATCTTTAAAAGCTGTCCTTTATCGTAAAGATTACCTAATCTACTTAACATTTTCTTAAGAACTTCTATAGTTAACATCGAATGATGTGTACTAGAGATACGAGTATAAGCTAAAATATTTTCTATCCTATCTAACTCTCTTATAAGATCGCCTATGTTACTATCAAGTATACTTAATAACTGAGCAAATTTGGCGTACTTAATTAAACTATAACCTCTGTCATTTTCGGCGTCTAAAATAATATGTAAGGTTTCATTAATTTTCTTTTGATTCTCTACAAGTTCGGATATAATACTAGTATGATGAGATATCCAATCCTGGCTAAGACTTATGTGTTTATTAATTTCAGCGGTTAATTTATCCTGATTTTCTTTAAGATGGTCAATAGCCTCATTATACATAATTGCGTCATTATAGTCAAGGTTACCAGTAATTTGTTTTATGACGGAACCTAAACCGTTTATTAACCCGCGTTTTGTCCGAGAGGGTTCTAGCGATTTTATTTGAGACGAAGCTTTATCTAATTTATGGCTAAGGTGATTTATCTGGGTTTCAAAGAGCATATATGTATCATTGCTTAATTGATTTACTATATACTTTCTCTGATCTCTAATTTTTTGAAGCTGGTCCTCAATGTCATGCAATTCGATATATTGTAAAAAGGTATGTTTGTGAATAGTTAATCTCATAGGTCCAAGTTTAAAAGGTAATAAACCAGGTCCGTCACTCAGACTCTCCAGCTTGATCTCCTGAGTCCTTGTCAGTGTGAGTAGTGTTGTCAGCAGTATTCTGTAACAATGCAGATTTGGGGGTACGTTTAAGACGGGACTTAGCTATGGGGAGACGTTTCTTAGACGTGTATATGTAAATAGGAAGGTCGGCTAATACGGTGTCTTGGGTGTAGCGGGGAGCGAGCTTTTGTCTACTGGCTCCGGGGTTACTTATGAATACTTGTTGTTGCGGCTGGTATTCTACCTCTTTCTCTCGCGTTTTATTCCTATTTTCTATAATGGAGGTTCGGTTAGCAACACAAGATTCGTGGACTAATTCATATACCTTTTTCATTTGTTCCCTATGTGTGATAACATATTGTTGTAGTAGGTGTTCAGTTACATTAAAGTCGAGTGGGTCACGTGGGTCTGTATGTCCGTTTATAAGGTCATATGGCCTACACTTCGTAAAACTGTGCACAGAGCTGTTATATGCGATAACAGCGTATGGCATTAAGTTAACAATAGGTTCATCTTTTTGTTTTAGCCTTAAAATTCGGAGATGTTCTAGGATAGTACTATGGAAGCGTTCTATATTGCCGTTATCATTAGGTGAATTTGGCAACGTTTTATGGTGGGGAATTCGGTGTAGCCTTACGAATTCTGCGAACATTTGGTTCGTGAATTCGGTTCCATGGTCTGTAACAATAGTTAAAGGCAAACCGTGGTGAGTGCTGTATGTAAGTAGGGCCTGTATCACGCTAAGGGCAGTGCCATCCCGCATGTGGTAGGCTTGTCCATATTTGGAGAATACGTCTACAAAGGTCACGTATTTTTCACCTTGCGCAGTAAATAGATCCATATGGACAGTTTCATATGGTTTTGATGCAGGTGGAACGATATTGAATTCTGGCCTAATGGGGTGACGGTCGTATTTGGCTTGGCCACAGATAGTGCACTCATTAATGAATTTTGCTATCTGCTCTCTCATCTTAGGCCAATAATATTTTTGAGATAAGGACAGATGGCATTCGTTAATACCACGATGGTTTGTCTTACCTTCGTGGTAATGTTTAATTATCTCTTGCTGTCTGAGGTACTCCTTAACATTCTCTATTTCCTTCTTTGCTAACACTAAGTTCATGGCGGAGCATTTAAATTTATCTTGTAAGATTGGAATTATGGAATACATTGCTAGTGGTGGTGTTATAAAAAGGGCTGTTTTAACCTTAGGGTTTACGTACTCTTTAATTGCGTTAATAAGGTCTATTTCTAGATTGGTTTCGCAAAGTTGTACGGAAGTGCGTGTGTGGGTTTCGAAGGGCTTAGATACCGTAGGGCGTTTTACATCATTGACTACAGTAAGGCATAATTGTTTATGAAATTTATTGAGAGGGTCATCTGTTATAGGAATCTCAAGGATTGGGTTTTCGTTGTCAGTGTGTACGGTCAGTGTAGTGGATCTAGTTATTGATGGTGGTCTTTCAGTTGGGTTTGGTACAAGAGAGTCTGTGTCTAGATTTGGAGGTTGTGCATCATCGTCTTTCGGAGAAGTTTCGGTGTTATTTAATTCAACTCGAGATAGTGCATCGGCGTTGGTATTATGGTTGCCTTTCTTGTACACTACAGTGTAATTGTACTCGCTTAGCTTTAGGCGCCATCTTGTTAGACGCGAGTTGGGTTCCTTAATATTCATAATCCACTGTAGTGGTTTATGGTCAGTCACTATTTTGAATTTTCTCCCGAAGAGATAGGGTCGAAAATATTTCGTTGCCCAGACAATGGCAAGAAGCTCCTTCTCTATCGTGCTATAGTTAATCTCGCTCTCGTTTAATGTGCGAGATGCATAAGATATTGGTTTATCTGAGCCGATGGGCCCTTGGGAGAGCACGGCTCCAATAGCCACGTTAGATGCGTCTGTAGTCAGTACAAATTCTCTGGTGAAGTCAGGGTATTGTAGGATGGGGTCGTTGGTCAGTAGTCCTTTACATTTCTCAAAACATTCAATGTAATTTGAGTCGAGAGTCATTTTACTGTTCTTTTTTAGACATACGGTAAGAGGTTTAGTAAGTCTAGCGAAGTCAGGTATGAACTTGCGATAATATCCTATCAGAACTAAAAATTGTTTTATTTGTTTTGGGGTTTTTGGTAAAGGGTAGTTTTTAATGGCGTGGATCTTATCTGGATTAGGTTTAATACCATCCTTACTGATTATGTGACCGAGATAGGCCGTTTCTAACTTTAAAAATTCGGATTTGTCCATTTGTATTTTAAAGTTAGATGCACGTAGTCTTTGGAACACCTTCTCTAGGTTCACCATGTGTTCCTGTAAACTGGTACTAAATACTACAATATCATCCAGGTACACCAGGCAGATGTTGTTCTGGAGGCCACGGAGGACATTGTCCATCACCCGTTGAAATGTTGATGGGGAGTTCTTCAGACCCATGGGCATCCTCAAATACTCGAAGTGCCCATGCTCTACATTGAAGGCTGTCTTTGGGATGTCACTTGGATTCATTTCGACCTGGTAGAATCCAGAGGCCAGGGTGGTGAAGTACTGGCACTTTCCTAATTTATCGAGGACATCTGAAATGTTTGGAATAGGATATTTGTCGTCTGTCGTTTTTTCGTTGAGCTTACGAAAGTCGACAACAATGCGCCATTTCATTCTACCTGATGCATCTGCCTTCTTGGGGACTACCCAAATAGGTGAGCTCCATGCAGAGCTAGAAGGGCGGATTATACCTTGGTCTAACATTTTTGTAATTTGGTCTCTAACTTCCTGTCTATGTATAAATGGGTATCTATACGTTTTAGTATATACGGGTATTTCGTCAGTAGTCTTAATATGGTGTTTAATTTGGTTAGTGAAAGTCAGGGGTTCAAATTAAATATTTCCGCTTGGGCAGGCCTATCTAAAGAAAATATAATATCATTGTTAGTTTTGTTCTCTACCTCAATTATACCGCGGCTATTTGATACTTTAGTGACGCATTCGTGTATTAAGCAATTGCTTATTACTTGTTCAGTAACTATGACGTCACCATCCTGAGCGTTAATAGGAATGCGAACTAATTTGGATGAATTGGCCGGGATCATATCCTCATATAAGTTAAGATTGCGTGCGTTATACATCTTGATAGGGTTAATTGCAAATTGCGTAGCCAAGGTTAAGTTTTTTAAGTCAATTTTTGATTCCCAGGCTGTTGTAAATCTAAACCTATTAGGCCATCGAAATGATCATGAAAGCGGTAGACAAATAACTTTATGTTATAAGGATAATTGAATTCATTGAAACAAGGTACGGTTATAGAATGCTCATTTCTACTTGTAGCATGTACATTCGTTACCTCAAAGGGGTCGTAATTAAGAGGTACATTACTATAATAATTCTGAACGGCCTCAGGGCTGATAAATGATTGATTGGCCCCTGTGTCTATGAGTAAATTAAGGGGTGGATTTTCGATACGAATGTACGGCAGTTGCCTTTGCGTTTGCAAATTTACCTCTATCCTGATTTTTTTGATATCATTCCTCTCTGAAAATCCTCATCATTGCTAGTAGAAGGTTGGGGTTGTTCTGACGAGGGCTCATCAAAGTTATTTGTCACGTTGTCACAAGTGTGAGCTACGTCATAGTCATAGTAGTCAGTACTAGTAGTGGAATATTCGTAATAGTCGTTATATTGGTAATAGTCCGTATAGTAGTCGTCGTAATAGTCGGTGTAGGTTACGCAATCATTTACATTAACATCTCTGGTTTTAAAGTAGTTGGTTGGCGGTGGGTTTCCAAACTTACGCCAATCATGCCCTGAAGGGGGTAGCGTCTTAGGTACATAGGGAGTAACGCCGCTCATAGGGCGTGGTGCTTGATGGAATTGATTTTGATTAAAACCCTGGGTTTGATTCTGATTATTACCAAAGTTTGGATTTCTAGGTGGTAGTCTAAATACATGGCTATTAGGGTTATAATTGGGCGGCGGCGCCCTAAACATCTGCTGAGTGCGAGTGGGGAACCTATGTTGGGGCTGAAGCAAACCCGGAGGATTAGGTCTGCTAAAAACATGAGGGGCAGGTAGGGAGGCCTGCTGTCTGTTCGTTGGTAACATAGAGTTATTAAAAGTGAACGGTCTGGGAACCGGGGGCGTCATGACCGGGGGTAAGAAATGCTGGATGTGCTTAGAACTAGAAGGAGGGCCCTGTAAAGATTTAGGTAAAGCTTCGTTTCGTTGCTGTAAATAAATTATATTAATTTCTTCATGCACATATTCTAGTGCCTTTTCAATACTATCTGGGCGCATGCACCTTATACGAGATCCAAGGGGCTCTTTTAATCCTCGTACAAAAGCTTGCATCGTTAACTTTTTGTAAAGCTCACGTTTAGCCTGAATAGTTGTGTCAAGAGCCTCGTGTAGGGTGACATACGTCATGATTGTACTGAACAAGGTCTGACACCGCTCATAAAGCTACTGCGGTGTACCATTACCCTGTGACTGTAATGACAAATCATTATATAACGCAGTTTCGTCTCTCTGGTCAGGTCAAAAATTGTTAATAAGTACCGTTCTAATTCCAGCCCAAGTATCAGGTATGCCGTTTGAATTAATAGTTCGCGCGGCGGACCCAGTAACTTTATTCAAGATGCCATTAATTAATGATAAATTATTAAGTAAATGTTCAGGTCCTTCTTTCACATAAGTCATTACCAACTGATCGCATATTTTTATGAATCTAGTCAATATATTGGGATTGCCGTCAAATTCCGGCACTAGGCGGAGGGCCTTAAAAATAGTATCTGGTGTAGTAGCCATTTCTAAATCACTTTCTTCGATTACACCTAATTCTCTATTAGAATCTACTAAACTATTCCTCCACTATTTACTAGAAACAGTCTCGGGACCTGTTTTCCTAGGGTGGAAAATCTTGATTGATTTACCGGGACTTAGGGGACTAAGGGAGCAACACAACAGATCAATTCAGTGGTGTACTTACATATACATCTCGGTTTCTCTGAGCGTTATCAATGTCTGGATACCACGGCACTGTTATCTTCTTACAGGTTTCCCGGTGAGAACTTGAGAGTCTATCAGCACGGCGATGGCGACGGATTTTCGATTTTTGAAAAGTCTTTTCGCGCACTGACCCGGGAATCCTACCGACTGCGCCAATTACGATAGCAGTTCCCGCAGGACTCAAAAAAAACCGAAATTAGTTAAAACTAATTTATTAGAAAAATAAAAATTACAAAATAAAACTTATGTGCTAACGCGTCGACGTTCCGAAGTAAGGAATAGAAGTCCGCGCTGACGCAATGCTTGCCCGATGCCTCGTTCACGTGTTGCGCCGTCAGCGGTTTACTTTAGGTGCATGGAAGTATGTCGCAATAATATAATGGAAATAAAATGTTCTAGAATGTTCGATGTCTTGTCAGCATATTGCATTAGGGTTGCGCACATAACAGACTTGAAAACTACACGTTTTGTTTTTCTCTGACTATCCCGTTTTAAAAATAGGACTCAAAGTCGCTTCACTAACCTCCGAAAGATCTTTTACAACGCAAGCCCTTGCGATGACCTCTCCGCCAAACACAGAGGTTGCTTGCACCCTCACATCGCCCGCGGTCACAGCGGGGCCCTGCACCGGGAGGGGCTCTGGCCAGCCCGTGTAGATTTCTGCGAATTTCAACTTGGCCCATTTCGGGAAGTACTGCTGACGTAGGATCGCTCTGAAATAAATTATGATTACTGTTAAGCCAGTTTTTAATCAAGATTTTTCTTGGTTTCGCATAAGCATTGGTGGCAATTTAATTTAAAGAAAAAAAAAGTCGTATATGAATGATGATTAACATCTGACATCTCACCTTGGCAATAAACAACCGCGCTCATTGGTCAAATTAAATGGCGCGCGCTTCCCCGGCTCCCTGTTACACACTTCCCTTGCAATTCACACAAAGTAACTCCCACAGATTGCAGAAAAGCGAGAGGAAAGAGTTAATCAAGCAATACAAAATAACAAGAATGTCACCGTTTTTAACCCCTTACGCAAACAAATGTGTTACAATTTTGACGTGTCTGGCATCGTAGTTCCTGAACCAATAGACCGTTTATGATGAGTTTTTTTTGTTTAGACGTGATCGAGATCGAAGATTGTACACGACATAATGTGGCTAAGATCGAAGATTCTGAGCTACATTGTGTCAGGGGTTAATTAATTATTTTATTTTATTTTGGGAACAAAAGTTTGTCGAAATAGAAATCCAGTTTTTGATACATCATTTGTGGTAAAGTATGAGAGTTGTGGCCGTGTGGACACTACATAGATAAAGCATACTTACTTTCTCAATAAGGCAGGGTCCCTCGTGCTGAGGTACTTCCTAATCTCATGCTCTCTAAAGTAGAACACCAGGTCCGGTTCGGGCAGGTACCATTCCCGGACCAGCAGCCTGCCCAGATCACGGGCCATCAGCCTGAGCTTGTGAACAGCAAGAATCACTTGCGCTTTGGTAGCTTCTCTGTTGCGCACCATGTGTCTACACACTGGTAGTACCCAGCTTAAAATTTTTCTGCAAAAAAGGTGTTCAATAGATATTTTTTATTAGGTAAAAGTATTCATGCAATAAAAATTACTGAGCCAAAAATGATATTACAAATGGCAAAATGTTTGGAAGATTTATTTTGCTTTTATATTACATCGAAAATAATGTGCGAAGCGCCTTTAACAATACTCTGGCGAACGCAAGTGTAATATTCTAAGAACCGAATTAGACGATGATCTTCAATCAAGATCGACTATACCCATCTTATATTAAAAATTATATTATCTCTCTTGGGTTTGCTTATTCCAACCCAAAATAAAAATAAAATAATGTCCAATTTGGAGCTCCCATTTGTTGGTAATAACGTACCTACTAGCGAAAAAGTCTTATATGCTACTATTGCCTTATAATATAATATAATTATGTACTTGGTTTCACACTAAAAACAAACCTTGTGACATTCTTCTTCGGCGTCTTCAAAGACGCGATGATTTCCGCATCAGTTTTGACCACGCTCTTGACTTCTTCCGTGGCCCGTATGCTGGCGAGTACTTTCATCAGATCCTCGGGCACTAACACCCACGGCTTCGTTGCGACGTCGAACTAAATAAGAAAAAATATCAATCCGGCCTTTTTTTCTTTCTCTCTATCTAGACGTGTCAAACACTGGTGTCTCATTTTTAAAGTTCCTAAAGGCATCTGAAGATAAGCACTGTGGTTAAGTGATAATTATACCGAGATCCATTTTGAAAGATATGACGGAACCTGCAGGATATGGGAGGCAAAATAAGGCCTCGAGTGTGTGATGCACAAGAGGTCGTTTTATTTACCATTAAATACATATATTACACGAAGACCATACATAATTACATACATTATCACGCCTAATGGGGCGAACAGGGCATTTTGACGAGCTCCGTGACGTAGTGGTCACCATGCTAGTCCGCCACCCAGAGGTTTCGGGTTCGATCCCTGGTCAGGGCAACTTGGAAAATGGCCTTTTTCAAATTGTCCTGGTTCTTGGACGTTTATCTATATATGTATTTGTTACAAAATATAATACCGTTAAGTTAGTACCCCATAACACAAGTCTCGAACTTACTTTGTGACTAGCTCAATCTGTGTAATTTGTCCCTATATATTTATTTATTTAAGTCTTGCGGCTCTAAGCAGACAAAGCCCGGGACTACAAGACCTAAAGATCACTTTTAGCGTAATGATAGGAAAGAAGGAGTAAAAAGGAATAAAAATTCACGAAGACTTAAGGAATTAACTGCATGAGATTACACATCCGGCTTCATCATCATCACTATCGGCCACAAGGAGTCTACTGCTGAACATAGGCCTCCCCTAAGGATTTCCAAACGACCGATCGGAAGCGGCCTGCATCCTGCAACCTTGCTCAGGTCATCTGACCATCTAGCAGGTGGGTGTCATCTGGCTTGGTAAGTGCAGAAATGGTAAAATGAACGACCTCTTGAAAATCACACCTTCTTGATTTGCCTTAAAACCCTGCTCTTCAGCTAACTTAAATTTCATAACAAAAATACAATAAATCACAAATCGCATGGAAGCTAAAAAATCTATCGTCTGTTTAGTCAAAACCAAAAATCATAAAATCAATAACTAAAGTTACCTCCATTACCGCCCTGCACCCGTGTTCATCTAAGAATATCTGCACATTCTTGTGAACATCTGGCAGAGTTTCCTCGAGCCACCGTAGCGCTTTCTTGGGGTCTTGTGCCTTGAACTCCTCCATCTTTCCGGACTCGTGGATCTGGCGCGCCAGCTTCGCCAACACTTGTGGCACTTCCGCAGATACCACATCTCCTGAACTCAGCATCATTCCGATTTCCGAGCATTGCTCTTGGCTGAAATCTGTACAAAAAAAAATATTCAAACTCTGTGCATAATTTTTGTAATGAACTAAAATTTGTTTGTTTACCTAGATTTGTTGAATTTGAATGAGTGTCCGACCATGAACCAGTTCCTATCTGCATATATGATTTAGCTGAAAATCTATATCCTGGGGTTGTTGAGTCATGGAATTGAAAAATAAAGATTTTTTGGAATCCAATATGGCATTTAGATTTTAGATGTTTTTCGAGATACCTCCGAGAAGTCTGAAATTTTGTATCGGGGACAAAAGAACCTAGCCGAACTCTAATGAAACATGCAAATTTTGAATCCATGATGGCACACATCTTTTAATTATTATTTTTTTACCATCTGCAAATCTTTTTATCAACTGTTAAAAGGTAATAAATCAATCTCAACAGCTGCTCGTCAACCCACGGGCTGCATTCGGCCCACGCAACGACCGATCAGCCAGTTTAATTATATCATTGCATTGACTCACCTATCCCCTGTCCCTCTAACAGAACAGCCATTGCGATGAGCTGCCCGCTGGAGCTAGCAGCGCTCGTGTTCATGTGCGTCAGCGCCACGTCCTCCATACACGGCTGTAAGTTACTCATGGCGTCCAAAATCTCCAGAGGGCTCTTATCCTCAGTGAAACATGGTATGCTTTTCACGATCTTGATCGCCTTTTTCACTTGCCATCTTGATGTTAGCAGAGGCTGGAAAGTTAACAACTGAAGTGAGCTAGATCAGTAAAACAAGAGCAGATTTGGTCTGAGATCAAGAGGATGACGTGACATTTGGTAGTAAAAGGGTCGCAAGTTTACAATCCGAGGCAAACGATTGTTTTTATTCATTTTATAATATAATAGGTTGGGGAAAAAGTCTTCGCATTTTATATGAAAATTCAAAACATTTTTTAATATAGTTTATTTACATTTAACTAAAGTAATATATGTAGGTACCATTTTGTTCGATAACTTTTTACCATCTTATAGGTAGGGACATGATTCCATTGCTATAGAAATTTGGAGCTTTTGATCAAAAAACTGCGTCAAGTAGTTTTGGCAGTCCTCTCGTGATGTTAACCTGACACTGCCTAAAGAATTCTGAAGAGACCGAAACAGGTGGAAATCTGAAGGTGCCAGGTCAGGACTATACGGCGAATGCATTAACACCTCCCAGCCAAACTCTCTTAATTTTTGCTGAGTGGTTAAAGATGTGTGAGGTCTAACGTTATCACGATGAAAAACCACACCCCTTCTGTTGATTAATTCCGGCCGCTTTCTCTCAACTTCTTGCTTTAATCTTATCAGTTGTTCGCAGTAGAGTTCTGAATCGATGGTCCTACCTGGTGGTAACAGCTCATAATGAATAATGCCCTTCCAATCCAACCACACACACAGCATCACCTTGTACCCGGGTTTCGCCACAGTCTGTGAAGCCTGACCGGCCTTTGACCATGACCTTTTTCGCACGTTCTTGTCGTACGTGATCCACTTTTCATCACCAGTTATCAATTTCTTCAAAAATGGTTCGGTCTCATGACGTCGTAATAAAGAATCACAAATGAGTACATGGTTCATTAGGTTTCTTTCAGAGAGCTCGTGAGGTACCCAAATATCGAGCTTTTTTGTGTACCCATTTTTTTTTTAAATTCGTCAAAACTGTTTTGTGGTCAATTCCCAGTTCTTCAGCTACGTCGTAACTACTGATATGCCGATCTTGCTCCACTTTTTCAAAAATAGCATCCATTTTATCCGTAACAGGGCGACCAGAGCGACATGCATCTTTGACATTAAAATTTCCGGATTGAAAACGCTTAAACCAAATTTGTGCTACTCTCACAGACACTGCACTAGGTTCATAAACATCGCAAATTTTTTTTGCGGCTTGCGTTGAATTTTTACCTTTTTGGTAGCAAAATTTTAAAATGTATCTAATTTCTTCATTAGATTCACTCATCTTGACGGTAAGAAAAACAAATGAAAACCACACATTTTCCTAATTTGAATTTGGAATTATCTTCTTTAAAATTTAAACTTTTAAATAATACCAAAACCAGCCAGGTACAAATAGTATAACGAAAGTGGTTTTATTACAAGTTCATACATACTACGTGCGAAAAGGATTTTTCCCCAATCAAACGAAGATCCAGCTAAAGCATGGAAATTCCTTAAATCGCTTGGAGTTGGTAAATCTCAGAAATACACTGTTCATAATGATTTAGATATCGATTCTCTTAATGCTCATTTTACCTCTGCTCCTGTTCTGGATGACAATATTAGATCACAAACCATTACTCACCTGTCTACCATCTCTACTCCTGATTATGAATCATTGAACATTTCTCAATTTGCTGCTTGTGACGTTAAAAAGAGCATTATGGCAATTACATCTAATGCGGTGGGAATTGACGGTATAAGTCGAAACATGTTAGTTCCTATCTTAGATTGTATCCTTCCTATCCTTTGTTTTATTCTGAACGCATGTCTTACAGATTGTACGTTTCCTTCAATTTGGAAGGAAGTTCTTGTCATTCCTTTACCCAAAATACCTAACCCTAAAACCTTTTCCGATTATCGTCCTATCTCCATACTTCCTTTTCTATCAAAAGTCCTTGAACGCCTTCTCCAGTCCCAGATATGCAGTTTCCTTAATAAAAATAATTTATTTAATCCTATGCAATCAGGTTTTCGTACAGGTCATAGCACCGTTACTGCCCTTATCAAAATATCGGATGACATTCGCCTTGGTATGGAAGAAGGGCTGCTAACTGTACTTTCTTTATTAGATTATAGCAATGCTTTCAATTCCGTTAATTTCGATATACTTCTTGCAACATTGCGCTCTATTAATGTATCTCCATCAGCAATTGAATGGTTTCGCAGTTATCTGTATGGTCGCAGGCAGCGCATTCGCCTCGAAGACTCTTATTCTTCGTGGTGTAATGTATCTGCTAGCGTACCGCAAGGCGGCGTTCTCTCTCCTCTTTTATTTTCAGTCTTTATTAATTCTATTTCAAAACACATTTCTTGTCCCTATCACTTGTATGCTGACGATTTACAAATTTATTCTCAAGCTCCACCCAGTGATATTGCCAAGGCTATCCAAGATATAAACAATAACTTAACGCATATAACTGAGTGGAGTCGTTCAAACGGACTGATAGTGAATCCAACAAAAACTCAGGTGATAATCATTGGCAGTTCACGCATGCTGGCTAAATTAGACAGATCGACTTTGCCTCAAGTACAATTTGATGGTGTGAATATACCTTACTCAAAAACGGTTAAAAACCTAGGATTGACCTTTGATGAAAATTTATCTTGGGGTCCTCAGATGCAAATTACAGCTAGTAAGTTATATGGGGCTGCGGCTTCACTTAGAAGACTGCGTAATTTTCTACCTACTGCTACTAAACTGGCGCTTGCTCAAACACTTTTGCTTCCTATTTTAGATTATGCGGATGCCTGCTATCTTGATCTCACTGAGGACCAGCTAAGTAAGCTTGAGCGACTTCAAAACTTCTGCATAAGGTTTATATTTGGTTTACGCAAATATGATCATGTCTCACAATTTCGTACTCAGCTCAAGTGGCTTCCTATTCGTCATCGCCGGAATACTCATATCCTTTCTTTATTGTATAACATATTATTTTACCTCCCATCCCCCTGTTATCTTAAGGAACGTTTTGAATTTCTACATTCTAAGAATAGGCACAATTTAAGGTCATCAGAAAATCTAGCTTTGGACATGCCTATGCATCGAACCAACTTTTACGATAAGTCCTTTACGGTCCAAGCGGTGCGCCTGTGGAATGAACTGCCAGTTTTAATATGGCAGGCACAGTCTCTTCCCGTTTTTAAGAAAAGGGTAGTAGATTACTATCTATCAAAAAGTAATTAATTGGAATGATCACATTATAAATTACTCTATTTTATGTAGCTATCAAGTTATCAGTAAGTCTATTTGCTATTTAATAATATGTATTGTATATGTATATGTGTTATATATAATTTATGTATTGTATATGTATATGTGTAATATATAATTTATGTATGTATATTGCCTAAACCTATTTATGTTTTAATGTATTTATAGGTAAAGGTTAAAATGTGTGTAAATTTATGTTAAATTTATTAAGTTTATAGTTGCTTTAGATAAATTTTTTTTTATCCTTCTTAGTCAGTTGCACCACCGTATTTGTCTTTCTCACATTCCTCTCCATCCACTGGTTGTCTGGAAGAGATCGCTTTAAGCGATAAGACCGCCCATTGTACTCATTTAATTTAAAATTATTTCTTTGTGTTACATTTTTTCTTTTGGTGTACAATAAAGAGTTATCTATCTATCTATCTAATATCTATATAAAATAAAATCCTAACATGGATTGTAACTCACCCACAAGAACGCTCGCAGAAGCAGGGGCAGGCCAGCAGACCAGGAGTACGGGCGTCGATGCAGCGCTGTGTCAAGGGTGTGCTGGTCTGCCACTTTGTGCCCGTGTATGGCCATTTCTTGCATTCGAACGCCGATGTCAACCTTCTTGGGAGGCCGGCGGTACGCTATCTATACATATAATAAAACAGAAAAAAAATGTGTCGGTAAACTGAATACTATTCCTAAAATAAAAATTGGGGCGATGGAGACATAGTATTGGAGAAAGAATTAAAAAAATTTCTGTCTATATGTCTGTTTGTTTACGCTTATCTCCAGAAATACTAGACGGATTCGAATAAAACTTTTTTTTGTTATATAGCTGTTAAGCCTGGGCAACATATAAGCTATAATTTATTTTGGAAATTGGAACACATGATTCAGAACTATAAGGTCCAGCTTAACTATACGAAATATAAAAATAAATAAATATAAAAGTTGTTAAGCTTGATGAGCATTTTTTGTTAAGGTATAATAAAACCGCCAAGTGCGAGTCGGACGCGCGCACAAAGGGTTCCGTACCATAATCTATGAAAAATTACGTTTGTAGTATGGGAATCCCCCTTACCTCTTCAACAACCGCAATTTTGCAAACCCATTGTTATCAATTGTTCTCTCGGTCGGATCCGACCGTCTGGAAGCGGACGGGTTAAATATTTTTGCGGCAACAGAAATATATCATCTATGAAAATTTCAACTGCCTAGCTATAATGGTTTATGAGATACAGCCTGGTGACAGACAGACAGACGAACAGCGGAGTCTTAGTAATAGGGTCTCGTTTTTATCCTTTAGGTACAGAACCCTAAAAATCGATGATTTGGCACACCTGATGCAGAACTAAGTTAAATTTGTTTGCGTTAATATTTGTTTACCAAAAATCGATGATCATCTAATGTGGAAATCTAAGATATCAGGTTAAAGTTGTTTAGCATAATATAATAACATAAGCTGGGAGTAACGGTGAAGGCGGTAACAGTTTTGGCCAAATTTTTGATATCGACTAGCCTAAACTGGCTAAAACTCTCATTTGCTGTCTAAGGCAGTAAAAGAACGTTGCGAGACATTCGTCGAGATGACAGACATGCCAATGGGAAATATCACATTTTTGCTGTCGGGAGATTTTCGTCAAGCCCTTCCAATTAAAAGTGGAGGCTCTAGGGCAGATGAGATTAACTCCTCATTAAAACAGTCTTGTCTGTGGCCACAAATACGAAAGCTCAGACTGACAATTAATATGAGAGCCCAGCTTGGCGGTAATTCAAATGCCCAAGAGTTTTCAAGAATATTATTAAAAGTTGGGGAAGGTCTCTTTCTTGAAGAGAATGGTCAGGTGAGTCTTTCCGTAATACTTGGCAAAGTTGTTTCCTCCGAAGAAGAACTTATAAGTTCAGTATTTACAGACCTTCAGAGCATAACACACCAGGAAAAATTTGGTTATGTGAACGCGCCATATTGACAAACAAAAAATTAACAATGCGCAGCGATAAATGAAAAACTTATGACTTATTGGTGATGAAGTTGTTCATACTTTCTATAGTGTAGTTGATCAGGACGACACCACCAATTAATTATTCAGTTGAGTTTCTAAATTCACTTGCAGCAAATGGACTCTCGGCTCACAAAATAAGACTTAATGTCGGAGTGTCGATAATGCTGATGCGAAATTTGAATCCACTGAAACTGTGTAACGGAAGCCGACTTAAAGTCAATGCTTTGCAGCAAAATATAATTGAAGCTGAGATTCCCACTGTGAGTGGTGCTAGTAAAACTGTATTTATGCTGGGTATACCACTCATCCCCAACAATTTTAGTTTTGTTCCCTGTGTCCACTTGCTTTGCTATGAAAATAAATAAGTATTATCCCTATCATCATCATCATATCAGCCGCAGGAAGTCCACTGCTGGACAAAGGCCTCTTTCTATGACACTCCTATATTTTATGATAAATACATATATAAATTACCCATACCCAAAGCAGGCCTTTCTCACTCCGCGTGTAGGTATCGAAAATATACCTACGCATTGCGACCGCTTGAAAGAGGGAAATTCAGCAGGGACGACTCACTAACAAGCAGTGAGCAGTGACGCGCGGTTCGTTAACCTGTGTTCACTACTTCATCGTCATGGAAAGAAAAAGAAAAAGCACAAAAAAAACTGTGCATTGTTTATTTGCTTAAGGATTGTGATCCAAATTTAATTTTTTTAAGCTTCCTATGGACGCTAAGGTCTACTTTAAAGTGATTTTATTGTAAAATTATCATGTACGTACCAGGTACCTATTTAGTACCTATATTCTGAATTATTATGTGATAGGTAAACTAAGGTATCTGGTTATTACTAATAAAATTAATTGATTTAAACGATATATACTCGTATATAACCTGTGTAAATTGTTTGTACGTTTAATACATATTTAGGATGAAAAAAATCACATAAACAATAGGGAGGTGAATATAAGACTTTTTTTACCACTTGCTCAAAAAGCCACATTCTAAGGCACAAAAAGCGATTACAATAGTGATTTTTAATTTGTTAAAAACAGGGAAAGAAAAATGTACTGAATTTCATTCATCTTCATTCATCCTCTAGATGAGCATGTGGTTTAAGTTTGGAATACTTACCGAAATTTATACTGAACTGAAATCATTGTTAAGCGTAAAAAAATAACGATTTTGAATCGACAATATATATCCGCTAAATCCACAAAACCACTTAAATTTCATAAAATAAAAAACCAAATCATGTCATTGATAGTTTACGCCAGCTGTTTAATTTTTCAAAAAGAAAAAGCGAAGGGTCATTTGCGTCTCACCAAGTTTTCTGCGTACCTATATTTTTTTACAACGTAAAACATTTTGTATTTTTTATGTAACTAGATAAAAATTAATTAAAGTATTATAAGTATATATCTTTTAATAAATGCTTATCTTTTGTTAATATTGTCTTTATTTTTTCGCAAATGGTACGAAAAGTAGAGTATTTTCCTAGGTGATAAAGCTGTCTTGGGTAAACTTAAATCCGTAGCTACACTCAGGACTCGTCCTTTAAGTATTTAACACCCTCGCTCCGCTCGGGGGTAAACCTCGAGTCCTTCATTGCACTCGCGATTTAAGCCGTCACCCGCGACAGAAGACACTGCTTTATCCCCTTGGTTAATAATCTACTATTAACGGACGAAAATCAAAGGGATTTCTTATGTTTGAGATTTACGATCAATTATTTTATTTCTTTTACTGAATCTTCTCGGTCTTGCGTCGCTGCGTGGGCTGCGCATTAACTGCGACACGGGCGCGACAGATGGCAATAGTAGTAATAGTAACTAATAACAGTCAACCCTGGCGAACTGCTCACTCAATCGGGTTTTTTGTAGCCTATTATGAACCGTTTGTCTAGAGAAATAAGGATGACATTGGCTTGCAACTGAAATTCTAGGTATCGAAACGAGGAGGTGTCAATTTCTGATGCGAGCTAAATTAAACCATATCTCTAACTACTTTGAGTAGATATTTCTTTGAATTTCTTTTTAGAGTAAGTCTTCTGTACATGGGTACTAGTACTTATTATGTGCCCAAGGTCTAGGACGATTTGAAAGAGGACAGTTCCCAACTTGCTCCGACTGGGATTCGAACCCAGAACCTGCGAGTGGCAGACTAGTGTGGTTACCAATACGCCAAGTACGTCACAAAAATTACAATTTTTGAATGGTTGCTGGTGGTACCTCAATGGTTTAAAAAGTAATTGAATAGCTTTAATTATTTTGACTAGATTTATGCTTTCTTTTTGTTGGTAACGTTTGTAAAAAGACTTCCGTACTAAACAAGGAACCCTTAAAGTTTCTCCATGTCTGTCTGTCTGTCCGCGGCTTTATTCAGAGATTAGTAGTACTAGAAAGCTGTAATTTACATGGGTGTTTATATCAATCACGCCAACAAAGTGATAAAGTTTTAACTCATTAAACGGGGCGTGAACTCAAAGTCGGAATTCGCAGCTACGGAACGCTACACTGCGCGTAGCTCGACATGCAATTGGCCGGCTTTATTTAATTTTATCAATTTCAACAAGGCTGATAAAATACATAGTAGCAATTTTTCTAAATATTGTTTAAATATTAGTTTTGATATGTACCTTAACATTCTATAAAGACTATCACACTAATATTATGAAAGCGAAAGTTTTTGAGTGTGTGTGTGTGTATGTTTGTTACTTCTTCACGCGGAATCGGCTGGACCAAATTTATAAAATTTGACATGCAGGAAGCTGACACCCTGGATTAATACATTATCTGCGGGTAACACCGCGGAGCGCAGCTAGTTGATATATAATCACGATTAAAACTTACGTTATACAAGGCCATAGCGACCCTGTTTTGCGTGAAGATCATGCAGTTGTCGTACTTGCCCACGCCAGGCTCTACGAGGTTCGTCAGGCACTCGGTCATGGGGCGCACGAGCACGTCGTAGCCGAGCGGCGACATCGGGCCGGGCATTACCTACAACAAGTATAGGCACAGAATTCATAAAAAAATTAACATGCAGAACGGAAAAGCAGCGTCCCCCGCAATATGGCGTCCCCGCACTTCTCCCGCGTCCTCCGGTACGTTTGATGACTTTAAACTGAACTCACACATTGACGTGTGCACGGATGTATAGTTTCGTTTGTAGTAAAAGTCATGATACTCCGCTTGTATGAAGCGTGTGGTATAGGTAAAATCATACGGGATGTAGGGTAGGTCTAGTATTCATATATAGGGGGGGTGGGGGGGGCAATTTTTTTTCCTCGAGTTCTTAAGTTCACAAAACCGTTTCTGAACTTAAGAACTTTGGGAGAATATATCCATACGGCTGTCCACTTAGTAAGTAATATTGTGGCGAACTCTACGCCATTACGAAGAACTACAACCACAAACAACGAAGCGACAACATAGGTTCACAAGAAACATACGAGATAGCGCTAACAGTATTCTCCCACTACAATATAATGAATAGTGATATTGAAAAACTGATAGAAGAAAGAGATAAGCTCACCTCTCCAATGTTGGCGAAAGTTATGAGGTCCTCATCGGACATAATGGGGGAGTCGTGTTCGTGCAGTAGTTCCTCCTCAGTCCACCGCTCCAGCGACGTGATGGGGCGCGCTTGCAACAAATATATACCCTCCTGGAACATTATATTAATATTAGTAAATTAAGGAGCAAGGAAAAGATAAATAAATAGATAAGACGTTTATTTGTAGCTATAATCACACACATAGAGAAGAAATATATACAAAATTATAAAACAAAACATGCTAAAAAATTCGCACTGAGAACCAATATCAATATTATTTGTATTTGTGTGCTACTATCCAAAAAGGTCATAGCTCAGTGCTTGGTGCTGCTCAGAGAGGAGCTCACTGATCTTCAGCTGCGGCCTGTCAAGTGCCAGTGCGCATTTATAGACTTACGACTAGAAGGTAAAAAAGATTTCTAGACTAAATGTTAAATAAATATATGTTTTACTACACACCATACATATATAGATAGAAGAATACAGAAAGGCTACAGACAAGGATAGGAAAGAAAAAATAGTGCCCTAGCAGTTAGTGTCAGTGTGAGTGTATTAGTGTCAGCGTCAATGTCAGTGGCAGCAACAGCTACCGGCGACTTATTGGATTGTTTATCTAACAAATAAGGGCGAAACAGTTTTTAAAAGTTGCGATTGACACAGTAAGCCTTATTGGAGGTGGTGTGTTGTTCTAACATTTAGTCGCCTGGTATCTGAAACAGCTGATCTGTGACGGTGCATGAGTAGTGGGGGACGGCATAACCTGGCATTCGATCTATCGAATATAAGTTTCGAGTGAATATACTCTGGTATTTTGCGTTTGATCACCCCAAACAATATCGTTGCAAAATGTAGTTGTCTACGCAAATCCATATTTAACATAGAAGCATTATTGAGATACGGCGAGATGTGGGTACGCGGGGGAACACTAAAGAAAACCCTACGGCATGCGTACTGAACGCTTTTTACTAAACGTGTTCTCTCGAGCAAACGGGGCCCATAAACGATATCGCGCAGTAGTTCAGACGCGATAGCACTAAGGACTTGCAGTCTGATGCGAACTTTCTCAGTCAGTAAATTTCGTATCTTATAGAGGATCTTCAAGCGGTAAAAACAATTCCTAACAATATTGAGGACATGGTTTTCAAATCGTAGCTCCAATATTATACCTAAGTTTTTTTTGCCTTCCCCACCCTCTCTATAATACTCCAAAAATCAAAGGCAGCATCATAAAATGCCCATAAATCGTACTTAATTTTACGTTATAAGAGTTGCGTAATCTAGTCTACAAGTACCACTGCGCTTCAAGAGTCAATGTACACAGGCCTGCCTTAAGGGTTTTCGAGTTTCGGCCGCAGTCAAGACCATCAGCTCCACCTAAACATATACCGTCTTATTATAACAACAGGACTAACTTTATTACTAATAGGTTTAACCCATTATCCGCCCAAAATAAAGTTGACATTGACAGGTGAGATAGTGTGATATCACTAGATGTCAACTTGATTTGGTCGGATAATGGTTAAAACCTAGTAACAAACTAAGTGTGGGTTTTATAATAAGACGGCTATAGTTGGGCCTTTGTCCTCACAAACCTAAGTAACAGTCTATTTTATATCCTTCATAACACCCGCCTCAGATAAAAAATCTTTTCTCTCAGACTCTGGTTCGATTTGTGACTACACTCCGCCCTCCGCGGTCATCTCACAATATATTTTAATTAACCTTCCTAACAGCCCGCTCGATATCCCTCCCCGCACCCCACAACTCCTCCTGCTTGACTCCGATTTTAGCTAACTTCATAACATCCACCTCAAACACAGTTTATTCCAGTCCGACTCCGGTACTTGTGACGTCACATCGCCCACCGCGGTCGTAACACTCTCAACTATACCTTACAGTTTGGTCTAATTTCTCACTAACAATAACCTTCGTAACAGCCCGCTCGATATCCCTCCCCGCACCCCACAGCTCCTCCTGCTTGATTCCGATTTTAGCTAACTTGATAACATCCGCCTCAGACAGACACAGTTTGTTCCAGTCCGACTCTGGTACTTGTGACGTCACACCGCCCAACGCGGTCGTCACACTCTCAACTTTACCTTATAGTTTGGACTAATTTCTCACTAACACTAACCTTCGTAACAGCCCACTCGATATCCCTCCCCGCACCCCACAGCTCCTCCTGCCTGACTCCGATCTCCGCTAACTTCATAACATCTGCCTCAGGCAGACACAGTTTGTTCCGGTCCGCCTCCGGTACGACTTGTGACGTCACTCCGCCCTCCGCGGTCGTCACCCGCTCCGCTTTAGAGCCGAGTTCAGTCTTCATGATGCTCAGCTCACCGTCGTAGTGCCGCTTCATTATTATGGTATCGGGCTCTACGGTGCCGGATACGACGCTCTGAAAAACAGAGACGCGAAATCGGTAACGATTATCACATCTATGAATTGTTTGAAAAAAAAATAAGTTACACCCGCATGAGATAGCCGTTGTGTTAATAAGAAGAACGTGTTAGATCATTACTCTTATGATCCACGCATACAGGTGTGTTTATATGAAGCAGCTGGAGAAGCTCATATTTCTAAGTTTCCTACGTTTCTATGTCTCTCACACAGTCAATGACTAATGCAACTGAAGATATAGTCGTTTGTTTATGTGTGTGATTATAATTGTTGGCAACTTAGTGCCTTTACAGACTAGCGTCAGCATGTCAGTGACAGCTCTCGATTGTCACTTTTGTCGTGAACTATTTCTGGCATACTGTCGCTTGCTTGTCTATAAGGCACAAAAATAAAAAAAAATATTTACGAACCTCCCCAAGTCCGTAGTTAGCAGTGATAAGCAGTCGCGAGGGATCGCCCGCGTCGGGGTGCCGCGAGAACATGACTCCCGCCGCGACGGGCGACACCAGCGCTTGCACCACCACGCCGCCGCCGCACACACACGGCTGGCCGTTCTGTCTGTCAAAAGAATATGCAAGGCTTGATGCAAGTAGGGTCACAGGTTGTAGCAAAATATATTGAAACTATTTTAAGGGTGGATTCTGTCCATGATACAGAATATCTTTCCCCACGGATAAGTTGACCGGTCAGCTGATCCGAGTTTGTATGAATAGTTCGAAGTATTTCATATTTCGATAGATATATATTCCTTAAGAAATGTTGCTCATTCAGTGTCACAGTTTCAGTTTATTTTATTTAGCGTCATTAGTTCGGAATGCATATAGTACTATATAAAAGGTAAAGTATTATATTTCTCAGTAATTACAATTTTTTTTTTTAATTTTTCTTGCCACTTCTTTGCTGGTTTGGGAGAAAGGAAAAACTCTTCCCGCGCAGATCACCGAAAAGCCGAATCATATTAATAGGCGATGTGGCTAGCAACTCATCACTATTTTGATTTCTTTTCCAACTTCTTGCCCACCATCACGCTAAAAGTGGCCTTCGAGTCTTGCGGCCGCGGACTGTCTCTTTGAGCCGCATGGCCCAAAATGTTCTGTCTGCCCCGCCCCAGTGATAGACGTGATAGTGTAAGAATTATATTAGTAATACAAAATAACGCTGGCAGCTAGAGGAAGTACAGCATATTTGGAATAGTGCAGAAAATTTGGGATAGTCGTAATCACAAAATTATACACATGACATCTGTGTTTTTCCGTGGTAAATTTAACACAGGTTATAATTCTATGATTTAACATAACATGACTTATCAACTGATTGAGGTCTAATAACAGGACGTAATGTTGACATTTCCGCTGACAGCCCCTCGAAAGCAAAACGCTTTAATCTAATATATTCCCTAAAAACAAACTTGTATTCCAAATATACTGCACTTCCTCTATAATTTTTTTTTTTTATATTTTTTTTTTGTCCAATATTTTACTTAAAACTGAGTTAAGAACTAAGGATAGCTATAAAACGTATCCTGAATATGAAAGTACGCTGTACTTGCCTGCGATAGTACGCGCTGGTGAAGGCGAACATGGACCCCCAGCACTTCTGCACGCCTCGCAGCACGTCCGCGTCGCTGACGCAGCCCAGTATGGTCTCATTCTGGCCCGCTGCTGACAAGGTTTCGCTGTCTTCGCCAACAGCTGTGTTATAGATAAAAAAGAAGGGTTCTGTCAAAGTAGTGTTTTCAGAAGATGTGTTGTTGAAGTATATTCTGTCGGACTACAGCTAGTCGAATATAACAATAGTTCGACTATATGTTCTGTCGAAGCAATAAGTATCTTCGACAGAACATATAGCCGAACCATTGTTTTTCGAAATTGGGACTGTGTCGAAATTATTAACTATAATAATTCAGAATGACACTCAATAAATACAAATCGCACAAATTTATCAAGCAATAAAGTATATATTGAGATATTAACATAATATCTACTTGTATTGAATATGACTGTAAACAAAAGTTCTGTATGGTATATAACTTTTCGATCTCTATGGCCTAGTGGTCATCATGCCCCGCTGTCACACCGGAGGTCCCGGGTTCGAACCTAGCCCGAGGGCTAGGTAAAGATGGAAAAGGATCTTTTTCAGATTGACCTGAGTCTTGGTTGGTTATCTAGGTATGTATGTATTTGTTATAAAATATAGTATCGTTGGGTAGTATCCCAAAATCACAAGGCTCGAACTTACTTTGGAGCTAGCTCAGTCTGTGTGATTTGTCCGTAAATATACCTTAGCAGCATAATAATAAAGGTCTACTTGATATGGCAAAAACAAATAAAAATCAATAAGTTAAATTCGGGATTAATTAAACTTTTTTTATAGATATTACCAATTGTTGATCAATCTATTATCTTTCAATGTCAACTTGATTTGGGTCTACTAACGTTAGCAGTTAGCAATACCCGATAAGATCCCTTTTATATGCCGAACGTTGCAAAGGCAAATTAATTTATGCCTACAAGAATTACAAACGAAAATATACATGACACGTTAATGTGAGTTCGCCTCTCAACACACTCGACAAGGCATGAACGGGAGAGAGGTGCGGGGACCGGAAACGGGGACGCATATTGTGTTGTGCGGGACCCTAGTATTGCATACAGAACAGAAACTCCGTTCTTTATGTACTACTTATATTAATTCTGTGCTTTAGGTTTAGATGATGATAAGAGCGTTTACACATCCCGCCGCCGCGGCAGCTGTTTTCGCCGCTGCAGCGCCGCGTGCATTAAATTTTTATGCATGTTCTGACCCTTTTACACGATGCCGCCGTGCCTGCTGCGAAAACCGCTGCCGCGGCGGGGAATGTACAAAAGGTCTAAGAATAAAGTCGTGCTAGTAAGTATGCACGTACCTGAAGACCTTACAGCAAAACGTTGTTCCAAGCCTCTCCCTGTCGCTTGCGTCCGCAAGTCCACCAAGTACCTCAGGATGTCTTCCCTCACGGCACCGCTTATCTCGGTACCACCGAACAACTCCGATGCCCTTGGGAAAGTACAAAATTAACTCTAGATAAGATTGCTTGCGATTCATAGAAGTCAATCGGTTTCTTATCGTTTATAGCCCTAAATACCAACTATATCACATGAAAATATTGTTGATATCTATTGACAAAAATTAATTATTGTCATATGACTAAAGGTAGTAAACAAAGATAGATCTATGGACTAAAGTATAGTTTTAGGCACAAATCGTGCTCTTTTTATCGTACAAGACCTCAAGTTGTTGTCGACATGGTTTATTTTTTAATCTCACGATAATTATCAAGTACCTACACATACTTATTTCTCGAATTTTTTAGTACATAGTATTTATTACCGATTATTATTTCTTTTTGGCATCACTGAACTGGCTCTAAAAAAATCCAGGCCAAGCGCACAAAATTTCATTTATTTTCTATAACTCTTAGATCATATAATAGTCAAAGGTTATCGTCAAAATTTAATAAAAAACAAGAATGATCAAGAATCACTGCATAAATTACAAATTGAAAATATTTATTTTCAGCTCATATGTATTATTTATAGTCATTTCATAACATTGAGATTCTCAAAACAATGAGAACTTTTTATGAGCATAGAATGGCGACCTGGAGTTTACAAGAAGCGCGTAGTGCTGTAAGATACACTTACTTGTTACATTTGTCCTTAAAATTGCTCTCCTCGTAGTTTTCGTTGGCAGCCTCGATTTCCTTGATAGCGCGGAGCAGTTCAGGGTTCATCTCCAAGTGCTTCTCCAGCGCCCGGACGGTCAGGCAGAAGCCGGGGGGCACTTTGTAACCCTGGCAATTTCAAATTATTTAAGAAGCATGGTAGTTCCCAAGCCAACATGGCTTGGAAAATGCTCTACTTCTACAGCTGCTCCTCTTTTCGTGCAGCTGGTAAAAGACGATCAATAAAGTAGGCGTACGTATTGCGATGCTTTTATCTAGGTACGGACTATTCAACGTCTTTATTTTATGGTTTCCGTACCTAAATATCGTCTTCTCTTTACTTAAGAGTAAAGCGAGTCTGTGAAGCAAGCAATGCCTACCATCTCTCTCTCTGTTAAAAGCTAACTCGTATACCGTTTTAGCCCCACCAATTTGCTGAGCGTTGTCTTTGGAATTATGGTCCAGAGACTCTATAACTAACCTCAACATCTTGCACAGAAGCCAGAAGCGCTAGGGACGCTCCTTTTCCCCCAACATACTCCGTACAGGCCGCAGTGCGGTCTGAGAACTTTACGCAGTACCCGACGGGACCAGCATCTTCCTCACTCAGCCATTTAAGGGCTCGTGCTGGTGACAGTGGCACTCTAGGGTTTAATGACTCGGCTGAAATACATTTTTTTAAAATAGATTTATACATTACAAAATGTTAGTACTTGGTTTAAACCACCAGCTCGAGACGAGCGACAGTTCGCGACATCTGTCGGCGTATTTCACTGAACTGTGTAGCGCGGCAGTTTGTGACGACGTCGCAGGCGTATCTACTGATGCTCGTCTGTTAGAGCCCTAAAATCTAGTTTTAGCGCATGAGTGATTTAAATAAAATAGTATGTATGTCGTTTTCTTTTGGTTGCTGCTCTGCCACTATAAGAAACAACAACCACAAAACAATCAAGTGCCAGGCGACAACATAGTTCACAAAAAGCATACGAGATGGCGCCTGCAGTATCCTACATCTCGATCACAGAGTTTGCCCGATTCGCTGCGTATATTATACAACTTCCGACGATACATCCTCGGAGCCGCGGTTCCCCAGGCGCAACACCATGCCTGGCGGGAAGATGTTCCCTTTGTGGCGGTTGAGCATATCACCTCGCTCCCGCTACTAAGCATATTATATTTAAATAAGAAAAGCGGAAAATCGCACCCCGGGCTCAAAAAGCAAAGCTGAGGATGCAATCGGGACAGCGCTAAGATGAAGAAGAAGAAAAATAATAAATGCTACGCGTACCTGCCTGGTAGCCAAGCTCCAGCATCCCGGTTGCGGGCTCACCATTGATGAGGCCGGAGAGACTACGATGCTCCGTGCAATGCTGGTAGGGAATGCCGCTCAACAGTTTCCCGCCGTCGGCGTTGATCGACATTACAAGACGGAATTCCCGGCTTTTTGCTGGTAAAGGATGATTAAGTCAAAAATCTTAAAAAGATATAGGTGTAAAAACAAATAAAGATGTTTCAGTCCATAACTTTAAATGATATTTGTATTTAATTTAAAAGCACCTTCTATTTTGATATACAATGATTTTTAAGTTAGAATTTGTGCTGTACATCTGTGTGTATCTGAACAGATCAACTTTTTGATCATCAGGCAAAGTTTCGAAGAAAGATTTGCAGTCATGTTATTGATGAAGTACTTTTAAAAAAAACTTTAAGAATACAAGTCAAACTTACTTTCCACGTAAAAGGTGCAGACTTTCGGTATCTCATCAGCTGTCTCACAAAAGTCCGGCATGGAGAAGTCAGTACTAGTAATGCTGTGGACATTTCCGTCAGGATGTCGCACACAACCGGAGATATTTCTGTAAATATACATTAAAAAAAAACAGAATTTAGTACCTATCCACGATAGCCGCAGTTACATTGCTCGAATGCTTCATAGTGCCGGCACGTGCCGGTAAAATCACGAAAAGTGCCTGAGGGGCTCAAATTTTTACTATGACAACTTCTAATCTTTCTAAAAACTTTCTGCTCTATCGGCTATGAGTTCTGTGCGCTATGTACCCTGCCCACTTCAACGTCAATGAGCTATACTGTGCTGAGCTAAGAACGACTTTTAATAAAGAAATAAAAAAAACAAAGTGCTATAAGACATAATACTTACTCAGTCAGAACATTACTATAAGACATGCCCCGAATTTGCACGGCCGTTCCATCTTTCGCCACTATAGACATCGACACGGATCGCCTCAGCCCCTGGTACCCATGCGGCGCCCACCTCCTTTCCCTCACGCCTCTATATCGTAAATATTCGCTTCTATCGACGCTGCCATGCTCGTCGAATGATTGAAAGCGCCCTTGTACTACCCCGAATTGCAACCAGCTTCCTTCCTCCCATTTTCCTCTGAAATTGGTATGAAATCTTGTATTTTCAAATAAACCATACATAATCCATCACTGGTACGACATAATTAGGTACACTTATAAAAAAAATTTTTTGGGAGCATAAACAAAATATGTAACATGTCGTAATGTTCCCCATTTATATGTACAACTTAATTAAAAAAAAAAAAAAATTCTTATATTACTAGCATATGCTACGTATATAAATAGTAAAGCTTACGTAGTTAACTTATTAATAATTAGTGGTGAAACCTAAGATAATTTACATAATTTTCTTATAGGACAATCAGACAAATATTTAGTGAATTATGTCTATAGCCGTAAGTGTCCCGGAAAGGGTTAAACAGAAAATATTTCAGTTATTATGGTTATTAAATCGCTCTTACAATATTTGCGGCCAATCGTCTTCCCGCCATTGCTCTAACGCGAGGGTGTGTGCGGCGAGCTGGTCGCTCCAGTCTTCTGGATACCGAGACACGTCTGTGCCCGATGTCCAACTGGAAGAAAAAAATTACCTTATTCAATAATAGATGTTTAATCTAATTTTATTATTAAAAAAAGCAACTAATTAGAGTACAATAGGGAAGTTGCCTATTTTTTTTTCATTATGCTATATTAGGAACTCTTTCTTTAAAAAGAGTTCCTAAAAGTAGGCACATCAAAGAAAAACTAACGAGCGAAAATCTCTATAAGATATAAAGGTTACAAAGTCACGTCCGCCTTTGGACGGCGTCTCGAGGCGAGGCACCTTAGAAAGACCGGACAGGAGTGACGTCACTTATGTCGCATTTGTAGGCGTGATGAAAGAACATTTGTTCGGGTGCTATGTCAAATATTGCGTTTACAGGATTGGCCTCACAACAAAAGTTGCTATATATTTTTAAGAAAATCCTATGGTAATATTATTTTATATTAACTTTTTATTACGTCTAAAATTGAACTTTTCAATTAACTAAAAACCAAAGTTGATGAATCGATAAAATATATAATTGTGCTTAAAGGCCTTTTTTACGTAAATGCTTAAAAATCAGAAATATTTTTCGAAATCTGCTCATTATGCATCTTCTCTATTATTAAAATGACATATGTAAGAAAATTAAAACAATGAGAAAGGGTTTTCTGACAAATAATTACGCATGCCAGCACAGGTAAACACTTGGTAGTATTTCCTGTTGATCTATGTATATGTATATGTCTCAGTTTGTAGTAATACCTATAGCGTCACACAGCGTGACTGAAAGTCGATAGTCACTATGACCTCGGTCAAGTGAGTACGAAGATCTATTAATGTTAGATCAAGAGTGACTAAATTGTTTTTTTTTAATAATTAATAACAATAAAACCAGCCACGTACGAATTGAACTATTTTCCGTAAGTGAACCTATTTTATTGAGTTTACTAAATTATTTTCAATTGATAGAATTGGGTTTTCCTGTAATCTACAAGCAAAGATTAACTAGCCATATTTTGTTTTTTTTTTTCTTCATAATTTTAGACTTAGTAGTTTCGGAGATCATGGAATAGTATTTTTTCTATTTTTATGAATAAAATCAAAACTATTTATTTATCTAACAATGATAATAAAAATATATTTGAGATCCACATAACGACCCTTTCATTTAATATATGACACAGTATGGTTTACAAAACTTTTTTTTTATTCCTAATTTTCCCCTAAAATTAAAAAAAAATGTTTATTTAGTTAGCACATCTGTGTTTGAGTCATAGGATTACACCATCCTACAAAATTTCACCTGGTTTGGTCCAGAAGATTCGGAGAAAATTTGCTGTGACAGGCGGTCGGACAGACAGACGCACAAGTGATCCTATAAGAGTTCCATTTTTTCATTTTTGTACTGAACCCCAAAAACAATTTTAAAAAATAAAAAGCATGCTGTCTCACCTAACATTGAGTTCTGGTAAAGCAGTGAGGTGAAATGTACGAAAATTCATAGTAAACCAAGCGCGTAAAAAAATACGTAAAGTCCTTTGGGAAAAACGGTTTAGTGCAAAAACTAAACATAAAAAAATTATACATAACACCTGTATTACATATGACTCATAGTTGGCAAATAAATGTTTGAATCTTTGAATCTTTGAACTACTGTATTAATCAATTACAAATAAAGTTTATTAAAACAGGGGTGGAGACTGATACCAGGCCAAAATGATTTTACTAACTAAAACCCTATAAGATACTAGCCGTTTACTGACCAAATCTCTCGCTACCATATTAGTCACGCCGCCGACAAAGTGGTAAAAGAAAAATGTGAAAAGTAATTTCTTTTTTGTAGCATAAACATATCAAGTGGCAATCAATATTTTTTCCCGACTGACCCATGGTGTAGGTTATTCAAAATTATCAAAGCTAAGTAGGGCTTACAAATTAAGAGTTACAGTCAACCAACTACAATGTACTCGGAAAATGAAAATTTCATACAAATTTAATAAAATTATTTTCCAGGGCCTTTTTGTTTTTAAACGTGAGGCGTGAATTCATTCAGTCGGCATTGAAGACCGGAAAACACATGGCCAGTTTGGTTACGAAGATTGGGTTTATTTTACGAAAATAATTAATTAATGAGTTAAGAAAATATAAACATTTAAAAATTATAAAAATACCGACTTAACTAACTATTTTTCGAAAAAAACTGATATTTATAGCGCCAAAAGTGCGTAAAAATGAGGGGAAAAAACGATTCTTTCATGGCACATAACCATAACTTTTTGATGGCTTTTTATTTTACTATTCTGTATCCGTACAGACAAAATGTATAGTGAAACCAATATCATGTTAAACTTTTCCATGTACAATGTCAAACAGAGGAGGAAATCCCTCAAAAATTTGTATAGAATAACCGGCCAAGTGCATGCGGGTAGCGCGCACTGTAGAGTTCCGTAGTTGCGAATGCCCGATTTGAGTTCACGCCACTAGAAACGAATTTTCTTTTGAATTTGTATGAACTTTTCCTTTTCCGAGTACATTTTATAAGTTGGTCACTTATAACTTTTCAATTTGTAAACCCTACTTTAGCTTTAATAGTTTTCTTTAAGCTTGGTTATATACATTTACTACTGCTGTGATTTTTTTCACATGTCCATAAATAACCGTTTAATAGATAGAGGGGACCACTTGACTCTAACAAAAATTTGCAACATAAAACTAAATATTTCAGAAACGGTTACCTAAATCGAAAAATTATGTTCACAAGCTCACAATATATTTGAAATACCTATTCAACGAACCCCACACAATGTGTTAGTCAAGAAAAGAAAATTGACTTCGAAAAAAAAAATTTTAATATTTTATTTTACTACTTTTTTAGCATGATTAATATACATACCTATACCAAATTACAGCTTTCTAGTACTTATAGTCTCTGAGTAAAACACCGGACGGACAGACAGACAGACTGACAGAATGGCGAAATTATAAAGGTTCCTTGTTTACTACGGGACCCTAAAAAGTACCGACTAGTTCAACCTTAAACTTACAGATAGTTAATTTTGACATGCTGTATCACTCCGTCGTGCACCCTAGTCAGGATACCGTTGTATATGATCCTCATGTAAACCTCGGGTATGAGCACTTGTATCTTCAGGCCGCCCGCGCTCCAAGCATCTCCGGAGTCTTCCCACACACCTACCGCGGTGTCTGGGTGGCCTGGGGAGAAAATTCTTACAATATCTATTATATAAATTACCACTTGCTATATAAAGCTTCTGGAATGGGATGCGCAGAAAGCGGCGGGGAGACTGCGTCGAAGAAGACCTATATGGGGAACAGGCACGAATCTTGGAAAAGGGAGGCCAGTAACAAAGCGAAACAGAGGAGCGTAAAGAAGGCCGAGACCCACAGTTTTAAAACATTCAATCGCTTCTTATACATCACAGCATGGTCGTAACAGCGGAAATTTGTACCATATTGAACCAAAATCCCATTGAAGGTACCTACCATTTACTCACCCCTACATAGGTTTAGGTTAAACCTACATAGGTTTTGTACCAAAAGGCGCCACACAAAGTGAACATTAATAATTGCCCAAGATAAGGGCACCTAATGTGATCTACATTTGAGTGTAATGTTCTGTAATTAACGTTATCTTAATATATAATGCACGTGTAGGTTAGTAGATAGATACCTATGCACCAAGAGGATCTAAATAATGCGACAATTTTATCATCTGTATCATCACAAACAAAAATATTTATACGAAACACACTTGCTGGTATATTTTACATACTTATATACTAGCTACTAGATATTTTACACCTACAACGTTCCGTTACCAATGACAAGAGAGAGAGTAAGGCAAATTGACAATAAAGTTGAAGTTACTTTATTGTCCATTTGCCTCTCTCACATCAATATTTCCAAACAATACAAACAATACTTCTCTGGCAAAAAAAGGAGAAGTACGTTCAAATTACTTACGAGGCAAAACGTAGGTCGTTCCATCAGCCATTCTCATATACACAGTCACTTCAGCTGTAGGCTGTCGACCGAATAGCTTCCTGACTCCTAACAAAAGAGCAGATCCATCTGGTGTAGTTGCTCCTATGGAAATAGAGTCCCAGCCGTCGTGCATGTCGGGGTGAGGCAAGTCTGCCAGGGGTAAGCCGGGGTAGCTCGCTTTCCACCGCTTCACTGCGTAGTATCGCGCGAACAGCCATTTCAGTGGATAGTTCCAACCTGGTCAAGAAAACAAGTCAATATTTTTAATTATAAATATGCATAATTAACACCGTAAACTTACATAACATGTTCCTACCTTTTAAAATTAAGTTATTGTTGTTGGAAAGTTATGTACAGCTCAGGTTATTATGCAGTATGTACTGTGTCCAAAAATAGGCATTTTTTAAGTAGGTCCTTTAACTCCAAGTAGTTGCAAACATACAAAGGCAAATATGTATGATAACTTATTCTTATACTTAGATTTCTTTACCTAATTACCGACTCAAGGCTTAAGGCAAAATATTATAATCTAAAAGTTTAAGTCAACATTGCACGGTTAGAATAATAATGTCTGTATGTGAGATAAAATATTACGTAGCTAGTTGTGTGTCGGTTTATTTATCTAAATTTAGTTATGAGACAGATCATATACTATGTATATATATTCTAATAAAAATAAAAAAAATACTTACGAAGATGTGTCTATATGCTTTGCTTATTTAAAAAAAAATTGTTTGAAAGAGTTTTTTTTCGCGCAATAATAATTTTGCGGGTAAATCTCTTATCAGTATCTACCCGACCTTTGACCCTTGCTTATTACACACTAAAACCTCTTTATTAATAAGAATAGAGGAAGAACTCTACAGTATGTATGTTATAAAATTAATAATAATAAACATGATCAAATGAGATTTTGTGAAAAAAATTGTATGACCATAAACCAGAATACTTACTTGCTTAATACTAGATTTTTTCTAACAAAAATAAATATGAATAAAATTACCCGGTTCTGTATAATTCCTGCGGATCGGCGTTCGTTTCCTAACAAACATCAAATACAGAACCAGCGCCGTGGTCATCAGACCGGCTTGCAAAAGCACGTCAAAGATATCCATGCTGGTGTATCACGTAGCGTCAACAAACAATGTATATTATATCACCAATATACATGGACCACTGGACATGCGTCCGCGCCGGCCCAAGAGACGCTTTAGACTCAATGAGGGACGTCACAAATTAATCTGCTTGTTGTGTAACTGATATACACTCCATCATTGATTAATCGTAACAGTTGTATATTTGCAACGACCTTATAGCGTGACGATACGACGTATAGAGACCGGTTTCAATTCATAGTGTTACGCTTGTCCCATGACCCTGACCATAAACGGATGTAGATTGATCATTAGCAGTAGGGCTAGACTGCTAATAACGGCACCGCAACCTTGGATACTTTTTTTTACAAATTGACATAACATTATTTATTTATTTTATTTATTTACCAATTTATGTACACGGAAAATTTATACAGAGAATACATCAAATAAAAGTTGTACAAAGGCACTACTTATCTCAAAAGAGATCTCTTCCAGTAGGCCTGTGAGAGGAGATGTTTATGTAAGAGAGGCATACAGGCGTGTTTATACATGAAATAAAGGAGGAAGAAAATTGAAATGACATAAAACTACACAAACTACAAATAAACATACATATATTATTACACATATACTTAAATAAATACATATGTCTATCAAGAATAAAATAAAATATATACTTAATATGAACATTATAAGTTACAATTAAGATGATTCCAATAAATAATGATCTTTTACTCGTCTTTTAAATACCGAAATCGTTTTAGAGTCGCGTATTACAGGTGGTAATGAGTTCCATAGTCTGACTGCATGTACCGAGAAGGAATATGAAAAGGTAGCAGTGTTGTGAGAAGGGAATTTAAGGACAGTTCTTAGGTGGGATCTGCAAGGAGAATTCGGAGGATATAAAAAGGAGAAACGCTCTCGCAGATAGGAGGGGAAAGTAGGATAGTGTAGCACGTTGAAAAGTAGATAAAGAATGCGACTATCTCTGCGGAGCCGTATAGGCAACCATTTCAGCTGAGCACGGTGCTCTGAAACATGGTCGAACTTCCTCAATCCAAATATGAAACGGATGCACAGATTTTGCAACCGTTCCAGTTTGTCTAATAGATCTTCTGTTGCATCCAAGAAACACGTATCAGCGTAATCCAACATTGGTTGAATAAGGGATTGGGCAAGAGAAATCCTAGTCTTAAAGGGCAAGAAGTATTGGAGAGATCTAAGAGTGTGGAAGGAAAAGTGGATCTTACGACTGACTTCGTTAATGTGGGCTGACCATTTAAGGTTAGAGTCCATTATAATTCCTAAGTTTTTGGCTGTGTCCACAAAGGCAATCACAGAACCCTCAAATGTCACAGGCGAAAGATCATTAAAATCAATCCGGTTACGCAAGACACTAGTACCGATCACTATAGCCTGAGACTTAGTGGGATTTACCTTCAGGCCGTGACACGTTGCCCATTCTGATACACGACAAAGGTCATCATTCATTGCTGAGATGGCTGATTCAGCATCATCCACCGGGAAGTGGCGATACAACTGCAGGTCAACCGCGTATAAATGAAATTTACAGGACAGAACTTTAGTGATAGTATTTATAAATACAGAAAACAATAAAGGGGAAAGACAACCTCCTTGAGGTACTCCGGCTGCCAGATCACACCAGTCGGAGTGCGTTTCATCAAGGCAGACACGCTGTGACCGTCCATGTAAATAGGAACTGAACCAATTTATGGCAGAAGGAGATACATTGATAGAGTGAAGGATCCCTAGAAGGATATCGAAGTCTACTGAGTTAAAGGCGTTACTAAAATCAAGCAAAACTAGCAAAGTTAACATTTTACTATCTATAGCCCGCCGAATGTCATCGGTCACATTCACCAACGCAGTAGCAGTGCTGTGGCCTGGTCGAAACCCGGACTGAAAAGGACTAATGAGACTATTTCTTAAAAGAAAAGAAGAAAATTGGTTATGTGCGATTTGCTCAAGTACTTTGGAAAGATAAGGCAATATAGAAATAGGGCGAAAGTCAGAATAAGAACAAGGATTGGTGGTTTTTGGCAGTGGTATGACATTTGCTTGTTTCCAAGCTGAAGGAAATGTACCAGACGAGAGAGAGAAATTAAAAATGTGGGTAAGTATAGGAAGAATTATTGGGAGTATTCGATTGATCATATTAGAACAAACTAAGTCATTACCAACTGCATTAGAAGAGATATGTTTTATAGCTTTTACAACATCGTCTTGTGAGACTTTACTAAAATCAAAAGGAAGATAGGAAGGATGAGGTAAATTACGCAAATCAGATAAGGTATCCAACTTAACAGAAGGATCAATGGCAACAGGTGGCTTAGAAAAGTGTTCATTAAGTTCCCTTATATTGATATCAGAATGACTGACCTCCGACGTTTTTCCCACACCAACAGACTTTAAAAATTTCCAAGTTTCCGCAGGGCTACGGTTGATTAGAGAATCGTGAAAGTAACGCCTCTTTGCATCGCGACACATGCGACTGCAGCGGTTGCGGAGCACTTTATAACTTTTTAAGTTAGTCTCAGATGGGTAACGTTTGTATCTACGATTGGCCTTATCTCTACGCGCCATGAGCATCTTTATATCATCCGTAAGCCAAGGAGCGGGTTTATGTTTAATCTTGACACGTCGAAGAGGAGCATGTTGATCAAATAATCCAAGAACCAAAGAATTAAATTTGTTTACTTTGTCATCTATGTTTTCCACAACTATAAGTAAAAATATAGAGTTCTAAACGTACAGTTTGGTTTTATGAACGCATCCTAAACGTCCAAGGTTCGACCCCTGCCTGACCCGATTGTATCACTGAAACTGCTTCCAGTGAATTAAAACATCGCGAGGAAACCCGCAGGTATTTAAAAATGATGTCCATAAATGAAAGACATTTAATCTCGAAAAATCTACTAGAACTAGCAGCGGCCAGAAGCACACTTTCACTGTCAAGCTGTATTTACCTTTACTTCTACAATATTGTTGATGTATGCTGATTAGTTGAGGTCCGAGTTCCTCCTACAAGGATCAGACAAAGTAATTATTATTGTATCTATGAAATGCATAAAATATGTAGCTCGAAAAAACATGGCCGCTTGTGGACACGCGGGGCATTTTAAAAAGGTATAATATATTTTAGTGAAAGTGAAAGAGTGCTGCCGGCCGCTGCCATTCCAATCGGAATCGGCTATCACACTCGATTAGAAGACTTCGGAATGTTATGATATTTGTTATATCTGCTTGTATATGTATAGTAGCTTAATTTAGTTTAATATGTTGACCATATAGCCACTATTTGAAATTGATATCTCAACTATTATAGTGAACTCTAGCAAATTTAATGTCAAGGCCATTATTTTATAACAAATGTGTAATTGACATACCACATACATACGAGTAGATATTAAATAGCAATATCACGCATAATCATCTTCAAATATGTGTGATTATCTAATTTCTAAATCTGAGTCTGAGTGGGGTAAAAATAATTACAAATTACCTCACCATATATTACAAGTACACCTACTTATTTACTCGAACCCACCTATACTTTGGCCAGTAGACTATACAATACTTACAAATAATCTGTTTAAGGGGCTACCTAAATTTTTCGGGGTCCAGTGCTGCCCCCATTTTAATTAAATCATTTAAAAGGAAACGGAGATATAATTTAAAATTTTGTCTTGCGTAGAAAAGCTTCACGTTCTCACTTTAAACTGCAAACAGTAGTTTATAAAATAGTTTAAAGGGTTATCTAGAACCTAGTCAAGACAAAATTTTAAATGATGTCTCTGTTTCCTTTCAAATGATTTATTTAAAATAGCGGCAGCACTGGACCCCGAAAAATTTATGTATCCCCTTAAACAAGTAATTTAATTTTGAAGACAGCGAAAACAGGGTGCTCGAAGGGCTCATTTAAAATAAATTGTTTAATCGTAAAATGTGATTATAATTAACATTTTTCACTTCCACTTCTGCCCTGTCTTCGCCTTAGCATAGTGTTCAACTAATAAGATGAAAACAAAACTTCGTACTTATAACGATATATTTTTATTGTGCAAATAACTGTCAACTTTTTTCCTTTACCATTTTTAGAACAATTTTAAAGCGTAATAAATTAATATTTGTATTTTGACAAAACCATATATGCAATCAATCACTTAATATTTTAGGAAATGTATGTGTACCCCACAGATCTGCGTATGTGATAAGGCTTGCGGCTGAAGGCGCATAATACAATGTGGAAGGGACATACCCATAATAAATCGAACCACGGGCTTTACTAGATAACTAATGTAAAATGAAATTAAAATAACAGTCAAGAAACATAAACAAATTTGGCATTTCCATACTAAAGTGTGCTGCCGGGGCAATTTGTATGGGAATGCCATTTTTTTTTGTTCTTTATCTGTTATTTTAATTTCATTATACTATAGTGATATGGTATAGCCCGTGGTTCGATTCATTACGGGTATGTCCCTTCCACGTTTTATACTCCTATTACACTCCTTATCCGAAATAGACGAGACGAATGCTATATAAAAATACAATGTCAAGCTAGTTAACAAACACCTAGCATAATACCCAACAATCTACAAATGTATAGAATTAACATTTAAACACATCAGTGCGGTACGCTACAAGTAACAAAAATATCCACTTAGGACATACAAGAACAAATATTTTATTTAAACAAGTAGTAAATGTACAAATATTTTTTAAACAAATATAGCCCTAGCGTGTCTAATATTGTGATGTTTTAGTTCATAAATAATAAAATTTATGGTCACATTTAATTTTTTCCACAAGCAGAAAACAATTCAACAAATGTGTGACCTCAGAAAACTACGCCACCTATTCTTAAATTTTTTTAAACTTTGCAATAAAGTTTTAATAAATAAACACATAGTACGAGTATCGTCTAGGCAAAGCCATGTCACCTACTCTATTACTGCAAACGTCGGATTCAGCACACAATGAATTTTCTTGCTAAATTGTTTCGACGTTCGCGGTTAAAAGCCGGGTAAAAAATAAATGCAACTAATACAAGCTGTGTGGGTGAAGACTGGTGGTGTAATATTCTTCGAGTGTAATACTAGACTTAAATACATCATAATTATCTTCTAAGGCGCTAGACACATAGAAAAGACGTAAGACTCAGACGAGGCCCGGACGGGGAGCAGACGGAGCGCCGTCACGACTTTCGAAAACACGTAGAAAAGTCATGTCTGCACCCTGTCGGTTCCCCATCTTTTCTGTGTGTTCTGCTTTGCGACGCTTCTATACATTTTGGATGAAAAGGACGTCTTACGTCTTTTCTGTGTGTCCAGCGCCTAAAATCCTTAAAATCAGAACTTAATTCGTAAGAAATGCAGTCGTTGTATTAATGCAAATGTAAAATTGTTTATATCCATTTATAAACAAAAAAAACATTTGTTATTTAAACAAATAATCATATAATTGGTAAGTATGCGAATTGACTAAATCCTTGAATATGGAATGTAGGTTAAGCCCCTTTTATTTTTTGATACAAAACTTTTTACTTGTCATTTAAAAACACGTGCCAAATCTATAAAGGACACCAATTTTTTATTCCGTATTTCACTATACATTTATTAGGCAAAGTTGTTTAAAACTATGGGTTGAATTACCCCTCAAAATATTTGCACTTGATTAAAATGTTATAATGTAGGTATTCACTATGTATGTTAGCCAATTATTAAATTACATAACTAATAATATTAAATTACATAACTAATAATTGGATTATAATCAAAATAAAATTGGTGCGAAAATAGCACCATAAACAGCCTCTATGATTTGTGTTAAGACGAAGTGGTAGCTAAAGTGGCGCCCTCATTTGAAATAAATTGTTTAAAACTAAATATAGTGATAATTAAAAATTTGATTTGTATCACTGTCTAGAAAGACCTTTAAACTATTTTATGAATAACCTTTGAAATTATTACTAATAGTCCGTCTAGTTTTAAAACGGTTTTCGCCAAAAGTGGCCACTTTTGGCGAAAACCCGTTTTAAAACTAGACGGACTACCAGTATTACTTTCAAAGGTTATTCATAAAATAGTTTAAAGGTCTTTTTAGACAGTGATACAAATCAAATTTTTAATTATCACCATATTTAGTTTTGAACAATTTATTTCAAATGAGGGCGCCACTTTAGCTACCACTTCGTCTTAAATTCAACCAAGTAAATTAGTGGTTGACTGAGAAATCTAAGTCATGTTACGTTTATCAACCTGTTTTAACGAATTACAATCCTTAAAATATTTTCATTTTTTCTTTCTCACCAACAACAACACATATATATGATTTAAATTGGGAAATCGATATTCCATATTAAAAATAGAAAATTATCATTTTCCATCATTGAAAGAAACAGGCACTGAAACCGTAAAATAAACGGCGCATAAAGGGTAGCGCGTGAATACAAGGTTATTTTCTTCCTGATTGCCTCTCTCGCTTTTTACGTTTACCTTACCCCACTCCCCCATCGTCTCGCTTTATCTAAATGTGATTGAAATGTATTATACTTACAGCATGGCAAATCAATCTAGGAACGACTTTTTTCGTTAAAAAAATAGTAAAAAAATGTTAAACTTCTAAAAGAGTTGTTTAGTAATATTAGTTCAGCAAAATACCAATAGACGGTGTTGTCATTTTTGATGTAAAATAAACTTTTCGTCTCCATATAACTAATGTTAAAATCAAAACTTCCATAAATTGTGGCGCACCAACTTGTTTCTGGACTTATTAGCCAAACTGTAATCATACAGAAAGAAACCGTAAATTACTAGCATATTAGCAAAACATGTGCATTTTAGGAAACACGAAAGTATATTAGAAATTAGTCTAGAAATCAATGTCTTTTAGATCATCAACTATTGATATAAACTAAACACTTTTATAAATAGCTCATAAAACATTTACAGCTATCAAAATATACATACAAACAATTCGAATTTAGACTACTTAAGATATATTATAATTAATTGATTTTCTTTATATAATAAGCTAAAATCGCTTCAATCTCAAAACAGTGTTGCGATGTTTTATTGTATGCGTTCTATTGGCGCAAGATTCGCAAATGCCTTATCGCTTTCAAAATCCAACGATTTTCTTTAGACATCTTTTTCACATTTAGCTATGAAGGGTAGAGGGACACACGAGTATCCAAATAAAATATAGTTCTGAGTTCTCCTTACATCGCTCCTCCCATACACTTAGCGGTGATTATATTCTCTTTGCATTGAGCTTACAATATATGTAGATGGTAGTTCGACATCGACAGCTTTGGAAAAAGGACATTGAGTTAATAAGTGTAAGATCATTTATTCAAAGTTCTTAGACAGAACGCACAACCAACCACTAAAGTTTACAATAAAATGGGCGATGTCGTGTCCTGACGACAAAACTCGAATACAGCAACTCTGCGACCGCTGCCGAATTTGCGTAGAAAAACTCGATCGAGTAGCTGATCTGTTGGACGATAATTACAAGGAAAGATGACATTGTCCTTGAATTTTATTGTCTTGTTGTCCGAGCGTCCCCCGAAGTGAGCGGTAGATGCGCTTACTTTAATTTTGTATTTTGATATCATGCTGGATGAGGGTACCGAGAAAAGGAAGAAGAAGTGTTAATTACATGAATTTTTGGGGGTCCAGTGCTGCCCCCATTTGAAATAAATCATTTGAAAAGAAACGTACATATCATTTAAAATTTGGTCTTGATCAGACCCTGGATAACCCTTCAAACTATTGTATAGTTTGAAGCAGCATTTATTATTAGGGGCAGCACTGGACCCCGAAAAATTTATGTAGCCCCTTAATAAGATCACGCTTGCTTTTATAGCGCGCTTGGTTTTCATACTAATGTCACAACAAACTGCTTTAAGGCCTGTACATTTCCTGTGTTATAGTGCAAACAACTTGAACTCAAAAGTGAAATTCGCTTCTGCGCATTAATGTGTTTTGTTCAAGTTGTTTGCCCACTATTATACCACTACTTCTCACACTCCGAATCCAACCAATAAATCTCTGATCCGAATATCTCTACAACTGAGTGAAGTATCTTTCTTTCGGGAGTTGTGACGTCTACTCCTCTTTTTCTTTGAGTGGTTCCAATTCCTCTGGATTTTCGTCCATGCTGGCGGCCGTGTCTGTACGCGTCTTATCCACTGGATATAACCTGCGAACAAAACATAAATTTATTTAACTTTATTTCATGAAATTATCCGCTAGACTTAAGGCCGTTGGATTTCTACCAATTGACATGCATTATAAATTGAATTTAGGATAACGCTATCTTAGTAACTACTAACTTAAATGTAAAGGTTAACAAATAAGTTAGTAGACCTGGCCATATTGCGAAAAAAATCGAAGTCCCGATTTTTTTTTCAGGAATTATATTTATATACATACACACATACTATCACGTCTTTATCCCTCACGAGGCAGACAGAGTATTTTTGGTCTCGCGGCTCTAAGCAGACAGAGCACAGGGCCGCAAGACTCAAAGGCTACTTTGCTCAATTAACGTTCATGAAGATAGGATCCTATCATAACAACTATAGACCATTTGTTTAGGTATTTTAAAGAATGTAAACAATCTTGACGTGTCTTTTTATTGAAATTTACACTTTATAAATCAATACCTTTGCAAATAACAAAATAAAAACTAAATAAATTGTAATTTGCGAAGGTATTATAAAGTGTATATTTCAATAAAAAGACATGTCAGGATTGTTTTTATTCTTTTTAAATACCTAAACAAACGCACTATAGATATGGGTAAGTATGTAACGAATAATAAACCATATCCTTCATGTCCTTACATACCTCCTTTCTCCATCATATAATTCTGTCCACCTGTTCAAAATTCATTTTTAAATTCAATTTCTTAATTTTTGACACATACATATGGAATGAATGTGTTAAAATTCTGACCCATTCCTCCACCATCTCCGATACAAGCAATCCGATATCATTTTATCACAATAAATGTATATATGTATGTGATGTGGAAATAAATGTATTAAACCTTATCGTGTTTCTCTCTTGCTCTACGACTGTTTTGAATCTACGATACATAATTTCAGTGGGAGCACACCTACTTGTGGGGACAAGTAGAGTTCCCACAAGTACTCGCCATCTCTGGTTCACGCAGAACAGAAACACTAGATCGTATCGTCCCTGAAGTAAGCGACCCTGTGCGCCGTAGGCATGGTGATGATGAAGGCGAACACGCCGTCGATAAAGGAGTTGAAGGCATTGTACACGAAGGCGCTACGGCATCGCGGCCTAACATGTCTTCCGAAGTACGAAGCTACAAATGGAATCCTCTCAAACGCGCACAATAATATAAAACTCACCATCTCTGGTACAAGTAGACGAGGAACACCAGATCGTCCCTGAAGCAAGCGACTCTGTGCGCCGTCGGCATGGTGATGATGAAGGCGAACACGTCGTCGATGAAGGTGTTGAAGGCCTTGTACATGAAAGCGCTACGGCATCGCGGCCTAACATGTCTTCCAAAGTACGAAGCTACAAAGGGGATCCTCTCAAACGCGCACAATAATATAAAACTCACCGTCTCTGGTACAAGTAGACGAGGAACACCAGATCGTTAGCATATTTCCCTAAGTACGAAGCTATAAATGGGATCCGCTCATACTCGCTGAATTATATCAACTCACCATCTCTGGTACAAGTATACGAGGAACACCAGATCGTCCCTGAAGCAAGCGACTCTGTGCGCCGTCGGCATGGTGATGATGAAGGCGAACACGTCGTCGATGAAGGTGTTGAAGGCCTTGTACATGAAGGCGCGCCACGGCAGCGCGGCCACGGAGCGCAGCCGGTAGTTGACGAACAGCTGCGGCAACATGAACAGGAACCCGAAACCGTATACGCCGTTGACGATGCTGTGCAGCGCCCAGGAGTACCAACTGAGAACAATATGACGTCATTATTACTTTCCCCCGAAGTTTCCGAAACGACCGATCGTAAGCGGCCTATATCCAGGCCGAGAAGACCATGTCCAGCAGTCAGTGGCGTAACTATACCATCTGAGGCCCGTGGCAAATTTTTTGGATGGGGCCCTCCGGCGTCCTAGTAGAAATAGTCACGTTAGAATTTAATTTTAATAAACCACTGATGTAAGTTGTTACCTAAAACTATTAATAATATTATGTGCATTTTAGTTGAATATCTAATAAGTTTTTTTTTTCAAAAGCATAGGTTTTTACAAATATATATATAGAAATAACAATTTACTTTCAATAAGATTTTTTTATTAATTAAATTCTTTTCTCCGAGCTTTCTGTTCCGCAAAAGTATCTTTATAGATACTTTTGCGGAACAGAAAGCTCGGATCATCATCAAAGTTTAAAGATCGGGCCATAGAATTTTCAATAGACAGAATAGCCAAGTTACGTACAACAAAATCCGCGATAGCAATAAGATACATTTTTGCTTTTTAATAATAACAAATTTTACTAAAAATATTTTCGGCTTATTAAGTTAACGCGTACCAACCGCGTTGATTTTATTCGTATATTTGTTAACTATCGATTTACATATAAAATTTGCAAATCCGCGATGACAGGACCTTTAGTGTCACCGGCTCCTAGCCTATTTGGTTAACAAAATGAGGGAATTCCCCAAAATTCCGACAAAAAATGAAGCAACCAATGGATGCGTTCTGAAAATTAACATCTTTTTGTTTTGAATGTATTGAAATTTTAATGATTAGTTTGAATTTGTATATGGTCTTTAGTTGTGCCCCACTTTGATTGATTTTAAATACTTAAAAAAATTAAAATTTTCAAGTACAAAGGTACAAATTTTGTTAAAAATTTTAGGTTATTTCTGAGCTCGTGGCCTCTTGGGCCGGGGCCCTCTTGGGTCGGGATCCCGTGACATTTTTCCAGCCCTGCCACCCTATAGTTACGCCATTGCCAGCAGTGGACTTCCTGTGACTGATATGAAGATTATGATTATTATAAATATGCGTATGATGAACTTTTTATATGTTGTATGATTGTTTGACACAAATATTGCTTTGCGGGAACAGAACAAACCTACTATTTATTTACTATCACGTCTTTATCCCTAATGGGGTAGACAGAGTATTCTGGATCTTGCGGCTCTAAGTAAACAGACGCAAGGGCCGCAAGTCCCAACGGCCACTTTTAACGTGATGGTGGGTGAGATGGTGGAAAAAGGAATAAAAATTTGTGATGGGTTGCAAGCCACATCGCCTATTGACATGATTCGCATTTTCGCCGAAATTCATATAATATTCACAGAACAATAGTATAAATAGAAAAATCATCATGTGTTTGACAGATATGACACCAAGATAAGTTTTTTTAACAACAATACACATAGCATACAAAAGAATTCCAAATCTCTGTTGCGTGCATGTAATTGTTTCATTACATAATGATCACACCATAATAGGTTCCGAAATAATATGGCCATTGCTGTGTCAAGTTGCGCTCGCGCTCCGTCACGCGCTGCGGTCGGTCACCTCGCACGCAGCAGTAGCACGTGCTATTAAGGTTGAACTAGTCAATACTCTTTCTATGCAAATTTTGGAGGGGATTTCTTCCACTGTTTGACATTGTACATTCAAAGTTTAACATGGTATAGTTTTGCCTGTACAGATACAGAATAGTAAAATAAAAATCCATTATAAAGTTATAAGCCATCAAAGATTAGTTTTTTTTTTTGCTTATATTTAATTAATTTTCGGCGTAAATAAGTAAGTGTAAAATCTCCAAAACAAAGTCCGTACCGACACAGTTTATTATCGAAGATTTTGATAAACTCAATTTGTAATTGATTAATGCAGTAGTTTCTGCATAAAACCCCCTTTTCCCGAATTACCTTACGTATATTTTTACGCGCTCGGTTTACCATGAATTATCGTGCATTTCACCTCACTACTTCGCCCGTACTCAATGTTAGGTGAGACAGCATGCTTTTAGACCGCGTCCACCTTTGAGTTCGAGCCCGCGACTAGTTCAACCTTAAATCATCCAGCGCTTTCTGACCAAGGTCGCTGGAAAGTGCTGGATGCAAGCCGCTCTTGATCGGTCATTTTGGAAATCCTTGGGAGAGGCCTATGTCCAGCAGTGGACGTTATCGCGTTATGCGGCTGAAAAGATGATGATGATATAATACCCACTGACGCGGGCCGCATACATACATATATGGCACCGCTTGACACTGCATTAGCATCAACAATTTATAAAAGTTCGGTAGAAATGTTCCTTACCTCTTGTGAGGCTCATAAATGAGCGAGTATATAGCGCAATAATAGGCAGGTATCGCATGGCCTCAGCGTCGGCGCGCGCCTTGTTGCGCTGCGTGGCGTCGCCTGCGTTGCGCCAGCTATAAAAAGTTCTGTAAAAATGTTTTTTTACCTCCTGTGAGGCTCATAGATGAGCGAATATATAGCGCCAGCCACACACAAAGGATACAGCAGCATAGACAGGTATCGCAAGGCCTCAGCGTCGGCACGCGCCGTGTTGCGCTCCGCGGCGACGCCCGCGTCGCGCCCGTAATAAAAAGTTCTGTAGAAATGTTTCTTACCTCCTGTGAGGCTCATAGATGAGCGAATATATAGCGCCAGCCACACACAAAGGATACAGCAGCATAGACAGGTATCGCATGGCCTCAGCGTCGGCACGCGCCGTGTTGCGCTCCGCGGCGACGCCCGCGTCGCGCCCGTAATAAAAAGTTCTGTAGAAATGTTTCTTACCTCCTGTGAGGCTCATAGATGAGCGAATATATAGCGCCAGCCACACACAAAGGATACAGCAGCATAGACAGGTATCGCATGGCCTCAGCGTCGGCACGCGCCGTGTTGCGCTCCGCGGCGTCGCCCGCGTCGCGCCACACGCGCGGCAACCAGCCGGAAAACGATATGCGCAGGTGTAGGACTTTCGTTACTTTCCAAAGCTGTGGGCAATGTTCTCTTGTTAAAAACTTCGCTTGAAGTCGCCGACTTCTTGGAACGCGGTTAATTTGTCTCAGGTGACCTAATCTAAATGCTATAGATTCTTATAAACAGTCACGTCTTCGCGTTACAGTTTTAAGCCAATTGAACTTAAAAGTAATGAATCTTGAATAAACTTGGTGATACCATACATTTATAAACCATCTTAACAAAGACTTCAAATAATGACATAAAAAACGGGTCTCAAGGTCGTCGTGTTACTGACTATAGTTTCGAACTCGTCAGAAGTTCATTTTCAAAGCGATTAAGAGATGTTACTCGAAATCGTACATACTTGCATTACCTACTGCGACAACAGGAGGTAAATTTACGTTTTTTGAACATTCCTGATTAATATAATAAATTCATTTGGTAAATTACCTCAATTATAGCACTGATTCCGGCAGGCACCAGCACCAATAACGAAGTCTGTTCGTCCATGAGGTATAAGAATATCACTGCTTGGGAGAATGCGCGCCACAGCACCGTCCTAGTTGACAGGCCGGCTAAGGAGCGCTTGCGACGCCAGAACGATACGTCGTTCTTGAATGCTAGAAAGTCGAATAACAACTGGAAACAAAAGGGAATATAAATCAAATTTCAAAGAATTTATTTTCTTGTATGTTTTTCACAAACATCTAAGTAATCTTTTGTCAGTAAGACTTGATTAAAATTTGGCATGAACCAGATTGCTTTAATAGTAACACCATCAACATTTGTTCGGCTAAAAACTAGATGTACCAAAGATTTAGCATATACAAGTAGTGACTAATGTTGCCATATTGAAACTATTTTGGAATGAGAAATTCTTTTTATTTTATTGAATCTGGTTGAGATTGATTGGCCGGCAGGTCAGTATTGGTATTATAAAATTGTGCATTATTTACATAACCCATTGTATTATTCACTTACATGACAGCTGGCTATCAGAACTGTAGCCGACAACAAGTACAGATTAGTATCAGCAAATATCCCTTTAACATCATCAACATCTTTAGCGCTAAATCCCAGTGCGTTCAGTTGCTCCAGTGCCAGTCTCACATGCAGTGCCAGACGAAGGGAGCCGTACGAGGTGGGAGCAACGCTGACAGTTATATTCACATCTGTCGTGCTGCTGTTAAGAAGCTGGAGATTCGATATACGAGACTTGAGCACATTGTGCTGAATTATTGGGAGAAATTTACCTCCTCTTATTCTATAAAGAAATGGTTCAATATTAAAATAACTAACTTAAATTAAATTGTATAAATTATAAACATGTCTTATAAAATTGATACTATAAAAAAATATGTTTAACGGAATAGAATCAATGTTAAAAGTTGTAAATGTATTTGCTTCATCAAACCCATATTATATGTGTATAAATAATAAAACAATCACTAATTAAAATCAGGAATATAAGGCAACTAGTTGTTGCATTTCCCTGCATTGTTAATCAGTAAGACCCACAGGAACTTTTTATGGGATAAAAAGTATCTTGTTTTTAATCCATGTAATAATTTATCTTCATGCCAAATATTATTTCAATTCATCAAGCCATTTTGGCTAATAAAGTATTATAATACAAGTATTATTATATAATAGTAAGTAGGATATTTAGCTAATAAAGATACGTATATGAAAGCATGTGTGAAAAAAGTTATTTTGAGAAAAGCTGAAAATGTTACCTTATGTAATGGTACAACTCTCCAGGTATTTTTTTAGTAGGTAGATTTAACTTGTCTGTTAATATAGCCAGAGGTACCACAGTACTTATGTGTGCATATGGACGAATATTTACATCTTTAGCCTTTTTATCCGTTGCCTGAAATCAGATAAACAAACACATACACTTTTTATTGTTTTGAAATAACTAGTGTAACTGTTTTGATATTATGTATCTACATGTTAAAAAAATTAATAAACACTCTTTTTTTAGCAAATAGTTTAGCAAATTATTTAAGTGGACTTATGATGTGTAATTGATATAGTTTGGTGTTTTAAATGTTAAAGCTCATGAGCACATTGCCTAAACCAATAAATTGTAAAAAAAAAAAAAACTGTGGGGCGCTTGCCCCACCCTGGCTCAGACCTTTAAGTTACCGAACCAAACCTAAAAATTAAATTATCTAAGTACTTACTACAATACTTAATATTCGTAAGAAAGTTCACACTCGACATTTTATATGTAAAAATTACTGGGGTAAGCGGCGGACCGTGTAGTTTGCTAGTTACATATTATTTCAGATTGCTGCCCCACCCTGAGCCCATGGCTGGCTACGCTTATGCATGAGCAATATGTGAAATAGTTAAAGTAGACAGTCATAGTACAGCTATAGTGATATTCATTTCGCAAACTGTGGTAGGTGTATTTAGGAGCAGTCTGCCTCTCAGTCGACCAGAAAAACTAGTGGACTCATTTAGATTAGTAACCAGAATCTTGCTTCTTGCAAGCTGCAATCAATAGACCTACACCCAATCTTTGACTAAAATTTGTTTGAATAAATAAAAAATTAAAAACTAAAGACAAAATCTAAATGACACATGTATCTGGGGCTATAAAATATTTCTTAAAATAAATACTCACTTCTGATGATCTAAGACAGTTAATCTAGTATATTTTAAAATGGGATTTGTATTTGGAAGACATGCCTGTCATGTGGAAGACTTTATAACAGGGCAAGGATGAAAATAACACAAAATACATACTTTTTGCTGTAACAAATTAAATGTTTCAGCTTGTGGCTCTATATGCATCACCAGAGGGAGCGTGTGCACAGCCTCAACCCGCCGGATCTCATCAAAGTCTCTGTACAGCCGACTGTCATCCAGTAACACAGCATGCATGTAAAGCGTTCCATTATTCCGGGTCTTACGTGGTACCTTTATGTTTATTTCACTGCAAGAAAGACATTATATTACGTTCAGTTAAGATTTCAAAAAAGACAAGCACAGGTTACCTTTCAAAGTCCAATGCACGTCTTCATCAGGTTAGAGTATACGAAAATGACATTTTATCATCATAGAATAACACAAAATACTTATACTATACAAAATGATGAACTCACTATGTAGCCGGACTTCTGTAGTCAAATTTCATAGCCGTGTGAACTTTGTTGACAGATTCCGCAGCTGAACCATCAAGAGACGGATATTCCTTGACAGAGGTATACAAAATAAGATGCTGAACTGGGTTTGAGGATAAATAGGACTCTGAACATCTTTCGCCACGACTGCATTTTGGCGGTATAAATATCTCTGCTAGTGTCCAGATAGTATTAATGACATAAACACCAAAAATTAAAGAAATAATCAAACTAAATGATATATACTTCATTACAACTAAATTTACTTAGACTCGCAATAATTTAGCTAATTTTAAGTTGGTGGTAAGAAAAAGTGCCTTAAAAGCCTAAACTAAAACTGTCAAGCCTGACAATGACATACTGAGTGACAGCTAAGTGACAGCTAATAGCCATTAAACAAACAAGGGTTGCTATATAAGTCAAATTAAGGCTTGGTAGATTTTAAAACCCAATAGTTCGCTCTGAGCTCCATGAGCATGAAGTTAGTGGACCTCGCTATAGGCGCTATACTTATTGCAGAACAATCAGAATTAAATTAAACATAGCACCGCTCATACCATACAACATAATATGACACAGTCAAACGTTAAACTTATACAGCCCTCTTTTTCAACGGGGTCGGGGGTTAATTAAAAACAGGGACAGGATTTTACGATATTTTTTATCGATATATCGATACTCGATATCGGTATTTTATTAATATATTAATATATAGATACAAATTTAGATAAAATACTGGTATTTTTTTGACGACCTCCGTGGCGTAGTGGTCGCCATGCTAGTCCGCCATCCAGAGGTTTCGGGTTTGATCCCCGGTCAGGGCAAGTTGGAAAATGGCCATTTTCAAATTTTCCTAGGTCTTGGATGTTTATCTATATAAGTATTTGTTATAAAATATAGTATCGTTAAGTTAGTATCCCATAACACAAGTCTAGAACTTACTTTCTAGGGCTAGCTCAATCAGTGTAATTTGTCCCAATTTATTTATTTATTATCTATTATTTATTTATTTATAATACCAGTACTTAGTTTTGGATGTATCGAAATTTGTATCTATATATTGATATATCGATAAAATACCGGTAACGGATATCGATATATCGATTAACAAATATCGATATTCCTGTCTCTGATTAAAAATATTAGGAGCTCGTCGGATCGATGGGATTACGCATCGCTAGCGCTTTCACAAGTTAAAACTTTGGGCTTACGTTACTTATTTAACCTAATCAATGAATGTGAGACGCATTTAGGCAACTTGAAAAATTAATTGGACATCTTGGTGGGACCAAATTTTGTTTGCGCTCTGCGCTCGTGATTATACCGGCAGCTATTGAACATTATCATTAATTTTTGATATAACAGAATATTTGAAAAAAAAAAAATACATCGATAAAAGCATTATTAAAAAAAAAATTGGTTGCCTGTAAAGTCGGTATACGGGCGAAAGTTTTACGTGACAACGACTTTGAATGCCCGAGTGGAAGGGACGCGTGCCTCTCACTCGCTCTCATTGTGAGCGCATAACGTGAGCGGAGCGTAACGCAGTTTCTTGAAGTGTCACCCGGCAAACCAATTTATAAGACGTTGTCACGTCAATATCAAAAAGTCAGGAAAATTAACAAAATTTCAAATCATGAATTCACCATGGTTAATGCTAGCCGAACGCGCTTGGTGGGTGCTATGCTATGTAAATGTATGACACCAACCAACTCAACTGTAGGTATGGCTACTATAACATTGTTCTACTTAGCTGAGTGGTGCGGGCGGCCGGCATAAACATATACTTTAAATTGCGTAAATAAAAATTAAAGTCGAGTGGGGAATCACTTGAAGATAGAAAGTTTCGTTGATATAAGAATGAATTTTCGGTACAGGTATTTTACTTTACCACAGAACCTACGACGACGACGATACGACACGACACAAAGATATAATTACTTTTAATTAAAATCAATGTTTGTCCTGAGGTTTTTGATGATCAGTTTTTAACCCCGGAAAAGTAGGGATTTTAAGTAACATCTGTCGGCCAGTCTGTCTGTCTGTGACATCGGTGCTCTCGAAATCATAGACAGGTTTGATGAAAATCGGTTCAACCGTTTTTTAAAGTTTATAGGCTTAACACTTGAAAGTTGGGGTTTTTTAATTTGCCTTGCAAATAAGACATGGCGCTACGTATTAATTTGATTAAGTATTTACGCTTCTTTTCACTAGATGGCGTTCTTGAAAGTCTGGAGTTTTTTTAATTGGTCGAGCAAATAAACTTGTGTTATTTATTTATAATACAGTAATGGTGTCTATTGAAGAGGCTTAACCTTTTGAGCATCGCCATTGACTTTTATTGCAAAACGTTCGCGTGATTGAGTCGAAATATACTATTTTTACTAGGCTTTGTGTCAGGAGTTAAGTATCGTTAACAAGCGCTGGCGTGCAAAAGGTTAAACTCGTTCCACTCGTAAGCTTGGCACTTTGGCACAGAGTTGCTTTTTTCTGTGCATTGGTTGGCCCTATTTAAAAAATTCCATCATCAACAAATAAGATGATTATAAAAAAAAATGTTTTTATTTATATAACTATTTGAAACAACAGTTCTCTTAACAAAAACCACACCCCTTCTGTTGATTTATTCCGGCCGCTTTCTCTCAACTTCTTGCTTTAATCTTATCAGTTGTTCGCTGTAGAGTACTAAATCGATGGTCCTGCCTGGTTGTAACAGCTCATAATGAATAATGCCCTTCCAATCCCACCACACACACAGCATCACCTTGTTGCGAGTTAACCCGGGTTTCGCCACAGTCTGTGAAGCCTGACCGGCCTTTGACCATGACCTTTTTCACACGCATGCTTCATCCTAGTCTTCATCATCGCTTACCATCAGGTGAGATTGAGGACAAATGCCTAAACCAATATATTGTAAAAAAAAAAAACGTTCTTATCGTACGTGATCCACTTTTCATCACCAGTTATCAATTTCTTCAAAAATGGTTCGGTCTCATTACGTCGCAATAAAGAATCACAAATGAGTACACGGTTCATTAGTTTCTTTCAGAGAGCTCGTGAGGTACCCAAATATCGAGCTTTTTTGTGTACCCATTTTTTTTCTAATACGCCAAAACTGTTTTGTGGTCAATTCCCAGTTCTTCAGCTACGTCGTAACTACTGATATGTCGATCTTGCTCCACTTTTTCAAAAATAGCATCCATTTTATCCGTAACAGATCGACCAGAGCGACGTGCATCTTTGACATCAAAATTTCCGGATTGAAAACGCTTAAACCTAAAATAATTTGTGCTACTCTTACAGACACTGCACTAGGTCCATAAACATCGCAAATTTTTTTCGCGGCTTGCGTTGCATTTTTACTTCTTTGGTAGTAAAATTTTAAAATGTATTTTATTTCTTCGTTAGATTCAGTCACCTTGACGGTAAGAAAAACAAATGAAAATCACTCATTTTCCTAATTTGAATTTGAAATTATCTTCTTTCAAATTTAAACTTTTAAATGATACCAAAACCAGCCAGGTACAAATAATATAGCCAAAGTGGTTTTATTACAAGTTCATACATACTATATGCGAAAAGACTTTTTCCCCAACCTAATAAGTAAGGTTGTGAAGAAAAAAAAATTGAATTTGAATTTTGAATGACAACAAATAAAAAAAATTACAACGTAAACGGTCTAGTAGTTTTTATTTTATATATTCTGGCAACACAAAATCGCTCTTCATGGGCGACAGCATAGGAACGTAATAAATCGGTGTCTCCAAGGAAATAATATTGATGTTATAATTATTATTCTGAATAACACAGGTATATGTTTGATTCTATAATTTTCAGCGTAATTAAATTGTATATTGGTTATCAACTAATCTGGTGTATGTGGCACTGTTTTGACAGTTGTCATTACATACTGATATTTTGTTTATGTTTCAGTGCAGAAAAATATTTGGTGCGACGTCTAGACCAGGACATTGAGTTGTAAAGGGATCTCTATGTCAAAGTAAAAGATGGTGAAACTCGGCGGAGATACTTGTGAAATCTACTGCGGCCATGGATGTTAAAGACCTACAGAACGATGCCACACTTGCTGAACGAAGTAATGATGGCAGTAAGTACGCGTCAAGTGGTGTTACACTACCATATAACAGAAATAAGTCCTACCAGGACGTCAGTTCTGTTTCATTGGGTAAAGTGGACGCACAGACCACGCGACCTTGCGCCGTCATAGGCCCTGATCGTGTGCTGCCACCACTGGTTTCCAATGACACGTTAAAGAAGAGCGCCTATGACTCCTGGTACGCGGACAGCGTCTATCGCCATCCACCAGAGTACCCCCACAAGATGACGAACTATAATACACCAATCAGAAATATATCACCCAGACAAACATTCCAGGAGAACATGCAGCGCATCATGGTGCCTCCTACATACAATTCTGTTAAATCGAATGAAGAGCATCATTTTGTAATGGATAAGAATGTTTCTGTAACCAAAAATACTAAACCAAACATTCCTCTTGAGACCAAATATTGTGAAGTGCCTTATACTGGTAATCATACAAGTAGTGAGCAAAAAAGTGTAAGAAATATAGAACAATGTGCATCTAATGTAAATCCAGTGCTTGCCCGAAGTGCTCAGGGTTGGCCGTCTCATGTGAGACCGCCCAGACCCTATGGTGCTCCTGAACTGTATCAGTATCCAGATTATAACAATTGTGCTGGCCCAAGACCAGTGCCTATACCGAGATCTCACAGAACAACACACGAAGATTCAAGTCATGTATATCCGGACCCATATGGTCATGATGGAAATATTCGCTTCAAACCATACACAACTGTTAAGGATAGATATCCACCAGCAAGGTATGATTTTATTAGTAATTATCCAAGCCCATTTCATCCACCTTCAGCATTTCCAACACATAAATATGACATGCAGAAGTCCATTCCCCAACCTTATGCCTATCCCCAAGTTCCAATTAAATATTTGGATGGCAGAATACCTGATCCTCTATTAGATGGATATTCTAGACCTGCCCAGCAAAGTAATTATAACTTGCCATTTCACAACCAAATGATACATTCCGCATATGGGTCTGTTCTTGGAAACTGCATTCAAAATAAGTTTCCTTGTCCACCAGAGGGTCAAGTAAAATCAATAGCTCCAAACAAACCACCTTATGATACTAATAAAATGTATGCAGATTATGAAAACGCCAGATCCAAAGGTTTTTCAGTTTCTGAAAACTATTATTTTAATGAAATGCAAAGACCTCCTCACCATATTAAAAGTCAAGTGATGCCTAATTATGCTCCAAATATGCATGGGATTCCGCCTCATCCATATTATAGAAAAGACAGTTCAACATTCAAAAATTATGAGTACATGCCTCATTTTAGGAATATAGATCCATCTATGTTGACACATTCTAGGATCCCATCACAATTTTCACCAAATGCAATAACATTAGCACCCTCTGATACAAATCTTAATTTGGACCCTATACAAATCCAAGGAAGCACTCAAGAGGACTGTGGGTATGTAAGCCAGTCCCCTACAGCTGGTGTAAGAGGTATGGACTATATTAACAGACCTACAAATGAATTTTATAGAAGATATGATCCTAGGTATGGTCCCAATATAAGACCACCTCCAATGATGAGCAAACCTGACCAAAATACTAATAGTATTTCTAAAGATAAAAAAGACATTAATGTCAGGCAATTTTTACAAATGTGGAATGAGGTTGATGATGAAAATGCTGAAAATTCTACCAAAGAAGTTATTGCTCAAATACACCCCAATGAAATCAACAAAGCCCCTGATCAATATGAAAACGTGAAAAACCAAGATCAACTGTATGTTCTTGGTTTAGTAAATGTACCAAGTGAAGAACTTGGTAAATATGAACACATACAGAAGGTTTCAAAATTACCAGAAAATATAAAAGGTTACAATAGTATTGAACTACTCAACCAGTTTGAAGAAGTGATAGAATCATCTAATGTTAACAATTTTAAGACCAAACCATCAAATTCTAGAGATGTAACTTATCCAATGACATTGAAAAATTCAGGGACACATCATTCTTTAGGATTGTTACCACGTCCTGTATCACCATTAGATGTTGAGGCTAAAATAAGTCAATCTGTTATTCATAAAGAGGTTGGATGTAATTTTGAAATAAAACCATGCAGTCCAAAAATGTTAAATGTAGAAGCTGCCACACCAATCCAAAATCTTTTAGGTGAAAGAGCAATAGAAAAAGTGTCTAATCCTATTACCGTTACTCCGCCTCTATTGCATGAAGGTATTTTGAACCATCCAGAGCAAATAAAGTCTCCGAATGAAAATCTAAAAAAATCTAGCTGCAAAATGACTAATACTCAGTTTATTAATAATGACTCTGTAAGACAGAATTACAGCCTACAAGATCTTGAAAGTAATTCTGGTGTATGCTTAGCTTCATTGCCAAGGCTAGATAATGATATAGAGTTAAATTTCCCAGAAGTGAACCAACAGTTTATTAATGCAAATAAAGGAGAATCTGTTATAACCGCTACTAAAGATTTGCCGTCATTAATCAATCTAGATGAAAATGTGGGTTCAAAAACTGCTGAAACCGATATTCGTGAGCAACCAGATACAAGTTACGAATTTCCATCAATTACTGATTCTGAAAGAGAGTTTTCTAAATTGAGTAAATATAGAAAGCATAAGAAGTATGGGCCTGATTCTATAGAAAAAGAAACATCGTCGTTTTCTTCTACACAAAACATGAGAACTGATAGTGTGATAATAAAAAATCCAGAGAATCCGAAAATGTACGAACAAAGTAAAGATCTATTATCCGTCGAATCAGCTTTAGCACAAGATAAAATTAACCAAAACAAGGACAATTTAATTGATAAAGTTGACACTGATACAGAATTTTCAAATAAATTTGACTATGGTGAAATCGATACCCAAATGGATATTGCAATAGATTTCAGTTTAAACAAGAACGACAATAATAATTCTGTATCTAACGCAATCGATTATTATATTGGTAATCAAACATTTAGCCTTCCTAAAATAAACAAAACAAAACATCGTTCAAAAATAACCAGACATGAGACCTGTGATTTGCTAAAAGAGCAGAAAGATGAAAACGAAAACAAACCAAACCTAAAGCCAGTCAGTGAAGCTGAAACGTTGATGAAAGACAAAATAGAAAATCAGTATAAACAACTACAGTCGAGCATTGCTGCCAATGTATCTGAGATGAAAAAATCAACAATCGAAATTAATAAACAATTTCAAAACAGTGAAGTGGATAAAAACATTGATGAAATTAGAACATTTGCTAAATCGCCATCTAAAGCTTATGACGACAATGATGATGTAAGTAGTATGAAATTTCAATCAAATAAAATAAATGATGAAATAAGAATAGCAAAATCGCCGTCTAAATCTGAAAACAATGAAAAGGCAAGTATTATGAGTTTTGAATCGAGTAGGGATTCTGTTCCCATATCAAATAAAAATGTGCCTGAAAGTCGACAAAATTGTTATAAAATAAATAAAGATAATGAAAAAGAAACACAAAACTTGAATAATATCCATGTCCATAAGAAGAATGAAAACAGAGAGCCTAATATCAACCTACAGTTGGAGCCAAAATATTTAGATTCTTCCCAATTGAGAGATGACAACACAATTGCAATCATATCGCATCTGGATGAATGTGGGCATAATAGCAATGAAGATAACTTTGAATTCTTCTCCGGCAGTGATGTAGGCAATCCAGATGCAACTCATATAAATGAATCTGATAATATACAGGAGAAAGCTTGTGTTAAAAAAGATGAAATTAAAACGAATGAAATTGAGGAGGTTCCTAACACTCAAAAGGATAAAAATGAAACTAATAAAATACAGAGAAATTTGGATGTCAAAGAAAACTATAAATATGAAATTGTGACTAAAAATATCGAAACGAAGTGTGTTGAAACGATCCAGACATGTGTTAATTCACCATTAGAAGATTGTATTCTTAAAAATTCGTTGAACAATAGTTTTGAACATGATGAAAAACTAGAAGACACTGTTTCGGGACAAATTCTGGGGATGGAAGAACCTTTAGTTGGATCTATTAAACCGTTGCAAACGAGTGTTTCTCTACCGTTAGAAGATGCTACCAATAAAAATTCATCGCACAGTTGTGCAACTTCTAAAAATGATACGGAAGAAGTACTAGAGGAATCGGATGCTATACAAAACTGTAATAAAACTTTACCTGACTCTAATGAACAAGGGCAAATAAACATGACATTGCTGTTAGAAAACGCAAGTCCCGAAAGATTGTTAAATTTTTCTAAATTTCCGGAAATTATTAAGGAAAAAATACCTGTGGCGTTAGATTTAAAAAACATATCAATAAGTGGAAAAGCAGTTGAACCTACTAAAAATATGACAATGGATTCAACAGAAAATGAAAATATAAACGTGGAGTCAACTCAAATTGCGTATGTCAACATTTTCAAAACAACTTCAACTCCACCGATTGAGATTACAGACTACGAAAATTCTTTGAAAGTATCAAAAGCTTTTGAAAAAGAAACAGAGGAATTATCGGGGTACGCCCAACAAAAAACTACAAATGAAAGTTTAAATAAATCTATTGAAGAAGAGGAGACAAACAAGTCTTCGGAGGATGCGAATCAGAAATGTCCGGCCAAAAGCCAGGTAGAGTCATGTGCTACAATAGTTAAAGAAGAAGAAGCTGTTATTGAATCTATTGAAGATTTGGAAATTAATTCAAATAGATTACTGGAAAAATTAGATCCTTATCAAATGGCTAAAAAGGAAAAAAATATATTGGAATCTACCCAAAATATGCATGTTGAAAAATTACATAACAGTACAACTTTACCGTTAGAAAATCCTTTACACAATAGTCCGGTAAATAAGTTCGAGTATTGTACAAATAATACCGATGAAACACTGAATGAATCTGATGATAAAATAATCTTTGCAAGTGAAGATTCGGAATCTGCTAACAACAAAAATGCGGATAGGTTGCAATTGAGTACACCTGTCAAATCAGAAAGTGTCACTCAAGAAAATTTATCAAAAGATATCGCAAACGAGGATAAAGTTTATCAGATTTATGAAACTATCAAAGTTGTTACAGAAAATAATGAAGAATCAGGAATGTTATGTAGAGATAGTAGATTTCCGGTAGTTGCATCTATGATGGTTGGCTTAGTGTTGGAAAATTCACGAAATAATAATATCCCCTTAATACAAAACGAAGATTCAAATCAGACTAAATCAGTTTTGGAAAATTCTAATAACATTCCATTAAGTTCTGCTGACGATGAAAATTCACAAAATTCTATCAAATCTCCTATAAACTTTAATGAAAACTCCAATGACTCGTCACATTGCAATCCAAATGTATCTTGTAATGAAAATGAGCATGAAAATGATCCCGTCTACTATACAAACTCAAATTCTGTTACTAATAATTATTCAAATGAAAATCTTATTTTTGAACCTGATAAAAAATCTAAAGATCAAAAATCCTCAGATATCAAACCTGGTAATATGGAAAGTCAACAATTTCATTGCAAAATTATATATAAAAGAACAGAAACTTTTGTTTCCTGCCAACTAAAAAAAGAATTATTTTCACCTTTTATTCAAAAATTAATAAATTACCATGAAGGTCCGGTTGAAAAAAAGATGCTTAAAACTGGCGTCAATCTAGGAGTGAGTATAAACCACTATCCCAGTAGCGAAGTACAGGATTTAAAAGATTGCGATCATATTTTTGACGACAATACGTTAGAAACTTCTACTGAAACTACTTTTCAAAATAATCTAGATACGTCTAAGATTGTTGATATAAAATCAGAAGATACAATCCTCCACAGTATGTATAACAATATTAATGATGATTCTAGTACAGCAAAAAGAAGTGTTATAGGGCACGACGTTCAAGATTTAATAGAAATCAATGAAAGTTTATCATCGAAAACTGATTTATGTTCAAAAAACAGTTCGGGTGAGCACTTCAACTTAGATTTAGCAAATGAACATTCAAATGAAGGAGTTTTTACTGAAATCACACTAAAAAATACAATTTTAAATGATAAAACACAAAATACAGATATTTTAGATTCATCACCCAAAGACAATTTAAAAAATGAATTTTATGAAATTAATGATAAGTCAAAGAATGATGTAAGTTTGTCTGACGATGACAGTTACCACACAGAATTACGAGTAGTAAACGACAATGTTAAAGAACCGATTACAATGCTAGAAATGCAAAAGATCTTGTCAAGTAACAATGTTAATTTTGATTGTGGAACTGTACAAACTTCTAAAGATCTTTTAAGTAAAATTCCTAAAACTGATAGAAATATTCAGGATAGCAATCGTCCGCGTCTTAAAAGATCATTATCAGATTCTGCTTTAGATTCTTTCAAGGACAGCAGTGACAATGTTTATTCGAGTTGGCAGCCTAAACGCCCAAAGAGGAAATTTCATGACATCTTAGAATCTGAAGTAATATTTGAACCAAACAGAAGAAAGTCTATATCTTCAGTTTATAATGAACAAAATGTATCGTTTTGTATCCTTATTGATAATGACTGCATCATAACTGAAGAAGAAAGCGAAGAACAGGATGAAGTATGTTTTACGGAAATATCAGAAGGTTGTTTAACAGATTTGCAGGCGACGGTGAATGAATATGATAACACAATATCTCCACAGCTACTTGATTGTTCTGGAGAAACTAACCTTGAATATTCTGAACTACGAGAAGATGAAAAATCATATGAAGAATCTTGGGTAGACGATGTTGGCTGCGTAGAGACAGTGGTTAGTGACGTAGCAGAAGATATAACTATTAGTGCATCATCATCACCAGAAAGAATACATTCACCGGAAAATGAAGAATCTGGAATTTTCATGAATAGTGAACATACAGATAAAGTAAAACACATATACGGCGACAAGATGTGCAATGATGATATTATGTTTCTGGAAACATTATATAGAACACCGCAGATGAATGTAAATAAAATCATTAACAGAGAATCTCAAATATCTGACGAATGCATCCAATATTATAACAAAGATTCATTGGAGAAAGTTTTATCTGAATCTAATAATTATGATCATCTTCGTTCTGATTTGGAACCATTGGCATTAGCTACTAATTCTCTTAATCCGTCGGATTACGTAGAATGTAAAAATATGCAACTAGAAGAACAGTTAAATACAGTCAAAGTTTCGCCCACAAGAGATTTCTTTTCTATTTGTGAATCTTATGATGAAAATGAAAAAAATAATGGCAACAACGAAAGTTTATTTACAACGCCTGACAAAACGCAGGATGACACAGTACACTCTTGTGAATCGAGTATTGATAATGTGTTCTCATACAATCAAAGAGATGATTATTCAACATATACAAGTTCTACGTCACCAGAAGTGTCTTCAACGACATCTGAAGAAAAAAATTCTGCCATATTATTGAACATTTCAAACTATAAAGGATCAAGAATATCGCAAATGAACAGTTTTGAACAAGAGACCAAAAGCATTAGCTGTAAATTCACTGAACTAAGTGATTACTCAAGTAGTCAACATTTTAAATCAAATGGGCCATTGATAACTAAAGCGGCTCAAAAGTATATTCCCCCTTTAAAAGAAACTTTTGGTGATCTCAAAATTCGGCTCCCTTTGCCACAGCACAGTTTGCTTAGATTAAAACAATTAAAATTATTGAAGGAGGCATCAAAGCCAAATAAGTATAATATTAAGTCAAAACCAGAAACCCCAAAGAAACCTAAGCCAAAGTTCGAAGATGTCCTTAAAAGTATTGATGAAATGCAATTCAAAAGGCACAAAGAAAAAAGTAAAAAGACAAAAAAATCAATTCCTAAAGTAGTTATTAAGAAAAATGAAAACGGCTCACATTACGCAAGTACGAGTAGAGAGTCATTTAATCCTGATTTAACAGGTCGTAAATGGCAACCGTGGGTTTTTCTAGAGAAAAACAATTTTATAGATAAAATGGCACTTAGGAATAAGCGGAAAGCTATATTTAACCATAGGAAGAATACATACGTATTAGCTGAAAAATTCCGTAAATATAAGTCTATCGGAAACGCAAAATTTATTATATCTCAACCAAACTTGCATAATTCCTCTATAGGACATTTAAAATGTACTATTAGGTTGAAACATACTTATTAAGTGAGGTTTGTTTGGAGTGATACAAATTGCTGGATCACGCTAAGTACTATATCAGCCATATTGGCTGTGTTCAAATTAAAGGATCCCACCCTAAATAATGGTCTCGTCAAACATTCCTTCGATTCCATTTTAGATACGTTTTATTTTAGTAGTTACCCAGGTTAGTTCACTATCTAGTTTAAATTATATAATAAAGCCAAATTCTATACTAAGTGTGATATTGAAAAACAAAGACAAAGCTTTGAGTAAGGTAAAATTTCTTTTATTAGAAATTGGTAAGACGTAAACAAGTGGATACTTTTTGCCTTACATAGATTAGGTACTGAGAGTAAAGTAGGTTTGTTTACATCGTTGTCCATTTTAAGGAAATAATTTATTAATTTATATATATAGTTCAACAGTGAAATTTGATCTGATTGCTATTTTTGTTATCATATTTCAAAGTTTATAATTTTATTATTTTTAGTCTTGACTGTCATTCCATTTTGAGTAGTGAGTACCTTCGTTTCCTAACTATCAATCAGCTGCACCTTTTGCACTTGGATAGCCATAAAGAGTATTATCATTTTATTGTAACGTTACAAATAATATTGATATTTGTATATTAAGGTGATTTTGTTGGTCTAAAATTTATAATTTTATTTATGTTATAGTAGTAGATGATGTGTACTTCACCGACTGCAAATATAATTGTTACTAAGTAATTTAATTAAAGGTTCCTTTGAAGGAAAACTTTGTATTTATACAATGTAAAATATTATTGTAATTATTTGGTTCCAAATTATGGTTTAATGTTATGTATATTTGGTTTTTTGTGAATAATAATGATGTTATCTAGATAATTGTTATTATGGCCATGCCATTTGTTGGCGGTCAATGATTGCTCACGTAAATTTTTAAGCACGGAATATTAAATAGTTAAATGAATGCGAGATATGAATGTTCTGCTATAGGATGAAGTACAAAGCCCGCACAGTAAAGAAGTCTTCGCGTATTGCAAAGCTATTTACGTCTATTCGATTCGTGGGATGTCTTTAGCTTTGTCAATATATGGAGACTAGCAGTGTTTTAATTGTCTGTATTGTTTGTAAAAGAATCCTACGTATGCTTGTTATTGTTCAATAAGTTTATTTGTTGCATAGAAATGGTGTAAGTATAATGTACTATGTAGGTAATAAAATTAAAGCGTGAAATAGCCGAAGCCAATACTCAAAAGTAATAGATTTGTGGGATTTTATCCACAAAAAATACCTATTTATCAAAATTTTGTTAAACTGCAGCAATATTTTGTTTCTATCAATTTTATACTTAGTATTAATTGAAAAAAAAAATGAAAATATAAGTTGATTGTTACACCAAAAACGATGTTAAAAATGATTAATGTTTTCTATTATCGTTGCAAAACGCTAATATTGTGCCTTTGTAAGCAGAATATGATATCAAGGATTCCATTTTCATGGGACAACCTCTTTATCAAAACTATTTTTTTACGTTTCATTGATCTCTACCTACCAAAACATTCGCCATTTTTTTGATGTTTTTGCCTGATTGTGCCTAAGCGAGGGTAATAATAATACACTATTTTTATATTGTGTACAGGGTGTTAATAAATATACCAAATAATGTGCTTTTAAGTCCTATGCATGATTTGCAGTGTTGCCTTCATAACTATAGCAATAGGAATACATGTTATATATTATTATAATGCGTGTTGAGCTGTATAAAATTGTTTATTTATTATAGAATTTACTATTGTAATATATAATGTAAGGAGTTTGGTAATTTTAGTAGTTAATAATTTAATGATTCTTTGATGAATGTACAAAAGGTAAAAGGGACATTAATTCGCGAATCATCAGTTGCGTTATGAAGCCAGCACGACGTGGAATCAAGTTATAAGTAAAAAATATTATGAAGGGATGAAAAAAATCAAAGTGACTGATATTTCATAATCCTTTATTATTTGTAATGTATTTTTTTTTTCTTTTTGAATATTTGTTATGCACTATTGAGTGGACTGTTGAGTTTTACGTTAAGTGCACTTTGTTGGCCATTGTTTAAATTCGATAAGTTAATAATTTATTGTGGCTTAAACACCGTGTTTTGAGGGATATGGAATTTGTTGTTAGTAAATTATAATATTGTACTGTCAGCCACATGGCAAGAATGACACTCGAACGGACTATTTCATCTGAAGGTGCGTGAAAATATAAAATACTTTTTTCGCTTGTTGACAGCTGGCTGACTGTACTAAGTACTTGTTTTGTCGATTCAATTAATGCATATCTTATGCCAGTACGCACGTGATCGTGTTTCGTGATATTTTTAATATCAAACATGTCGTATTTTTGGTGTTCTAATAAACAGTGCCCTGTGGCAAGTGTTAAGTGAGAATTTTTGAGTGTACAAGTTTTGAGGATTGTTCTAAGATTGACCAAATAAATGTGTTCTAAATAAAATGCATTTTATTTATGTAATATATATGCGTTTATTAGAGTTTCACTAAACAGGTATATTCACTTTAACGGCTTCTTGTCGAATGGCGCTGATGAGTTCTTGATTGATGAGAAACACGAAGCGGAGTCCTGCGATCTGTTGAAATAATAATAAAATTAATATGGAACTACATTAATAAAAAACAGAAAGTATAGGATTACATTAAGGGCCCAGACAAATGAGCGTAATTTTTTGAATTTTGAGTAGCAGATAATGCCCAATTTCTGTTAATAGAAATTTAAAATGAAACGTCTGTATCTTTCGTATGAAAACCGAATGCAGCACAAATTTCGCAACTCCTTTCTGTTTTGCGACTCGCGCATTAAAACTGTATGCCCATTTGGCCCTTTCTTTCCCATAGTCGGATCCGGTAGCCTGATTCTACTACCAGAAGGCACTTACGCCATATGTTTGTTAAAACATTCCGATAACCGGATGACCGATCCGGTTATCGGAATGTCTTTACAAACTTTCCGAGCTAGAATAGGGGGCCACGATGTTTCCCGATTTTATTTCCGTTAAGGTTACGAGTTACGACTGCCTGAAATCGGAATTGTAGGGTTGG